>OX297854.1:110381017-111631017 GCA_946477585.1 Cheilosia urbana
TTTTTTTTTTTTTTTTGGCACACACAGCTGCTGTGCGGTGCGCTGGTCGTTGTTGCCATGGCTTTTGACTTCTCCTTAATTATGGCCAAACAAACAGTCTACCATATTTGTGGTGTTGCGAGCGACTTTGATTTTATTTGCTGTTTCGTTGTTTTGCATATGCAAGAGAGGCACCCACCATCGGGCAGCGCAGTTCGACTGTATACACCATCTTTGGTGAGATGAAACTAAAAGACACCACTTCTGGTGGCACATTTAGGTTAGTACTAATTTCTGGCAGCTAAATACCATCTCCCAGGCCAAGTTTCACTAGTACGTAGTTGCCTCAGTTGTACCCGGGGAGTTTATGTGGGAATGAAACATGTGTGCGCCGTGTCTGTAGCTGCGGCCGGGGGGCGGGGGCATACATATAATTTTGTAATGCAGATACATATTTGGCTAAGAGGATTGTACCAATCCAAATGCAGTTAAGCTCTTTTCAATTTGCTTATGCTGATCACGCAAATCTGAATGCATGCTGTTGTAAGTTGTAACTTGCAAGTTGAGCGCCGAAGAGGGTGCTAGGGAATGTGCCGTGAATCCGAGAGACCTTTTTCGAAAGATCCGGATGACGCAGATGGTCAAGCTGGAGGGAACGTAACATTTCCGAGCGGTATTTAGGTTGCTTTTGCAATTGGTGACATGGAGTGGTTTGAAAATCAAAGATTTGTGGAGGGGTTGCGAGTTTGAAAGTCGTTTCTTGTTCCAGGTGCAGTTGGTCTTTTTTTTTAAAGGCAGCGGCTCAGATTAAGAGACGACCTCAAGAAGAAGACCTCTTTTTTTTTATACCACCTGGTCTTCAAAAATAGACTGCAAAACTGCATGAGCCCTATTGCTAGAACTGAACGAAAAAAGAACAAAAAATCGCACGTCTCTAGACAAAAACCCAATCGCATGCTTCCTGATCACTGCGCAACCAAATTCATGTTCCGGAAATGGAATCGAGAAACCAGCGCCCTATACAGAAGCTGTGGAGGAGGAAACGGAGACGATGGAATATTTTCTGTGCCAATGTCCCGGTCTCCAAGAACGAATACTCCTAAACCTGGGATCCAGTACCAACTGGTTTAATTGATCGGAAAGATGAATAGTCCATCCGATTTTTATGGGATTTATTTAATCATATGAAGGGAATCACAATGGGGCTTAGAGCCGCCGAGCGGATTGTTAGGAGCTCAGGTCAGGCCACAGAGGCATTTTTGGCATTGGGGAGGAGGACACTGGCACTAAAAAGAGTTATAGATGAAAGAGAATAGAAGTGAAGATAGAAAAGAGAGAAAGGAAATGCTCAATGGGCCCTGTGCCTATACCCAGGGACAAGGAAGGAAAGTCAGATGCTTTCGAATACTATTCCTAAATTAACCTAACTATGCCCGACACCAAAAGAACGCATCAAACTTATACATATTATCCTAATGAAGGTATTCAGTATCTTTCCAGCTCCCACTGTCGTTCCTCCGCATAGGTTCATCTTGTGCCCGATGTTGTCGATACTTGTGCAGCCTTCGCAATTCATGCCTTGAGCGGCATATCCTTGGCTATCTCCTTGGCTAAGAAATTGGAGACATGCCCTTAAACCACTGGAACCAGTCCGTCGTCACGTCAGTCCATTTTCGTTACGTCATCAGTAATTAGATTCGTGTGTTGCGTCTCACGTTTGAACTGACCTAATTTGACCTTAGAGACAAACACGGCTTCCAGTGGGTGACACAAAACTACCTTTGAAGAGACCTATCAAATAGGAATTTCTTCTATGGACGCCATTACATCTATGGAGGTTCCAATCGATACGCACCAGCTTAAAGACGAGGTACACAGAGCTATGTCTGGTTAAGAGATCTCTACAAAGCTCGTCCGTATGAGTAAGATGTAGGGATTCAGAAAAAGCGACTCGCTGTTATGCGACCCAAAAGGTTTCGAGCAATTCCTAATCCTATACACATAAAAGACTTGTGCATTGAACTACTTACATACTTAAACACAACGCGCTCACACTTGTGGTTTGGACACGGTAACGATCTACCTGGGTAAAGCCAAGAAGTGGCACTCAACATTCAACATTCGGACAAGAAATCACAATCGACAGCTACAAGTTTAAGGTAGTAAGGGACATTATATACCCCGAACAGGTATAAAGACTGTGACCGCATTCGTCCTCTTTTTGAGAAAGTATACCTATTCGATTCTTACAAAGCTGGTGTTAGATGGTAATCTTGATCGTTAATCTTTCAAAGATTTTCACGTCAATTCCCTTTATCAAACCTTTACATAAATGTTGGTAACAAAAATGTTCTTTAACCATTTTTAACTATATTTTTACTTAAAAAAGGCGTCGTCTGTTATTGATTGAAAAAAAGGATACCTTAGGTGTAAATTCTGATACCAACATCACTTTAGCAAAAACGGGTAATTGGAAAGGTTTATGAGACTATCATCAAGTGTACTCCTGACTATACCTTGTGGATAGAGCTCGGAGCTTCGAAACTTCGAATCCGTTTGAACGATCACCCCAAAAAGTTGACAGACGTTTGATTTTTTTGTTTCATGGATTTTTATGCAATTTCCTTTTATTTTGCAGCCTGCCAATAGGTGGCCCTGCAGCACATCGACTTCTGTTAAATCCATAAACAACCCGATCGGTTGAGCTCAAATCTCATGGAGGGGAGCTTAAGTTGTATAAATTGGAGCATTGATGTAGGTACATTCTTCGCGTATTGCACAAATGCGCGTGGCATCTCTCACATAACAAAGTTATTTACGACACTATATCTTGGTATTTATGAAAGCGAAGTTTTGGAATAATGTGTGACTAATGGGAGCATAAGTTGTAAAACTTGGTAAATTGATGTGCATTCTCCGCGCAATACACTTTCCGAAATGTGGTATTGCAAAGGGGTGTGGCACAGCCCATACATAAAAATTACATTGCAAATGCATTTTCTCGAAGAGTGCGGTGGAGGAGCACAAAAACGAATCTCTGTCTCAACAACTTTATTTCTAAAGTCAATAGAAGCCTTTTAAAGCACATCAAGTCTAAAAGGTTTTTCGCGTCTTAAGAAGCGTTTTTTTTTTTTTTTGGGGGAAAAATGGCCGTTAAAAAGATGGCTTATCCTGAATAAATAAAACTTGGTCGTTTAGTGATACCTTCGCGAGGACCAGTGGCCGCACAATCGAACTAAGACCACATACAAGGACTCTATAGTTGCTGTTTTAAAAGTCTCTAAAGCAATAACTGTTCTGCTAATTTGAAATTAGGATGCCAAATTGGGAAGGTTAAGTGCAGAAGGTCGTAGTGATATACAGGACGCAAACAGTTGGTGAACGTGAAGAACCTCGCTCAAGTGCGGGTTATAAAACACAAATAAAGGAGGGTGCTTAGTAAAGTGGGAAGGGTTTCATGTTTTTACAGCATAAGATGCAAACTTAAGGCTTTTCTGTCATAGGCAAAAGCGGAGCTTACTATTAGAATATCTCTCCCACTCCAACACAAGGTGATGCATCATCTATCGTTAAGCAAGTTGAGCTTCTTAGGTCCATAGGCTACACCCACTAAATTCATCTCGCCCTTACCCAAATAAAAATCATCAAGATGGGCACACCTACTATGAATAGCCCGCTTTCCCCCACTAGGTGTCAATGCTCTAACGAGTGACATATACCCAACAACTTGAGTTGTGCAGCAGGAAGCCGAACTTGATTTTGGTTTCACGCTTTTCCCCCTACATCGTCAGCGTCTCTATGATTAATCTCACCGATTAAGCCACATGAGTGCGGATATTAATCAACCGACTATTGGCCTTTTGTCTCTAAATGTGCATGCGCGCTGCCCATACGCATATATCTCAAAGAGTGAGAATATTCTCAAGGAGCCACAGTCTGCTGTATAGCAAAAGAGAAAGGCAAACCAGATCAACTGCATATTTCGCGCTCGGCGTATAGAAAAACCCACCACCAGCAACAGCAACAGCTACAGCAGCACCAGCACCAGCACCGGCACCACCACAGGCGCATACCTATTACCAACTGGTGTAAGACAAGTGAAAGACACTCTGTGACACAAGAGCCGACAGCACGCCCGCCTGCCGCCGCGGCAGTCGCCCCAGTATCAAAAACAAGTCACGACTATAACCACCAAACCCACATTTCGATTTGAAGAAGATTTGCTTTTTCTGTTTGTTTGGATATTTTGTGCTCAAGAAGCGACAACGGCGGCGGCGGTGGCACCATCAGCCACCATCAGGCACCACCAAAATGTCAATTTAAATCGTCGCTCCTAATAATTACGCTGACAGTTGGTTCTTCGAATGTGCCAATGGAACAGCAGCAAGATAGAGCGAACCCAGTCTAGGTTAGGCGAGGAGCCTCCGCCACCGTCCGTGCAACTTATGGGGTTCGTGTACACGCCGGCCGTTTGGGGTGTCGCCTGAATCGTCAGCACCAGCGACATTTGGCGACAACAATTACGTGAAGATTCGCAGCAGGAGTTCAGGCAACCATCAGATATATACGCACAGAGTAGAGCACCAAGAACGGGAATTAATGCAGAGACGAGACGCCGCGCCAACAATTATAACCTTCTTGCGTCCACTGGGGAATCATTGTCAGCCAGTGCCTGCCAACCAGATACCAGACAGCTGGACAGTGCGTTGTCGTCTTCCTAGTAACGCGGTCTACATTTTCACCCATCATCGATGTGGACAGTGTCTGCTCGGAGCCATGTACGACATGCGAAGAAATCATCTCGAATGTAAATTTATGGGACGCACGCATGCGCTTCACGCATAGTTCCCTGAAAATGCATTTTGCACGCGTAATGTGCGCTCGCGCGTACGCAATTTGAGGATAATTAAAGCGTTTCGCGTCTGGCGCATGCAAAGCGACTCTGGCGACTACTCTGCCATTGTGCTGATGGTGTGGAGGTGGAGGAAGTTTCCACGAACAGCGCTCCCACAGTGTAATTGCCCTCCATTGAGGCATGACGCAGCTACTGCCTACTGCCTCTTCAAATAAGGACTTGCCGTCTTGTTAAAATCGAATCTCCTCGCCGAGATTAGTCGGTACTCGCGTATACACGGTTAATTTGTATAGGTCGGCTACGCTTGGCTACATATGAGACATGAGAGTGGAACCCACAAATCACCACTCTAAACAGGAGACCGTAATTAAAATAGATCCCCGCGCCCGCAGCACCGGCAACCAGTGTTCTTGATATTAAAATATTCTATCGGCAGAGAGCCAGTTCACCTTAGCGGTCGGTGGCAATGGCGACGTGTGGTTCAAAATAGCATACGCGGACATAAGGCCAAGACTTTGCCGGCCTATAAAGCATGTCGCAGTGATTTTTTTTCATTCTCTTTCTATATACCTTACCTTGACTATCGCGCTATGCCTGACCGATGATGGTGGCTGCACGGCTAAGTTATGATTCAAAGAGGCCCAAAACAGGGCATAAGAACTATGTGACTGGTACACTGGTACTCTGTGCGGCTTGTACACTTGCGCGTCATTTAATTAGTGCACGCTACGTGATTATATGGGGCACTCGTGTCTCAGTCTCTCTTGCTCTCTCTCTCTCTCTCTCTATCAAAATCAGTTTCAGTTATCATAAGTCGCAGGCGGCTTTTTAAGCACAAGACTATCGATTGAAGGCCGCTACATCTGTAAACCGTGTATGACCATGAATATGTATGGATGCCCAGAGCATCCATCCACCATCCGTCGAACTGCTCATTATGTGACTGCGCTGCTTCGAGTCTTAATGATTAGCCTTCTAATGATCCGCTCCGGACTGACAAATGAACGATAATGGCAGTAAATCGTTTTCGTGGCCAATTAGCCCCGTGGCCAGTCAGCCAGTCGGCCGCAGTTTGCATGTTTAACTCCTCAAAACGCGGAATTTAATTAATTACAGTGATCCAATTGGGGGGCCAATTACAGAAAAGCGTTTATTGGTTTTCTGTTTTCTCTTCGCTCACTGAGGAGTGGAGCGTTTGAGCTAAGATACCAAAAAAAAAAAAAAAAAAAACGCCTGGGAGTAGTTATAGGCATGGGTAGCGCCCCCCGGGTTTCGGCAGTTTTTTGGCGAGTAAATTAATAGAGTTTGAGCTTTCTTTAGGAACCGTGTCATGCAACTGTTGATAGTGGAGCTGCAATTAATAACGAGGGGAGCTGGGCTGTAATTATTTCTGTCATCATTTCGGTTTTAAGCCAAACACAAATGAGACTTACCGTTCAAGAGTGGCCTGATTAGAAGAAAAAAATGGTTAGGGAAGGTGAATCAGTGTATGGACTTTAATTGTTGAGGAGACTATGACGAGACTACCAACGTTAAAGGGGTTGTCAGCAAGATGCGACTCACTTATAGCTATACAAGGTCCCATATGAGTCTGGAGTCATTGAACTTGGTATCGTTGAATTACCGGTGCAGGGAAATAACTTCACGGGCAATAACTTCACATAGGAAATAACTTCACCTTGAGTGGGAATCGATTTCACTTTTTCTATGTGAAGTTATTTCCCAATGAAAATGAGCAAAAACTTAAGCGACGACATACGTAAGTCTACAATTCATAAACAGTGGAAAATGTATGGGGGGTCATGCTGCCCCCCTGCAACCCTCCGGCTTGGAGTCTCTGTTTATTGGTGGGAGTAGTTGCGAGTTTACTTACTTAGGTGGCGCTACAGTCCGGGGTGGACCTGGGCCTCAACCAATACGCCTCTCCAGTTAGCGCGATCTTTTGCTAACTGCCTCCAGTTGCGCACTCCAAGTTGGTTGAGGTCCCCTTCCACTTGCGCGCGCCACCTAAGGCGAGGTCTTCCTCTACTGCGTTGTCCCTCCGGGTTAGAATCGAAGACTCTTCGGGCCGGAGCGTTGGTGTCCATTCGCTCTACATGTCCCAGCCATCTTAGACGACTGATGCGTACTTTTCTGACCAGGTCGATGTCGCTGTACAGCTCGTAGAGTTCGCTGTTAAATCTTCTCCTCCAAAGCCCGTCAACGCAAACGGGACCAAAAATCACTCGAAGAATTTTGCGTTCGAAACGACCAAGGAGATCTTCATCCGCCTTTGATAGCGCCCATGCTTCTGCACCATAAAGCAGGACTGGGATGATGAGGGTCTTATACAGAGTTTCCTTAGTATTTCTCGACAAGGCCTTACTTATCAGTTGCCGTCTTAGGCCAAAGAAACAGCGGTTGGCAAGTGTGATTCTTCGTTTGATTTCTGATGTGATGTCGTTATCAGAGTTTATAGCGGAGCCGAGGTAGACAAAGTCCCTAACTACCTCAAAGTTATAGCTGTCTATCGTGACGTTCTGCCCGATTCGTCGATGTCGTGTGTCCCTTCTTGTTGACAGCATATATTTTGTTTTACCCTCATTCACCACTAAACCCATTTTTGCCGCTTCTGTACTAATTCTTGCAAACGCACCAGTGACAGCTCGCTGTGTTGTACCAACAATGTCAATGTCGTCAGCGTATGCAAGCAGTTGCACAGACTTATAGAAAATTGTGCCTCTGGTGTTGGCTTGTGAGTTTCGCACAATCTTCTCAAGAATGATGTTGAAGAAGTCACATGACAGCGCATCACCTTGTCTAAATCCTTTTTTGACATCAAAGGTCTCGGTGAGATTGTTTCCGACCTTTACGGAGCAGCGAGCGTTCTCCATCGTCATTCTGCACAATCTGACAAGTTTGGCAGGGATGCCAAAACTAGACATGGCTCTGTATAGCTCGTCTCTATAAACGCTGTCATATGCGGCCTTAAAATCGATAAAAAGATGGTGAGTATCGTTCTGGTATTCTTGGGTTTTTTCCAGGATCTGCCGTAGTGTGAATATTTGATCGGTCGTGGACTTACCGGGCCTAAAACCGCACTGATAGGGACCTATCAGATCGTTGACGAATGGTTTCAGGCGTTCACACAATACAGCAGACATGATCTTATACGCAGTGTTCAGGAGACTGATGCCTCTGTAGTTGGCGCAGTTTAGAGGGTCTCCTTTCTTGTGGATCGGGCAAACAATGCTGAGGTTCCATTCATCAGGCATACTTTCCTCTAACCAAATCTTGGAGATGAGTTGGTGTATGCACTCTACCAAGCCATCTCCGGCTGCCTTGAAGAGCCCGGCAGGTAAGCCGTCTGGACCAGCAGCCTTGTTGGATTTAAGCTTAGATATTGCTATCCTCACTTCATTTTGGTCAGGTGGACGGAAATCTTGGCTGTCATCGTCCAGGTTGATTGGTTCGTTCTGCCTAACAGCGGAATTTGTGTCGTCTTCGCCGTTTAACAGTCTGCAGAAATGGTTTTTCCATGTCCTCAGCACCGACTGTGACTCTACTACAAGGTTTCCTTGTTCGTCTCTACAGGTCTCCGTTCGGGTCTTGTTGGCATGACACGTTCTTTTTACCTTTTGGTAAAACTTCCGAACATTGTTCCTGGAGTAACACCTCTCTATATCCTCGATCGCGCGCTTCTCATGCTCTCTCTTTTTTCTCCGGAGAAGCCGATGTTCTTCCCTCCTTTTTCGCTCGTAGAGCTGACGAGCTGCTCTCGTCCTTCTATGCAGCGACGCTTCGTATGCACTTTGTTTTGCTGCATGTGCTTGCCGGCACTCTTCGTCAAACCAGGGGTTTCGAGGGGGTGGGCTGGTGAAACCGAGCACATCAGTTGCGGCGTTTTTGATGGCTTCTTGGCATCGGCGCCACTGGTCTTCGGCACTTGATGCTGGCAGCATAGGACTTCTCGAGTGGTTGAGGGATACGCGATCGGCAAAGGTTCTGGCGGTTTGTTGCGTTTGTAGTCGTCCAACGTTAAATCTCCTCACAGTATTTTCTCGTTGTTGTGGCGTCTTGGATATCCGCATCCGTACCTTGGCTACAACAAGGTAGTGGTCCGAGTCTATGTTGGCCGCTCGGAAAGTTCGGACATCTAGAATACTGGAGGAGTGCCTTGCGTCGATCGCAACGTGATCAATTTGGTTGACGGTTTGATGATCAGGTGACCGCCATGTTCCTTTGTGTATATTGAGGTGAGGAAACCGTGAGCTAGCTATGGTAACATTACGTCCCGCAGCAAAATCAATCAGCCTAAGTCCGTTTCCAGACGTGGTGTCGTGTAGGCTATGTTTTCCGATTGTGCTACCAAAGATGTCCTCCTTTCCTATTTTGGCGTTAAAATCACCCAAGACGATTTTAACGTCATGCTTAGGACATTGCTCATATGTTTTGTCGAGGAGCTCGTAGAAACATTCTTTGATAGCATCGTCTTTATCTTCTGTGGGGGCGTGAGCGCATATCAGGCTGATGTTGGCGAATTTGGGTGCGAGTTTGGGTGTATGCAAAGTTTATTAAAGTAGCTATAACTACTACTTATAAATAATTTGATTTTGTTTTCCAGTTAGAATCAACAAATTTTCAAATTGTAGGTGGGAAATAATTTCACAGAATTGGTGGTGATGTTATTGCCTACTTCAAGTGGGAAATAACTTCACATAAAAAAAGGTGAAATTATTTCCCACTCAAGGTAAAGTTAAAGGGGTTTTCAATAAGAGCGCTACAAAAGTTTTTTTAAATAAAACAAAAACGGTTTGTGATAATATCAATGAAATTCTTTATTCCTGTGAAAGTACGTTCGATGCCACTTCTTTGTCTAACTGGCACGGGAACATTTTGTACTGTGCCTGTGGATTCAAATTTTTCCACTAGACGCTCAATTGTTGATCTGCTAGGACGATTATGACGACCATAAATTGGACGTAGCGCTCTTAACGTTGAGGCCACTGACTCCGAATTTCGTTAGTAAATTTTAATAATTTTGACTCGTTGTTGGCTCGTATATCTTTCCATCATGAAGTGGCAAACCTTACTGAAGACAAATGTCAAAAGAGCGGCAAAAAATTCGGCGTCGTTTGCTGTCCCTGTCGCTCTACTTTTGTAGCGTCCCTGTTGAAAAACCCTCTATTTCCCATGTGAAGTTATTGCCCGTGAAGTTATTTCCTTTCACCATCAGTTTCAGCTTATAAGGTAGGGGGTTTTAACATCGTCGTAATGGAAACTTCTGCACGCGTATTTGAAGGGTGAATCGGTGAAAGCGACTCAACATGAAGTAGAAAGGAACCTTCGCCGTGAGGAATTTACCGTGGCAAACTTTTTGGCCGTTGAAGGGACCTTAAGAACGTTTTTAGAGACTCAAATAAAATCGGAGACTATCTAGTATCTATATAATCTGACAAAAATACACACAGCCTCCGACTGCCAACAAGTTATACTTGAAAGTGTTTTGGTTTAATCTTTTTTACTCTTTTTTTTTACAGTCAATTCGGTTTTTTTTTTTTTACAACGTTAATGTATTTAAAGTTTAAAACGGTAGACGGATTATAAGCTGTATAGCATATTTTATATGGCGCAATGATTGTAAGTTCACAGAACAAGAAAATGAAGAATAAAATAAATAAATATCCAACAGTCCCGAAATATGTGTAAACAAACACCGTGCGTGCGATATGTGTGTGGCTTGATACACGTCATTGAGAAAAGAGGGAATTGTAATAACCGTATTCTTGATATATTATGAAATAACAAAAACATGCATTTTTTCACATCAACAAAAAGCTGAAATTAATATGCCCCAGCTCATAAATGTATGCAATGATAAAAACGTATGCAATGATAAAATGTATGCAATGATAAAACACAGTGACGCATTTCCGTCCCCGCAAGTTAAATGTGCGGAATTACTCCACCAGATTCCAACAACGCGCGCTTAGATGTTTACACATCAAAAATATTAGGCAGACCCTTTATGTTGTAGTAAGTATTGGGACAGTTTGTGACATCATTCAAGCACCGAAATGCCCCCACAAGCTGTCCCAATAACTTCTTGTAGGTTGCCACACTGAAGAAGCTATCTAAAGCTGCCTTTCCAAGAGAAGTGTTTTAAAAATTAAATATTTTAGTCCCCCTAGCTCTAAACAGAACCTACATTCAACAAAATATCACTTTTAAAAGTACTCTTATTGAGCCAAAAATTTAATTAGTACAACGTATTTTTCATAATGCAACCATTTTTATAAAAATCGGAAATTGCTGTGAAAAGACAAAAACCCATTAACGACTACCCCACGTAAGACGCTAAATACCCTTTCTAACGACCGTCAAAATCGACAAGACACTCTAAATAGAAAGTTCGCCATTTCGACCTAATTCTAATGGGAAATCAGTTTGCGGATCTCAGCGATCGCATTATTTATCAATATCTAAGGTTACATAATGTAAATGCAACGCTGTCGGAATCCGCTTGTTTATTTAATACAGTAATTGATGATTTCCCACTCTAGTCATGCAAGTAAATGAAGTCAGTTGGTGCACTTACCTCTTGGCGATCGGAGGCTAAGATCCACTGGTTCCACTTGTACTGGAGGGCCCTCTGCCTGCAAGTAAACAGAAATGTAGAATTAATTAATATAAAACACGGAAATGCTCTCTTTCACTTTTTTTTTTGTAAAGACGACTATCTATTCTAGTATACCATATCATTATTGGTTCGGATCGGATCGGATCAATGAATATTAGCGAGCGATCGGTCGATCGACTTGCAAATAAATTCAATAAATTTCCCGAACAGGCAACAGTCAAACACTTCCCTACAGGTAATCGAGGTGTCTAAATAAATTGCATAAGGGTCGACCTGGCACCGACAACGACCCTGAAACACACACCACAAGCCAGTCGATCGTTAGATCGACCCACCGACCGATCGGCCGACAGACCGCTCGATCGATTCAGCTCCAAAGTAAGTTATTAACCAGTTACCGCGCAAATATTAACAGTTATTAATTACTCTCGAAGTTTGCAACTGTCGTTCGCGTTTGCGTCGTCGTTCGCGGACAAATCCAATGCAAAGTGATGCAAATTAAATGCAGCGGCAGCCGAGGCAACACCGCTCAACGGCATATTGTTGCGACTGAAGCAGAGAGAGAGAGACTGGACGTGGACATGGAAACCACCCCATAGCGCGCGCACATTGTGGTGGGCGATACTGGAAATTAAGAGCTAGATTTGCCTCGGATTTTGATAAATGACAGCGGGGTCCTCCAAGAAGGCTGGCTATCGATCTGTACTCCAATTTAGTCAGTGGTCTCATTAATCAAGAATCACTTATAGTGGCGGCAGCAGGTTTGTCGGCTCGCGACGTGATATCAGGTGTATGTGCTGTAAGGTTGTGCATTTGAATATTGTACGGCTTCTTGTGCTTCTGCTTGTGAGATATTGCCTGCCAGCCTTCCATACTGAGGTGGCGAGGGTGTGTTCGTATAGTGTCAGACACCTGCACCACACCGTGGTGGTGGCTGCACTTTAAGACAATTAAAATCCACCCAGAGCCAGGCGGACAACAAAAGTCTAAGAACTTAATTGCAAGGCGAATTATTCCAACCGGAAGCTTTTCCTTCTGTAAGCTGACACTTAACTGGGCTTACAGGTGCTTGCATGTCTGCAGGTGACACTATATGGTGTCGGCCAGCAGGCCACCATACAATGTATCGTGCAAATGAGGTGCACTCACTCACGTGCCCGTGTCTATACAAAGTTATACAAAGCAATGCGGTAGACGCAGATGGACGCCGCGGACGAATGCGATTACACGTCGGCCAGTTTGCACTAAGGCACCCCGCACATGCATACATTGTTGGCGCAGAACATGCACAGCTAGTCAATTAGTTTGTACTTGGCGCACTCCGCCCCACCAATGCGATTAGGCATAGTCGTCTGGCCGGGTAAGTTCAGTTCCGCATTTAAGGGATGGTTCAACTTTTCTATGACCGAGCCGAGCAATATAGGCGTCAATCTGAGAGACAAAGAAACCGGCAAACAAATTGGATTGAATGGCACCCGAGAAAATCCTTCGCCGCGGATTAAGATGTCTGCACACAGAGAAATAATCCATTCAGTTCCAACAGTCGCAATCGCAACCTCATATCTCTTCAAATATCTGAATGCACTACATCCACCTACCGGTGTAACCGCAGCCACAGCAGCAGCGGCAGCAACGGCGGCAGTTGTTTAGCCATAGCCACGGCACGAGCGCTAAATTGGGTTGGTGTCGATCGATGTCAACCTAATTTCTGGCCACCCTAATCAGAATGAAACAACGCAGCGACAACGCGAGCGCGCGATCTATTCATGTGAAAACAAGCAACTTAAGTCACTCGAAATCATTGTCAACACGAATTATTACCACGGTTTGTTCGGTTTGACAATCCATTGTGCGGAGACACACCCACGACCTTGATACAGCTACAGACTGCTGGAAAACGGCTACGGCATTAGCGCGGCAGTGAATTTATTCAGCGTGTGTGTATGTGCTTAACCGCTGTGTGCACGTGAGCTGCCGCTGCTGTTGAACGTTGGAGCGGAGTGCGCAATTGACAGTGATTTTAAGAATTATTTTCCAACCGCAGTTGGTGAGGTGAGTGAGTGATTTAGGGACAGGAGATGTTGATTCTTTTCGGCTGGGAACTGGGAACTGTCCGCAGTGGGACAAATTAACAACAAATGACCAAAGGAATGTGGGACGTCCTTTGAGACATTTGTAGCAAAAAGTGGGTCAATTTAAAATATGTACGTCAAACGAAGATGCGAAATGGGAAAAATGTAAGTCTCGGTTGATATCGGCTGTCAAGTATATGACGAATGAACTGTCACGAATGTACGTCGCAGCGATATCCCAACTTCTGAGTTGAGCAGCATTTCTAAAATTTAAATCTATATTTATAAATAATCACTCAAAAAATATGAACTACGAGTATATGGGTGAAGATGCATTTAAATGCTGAGGCTAAACCGCTTTAAACCTGCGGAATGTCAAATTTTACATACATCTTTTTTTTTTGTCCTTTGACACTTGGAAATTTATTTGATTTGCTGTGTACTGAGTTTCATTTCTTTTGTATTAATTATGAATTTAGCCACCAAAATGCCGGCTTGCAGAAAAAAGAAATAAAGAAAAATAAAGCAAATGGCGTGATATACAGTCTCACAAGGAAAAACCACAAACGACCTTCCCAAGTGGGTTTCCACTGCAGATTGAAAACGTTGTTTGGACTACTAACTTTAAGCAGTCTGAAAGAGTTCTTATATATAGATTTCGAGAGATATTCGAACCAGACCACCATTGTCGGGTCTCTTTTCGTCTCTCTACCACTATAAATCTTACCCAGAGAGACTTTCTGGATTTCTCCAGAGTTCTTCCCTGAGCTCAATTCCTAGTGTTAACGCTAGCATCTGTTTATGGGAGATCTGTTTCATCGACTGGGTCTCGACCCAATGATTTCCCAAGATCCTCATTCTTTTGCCAGCCAACGCCGGACATTGACACAGTATATGTGCCGCTGTCTCAGGTTCCTCCAGGCATAGTTTACAGGTATCATCCTCTCTAAGGCCCATCTTCCTTAAGTGATACCCGAAATTACCATGTCCTGTTAACAAAGCCACCCACCCATTTCAATGTTCCTCGACTCATGCTTAGAACCCTTCTTTGAGTGGAGCAGGTCGGCCACTTAATTGCCATTTTAGCCTGTCTACATTGTTCCACGGTTGACCACCTTCTCAGGTGTTCTGCCGTGATCCATTTGTGAGTCAGCTGTTCTACCATTCCTTTGCCAATTGAAGAGAATGGTTCTGCTCCCAGCAACTTTTCAGTTGACCCCTGTTTTGCAAGGGAGTCCGCCTTTTCGTTGCCTTCGATCCCTATGTGTCCTCGTACCCAAGTCAGTGTTACTTCATTTTTAGATGAACGCTTATTGAGCTTAAGTACACATTCCAATGCCAATGATGTTGTAATGTTTGTTTGTCCCATGCATCTGATCACCGCCTGATTGTCCAGTGCTATAAGGATATTTCTTCCCTCCACCTGACCCTCAAGCAAGTAGTCTAACGCATGCAGCAATGCAATCATCTCAGCCTGGTATACAGGAGTGTGATTCCCGAGGCTAACGTGACGGGCTAGTTCCAGCTCTGCTGAATAGATACTGGCACCCGCTCCGTCATCCATCATGGATCCATCTATGAAAATCACTATTTCACCACTCCTTTTTTCTGGAAGTAATCCGTACTCAATACGAGTTTTGTGATTCCTTTCCATAATACGCACCGTTGTTATCCCATCCAAAGGCATATTCAGCTCCCTAATCTCGTTTTTGACAAGTTTCAGGATCTTCCCATGTCCATAGATGGTACCACGATTGTGCCATTTCGCATCTCGATGCAAACGAAGTGCCGCTAGGGCCGCTGTTTTCTTAATAAATAAGTCTAGCGGTAAGATCCCCAGGATCACTTCCAATGCGCATGTTGGTGTTGTCCTTATTGCACCTGTAACTCCTAAACATGCTAAACGTTGGACCCTATCCAGGTGCTTCCTCACAGTTTTCTGGGAGGCTTTCTCCTAAAGGAGTAAGTTGGAAACCAGTTTTCCGAAATTTGCTCACTTACGGCCATATTATTCACTCACTTAGGGCCGGACTTAAGTTTACACCCGGATTTAAGTGAGTTTAACCCAAAAAATAAACGCGAACGTAAGCCCAGTCTCCTAAACATGAAGGCATTTAATGCGATTGAATTTAAACTGCATCCAGGGCACAGCAAATAAAAATAGAAAATAAAATATAACAAGAAGCTAAGAAGCTTAAATAAATGGATGTCATTCGTTGATGTCTTCGTCGGCAAAAGAGGAATTTGTCGGCGAGTTGGGGTGGTATTACCGCATCCGTGATCGATTACTACGTGACTGAATTTGTTATTGTTTTGTATGTAAAATCCAATAAATTAAGTAACCTATTGCTCGCTCACGGATGCCGTAATTCGACCCTGATGAAACAGCAGCTGATGGTATATCAAAGACGTCCTCATCGTCAAATGCACGAGAGGGCTTGTGGCGACGATTTCGATGTGATGCATTTACGGAAATATTTCCGGCGGAAAAAGGAGCCATTTTGGAGGCAACATGAAAAATAATACTGGCCACACAACAAATCAAACCAAAAGAGCATTTTAATGAAATTTTACGTAATTTAATTAAGAATCCGCAACAGTTTTCATTGTAAAAAGCCATTCTCTGTACGGCGTTGACTTCTGTGTGTAAAAAGTGATCCTTTCATGAGAAATGAGGGGGTGTGCAAAAATAAAAACGTCCTCCATATTCTCCTTAGGACAGTATTTTTCTAAGAAGAAAAGTATTAAGATCATAGGACTCGTTTTAAACAAACCGACAGCGCAGACATCTTAAGAGAAACTACAAGCTGCATTCAATAGGTTATGATTAATATTCATCGTTATATGACTGACTGAGTGACTGATAGGGTTTCCATTTACTTAAAAAAAAAAAAAAAACAATTTTTCTAACGAATAAGCATAAGCCTGGAGAAACACTCAAACTCAATTTGTATTCACACCAACGCATAATTCAAATGGTTCATCTGCCATCCCAAAAAAATATTTTCGCTGTTGATAACATTCAATAGAAAACGACAGAAAATGCTTTCGATTACCGCCCACAACCTCAAATGTATGAACCAGAACTATTGTTGCTGATATTTCTCCATTTGACTGCTATCACAATTGCCTAAGTTCATCCATGAATGTGATCAACATGCTTGCCAGCAACATAGGCACATGCTTTGTGCCCATTTACGGGACAATGCAATTTTGAATAATTTGATTTCCCTCCTTTTATAATAAACACTGGAAAGGTACAACAATTTTCAGTGCTCACGTATTGATGTTATGATGATTTCAGAAAGCTAGACTTTTGGTCAGTAGCTCAGCTTTTTGATGGAGCGGAAAGTTGACAGATAACTTAAAATTTTTAAGAAACTGTGGACTTTCCTAAGTTCTATGTCTTTTTTTTTCGATTAACTAGTGGCATATTAAAGACAGTGAAATAAGAAAAAAAAAAAAAACATGATGATCAAAAACGCCTTTAAAAAGTAGGCAGGGCTATTAACGACAGCTTAAAACCCTTAAGTCTTTTCAGAGTCAAACTTTGGTAATAAGTTTCATGGAAACATGGTTATTAGTTTTTGCATCAATCATCAATCATTTTTTTTTTTTTTATCAATCATCAATCAATCACAATCACAAAGTCCTTTACGATTTTATTACATGTGTGAAATGCACAGCGCTTATGTCAAAACAATCTGAAATTAAAAAAAAAGACGATTGGTTCTACAGGTAGGTATCCTATGTCTAGCTTCTTCAAACCGTCTTTTAGTGCTCACTTTAGTCTTGTAAGGCTAAACTACACCGAAATAAAAGTGGGAAAAAGGACAAAACAGTGAAAATATCGAAACTCTTCGAAAACACACGCATATTTATATGACACCTATGAGAAAAATCTGAACTATGAAAGCTCATTGCTTTTTAGGCTTTAAGGCTTTTAATCGTGCTCATTTTTCCTCTACACAAATTCGACCATTAAAATGAATGAGTCAGAAAGTGTTGGCAAGTAAAATTTATGAAGTAAAAGAAGTGGTTTTATATGTTCTTCCTTTTTTTTTAATTCTGACTCTGACACCGCGATAAACCTGAGTACCTCTATTGTTCCATAGATCTCCTCCTTTTTTTTACTTCCGTTTTAATTTAGTACGTTTTATAAAACCAAGAAGAATCGCCTCAAGTCAACGCAGCAAATACGGGGTAACCTCGTTTGATCTTAGGAATGTAGGACTTTTTTTTTCTCATATATAAAAATGGGCCTACAAGTTCCCGAAAATCCAAATTTTTGATGTGAAACATCCATTGGCGCGACTTGGGAGTAAAATCTACTCGAATGATATGGAAATTCCGGTGTTACGGCGGAACTTGTCCTGTTGTCATCACTACACCGCCGCTCTCGACTCCTAGCCCACTCAACCGATAGATGGCGCTCAACCGATTTCAATGATTGCTGTGGGTCTAAATGGTTGGTTGCAACTTAAAAGATAGAATAGCTTTGGAGATATAAAAGATCTGTTGCCGAGATATAAAAATGTTTGCACTTCTTTCAACTTAATTCTTAAATGGCTCATTCACAACTAACTATTTAGAAAGTTTTAGTTAGACGAAATAGGTATGTTCGCGATTACAGTATGATTTTGTTTATAAATTCATAAGAAGCCTAAATATCGCCAAACTTTAAAGCGGATAGCTCAGTTTGCGATAGATCGCAAATGCCAATTTAAAGGAACCAGTTTAAAGTTCGAAAAGTAAAATGGGCGATAATTAGCCAGCGCTGACTAAACGTTTTTTGAGTGTATTTGCATATACTGTCCGTTTGCTTTATACAAAGTTTAAGTTCTGTGCTACAAATTCAAGTTTATTAATGTAGGATTTCAATTTGACATTGCGTTTAGGTAGATAGATAGATCTTGAAATACGGGAGCCTTTCTGGGGCTCTGGGCGCCGAGACCTCCTCTAAGAGGAGCCTACATCATGTGGTCCTAGAGCCAACGTTTTACTCGGGATGAATTCAGAAAGACGAGATAGATAGATTTCTTTATTTCGCATTAACATTTTTACATGATTTAGTTATCGCACAGCATAAGATACAGAGATTTTGATACATTTATATCTTTCTTCTGAAAAATTATTTCCACAATATTACGAAACACAATAAACATTTACATTTATGAACATAGGTGTTGAAGGAAAAACGATGAAAAACCTTCAATAAGCAAAAAAATAAAAAAATGTATAAATAACTAAATGAATAAGTAAATAAATAAATAGATAAATAAATAAATTAATAAATAAACAAATAAATAAATACATGAAAATAAATAAAAAAAAATATATATATATATCTATAAAAAATCAAACGAATAAATAGACAAATAAATCTATACTTATAATAAAACTGTTGGCAATTTTTCTGTTACCTAATGGCGTGAGAACTACTGCACAGATTTCGATGAAACTTTTTTTGAAATGTTTCTTAAGATTCTGTGCAACATATAGGCTATTCCTTTCATTGCTATTCCTATTTTTTGGAGCGTTTTTGACCAAAATGTATTTTTTTTCCGACTTTACTGCCTTTAACTCGCCATTACTCAAATAATTCTTTATCAATGCAAACAAAACAAAATACTTAGGAGAGCCAACACTTTTATAGATATTTCAAGCCATCAATCAGCTTTCTATGTCCTCTAGAAGCTGAGCTACAACCTAAAATCTAACATTAAAAAAATAAATTTATTTTCTGAAATCGAATATTATCAGCAGCCGCGGTTCTTGATCGTTGTTCTGCTTGGGGGTGGTTTGGTGGCGCACATCGCACAAGCACGTTCATATGAAAAAAAACAACAACAAAAAACAGCGACAATGTGTTTCGGATCGGAGGAAATGCGCAGATGGCTGATGACGTGTGGTGTGGTGGTGAATGTATGTTGGAGGTGGTGTATATAGAAACTGAGTTCATGGTTTTTGTTTTAATGGTTGTTTTGATATTACCTACGTTGATGCCTACAGTAAGGAAGTGGAACTTTAGGACTTACGCTGTTGAATTTAATTTTCTTAATTGGTGTTTTAGGTAAATAGATTTGTTTGATTTATTGTTTCACATTGACAATGTTCACCGCTTTGTTTTAGCTAGATTTTAAACAAATATGCTGTTGAGAAAACGGTCAAATCTCTTTAATTGGAAAGTACACAGCCTTACGCCGCGTACGAAGTTGCGGGCACAGCTAGTGTATAAATAATAAATAAAATATAGAAACAAATAAGTACATAGTTTTAATAGCTTGAGTAGCTGTTTGTGGCACACAAAGCGTTGACTAGGCGATTGTCGGCAAATGCGCAGGAATTGATAAACCTATTTGTTTGTTTTAATATTCTCGAAGATATCGGTTCAACACCCGCCTTTTTGTGAAGGTGCAAGGTGGGATAATCCCACGCTAGGTTTAACATAAGCTTAAGAACTTTGTTTTGTGCTACTTGCAGTTTTTTTAAGTGACATTTTGCGGATTCTCCCCATACAGGACAGCCATAGAGAAGTATTGCTTGGAATATGACTTTCATTATTATAATTTTGTTATGTAGAGAAAGGAAGATTTTCTGTTAATGAATGGGTAAAGCATTTTCGTTGCAATATTTACTTTATTAACAGTCTGTCTAATATGCTCCTGAAATGTTAGTTTACTGTCAAGGTAAATACCTAGGTATTTAACGGAATTTTCAAACTCCAAATTAAATCCATTCACTTGCAAGCTAGAAGAAGCAAGAAAACAAGCTTTTCTTTTTCTTGAGAAAAAGATTGCTTGCAATTTGTCTTCATTTAGCTTGATTTTCCACTTAGTGAAGTACTTTTGCAAGATTTCCATCGCATTTTTAAGATTGTTCTCAATATTAAGAGCAAACTCATGAGATGAAAATATAGCCGTATCATCAGCAAAAATAGCCGCTTCGCACCCCGGTAATTCAGGAAAATCGGACGTATACAGGTTGTAAAGTATAGGCCCCAAAACTGAGCCCTGAGGTACTCCTGACTTGTATTGTATTAAATTAGACACACCACTGTTGACATGCACTTCAAAACATCGATCAGACAGAAAACTTAGAACTATATTGCACAGATAAGGTGGGAAATTGAGGTTAATCATTTTGAAGATCAGACCTTTATGCCAAACTGAGTCGAAAGCCGTTTCTATGTCGACTAAAATCATGCCAGTTGATTTTCCTACTAACCGATTACTTCTTACATGATTGCAAATCCTCATTACTTGATGGGAAGTGCTATGGAAGTCTAGGGGTAAAAATTTGGTTTACCACGTCTGTTAGGATTTATTCTAGCGCAAGGACTTCAGCCTGGAATATAGATGAGTTCTTGCCAAGGCTGACTGAACCACGAGCGACTGTAGTCAGTATATCGTCAGGGGTCTAAGTCCTCAATTGTTACCGCAGACTTGGTAGCCCTGTTTACGGTGCGTTGTATTAGCTGACTCCACGATAGTTTGCTGACAAGGATGATTCCCAGCTACTTCACTTCATTTGATTGCATTTATCTAATGCCAATAATTTTAAATTAAATAAAGTGAATAATATAGATAATCAATTTTGGGCAGCAACAGGTAGGTACACACAAAAAAAAGTTGTAGCGTTTGTTACCGTTTCCAATCAACCCAAAATAGGTCTCAAGGACTTGCCCCAAACTTTCATGAATCAACACAGGCATACATTTTTTTTGCATGCCCAGAAAATCTGTTTTTCAACCAGAGAGAAGGCGCCACTTTGATTGTTACTGTCATTCGTTTAATTATGTTCAAACGTAAACATTGACCCAATAACCACTCGGTTTTCCCATTCACTTTGCTCACTTCGCCAGACAGAAAAAAAAATCTCCAAAATTGTCTGTATGTCAACATTAATAAAAAAAAATCCCCTCACCGGTTTATGGTCCGTACGGTTTTTTTTTTTTTTTTTTGCAACTCACCCCCCGACGGAATAACATGTGTGGTAAAACAAACAAACTTCTCAATTAGATCCAATTCCGTAATTTTTGAGTAATGCCGCGCGCACCGTGCGTGTTCTTGCAGTGCAATACAATGTGCGCTAAGTGGCACCCACTGTAGAACAGTTCCCGCAACAAGCCAGCCCGATGGTGGTCCCTGTCAAGCGACCGCTTTTTTGTCGTCTCTATATCGCTTTTTGTTGCTCTGTTTCGGTCCACTTAAGCACCCAGTGAAGCAATTAAGTCAAAAACCATTCAGTCTATCATTTGCTGTTAAAAGTCAATAAATAAAACCCGCAATAAATTTTCCATTTAGCATTAAATGCGATTACAGGTTGCTAGTGCTATACGTATACGTACGGCACAGTGCGCTCTGGCTCTCTGTGCTTCTGGATGGAGGAGCTCTTTGGCTCTTTGGCTGCTGCTGCTGCTGCTGTTGTGTTGCATGTCATATGGTAATTTCTTCACCTGCTAGTTGTCACGATCCACATAAATGTGTGGTAATAAGTGCGACTGAGTCTATCACGGGGCTTCTATCTGCCACTGCCGTGCAGAGTGTGCCTGTGCCTGTGCCTGTGATTGTGCCTTTGCCAAGGAGTCAAAGAGCTTGCTGTGGTGACAAACTCATTGCAGCCGCATACGAAAGGGTATTTTATTGAATGGATAATGTGAAGTGAGGAAATCTGGTCATCGGCAGTGTAATTGACAGCGAATGACAACGGTGACTGGTAAATCACTTGACAATGCCCGAGGAGCAACTGCGAAAAAGCCCGCGCACATAAAACCTTGATGGCGCGGCTGAGTGTGCCACCGTTTTATTGAGTCGAACCTACGAAGGTATTTAATAGAAAATTTATATCGCCTGCAAATGCTCCTGCGGAAGTGTCGTTGCCGTCCGTCGTCGTCGTCGTCGTCGTTTGCCCGGGGGCGATTATTATATGCCGCCTCGCACCTACTACCAACAAATGGAATTTATTGTCGCAAGGCACGAGAGGAATTTAAGGAGCTCAACGCTACTGCCACACGAAACCGCTTTTGGGGGAAAAATGTGGGAAAATTACGCGAACGTGCCGCGGCCGCCACCGACACCGCCGACATCGCCGACACCTCCTTTCAGCCTGCCACATACGATACCCATTTGATTCGTAATGACACCATCAACATAGTCGTCAACACTGCTGTCGCTGTTGCTTTTGCTGTCGCTGCCGCGATATATACCGCGCGAAGGTGTGGTAATTTTCCACTTTATTAGATTCTAAATTAAATTGATTGTGTTGCCAGATCAACTTATATTCATTGGAATGCAATTAAGGCTTTCAGGCTGTTTTATGCCGCCGCGCAATCTTCGAGGTGCATTTTTTTACTTTTCACTTTTTTTTTTCTTTTTTTTTTTTTTTTGTTGTCTAGACACACGGTGATGGAGTTTACGGAGCTGTAATGATGTTTCGTGGTCGTGTGACAGCAGTGGTCGCGCAGCTCGCAGATTGAGTGCGATGCGAATGCGATCGGATTGTTTGGAATCCTTTTGATTTCAAGTGGCGGTGACTCGCATGGGGTCATAACCATTGATTAGTTGACTGGAAGCGGCAATTAATCATATGGCATTTGACTTCTTTTCTTTGCGACATCGGGTGACCTATGAGCTTGGGCTTGTCTGGGTCTGTCTCTGTGGTCTGTGGTCTGTGGGCCTGGCAGTATGCGATCGACTGTTAATGAGGCGGTTCAATTCCCACGGTTGTCAAAAAGGAATGCAGACAATCAGCGAAAGTTAAAAAAAAATGTTTCTAAATATCAACAGCGGGGTGAACCGTTTGTATCAAATTTCTGACGTAAAATAAAACTCCGTGAGTAGATAATGGAGATCAAGTGAATTTGCACGATCACTTCTTTCCCTGATCAGTCGCGCTGTTTTGAATACCTTTTTTATAGCTACAACAGTTGACATTTTGGACGATCATGATCGGAAGTATAATACCCCTTGTTGTCGATCATTAACGATCATGATGAAAATGATCGCCCCTATTATTGATCACCTCGTCGTATCGTACGATGTTTCAAAATGTTTGACAATTTCACAGCACATTTTACGGCAGCTCTTGTTATTGCATAAACGGAAGGGAAACGATAAAATGGATTGGTCATGTCTTGCGAATCGATCGATTGATTGTTTGATCGTGCATCGTAGGACTTGTCATATCTACATCTACACTAATCTACACTAATATTATAAAGAGGAAAGATTTGTATTTTTGTATGTTTGTATTTTTGTGTGTGTATTTGTAATGAATAAACTCAAAAACTACTATGCCGATTTCTAAAATTATTTCACCATTAGAAAGCTACATTCACCCTGAGTAACATAGGCTGTATTTATTACTAGAAAAGATTAGGGATCCTTACTAAAAGTTTAGTGACAAGGTGTAATATTGACAATAAAACAAAAGTATGTTCTACAATATTAAAGAACATATCAATTACTACAAGAAACTTCGCGTTACTATATGTCCAACTATTATTGTTATGTCACAATAACCACTTTGTACATTTTAAAAGTTGATAGAAATACCGAGCAAACTTTGACTACGTTATTCATACTTCTGTTTAGATCCTTACTCAAATAAATGATATTGTTCTCAAGAATCATGTAGATTACTTTTTGAATTGTTCAAATCGTATATTCCATTCAAAAGATATTACGAATTTAAAAAGTCATCGATACAGAAAAGATGCCGCCACGCCGTGTCGTGGCCTCGTGGCTAGCCAGGCATTGCAGCGGTGCCGGAGAGAGGCGGGCACATTTTCTATATTATAAAACTCCATTCGGGGTAAAAATCGATGACATTATAACTCGATAACCGGTGGTACAATTTTCATGATTCTTTTTTTCTTTGTTCGTATTGTTGTTTTTCAGATTAAAGGATAGGATACTTTTGGACCCAATAGGTGGGACTGTTGTCGATCTCAGAAACGACTCAACCGATTTCAATTAAATGTTGTGGATGGGTGGGTATGGTTGGTTGCAACTTGAAAGATAGGATAGTTTTGGCCCCGAAATGTGGCATTTTTCAAAAGATAAGCGGGTTAAAAAAAATCGAACGCTGTTTGAAATCGAAATTCGGCTCGGATATAATTTTATTGCGCAACCTCAATGCACCAAAACGTTGTAACGGATCGCGTTTTATTTGATTATGAAGAATCTCAAATCAAATGTCATGTAAGCGACGATTTTAAGGGGAAAATTCAAAGGCAGACATTCTCATTCCGTTTGTATTTAAGCGCCTTCAATTTCCCGTGCTTATTATTTTTATTACATTAACGAATTTAGGCGGAACGAAGTTCGCTGGGACAGCTAGTCTTTCATAAATTAAGAACAGATTTGGCGATCATGCTTCTTTTGACACTAATAGAAGAAAACCGATACAATAAGTTGATCAGTCTTTATTGAGTTGATCGATTTGGTGATCGTGCAACGCTTGCCAACTAACTGACTGTGTAAGCTTCAACTTGGCATCAATGGTTGTTTTTTTACCAACCAACAAAACGGTTTTGATCACCTGCGTCTATCAGCACATTCCTTTAAATAAATGGAAAATCATTTAGTCCAAATGCCGATCGCATATAGGGTGATGTTAACTTTCCAGACGGTCTTCAATTGTTTACCTATAATTACAGACCTACTTAATGTTTACTCACTTCCATCATTAAAACCCAACACCGCCTATTTTTGCTGATAATGCATTCATGTTTCATTCATTAAATTCATTCACTTTTTCCACTAATTGTTTTCCATATACGTTAACTGTTATTTATGATTAGGTAAGCAACCAATTTAGTATATAAATAAGAAAATGAATTAATAAAGAAAAGCGCACTACAAGAACTGCAATCAGTACCAAGAGAATAAATCAGATTGCGTTTTCATTACCAACTAAGCCAATTGACAGCGTATTGAAGTGAAGGTCAATTTCTCTTTAGGGGAAAGTCAATAAGGGATTTTCAAGAGGATCGCTATAGACGGAAAATTGACTGTCAGAAGAGCAAATAATTTAAAGAAATATGATGGCGAATAAGTGGTGTAGTTTGAACTCCATCCAGTATGTCTAGTAAGGTTTTTGGCACAAACGACCAGATATGAAGGCTGTATTTAATTTAGGGCGAATGAATGCCAAATAATGCGTAATATGGTAGCCAGCTCTGGAGCATTGAACATTTCCTCCTTTTAGTGTATAGTGCAATAAAATGAAAAGTTTTGTTAAATTAACTCTTAAAATATTGTTTTTCCTGTTAGAATAATTCAAACTAAACTTGTATTGTAGATATTTAGTGAAATTGGATTCCTTGGAGGCAGTAAAGGGGATAAAAGTCTTGTGCTGCTGGAGGTCCTAAAACAAATAAGTCTGTTGCTGTTCGTATGTTTTTCAAAATGCTCCGCCTTTCTAGCTGCCTTAATACCCTACCGGCAACACTGGTTGTTTAGTTTGCATGAAAAAGGCAAAGAGAGAATGGAAAGTGTTTCGGTTTCGGCGATGAAAGTGCCATTCGTGAATAATGACTGACGGATCGGGTTCCGCTTTGGGGACAGCAGACGGCATTGAAAATCCACTTTATGGACTAAATCCCATTTGGTGGGAATTTAATGAGATTTACATAAGTTGGTCCAGTTTAAAGGGCGAATGGCAAAGGGAAACTAAGATCACTGACAATTTTTTGCGAAAAAATCGTTTATGATGAGAAAGAAAGTCGGGGACAAACTGAACCCTGAGGAACACCAGCGTTTATATGATGTGTTTGAGACTTAAAAGCATTAAAAAATCGAATTGAACGGCCAAAAATGTACTTTCCAATCCGATGAATAAGATGTCAATGGATCTCATAAGCTTGATCACAAACTCCGTCAAATGCCTTTGAAATATGAAGCGCAACGACCAATTTCATAAGAGTGATGGAAAGATGTGTTTTACTATTTCGGTGAGAAAAGCCTCCTACTGAGGATTTATAAGCGTTTCCGTGACTTAGACAGAACGGATATAAGAGATTTGGATCGGTAGGTAAATTGTGAGAGAATAGGATTGACAGGATTGACCTTTTAAAACGAGGGCGAGGGGCTTGGCAAATGCTGTGCTCCACCTCTTCGAGAAGAACCGAGAAGACTAGGACAGATGGAAAAGCTTTCGTAAAGAGGTTGTCGGCATGAAAACACAACTCTTCAAAAAGATGGGCGAAATACAGTCAAGGGCAGCGCATGAATTTATACTGAGATCATAAAGTACCTACTCTTTGGTATATGCTCTCATTTGAAGACAGAAGTTAGACTGACAGCTTAGCCATATATATTTAATCCATACTGTACTACGTATTTAGAAACAAGACGCAATCAAGGACCATTGAACTAGCAGCAAAATGTGCTGCAAAAAAATGGCATTACCTATATAAAGCTGACAGTTGAATTGTCATTCTTAACGAGCGTGTGGAATTGGGATTGCTAAGAGGGGAAATTCGTGTACTTTTAACAAATTGAAAAAAGTTCTTATTACCCTTGACAGATTTTAGTATTTTTGTTGCCTTAAACGCTGGTCTCATGTAGATGTTAGACAGTAGATGAGGTCAATGCAGTTATTTCTACCTCGGTTTATAATTTTTCGATTTTTCTAAGGTGGATTGGCTTGATACAAGCGAAAACTGAACTCTATGAGGGCTGTTTACACTTTGAACAGTGCCACACATCTTATTTTTGCTTCGAAACACTGGCTGTCTAGAAATACACACTTAGACCAAATTCGTTAAAGTCCTTTGTGATATTTGAAGCACTTTACCTTGGAAATAAAATATTAAAGTTTGTTGTAATTTAAATGTTAGTGCTAAATATCCCACTTTATCGGAAGCTTCTGATGTATCCAGAAATATTGTGGACGACATCTTTATCTCTTCAACCGTTTGGTTGAATACAAAATGGCACAAAATTTCATAAATTAGCTAACCTCAATCTAAACTTATTTGTGCGTTTCGGTTTTAAAACACAAAGATAAGCCACAAATTATAGATCACGCCACAAATAAACCTCAAACATATAAGTGGTTGTTGGGCCTTGTAATTAGCCCTATGGACCCTCGAAAGTCTAAGTAGTTTTCAAAAGCTCCACGTTTGCATGTGCTGACGAGGATTATTGGCTCTTTTTAAAACCCAATGAACTATGAATGGCTGTAAATTTGAATTACTACATAATTGTGTATTTAGATGGTGTAGAGTTTAGGAAATCTCTTCCCGCGTATTTTGACTGTCCTTGTAACGCCTGCGCCTGTTTTATTTAAATTCATATATGGACAGGGATAATAACGGGCGTAGAATGAAGTGAATTCTTTCAAATTTCCCCGCGCCTTTATTTTATCGAGTTCTTTTCTAAAGCAACGACTTCAACTGCTACTACAAGCGACTGATAATTTGCTGTCAAATCATTGCGACTAAATGCAGAATTAATCACAAAGAATCAATCGCAAATCAGTAGCTAAAGGCACAACTCCTAATACCAAAATGAAGGTGGGATCCCTCCCAAACCACAATAGCGATATCACACCTTAAGTGCCACCATTAAAGACTGCCCCTCTCACATACAACATCCAGTAGAATGTCAAATTCCACTCTTTTGCGACAAATTCAATGACAACCTCAGGACACTTTTGATCCATTTCCGCCGCACCCATAAAAATAATAAAAACAAAAAAAAAACAGAATTCAAATGCCTTGCGACAGTGGGTCGTTAAAACATTGACCTGCTTACGGCACGACACTTTTCTGAGCCGAAACCCTTAAGTACCCTCAAATGTCAATTAATGTTTATTTTGTGGGTAAACTTTTTAATACTCCACAGAGAGCAGAGACCACCCATTAGACAACCTTGCTGCCGGCAGCTCATTTACTTAGGCAACCTCCGAGAACCTCCCTGCACCTTAATTAGTTAATTACTATGCCGAAGCGCTGAACGCAAATCCCACATAGAACAGCGAAATCTCACACCGTGCGGCAACGTTGCGATATGATCGTTAAACGTAACAAGGCTACACCCTTCGATCTGGGCGACCTCTTCCGCACACCACCCGGACCCGACCCACGAACCCCAGCTATGTAATTACGATGACAGTGACGTGACGACGACGACGACGACGACGACGATATTGTCAGACTCACTCTTACATCAGCTCACACACAATGTCAATTAAAGCGAACAGCGCACGAGCTGTCACACATGTATTTAAATAGAGTGTGGTGGGAACGGGCACGAGCAGTGGAAAAAGGAAAACGCCCAGTGTCCCCCCCCCCCCCCCCCCCGCACTCGCGGTCAGGCCACTCCAAATGGGTTTGTTTACATGTTCAGCCAGATCGATTACCTTAAATCGCCCGTCGCTGCGTTGCACGATGATGTAATGAGTAATGAGTGCGCTGCGTGCTGAGCTGCCCCGTGTGCACCGGTAGGCGCAAAATTCACGCACTGTAAACTTTATGATTAAATTACGGACCCTAGACCCAGGTGTAAGTGTAAGTGGCACAGTGTTTCCTCGAATTATCTTTTCCGGAACATAATTAAGTCATTAGCGTGCGGCGGCGCGCGGACAAGCACCGTAGTGAGCGGACCCCGCCAACTTACGCATGTGCCAGTGCCACTGTCATGTGGCCACTCTCGCCATTTACGAAGGCCACAAGCTATGACTTTCCCTTCGCCTTTCTTAAAAAAAAAAAAAAAAAAAAAAACGCGCAGCTGATAATAAACTGCGACCCGTCACCAATTTGTGTGACTGAGATATTTTCGCCGTCTTCCATCTGCGATCAGTGATCGTTTGACTTTGAAGTTTATTGGGCTTTCAACATGCTCGAGGAGTATCCGCACTCAGCTTTATCGACGGCAATCAGAGCAAATAAATCGGTTCGATTGTAATGGGCGAGGATCGGTTAATTAATTCGATCGAACGACCTGCCTGCCGGCCGGCCGGCGTTTAAATGAAAGGCATATCGTGTGCTGCGCTGGAACATTAATCGGCTTTTATTTAGGGTGTGTGTGATAAATGGTTTGCTTGACAGTTGTTTGGGGGGATCAAGCGCTAAGGTTTCGGATCAAATGGGTACTCTGTAATTTGAACAGATGAATGTAAACATGGGAATTAATTTTGTAAATGTGAAAGGAGGTTATCGGTTGTGTGGAGTTTTGTTTGGGGGTTTTGTTGTGAGTGGACGGTAAGAATGATGGACGCTTTTCCAGACACTTCCGTATCCGGAAGAGTTGAGTACTTGTCGAGGTTTGTGGCGGAAGCCTACTTCGAGGTGTTGGGAATCTCCTTACGAATCTCCAAGGCGAGAGGTTTTATCTAGTTTTAGAGGCTAGCGGCGGCATATTTAGAGAGCAGATTTTCAAGTTCATTTGAAAGTGGCGATCGCGCCTAAAAATCTGTGAATGGCATCTTCAGCGGCAAGTAGAGAAAGCGGGAATGGACGTTTCAGCGAACATCTGTCGAACTTAAAAGCTGCAATGCATTCGGTTGGTAACGTGTTTTTTTTACGTCCTTTGGAAGTGCTTTCGACAAAATATGAAACTGTGAACGCAATTGCAATAAATGGATGTCCGAAGCAACACATGCTAGAAGAAGAGCAATCGAAAATAATACTTTAATGGATATCCCATCAGTGCAAAGGAGTGTGGATGCTGTCTAGAACAGGGTTGCTAAGATTTGAATTGTTTTAAGCACCCACAACTTAAAAAAAATCGTGGCAAATTTTGGATATTTTTTCCACTTACCGATCTCACTTATGCGAGCCGCGGATTTTATTTAAGGCCTGCAAAATAAATTGGTGCGTGCGTGCAAGTTGAACGACTGTTTGATGTCACTTCATTGCAAGAGAGCTGCCAAGTTTTTTTTTTGTTCGAAAATATTTCTTTCTTTAGTTTTTAGGAATGAAATGAACACCAAACTTAAAAAAAAAGTAAAGCGATATGTAACCCAAAATTGTGTTGGGCGCTCATTTTCTGATTTCTATCGTTTTTTTTTTAAAGAAATTTTGCTTAGCCCAAAATACGACAAAGCGCCCAATCTGGCGGCCCTGGTCGAAGGGGTTACGCCTGGAGCTGGGTTGCGGTGTTCTGTAAGATCAAAATGTTTAATCGTTTTCGCGTGCACGCACGTTTCGCTTCATGTATACCTTACAAACGAAACGAATTTTCGTTTTCACGAAAGCTAATAAAGGTTTTTTTTTTCATATTCCTATAATTTTTCATATCCTTCAGCAAAGACACCATTTGAGGCTCCCACCCCAAGCATTCCTAACAGATAAATTCTCAAAAAAAGGAAGCTGTCTGTGTCTTCCACAAGACAAAGCTGCTTGTGGTAACTTTTTAGCATTTTGTGGAAAGATTTCACAATCAATATGAATGACCCAAGCAGGAGAAGAAAGTCAATATTAAAATAAATGCTTAAAGTCAGTATTCAATGGGCCAATATCAGGCTAAAAGCTTCGTGAACTTATTCGTCAACAGTTAGACTTAAATGCATTTTACAGAATCTCACCCCTGGTTTGGAATGACAGTAAACCTTAGTATGGCATAGTAGGTTGCTTGATGAAAAAATGCAAATGCATAAGGAAACTAACTGAAAGTAGTAAATAAAAAAACGTGGTTTGTCAATCTGAGTTTAAAGGCTAAGCGGGCTTAATCAATGGATTAGGGAGAGAAATAGTTTCAAGGTTCAGTATTCTACGGTCTTAAAAAAACTACAAGAAGAAAGATTGTCCCAATTACAGGGTTATAAATCTCCTCGACATCGCGTACAAGAACTTATCTGCGATACTTAAACCCCTAATCAACACCTCGATCGACCCCAGATCAGTGCGGTTTTAAGTCAGGAAAGTCTACCGCAGACCAAATTTTTGCAGTTCGACAGATCTTGGAAAACCCATCGAGAGGTCCAAATCAGTACACAACATCTGGCCAAGTGGAAATTGATCGGAGGTAAAGCTTAATAAATGTAGGATCATATGTCGCATGGCCTTGGCCTCACGCCACTTCTTTAAGACTGTCAAAAAGCGCCTAAATAGGGCCAAAGTTATAGGAGTTGGAGATGGATCACAGACGAAAACTCCAGATGGTTGTGAACCGTGGAACAATTCAGGTTAAGCTGGCAATAATAAGCCGATCCGCTCCAATCACAAAAAAAAAAAAGGTGGTAGCGTTATCGACAAGGCATGCAAGATGGATCTCAGAGAGACCTTTAGGAAGCTGAGACAACGCCATACTGTGTCAGTGTCAGGTGCTAGCGATGACACAAGAAGTCGAAAACAGGGAAGAACAGCGGAGAAATCCATAGTCTCTCTGGGCAAGATGGACACAGGTATAGAGAGACAGGAGCCCGATATGGTGGACTGGTTTGCATATTTTTCGAATTTCCAGAAAGTAAACCTCACACACTGGCATCCAGGACCTCCATCATCCAATATCAACTATATTTACTACGCCGCTTGACGACTTTCTAATTAATATGCAGGCGGTGCACAGCCGCCACGTAAACACCAACTACACTCGCTCGTCCTGCACTTTACACCTATCACACGGAAGCGTAAACATCCCCGTGTGACCAACGTCCCGCACCGTCGACATGTCACGTTAAGTGGCATAAAGTGCGGCAGCTCTGCTCTACACCGACTTCAAACGCGCGTATATTTCCCGTTCACAACTCTGACAACTGTGGCGCCTTATGGTCGTTCACCTCCTCCCTGGATGGCGGGGACGACACTCGTTGCTGGTGTTGCTCATAAATTTATTATTAATACCGATTATTAATTTCTCATTGAAGCCTAATAGCCGGGGCAACGTTAAGTCTCCGCTCTCGAATCAACTGCAACTGCAGCTCCAGTAGCCAGCCCCCCACGGCACAATCCGAGGTATATGGCACACGCAGTGCAGTCCCAGCCCATTTCACAAGCGCAAAGGCCACTCTTTATCGATTCGGATAAATCTTCGCGGTCGGTGCGCACCTCTTCCCCTGCTCCCGGGTACGCAACACCATCTGGGCTGGCGCGGCGGCGGCGGCGGCAAAACCACCGGCAGATCGTTGTGCTGCGGCTACCGCAATTTATTCAAGAAAAATGATCGCTTATTATTCATTTATTCAGCTTTTATAAAATCGATTTGTTACTTTTTAAATGGCGCGCAGTATTACCCGGAGAGGAGATCAAAACGCGCTTAAGATACCGATGCAGATAGAGATGGATAGATGTATTGTGTCGGTTAGCTGTTTCTATTTCTATTTTCCTTCGAGTGCGCTGCTGATCCTCCGATCAGCGTGCGGTGTGTGCTGCTACCTGTGCAGACGCACCATAAAGTGCTACGCTACCGGTCATGGATGCGATGGTGGCCCAAGACTCACAAATTGATCTCTAAGTGATTGAAAATTAGTCCGAGGGGTTGGACGAGCAAAAACTGAGCCTGCCATCCATTACTATGTACGACAACAGGCGAGCATTTATAAATCACTCACTACGCGATCTGCGAGTGATTGGCGAGATATCGCGACTATTTGTCCGGCATTTATTATTTGAAAACCCGCTTGAGGTTTTCAGCGCGGCGCACTGCAGCACTTGTGCGTTGCGAAGCCCGATCCTCCTGCGCGCGCGCGCGTACTAATTTCGTATGCGACGTGGTCATTGGTGACAACTTATCGGAGATTAATTTGCGCTAGGCCGCTCTCGCCATTGGGTGATGGTGACGCTGACGAGATGGGTGAGAGATGCTCCACGGTCGCGCTCGGTGGCTGGGTGCGATTGTGCCCGATAATTGAGTTGGTGTCTCCGCCGGCGGAATCTGGTTTCCTGCACACTGATTAAATCAATACGGTGCTGGCTTGGTGGTGGTGCGCAATAAAAAGACGATTGTGTTCGTATTCTTTTTTTTTTTCGCTCGAAATTAGATTAATTGATTGGCCAACAGGTGGAGATAGAGAGCAGTCGCGTTGACAGGTAAATTCGCATCGCCAATCATGTAAAGTGAGTAAGTTGTGTTGAACGCAGTGTTGCTGCTAATCGACTGCGAAAAGCGACGACCAAAAAGAGATAGGATCACGGAAGGCCCAACTCCGTCGTCCGACTCAGCGGGACGACAGGTATAAGGTAATTTTCGCGCGCAATTGGTATGTGTGTGACATATGGTCTTCTGTGTGGAGAACCACAGGAGGAGGAAACAGAAACACGCCGCGATCGTTACCTACTACCAGCTATTTTACACGTACAGAGACGTCGTTGTCGTGTAGGAGCAGGGGGACCAGCGCAGCACGTTGTTGCACTCCCCCGAAAAAAAAAAAATTAAAAAAAACAAAAACGACACAAACGGATATTTTAGCCGAAATCGTGATCGCTCAGTCTTTTCAAGGTGAGACGGAGAGATGATAGCCGTGTGTCTACAGCGTGTATTTACCGGTGTTATTTTGCATTGCGCCGCTGCCGCCACCACACTATCGCGCGCGCAACACCACAAACAACAACAACAACAGAACATTGTAGGCACAACACTGAGATACAACGGCGCGCATTCACTTGGACAGAGATTAACGTGAATGTTTCGATGTTCGGTCGTTTTGTCATGCTGGCGTTTTTCACAATTGTAAATTTGTTTTGTGATATTTTCACCTGGGACGCCCTACTGTGGTTTTTGGTTGCCGTGCTTCGATTATGCTCTTCGCGAAATGTCTTGGCGACGGCGGAGGAGTTTGCGATGCAATAGCACGGCATGGATGATGTGAGTGCTGTTTGGGCGGATGCTGCTAGTTGGGAATTGGGATGCACGGTTGGACTTCCTTTCTCACTCGCAGTCGCAATCATGCGGTGGTGGTTCTCGTTGTGATTAATTTTACCATGAAAAAATAAAAAATAAAAATAAAGAACCAAACGAGTCGCTCTTTCGCAGTGAGAGATGGTTTTCTGTGTGTGCGATGGGAGGCTCACAATGGAGTAGCTCTCTAATGATGTGTACGTAGGAAATTGTTAAATTGTTGTTGTTCACCATGAGGTGGGTATATTTGGGACGTGTTTGTGATAGTTTTGTCAAAGGTAGAATTTTGAGTAATGGCGCCAGTGTGCTAGAATGAGTTCCGGGAGATGTTAGGAACACAAAATATGCCTTAGCCAGAGGAATGAGCTTTACAAAACGAGGTGGCGATCTGCGAATTATCGGTCCAAGAGAAGACAGAAGTTGAAGGTAAGAACTACTCTTGAGTCTTGACACATTGGATGTTGAAAAGCGCATTGGTCAAAAAACAGATACATCACACGAGTCGAATAACTTCGCCTATGAATGACGTATATACGTTTACGTTTATATCTGTCGCCTCAGCCTCTGTCAACCTCAAAAGTAGCCATCACCGCTATGGGAGGAAATAAATAGTAAGCGCAACAGGTCGATGTACGATAGTTGGTGTTTGACTAGCTTCTGTGTAAGATAAGTAACAGTACTCTCTTGAAAAATGAGTGTAAATGCTGGCAAAAACCGATATTTATAATTTTCGAACTCAATAAAGGCTTCGACGACATTCGTTTTCGAAACAAAAGTATTGGAGTTGATGTTGGTTCTATCATAAGAAATCTATACTTCATCATATGCCAATAGAAATCTATATTTTCGAAGTTTAGAATTCATTTGTGACTTCGATTGTCGCTCACGGAATTAAAGCAATTTTCGAACTGAATGCCTGTGAATCTCCCTGGAGATGGAGACAACGAAGACGTTGAAAACAAATCTTTAAGTATCCAGCTGATTAATGACTTTGACTAACAGTCACTACAAACATCAAAATTTGTTTAAGTGAATGTATCATGACCTATTAGAAATCAATTTTCGAACTCAACGATGGCTTCGACGGTTGATTTGAAAATTTGACTGATTGTGATTAGTGACGTCGACTGTCGCTCACCGAATTATCAAAATTTTAAAAATACAAATGAGTTGTCATCACCAGACAACGAAGTAGTTTATTAACTTCGAAGCCTCCAACTCATTCATGACTTCGACAGACACTTACTGAAAGTAGGTAAGTGCAACTACTGTAAGAAATCTATTTTACCAATTCGAACTCAGTAAGATGACATCGACTATCGCCTGTCAAAATTCACGTTGAAATGAAGACATGAACGAGTTATTAGATTACTACAATTCTAGTAATGCGATAAGTAGGAGCACTCTCAAGAAAAAATTAGTACAAATGCAGTCAAAAATCTGTGTTTTGAATATTCGAACTCAAGTATGACTTCGACTGTCGCTCACCGACTTTTCGCAATTTCAGTACTAAAAACCTATTGAATAAAGAAGTTAAAAACAAAACTTTATTGCGCCGCAACAATTCCATTCAAGTTAAATTGAAATACAAATCGACTGAAATAGTAAAAAGTGTTTCTTTTTTTTACTTCGAAATTTTCGAACTGAAAGATGACTTCAATTGATATTCTCTGAATTATTACATTTCCTTTACAGTTCTGTATATCTGGGGGTCACTATATCTAACTAGAGTACGAATACCTTTCAACCAGTAGTATTTTGCTGTCCAGAGCCGCACGAAATCAATCCTTGGAAAATTCGAACTCATTTATGACTTCGACTGGCAATCACTTCTCTATCAATAAGAAAACTTCTGTAACTGACTGGTAATGCGCAACCAACTGGTCATAGGAGTCATGGTACTTCGAGGTTCTATTCCACTATAATGCTAATAAATGCACTAATGTGCGAGTGGAAGGATAGAGAAGAGGTAATGGTGCACACTGGTTCTAAACAATTGTGGGCCGTAATGAGAGGGTAACTTATAAAATATTCTCTATACTTTACAGTACGTCTGAGGGAAGGCTTAAGGGTGAACTGATGCGCATTCGATGATTGGCGAGAGAATTGTTGAAGGGCCGGAAAACTGAAGTGTGATTTTTGGATGTAAACCCCTAGCCCTTAAAGGACGACTTTTCATAGAATTACAAAAAAAATACGATAACTCAGAAACTGTTTGTCGTATTAACTGGAAATTTTGCAAGTTAATAGAGATTAAAAATGATTAAATGGGTGGTTCAACGTTTTTTGAAATGACCCTTCTAGTCCCTGTTGGAGAGGAAAAAAGAATTAAAGGAAAAGTTTGTGCATAGGGTTTCCAAGGGTTTAAAACTTCTTTGCGGCTTAGAAAAAAAAAAAAATACTTGGAGCAACAGGTCTGTAGAACCCTACGTCTAGCCTAGTGAGGTTTTTGATTTTTGGGACGAATCGCAAGGGTTTACAATTTTATGCCGACTCCAATCGGGTAATTGTCAGAGCTTCGCGAGAGGTGGCGTAAAAAAAAAAAAAATAGTTGGCACAACAGGTCCGGAGGGACCCTAGGCCTAGCTTCTCACAACCATTCATTTTGTATGAGTTTTCATTTTTGGAACGAATGGAAGGGATCTACAATTTTATGCCGACTCCAAACGGCTAATTGAGAAGCTCTTTCAAGACAGTCATACTCTCGGGTGTTTGTCAGACGTTCACGAGAGGTGGCGCAGTGAAAAAAACCATAAGTTGGAATTTGGGTTTTTGCGGGATTCGAAGCTCGACCCCTAGCGTAGTAGTCCAACACACTAACCACTAAGCACCACTAAGCCACTGCGCCTATTTTCTATTTTGAGAGATGGCGTAGTGGAATACAAATTAACTTGGAATTTTTTTTTTTTTTTTTTTGAACCTGGGATCCCTTACTTAGTAGTCCAACGCACTAACAAGTAAGCCACTGCGCCGACTCGTCGCCGACCAGAATTTTTACCTGATTATAAAGAATCGAAAATAATTGTTACAGTGTTTCAGGAAATTTGTATGATTTCCGTTTTTAAGGGGCCAACCACTAAGCGGGTGTGCGTATGCGTACGGAAGCGAATATTTTGTTGATCGTATTTACTTAAAACTTACTGGCAATACTCTATAAAACTTGTAATGAAACACGATTCCGAAATTCGTACACCACGTGGTGCAAGGCAAACCACTCCCTAAATAATGAAGATTCCAAGCTTTTTTTGTTTGTACAGTTTCTTGGAAATTAAAAAAACAAATTAAATATAAATAGTTTTAAGGCCGAAAGGCAATAATTTTCAGCATATTGTTAAGTTTAGAGTGCTCGCTGAGAGCCAGTAAGCTAGAATAAGATAAATGTTAGTTTTAAATTAGATTTAAATTTTTGTTTTTTTTTTTATAATTCACTAGTGCTCAAGGGGTTTTTGTTCCCTTATAATGCTAATGCACAGCACGAGTGGATGGGTTAATAGGGAGGATAGAGGAGAGGTACTGGTGCACATTGGTCTTAAACAATTGTGGGCTGTTATGAGAGGGGAAAACCGTGTGAGGCAATGCATTCCACATGCGTGTTGTTCGACTCACAAGAGAATCTCTATATTTTACAGTACGTCCGAAGGTAGGCTTAAGGGTGAACTGATGTGCATTCGATGTGTGACGGGTGTTGCGAGAGAATTGTTGAATTGCGGTGGTGAAAATATCGATAAAATAAGGAAAGGCAAGAAACATTTCTGCGATGTTCGAGCGGCTCTATAGACTCTGCTATATTTCTATCACCTATAAGTTTTATCGCGCGCTTTTGAATTCTGTCTAGTAGGTCCATTGAAGTTTTTGGTGCACCTGACCAGATATGAGCGTTGTACTCAAGCTTAGGCCGAATAAAGGCCTTGTATATTGTAGCTAAGTCGAAGGGTGTAAAGTACTTCTTACATCAATTTAAGAAACCTAGACATTTCGCAGCGTTTTTGGCGACTTCGTATATGTGGTCATTCCAAGGAAGTTTTTCGTTGACACATATACCAAGTATGGAAAGTCGTTCGGTTTCGTCGATGCAAGTCCCATTCATGGATAATGGGTTAGGGTTCACGTTTCGCTTTAATGATAGAAGGCAGCATTGTGTTTTGGAAGCATTAAATTCCACTCTATTGATTGTACCCCATTTTATAATGCTGTCAAGATCGGAATTTAATGTGTTTAGCATACGTCGCCGTTCCAGATCCACGGCCGAAGAGCAGGGACGTGAGTCAGGGAACGAATATGATAAACTGAGGGTGCTATCATCAGCGAAAGAATGTATTGGATTAGAAGTAACAGACAAGGGATCATTGATGAATATGAGAAAGAGTGTCGGAGACAAAACAGAGCTTGGGAACACCAGCATTTATATGGTGAATTGCAGACTTGAAACCGTCCAACACAACTTGAATTGAACGGCCAGAAAGGTAGTTTCTAATTCATTGAAGAAGAGACGCGTCGATCCCATGGTCTATTGGGATGTCCGTTAAATTACTGCTCGAGCAGTGGCTTTGCCACTGTACAGATCGAATGCATTTCCGACAAAAGAGCTTGGTGCCAAACTCTGTCAAATGTTTTCGAAATATCAAGCGCAACAATCTTCGTTTCACCAGAGTGGTGGAGAGATTGGTTCCACTTTTCGGCGAGATAAGTCATCAAATCGCCAGTGAACCTGTTGCCACGAAAACCGTACTGCCGGTCATTGAGGAGTTTCCGTGATTCAAGATATTTCATAAGCTGACGGTTTATCAGCGTTTCCATGACCTTAGAAAGAATGGACGTAAGTGCAATGGGTCGGTAGTTGGTGGGTGAAGAAGAATCGCCTTTTTTAGGAACGGGCTGGACAAATGCAGATTTCCATCTACTCGGAAAGAGTCCAGAAGAGTAGGATGAGTGGAAAAGCTTACGCAGTGGTTTTGCCAGCGTTGAAGAACACCTCTTCAGAATTATGGGGGATATACCATCTGGACCAGCGGATTTGTGAATGTTAAGATCTTTTAATACTCTTGCTACTGTGCGAGTGCTGACAGCTGGAATGTCATTGTAAACGAGTGTGGGGATTGACGACGTGGTGGAGTTCTTAATATTTTTCACGAAAGACCAAAACTGTTTACTACCACTGGGACAGTGAAGTATTTTTTGTCGTAAGTTTTGGTCATAAGAACATTTTGCACGTCGTATCACGGAGTTGCAGTCATTTCGGACTCGTCGAAACTTTTTTCGGTTTTCCTCGGTTGGGTTTGCTTTATAGGCCCGAAATCTCAACTAGCTTTCTAGTATGTAAGTTAATGAAAGAATTAAATAAAAATGAATTTAAAATGAAATGAAAAATGGCACCCCCCTCCCTCCCTCTTACAATTTAAAGGGTCATTCTTACAGTTTTTGAACTGTATTGATTTAAAATTTACAACAGATACTTTGGTAGCCCTCAAAGGTTACTCATATCATAACTATCTTCTGAGATATAACGGCAGCATCAGGTAACAAAAACAACGTGATGTATATTATAGTGGCTCACGCCGTTAGCCCATTGTGCGTAACAACATGAGACAACCGCCACTCTGTTTATAAAAATGAAAATACACAACCTGTACCAATAAAAAGTTCTTTAATTACCCCTCTGAGGGCGACAACGAAAGTTCAACCAAGTTCGAGATGCCATATGCTATCTTATCTATTCATTTGTCAGACTAGGCACGACAAAACGGCTGTCGCCCAACTCTGATTATCGATCACAAAAACCATCAGTTAGATAGTTAAAAAAAAAAAAAAAAAAAATCCCCTCCCCACCCATACCAAAGGCAACATTTTGACTAGAGTCTGTCACAATAAACCAACGACCAAACGAGGATCATCCGCATGGCTGAGTGAGTAAAACTTTAAAAATAGTCATAAAGCGACTTTCTATTCAAAATACTCCCAAAACACACTCACACTCACAGTGATTAATCACCTGTAAGTCCGCTTAACAGTTTTTCCATCTGTCAAAATACGCAATTGATTACCTTAATTATATTCCAGGGGCTTTTAATTACAATATTTGATCAGCAGCATTCTTCCATAGGGACAGATCCAATTAGTGGCAACTTAACACTCGCACCATACGTTGACCTTTATTATTGCCATCAGGTCAGGTGTCGAATTATTGATAAAATTTCAAGTTTTTGTTTTTTTTTTGCATTCTTTATCGTTATTTTATTACCCCGACGGCGTAACACCAAAGCCGGTGAGTTAAAACAAATATCGCATAAAATTAAACGCAAAGCATCAGATTGATGAATATTTCTCGGCCTTGAGCCCTTAATTACCTTCTATTGCTGGAGGAGTAACCATTAAAACAAGTCTCAATTTAATGTGACAATCGCGTACTTTAGCCGGAAACATAGCCGATCAACAGGAATTCCCCGCACACTGAATTAATTTACCAATCAGAGTGTACCAAGAGCGTTGACCCCTAACCTATTGACAGTTCTCTGTATATGGGCGTAGTCGTCTTTCATCTGGCGATTTCAACAGCCGCAGGCAAAAATTGCCTTTCACATACAAACACACGAGAGTCAACGGGATCTGCGAACTAAGCGAGTAAACAAAGCTGTCGACGCGATTCGTTTTTATTCTGGAAAGGTTCAGTGCGGGTCAACAGTCTTGATGTCGTTTCGTTGGTTAAGACTTGCGAGTAGTTGCAACTGCGGCAGTGCACAAAAATGCGTGCCAGCTGCGGTAGTGCGCTTTGTCGAACTGTCAATCAACGTGTGATGGAAATTGAGCTCGAAACTCACTTGTCTATCTGTAGCAAGAGTCCCGCTGGCATCACAGATACACTTCATTGGAGTGGCGGCTGCTCCTGCTGTCAGTAATGCACCGCGCTAACGAATTGGGCAACTTTCATTTGGATTTGGATTTTCTGCCAAGTGTGTTCAGACTTCAGACGGTGGACCAGTCCATCAAGCTTGCCGGCTGATTAGGCGAAGAGAGAAAGAGAGAGAGAGTGTTTGTGTGTACCGACTGTCTACTGCCGAATAGGATTCAGCAGCATTTCTAATTTAAACATTGCTATGGCGTGTAACCACTGACAGGTTTGGAATTCGTTGATCTGTTTATGTCCAACGGGTGTGCTATTAATAATAATAGAGAAACTGTCCGACCAATGCGCATGTTCCCTTCAGCTTCGGCGGCAGCTATAAAACCAGACACTGGCCGTTTCAAGTTTATCACCCAGGAATGTGATTAAAGCGCAGCCAAATATGCACGCAGGCGCATATTTTGCCTGCCAGTAGTGAGCAGTGCGAACACCCGTTGGAGAAACCCGTTCGCATCCATCCCATCGGGAATTCAAAATTACTGTAGATAGTATGGCTTCGCACAGATGTGTGGCCGGGCTGCGCGCGCGATTTACACCAGCTTTATGAATTGAATTTGATTTATCATGGTGACTATGAGTGTAGACGCGCAAACCGCCAGTTGCAAAGGAGTTACGACAACTTGAGTTTATACATGGGACGCCGTCGATCCCTCAACAGACGTTTGAAGGAAAAAAAAAATGTCAAAGTTGGTTAACTCACCTCCTTGGCCGGCAGAGGGTCTGGTCCAAGTCCATTCTGTAAAAAAAAACACGAAGTTAGTTTGGGTTGAAAGTCTAAAACTGAAAACAGTTGACGGAAAATGGCAACCTACGATACTTTTAAATATGAAACTATAAAGTACTGGGTAGTTGGCTACTTTGAAGGTGAATAAAGTTGACCCTCAACTAAGATAAGCGATTTTGAGGACTTCCCACGTCAAACTAGCATTTGAGCATGGTTTTTGATCGAACCGGTTTGTGGATCGAGAAGTTTTGACTTCCAAGGGATTTTCGGTAAAGTTTCCGGGTGGAGTTCAATCTCGAAGCGCTGGGTAGGCATTTTGTATTCAAAAATTTGTTAAGTAGAGTATTGGTTCGGTTGCTTTATTGTGAACTAACTGACCACTTCTCAAATTCGAAATCCAATTATAATCCAAGAAAAACTGTCAGTACAGGGAAGATAGGATGTTTGTCTCTCAGTCTGGTTGCAATGACTTACATAAATCGGCCCCTTTTTAAGCTCTCGCAGGGTTGACGTAGTGTGTATGATAATTCGCCATAACTCAGACAGCTATACTGTTGGGGTTACCATCTTCCAATTTAAAATAAAAATATTGCTGAACGAAATAAATCCCGTTTATCTTTCCCCTTTTTTGGTTAGATAATAGGCGCGTTTTCTTAAGGGTATCCCCAGCAGGCCTAACGCTTTAGTTTGTTTTCCAACAAAAAATAAAAATTTCGTAACACAAAAACAAAAATATAGATAGACACAAACAAAAAACTAACAAAAAACTATAAAGTGAAATATGCATTTATACGCAAGTATTTATTAAAATATTTAATACGACATCCCAAAAAAAAACATGCTTTTGCTTGAATCCGATTGCGCTAGTAATCAATATTAATTTATCGCAATATCTCTCCAACGCATACTTATGATATCACTTGTTGCGTTAATGAAATGAATTCATTAAAACTCCTCACGAATAAACCTTATTTTTAAAAGACAACATTAAAAAAATGGTTTAACTGAATGTTATTAGATCCAACAGAAATACAAACAAATTAAAACCGAATGGCAACACCCCATATAATAAGTCGTTCTCAAAAGCACCAATCCCGAAAGTTCTTTGACAAAATCCAAAGAAAAACCCTCAATGATATGCTTTCATTGACATATGGTAACACCCTTCTGATGTGCTTCAGTCACACACACTGCTTATTTTGGTTGATGATAATAGCAAGCGAACACAAGACGATCGTGCTCATTCTGCCCGCGGCTGTGTGGCAGACTGGTTGCGGTGGGATGCATGCGAATTTCAGGAAAATTACAATAACAAACTCTTTGGAATGCCAGTGGTTTCGTTTTTATTTCAGTGGCAAATCTCGTGTTTGAGTGTCGTGAGACTAGCTACAGGCACCACTGGTAGAAAAAAAGCTCCTCCATAAGGCCTGTACTGACAATTTTTCTTGGACAGAGTATAGTAACATTATAGAAACCCACTTCCAATTTTGATGGCATTAATTGCAAAATTCCCCTCAACTCAGATGCCAGTTTAAATTAAATCAAACAGAAAACACAGAGAAAAAGGTAAACAGTAAAAATGTTGCACTCTACTAGATATTAGCGGTATTTTAAAATTACATAAAATGTTAAATGCACCCTACGGAACTACAGTTGTTCGCAAACTAATGACCAAATATTCGCTACGGGTTAACTAAAATGGTTTAAATGTTTCTTTATTAAGGAAAAATTGTTTAATTCTTAATTCTTAATTAATTCTTAAATTGTTTTCATATTCCGGGCTTACCGCAAAGTCGGCTCAGTTATAATTTTGTAGCGCAACCTTAATCCACAGACATTTTGTAACGTATTGCGTTTGATTTGATTGTGAAAAATATCAAATCAAAAGTCATTCCTATTGAACAGAGAAGTGTCAACTACTATATCCATAAAAATCCGTTAACTTCACGTGCTTATAGCTTGCCGTTACTAAAATAATTCTTAATCAATACAGAAGCCAAATAATTCCTATAGGAGCCAAAACTTCCTTAAATATTTTAAGCTACCAATGACCTTGCTGCCTCATTCTGACGCTCAGCTACATTTCAATATTGAACTGATTAGCAACGATTGTTCTTGATGTATGTCGTTTTTCCTGTTGGAGCGAAACGAAGAAGATTCAAGTGGTAGGATGAATTGTGAGCTATTTCTTTAGAGTAAAGATGCGACATGAACTTTTTAAACAGAGACTACATGATAAGATGAATAGTCCGCGGGAAAAACTGTCGCGATGGATATATGCATTACCACAAGAAGGCTTTGGCCATCCTTCTGCGTACGGGAGACTTAAGTGGAATGTTCAAGGAAACTAAGAGTATCACAATTAACCATTATAGACCGGAATATCGTACGCCATATCAAAGGGATGACTACTGCCGAGCACTGAATATTGAATAAATACTTTCTCTAAACTGCCTCAAAAATACGACGACACTACCCCTCTCACTGGCCTGTCAATCAATTAATCAACATCGGCACAAAGGCATTTGCCCAACAAAACAAGGACTAAACTCTACCAGTACCATTCTCGTTTTATGTAACTACGATTCCAATCGAAAGACCTGATTTTCTCATTACGCTCCACAACTCGATCGTGATAAACGAATTTTAATTGGTGTCACCGTGATGCTAATAAGCGTAAGTCCAATAAAAGCATCACTATCAACATCAGCTGCTGCTACTGTCTCGCTGACAGTTTAATAATATGCCGCCATCAGCAGTCTGTGACACACACGAAGCAGTGCCACTGCTGCGGCGCGTTTGCCAGCCAAAAACCGAGACCACAAAAAATGTATATATATTCCAATTCCACCGACTTAAGTAAACAATTAAAATTGCAACCTATAGCTCGTACGGTGTCTAGAAAGCCACTGGTGGTGGTGGCCCACAGGTGAGTCGCTACTGCTGCGAGAGCGCAGAGTACCTTTTTTATTGCGCTCCACTTTATTGCCACCTTTCATTGCTCCATAAAACAATAGGCAGTGCGCGGCTCAATGTGCGCGCCAGCCACACACAACGTCCGTCGAAGCCCAATTCACAGCAGTTTCAAGTCCCCGCATTTGGTAATGTTCGCTTTTTGGGGAGATCACAGCATGAATCTCATTTATTGACGGCGAGATACAAAAAAAAAATAAAAAATAAAAATTGAAACCCACCGAAAGAACTGAAACAGAAACTGGAACGCGACCGCATGCATGGTCTCTGGAGGTCTCCGCGGAGAAGTGTCAATTAATTGATGAAGGACATGGAAAGGCGCAACTCGATGTAACAGTTCGCGATCGCGCAAGTAAACAATGTAATTACGCTGCGTACAGCTTTAAATGAGTGCTCGTGTAATTAAACGAGACCGCTAGTCTTCAAATTATATTGTGCGCGGGCACTTTTCAATATAGAAATCGCTGCAAGCCATTCACGGAAGAGGCCTACCGTAAAAGAAATCTCTATCCTCGTTTTTTTCATTGTTACTTTTGGATTTACGCTTTTTTTAGTTTGTTTCTTTTGGTTTTGGCTTTATTTATTTATTTCCCAAATAATGGCGAACGTCTTGAAATTGAACACCATGAACCAATTAAAGTTTTCCATTTTCCACTTTGGCGCAATTTTAATCGTTTTCTGGCCTCAGCTCAGCAGTCCGCACTCCGCACAATATTGTTTATTTTTTATTTGTTGTTGTTGTTGTTGTTTTGTAACTCAACAATTTGGAAGCGGCATGCTTTAGGCCATACTTGTGAACGAAGAAGTTATATGGGCATGTGTATGATGGGTATGGTGTACATTATGAGCGGAGCACGCACATTTAGGTATAGGTGTTCTGTTTGGGATGTGAAAGGTATGTGAATGTGAGCCGAATTGTGAGCCATTTGTGTAGTCGAGATTTTCTTGGATACGGAGGAATGTTGAGTGCGGGTCATTCGGCGAGTTTCGAAATTGAGTGGGAAGACGCTTATTTTCTTTGCACGGAGCAATGAAAGAGGTGCATAATCTGTCTGTTCGGTCTTCTTTGAGAAGGGGCGCCATCTGTTGAGTTCTTTTTGGAAACGAAGTTCGTGCGTTAACTTGCCGTTTACTAACCTAATTGTATGCAAGTCAATGCATCGGAGGGTGTGGATCTAGAGTTCTGTACTGAATCTTTCAGTATGTTTGCAATGGTTTGGCGATCTATCTCGAGAATGACTAGACAAATATTGTGCTATAGTGAAAAGCCGTCAATTTGTAGCTCAGCGGAGGCCAAGAGGCGTTGCCTGATTAAAAATAAATAAATAAATAGTTGGCGCAACAGGTCCGTAGGGTCCCTAGGCATATCTTCTCACAACCATTCGTTTTGTGTGAGTTTTTCATTTCTGGAACGAATGGAAGGGATCTACAAATTTATGCCGATTTCAAACGGCTAATTGAGAACCTCTTTCAAGAGTTATACTCTCACACGTTTGGTCTACCGTTGATTACACGACTATTAAAGGTGTACCAATGAGATCGCTGATTGTCGATTGTGACACTGAGCCGCGTTCTACTATACTTGAGACACAGACTTCTCAAAAAAAAACTGTTATTATGCGTCGGCAGCGCTCTCTGTTGACAGAAATATTGCTGCCATATTAACTTGAAAGAAATATGGACCAAAAATGCAATCGTTTCAAAAGGCACATCAAATATCTAGTCACACGCTGGAGATACATTGCTAAAAGCATTTCAAGTGACAAGGATGTGTGGAAAAACACAAAGAATCTTAATCGAAAAGTTGGGTACACCAAAAGCGAAAGTGAGTAAGATATACGATACCCATATAGCCTATACCCTTCTATAGGGGACGATTTTTTCGAATGGATGAGAAAATGTATGTTGATCAACAATCCGCGCACAACGCTCCTTAGCAGAAAAATTCTTTAAAAAACGTTCAACCCGTTCAAAATAAATTAGCGTTTGGAAGTCTCGACAGTTTTTGACGTGTAAACATCTAAGCGCGCGTTATTGGAATCTGGTGGAGTAATTCCACACATTTAACTTGCGGGGACGGAAATGCGTCACTGTGTTTTATCATTGCAAACATTTTATCATTGCATACGGTTTTATCATTGCATACATTTATGAGCTGGGTCATATTAATTTCAGCCTTTTATAAAATAATATTCTCCATTTCGTCCTTGCACCGACCGTACTCAGAAGAAATTTCAAGAATTCTGCAGGGAGATTATCATCGTTTACCAATGATCATAAGCGGAGACTTCAATATCAATTTTGCAACTCCAGAAGCTCAACCATTTATTGATTTTATGCAAGATAAATTTAATCTTCAAATGAACTCCAACCGGAAAATTTCAACAACACGATATGGAACAACCATCGATGCTGTCTTCCAGCGTAATCTAGATAGATTACAGTCTCCAATGTACATATCTTACTTCAGCTACCACAATCCGATTGTATCTATTCTACCGAAACTAGCACAGAACGAATTTTTTTTTTAGATTTACTGAATGCAACAGGTCCAGGTTATATTACATAATCAATGAAGAAGGAGGGCTTGGCTTATACAAAATTAATATCATTTATTTTGACCCACTGAATGCCACACTAGTGACAAAGTTCAACTTAGGAATGAATAAAAATGAAATGGTTTCCATAAAATGAGTTTATATTGGACAACACTTTTTACCATTTATGACCAAATTGACATAGGTACGTGCGACATTCTTTTGGATAGAATTGACTTCTCAGGTTTTACAGACCCCAGCCACTGATATTTTTATTTGACATCCTTGATAAATTTCGTAATTCGACGATCTGGGCATCTTAAGCTCAGAAAATTGACAGTTTATCTATAACTAAAACTTAATATACGACAGGCAAACTTGCCCAAGTGGTTATATATAAAAGAAAGGTTTAAATAGAAGTTGTTTTTTTTTCTGAATCGCATGTCATTTTGACACAGAGTTACATTTCATTTCAGGTTGGGCCTTAAAATAATTTCTGAAGAAGGTGTATAGACGAGGAGGAGGAGGAGAGTATTCTTCACTTGCTTTGCACGTGTTAAGCCCTCTTATCCCGAAGAAAACTATACCTCGGAGAAAATTTCTACTAAAGGGGTTTTCAATAAGAGCGCTACAAAAGTTTTTTTTAAATAAAACAAAAACGGTTTTGGATATCAATGAAATTCTTTCCTGTGAAAGTACGTTTGATGCCATTATGTATGGAACTCGATTTCTTTTGCATGGCCACCACGGGCACGCTTGCATAAGTCCAGGCGCTGAACCCAATTTTCGACGGTTTTCAAGCATAAATCGGCCGACACTGCTGCAATTTCACGTTCGATATTCGTACGAAGTTCATCATTAGTCGCTGGCTTGTTGGCATAGACATCATCATAGACTTGACGTAGCCCCACAGGAAATAGTCTAACGGCGTCAAATCGCACGACCGAGGCGGCCAAGCGACTGGACCATTTCGTGAGATAACACGTTTTCCAAAATTGGTTTCCAATAAATTGATTGTGACATTCGCTGCGTGGCTTGTGGCGCCGTCCTGTTGGAACTACATGTCCTCCAAGTCCATATCATCCAATTGGGGCCAAAAAATATTCGGTTATCATTGAACGGTAGCGATTCCCATTCACAGTAACATGCCGATCTTGATCATCACGGAAAAAGTACGGCCCAATGACGCCGGCGGCCCATAAACCACACCAAACCGTAATTTTTTCGGGATGAAATGATGACTCATGGAGTAAGTGTGGATTACTGCCTGACCAAAACTGCATATTTTGTTTATTGACGAAGCCATTCAGCCAGAAATGAGCCTCATCGCTGAAGACGATTTTTCGATGAAAATCCGAATAATTTTCAAGTTGTTGCTCAGCCCAATTCACGAACATACGACGCTTCTGGTGGTCAAGCGGCTTCAGTTCTAGCATCAATTTAATCTTGTTAGGATGTAGGCCAAGATCTTTTCGCAAAATTCGCCACAACGACATCACAAAGATGCCCAACGCTTGAGAACGACGTGTGAGAGACACATTTGGGCTTTCTTCAACTGAAGCCTCAGCGGCAGCAATATTCTCGACACTACGGCCACTTCTTTGTCCCACTGGCACGGGAACATTTTGTACTGTGCCTGTGGATTCAAATTTTTCCACTAGACGCTCAATTGTTGATCTGCTAGGACGATTATGACGACCATAAATTGGACGTAGCGGATACAATCTCAACGAACTTGCAAATATAGGCATGAACTGCCTCCAACGCTTTATTCTTAGCTCCAGTTGGTTAAACAGATAGATATTGAGATCATTGGTACCGCAATGGGCCTATGTGATGCTGGCACTTGATGTGGCCTGCCACTCGAACTTAACCTAACCTAACATTTCACGCACCAAACTGATTGACAATTTTTTAAACAAAAGATTTCGGCTTAATTCCTTACGGAGTCGAATTTATTCAGCAATTTAAGGCACCCGACCACAATGCTCGGCTATCGGTTTTCAGTATGGGTTTGAGCCTTATAGCACATTAAATTAGACGTCGATTTAGAGAGATTGGACAGCACGATATTGTAGTGGAGGTTTATTTTTATATTGTTTTTTTTTTTCGAAACTGTTGTTGGAAGCGCTATTTTGCACGTTTTATAGAGAGCAATGATTACCGACTTTTTTTGGTCTGAAATTGAAGACATAGGCGAACTGTGGGTTCAACAGAATGGCGCACAATGTCACACCCGTTTTTATGTCTTCGCGATGTCAACTGGACACCTTGGAGCTACGATTCTACCACTTTAGATTTTTTTTGCTCTTAAGATGGATGATATGGGTACAATCCAAAAGCGATTCATGCCTTTACCTTTAGAGCGAATTTCGTGCGTAACGTTCGTGGCAGAGTACAAAAATTAATCAGCAAGGTCTTGTAAAATTGGTTGAGGCAGCCAAAAGAATGAAATCCAAATCTATAAATCCATAGAAGACGAAAAATGCTTGATTTATGTTCAGCTGATTTTAAGTTAAAGAGGAAGCTTGTATTTAGACCACAAATATACAGTACAACTTTGTATACTATTTCATTGCATGAAGAGCTCAGGATTTACTGCCGAAGTGCTGCATAACTAGAAGGAACATAGAAGAGTGGTGTAGGGAAAAGTATAGAAAAGCCCCTTGTGTATGCACGAAGTCCTCATACACTTTTCCAGAGTAGGTCCGAAGTCCTGTTATTTGCCATTTTTACCTCTAAGCTTCACGCAACTAATGAGCGCATATGTACACTCAATCCCAACTTTGTTCATACAAAATCCTACTGAAGGCTCGCTCTCTACCTGTGTAGCAGATGTTTACATTAATTGGAATTTTTGTGGGGCCGAAACCCCCATTTATTCGACTTAGTTTAAGCTCAATAGTGGCTTACTGCAAGCTATTGTGGCATTACATTGAAACTTATACCTAACAACTAAATATATAACTTGTAAGTAGGGCCAATAGATAAAGACAGTGAAGGAGATCGAATTCAAAGAAGGAAGGGATACACATAGGTTGATCGTGGAGACGGGGAGAAGACCTGTTGAAAACATCGAGTAAGGAAATGGGTTTGCTAAATCTGATATCGTCAGCATTGAGAGAGAAAGTGTAGAGTGCTGAAGGACCCTGTCAAGAAGACCATTAATGTTTGGGATGTAGAGAAGTGGACCTAAATGACTTGTGGAAAACCAGAATTTACCTCAAGCGAGCACTCTAAAATGAAGATATGTCTTTTAGTAAAATGAGTTCAAAGATAGAGGTAGACAGTTTGAGTGGATTCATTTATGCGATTGCTTAACAAAAGCCTTACTGAAATTAATTTGAATAACGTTGACTTCTTTACGACTTTCTGAGAGTGCAATCAATACGAATTCGACAAGGTTAGAGGTCGCTGATCTATCCTTTGGGAAGCCGAGCTGATTAAAGGAAATAAGAGACTTTCACTGAAAGTTAAGGATACATTCAAAACTCTTTTAAGGAGCTTGGGTATATGTAAGGCGTTAGCCATGGGGCGGTAATGCGATACTTCGCTAATTAATCGCTTTTTGTTTGCCAGCGTTAGGAAAGAGGGTTTCCATAACAGCGAAGTTTAACCTTTAGAAAGTGATATATAATAGAGATCTGCAAAATAGAGGGAAAGAAAGACTGGAAGGTCATTTGGGCCGTGTCAGAAACAACACATCGTTAAGTTTTTTTTTGCTATTACCTACTGTATGATCAATATTTTGAGGTGTATCTAGAATGAGAAGTTTGCGGTAAGCGGGCCAAATTACTTCATGGTAAAAGATTGCTTGGCAAATCCAAGTTGCCTATAACGATATGCTTGTAGGTAAACGATCCATTTTTCCGATGAAAGAGATGGAGGAAAGCCGCCGGGTTTTTTTAATCGTTTATAAACTTGTTTCTTGGTAGAAAGAATTTTAAAGCCATAGGTCTGAAAAAAAATTGGTGCGACTGTATCCAACAGTCACAAAATATGTGTATGTGTAAACTCCGTGCGTGCGGTATGTGTGTGGCTTGATACACGTCATTGAGAAAAGAGGGAATTGTAATAACCGTATTCTTGATATATTATGAAATAACAAATACCCGTTTGCATTTCCATCCCCGCAAGTTAAAGGACATCAACTGTTACACAGTAAATGAAAGTGTCATTGGAATTTCATTCGGCTTGCATTGCATATTGTAGAGGTGCTGGTCAACGACATTTTTGTTAGTTGTTGTCCAGCTGTGATTTCTGCGTGCCTGGTAATTTACGAAAGATTTGGCACCGAATTTCCTCGAGATATCCGTCACAGGGAAGAAATGAGGTGCCCATCATATATGAAAAGCATGTTTTTTCCACATCAATAAATTGCTGAAATTAATATGCCCCAGCTCATAAATGTATGCAATGATAAAAACGTATGCAATGATAAAATGTATGCAATGATAAAACACAGTGACGCATTTTTTGTCCCCGCAAGTTAAATGTGTGGAATTACTGCACCAGATTCAAAAAAATGTTTGCAATGATAAAACACAGTGATGCATTTCCGTCCCCGCAAGTTAAATGTGTGGAATTACTCCACCAGATCCCAATAACGCGCGCTTAGATGTTTACACATAAAAAATTGATTCCAAGAAAAACTGTCAATAAAGGGGGAGACTGCAAATATTTCTTCTAAACGCTAGAGTCCAATTTTACAAGAATTTTTGAAGACTGCCCCCTTTATTGGCAGCTTTTCTTGCAGACGGCAAATATTTCTTTTAAACGCAGCCTTCTTTTACAAGAGTTTTTGAAGATAAGATAATGTCCTTACTCACATTGTGCATTGAAAAAGTCCTTGATAGCGCAACCATTTACACTTTAGTCTGTTGTTCTTTTAGTTAGGCTATTCAAGTTCAAGGAGGGCAACTTTGAATTGTCACAACTTTCAAACTGCCAGTGCAGTCAAGGCGGTACATTTTAACTGTCAAAACCGGCAAGAGAGGAACTTTAAACTGCCAAAATCCTCATAGCTGTAGCTAGTTTAGCTGACAAATGGCGGAAATTTAACTTCAGCTTCAAATTTATTTTCAAATGAGACTTTCTTTCAGAATTACAAAGGCACATATGCAGACGTTGGCATGGTCATTAGAAATGTCGCGATTGCTTGCTCCTCCGTCAGCAATTCAATTTGGCTTGCAATTTTATACTCCTTTGGGTGTCCAAAAATATATACAGCGCCTTAAGAATCCTCTCTCGTTATCCTCTATAAAAATGCATTAACAAATACGATGCCCATACAGCACCAAACGCATATTTGACTCGATTGGCCTGATCTGATCTCGTGGATCTGCCACCACCTCGATTCGCAGGCGCGCAATGCCCATAACCAGAGGAATCGCCCAAATATGGATTGAACGCGTACCTCACTAACAAATAAAAATATGTTTACTGCATTAGCCAAACCACGCGAACAGGCCTATAATATCTCGATCGGTGGGTGTTTGGGGACCACGACCAAGTAGACCAACTGTGGCGGGCTGCTGCCTGTGCCTGTGCCCATGCACCGTGGCTTGTTATGTATGCGCGCAAGCGTACGCATGTTTTCTCTTCATTTTACCATAAAATAATAATTTTCCTATTTTCCCCCGATGATCTTTCGTTAATTTGATGTTTTGCAAGCAGCCAAAGTGATTTACGAGCGTGCCAACGCGGCCAGAATTTTAATTCCTGTCGTGTGGCCCGAAATGGCCGGTATACCCATGATATGTCCTGAGCGGGTAAGGGCTGTTGCCATTTGTGTTCTTTTTTTTTTTTTTTTTTTTTTAATTGACGACAGTGCTTATTCGTTCAAATAAGCGACACGGAAAGGAATTCGATTTTGGTGCAAAAACAAAGTCGTCGATTTGGTCGAATGCGCCTGTCAGTGGTCGTCGTCCGTTTTTGCCGCCGGCCTCCGTCGCGAGAGTGGTGCAAACAAAGAATTCCGTAATGAAACGCGAAGCTAGCAGCGGGGCCAATCTAGTCAGTAGCTAAAGAATTTCAAATCAATCACCATCGCCGTCGTGTTTGCTTTACAGGCTCATTTAGCCTTTGGAGCGGAGAGGGCGCGCGAGGCGCGGGAGGAGGCGCACAACAGTCCACCATATCCATACAGCTGGCTGGTGCTTTGTGTGTTTTATAATGTTTTCCGCTGATGGAGGTATAAATGACTGTTTTCCGCTTGGCTTTTGTCGTCTCTGTCGTGACAGTTGTGGCATACTTCAATCGCGCAGGAGGACGACCGACGAGCATGTACTCCGTTGCGCAGCAGCACGATCTATCGCACACAGATCAATGGAATGATCTTCTGCAGATCGTCGTCGTTGTGTGTCCAGGGCAGGATGGCATGCGATGCAATTTTTGGCCTCCGAAGTGATACAAGTGATAGATATGTAATTGGCAGGCGGCACAAACGGCCTTTCTATTCCCATTTTGCGTTTGCCCAGACATGAACTATGGGAAACGCTCGCGTGTTGGAAATGGATTCCAATTCCAATCCCCGATCGTTAATCATTCTGGTTGCCCCTTTAAAGAGTGAGAAAGAGTGTGCAGCGCACAAATGAGAAGAAATCAAATGGTAAAAAGATAATTTCAATTAAATTCTGTACCGCTGTGCGAGCGCGGGCCTTTCCTTCTCTCACTCTGCTGTCGTATAGCCTCTTGACGCATCTCCATGGGGGTGCGCATGCAAGTATCTTGCATCAAGGGGCATACAACCAAATTGTTGGGTAAATAAATAAATATATGCGAGCGCAAGCCTGGGAGTGACTTATGACTCCTCAAGCTATTCTCTTCACCGGTGATCAGATAATGTGCTCAATGATGATGATCAGCGTCTCGGTGAAAGACAGGTAGTAGGTTGGAGTGCACTTGTGCCGTGAGTTGTGCCTAGTCATTGGGTTGGGCGGTTGCTACATCGCGCTATTAGACCGTACAATTGAAGACGATGTATACGTTGAGATAGGAGTTTCTTAACGGAAATGATAATTGGATTTGGCGGACTGATAGGTACCCATTTTGAAGACACTTCTCAGAGTCGTTCCCGAAAAGGGATATGTCACGCTCAGTTGAACGCAGTTGAACGAGCCACCTTGCAACGGAAGCACAACACAGAGATCGGAAAAAGGACCACAGACCTTGTGAAACTTAAACGTCTTCACTGAAGATACACTATCCTACCTCCCCAAAGTGACTCGCTTGGTCACTGTTTTAGATGGGTCAGTCAGAGCGACTGCAGAAATGGTGAATGTTGCGCCCACAAGTCTTCTTAGACCTGTCGATCGGTCTCATCTGGACTTGCCTCGGATGAAGACTCATTTTGGTCTGGTATTAGCGCCCAAAAGCCTCCTTGGGACTGTCAATCAGTATCCAAATCAAAAGATGAACAAGTTCTACTCTTGTACTGCCACTTGTCGGAGATATTGTGCACTCTTTTCTGCATTCCTTGGCATTTGACGCACGCGCCCAACAGACTCCTGGACAGGCGACAATATTCGTTATCGCGCTCTGACAGCTTTAATGATGGAACAGGAATGGGCGTCCCAGCAATTTTCACCAATCTCCTCGCTTGCTTATTCCGTTGGTTGCTGTGCGATTTGCCTTTGGACAAGGTGGCGGTCAGACGAACAGTCATAACACATAGACAAACTGACAGCCAGACAGAGAGCAAAATGGCCAAATGGCAGATCGTCTATCAAAATGAGCGCGCAAATAATTTTTGAGTGATCTCAGCGTAGTGTGCACACGCACTTGTTGGTTGCTGATACCGATGATGATGATGATGATGATGATGATGACGATGATGATGATGATGATGCTGATGGAGCGAACGACAATTCAATGAACAGAAGGCGACTGAAAAGAGAGAAAACAAAAACAGCAGCAACATTGGCAACAACGACAACGACGCTGACAGTCAGACCGCTAAGAGCGCGAGATTTATGAGATCTCAACGATTTATTGGTTTTACGGATTCAGTTACAATCGAGATGATAAATTGCCAATGAGTTCGATGGTGGCTGCGCCATCGGCCGGTGGAATGCGCTGGCATTAGCTGTACTGTCTGCTGACTGTCATGTCGCAGCTGAAGACTTACTGGCCGAGTGAACGCAGTATCAGCCGCAGTATAGATGCTTCAGGTGGAATGACGGAATGTCTGCCATGGGCTCGGAAATCTGTTGGGGCTGTTTGTCCGTCCGTCCGTCTGTCTGTCTGTCAGCCTGTCTCTGTGGTCGGTCGGATAGCCAAACGAACAATTTGCATGCACGCTGACAAGTGTGCGTCCGTGCAAAGGCGGAGCTCCGCTAGTTGATTAAATATTTTCCTCTCATGCAATCGCACTGCGCCTGACCCTCGGGGAGGCCACCACTACTACCACCACCACCACCAGCCGGGCACAAGTGGGTGGGTTGGTTTTGTGCGTGCGTGTGGCAACCAGGAATTGATATGTTTTCAAGCTCACTCACGCTCGACTGACACTTAATTTTCGTCTGTCACACAAGTTGACGTGCGTTGCCGTGTGGCTGGGTCCCTTCAACTAGCGACTGTCAACTGCAAGGCAGCCGCTGTCGCCGCGCCCTCCCAGCCAACAGTGGACCACAACAAGAAGTAGGAGGATATACGAGTATATATGCAAAACATGAGCACTAGCCCCGCAGCGTTTATACCACAGTCCGACGCCTGATTTGAATATGAAAATGCGATCGCGCTCGCCCAGCTATGCAGCTAACTATGTGGGGTGTTTGGTATACGGGGCCGCCGCCGCCGCCGCCGCGCCGCGGCCACCACCACGCGAACCCCAGGTGAGATAGACAGGTACGCTATGGGCTATGCGCGGCGCGAGTTCTCGTCGAATCGTGTTTTATGATTTATGATTGTACACCTCTAGTTTTCGCGCTGCTGCTGCTGTTGCTGCATGGAATCGCCTGCGCTGTTACTACCGCTGCAGTTGTTATTTCGAGAGATTTGCCTATACACAAATGGCATCGAGTAGGTGATTTGTTTGCTGCGGCTACACACTCGCAGTCGCATAATCCTTGCAGCCACCACCGCCACCGCCTCGACTACCACCTCTAATGCACTACTGGCGCGGCGGCCAATAACAGTGTTTATTGTTTGAGCAGACCCTCTGGTTGTTCGCGCGATCGCTCGCAAATTTGATTTGATTTGTGATAGATTGAGTGTCATTATTTCTTTTCTTGACATGAAAACTTTGACACCTCACCGACTATGCAGCGACTACAGTGACTACAGCGACAGCGACAGCGACGACAACGACGACGACGACAATGATGGCGAGGACAGCGTCAAATGTGTGCCCTCTATTTCCATATTAGGCGGTGTTTCGCGTGGTTGCGATTGTTCTACCAGCGGTCACATGCCGCTGAGAAATATCGCATATATCACACCAGAGAATGCGCGCACTCGCATCGGATCCGATGGATGAATGGATGCTGGATGCTGGATAGATGGATGGCTGGCTAGATGGATGGATAGATTTGGATTGCCAATTCGTTTTCGGTGCTCAGAGAGAGAGAGAGATTCGGTGCTAACGAGTGCAGTAATTAAATTAATGAAGGGGACTTGCCTTGCGCAATGTTGGCGAGTTATTTGCAACACGGTTCGCTGTGAACTGTGTGAACGCCATCAAGACCGTTCTCTTTCCAGTGGTTTGGATTTTTTTTTTTTTTTTTTTTTTTTTTTTTTTTCTGAATTATGTTCATGATCAGCTCACGTCGTAAACTATAAGGGCATGCGAGTGAAAACGGTTTCTTTTCACAACGCGACGTGTAGGTCTTGGATTTCGATTTCGATTTGGATTTTTGGCGTGACGATTGGGCAATTGGTGGAGGATATTTATGAGGTATTTTGTGGTTTTGTGAGTGGAATGTGAACAGGATTTCTGACGTTTTCTTTCATCACTGATGTGTGTAACACGAGCTTCCAAAAATCATGCGGAATCGATAGATGTAATTGAAGAACTTGGAGAAGTTTTATTGAAACAATTAAGATGACTTGGCAAAAGGTATCTTCTACCTTCTATCTTCTATCTTCTATCTTCTATCTTCTATCTTCTATCTTCTATCTTCTATCTTCTATCTTCTATCTTCTATCTTCTATCTTCTATCTTCTATCTTCTATCTTCTATCTTCTATCTTCTATCTTCTATCTTCTATCTTCTATCTTCTATCTTCTATCTTCTATCTTCTATCTTCTATCTTCTATCTTCTATCTTCTATCTTCTATCTTCTATCTTCTATCTTCTATCTTCTATCTTCTATCTTCTATCTTCTATCTTCTATCTTCTATCTTCTATCTTCTATCTTCTATCTTCTATCTTCTATCTTCTATCTTCTATCTTCTATCTTCTATCTTCTATCTTCTATCTTCTATCTTCTATCTTCTATCTTCTATCTTCTATCTTCTATCTTCTATCTTCTATCTTCTATCTTCTATCTTCTATCTTCTATCTTCTATCTTCTATCTTCTATCTTCTATCTTATATCTTATATCTTATATCTTCTATCTTCTATCTTCTATCTTCTATCTTCTATCTTCTATCTTCTATCTTCTATCTTCTATCTTATATCTTATATCTTATATCTTCTATCTTCTATCTTCTATCTTTTGTCTTCTATCTTCTATCTTCTATCTTATATCTTATATCTTCTATCTTCTATCTTCTATCCTCTATCTTCTATCTGCTATCTTCTATCTTCTATCTTCTATCTTCTATCTTCTGTCTTCTATCTTCTATCTTATATCTTCTATCTTCTATCTTCTATCTTCTATCTTCTATCTTCTATCTTCTATCTTCTATCTTCTATCTCCTATCTTCTCACTTCTATCTTCTATCTTCTATATTTCATCTTCCATCCTCTGCCTTCAACCATCTGTCTTTTATCTTTTATCTTCTTTCCGACTTTATATCCATGAACCGTCGAAAACCTATGAGCTGTCTGAGAGTGCTTCATATGAGAGGGCCATACAACATTCATTGTTGTTACTTTAAGAGGTTTATTTTTTTAATTGGAAAAACTTTATTTCAACGGTAGCTATTTTGGCAACTCATAGAGAGAAGCGGTGGCGGTGTTGCCGTGGTAATAAAACGTTCTATTAAACACAAAGTACTTCCTATTATTTATTTGAAATTAATTGAAGCCATTGGTATTGAAGTTCCTTTTGACAATGGACGCACACTGAAAATTTATAGTACCTATTTTCCAGGTGGAGAAACCACACCTCAAAAGAGATTTGATCTCCGCAGTGACTTCCTAAGGCTAGTTAACACAAACGACCTATTCCTAATAGGTGGTGATTTCAACTGCAGGCATAGGCACTGGGGTTGTATGAGGGCAAATGCATGGGGTAACATTCTAAGAGACCTTAACGTAAGACATCCTTTTGAAATCCTCTTCCCAGATAGTCCTACACACATTCCATCTAGTAGGAACAAGAACCCTTCTACATTGGATTTATATCTGCCTGACCTTTTTAGCCAGCCCATAAACCTCAACGAACTCAGCTCCGACCATCTACCTGTTAAGTGTTGTGTGAAAGCTTCTCCAGTGCAATGCGCAAATTAAGTCTATGACTACAAAAATGCAAACTGGACCTTATTTAGAAGAATAATACACACTAATCTGGAAATCTCTCTGATTCAAAATAACAACCCATCTGAAATCGAGGAAAATGAAGAAACATTTACTTCCGCGATTTTAGACAGCATAGCACATTCAGTGCCAAAGAAAACGGTCGTAAGATGTGCATCCAATGTTCTTCCACATTTCATTCTCCAGATGATTAAACTAAGAAACACTTGTAGATCCAGGTGGAAGCGTACAAGAAATGTATTTTATCTCGAAGAATACAATAAAATGAATGCTTTGGTGAAATATGCTATTACGAACTTTAGAAACAAATCGTGGAACTATAAACTACAGGGTAGCAAACCGTTCTGGAATATCGTTAAGGTAGTGAAGAAAAAGCACACTTACATTCCTCCACTTAAGGTTGGCAATTCTTCGTTGGCTTCTTGTATTGAAAAAGCTAATGCGCTGGTAATCAACTTTTTTACAAGCCATTCGATTGGTAGTAACGTAACTCCAGTCGCGCATATCGAATCGTCCGTCATACAATCACTAAACATACTTAATTCACAATCATTGTTTAGTAATATTAAGCTTATAAGCCTTAATGAATTGAAGGAAACTATACGTAGTTTGAAGACTAGAAAATCGTGCGGCTTTGATGGAATTAAGAATCAGTGCCTCAAAAACCTCCCTGATTTTGCCCTTATGAAATAGATGGATCTATTCAACAACTGTCTCAGATTGGCATACTTTCCTAATAAGTGGAAAGTAGCTAAGATAATCCCAATCTTGAAACCTGGCAAAGTTACCAATTTACCTTCAAGTTACAGGCCAATTAGTCTGCTTAGCTCTCTTAGTAAGTGCCTGGAAAAAAATCATAAAAAAAAGAATTGTATCTTTTGTGGACGATAATGCAATTTTACCCCCAGAGCGATTTGGACTTGGGCCATTTCATAATACTACTCACCAAGTGCATCGTATCACAAAAGATATTAAAAATAACCTTTCAGAGGGCAAAAGCACTGGCATGGTAATTTTAGACGTAGAAAAAGCATTCAACACCGTTTGGCATAATGGTTTAATACATAAAATAAATTTTCCATTGTATTATATCGTTAAAATTATTCAATCGTTTCAATGTGTCCATCAACCAAAGTCTGTCAGATAATTATTTGATTAATGCAGGTGTGCCACAAGGATCTGTCCTCGGTCCAGTCCTCTTTAATCTGTATATATATATACTTCCGATTTCTCCATCTTGACAAACTGTAACATTGCCTTATTCGCTGACGATACTTGCATTTATTCTTCAGATGCAATTGGTTTCAACATTGAAACTAACTTGCAATCTGGTTTAAATGCTGTTGAAGTATATTGTAGTGATTGGAAAATAAACATTAATGCTTCCAAGACTCAGGCTATCTTTTTTACTCGTAAAAGAAAAGCCTGCTTACTTCCAAGCAACAATCTTCTAATAAACGGTACTCAAGTTGAGTGGAAATCGAATGTTAAGTATCTTGGCATATATTTAGATTAGCGACTTGCATTCAATCTTCATGTTCAAGAAGTAATTAAAAAGGCTAATGTGACAATAAAAGTTCTCTACCCATTTATATGCCGGAATTCAAAATTGAGTGATGCCAATAAATTATTAATTTTTAAAGCAATATTCCAAGCAATAATGTTTTATGGATCTCCAGTCTGGGGTAAGTGTGCAAACATTGAAAAGGTTTCAGATAGAATTGTAAAACTCAACAATTAGTATAACATCTCTTGTTCTTCATCTGACAACGACTTGATTTCAAACTTAGTCTCATAAGAGTGCAATATAAAAATTATTTGCATATTTATTTATATATTTAATTGTTTATATATATTTATTTTTTATATACGTACATATTTCTTTATTTATTTATCTACTTATTTACTATTTATTTATTTATTTATCTATTTATTTATTTATTTATCTATTTATTTATTTATTTATTTATTAATATATTTACCTATTTATTTATTCACTTATTTATTTATTAATTTATCTATATATTTATTATTTATTTATTTATTTGCTTATTTATTTATTTATTTGTTTATTTATTTGTTTATTTATTTATTTATTTATTTCTTTTTGTTTTCTTTATCTTTATCTGTTAGTTATTTATCTGTGTAACTTCTCACACATTAACAATCTTTGCATACTCCGAAATCAAGTGTTGAAACCGCTTCTCTCTTCCCCCTTCAAATTTAGTTTTAATGAAGGTTTTTATTTGCTTTTCCTTCGAATTGTATATTAATCCGTGATATTATATTTAGTGAAAAATTGTACAAATATTTTAGTAGTATGGTACCAGACCAAATCTCTGTATCCCTAAAATTGTATTCAACAAATTGTAATTTTCTTGCACAATAAAATAATAATAATAATAATAATAATAATAATAATAATAATAGCTGATTTGTGCACACTTTGGTTGCGACAACAAAATTCGATTTATAGCCCCTACTATGCTCGAAAAACTGATCAAAAATTCGAGACCATATAAAGCATTTTTTCAGAGGTTGGGTTTTCGAATGTGCAAAGATATTCGCCAGCGACAACCGATTTGACAAACGACGTCTAATCTGAACTCACTTCGGCCTGTTATTCCACCACGAGTAGTGCAGACTAACTCTGGTCTGTACGGCCCCAAGTGCTCGAAAAACAGGTCGAGAACTAGAGACCATAGGAAGTGTTTTTTTAAGATTGATTTTTTGAATGGGAAACACTTTAAGGCAGCAGTACCTAGAGTTACAAATCACACTCATTTAAGTTTGGCATCTCACCATGAGGATCTTGAAAAACTATTTAAAAAAAAAATATGTTTTCTAGCTTAAGGCATTCCAACAATTAGGAGCCGCAAACTTCAAAGACCAAGTCGCACATACATTGTCCTTGTCTGCCTTAAATTCGACAACTGTAAAACAAACGCTTTTCATAAATTCCACAGAACCACTCCAGTCAGAAGAATGGTGCTTTTCGTCGTAAAATTCCCGGCTGCTCCGGTGAGAACGAGGATTGATTTTGCACCACCTGACCAAAGTCCCAGTACGGACTCCGAACACCGCCGTAAAACCAATTCGACAGCAATAAACGCTTGGCAACAAAGTGGTTATACATGCAGCCAGCGTAAAAATCCACGAAATCCAAAACTGTCCCATATACCATATATCCATTCGCACCCATTCCTGGGCCAGAGCGGAGGGGCAATAAAACTTTCTATGGACGGTGCGGCGTTTAACTTTATGGTAAGCTAGCTCTCGCATAAAAATGCACTTTTGCGATACGGCCGACTGAGTCTTTTGCTTAATTAAGGAGAATCTCATTGGCTTTATGGCAGGCGTATCATCATCATCGACGCCGGTGGCAGTTAAACCACGCGTAAAACCAACTCAAACTTTCATTAATAACCGAAATGTAATTAAAACGGTTAGTTTGTAATGGGAGCAGCAGCTGTTTCGCGCCGCTACTCACCATCGCTCTCATCCTCCGCCGACCGGGGACCAGTGATATATGCAACCACTGTCATCTCTGAAGTCGCATTAGCATATTTCACTGCACATACACCGTAGCATGTAGACGGCCATAATTCGGTCATAATTTCGGCTTTTATATTGCACATATATCCATTTGGTGCGCGATCGCCATTCGGCATAGATGCAGTGCTGTTTATGCAATCAGGACATAACTCTGGATTGGAGCCGGCGCACGCTCTCTCTCTCTCTCTCTCTTTCGGCATCCACTTGTAAACACATGCTGCAGGTGTAGCAGCACTGACCATAAATCGAATGCCGCGGTTTTTGTTGCAATGCCACCGGTCGTCGTCGTCGTCGTCGTCAGCGTGGAAAGGGCACTGGAATATGTCGGCTTTTTAATTGGTTATAAATTAATTAAACGACTATTAATTATCCGCTTTCATGTCACTTTGTATTTGCGAGGGTAGTTGCAGTCGCATTCACAGAGGCCAAGTGGGCACATGGCGACAGTGAACGGATTAGATTACAAGGCATCTCTATGGTGAGAATTAAATTATCTGCCCATATACGCCCAATTATGGTACAGCCGGTAGCCCCTTCGATTACACGTGTGGCGCACACGTAGACACGTACCCGCGGTCTCTCAACTGTCGAGAGCATTCCGAGAAGATCTCAATCGCTCGCTCAAAATAGAAGTTGTCGAATTCGGAATGACTGACGAATGACTCAGGTATGCCTGTGTGGGTATATACACACACTATACTCGTGGCCCTCCTTTGAATAATCACTACAAATGACTCGTGTGTTTCATCTGTTTGCAATCAATATCATCTCCGTCGGAGAATGGTTTGTTTAGCCTTTAATAGGAGCATCATCACCAGCGGCTACGTAATGGACAGTCATCTGCTGATGCGATGGGGCGGTCTATCTCTTAACCAATTTTTGTTTCTTTCTACATGGCTCTGGGAACTGGGAACTGCGAACTGAGAATGGGAACTGGGAACTCTCTTCTTCATCTTTTGGTTGTTGTTCGCTTCGCTTCAAGTGCAGAGCGCGGTTGGCTGTATGGTCTATCTCTGTGGAGGCGATTCAAAAGTTAAATGCGGCGAAGGCCACGGAACGTTTTGTTTTCTGTTTCTCTTTGTGGGCCTCGCATCAGTCGTCGTGTAGGTAGACATCGAGGACCTCTCGGGGCAGTACTTAATAGATTGTTGATGAGGCGACTGTACACTGTAAATTGTCAAAACGTGACTAGCCGCGAAAAAGCACTTGAATCTTCCCAAAACCAAAAATGAAAAAAGAACAACAAATTGAAATAAAACCCACCAGACAATGGGTGTTAGATTAAATTCGAATCCACTGACCGCAGTGTTATTCAAGCGATAAATCAGTGGCGATCATCGCTCGCACCCATAGATTGACGATGAGGTCGGAGGGGAAGGCGCACAACACGGCCCATTGTGCTTTCAACAAAATTCTCTATATGTCATTGGGCGAGTGAATTGCTGCGCGCGAATTCAGCAACTAAGTTTAATGCAAATAGATTAATTGTTGTGTAATTGCTAATCGATTGAGGTGAAGAGGCACTTCTTGCTGTAGGGAAGGTCCCACATTGAAAGTTCGATAAGTAAACATTACGCCGTTGCCTCGATGCGTTCAATCCCAAATAAAGTACTGAAAACAGCAATAAGTTGCACAACTGATATATTTATGAAGGTAATACAAAGCTGCCTAAAGAAGGGTACTTTTCCGGCCCACTGGAAGCTGCAACGATTGGTGTTTCTTCCCAAAGAAAACAAAAGCCTCCAGGACCTCCCTCGTCTAACCGCCCCATTTGACTTTTGGATACGATGGGAAAAATCGCAGAAAAGATCATTTACAACAGGCTAATGGGAATAGCTGAGGAAAAGGGCGCGCTATCAGATCGCGAGTTTGGGTTTCGTAAAGCTCGATCGACAGTAGATGCCATAAAAGCGGTTGTAGAAACCTACAGCTGTCGAGGGAAACGATGCCGATTTGGAACGAAGGAGTACTACGCCGTTGTCACCCTGCGCATCAGAAACGCTTTCAATTTCGCGGACTGGTCCTGCATCATGAGTTCCCTCACCAGAATGAACGTGCCTAGCTATATTCTAAGGACACTTTCTAGATACTTATATGAACGTGAAGCTAAGCTGCGACACCGACGACGGCAGCAAGTACTACAACGTCTCAGCAGGCGTTCCACAAGGATCTGTTCTAGGACTCCAAGAGTGAAGAATATAGGCTTTGCGGACAATGTCGCCATAGTAACCGTGGCAAAACATATCCACGAGATAGAGACAAGAACAAATGAAGCGATCTCCATTTTCAAAGATTGGTTGGAGTCTGCGGGGTTCGAGCTAGCAAAACATTAAACTGAAGCAGTCGGAAAGTAACGGAATACATGCAAGTTCGCGTGGGAAACCAAGACATTCGATCGAAATCAGCGATCCGATACCTAGATGTAATGATCGACGATAGGCTTAAGTTTAGGGCGCCCCTAAGCTACGTCGGTAAGAAAGCATCGATCCTCTAACATCACTTGCAAGAATGCTGCCAAACATCGGTGGACCTAGAGGCAGTCGCAGATTTATTTTTTTTTTGCCTAGAGTAACAAGCTCAGCTCTTCTATACGCATCACCATGTGGCCTGGCGCAATGGCTTACAACGAATGCAGGAGAAATCTATCGCGAGTTTGTAGGGTTAGTGCTTTGAGGACGATGTCCGCTTTTAGAACGGTCTCAGAGGAAGCGGCACTCGTCCTTGCCGGAATGGTGCCCATCGATGCCCCTGCTGGAGAAATGAAGAAAGTATACAGTATACACTAGCACCAATACGTAGCAAGCGACGAGAAAAGGGCAATTTCTATGCTAAAGTGGCAGAACCGTTGGCATAACGCTATCACAGGAGGATATGGACACATCGACTTATCCCTGACATAGAACCCTGGGTAAAAAGAAAAACGGAAGAATTAAACTTCTATTCACGCAGTTTCGAACTAGCCAATTTAGAAAACACCTGCCCAGATTTGGACACGACATGTCACCAATTTGTCCACACTGTCCGACAAGGAGGAAGACGCAGAGAATGTAATTTTCCATTGCCCATGCTTTATGAGACTGGATACAGATCTGTCAGGTGCAAATCACATAGTTGGGGGGTGTCAGATGAAATATGGAGCAAAGTTAGTTAGTTCGTGATCTCGACCAGCGCTCTAAAAGAACTGAGGGCGATTGAGCGCATAAGACAACAGAATTCCAAAGATGAGGGAACAGCCTGAGAGGCTCACCAGCCCCACGATGTAGTAACGGCAGTCCCGTAGGGAGAGTGGTTGAAGGAGGTACGGCGTATGGATGTGGAGTAGTACGTTACGTGGGCGCACTCAAGTGGCTAATCTTAGCGATTGTTGCAAAATATTTATAAACGTGGGTGGATAGGGTAACACCACATAGATCCTTGAACAAATGAGTAAATTTACATCGACGAAAAATTCCTTACACGACCTATTGTACCCTAACTTCGGCGGATTGGATCTGGATGCGTCGTCTAGCTCATTCGGTTAATACCCAAATTTCATGGCCCAAAGACGCAACAATCCCTGAATGAATTAAACAGCGATAGGTAGCATAGCCTTTGAAACCAAGCTCGCTTTTATATAAGATGTACAAGCTGTTTCAAGCAGTATTGCCGAAAGTACACCCATAGAAGTATTATACTAAAGGGTTATTCAATAAGAGTTGTTATTGTGAAAGGATATGGTCCTGTATGCGTGCCATTTGGCTGATGTTACAAAAAAAAGAGTCAGCTGCTGTTCCTATATATTTACCACCAAAATCACCTGCTGCAAGAGCCAACGATAGCCAACTTTAGTTAGAATTAATATTTTATTTATTTAGGTTTTTTTTAACTTGTAGGCGCAGTGGCTTAGTGGTTAGTGTGTTGGACTACTAACCGAGGGGTCGAGGTTCGCATCCCGCAAAAACCCAAATTCCAACTTAGGGTTTTTTTTTCCCTGCGCCACCTCTCGCGATCGTCTGACAAACATCCGAGAGTATAACTTTCTTGAAAGAGCTTCTCAATTAGCCGTTTGGAGTCGGCAAAAAATTGTAGATCCCTTCCATTCTTTTCAAACTTGAAAAACTCACACAAAACGAATGGTTGTGAGAAGCTAGGCCTAGGGTCCCTCCAAACCTGTTGCACCAACTATTTATTTATTTATTTATTTTTTTATGATTTGTTTTTTTCTTATAAAGTTAAAAGAAAAAAATGTGTGCCCGCATTTACTTTTGAAGACTAAAACATGTCTGTACTTCTATGTGTCTCAAAATACTCCCCCTTTTTACTGCAGTGCAGTACTACCTTATAATATTTCTCTGTCGCAATACTGCTCGGGTGTTTAAGTTTGATGTTTGTCACACATACGCGATAGATTGAACAGTTCAAATAACTTTAAAATAAAATTTGTGTTTTACGGGGGTCGAACCGGAGATCGCAACCAGCTTAACTTTAGCATAATACCCCGATTTTTAACTTTCTCGATTACGTAGTAAGAGAGAACTCGATATGTTAATCAATTCCGACATTTAGATGACAGAGAAGCTCAAAAAAGTGGCTCGCAAAATACTGTCCGTCTGTCCGTTCTTCCACAGGAATACAGCTTAAACCGGATTTCGTTCAAACTTCGGATTTGCAGTTTTGGGGCTTACAGTTCGGGGCCGGTTTATTTGTTTTGCAAGGTAGCCTCAATATGAATGGTACTTCCCATATAACATTTTCATACCAGTTTGATTGGTTCGAAAACAGTTCTATAGATTTTAACATTTAAGCTTAAGTAGGTGAGGTTAACATGACTGCGTAATCAGTTTTTTGCTAAAATATCGAATAACGTTATTTTTAAAGTTTTGACTTATCTCGAAAATGGTCCATAATTCTAACAAAAATGAATTTCTAAGGTAATACGGTTATTTCTAACTTAAACTCAATTTTGCTTACTTACTTACTTACTTAGATGGCGCTACAGTCCGGGGTGAACCTGGACCTCAACCAATACGCCTCTCCAGTTAGCGCGATCTTTAGCTAACTGCCTCCAGTTGTGCACTCCAAGTTGGTTGAGGTCCCCTTCCACCTGCGCGCGCCACCTAAGGCGAGGTCTTCCCCGGGTTGGAATCGAAGACTCTCTGGGCCGGAGCAGGACAGGGATGATGAGGACAGGGATGATGAGGCCTTACTAATCAATTGCCGTCTTAGTCCAAAGAAACAGCGTATGGCAAGATTGATTCTTCGCTTGATTTCTGAGGTGATGTAATTTTCAGAGTTAATAGCGTATCCGAGGTAGACAAAGTCCCTAACTAGGTACCTCAAAGTTATAGCTGTCTATCGTGACGTTCTGTCCAATTCGTCGATGTTGTGTGTCCCTTCTTGTTGACAGCATATATTTTGTTTTACCCTCATTCACCACTAAACCCATTTTTGCCGCTTCTATACTAATACTTGCAAATGCACCAGTGTCAGCTCGCTGTGTTCTGCCAACGATGTCAATGTCGTCAGCGTATGCAAGCAGTTGCACAGACTTTTGGAAAATTTTACCTATGGTGTTGGCTTGCGAGTTTCGCAGAATTTTCTCAAGAATGATATTGAGGAAGTCACATGGCAGCGCGTCACCTTATCTAAATCCTTTTTTGACATCAAAGGTCTCGGTGAGATTGTTTCCGACCTTTACGGAGCAGCGAGCGTTCTCTATCGTCATTCTGCACAATCTGACAAGTTTGGCAGGGATGCCAAGACTAGACATGGCTCTGTATAGCTCGTCTCTATTAATGCTGTCATATGCGGCCTTAAAATCGATAAAAAGATGGTGAGTATCGATCTGGACTTCTTGGGGTTTCTCCAGGATCTGCCGTAGTGTGAATATTTGATCGGTCGTGGACTTATCGGGCCTAAAACCGCACTGATAGGGACCTATCAGATCGTTGACGAATGGTTTCAGGCGTTCACACAGTACAGCAGACATGATCTTATACGCAGTGTTAAGGAGACTGATGCCTCTATAGCTGGCGCAGTTTAGAGGGTCTCCTTTCTTGTGGATCAGGCAAATCTTGGAGACGAGTTGGTGTATACAGTATGCGCTCTACCAAGTCATCTCTCGCTGCCTTAGACAACTCGGCAGTTAAGCCGTCCGGTCCAGCAGCTTTGTTGGATTTAAGCTTAGATATTGCTATCCTCACTTCATTTTGGTCAGGTGGACGGAAATCTTGGCTTTCATCCTCCAGGTTGAATGGCTCGTTCTGCCTGACAGCGGAATTTGTGTCATTTCAAATATGGAATCCGAAGAAAATTCGAACTCAATAAAAATAAAAAACTTTTTTTTTTGTATATGAAGTATAATTATTTTTGTGTTTATATTTTCGTATGGTGAACAGCGCGGAGGTTTTCTAAAAACGACATGGGTAAAAAAAGTGTTTTTGATATAATAGTCGTGGAAAGACAGTCCGAAAAGTCTGGCATCACTGGGCAGTACAGCGATATCTGGTCAAAAGATCCATGTTAGGAAATGGCTTGAACATGCAGAACCGACGACCATAAATCCAACCCCAACTCTACCCCTGAGATTCTACACACAGAACACGATCGACCCCAGTGATCTTCACATGGATACTTTCCCAGGGAATTCAAACAAACTCCATCTGGGAATTTAAAAAATCGCCACAAGCAAAGTTTATCAAATCTCAAAGAAGCTGCGTCAAACTCGTTTCAGCAGACAGTCGCTACCAACTTACCCACGTCGTCGCATCTGCCGTCGGCAAAACAACTACTACTCATGCACAGAAACCCAAATACCCACTTCAAGTGTCATAACTATTATTAATTAAAAAGCTTTGCGAGTCTCCCATTTAACAACAAACAGCCAAATAATAACAAAGGAGAAACAAATCGTCAGAGCGCCCCCTTTGGATCCAAAGTATCTCTCTCTCTATCTCATAAATACATACTAATGCGATACGGGATAATTCTTGCCCACATTAACTAGACAAGAAATTGCACTAAAGATCCCCACTAAGTGGCCATCCCAAGTGGGAAGTGGCTGACATAAAATGCATCAACAGCCACAGCAGCAAACCATCAAATGCGAGATGCGCGTCTTCAAGTTCAGGCCGCGCATATATGCACAGCACCAGCAAAGAGAGTGCTTGCGGTCCAACTAGAATCTATCAGATCAATTTGGAACACAGAATCTAAATTTATGATGGCCAATTAGAATTGTCTATAATAGCCGGCAATAGGAGCAACAAGTAGTATAAATTGCCAACGGAGATGAGGCGACGCAACAACACAACCTGTAGACGAGTAAGTGTGCGCGCACTCCTCTGCTGGCCAAGTGTGTATAAATGGAGATGAATCCGGTCCACACGGTTACCTTCCAAAAAAAAAAAAGGAAAAAATTGACAGCCTGTTTTCCATATGCTGAATTGGATCGTTTGCCGTGCGGTATACATGATTAAGTAAAAGAGATATACGCCCACCCGCATTTGCATGCGGGGATTTGATCTCTCAGCTTATTTAGAGGAATAGGCGCGCGCTCTGGTCTAGTATGGTCTCCTTGAGAGTTTTATAGATTTAGCCGACGGGATTCTCACGTCGAATGGAAGTTATATGGCGCTTTTATGGGCCTGTAAATGTTGTGTAAGGCTTAATTAAGGAGGCTACAATGTTGCCTGCAGATTGGCTGAATGATTTACTGGTTTTGGCAGGATGCACTGCAACTCAAATTGAGCATACAGCGCGGCATTTTGATGAACAGAAGTGACTGAATTTTGAGGCCCACTCAGCTATGCATGTGGGAGGAGGAGAGAGGTCCTTTTTGCAGTTGGAAGTGAGCTATAAAAGCGGGGAACTTTAACGACTTTAATCGGATAGATTCGGACAGAGTTACTGTCGATAAATCACAGATGTGCGTAATTTTTCTTGATGAGAATAGGACACTCAACAGAGCTCCAGCATGTTGAAAATCGAGCGTGTTGTGTTTATGTATGTCAGACATTGAGCACTGGCTGTTATATGTCTATCTTCAGGTTTGCGGCATCAAAACGGCGCTCAATGCGTTATTTATGTCTTTCCCTCACCAGGTCACAGGGAATTTCAGCCACTCAAACCAACCAACCCGACCATGTCCACAGAAGTACACAAAGTCAGGAGTACAATTTACAATTTACAATTCACTTTCTTTTTCTGGACCAGCATTCGCTTTGCTGAACAGCATTCCCATTCCTGATGAGCACACGTATAGTTTGCTGTCAAAATATGATGGACTCTAGCTTTTGTGCAGACAGCTGGGGCAATTTATTGTAAACACATAAAGTGCGATCTGTGTGAGCTTAAAGAGAAGCACGAACAGTTCAGGCTAATCTGATCTAAAAGGAAAAATGGACTAAACTTTGTCATAGAATCTCTGGGAATTGTACCGAATTTTGTGGGGAGTACAGTTCAAACCAAGATCGTCTCAAAAGTCACGTGAAATGACGACCATGAAACAATTTTATCTCAATGGGGATGGCTACTGTGGACAGAGACAAAGAAAGTTTTGGGATAATGAGGTACGTGTACCTATATTGAACCCAATTCCAAGTGAAAAAGTCGTTGTTTCTGGCGGGCTCTAAGGAAATTCATGAGAATAATGACAAATGCAAAAAAGCAGGGAGTCTATAAATCGCAGATCGCAGTGTGATTATTAATTCAATTCCCTGACAGGTACAAGAGTATAAAAAAGATAGGTAGAGTGACCTAGGGTTGGACACTGTCTCTAAATATCCGTGTAGTCTGGTTTGGGTTCATAGATTTATGGTCTAGAAAAGAGTGAAAGAGTCTTCATTTAACAAGAAGTGATCTTACCAAAAGGACCAACTGAGCAACTGCTCAATGGCGGCATCCAACCGCTCATCGCAGTTGTCACTTAAGAAGCCTCAGGCGTTTTCTTCTGATCACAGATGTTCGTTGTTGCTCTACCCACCGCACGGCGCTTATGAAAATGTCGAATCTCGAGTTAATTTAAGTTAATTTAAGTGATTCCCAAATAATGGGCACATTTAAAAATCTAGTTATATTAAGTCGACTAGATTGGGTCTGGATTACATTTATCCTGAATGCAAAAACTGGATTGGTCGGTAAGGTCACTTTTCCTTCGTCAGCCATCAACCTGCGATACCAATTTACTTCAATTGAAGTAGATTTACTTCAATTTTGGAAAAAGAATTAAAAGCTGGGAGTAGGTGGGGAGTGCTTCGCACTATTTTTAAATTCTTCATACATCTAATTCACTTTGGAACCATTATTTGATCCGCTTCAATTTTAATAAAAAAAAAACCTTTTATCTGCTTTCAAAAAACAAAATTGTTTAAGAAATGTTTTACCCTCTTTCATGTAAGCCCAAATTCACATTTCAAAACAATAAATTGCATCAAACTTCCCTTTAAACACAAAATTTATTACAATTTTCTGATATTGCTTTTAATTTTCTGTCAAAGAGGTGGTAAGTTGGATTTGGTTTTGGTTCCTGTCTGTCTGTCCTGAAAAGATTGGCCAAATACGTGAAAGAATCATTACAAACGCTATGAAATGTATGTGTTTGAAAACTACCTCGCTTTTGTTGAATCTGCTTCACTTTTTGAATCGAATCTACTTCGCTTTTCTTTTTTTAAATGGTAATGCAACCATGATACCAACTGTAAACGTACTCAGGCATAAGATTCTTGACGTCAACTGAAAAAACTGTTCATCTGACCAATCGGGGTAAATCTATATATATAAAATACAATGTTTGTATGTTTGTCCTCTATAGACTCTAAAACTATCCAACCGATTTGGCCCAAACCGGTTTTATTTGAAAGGTTATAGTCCAAAATAGGTTTTCGGCTATATATATTTCAAGTGGAAATGGCCCCTCCCACATAAATTAAATAACATCATATATCTTGACTATTGTGATAGCAAGAGTTTTGAAACATTGCAGTATCCCATATGTTACTGATTTGAATAATCAGGAAAGAAATGGACGGGATCGGACCAGTGGGAGTGGCAGCTCCCATACAAAGTAAATATTTAATATCATATATATCTACTTCTACAGTTCTATAATAGCCAGAGTCTTAGAAATTTGTGCACGTTGATTATATTATGAACGAGCAATTTTGGCTCCGAAGAATGATGATGTCAACAAAATAAGCCATCAAATTCAATTGAAGCTACCCGGTGAAGTTGTGAAGTACAAATCGATTGACACAGTTATAGATGAGGAACAAGCTGTTAACTATCCAATAGAGTTTCTTAACTCTCTGGAACCTTCTGGAATGCCACCATCCAGTGCGTCTTGCTTTCGCCATCAATAAGGCTCAAGGCCAATCGCTAAGTGTTGCTGGTTTGACCTTAGAAAATTTCTGTTTTTCGCACGGCTAATTATATGTTGCTTGCTCTAGAGTTGCAACGCCAACAAATCTTTAAGAAGTTAATAAATAAACAAAATTTTCTTTTTTTGTAAACACACTAACCTATCTCATTTTATTAGCGTAGTAGCACACGCAGGGTATCCGCTAGTGCAAAATAAAAACACAGCCAGTTGTCAGACTTATTTACTAGAGTTTTGAACGTTTCCAATAATTTTTCAGAAAATAAGGATACCGAAACGAGAAATGGGATCTTTCGGGAGAGCTTATGCAAGGAGTACAAATACCTACACTAGTCGGCAAAAGTATCTTGACAGAAATGCAAGTCGCTTTCCAAGGCGAATAATTCCTAACGGCCACGGAATTCAAGACTTCACTCAGTAATTGCATACGGTGTGACCTATGATTGTGTGAGTAAATGAGATCATTTAAGATCCATGCCTGATGGTCAGCTCAGTCCTATTTGTGGTAAAGGTGCGATTTTTTTGGAAATAGAAAAATGGATGACTCTTTAAAAATTAACTCTACATATTTTAAATTTAAGTAGGTATGGCTATGTGTCGGCGCAGTGGCTTAGTGTTTAGTGTGTTGGACTACTAAGCGAGGGGTCACAGGTTCGAGTCCCGCAAAAACCCAAATTCCAACACAGGGTTTTTTGTCCACTGCACCACGTCTGATAAACGTCCGAGAGTATAACTGTCTTGAAGGAATTTATCAATTAGGCTTTTGGAATCGACATAAAATTCTAGATCCCTTCCATTTGTTCCAAAAATACTCTTACAAAAAATGGAAGTTGGTTAAATAAACGGCACGAAGCAACGGAATATAAATTACGAAACGCTCTTGTACGAAAAGCCGGTACAGATACCTGGTTTGATGTTTTAACACGTTAATTATTGATGAGCCTGTAACTAAGATTCCCTGATCTCATAAAGAACAATTTAAGCACTTTATAGTAGTATACAACTGACGGACTGGAAGGACCTTCAAATCTCTGAACAATGCAAAACTAGGGTGTAAGCATGGTTTTCGGCATATTTTCCTTAAAATATGTTTTTAAATTGACAAAGAGGGCTGAATTTTATTGAAATGAACTCCTCCTCAGCAGGTAATACCTTTCCGTCAGATAGAAAGGAGTTCGGACCAAATTAAATAAAGACTCTCCCACCACCCACTAGATTCAAATTCAACAACTCACCATGAAAACCATTAAATTGTAAAACAACAAACGAAATTTTGATCGCCTCCAGTTGCCGGTGCATTTGCAATCACTAGCACTCGTTCACATTCCATGCGCATTACCTCCAGCGTCAGGTGTGAACGCAAATTCAAAACGCAAAACAAAATTCTAACCGGAAACCGAAAAATCACTGCGACACGCAAAGAACTCTGCTGTTTCTTCCTCAGCACCAATATAATTGCGACCGCTCACTTTTCATCAACAAATTAAAAAAAAGAACACACACACACACAATAAGAACAGCAGTCGATAAATTAAAATTTAACACAAGCAAACCGAAAGCCCGAAACAAAGTAGATATTTGTCACAGAGAATGTAAGACGCGGCCGAACAACTGCTACTGATCACGATGCTGATAAAACTTATCACACGGAGCGTACACCGTTTATCTTTTATCTGTCGATTGGAGCTGCGCAAAGTGCTACATGCAACACGCATACCAAGCGGGAAAATTCTTATATAACAGGGTGCCCTTTCAACTGAGCTGTGCACTCGAACAGTTGGTCTCAAAAATCAAATGACATAACAAGCGCACGCGATCGGCGATTTTTCCCTGCACACACTCATGCAAATCTCGTCAATTTAATTATCCGCGGGCGGGAACTGCGAACTGACATAAATCTAATTCCAGACCGAGGGATGGTCGTCACTGGGCAGGTAGTACTGCATATCCGGCACTTGATTCCCGCACTCACTCGGCTCTGTTCGAAGGGGGAAAATGCATTGACATTAGTCCAATTGGAAATATCCGGCTGCGGAGAGCGTTTAGTTGTGCCCACACCCCATCGCCGAAACAAGTGTCTCTTGTGGCCGCAGTGCCCTTGTTGTTCTTTTTCTTTACGGTTTACTATTACACAAAACACACAATACAACAGCAGGCATCTGTCAGATTCAGAACTGATGCGGCACAGGTGTCAAAATAGTCCACAACATGGCACACAGTCACTCCAGCATGCGCGATGTGCGTTCAAGTGCAACGATTACTTCGAAAAAACCGTAAACAGCAACCGATCGTCATCTGCCTGAATCATGCCCCACCACCAGCGATTACAGCGCGTATGGGCTCACAAAGTTCGCTCATCAAAACAAAAATCACACACACGAAAAGAAGATGAATCAAAAAGTAAAAAAAAATATAATAAAATGAAAAAAACTCGACCAACAAAGTGAAAAACGTAAAGAAGATGTGTATGTGGAAAAAAAAAATAATAATAACAAAAAATCGAAACGAGAAATCAAAGCGAAAACCGAACGCACGTTATGCCGCCTCACGGGACAGCTCAGTACTGCCTCTACCCGGGTTCCGGTCGAAGTTGTCTACCCCCAGTCGAGTTTTATCTTTTAAGTTACACCAGTTAACCAGCCAACAACAGCGGCCAACCAAACAGCCACCCAACATTCAACAAAACTTCAAATTGTTTACCTATTGTATGGATGGTGGTGGAGGCCGAGGCACCTATCGCACCATCCATGAGCCAGGCAAGCGTCAGCCCAAACAACAACAACTGCTGCAAGTGCTGCCTGCTGCGCTGCACTGCTGGTCCGCTTAAGAGAAAGGTGCTAGATGGAAAGAGCTTGGCTATTGGTGAAACTGTATCTGTTATTGGTATGGTATGGTATGGCTTGGGTTTCCTGAATAGGTGTACGTTCGTTCTCTTTTGGCGCCGTGCCGGTGTGTAGACATAACAGTAAACAAAACGTTTTGATTTCAGCATCGGCGCTTTGGCTTTCTGCTCAGGCTCACCGTCACCGCTCACGTGCGTGCTGGCTGTGGCTGTATTTGTGTTAAATGGTGAGAAAGAGAAAGCTTCGATTCAGAAAACAGCTTTTGACAACAGGTGAATGTGAGGCGTAGTTTCGGCTTGGAAATGCAGTTTGAAAGGATTCGCAGGGTAGTGAAAGACGAACATTTAAATGGAATTTATTGTAGACTAGCTGTGCCCGCAACTTCGTACGCGGCGTAAGGCTGTGTACTTTCCAATTAAAGAGATTTGACCGTTTTCTCAACAGCATATTTGTTTAAAATCTAGCTAAAACAAAGCGGTGAACATTGTCAATGCGAAACAATAAATCAAACAAATCTATTTACCTAAAACACCAATTAAGAAAATTAAATTCAACAGCGTAAGTCCTAAAGTTCCACTTCCTTACTGTAGGCATCAACGTAGGTAATATCAAAACAACCACTAAAACAAAAGCCTGAACGGAAATTTGTATCTACACCAACAATAAGTAAATCAAACAACATAATTCACCTATATTGTCTTTACTTCTTGAATTCTTCAATTCTTTACTGTAGTCTGTAGGTATCAACGTAGGTATATAACAACCATTAAAACAAAAACCATGAACTCAGTTTCTATATACACCACCTCCAACATACATTCACCACCACACCACACGTCATCAGCCATCTGCGCATTTCCTCCGATCCGAAACACATTGTCGCTGTTTTTTGTTGTTGTTTTTTTTTCATATGAACGTGCTTGTGCGATGTGCGCCACCAAACCACCCCCAAGCAGAACAACGATCAAGAACCGCGGCTGCTGATAATATTCGATTTCAGAAAATAAATTTATTTTTTTAATGTTAGATTTTAGGTTGTAGCTCAGCTTCTAGAGGACATAGAAAGCTGATTGATGGCTTGAAATATCTATAAAAGTGTTGGCTCTCCTAAGTATTTTGTTTTGTTTGCATTGATAAAGAATTATTTGAGTAATGGGGAGTTAAAGGCAGTAAAGTCGGAAAAAAAACACATTATGGTCAAAAACGCTCCAAAAAATAGGAATGGCAATGAAAGGAACAGCCTATATGTTGCACAGAATCTTAAGAAACATTTCAAAAAAAGTTTCATCGAAATCTGTGCAGTAGTTCTCACGCCATTAGGTAACAGAAAAATTGCCAACAGTTTTATTATAAGTATAGATAGACTAGGTATACATACAACGGGCAGAAAACGTTTTTAATTACTATTTTTATTCCCTTTTGTTAAGATTTTTTTCAGAAAGATTTGATTTAGCCTCAAATTTAGTTCCAAAAAACTATTCGGCAGAAGATTCTCGACCAAATCTATTGTAACAAAGCTAAAGGCTGTAACGAAAGTACAAGCGTGTATTGGCACCACCAGTGTAATGAGGACAACTCCAACCGCAGGTCTTGTGGCTATCCACAATCTGCTGCCGCTAGACATTTAAATACAATTTTCAGCCGCCATTAGTGCCATGAGAATAAACCAATCAGTAAACTGGAAACTGCATGGAACGGGTCGTTCGTCGATCCTACAGAAATATTTTGGCTATTTACTTAACACAGAGTACATTACGCCATACTTAGATTTCACAAGTCCGTACGTCTCCCTGACCGCAGCAGTGTCTTCCAAGCAGAGGTCCTGCCAGTGACAACAGCATCCCGTGGGTCTGTGGTAAGGGCAATACCACCTGAAGGTATTACCATAAAGAAACCAGGCCAACCTTCAATCAAGCCAGAACCGAGAGTCTCATACGAAAGAATAGAAAATCTCCTTTCACCCTCGTAGGAAGCCTAAAGGGACACAACACTATGCGGTATAAAATGAAGAAGTTACGCTTGACGGAAGAAGAACTTCATAGAGGAACCTCTTGAGGACACGACAATAGTTACAGATTCCTGGGAGACACTTCTTCTGTACTAACCTGTAGTGCAAAACTACAGAATAACAATTTACAGATGCTTGCTGGGAATGCCGATTTAACAAGTAACTATAATTAATGTACCACTTGCGAAATATGCAAATTTCCCTTTTCTTCACAGGTAACTTGGAATATGCGCAGCAAATTATTAAGGTAGCAAGAAAAGCGAGTTAAAACCAATGTAAATTTTCGTTTACCACACTGATTATTATACAGATTATCTTAGCAAAGGGGAAATAAAACCATAAAATATTTGTCGTTTAATAGTAGACATTTTATAGGCTAAATTGACTTACCAGACCAAGCTCTTAGAAACAGGTAAAGAAAAACCTTTTAAATAGGAATATTGTTTAAAAAAAATATTCAACTAAACTTGAATTAAAAACAATTTCGAGGAAAAATATTTAAAATATAGATAGTAAATATTTATGGTAACGAAACAAATTTCTGACACATTTTATTTCATTTTTAAAACTCAAAAAAACAAAACTGTATGAGCAGTTATTCCTTGTGAATACAAACTAAATTCCTGTTGTTATTATTTAAAAATAAGTGGGTTTGCTTTTTCTAAAAAAAAACACTATTTGTTAAGAAAAGACTGCTTCTTTGACAATTTGACAATAGACTTCAAAATCACAGTATTTTGTCCCATTGGATTATCCTAAAATCCCGTTCTTGAGTTCCAGTGCCTAAAAAATAAAATATCCATATTTAAGCGAGAAAGGTTGGTACTCCTAGCTTTTCACATTCAAACCCCCTTTCAAATTACAGTTGACGGCCAACGCACACAGATTCAATGCAGAATCAGAAAAAAAATAGTTTTTGAGCCACCAAGGACCGAATTTGAATCATTTTAGGGAACTATATCGTTCAATAGATTCGCTCGCCAAATCATCAAATAGTTGACAGTTTTCATTTGGGTTATATTTCGGCTGTCTCATATACGCGGCTGGAGAAAATCAATATCAGGCATAAGTTCACAGCACATTTAAAAAAAAATGTTGGGAATGTATACAAAAAACTGTCGGGAACGTCCGACACATATTCGAGAGTATAACTGACATGAAAGACCTTCTCAATCAGTTTGGAATCGGTTTACGATTGTAGCTGGTTTTCATTCGTCCCAAAAAATAGAAACTAAATAAAAAAAACAAATGCCTAGGAAGGTAGACCTGCCTTTTTTATGCAAAGTTTTGCACACTGAAGAAGTATTTAGTAGAATTGGATAAAAAAAAAACATTTTCTCATAAAAATCAATTAAGAAATGCAAATAAATAAACTCTGATGTGTATTTTTTTAGGCGTTGTCGAATTTTATAGAACTTTTTTTTTATTTTTCTACCGCACATTACAATTTCTTAAACAAAAACTGCCGGTAATGGATGTCACTTATTATAACATTTTAAAGCGCAGTAAATATACTAAGAGAAACTCAGAAATCACTGCGAAATTTCTTTTTTTTTTTTTCAAAACACCTATTTACTACCAGGTAGTCAGTATTTTTAAGCTGAACACTGCTGACAGGTATATAGCGCCAAAAAACGCCACTCCGTCAGGTTAGTTAATAAAGTAAAGTAAATGGTTCAGTTAAATGTTAAAAAACAATATTTCAATCATTTAAAAAAACACATTATAATTAAACAATTTTCGTTGGTTAAAACACAAATATCAAAATTTTTGATTTAAGAATGCAACATTCAGGTGTTGGCAATGATGTAAGAAAAAAGTTACGGAGAGTATATATGAATAATATTAAAAACGAGTTCTTGCTATCAGGCGTTTTTTATTATTCATTATCATTAATTACAACAATAATACGAGATCCAACTGTTGTTGTAAACCATGGAAATCAATGATCTATGATACTATCTATGTACGCATAGTGAACAGAAAAAAGTAAGTATACGACTCAGTGAACGGTTGCATTCCCCTGCTACAGTGAAACAATTCCAAACATATATGACGAAATGTACGACCATTCTTTGATACGAAACCATTTGATGCACCAAACCAATGAGTTGGTTCTTAAAGTATCGATACCAAAAATCGCCACCTAAAATGTTGCAAATGAATGTAAAAGAATGCAAAAAAAAAAAACGCCTGCAGCTAAAGTGTTCTGGGTATGTAGAAGCCAAGGACCTAAAGAACATGTGTTGGACAAGTTGACAATATTGGCGTATTACCAATGAAAAAGCCGCTTCTTTGTGCATAAACTTGGTTGTGTTAAAGGCCACTAGTTCTTGACGCATGTTTGCAATTATTCAACTGAAGTGCTGTGGGATTATAAAATTTTACTTGGGTCGGAAACTTCGCGAAAGTTATCGAAAAAAGTGTACTAGGTCTGTCTTTACTGATAAAGGACATAAACAGAATGTTTTGAATAGAAGTCCCACCTTGGAAGTGTGGAAACAATTGGCCAGTGGGAAACACGATATTTTAAAACTCTCGCTCTTTCGTCTCAAATCGGGGGATATATTTTAGTTGTAAGCAAGGGGTCGATCCCCGGAAAAAAAATTTATATCTCAAGGTCTTTTCAATCGGCCACCACTCGCAAAAGTCTGGCAGTATCTGTATAACTGCTATAGAAGAGCTTAAAAATTTGCCTTTTGGACTCGACATAAAACTGTAGATCGCTTCCATTCGTCCGAGAGAAGAAAACAAAAATCCTTAAGGACCTGTTGCGCCAACTATTTATTTATTTACAAGTAAGGGACAAATAATCTCTACGTCAAGTAAAAAAAGTGAGAAAGGTAAGTCGAGAGTCAACGGTCTGTATGAGAGGTCGGAACTCGGAATCACCATGGCTCAGTAGGGGGACCTGAGTGTGGCGCGGACTTCTCCTCTCCAGCCCACCAACCTTAAGGTCGGAGTTACGTCTATATAGCTCGTCGGACCGCCCCCAATAATGGAAATACTCTCCTATGTAACCTCACAATTTCAAACGCTAAAAAGGCTCTTGTAGTTAGTAAAGACATCTAAGGTTCGATCGCCAACAAATATGAATTACTCCTAAAGTGGTCTTTCACTACGAAAACTGTTGCGAACAGATTGATATCCCAGAGGACAATCGTCGTTAAAGAGACACCCACACTCAGCTGTTCGAAAAAAAAAACTGTACTATAACTATAATAACTATAACTATACATCACAAAAAGGGCTTATTTTGAGAAGCTGGGTCTATGAACCTACATGGACCTGTTGCAACCACCATTTAAACAAAGATATCAACCCAAGGTTCAACCTAGTGGCTATATTAACGACCACCACATTATTTTACTCTTACCCACTTCAAATATCGAAGAAGAGAAAAGTAACGCGACACACGACTTCCACCATCAAGGGCAAGTTCTTCTTAAGAATTTGTACGTATTTTTAATTTCAGCATATAGACAGAAAAACTAACCCAGACAAATCCCGTTTTCTCCGGACTATATAATGGCGTCGTATGGGTCAGATGGATATCAAGAGGAAATAAAGTGCACGACTGGGGCGAACGAAACTTTCTCGTTCATCAAAAGTTTGGTTGGATGTTTTCTTAGTAAAGGAATGGTTCATGAAATATAGAAAAAGGAGTACTAATGTTAAATAAAGCCTGCAAGGACGAACAAGGGAACATCGTAGTAGAATCGCAGTGGATGCTGAGGGTATGGAAGAAATACTTCTGCAGACTGTTTAACGGCGATGACGAACAAAATCCCGCTGTCAGGCAGAATGAACCATTCAACCTGGACGACGAAGACCAACAATTCCGTCCACCCGACTTGGACGAGGTGAAGATAGCCATATCTTAGCTGAAGTCCAACAAAGCCGCTGGACCAGATGGCCTCGCCGCCGAGTTGTTCAAAGCGGCAGGCGATGACTTGGGTAGGAGCATGCACCAACTCATCTGTAAAATATGGTCGGAGGAAAGTATGCCCGATGAATGGAACCTCAGCATTGTTTGCCCGATCCTCAAGAAAGGAGATCCTCTAAACTGCGCCAACTACAGAGGTATAAATATTCTTAACATCGCCTACAAGATCTTATCTGCCGTGTTGTGTGAACGCCTGAAGCCTTTCGTCAACAACCTGATTGGTCCTTATCAGTGTGGCTTCAGGCCAGGAAAGTCAACCGTTGACCAAATATTCACACTGCGGCAGATCTTGGAGAAAACCCAGGAAGTCCAAATCGATACCCACCACCTGTTTATCGATTTTAAGGCCGCCTATGACAGCATTTATAGAGACGACCTATATAGAGCAATGTCTAGTTTTGGCATCCCTGCCAAACTCGTCCGTTTGTGCAGGATGACAATGGAGAATGCACGCTGCTCCATTAAGGTCGGTAAAGAACTCACCGAGACCTTCGATGTCAAAAAAGGATTTAGACAAGGCGATGCGCTGTCATGTGACTTCTTTAACATTGTTCTTGAAAGAATAGTGCAAAACTCAAACGCTAACACCAGAGCCACTATCTTCCATAAGTCCGTCCACCTACTCGCTTACGCCGACGACATCGACATAATCGGCAGAACGCAGCGTGATGTGACTGGCGCGTTCGTGGGCATTGAGACGGAAGCGGCAAAGATGGGTTTGACGGTCAATGAGGGCAAGACAAAGTATATGCTGTCATCAAGAAAGGACACCCAACACCGACGTCTTGGACAAAATGTCACCATAGACAGATATAACTTTGAGGTGGTAAAGGACTTTGTCTACCTAGGCTCCACTATAACTTCAGACAATGACACCAGCGCTGAGATTAAACGAAGAATAACTCTTGCCAATCGCCGTTTCTTTGGGCTAAGAAAGCAATTGAGTAGCAAAGCCCTCTCTCGAACAGCTAAAGAGACCCTTTATAAGACCTTGATCATCCCAGTCCTACTTTATGGTGCAGAGGCATGGACTCTATCAAAAGCGGATGAGGCTACTCTTGGCTACTTCGAGAGGAAAATTCTTCGAGTAATTTTCGGTCCCATCTGCATAGACGGTGAATGGAGCAGGAGATACAACGACGAACTGTACGGGCTGTACAGCGACATCGACCTAGCCAGAAGAGTGAAGGTCCAGCGACTGAGGTGGCTCGGTCATGTAGAGCGAATGGACGTCAATGCTCCGGCCCGGAAGATCTTCGAATCCACACCCGAGGGACGGCGCAGTAGAGGAAGGCCGCGACTCAGGTGGCGCACGCAAGTGGAAGGGGACCTTAACCAACTAAGCGTGCGAAACTGGAGACAGCTGGCCAAAGATCGTGCTGGCAGGAGACGCTTGTTGGTTGAGGCCCAGGTCCACCCCGGACTGTAGCGCCACCTTAAGTAAGTAAGTAAGTGTTAAATAAAATTCCCGTTTTGGTTATTCATCTGATATGGCAGCACATAAAGGGTGGTTACGTTTTAAGGGCCGATGTTGATTTTGAATAAAACACAAATTATTTAGGAAATTACTGTCCTTTCTTCTTATTATGATAATATTGGTATGGTTCAATTATGTGTGGCACAAAACATCGGCCAAATGGCCGCCGCGACCTCGGCGGCACACCTCCATCCGATGGTCCAAATTTTCGATGAAGATGAGGCATAATTGAAGTTCTATGCCGTTAATGTGCCGAATTATCTCATCTTTTAGCTCTTGAATTGTTGCTGGCTTATCAACGTACATCTTTGCTTTCAAATAACCCCAAAGAAAGAAGTCCAACGGTGTCAAACCACATGATCTTGGCGGCCAATTGACATCGCCACCACGTGAGATAACACGGCCATTGAATTTGTCGCGCAAAAGAGCCATTGTTTCGTTAGCTGCGTGCCAAGTGGCACCGTCATGTTGAAACCACATATCGTCCACATCCATATCTTCCAATTCGGGCCATAAAAAGTTCGTTATCATCTCACGATAGCGAACACCAGTCACAGTAACTGTACGCACATTTGGACGATTAAATTGACCGAAAAAATCACGAAGTACACGATATGCATTTTGATTTGAACGCCCATTTTCATAATAACGCCTTGCTCGATTGTGTATCTTTCCATGGTACAAATTGAGTTAGTCTGGAATTGAGAAATGACAAATGAAATGCAGAAAAAAACTTGACGTTTAGGTGTGGTTCACATTCAACATCGGCCCTTAAAACCACCCTTTATTATAACAATGTGAGTTTTTAAAAGTTGAAGCTCTCACTAATTGGCAATTGTAATAGCTTTTACACTTTACAAGTTTTTGAGTTCGAGGATGAGCGTAGTACGAGAACAACCGTAGTACGAGTTTCTGTTTTTTGATCTGTTATACTCTGTTCACTTTATATTTTCAGTACAGGCCTTATGGGAAGCACCAGTGGAGCCTGTAGCTACTCTCACGGCACTCAAACACAAGATTTGCAAATGAAATAAAAACAAAACCACTGGCATTCCAAAGAATTTGTTGTTGTCATTTACGAAAAACCCACCCAATTTTCCTCAAAGGCGCATACATCCCACCATGACCAGTCTGCCACACAACTGCTGTCAGAGTGAGGATGACGACGAGGGTGATATTCTCGTGTGCGGTTGCTATTTTATCGCTGAAAATAAACATGTGTGGTGTTGGTGTGTGTTTTAAGCGCCTCAGAAGAGTGTTGCCATATTTATTTGCTAAAATATCATTACGGGTTTTTCTATGGTTATTCTCACAGAACTTTTGGTTTTGTTGCTTATAAAAGCTTTTGAGAGCGAATAAATGAATTTGATTATGTGGGATGTTGCCATACAGCTTTTAGGCACTCCTTTAATTATTTTGTATTTCTGAAGGATCTGTTAATATGCAGTTAAACCATATTTTCTTAATAAAGAGTTGGTATTTGGTAACCCTACCGATATTTGTGAGAGAATTATGCCAATTTATAGTGCTCACTATGGCAACCATGTAAGAGCTCTAAAATGGAGACAGCTTATTAAAATCCATTATAGTAAGGCTGAAAGGCAAATAGCCTATCTTCCCTGTACTGAAAATATAAATTGAACAGAGTATAGAGGAGCATGATTTTATTTTGACTGGAATAGATTAATGACGATAGTTTAAGTTGTCAATGATTGCAGGTAGTATTCGTGGTAGATCGATATCTTTACATATATGTATATATGGATATGTAAGAATTCAGGGATTTGTTTTTGAATTTGCACTATCAGTTATAAACTGAATATTCCAATTGACGTGTGGGTGCGTGTGCAAATAAAGTGAGATTTTCAGATTGTGTGAACTCCAAGTGGTTGGAATTATTTTAAGGTGCATATTTAAAATGGTTGAAAAAGTAGAAGTGGGTAATTGAAAAAAATGAAAATGCATTTTTAATGGCTGTTGCAATTTGAATTTAAAAGTACGTTATTGAGCTATGAAAATATATATGAACAGAGGTCGGCTTGTAGGTAGTCATTTTTGAGAAATAATTAAAAAATGGGTTTATTCGAATTTTTTGAGAAAAACTCAGTAGGGGATCTTATTTAGAATACTGATATTATCTTTCATATGCACTCTGATCAAAATCGTTTGAGCGGCTTTTCTGAAATTTGGCAGACAAAACAGTACCAAATATTGTAGTGTTTAGTTTGAAAAATTATATTTTTTATCTATACGCTTAAGCCCGATTATAAGTTATTGCTCGGGATATAAGCATTACTTAATAAATAAATAACCAATTACTTGGTTTTAAAGGTTTTATCAATGTCAAAAAAGGGGTTTTCAAGATAGGAGCAGTTTTTAAAATTTTCGTTTACGGTGATTCGAATGGAAAATTAAGGACATAAACATTTTAAGAACATTAAGTTTTCTCTAACTTTGCATTTTGGTCGAAATCGCTATTGCCGTTTTCAGGTAAACTAAGGAAAACTAAATTTTTAAAAAATGAAATTTTTGAAAAATCCATTTTAAAATTAAATAGAGAAAAACTGAGTTTGACATTAAGTTAGAAATTAACGTATTACCCTAGAAATACGGTTTCCAGAACATCTCTTTTAAAGAGAACATGTCCTCTTTTTTGTCAGCGATCTATTTTACACTTTCTTTTTTCGCTTGGCTCTTTTTTTGTCCTCTTTATTTGTTCTGTCCTCTTTTTGTTCTCTTTTTTCAATTTCATTATAATTTCATTATAAAAACATGTCCTTCATTTTTAAACTTTTAAGTACGCCCATAAAAACTAGCAGTGGTAGCACTTTTCCGATATATTTTATTTCTTCTCCGATTTGTCAACGACACTCACATGCCACATCTGTAGCTGTCACCTGTGGTATGTGATGTCCACTTATACACAGTACAAATGTTTTCTTTGAGTAACCAAATAGTGATGGGTGGGTATTGGAAGGTTAGGGGTTTGTAAAGTATGTCCTCTTTTTTCGTTTGAGGTATATGGACACCCTACCTAGAAATTAACTTTTGTTTCAATCGCATGGACCGTTTTTGAGATATGTCCAAATTTCAAGTACGGTTATTCGACTTTTTAGCAAAGAGAGGAGAAAGTTAAAAATACAACTTTGCATAAATATGTACCTAGGCATATTAGAAAATAAACTTTGTAAATCACAAGATATAAGTTGTAAATTGAGAATAAAGTCTTCTAATTTCGAGACTCGTAAATTGCAAAATATGAATTGCAAATTGATAAAAATAAGGTGCAATTTACGATTAAGAATTTGTAAATTGCAACTATTGAAGTACTTAGTAAATCAACCCCTTTTCCCCTTGTTCACAAATCAACACTATTGAGTTGCAATTCAAAACTAAATGTTTGTAATTTGCTAAGGGATGAAATCGTAATTTGCAACATAAACGTGGTAAGACCCGATAGGTGGCGCTGGGAGATATTTACGACAAGTTAGATTTCCCTGCACATCAATTTTGTATCAACAACACTAAATTTAATTGTAGTAATATAGTTGGCGTTGGTTGTTTACACTTTTTTGAATTTGGCATTTCCGTAATTCATATTTCATTTAGCTGTACAATTTTTTGACGAAAACTCCAAATTAGTTTTTAATCAATTTTAAATAGGCAAATAAAATTTCCATTCGATTTCCGGCACAAATAACAAAACCGAGGAAAATGTTCTTACTGCTCCAAATTTTATGATTCTTCTTTTGTTTTGTTCGTATTGGTGTATTTTAGTCTTAAAAGATAAATTTTTGGACCCGATAGGTGGCGTTGTTGTCGATCTCCGAAACTGCTCAACCGATTTCAATGAAATTTCGTGGATGTATATTCTTCGTTCCCACTTGAAGGCTAGGATACTTTTGGACCTGATAGGTGGCGCTGTTGGGTTAGGTAGGCGCAGTGGCTTAGTGGTTAGTGTGTTGGACTACTATGCTAGGGGTCGGGGTTCGAATCCCGCAAAAACCTGAATTCCAACTTAGGGTTTTTTTCACTGCGTCACCACTCGCGAACGTCTGACAAACATCCGAGAGTATGACTGTCTTGAAAGAGCTTCTCAATTAGCCGTTTGGAGGTGGCATAAAATTGTAGATCCCTTCCATTCGTTCCAAAAAATGAAAACTCACACAAAACGAATGGTTGTGAGAAGCTAGGCCTAGGGTCTCTCCGGACCTGTTGCGCCAACTATTTTTTTTTTTTAGGTGGCGCTGTTGCCGATCTCCGAAACAGCTCTAACGAAATATACTATAGTTTCGGACCCTATAGATGGTACTTTGCAAAACATAAGCGGGATAGGAGAACGGGTTGTGGAAGCATTAAAATTATTAATGGACATTGTCCAAATAAAGGACTTTGCTAAATGTGAGCAGGACTTAATACGAAAGGTATGAGCAAATCCGGTGGGTACGTCCGTATGTGCGCACTCATAACTCGGGAACCGATCCTTCAATTTTTATGATTTTTGGTTTAAATTCGCATGGGCACAAGGAAGGAAATATGCTACTTTTTGTCGTGAAAACAAAACTTTATGGGGATTAGTTGAATTTTCGAATTCTTTGGATGTTCCGGGCTTACATCTATACAATTGAAAGTCGGCTCAGTTATAATTTTGCTGCGCAACCTCAATACACCGAGACTTTGTAACAGAACGCGTTTGATTTGGTGGTAAGGGATCCCAAATCAAATGCCATGCAAGTGATGATTTTGAGTGAAAAATCCAAAGGCAAACACTCTCATTCCGCAGATTCCGCTTATTCAGAACGATTTGCCATTCGTATTTAAGTGACTTAGATTTCCTGTGCGTCTCGCTTTCACTATGACAAATAATTTGTTGCAAGTATAATCGATGGATGTTTGTGCATTTGTAGTATCAATCTTGAATTACCATGTTTCTCACATGGTCAATTTAGTGAAAAGCGGAAGGTTGACCGAAACGTCAAAATCATTGCGGTTTGATTGAAACAAATCAACATTGCTATTCGTCATTTATTTCTATTGCATTTAATATAACTTTTGAATGAAGCATTTTAATTGGCCGAATTACATAAATTAGCAAGCGCATTGTGCATGCTCGGAATTATTATTATCATTACATTAACAAATTTGGGCGGAACGAAGTTTGCCGGGTCAGCTAGTAGTAATATAAAATTGAGAACTATTTGTGTCAAATTGCGATCGGTTATGGCAATATGTATTTCACGTCCGATCGCATTATTGACACTGAGAAGTGTTGATTCACAACTTTTGAGGATCAATATCTTCACTTTGTACGATTTCTTGAATTGCGAATAAAAAGTCGTGAATTAGTAAATCCTGAGCCAAGCTCTAAAATGAGACAAATTTTTCATGATTCGGCGCTTATTTTTCTTGATTTGATCTTTAAATTTTTTCCGTGCAGTCTAGGGTGGCAAACACTTCCCAAAGAGCAACTTGTCTGTAAAATGCACGTGAATACAAATAAGATGGCCGAGTTCGATGAATTAAGAAGGGAAAAATACTCCATGTTGGGTCACAAGTTTCTCTGAGAAGTCCACACAGATTGGGTGGGTATTTATGACAAGATGCGCTTACAAATCCACATACAAAAGTACAAACTTTGCAAATTTGTTATAAGTATATATAAGGATGACAATATTCCACTTTCTTCGCCTGTTTTTAGTTTTTTTTCTAGCCCATTCTATACATGAGCGGTTCCAAAAATGTCTGCGCAGTTTGAAATAAAAAAAAAAAAAATCTCTCCTACCCACATAGATATATAACATTTTTTGAAAACCATTCCACGGCCAAGACCTCTGACCCAATAACCCTCAATTCACTTTCATCACCATGACGGACAGTCCGCAAAGTCGTCTGACCTTCTTTCAGGCACCTTCCCAAAAGTACGCCCCAGCGCTTCTCGCCATAACGACTCGACTCTTTCATCAGATCCAATCAGAACCAAACAGGAATATAGTTCCAAAACACATCATCAGCATCTGCATCTCTCTACCCACATTTTGTTGGCCTATCCGAATCCGAAGTATCCATCACGACCAGAGGAAAAGTCAATGTGATTAGTCACGACCTTTTATGGAATTCACATACAGCTCTTCGTTTGCAGATATACGTGGCTGCGTGTTTTGATTTTCCACGAGCACCGAGAGAGATCCTTTACTTTGTCTATTTGCGTACCGTCATTTCCATGTAAATCAGTAGCTATCATCTTAAAAACCCCAACGACGACGACGACGACGACGACGGGACATGGACATGGACATGGTCAGAATGGTTCCCATAACCCATTTCCACTTCGCGCTCGCCACAGACGTCACTCAACGGCACACAGACAAACACGCGCACACACAATGGGACAGACTCCCGCATTACATATCGCTGAGGGATGCATAATAGGCCTATGCAGATGCTGAACCGCCAGGGGAATAACCACCAATCTGTGCGCCAATTGAACACACATCGATCCCAGAGCAGCGTCTCTCAGACTCACAATACACAACACACAGAACACGGAGCGAAAGCGATTTAATTGATTGATAACGTCATTTTGCGGTGGCGTAGATACCATTGACTGCATCTTGTCAGATGTAATGGCAGGTTGATCTCTGTCTAGCACTGGTCCTCGATTTTTGTCGCCGGCCGCATCTAACTGTGGACACGAAATCAATTTCGCATCTCGCCGAACGCAACTGTTTCTATCATCCGCTCTGCCACCACCACCATCATCATCATCATCATCATCAATGTTTTCGTCGCATGTGGGAGATGTTGCCGCACTGTTGTAGGAGAGAACGCGCGCGGATATACCAACATTTTGATCCAATTTCGTGAGGCGATCTCCCCTTTAGGATCTGCGCGCTGCAGCAAAAACTCGTTCGTGATTTTCAGTTTTCTCCCAAGAAGACCAGGACTACGGGTATCTGGTGGCATAGAAAAACTTTAATTTTAATTGAAGCGGAGCACTTTCGTGGTTCCCACGCCTGATGAGTGTGTGTGTTTATGTGTGCGCGCTAGCCAACCAACCAACCGGCCAGGTAAATCTAATGAAGTTATGAATCGTGGTGCACAAACAGTGCATGTGGGAAGATGCGAAGCGTCACATAAATCTTTCGCATTAGGAAAGAAGACAGAGTGGCTCGACTGCTCTCGCTTAATTTGAGACCTTTGACTTTGGTGCGCTGCAGTAGCGCACACACTTGCACAACATTGCTACGTGTCCAGAGTCCAGACTATGGAGCCTTGGTCTGTTGTGGGTTAGAGCTGCTAATTGAAAATGTCAACACCGAAGCCATCCTGTTTTGGTTCGAGCGCTCTACTGGCAGTCGGATTATTCAAAGACGGACGAGTAGTGGCGGACAACATCAACAACTGGTGTGGTGACGGCTATTCCTGGGCAAATTTGGAATTCTGCCAGCAAGTAAATTAACCGTCGGAAAGTTTGTGCAATTGTTGCGAAACTTTCTGGGAGAAAGTTCTAATCATAACTAACACTAAGCGGGTTGGGAATTTGGGATGTTGTTTTCATATTTCATTAGATGCAATTAGGTGGGGGGTGGTTTCAGGTCATCTAGCTATTGAGCTCCAGCTCCAGCGTTGTTCTCAACCTAACAACCACAAAAGCATAAAGCAAAGCAAATGAGCTGTTCGCATTAAAGAGAGAGTCATCTCCGTCTCCGAGTCTCCACTCTACAATTATTGCGCTTTGCGCAAAAGAGAAGAGAACGAAATCTAGTCTAGTCGCTTTCGCTTTCGCTTTTTGCATGCAAGTTTTCGCGGAAGTTCGAATGCGAAAGAAAACTTTTCGATGGTATAGTTTTAGGAGAAACACTACAAAAGCGTTGTAAAGCCTTTTAAAAGTCTGAGCTTTATGAAGTGAGCAGTTGAGGCGAAATCGAATGTGAGAGATGTATCAATTAATTCGTGGATCGTGGCCCAAAACAACCGTATTCGTAAAGAAGTAGGTACTTTGTGACAGCATTTCTTTCTCGATTACTTAGTAAGAGAAAGATATTGTACTCGTACAAAATTTTGAACTCGAGATCGAGATGTTAATCAATACGAAGACAAATCCCGAGATTAAGTACAAGAGGTTTAAAATTAATTCTGAAGTGTTTCCACCAAATAAAAGAAGATTGACGTACGCTCTCTTGCTCTTGCTCTGTCCATTCGAGCACGGTAGGTACACCGTACACGGTTGCCAGATTGGGCGTGTCGTATTTTGGGCTATCTTTTTACTTAAAAAACGATAGAAATTTCTTCCATGAGAGCCCAACACAATTTTGGGCTACATATCGTTTTACAAAATGTGTGTTAATTATGTTTGTTGTATTCTTTCACAAAACTAAAAAAAAGAAATATTTTCGAACAAACCCGCATAAAATCTAAGGCGTAGGAGTAAAAACAAAAACCCCGGTGAAAATAAGTCTTAATAATACCAAAATGTTCAACGATTTTTGGACATTTTTTAAAGGTTTGGGCGCTTAAAGCGAACTAAATTCTGGCAACCCTGCATTCGAGAGAAGATGACGTTTCACGAGAGGGAGAGAGAGAGCGAGAGAGAGAGAGAGGGAGAGAGAGAAAATTTTTCCATTTTTGACGCAACGTCTTATTTTTTCATTTCTGTCAATTGCTGCTCTGTTTGCTTTTTATTTTCCACATCTCGAGCTGTGGAAAGTGTGTTCAAAAACCGAATTTTACATGCAAACTTGTTTGATAGTAGAAATTTATTTCTAATCTCCCTTTTCATCCGATTAACATTTTGTCGCTTTAAAAGCAAAGTGACATAAGTCCAAAATGTATGATTTTCAGGAGCGATGTTTAAAGTTTTGCGTCACACAAAAAAATTGTTTTCTAGTTGATTAAAAACAATATATACAAAGTGCGTTTACATACAATTGAAGTATTTTTCTCCCTCTTTCAGATAGTATATAAGTTTGTACAAAAAGGCAATATTTGAAAAAAAGATATGACGTTTTGCCAAAAATCTGATAGTTTTTTAAGTTTTTATTTTCAAATGAGTTGCAAAAGTGTCATTTTGTCGCTTGAAATTTTTCGCAATACGCTGTTTTGCCAAAAAAAAAAAACAACCAATCGCGACGCGCAACTAAAAAAATGTCATTGTGCAACAAAAAATTGTGGGGTTTTTAGTGGAAAATCAAAACGACACTTTTTCAAAACGTGCAAAGTAGAAGAAATAGAATCAAGCCGTTAAGGCAAAAAAAAATTGTGATCATTTTTGTATACTTAACTCAAAAATGACAAATTTCGACTTATTTCACTTGCTTTTAAAGCGCCGATTTGTATTTATGATGAATCCCGAAACTTATGCGGGATTTACGGACAATTTTCTAAATCTCGCAGTTAATCTCCGGTGGAAACATAGCATACGTATTGTTGGTCCGTATGCTGCCGACGCCTACAGCCCAAACGGCTGCCGGGTGTCCTTCAAACTTGGGGGCTTACAGTTCGGCGGCGTTTTTTTTCCACGGTAACCTCAATATTAATTTCACTTCCCATATAAAAGTTTCGTACCAGTTTGATTTGTTCGAAAACGGCTCTTACGATTTCAAAATTGATATTTAAGCTTAAGTAGGTGAGCTTAGGTTTTTCCCTAAAAAATCGAATAACTTTTGAAAGTTGGACATACATATCTCGAAAACGGTCCATGCGATTGTAGCAAAAATTAAATTTTAGTTTTACTCTGTACTATCGTAGGATGGATTTTTTAAAAAAGTTTTTTTTTCATTAGTTTACCTGAAAACGACAATAACGATTTTGACCAAAATGCAAACTTAACCTTAGTTTTTAATTTGAATCACCGAAAACGCTAATTTTAAAACTGCTCATATCTCGAAAACCCCATTTTCGATTTAAAATGAAAATTGCAACAGCCATTAAAAATGCAATAACAGCAACGCAAAACTTATTTTTAGCAAATATTACCCACTTATTCTTTTGTTCCCTACATATTTTGAATATCCACTTTAAAATAATTCCAAACACTTTACACCAGAGACAAACCATACTGAGACCCCCAGGCCATTTTGTTTGCCTATCAAAATAGAGTCTGGAAATACAACATTTTAACATTACTACATGCTATTGGTTGGTTATTATATATTTTGAAAAGGGTTAATACAATTTGTTTATTTAGTAAAACTATCTTTATATAGGTAAAGATCTGAGAAGCAATGCTAGGTAAAAGAAACGGTTCATGAAATATAGAAAAAGGAATACATAGTGTTAAATAAAATTGACTCTTAGTTTTTAAACATTCTTCAACGTTCTCTTGTTGTTCTACAAACAGACAATCGTCGAAAGCTCTTGTTAGAAAGTTATAAGCGCCTACTGAACTATTTTATAGCTTGTACACTTTACAAGTTTTTGAGTACGAAAACAAGTGTAGTGGAAGTTTGTGATTTTTGATCGAATTTTTTTGAGAAAAACTAAGTACGGGATCTAATTTTGAATACTGATATTATCGTTAGTATGATGAAAACTAAATACTAAATACTAAAAAAATGGGGTTTTAGAGATATGAGCAGTTTTTAAAATAAGCGTTTTCGGTGATTCGAATTGAAAATTAAGGACGCATTAATTTTAAGAACATCAGTTTTACTCCAAGTTTGCATTTTGGTCAAAATCATTATTGCCGTTTACAGGTAAACTAAGAAAACTAAATTTTTAAAAAATTACTCTTTTCAAAAATTGATAATACGATACAACAGAGAAAAACTGTGTTTGCCATTAAATTATAAATGGCCATATAACCATCGAAATGCATTTTTGTTACAACCGGACCGTTTTCGAGATATGTCCAAATTTTCAAAGTACCATTATTCGAATTTTTAACCAAAAACTTTGTATGCAATCATGGTAGCCTCACCTACATAAGCTTAAATATCAATTTTCGTTGAAATCTTAAGAGCCGTTTTCGAACAAATCAAACTGGTAAGAAAATTTTATGGGTATGGAAAGTACCTACCATTAATATTGAGGTTACCTTGCAAAATAAAAAACGACCCTGAACTGTAAGCCCACGAACCCCAAATCCGAAGTTTGAAGGAAATCCGGGCAGCCGTTTAGGCTGTAGGCCTGTGCAAGAACGGACAGACAGACGGACAGAATTTTGCGACCCACTTTTTTGAGTTGGTCTATCAAATGTCAGAATTGATTAACATCTCGAGTTCGAAATTTTATACGAAAAAAATATCTTTCTCTTACTACGTAACGAAGAAAGTTAGAAAGCTATTTTTCAGGAAAAATAAGACATATTCAGAAAAATATCATTAAATAAAAATCACTTCGTGACACTTACTAGAGTCTAACCCGTTTAAATGAAATGAGAAAAAAAAAATAAAAAATCGTTACTTTAATTTCAATTAATCGGGTTTTTCATTGAAACGAACTTCGGACAACTGAAAAAAAGTACACGGGGACAAATTAAATTTTTCATATAAGCGGGGGTTTCAATTAAAAGAGCTTAAAATAAGCGGGCCCGACTGTTATGTATTACACAAACAAATAAACAAATATTTTAGTTAAATGAAGTTCAGTCTTTAAATAAAAGTATTAGGTACTATCTAGTTTTGAAATAAATTAATATTGTTGGGCTTCGTTTGAAGCCTTTTCAAAAACATCGCACATATATTTTTCTCCTTCATGTGAATAATATAACATTTTGTTACTTCGACTTCTTTTATGATTTTGTCAGGAACGGTAAGACTGTGCTAACACACTTTCAATTCCACCGTCGATATTTCACCAAATTCATGAAGCTAAAAACTCTTTCAACAGCAGCATAATCGTTGAATGACTGTGTTCACTGTTAAATGAGAATGGTAATACACACTGCCCGCAGTGAGAATAATTAACCCAAAAGACATTCAATTTCCCACTCACTGACACAACAAAATACACAATTTTGTATTCCAATACACAGAAAAATGGATTATGATTTGTCAAATTCAAATTGACCAACATTACAATAAAAAGAAAGGATGACTAAAAAGGTGTAAAATTTTGAAAAAGAAGAAGTGCTTCAAGACATTGAAATTTCTAAATCTAGCATTAAATATGGTAAATTACTACACTCTTTAAAGTTTTTTTTTGTTTTTTATGAATTACTTTGGTTTCACCTTTTCAATTTCAAGAACCAAATACAAACAAATAAATATTTTTTTTTACTTGTAGCTCTTGATATATTGATCCCTTTGATAACTGTCACTTTTTTTTCGATCATTAGCTATTAACATCAGGGATTTCCTAGCTTTCTCATATCGTCGTTCCAAACACGAACTGGCGTATCTGCATAAATTGGCATTTTGAGATATTTGGCGTATATTATCTACCGATCGTTATTTATCATCACACGAAGTGGCGTATCTGTATCTCAAACCGTTTTAATTTTATTAATTCTTTCTGTTTTATCTACATCTTTTTCTCTTGGGATAGAATTTATTAAAAAATATTAAATATTTATGAAGAAACAATTTTAACACATTATAATACCCACTTCCTCGAAATTATGGTTAGCTTTGTTGAAGTTTTTAGTTAAATGAAAAAAAAAAAAAAAAATATGAAAAAAACTAAATTTCGTTAGTTTTTGTTTTGGCTCTAATGTGAAATTAAGGTTTTGAGCATAGGCCACTTCGTGTTTGGAACGACGATATGATCGATCTCGTCGTTTAACAAAAGGTTTTACGATCGTCTTACGTAGTAATGCTCACTTAGCTATCGCATTTAACTATCTCCAAAGTGACTACCTATCCTCTTAAGGGATTCTAGCCCTGATTTCTTCAGTGTTTCTCTATTTAACTGATGTCACATCGCCCACTAATTTCGGGTAGACCTTGGCGTCAAAGTCTTCTTGAAATGTTGTCCACATCTAGCGGCTTATATAATAGTTTTGTCAGCAACGCATTCCAAACACAATTGACATGCTTCCTAAGAATACTGCGCCTTTAAAATAAAAAAAATGCCACTCTGTAGTCTTTCAATCCACAGAAATGCGAACTTTGTCCATGGAAAATAAATTCAAAAAAATACAAATATGCACAATTTAGACGTCATCTGGCATACAAGAATTTTCCGTAACAACAGTGGAGTCAATTGGTAAATTTTACGCAGCCATTATTCTTATCTACGCTTCGAGTGCGTTTTATTTTTATTACTTAGATCACAATTCGTCTCTCGATTCTGTCAAAATAAATTAAAACATATTTCTGGTATATTTATAAACAAAATAAACATAAAGTCCACACTTATAAATACCTACTAATATATTATTTAAATTTAAAAAGCAAAAAATCTTCGAAAATACAATCTGGTTATTTTTTCTGTGTCTCTTACCTTGAACGGCTGTTTATATATGCCCAGAGAAACACACAAATTGTTGTTATAAAAAAAATCCGGCAAAAAACAAAACACCCATTTCCTCACCAACTCGTTTGGACATATATATTTTTTTTTTTTAATAAATATACCCCTAATTTACTCAGTCGAACACGTAGAACATTTTCAAAATAATGTGACGTATGTAGTGTAGTGGGCGTGAGCGAGGTGTGACAAAATAATGCAAACAAATCTTCCCATACCATAAGCGCTCTTGACTTGAGAGAACAGAAAGTGAGAAAGTCATTTGTGCTTAAAAATAAAATCCGCAGCAGATAGGGGGTCGATATTCTAATGCAAAAGGTAAAGTGGGATTAGTTTTAATTTGATTAAACTCTGCCGAAGGTGATTTATTATTAGATTGTGCAGAGTGCATGCAGCACGCTTTGATTATACGAAAATTGTCACAAAGTTCGAACAGAAATTCGGTCTTCAAATTTGTACCAAAGTTACTTTCGAAATTGGCGTTCTGAATTGATGCTCTCTGTCGAAAGCTATATGAGAATCGAACCGGATATGATGCATTGAATAACCAGTGCCTTGATTTTGTGCGGTTTTTGTCGCAATTGCGCTAGGGAACGTTCCGAATCGTATTTGAATGTGTGAGTGCACCGCGCGCTGGACCAGCGAGGCCGTTGTGCAAAAATTTGACACTTTTTTCGAGGACTCTAATTTGTTGGTACTTTTTCCATTTTTTTTAATTGAAAAAGGAACTTCGCAAATTCTTTAAACAACTGTAATTTCCAAATAAATATACTTAAAATGTAACACGGTTGAGTATCACAATACTATTATAACGTTAAGCGAGCCAATACCTGTGAAATTATTGTGCGAAAATTGTAAAATTTGCAGAGAAGCTTTAGGCCCCAGTTATAGCCATACGTAAAACAGAACCGTACAAATTTTCTTTTGCTTTTTTTGACCACTTAAACTTGGCGGGTGACCTCTATCTTGGTCTTAAAATGTTGCTTACGAATTATAAAGTTAGTTTATCAAAAAAATAAGCAAATTATCTTTCAATTTTCTAGAAAAAGAATTTATTAATTTTTCTCTGATCGGAAAAAGTTGTTCGTGCGGAAAAATTATAAATTCTTATTTTAGAAAAATTAACTTGATAAACCAACTTTATAATTCGTAAGCAACATTTTTATACCAAGATTGAGTTTAACCATCAAGTTAAAGTGGTCAAGAAAAGCAAAAGAAATTTAGTACGATTTCGTTTTACTGGGACCTTAGTAATTGCACCTTTTTTGTTTCACCGCCCTGAGTGTTAGGCTTCGGCCACGCAATAAGCGACAAGCGACTGAGCGACGAGTCGCTGAGCGACGCAAAAAAATTAAAACACATGAACTCGTATGGAGGTGGCCACATAAACCCTGAGCGACTGAGCGATTTTTTAAGCGACAGAGCGACGTCGCTCTGCAATCAAATCTGTTTTAATTTTTCAGTCGATCGCTGAGCGACGAAGTAATAAGATGGACAAAATAAACACAGAAATTTAATTTCAGCTGTCTAAAGCCGTCCAGTGCTATGACAGGACTGGTGAAATCATTCTAAATATAAACTGCATTCTGGTAAAGACATAAAGAATATGTCAAATTAATGAAATATGAATTGTTATGGCAACTCTGCTAGTTTTGTGTTCTTTTAATTTTTCGAAATAAAATGGTTGCTTTAATTGCGTCCTAAAGTTTGTTCTAGAAGGTTCACAGATTTTTTATTTACGAGAAGGACACCCACAAAGACTATTAAAATAAAAACGTCACCGATAAAGTGTGGAAGGAAAGAAAGAACTGACATACGACAATATTGCCGAAATCGATCTGTAAATCTGCGAAGATTTTGATATAAATGACGAAATTCACTATAATTTGCTACGTATTCTCGATCTGTAAATATGAACGCGATTTTCAACTTATAAGCTACGACGAACCGTACTTGACGATGGCATTTTCCCCAATAATCGCACAGCGACGTCGTTCAGTAAATGGCCACCCATCGCTCAGATTCGACGCTCAGCGACTCGTCGCTCGGTCGCTCGTCGCTCATTGCGTGGCCGAAGCCTTAGAGAAAGGTTATAAATTATAGTTTTTGTTTTACGCTTTAAAAAAAAAACAGATGCAGTTCGTTTTCGAATGACAAGTTTTAAAATGAAACCACTAAAGCCTTGATTTTGAATTATAAATATATAATAATTAATTAAATATTTGCTGTAAATATATCAACTCACATTAATTTATATATACATTTTAAGATCTCGTTGATTTTAGTTTTAAAATGCTGCAAAAAAGATGCAAGAGAAAAGTGCCTTTTCTGAAGCTCTTCTGCAAATTTAGAATTTTTTACAATATTTAAAAAAAAAATATTGGCTCGATTTCACCGAAAATAGTATCGTGATAGGAAACAGCGTTATATTTTAAACATATTTATTTTGAAATCACAGTTTTTGAAAACTCTCCGAAGTGTCTTTTCCAACTAACAAAAAGTAACAAATTAGAAACAAATTGTATCAGGGTCTTCGAAAAAAATACCAAATTGTCGCACAACGGTCACGCTGTTGTCAGTTGTTCTCATCCGACATCCTTCTCGCAACCTAAATAGGTTGCGTATGGGAAAGCGTGCCTGGAATTTTCAGGAACAAGGCCACAATAGAACAGGAAATATTGGAACCTGTCAGTTCTCGACATCACGCACACATTTATAGAATCCGCCTATACATGAACCCTTTCCGCAACCGCAACTGCGACAAAAACCGCACAAAATCGAGGCACAGGATTTCTGTACCCACTAGAGATCTTTCCGTTAATGTTGTATATTTAAATGCAGTTCCAACAATTGCGTTCCTCTGGGCCTGAACACGAGTGCGAAAAAAATACGCGAAAGCGCCACAAAAAAGACCACGTGTTGACCAAAGTCCCTGTCTATTGTCCATCCATCTGACAACTTTTTTCAAATCCAGTTTTTTTTTTTGTTCGCCCTAATAAAACATAATCAAACAATAAGCATTATCCACATTAAAATTAAATTAAATTGAACAGATTGCTTCGTAAGAAATATTATATACACATAATCCCAGTCAAGCTAATTATATATAGGAATTGTCTGGAACTGGAAAGTTTAATCAGTCAGCTGACGTCTTTGCTAAGCAATTACTCGTAAGTTGTAAGCAAAACTGCAGAACCGGTAAAGCCGTCTATCACAACAGCTATAGCATGTGGCATATAATTACGGAGCGTGAAAAACCCTCTCCACAATCACATTTCCAAGTACGTATTTGCAAGCGAGTAACTGAAATCCCGTTTTTATTTTTTATCACCTCCAGATAGACTTATATAATATATATCACGAGCAAGAGGCAAACAAACTGCAGCGCTGTAATGAAATTGGTCGCATTTTGATTGCGCTTTTGGATTGGATTATCTAATCACGTGGAATAGGTTTATCTGTGTGTTTTTTCCCTCTCATTCATAATCGCTTTGAGTAGTTTTGAAGTGAGGCTTCACCGATGATTAGTTTGCGCGATCATTATTTGTAGCAAAAATATGATGTCGGGCATACATGCAGTTGGAAAGTGAAGATCATGCCAAACATAAGGGTTTTCCAAAGCTTAATGATTGGTTGATCCGCATCATCTTCAATGGGGTAAAAAGAGACTAAGCTCCTGTGACACACAGCGGAATGTTTTATTGTTGAAACGAGTGCAGTGGTGGTTGAACTAATGGGTGGTCCAACCATAACGCACGATGTTAATTGTGAGTCACACATTGACCTCAAGTTTTTTGCCCAACTTAGTTTGACATTTCTTTGTTTCAGTGTTTGACAATTCAACCATGAAGATGTACACAATTGAGCAGCGCGTTAAGATTGTTGAAGCCGTTTACGAAAATAGGCGTTTAAATCAAAATGCATTTCGTGCACTTCGTGTTTTTTTTAGTCAGCATAATCGACCAAATGTGGCTACAATCGGGAGAATTGCGCAAATTTCAGCAAACCGGGTCTGTAGGAAATGTGAAAACACCTGTGCATGCCCGCCCAGTTCGTTCTGTGGAAAACATTGCTGTTGTTCGCGATAGTGTGGCAGAAGAGCTGTCAACCTTTAAATGAGGTCGCCCAAGCAGTTACCGTGAATGCTGTTCGCTATCGCGAGATGATAACCGACTTCTTGTGGCCAGACACTGAGGACCTGGACCTGGACGATATGTGCTTCCAACAGGATGGTACCACTTACCACACAGCCAACGAAACAGTGGCTCTTTTGCGCGAGAAATTCAATGGCCGTGTTATCTCACGTCGTGGTGTTGTTAATTGGCCGCCACGATCATGTTATTTGACACCCTTGGACTTCTTTCTTAGGGGCTATTCAAGAAAAAGCGTGAACGTCAATAAGCCAAGAACAATTCAAGAGCTAAAGGATGAGATAATTCGACACATTAACAAGATTGAACCTCAATTACGTCTCAGAGTCATTGAAAATATGGACCATCGGATAGAGGTATGCCACCGAAGCCGTGGCGAGCATTTGGCCGGTTTTTTTGTTTCACACATAATTGCCACAGATCCTTCTATCATAATAAAAAGTTAATTCTCTGAAAGTTTTCGTTGGACAATCCTTTATAATACAACCTGTGAGGTTGATGCGCAGTGACTTAGTGGTTAGTGTGTTGGAATACTAAGCGAGGGGTCGAGGTTCGAATCCCGGAAAAACCCAAATTCCAACTCAAGGTTTTTTCCACTGCGCCAACTCTCGCAAACGTCTGACAAACATCCGAGAGTAAACTGTCTTGAAAGAGCTTCTCAATTAGCCGTTTGGAGTCGGCATGAAATTGTATTTCCCTTCCATTCGTTCAAAAAATTAAAAACTGACAAAACGAATGGTTGTGAGAAGCTCGGGACCTGTTGCGCCAAGTATTTATTTATTTATTATTATTATTATCTTTTTTTTTATGAATTTGTTGCACTTTAAACCTTACTTCTTGGAGTAGGGATCACTATTTAGAATGACAATAATATCATGCCAGTAGAAAATTGGAGAGTATCCAACTTGACGTAGACTTCTTGAATCACAACCGGACATTCCTTGATGTAGACCTTGAAAAAAAAACAAGATGTATTAGAAATCCCTAAACAAATTGACTACCCGCGATCGAGACCAATCAATTAGATAAATTAAACTAAGCCTGATTACGCTAAATTGTTGGACGAACCTCATTTTCTGGGTAAGGAAAGAAATCCTATTGATAGTTTAAAATATGGATGAAGTTCCTAGCTCCCCTAGGTACACTTTTGTTTTTGAATTGACTAAGAATTTTTTGGTTTATAGCATTTCAAAGGCACTGAAGTCAGAAAAAAATAAAGTCTGGTCAAAAACGCACCCAAATAGTAGGCGTGACAATAACGGACATAGCCTCAATCCTTTTTAGGGTCTTTAGAAAAAGTTCGAAAAAATATTCATTCAAATCTGACCGGTAGTTCCTTAGACGTAAGACCGCCTATGCCTAAATTTTTTGTTATATAGGTATATGCCAAGATGCTGGAAGTTGCAGCTAGTTCATAAAATGAATTTATTGAAGACCTAAGGCAGTGTAATATATCAAGTTATTTACACAAAAACCTATCGTAACGAGGTTCAAGACCGCAGTTAGATCCGGATGAACTTTTTTGAGCTAACCTCAACAAGCTTACTACAGCCAAACTAAACTAAAAGTACGGTATCTTTGTAATCTACTTATTGTTTGTTCGTTTTTTTTTTTTTTTTTTTTTTTTTTTTTTTTCAGGGAATACACACATCTGCCGTTTGGTATCCCCACTACTGTAGGTATGAAGGTACTCGTATTGCAGCTGAACCCCTTCAAAACGATACTTCATTGAAAACGCCGTAAAATCTAATCTATGACGAATCGACGGTGCCATGAAATAACGCCGAGCGAAATAACGCCGAGCGAAATAACGCCGAATTTTGGAATTGGGTCTTATTTCACTTTGCTAAAGTGAAATAAAGTTCAGTCGGCCTTATTTCGCTTTGAATTTATAAATACATTTTAAATTTCCTCCTCTGTTACTTCAGCATTTAGAATTTGAGAAAATAAAATAAAAAAAAAAACGAATTTTAAACTATTATTTTCTCAAACTTCCCGCTAGTTATCTTAGCATTTAGAATTTTCTCGCGCGAATTTTTAACTATTATTTTCTCAAATTTTCCTTCTAGTTATTTTAGAATTTGAGAAAATAATAGTTAAAAACTCGCGTGATTATTGAACTATTATTTTCTCAAATTTCCCTCTAGTTATCTTAGCATTTAGAATTTGAGAAAATAGGGGAGAGGGGGGCACCTTTGAACGTGGGGTACCTTTGAACAGCACTAATAAATTCTTATTAAAAAAATATATGAGAGCGTGAACCAAATTTTTATCCTGGCAATATTGTCTTCTTTAGACGTCAACAGCTTTCGGTCATCTTTTCAGTAGTCGCTTGAAACTCGCTCGTGGTGGATGTTTTTATGCTGTATTTTCAACTTTTTTTTTTTTTTCTTTGTAAGAGTATAAACATTTTTTGGTGAGCTTTTTTATTTGTGAAAAATAATTTTCGAAGGCGAAGATTAATTTAGAACCATATTCAGGTAAGTTTTTTTATATATAAGTACAATCAAATTATTAATGCTAAATTGTTCGTGACAACACACGTTGGGGCAGGTTTGAACAAAACCGTCGGGGCAGGTTTGAACATGTTCAAATGTGCCCCTACGTGTGTTTTTGTATCTGTCTTGTCATGTGTAGCTGCATTTTAATTTATATTTCAAGACAATATGTGTAGTGTATTTACAATATAGTAAGTTGGTGTTGTTTCAATCAAGTTTAAAATAATTTTCAGGTTAATATAATGGTGCGAAACTATAAGAAGAAAAAAAATACAGAAATAAACGAATTTTTAACTATTATTTTCTCAAATTTTCTTTCTAGTTATTTTAGAATTTGAGAAAATAATAGATAAAAACTCGCGCGATTTTTGAACTACTATTTTCTCAAATTTCCCCACTAGTTATTTCAGCATTTAGAATTTAGTTATATATAAAATAATAGTTGCATCTATTTCTGCAAATTTAAAATATACTTTATATATAGTTCTCGGCAATTCTGAAAACATTTGCTTCGGCCTTATTTCGCTTTCACAAAGTGAAATAACGCCGAGTTTTCGAATTCGGCGTTATTTCGCTCGGCGTTATTTCACGGCACCCGAATCGACGATTGCCTGTGCAATCACCTTCAGAGATGACTCGTTTCGGCGACGATTGTCTGAAAGTTCACGAAAGAACCATGGAACAGTTAGAGTTGAAAAGAAGACAGACAACCAGGCAGACAAGTTGACAGACAAACATACAGATCGCAGCCATAAAAATACATTTTACTCATGTGTCGATAAGACCAAAAAAAAAAACTTCCACTTCCAACTAACTGCCAGGTCTTTTCAAGCTGTCACTTAATTTTAAATAATTTTTCCCCCGAAAGCAGCTGTGTAATTAATTACTCTGATTGAGAGAGATACCACTTCATCAGCTTCATAGCTTATTAACAAATTTATAAAGACCAAATCAACTGACCTACAAACAAGGGAAACAAAAATGTACCCACACAAATTGTCATCGATTGCCGGAGGGAGTGGGGCGGCGGAGGCTAACTTCCTCCGAGTCTACATTTCGTCCTGCAAATTGCAATGCACAAGCACATGAAACTATTTCTGGTATGGTGGTTTTTGCAGCAGATCTTGGCCTAGTTAACCGAATCACCTCACACAAAATCCAATGAATACGAAATTCACTGCAATCCGTGCAACAATTTATCGAGGCCAGGTAGCCATAGCCACACAATATTGTGTTGTGCTGTGTTGACCATTTGTGTCGTCCTGTTGCCACCCCCATCCCCGAACTGCAGTCTAATTAATGTTACCTTGAATGTTCGATTTTTTTTTTTTCTCTCTTTCTTTCTTTCTTCATTGCCTACGTCATGTGATTCGAATTTCCCGAAATCATCCGTCCAATCACAAATCCCTAGCCGATAGGGCAACAAAACCGATTTAGATAGAAGCAAGTTTTTCGACATTGAGCAGCGTGTGTCTCTCTGACACAAATCCCAGATAATCATTACGTTAAGTAAGCGATCGCCCGAGGCGGCCCGGCAAATCCATAATTAAACGAGCAACTTTGCGATAAGGCAAGTATCGCTTGGGACAAATAGAAAACCCAAGCGAGGTGCAATCAATTGGATGGAATAAATTATTTTATTGTTTTTGAGAAAAAAACAAAATCTGATTTCCTGACGGCACTTAATTAATTATGGCTTCACTGGGAGGGGAGGGGAGGGGATTAGGTGTGCGCGCGATAAAAGTCCGCTCAACTATAGGTGGTGGCTGTGTGTATCTGGGTCTCGGCAAAGGTGAAGTTAATCCGAGAATAAATTTGCTGAACTAATAAATTCGCAAATGGGGTATAGAGCAATGATACTGTTTCCTTTGGTCTGTTCAGTGCTCGCCACAGAACGATGATGAATGCTCTCGATATCCGACTTCACTCGCATCCTTGCACATCTCGCTTGGGTTTTTGGCTTTACAATTTGGCATTCCGGGCGCAAAGCAGTGCACGTTGCCTGTAATAAGCGGTTGAGGTTAGCTCAAATGGTGGTCATGCTGATGATGGTGGTGGTGTTGGACTTTGTTACGGTTGTGTGTTGGGGTGTATAAGACTTCAGGTATGGAGCGCTGCTGTCGGTCTTAATTCGTTTTTTTTTTTTTTTTTTCTCTATTCACTTCCTGCAGCACTGGGTATACGGTCAGAGGATGTTCGTTTGGGAGGAGTGTGTGCGTGTGTGTAGGTATAGTTGCACAAAGCAGTCGGATGAAAAACGTTTAAATATCTTTTTCCCGTTTGACCATCTAACATGCTGTGCATCTGTGTGGCTGCGATATTGAACGGCATTCCCCCGCGCAAATGTTAATCAATTTAGCGCAAGGTACTTGGTGGTACCTATATCGTACTCGTCCTTTGATGTGGACAAGTGTACTACAACTGGCCAAGGGTAGGTACGCCATCAAATCAGCAGCTCAAGGAGACAATATGCAACTCTAATGTGAGCTAAGAAAAGCTGGTCAAAGTCATAGAGAGAGGAGAAGACCGCAATGTCCTTGATGGGCGCTTTGCCTTTTTATGTGCCTGCCCTTGCTCGTAGCCCTCTTTTTCGCCATCTCTATCAAACAGATTTGAATAACCAAAGAGGATGAAGGTTCTGAAGGACCGAATTGCAAAGTTTCGGGAATAAGCTTGAGTTGCACTAGTATTCGGTATCAAACGGGCACTACAAAAAATTTAATACACTAGCTAGTTATTAGGGAGAGTACCCGCCTGGCTGGTTTCTTTGTTATCAGGCAATTTTACACTTCTTTAGTGGGCTTTGGGTTTGAGAGTAAAGGTTTGAGGTCGGGTTTTTTGCTTTTGATTTTTAGGCTATTGTGATTGTTGGCAAATTTATTAAACTGAAGCAAACAAATTGAACCTTAAAATTGTGTTCGTTTGTCGCCGATTCACGCCTTAGCACATTTACCGATTTTAACAAAACTTTCATATATGGTCTTTGTGAAGTTTGGTTCAAAACTTGTGCGTATGCGTGCATTATGCGTACGTGAAAGAAAACATGAATTTGAGTAAATTTTGGGTTTTTTTCCCAGTGGTGCTGTTGTCGATATTTCAAGCCACTCAACCGATTTCAAATAAATTTTGTGATTGTGTATGTTTGGTTATAGTTTGAAAGATGGGACTATTTTGGACCCGATAGGTGGCTCTGTTGTCGATCTCCTAAACCACTCAACCGATTTCATTGAAATTTTGTTATATGGTTCGTTACAGTTGGGTCAATAGGACACTATTTCGGTATGTTGGGTACGGCTATATGTAAAAAAGACTGACGTCCGTATGTGCACTCATAACTCGGGAATGGGTCGAGCTTGGTGGATTCGTATTGACCCAAGGAAGGACATATGCTCCTTTTTGTCGTGAAAATAAAAGTTTACGGGGATGGTATTGGGGATAGAACTTTGTATGGAGAACCGCATTGAAAACAAAAAGTTAGATAGACAAAAAAAAAATAAATAAAAAATTGGTGCGACTGTATCCAACAGTCCCGAAATATGTGTAAACACCGTGCGTACGGTATGTGTGTGTGGCTTGAAACACGTCATTGAAAAAAGAGGGAATTGTAATTAATATGCCCCAGCTCATAAATGTATGCAATCCATCCCCGCAAGTTAAATGACATCAACTGTTATACAGTAAATGAAAGCGTCATTGGAATTTCATTCGGCTTGCATTGCATATTGTAGAGGTGCTGGTCTACGACATTTTTGTTAGTTGTTGTCCAGCTGTGATTTCTGCGTGTCTGGTAATTCCCAAAAGATTTGGCACCGAATTTCCTCGAGAAGTCCGTCACAGGGAAGAAATGTGAGACCATCATATATGAAAAACATGCTTAATTTCACATCAACAAAAAGCTGAAATTAATATGCCCCAGCTCATAAATGTATGCAATGATAAAAACGTATGCAATGATAAAATGTATTCAATGATAAAACACAGTGACGCATTTCCGTGACGCATTTCCGTCCCCGCAAGTTGAATGTGTGGAATTACTCCACCAGATTCCAATAACGCGCGCTTAGATGTTTACACATCAAAAAAAAAGATTGAATAGATGTACGGGTAGTGTCACTTCCAATACAACAAAAATTATTGACAATGTTTCATTTTTGAATTATTTTGGTGTGCCGAGCTTACCGCTACACAATTTGAAATTGAAAGTCGACTCAGTTATAATTTTGTTGCGCAACCTCAATCCACCGAAATTTTGTAACTGATCGCGTTTTATTTGATTGTGAAGAATCTCAAATGAAATGTCATGCAAGCGACGATTTTGAGTGGAAAATTCAAAGGAAAACATTCTTGTTCCGCGGATTCCGCTTATTCAGATAGATTTGCCATTTTTATTTGAGCTAATCAATTTTCCGTTTCGCAATTTCCCATGTTTCTCCAAAAGTCAAATGTATGACCTTGCGCTTTTTCCATCGTGTACCATAAGGGACATGTGCATTGTGCATGCTCGATCGAACGAATATGGGTGAAACAAAGTTCGCCGGGTCAGCTGAATATTTTAAAAAATAATTTTGAGGCGAATGATTTTCCCATTTTGAAACATGAATTTCCTTATAATTATTGCAAAAATCAAGATAAGAAATCAAAATAACGAATTTATCATATTTAATACAAAAAGTTTAATAAGGATAACAAAAAAAGTAACAACGAACAAAAATATTTAAGTGTAACGCACATGTGAAGATCATATTATATATATATTATAAAATGTCATACCTTGTGCCACATTTCGAAGTCGTTTTTCTACTCTTCCATCCCTCTTTTGCTGGATCACTTCTATTGCCTATTATTTCTCATGTTTATGAGACTCCAAATTCGTTTTGTGTGAGTTTTTCCATTTTGGAAGGGCTCTACAATTTTACGCCGATTCCAAACAGCTAATTGAGAAGCTCTTTCAAGACAGTTATACTCTTGGATGTTTGTCAGACGTTCGCGAGAGCGCAGTGGAAAACAAACCTATGTTGGAGTTTCGGTTTTTGCGGGATTCGACCCTGGGACCCCTCGGTTAGTAGGGCAACACACTAACCACTAAGCCACTGTCCAAAAGTGTATGGAGGAATTAATTGGCAATCGCAAAAACAATTTAATTTATATGTAGATATCAAGTTCACCATCAAGTTCAGGTTCACCCGCATCAATAAGGCTTTCAAAACAAAAAAAAAATTCTGGGAAATTATTGGGTGACCTTGCGAATACGATCAACTTGGGGCTTAGCAAAAATCACAATGTTCTTGTTCAGTTTGTTGGTTTTGGTAAAGCGTTTGACACTTTAACTCGTGACAAGGTTATAGAAAGCTTAAAAAGAGTTGGCGTGAGAGGAATATCGTCAAATTGGCTACAAAATTACCTAACTGATTCAACGATGAGGGTAAAGGTATCGAATACCCTTAGTAAGGAAAAGCCCAGAATATTTGGTGTTCCACAGGGTTCGAAACTGGGACCAATTTTGTTCATCTTATATACTAACGAACTCTCACAATTATTAAAAAAATAGTATTACCAATGCATATGCGCATGACATAGCAATCGTAGTAGAACACAAACGTTTTAGTTCGGCTGTGGAAATACTTCAAGAGGAATTTAACACTGTCTCTAAATGGTGTCACAATTATGAACTGGTAGTAAATGCGACGAAAACAAAAGCAATGCAAATACGAACCCCATCAAAACGAGCGGAAGCTTTCAACATATATCACCGAAATGGCTATACTGTCCACTGTCAGCCAATAAGCATATAGAAGTAGTAAAAAGATATAAGTACCTCGGAGTAACTATTGACGAACCTTTTCTTTGGCGGGAGCACATAAATGATCTGAGTGTTCAACTCAAGAGCTATGGCTCTTTTGCTATGGTTTATCTTAAAAGATACTCCTATTTCGAAAATCAGAAGCAAGTCTATTACTCGTTAGTAGAATTGTGAATCAGATATGGGATCCTTGCCTGGGGAAATGCGGCGAAAACGCACCTGGATAAAATATCGAACCTTCAAGGTCACTTAATTAAAACTATTCCTTTTCATCTCTTAAATTTTTAGATTTGTTCGCAATTTTCCAAATGTCGTTACTAATGCAACAAATGAATGACCAAAGGTTTCTGCAGCCCATACGCCATGACAAAAATACCAGATGACGATCTTAGGAGTTGCTAGAGGTTCCGGACAATTTGACTCATATGAAAAACGAAAACTGCGACATGTTATTCCAAAAACGATAAATAAAATTCCTTTAGAAACACCTTCTAAATTTCAACAAGCGTAAGAAATAAATAAAAAAAAATACTTACTTAACTAACATTACGTTCACTTATAAGAGATATATTGAATTTTTAATTAAACCAAACTTTAAATTTAAAATAAACTCAATTAGCCGTTTGGAATAGGCATGAAATTTCTGGTTCCATCCATTCGTTCCAAAAATGATAAGCTCACACAAAACAAATGGTTCTGAGAAGCTAGGGTTGCGCTAACTATTTATTTAATAGTATTTACCAGAAAAAAAGTAAAAAACTATAAATCACTTCAAAATTAGTTAAACATTAATAAAAGCTACCTGCAGATAAGCACTTTGCTTTGTGGGTAGTCATATGTAAATAAATATGTTCTATGTAATAAAGACCAATCTAATCTAATCTAATATTATTTTATATGTTTTCAACACGCGTCGTTTGCCCCGTCAGAAAACACTGATGAAATTATATCCCCCTCTGCTGACAAGAGCTCTGCTTCATGCGTAACGGCCCCTAAAAAGAAGGAAGTCGTACCGAAGAATTCCGTCCGTCTTTTTAAACGTTCGTGTTGCAGTTATAAAAAATGCGGATGCATCAATAGAGATAGATATATAGTTAATGTAGGTACATACAAAATTAAAACATCAATAGTACAAAGATAATAGATTAGGAAAATGAGACTTGTGTATCTTACAAATTGAATAATAGGAAAATAGTGATGAATGTCACTTCAAAGGGCTTAACAGTACAAGTTACAATTATGTGGGTGGGGTGACCCTAGTGAAACAATGTTCAAATGCAAACTTAAAACAGACATGAACAAAATTAAAAGCAAGTTATAGTTACTTAAACTAAATTAGTTATCAAAAAAATTTAAATTTAAAAAATAATAACAATAATTCAACCAAGAAATCGGCAATAAATGATTCAAAATTACCATAGTGTAGTTAAAGAGCAAGACTTTTATATTTTTGATAAACAGTCCAGATATTGATATAGTCCTGATCGAAAGCGGAAGTTTCTTAAACAAGCGATAAGAAAAAACAGTTTTAAATTTTTGGTGAGTGTGGCGCGACGGGTGTTGAAGATATACGGGGCATTTTGTTTTCTATACTTTCGTTGTAATTTTTTGGTAAGTTTTCTCAAGTGTTTTTACATAAAATTCTGTGTTAAATTGTCAAGTTTTTTTCTAAAATTAAATAGTGTTAAATATTTTCTTAATTTGTGTGATTTTAAGATTTAAAAGAAATTTTATGAAGTGTGTTGAAAATTAAAATGAGTAAAAAAATCAAAGTGAAGGCTAAAATGTCTAAACAAAGTTAACAACCACGGAAGATTTGGCAGAAGGAGGAGATGATGAAAGCCATATTGGCAATCTACAACAAAATAATGGAATCTTTGAAGGCCCACCCTGGGCCATATTTAACACCAGGTGGGTCATATTAGCCGTACTTTTTTTAAAACTGAATTATAGAGTTCCTTTAAGTTTTTGTTTATAACTTTTAAATATGTTTTTTTTAATTAAAGTTTCTAAAGACTGAAATAAAAATAATTTAAGACTGTTTAAAAAAATTACAAATGAACTAGACCTAAATTTATGGTTTTGTTTAAAAAAATGTTAAGGGTGGGCCATATTTGCAGCACTTACACTAAATTATGCGTTGCAATTAGACGAAAATTACGAATACTAGATTTCATGAAGAAGATCTTCCACAATTTGAAACAACATAAATGACGACGGGAAAAATGCTCAGGTCAAAAGGGATAATTAGGATATCTGCAGGGTTACGGCATATTTTTCTTAAGACATCGTTTTACAAAAATAGTAAACGTTGTATTTTATTGAAATATGAACCTCCCCAAAAAGCAATACCGTATTGCAATGTGGATTGAATAATTCCCCAGTATATAGTTTTTAAAAGTATTTTGGAGCAAACACTGTGCAAGTAGAAGAAATGCCTATGTGTATATCGAAAGTACTGCCTTAAGGTTACCACGTGATTGCAGAAACTTATCCTGGAATCAAAAGTTAGGCCCAGATATTTAGAAGCATCCACTTATTCAATTGTAAAGTACTTATCAACAGATCTGTGGCAATAAGTTGAAGTAGCTTATGTCGACATAAGCCAAATTTGAGTTTTTTTTTATACAAGGTTCTCCTTTTTCTAAGCTTTCTTTTGGTCCAGGTCCTGTTACTCTACAACCATTAAAAATGGTTAAATTTGAAGAAAACTGAACAGCATAAGTTTATTTAGACTATGTAATACAATCGATTTAAAAACCATAAGATAAATTACTTTCTCTCACCCTGAAAAAATACCAAAATTGACATAAGCTACTTTAACTTATTTCCACGGAGATTATGCAGCTACTAAAGGACGACGAAGAGCAACAAAATACAAAATTACAATTATACAATTTATATCTTTGGCATTCTGATGCATGGAAATAAACTCTGACTTCCATCTTTCTTCCATCGAAGGCAAACTGTTTAACATAATTTTAGTTTTGCACCCTTATTACTAAATTAAATATTACTAAAATTGTGTTCAGAAAATCATTAGATCCCAGTTTATGTCCGAAATTAAAACTAAATGACAACTGCAACAATAGAAAAAACCAAAACCAACATCATCCGCAAAAGCAGTAGGTGTACCTTCGAAATTGAGTGAAAATAGTGAGTTAATATAAGTAAGAAACAAAATAGGTCCTAACACTCAGCCTTGGGGTACACCCAAATAGTGGATCCAAAGACCGAAACCAGTATGAAACCACGCCCACATTCTGTAAGCGAAAACGTTTAAACGTTTTTATGCGCACGAACGGTTTGCTTCATGTAACATCAAAAACAAACGAACACATTTTCTTTGACGTTTTCACTGCTTTCATTGCTTCATGTAACCTTAAAAACGAACATATTTTATCGTCTCAATGAAAGAAAACAGACAACAGCTATTTCCTAGACATTTATTATTTTCCTAATTAATTGAATTTGGTTGTGTTAAGATTGTTTTGAATATTTTATTAGAAATGCTAGAAATGAGGTATGACATTATTTGAGCGCAGAACTGTAGCAGTGCGTCTTCAGTTGATTTTTCCTTTTTGAAATCCAAATTGAAGTGGACTAAGAAATGAATTGTTATTTAGATAATTTACTATTCTACTTTTTATAAGTTTCTCAAAAATTTTACTGAAGACAGGAAGAAGTGAAATTGCCCGATAATAAGAGATTTCAGTAGTGGCACCTTTCTTCAACAGCGGGACAATCAGCACATTTTCTAACTCCTACTTAATATGGAGGCCCATGTAAATTTGGCTAACTTTTTGTTGGCCATGGTGAAGAGATCAATGTATTCTGTGATACAATTGGTATAGGTTTTCACCATAAAAATAATCGAATAGTGACAGAGTTTCTCTACGTAAGTACCTACTTCGAAAAAGATGTGTCCGCTTGGTAGTGCAATTGACCGGTATTCGACTACGACTGCTTCAAGGTTTGATTTTTTTTTTTTTTTTTTTTTTTTTTTGATAATATAAATCCTTTGTCAATTGGTAAATCCGATTTAGAGTCGTTTAAGTAATTGCAGCTGAAGTGTCCATACTATTCCACCTATTCGGATCGTATTGAAAAAGTACAAAGAGGCTTTCGAAAATATATCTTTTTCAAAATGCGTTGGTCTTTTGTACCGTTTTATAGAGCCCGACTTAGACTTTTAGGTATCATGTCTCTTAAGGCAAGAATGCGTCTACATGGTATTATATTTATAAGGGACATTTTATCCTCCCGTATAGTCCCATTATTTTATCTAAGTTACCTATTTAGGTATTAAAGTCGTTGCGTATGCGGATGACGTGGTTGTTCTAGTATCAGGAATGTTTCCGAACGTGATACGTGAAATCATGGAAAGAGCACTGGGTAAGATTATAGCGGTTGGGCTACAAGTTGTGGTCTTAGCGTTAACCCCAGCAAAACTGAACTGATGCTTTTCACCACCAAAACCAAAATACCAACCTTACCACTTCCCCGCTTAAATAACCAAAATCTTACCTTATCTTCCAGCGCAAAGTACCTTGGGGTCTTGCTTGACCCAAAACTCAACTGGAAATCCAATATCGAACACCCAGTGCGGTAGGCAAGCATAGCTTTCTACGCCTTTAGTAAAACTTTCGGCAAAAAGTCGGGGCTTCAACCAAAAATGGTTCGTTGGATGTACACAGCGGTGGTACGTCCCATCCTCACCTACGGGTCTCGGGTATGATGGCCCGCTTTAAGCAAAGCCTATAACATCATTAAATTAAGTAGAGTCCAAAGAACAGCTGGAATTGGAATCACAGGAGCCCTACGATCAAGTCCGACCGAGGCGCTCAATGTGATTCTCAATTTTCTGCCAGTGGATCTGCACATAAAAAGTATTGAAGCGTGTAGTGCAGTTAGATTGAAGGAATCTAAATGTTGGTCCGAAAGGCCTTATGGACACACCAGCATCCTACTTTCTCTTCCGGGCGGGCGGTATAAGTCATATATCTACGGACTACACAATACCCCAACTCAACTTCCATAAAAACTTCTGTTAGATTCCCCTCTAGATCAAAATGCGGTCGTAAACGAATTCGACATTACTATCTTGACAGACGGTTCGAAAATGAACTGTGGAGTCGGAGCAGGCATTTTCTCAACAGAATTAGACATCTCCAAAACTTTTCGCCTTCCCAAAGCAGCCAGTGTCTTTCAAGCAGAAGTACTGGCGATTAGGGAGGCGTGTAGACAGCTACTTAACATAGCGATACACAGGAAAAAAAATAGACATCTTCGTCGACAGTCAGGCCGCGATTAAGGCTGTCGGTTCGACTAAGTCAACGTCCAAGCTTGTGGTGGAATGCAGGGAGACACTATCCAGGGCTTGTCATCGGTTTGAAATCACTCTCGTCTGGGTTTCCGGCCATAGGAACATTGAGGGGAATGAGAAAGCTGTTGAACTTGCCAGACGAGGCTCTGCTCTGTGCGTGTCTCGTGCGGAGGATATTTTCCCTCCGCTGGCGCTGGGATACGTAAAGAGAGAAATCCTCCTGCACTTCACCACATGGGCCGTCACTAGATGGAGGAACCTGACGAACTATGTCATTTCAAGGAAGATCTGGCCAGCCTACGATGAAGCCAAAACAAACAACCTCTTTGCCAGAACACGTGTAGATGTCGCCAGACTAACGGCAATTAGTACGGGCCATTGGCCTTTAGGAACTCACGCGGCCAGGCTTGGCATCCCCCATAACACCCACTGCCGTAGCTGCGCTGACACAGACAAGAGTGAAACAGTGTTTTATCTTCTTTGTGAGTGTCCGGCCCTAGCCAAAACCAGATGCAGTGTACTAGGTCACCCTTTTAATGATGACCTTTCGGCCATCCAAAGTAGCCATTTCAATAAGATCATAAAATTTCTCAATTCCACAGGCTGGTTTTGAGCTCCCTTTACTCCCTTCTCCTCCTTTTTCTTCAGGTTCCATTAGTTGTGGTTTCAAAAAGGCGCTCAACGCGCTATTTGTGTTTTTCCTTCGTCAGTAGACGGGAATACAGTCACCAACCAACCTATTTATATTCCAGGGAGGGTGTTAAGAGTTCGTCTATTCTTTTTTCAGTCGAGCCATCGAACAAACTATGGTCGCAATAAACCAATCTGTAGATCCTTAAGATCGTATAATGAAATTAGTTCATATCATATTTTGGCTATTTTATAATGAACTTAAAATTATAATAATTATTCTGTAGGTATATTATTTATAATCAAGAAATTTTAAGAAATCAATCTTGTTCTTTGTACTTATTTGAAATAATGTGGTCTGCAAATTTGACTTGTAGATGAATAATAATGAATAAATAAAGTGGGGAGGAGGGATTTCAAATGTAGCTGCAATCGGACCGCTGTGGGTGGCAGGAATTGGCATGTGAATCAAGGGATTTCATTTGACTAATGGGTATTGTAGTTTGTAGTAGGATTTGGCATGCGTATAAAGGGTTATTCAATAAGAGGTGTTATTGTGAAAGGATATGGTCCTGTATGCGTGCTCGTAGTGGCCATGTGGCTGATGTTGTTTTTCATTATTAATGGCATACCTTCCCCTCTATTATGAAATAAACTTCCGATCCTTTATCTCAAAAAATGGCATTTTTCTTTGAATACCAAAATAACACCTCTTATTGGAAAACCCTTTACAACAATCTCTTTTGGGTATCTATTGTTTTTACACCTAACCTTGAAACGCAATGCTCATTAGGTACAATTCATTGACACGAGCGGCGCAATTTCCGATTGCAAGCTGATTTGAACAGCACAACGATGTAAAACTTGCAGCGAATTTCATTTCTGTTCTTTAATTACTTTCGGTTAGTTGAGGTTCCCTTCCAACTTAGCGCGCCGCCTCACCGAAGGTAAGCTCTTGATTCATTTGAATTAGACAAAGACTCCATTTTCTATATCACTCGAACATTTAAATGGATGACGATTCTCTGTTTTCCAACTAGGATACCCATTAGTCAATGAAATGTCTTTGTTCACTGCCACTCACATTGAGAGCGATCCGAACTACATCTGAAATCCGTGATCCCTATTTCAAATATTTATAACAAATTTTCAAAAGCACACATTTTCCGTCGTCAAATAGCCATTATAAAAGAACTCACTTGGGTTTTTGCGTTCTTCCTCACGCCGCATTAAGCTCTGGACCGCGTGACGCATTCGACGGAAAACCTAAAATACCAGTAAAAATAACGTTTCGACATAGTTACCTACGCAGTACAAAACTAAGTACCACTTAAGCAAATAAGAACGAAAACCCTGATTCACATCATGGCCACAGGCTGCGCGACAAACCTCACCAACGTACCATGTTAACCAATCTTCAGCATCATACCCTGCACAAGTGAAAGACCATAGCTATCTCACACACAGGCCAAACAACACTTTTTTTCGGCTGGCATAAACATAACACAAGCAAATGAACGAACACGCCCTGTGGCCCATGATGAGCATATCGGGAAAGGGGAGCCCCCAAACCCAAACCGTCATCATCAGCTCCCATTCTTTCCCAACCTACCGCACCGGCATGCGGCATTATATGATGAGCTACACGCGTTTTGATAGCATTGAGATCAAGAGCACGTTTTTATGTTGGCCTAGGTTCGGGTCGGTCGGACTCTTGTTTACATGTTTGCTGGCGGCCCCCGCTCCCGCCCCCTCCACGTGTCTTACCTGTTGTATCCGAATCCGAAATAGACATGGAATGGAATGGCTCTTGCGCACTGTCGACTGTCGACTGTCGCACTCGCACTCTGTCCGACGCTCCGGCTCCATCTAAGTCGTGTTGCGATACATTTCGACTTCATTCAACAAGCGAGTATATCAACATGTCGGGCTACATTGAAACAACCTGCTTCGTGGCCATGTTGAGAAGAGTTGCAAAGGCAGCCGCTTGCTTAGTGTTTGCTTGACTTCCACGTTGAACGGTGGCAGTAGACTAAAAAGCACGTGACGCGCTTGGGAATTTCGTTTCGTCCCATCAACTTTGACGTAGTTCTACGCTCTAGAATCTAGATACTTTTGTTTTCATTTTATAAATGATCGGCAATTCTCCGTCGACAGTCAGTCAACGTCGGACCGCAGCTACAATCGCAGAGAATCGAGCTTGCAGCAAGTGAGTGCAGAATCACTGCACATATTCGTCGTGCCGTTCTTATTTTTTGTGTCTGTGCTGGCAGTGGTGCATTGCATTCAATTAAATTCAATTTACGGTGCGTTAAATTGTGAGGAGAGCCCGCGTTCTTGAGGCGAAATCCCACTTGAGTATAAAAATGTGAAAAAGAAAACAAAATCTCAACACATATCGAAAGATGCTCGAAAATAACAACAAAATACAGATAAATAAAAGACGCGTGTTGCTTGCGTATTGCGAATTTATTTATAAACGCTTACCTTGTGTGCTTGCCGTGTGTAAAAATAAATTCGCACCGTGTTTTTAGTTTGAGTGCGGCTCGACGTAAATTAATATTCAAATGGGAAACCGTACGACAGGGCGAGCCCCCGCCCGCCAGAGATCAACAAATGGACCGCTGCCTACGATCGCGCCTTCGTTCATATTTCAGACGCGTAGAAGTTGCTATCAACTGAAATGTTTGCCCAATAAATCGAATAGTAAACAAATCCATTGAACCAACTCGCAACGTCTTCCCCCCTCCTTCACATTGAATCTAAAAGTCAGGCGGCGCGGCGAACAAACCGGTCTGGTGTCTTGTGTCTGGTATTGGTGGCTAATTTTTTTTTTTTTCTGATTTTTGATGTTATTCCAATTAAATTGCACAATTATAAGTGTGGACTAGTTTTGTGTGTGTACTTGCTGTAACCAGATATTTCTTTCTCTTCGGCGATGAGATAGCGAAGTCTAGGAGCTGCCTGGCATCAGAACGAGTTTGATTCGTACAGTCGCCATGGTACTGGCCCGTTCTGGTCGCGTTACATACCAATGAGTACGGAATGGCTGTCCAGGCGCCCTTGAGGAGGAGTGGTGTAGTTTGAAAGTGATCGGATCTGTCAAGTTGCCATTTGATATGGGATGGTTGGGAAACGATAGAGTACCAGGTGCAAACTGTGGCGTGCAGTTGCTAGGTTTTGTAGGCTTTTCCATCCGTCTAAACAGGCTTGAGTTAAGGTTTAACTTTAAATACCTCCTGGCGGATTTTGAGTTCTTTATATGGGTGATTTTTTAAGAGGTTTAGATTTTAGGTTTAGGTTTTAAAAAAAAAACACAAAAAATTCGAAAAAATGAATGAAATATTTATTTGAATCGATAGTTTGAACCTTGCAATTTAATGTTTAAAGATAATTTCATGCAAATGTTGACCGCGGCTGCGTCTCAGGTAGTCCATCCGCTGAGTCCAATTTTGGCATACTCTTTCACACATATCGGCCGGTATCTCACGAATGAATGCATGGATGTTGGCTTCCAGTGCGTCAATCGAAGCGGGCTTGTCCCTATACACATTAGCCTTGACATACCCCCACAAAAAATAATCTAATGGTGTCAAATCGCACGATCTAGGCGGCCAATTGACCGGCCCGAAACGTGAAATTAACTGTTCACCAAACTCGCCTCGCAATTGCGCCATTGTTTCGCGTGCTGTGTGGCATGTGGCACCGTCTTGTTGAAACCACATATCATGCAAGTCAAGAACTTCCATTTGGGGCAAAAAAAAGTTTGTTATCATCGCTCGGTAGCGTTCACCATTGACAGTAACGCTGCGATTCGCATCATCTTTGAAGAAATATGGCCCAATAATGCCGCCGGCCCATAAACCGCACCAAACAGTGGCTTTTTCGGGATGCATTGGTAGCTGTTGCAATGCTTCTGGCTGATCTTCACTCCAAATGCGGCAATTTTGCTTATTTACGTACCCATTCAACCAAAAATGAGCCTCATCGCTGAACACAATTTTTCGATAAAAAAGCGGATCCTCGGCCAGTTTCCAAGAGCCCATTCACCAAAAATTCGGCGTTGTGGTAGGTCGGCTGGCTTTAGTTCTTGCACAAGCTGTATCTTAAAAGGCTTTACGCACAAATCCTTCCGCAAAATTTTCCACGTAGTGCTGTAACAAAGGCCTAACTGCTGGGAACGGCGCCGAATCGACATTTCGCGGTCTTCTGTCACACTAGCTGATACGGCCGCAATATTTTCTTCACTACGCACAGTACGTAAACGTGTTGGTGGTTTAATGTCCAACAAAGTAAATTTGGTGCGAAATTTGGTCACAATCTTCCGAATAGACTGCTCAGAAGGTCGAGAATGCCGATCATAAAATGGAAGCAGCGCGCGATAAACATTTCGAACCGAGCACGAATTTTGATAGTAAAATTCAATAATTTGCAAGAGTTGTTCATTTGTAAGACGATCCATGGTTAAATTGCAAACCAAACTGAAGCTGTTTGACAGTGACACAAGGTACTGAACACACGTCAGCTGTCAAAACCAGTGTTGCCAAAACCAAACCAGCTAAAAAATCACCCTTTACATATACGATATACCTACTTCGTTAAGATACTTGGCCCTAGCAAGGTATCCTTCGAGACGGAATATTCTCCGAATTTTTACGATTCGGAGGATTTTTGCATCGAGGTATTCTTCGGATAACCTGTTCGGAGAATTATTCTGACATTTTGTAACGCATATCAGCTAACGTTGAAGTGCGATGAAGTGTACTGTTTTTGTTAAATATTTGACAGCTAGGTTCCGATATCCTCCGTCAGAAATTGGTAGCGGAATTTGTTTACGATTTGGGGTGCGGTGCGGTGCGCGAAGTGGGACACCTTGAATGCAATTTCAGTCTCCGAAGGAGCATGCGTTGCGGAGAATTTTCCGTTCCGATGGATATCTCGCTAAGGCCGATTAATAACTTTAAAGTTTCAAACGATTGCAACTGTGCTGGGGTCTGTTCAAAACTGTCCAATCTTTTATTTGTTGACAAAAAAAATCTGCGAATTTCTCAGTTAAAAATGAGCTGTGACAGGGACTTCAAAAAAGTGCGAAAAAGTTCCTTAAGCATTTTCTTAAAAGGTGTATTAACAGCTGATTGAGGAATTTTTAATTTTTGACAGTACGATGGCTGCACCAATTAGTCAAAGTTTGAGGAGGTATGTTCATCAAAAGCAGGGTACTACTGGAAACTCTTTAAATCAAAATTCAGTTTGTAATATTGCAAATGTATTTTTTTTTTAGTTCAGGAACTAGTCTGATGTGAACCGTCCGACCCTTATCTTGTAATTTATTACTAGAGGGCGATCTCACCGAACGAAGTTAGCTGCAGTTCTTTTCTAATTTTCTTACTATAAAACCAATAGCTCTGGCTCTCTTCTTTTTCCGTGCCATCGACAATAAAAGCCGCCATTTCAAAAAAAAAAAAAAAACGCCCATTCGGACATATTTTAATTTTGTTAATGAATAAAACTAAAAAGACCAAAAATTGGCGTGATTAATTGTGCTTGAAGTGCACAAGTAAACAGAAAAATAAATTTCTAAAAAAAAAACAGTGGTTGTCAAATGTTGACAGTAAAATTCACCATTCTTAAAAATGTCAGCAAAATTCGATTGAGAAGAACTTGCCATTCAGATTCAGATAATTTCTCTTTTATTAATAAATATTGCAATTTACCTACTTGGCTCTTTAATTTTACTTTGTTCTTAGTCGACAGAGAGAATTTACTTCACATTAAATCGGAAATAAAACCACTCAGAGTTTTGGGAACTTATTTCCCACCTTATGTGGGACCTAAGTCCACTTCACAAAGGTAGGTATCACTTCCCAGTATAGGTAGGAACTAAGTCCCTCTGTGGGCCTTGCACCACATTGAGCTACCTACCTCAGTCTGTGTCTTAATTGCCACGCAGATTGACTTTAAAGTTTCATGAATATGGTTTAAGGTTCATTTCAAAGTTCTGGACAGAGTTGTCAAGAAAGGTCAAAGCAAAATGGGTTCCGAAGTCTTACCACTTGCAAACCATCAATTCTTAATATATGGTAGGGGCAAGGAATTCATTTGAATAATGTGTTCTTAGTGTAAACGAGCAGATGCCCTATAGCACAACAAACTACCTATGGAAATTTAAGTTTTGTAAAACACCAATGTGAGGTTGGTCCTCATAATCATCTTCATTGTGCAAGTTAACTTTTGCAAAGTCACAAGGGACAGAGCTTAAATTGACCATACGAAATTAATCACAAAATATTTAAAGCGAAGGTTGAAAATGATAAAATGAAAGCGAAATCTTTCTAAAACAAGTTTCATTTAAAAACTAAAACTGGCAATACGCACAAACAATATAAATGCACCTCAATGCAAAGCAGGCAAGCAGTGTGACCAGAGTGGACTAGTATACATGTCAACTTTAGTTTGAAGTCATGTTCTTTACGGCAAATAACAGAATTGAAACGTTTTCATTGCCAAACAACATATTTCATCCACTTGAATCCACTCTGTTAAGTTTCTTACAACAAGATTTAATATTTTTTTACCATTTAGCAGTTAAGTGGCCTTCACCAGAGACAATACTGAGACCCCCAACTCACAATCCTCTTGCCGCTGGCCCCTTCAGTTTTTTTTCAAATTCGCCATTTTGTTTTCCTATCGGTGTTATGTCTGTTTAGAATCCGTGTGACATGTAAAAACATACAAAAAATATAAATTCAATGCTGCCAACCGCTACCAACCATGGGGGAATGTGATAGAGTTCGAGAATACCACATTTTAAGATAACTGAATGCTATTGGTTGGTTATTATAAATTTTTAAAAAACGATTAATATAATTTGTTTAGTTAATAATGCGATCTAAATGAGATGTCTTATATACTAGAAACATATTAGGACAAATATTGTTGTGTATTTTCTGCTTTTGAATATCATTAACTTCGATTTGATGTGTACATTTTTCTTAAATAACTGAAGAAAAATTGCCCAAAATGTTTTTATTTTCATACAACCATTCTACAGTAATCATTTTTCATAAATATTTTCAGCAAAAGTGCACTAATTCCTAAAATAAAATACTATTTACACGAAACGAATAATTTCAAATTTAACTGACAAAATTCTATGAACGCTGGAAGCAACTTTGCCGACAGCGGAAGTGGGACACGCAAGGTGCGAGTGTGTTGGTGAGTGACAGTTGTCAATACGAATTTCTATGTAACAATACTAACGCACTTAGCGTGTACCACCCCATAGAAATATAGCTTGTAGGCAAGTAACGGAAAATCGGCCGAAGTTGGGGGTCTCAGTATTGTCTCTGGCCTTCACTCGTCCCGATATGATCGGTGGTCTCACCAGTAAATGACTCAGCACATCTGTCTTAAATGACAGTTTTTGCGAGACTTTCCGAGTCTTTGTTCAAATAATAATCGTATAGGATTTGCTTGCCCCTGACCTGACGTCGATTTCCTTTTATTCATACAAGCTTTCAAGTCGTGAATGTAATCAAGGCATGAATACTTTGTGGGTGTTTAGAATCAAACTGTTTTAAGCTTACCGGTTGAACGATAATCTCCAGTTCGGAGAGCGAGTTTAAATGATTTTGTATCTGAGCCAAAACAACAAAAAACCGGTCATAGGGTAAGAACCTTGAGCGAGAGTGCTAACAGCAGGTAAATGCAATTTTCACAAGTCACTGAATTGTAATTCAAATTCATATGGGATGTCTGAGTTAACGACTGCTAATGTGTGATATGAATTGCGATAAGAATGAGGGATTATCTGAAAATGTTGGCATTTCGTTGAAGCAATTCAGCTGTTAGTTTTAAGTCGCAGTTTGTATTTTTTTTGTTTTTTTTTTTTTTTCAGGTAAAGTCCTAGCGACTGGGAATTATGTCTTGAATTTGTGCTTGTCTTTCCAGTCTAAAGTATGACTTCTTTTTTGTTTAAACTTTTCTTGTTTGTATTTTTTTTTTTTTTTTTTTTTTTTTTTTTTTTTTTTTTTTTTTTTTTTTTTTCAAGTAAAGTCCTAGCGAATGGGAATTATGTCTTAGACTTATATGTGTCTTTCTAGTCATGCTTTAAGCCTTCTTTTTCGTTTAAACTTATCTTAAAAAATGATTCCAGACTCCCCAAGAATATCGTTTAATATGCATAAATTTGAATTAGTTGGAAGAATTTTGAATTTTTCTTAATTAAACAGACTAAGTACTATAAATGTTTATATCTTAATGTACCTATAAGCCAATTTATTGAAATAAATGGACTGAAACATTAAATGACATGAACTATCAGCTGCGCTGCAGGACTTTAAATTTCGAATTAAAACTCTCAAAACTCTCTCAACTCTCTCTCATACGGCTTTACCAATAAACATTTTTATTTTCGATTTTAAATTTTGGTAATCAAAAATATCTACATTTTCTATATAAATGTTGCAATTGTGATCTTCCGCAAATTTTATGTCGAGTGCATAAAATATTTAATTTTGAACAACAATCCTTTCTTTTTAAATATGAAATCACAGTATTAGAATTGTTATTAGGAAATACAGAAAATAGGTTAATTAACTCATTCTCGCTAAATGGTACCAACTTTTCTTTCTCTAACGTAAATATTTTGGACAGATGAGCTGGAAATAAAAATAATCAAGGAAGAGTTAAAAAGACTAATGTGGCGCTTTTCACCTGCGAAAAATCTGTTAACAAATGAGTCTTAAAACCTCTATTAAACCACTGGCTGCTTATCTCCGTAATAAGACCGATACTTACATAAAGGGTGAGTGGAACTTATGGCGATTTAATAAATCCTTCCGTGACAAAAGGTATCTGCATCTTTTCAGATAGCCAAGCAGCTATCAAATCGTTGGATTGCATCTCAAGTAATTCGAAAGTAGCTCCGGGCTCCGATTGTCGCTTTCGTAGAAAGCAGAGCTGTTTAATATTCACTTGCAATAGGTGCCGGTCGGGGAAGATAAGACTTCTCCTGTAGAAGCTTTTCTACTTTAATCGTCCTAGTTATGTTATTAACAACGACGTTAAAAGTCGTCTTCGCTTCATTAGAAGCTCAAGTTGGTTTTGTGGGTTAGGTTAATGGACGTTTTTTCTCCAGACGGATTTCGAACGATCTTTCGGTGCTGTAGGAATTTATATCCCTGATGACAGCTGATTTGTTAAGATGGGTTAGATCTGAGTGTCCCAACATTTTTATGAAACTGAAATGTAACAAATTCTGGCTTGAAATTGAAAAGAATAATCCAGAAATATTTTGTTTTCTGTCTAATAGTCCCTAGCAAAATTGGAACTAGACTGACCAATAGATCGTTAGAAAAAAAACGGCTAAAATGGGACGCTTACTTTTTAAAGTATTAAGTACCGTAAAAGCTGTGCAACCACAAACAGTTTTTTATATGACATCATTGTATTTCGTTCATCGTTTTATTTTATTTTGGGCATTAAATCCAATTCCCCTTTTCACTATTAGCGACTATTAGGGGATTATGTTTTTTTTTTTTAAACCAATTTGGTTATACTGAAAGTGAACAAATTATTGACGCAGAGTAAATTTGATCAGAGTCCCCCATTTCACTCTTAGCAACTCTTAGCGGAATACCTAATGTTTTAAAGCCAACCTGGTTACACTAAAAATGAGCAAATGATTGAACGGGAGTGAAAAGCCAACCTATCGCGCTAGATTCAGAATCTTTTCCGTTGACTTTTGACGTAAAAAAAAGGTCAGCAAATTTGATCTTCTACCAAAAGCATACTCAAAACTTCGAGGATAACAAAATCAGGGGTTACAACTTGGTGATGCAATTCAAATAATATTTCTTATATCGAAAATTAAAATATGGCATTATGCCAGGTAAAGCGTCAACGAATCTATGTAACTGATTTGGGGTTGAGTTGTCGCACCAGAGATGAAGTGAGGTACTCTTCTGTCATTTTGAGACATGTGAAAACCATCAATCGGTATACTACATACTTGACTCAGTGCAGAACCGACGTTTCTTATTGCCTCAGTTGATAGTTCTTTCCATTGACAACCGACTTGTTTTATAAAATAAATCAATTTCAACTCAATAGTCAACCCGAGCACTTACGAAAGGGTACCCAGTTGGAAAAATCATCTCAACAGCAATCCAGCAAGGTGCCGAAAACTTCTTATGAGAAAAGTAAATGCAAGACGCAAGTCGCTGTAGGCATATCCGCCACTCAATATTCAAATCACTTCAACGTCCGACAGCAATAATTGTCACATTGTGGATTTTCCATCTTCCTTCCTTCCCAAGCCCAACGCCGCCGATAAAAGCAAACTTTTGGCGATCATTCTAGTCATGTTCACGTCATCTATCCGATCGTTTGCGGAACAGTCACACCCATTTTTGTCAACGGCTTTTAAAGATTTACAACAAAAAAACATGTGCCGGCACGCAAAACAGCCGATAAAAAGATACCCCATAGCCACTTCGTTTTCCATTGTGTGATAAGGTAAAATATACGCGTCCATGCATTGTTCACTGTTTTAGTTTTACATGCTAGCTGTTTGTATATGGAATCGCTTGAGAAAAAATTCCCAAATTCGCCCCCAGATAAGAAACAATCACTTGAAGTCTATAAAAGGCAAAACCCACTGAGAAACCAACGCACGCTTAGAACTGGGAATTTTCTGTTTCGATAAAGAGAAAGTTTTGCGATACGATCTCTGTTATCAAGACTGTGGAAGACTATTGATAAATTAGCTGAACACACTTGACTTTGACTGTTGGCAGTCAATAGATATCTGGAGTAGACAGACGAATTGTCGAAAAAATTTCGTCTATATTAAGGTACGGTTGTCACTTTTTTTTTAGATGGAATGTAACATCTTTGAATAGTTCCCCAAGACTCTTGGTTTAATTGGGTATGGGACTATGACAAGTTCACTAAATTAAGTCGGTCTTATATAAGCAACAAATAAATTTCCGTGGTTTACAGATAACGCAATTTGGCGCACGATTTGAGCATTTGGCTTTTAAAAAAAATATACATAGTTGACGCATTTGTTCCGTATAGGTATTCTAAGCCTACCCACTGGAAACCGTTCGCTTTTTGCAAGTTTTTATACTTGAGACGAATAGAACGGACTGACAAATTTATGCCGAGTCCGAACGGCTGAATTGAAAAGCTCTTTCAGGACTTCTACCCTCAGAAGTTTGTCTCAGACGTTCACGAGAGGTAGCACAGTGGTAAAAAGCCTTAAGAATTTTTGATGTGTAAACATCTAAGGGCGCGTTATTGGAATCTGGTGGAGTAATTCCACACATTTAGCTTGCGGGGACAGAAATGTGTCACTGTGTTTTATCATTGCATACATTTATGAGATGGGGCATATTAATTTCAGCTTTTTGTTGATGTGAACTAAAGCATGTTTTTCATATAATTTATGATGGTCTCACATTTCTTCCCTGTGGCGGATATCTCGAGGAAATTCAGTTCCAAATCTTTCGTGAATTACCAGGCACGCAGAAATCACAGCTGGACAACAACTAACAAAAATGTCGTAGACCAGCAATATGCAATGCAAGCCGAATGAAATTCCAATGACACTTTCACTTACTGTGTAACAGTTGATGTCATTTAACTTGCGGGGATGGAAATGCAAACGGGTATTTGTTATTTCATAATATATCAAGAATACGGTTATTACAATTCCCTCTTTTCTCAATGACGTGTATCAAGCCACACACATACCGCACGCACGGTGTTTACACATACACATATTTCGGGACTGTCGGATACAGTCGCACCAATTTTTTTTTTTTTTTTTTGCATATCCGTGGGTTGAACTCCTCGCTCAATGTGGGACTTGCTGTCTGTCAGTGTCAGCTCTTTCCGCAGACTGTTTAGTCAGTTCATTCTGAGCTCCTAGGGTACTCTGAATTGAGGTACAAACTGACAGCTCTAATGCGTCTGAGCTTAATAAGTAACCAGAACTTTTGACAGTTCTGTCTTTGCTCTTAATTAATAGAGAGCCTCCTTCACCTGTCAGTTCTAACTGAAAAATTGTGGTTAAGATCGTTTCTGGGATTTAACGTTTGCACTTTTATTTCGCACTGTGTTACTGATTCGAATTACAAAGGACCTTCACCTTAAAATGACCTAAGGAAGCCACTTTAGCTGATTGATTGATTTGTAAAAATGTGGACAACAGCCTCTGATTTCAATCAACCTACAGACCAAATCATTAACGAAAGACTGGAAGATTTCGATTTGGTCACGGGAAATGAAGATGTAGAGAGTATAGCCGCCATTAAGAAGACGGTGTGCCTATACTATTTGTCGAACTCATTGAACCAGTAACCTCACCGAAGTTATAAACTGGTGCATTATAACTATGACTGTTCCGGATTCCTGGAAAGTTTCAAGAGTCTAACCTTTCCTGCTGATTTTCGACCAATAATTAGCATCCTACTTTGTTTGTCTAAGGTCTTTGAATAGTTATGATACCATTTCGCAAAATAATTTGTTAAATTCTCGACAGTCTGGTTTTAAAGCTAACCATAGCCGTTCCTCAGCTATGGTCAACTGACTTGAGGAAATAAGACTACGACAAAAATAACATAACGCTGCTGTGCTTACTATAGATTTTCAAAAGCTTTTGACAAGGTGAACCCTGAGTTTCTGCTTTGGAAACTAAAAAAATTATTCGGACTCAGTGATAGAGCAGTTAAACTGATGAAAAATGTTCTCCCTGATAGGTTGCAAAGTGTCTTCACAAATGTAAATCATTCTCTATTAAAAACGATCACACAGGGCGTACCAGAGGGATCAATATTAGGACCGATCTTATTCTGCATTTTCATAAATGATCTTCCACATGTTTGTAAACATGCATCTGTTCACTTATGTGCTGATGTGCACCTTCATGCTGCAAAGTCGCTCCAAAATCTTGATGAACTCACAGCACATCTCAATGAAGATTTAGAGCGAATTCACAGATGGTCTGTAGAGAATGGACTACAACTAAATCCAAAAAAGTCGCAAGTTATATATATATATAATACAAAAAGTTCAACCACTTCTTACCAGATATTTGGCTAAATTATTATAAAATCAAATTTGCTGAAACTATCGTAATCGTAGGGTTCATTATAAATCTTAGCCCATTAGCTGGTCACAATCAAATAAACATTGTCGTTGGACGAATCTATGGATGTCTCCGTAAATTTTGGATCTCTGTTACTACCTCTCATTACATTATGCTGAGGCTGTCTATAACTATAGCACACTCGACTCTTTTTTGCAACGTAAATACAATGCCTTATATTGTTTTAGACTGTTTTTGTATATGTCCCAGTCCTCTTGTAGCCGAGGGACTTAGCCGGATTAAAACATTTCCTGCTTTCTTGGCGCAACTTTGCTAGGTGTATATTCCACCACGGTGGTTTGCTCCCTTTTCTATGCCTACTGCTCTTTCAAATGCTTCGTTCATCGATTTGGTGACTTTATCAACCATATAATCAATATCCGATGGTGAATTCGGTTGATTATCTACATGTTTATGCTTTAGAAAATAGTTATATACCTGCTAATACTATAAACCGGTTTTCCTGGGATTTTGGAAGGTTTCAAGTGGAGGCCGAAGAAGATCAATTTTAAATTAATTATAGCGGTGGTCCGAGAATGAAACATCTCTGGAGACCATCCATTTAGTAATTAATCCTGTTGATAAAGGTAGGTTCTGAACCTTTGTTACATCATACGAGATTAGTTGTCATAATGTAATCAAAAAGACACTCACCCCTGTTGTTTATGCCGCTGCTTCCCCATCAAATAAATAAATTGAATTGAACATGCCAACGCTAGTCCACACACTTTAGTTTATATCATCAGCGTCATAACTATTTTTTAAAACAAATTTCATTAAATGCGACATTTTTCCCCTTCACAGCCGACGAGAACTGCACAAATGCTTTCCAACTTTCCACCGTACTTGTGGCGCCCTTCATAACAACACAGAGCCTTGCCCAATTTTAGTAAATCCGCTTCTGACTACATTGATTGGCGATATTCACCAGTCAAGTATACACAGTTCAACATACATCCGCACACCGCACGTATTCATACATTAATGCAACCACTGCTTTCAGCTCTCTGCTCACTGCTCCTCTCCGCCCCTTTAAACCGTCGTTTTATTATTCGCCTTTAACCACAAAGAGTGCCATTGCAGTCACAATAAATTCATATACATCTACATGTTCGAACCAGAAAACCGGATGACCCGGACCCGCAGCGCCAATATTCGGCGAAAATGTTGTCGCTCTTTAAACGATAAAAGCCCAATGTTTACAAGCGTACACGCACTCAGCATCTTCAAGATGCCAAGCATCTTTGACCGCAAAGAAAGAAGGTGTGTCTGTTCTGCCACCGGCAACGAAAGACCTTGCAAAAGAAGTCAATGATCCCCAATCAGTTTTACGTGTGCTGCGCGAGAGTTGAGAGTTGAATTCCCTTTGAGCAATGGAGTAATCCATAAAGTTTACCGTTCCCCCCGAGGAACGAACAGCGGTGGATATCCCCAAAATATCCCAAGGGTGCTTGGTCGCGATTTATCTTGATTATCAACACTAAATACATGGATTACTTTTGTGAGGGAGATTAAGCTGCGAGAGTAAATGTGAGACAATGTTTTACAGGTGCGGAAGTGCTTATTGTGGATCCCTCCGACCGGTCCTTTATATATATATATACTTAAAAGAGACAAATTCATTTTGGATTACACCTGAGACGAAGCATCAGTTTGGTTTCTTTCTGCTTATCTGGGTGATGTACGAGTGAAGTGTACTGTATCAGGTGATGCTGACGTAAGAGATAGTGATAGAGCTGTTTGTTGCACACGGAGCATGCCATTCCTACGTCAGATACTGTTGCATTATGCTGATAAATATTTTTCTGATGGAGTTTTCAATTTAAAGTGTGTGCGTAGTGTTTTGAAGGTCGTTTTTTTTTTTCTATAGATTACCGCTATTTGTCGCTTCAGTGTGTGGAGACACTAATTAGATGAAACCGATGTGGGACACATAACCTCTAATTAAGCATGTGCTGGCTTCAGTTTATGCGAGTTAAGTGATGCAAAATGCAAACATTGATAAGGGGGTGGTGAAATTTTGAGTAAGCAAATCCGAGTTAAAGGTTGATAAGTTTCAAGTTGTAGTTTTGATCTACGTTTTATGTGCTCTTTTAAACGTCGATGTCGTTGCTGTCTCATAATTTCTCTTGGGATTTTTTTATGGTGCAAGTTTGTATTTAGGTGCGTGATTATTTATACGAACTTTGTTAGTTTTTACAGCGAATTCAGCGCCGGGGGTATCTTGTTTAATGTTTGTACCCACTGACACTAACAAGGGCATTTTTAACGACTTAGAAAGCCTACTCATTTACAGAGGGAGTTACAATTTTGATATGCACACACCACACATATTACAATGCACAGCCGTGAGTGTAGGATACTGGAGGAATTAGTAGCTTCTTCATATTCCTCTTGACTTACAAAATTACGTGTCCCGTTTGCGGAAGCAATTTATCCAGCCTTTATAATCTGTTTCGTGCAATTTGTGACATTTGCTAAAGTATTTTTGGCCTAAACACGGTTTCTGTGTGGATTTGGATTTTCTATCCCATCAGGGAAAAAGTGTTCGCCGAATTAAAATGGAGTTATCTAGTTTTCTTGGTCGTTCCAATTGGCCAACTCATTCACTAGACATACGAAAGCAAAATTGTCTGAAAGAAGGCAATTTTCATTACAGACCCTACAAGCTACAACCACTGTGCTCTTTCGGAAGAAGGTGCTATGTCTAGGCTTGGTCTGTGAATGGTAGACTGTTCACATCTTCAATAAGAGGGGGCTTATGCTACTCACTGAACATGAGAAACCAACGCATGGCTTTAGGAAGAACTTTAAAGTCCTTATACTTGACAGATTAAATTTCTCTCCGTACTGTCATCAAAGTTTTATGTTTTATTGAGATATAATGTTCAGAGATTGCTTAACAAATAAAAAAACGGCGTTAGTTTTTCTTCGATTTGTCATATTGACTGCCAGAACCCTGAAGTGCTTTCCACACGAAGATCTAAACGTGGTTGCAACCGACCTAGCATTGGTAAAAGGTTCCAGGTTCCAGCGCCCCCAACCATTGTAATCGCTAGGTGGGAGTGAGGGACATTCAAATTGATACTGATGATTATTTTTTAATAGACGTTGAAATATTGGACCTATAGAGCTAGCAACTCAGTGCCAGAGCTAAGAGCTTAAGAGCGGTATACAAATTCAGTCTGCACAAATATTATGAAATTTGCCGATAACCCATTAAAAAAAAAAGCCTACTTTGCGTCTCCAAAATTTCGAAAACAACATTTTTCAGACGAGTTTTGCCCTTTATGATTTGGAGTCAGCTAACGTTCTAGGTTCCCATATAGTAAACCTGGGGTCGTAAACCCCAAAAAGGCATCAGAAGGGACCTACAATGGTCAAAGTGTAGTGTGTACACTGGGAGTGGGTCGAAATTCTGCTTTCAAAATTCTGCTTTGCAAAATTCTATATTTACACACAAAAATTCTTATTCTCAAAATTCTGCTTAACAAAATTCGGCTTTTCAAATTTAAAGCAAAAAAATTCAGCTTGTTCTGCTTTTTTCCAACTAACAAATGTAAAAACAAAAATAAATTTAAAAGCTACCTATTTTATTTGTAAAAAAAATTAAATTAAAAACAAAAAAGGAAAGAAGTAATAAAAACGAAACTAAATATTGAAAATAGAAAAGAAAATGTTAAATTGCATTTAACAAAAAAAAAATCAGAATTAAGATACGAAAGAAAACAAAATAAAAAAAAAACGAATTTGAAAAAATTACAAGTAAAAAAGCGCGCGATTTTGAACATTTTCAAAACCTATTTTTATTATTTACAGAATTTTGAAAAGCAGAATTTCGAAAAGCATAATTTTGTGAAAAGAATATAATACATAAGTCTGGTGCGCTTCAGATTATTGGATAGGATTTGCAAATTGCAACCGTGCGTTAAAACCGCTCGCAGGTATGGATATTGCGGATTCTAAAAAAAAATCAAGCGTTCTCCTTAAGGACATTAATTAAAAAATAAATCGTCAGCTGGTTTTATGCTCTTACATAATAATTGAACCGTGTAGTTCCCTTCATCTAGAAATTCCAGGAGTACCCAGCTTCATTTAGAGAAATAGTCCCCACTTGTATATCCAATTCAACCACTCCCTCATCGATTACCTTAACGTGGGGACCTTCTCTCTATTTCGTTCCGAAAGTCAATCCTATTTGAAATTGTTTTCCGTTCAGCTTTTAACTAGGTAGGTACTCTATTTCGAAACAAAACAATTTTTTTTTTTTTTTGATAATATTAATTCCACTTTCGGAATCCTAAATCCGACAGTGGTAGGTACAAAACGTTCGTTTTCGAAAAAAAAATATGTAGCTGTACCTAATTAAAAACATTCCATGGCCTCTGATGAAACTATCTCAACCGCGATTAGTGGGACAAGTACCCTCAAAATCCCATTCCCATAATTTTAAATCCGACTCCATTTTATATTAGTAGATTTTAAAATTAAACCAAAAACAATGTATGTATGTTCCTGCACCAACAATCAGAAAATCCAATTTTCGTCGATGTAAAAACACAGTTCCATTTCCTCTCCTTTGTCCCTGAACAAAGGCAATTATGCGCGGCATTTACATTTATTATACAATAATTACCCGATCCACATCACACTGATTAGCGCCCTATTAAATCGATAGCAGTTTGCCGAATATATATGTAAGACAAATCCATACTGGGACAAACAAAGGGGACACCCAAACGCTATCAATGGCAATGACACAACTACCCAGCTAGTCCCAAATGGGCTCTCAAAAAAAAAAAAAAAAAAAAAAAAAAAAACACTTCGTCTCGGGGGAAACGGCTTTGGCTATACAAATACGCGTACATTTCACTCACCCACTCTGAGCGGGGCCAATAGCTGGGAATATTTTATTGTGCGATAGAATGTGATACGAACGCAACACGTGATCAAAATTCCTTATATGTGTCGCCAGGTCGTTCCAAGTGTTCTTAATTTCGAGCGCACAAGCACGCGGCCACCAATCTCATAAAAGGACGACTTTTGACGTGTCGTTTGTTGTGTGAACAAACAATAAGAGAAACAACAAAAATAGGACGAAACGATTTAAGGGTGTTAGCTTTATTGGATTGACATTATGTAAGACGTCTTAGCGCAAAGTGGCGAATTGGCTAATGTGTGTAGGTGGGTCCTTTTGATCGGTGGGCGATGACGGGCGGCTTGTGGTGCGAATTCCAGCAGCAAATTTGATTGACCTCTTTTGGATTTTTCTTTGCAGATCACAAGGACACGATTCTTGTTTGTAATTGAATTTATTTTATTGCCATACACGTATGTGCGTTATAAAAAGAAAAAAAAAACAAATAAATTTGTCGTTCGAATTAAAGTTGTGCGCGCGTAAAACAATTGTCAGTGCCACTGGTCGAGGGCATTTTGATTACAACAGTTAAATAAGTGTAAAAAGAAAAACAAAAAAACAACCTTACAGTCGCAATAGAGGCAGCAACACAAAAATGACAACTTCAAAGGGACTTGTACTGACTGCAGCTTGCATCATTGGTGAGTAGTATTTTTTTTTTTTTTTTTTTTTTTTTTTTTTTTTTTGTATATATGGCATGGACTTGGACAGTGTCTTGGTCGAATGGGGTGACGTTTTGATAGCAAAATAGACAGCACGTACGAGTGCGAGTAGTTGCTGTTTCCGCAGCGGTAGACGCTAATTGTTGCCAAGCAATTGCGCGAATGCGTTTCAAATTTGTTAAATGAAGTTAGTTCGGTGGGATGGTGTCGTTAGTTATTAGCACTTTGTATATAACTAGGGTAAGACTGGAAGGCAATTTGTATTCTCTCGATAGATGTTGCTGAACGTCTGGGATCGGGTCTCATTCGGGGTCACTACTACGACTTATAACAGGTTTCCTAAGGAAAAATTAGGTATATCAGACGAGTGCTGAAACTTCAAGCCAATTACTAGAATCTTAAGATGCACTAACCCATAAGAGAAATAAATACCAAACACGGACCTGCTACTCATTCCCAGAATACTAAAAGAAACGGAATAATGTGCTCTAAGGCAGACTTTCTTGCCAAGGACAACACAGACCAAGCTCTCAAATACAATTTTTAAAAGAACCGTAATGCGGAGGGACTCTAGGTGAGAAAATTACCCTCTCCAAGGTGTAAGCAGGAGACACAATAGATCACAAGTTCGCAGTGCACAAAACCCTCTATAAATGGTATTGATGTACCTACCTCTTAAAAAATGTGTCGCTAATTTGGTCTTTCTTAACTTTATGACAGAGGCTACAGCTGAATGTCCACTAGGGAGTTTGCTCTCGAGTGCTTCGCGCTGCGTTTTTATTCGCAAATCGACCTGCAAATCATTCTAGGTAGGGAAAACAAAAGACTAGGATTTGAGGGTGTTTATATTAAAATCAAAAATTCGGTATCAGTAATAATTATGTAATGAATTAGAGCGACACGTTTTGGTGTGACCCGACCTTTATCTTCTATTTAACACTAGAGGGCGATCTCACCAAGCGAAGTTGGTTGTTATTTCGACCGTAGTTTCTCTTGGTATAAAACCTATGGCGCTATTGTTCTGCGCTCCCTTCCTTTCTTTTCCCGTCGTCATTGCTAGCCGCCATACGCCATCTTGGAGCTTGGGCACATTTTAATTTTTCTCGAACATACCCCTGTGCTTCTTTACGTGATCCAAAACAGAGGGCTTGGATAATATACCTTCAAGGAGTAGTTGTTATATCGTGGGATTTATCCCTTTTCGTGGGAATTTCGATGACCGAAAAGCCTTTCGTGGGATAAACGGATAAAGCATCAAGTCGTGGGATTTTGAGGAATCTAACAAAAAACATTAAAACTATAATTTTTTGCTGAAATTTCATGAAAACTCCTACATTTCACGATGATTATTAACACACTGAATGTGCATAAAAAAACTGCTTATATAAATTGTCCCTTATCAAAATTTTCTAGTACCAAAAAATAATCGTAATAATGTTACAAACTTTGATTTGTATACTAAAAGTTAATTAACCGTGATTTTTCTTCCTTGTATAACAAATTTTACTTCTAAAAACTGGATTTTTGAGGCGAAAAAGTGTCATGGGATTTAAAAGGGATTTTGAGTACAGTGAAAAGGGAAAAAAGGGAAAAATTACCACGCTTCGTGGGATAAATGAAAAGAGAGTGCTAACAACACTGTTGGGGACATGTGAAAGTTTAGCTTTGTCATAACTCCCTTAAGACTATGCAGTCATATTTTATAGATGAGATTTCACTCTGCAAGCTTTGTTCTCACTGTTAAAAAATATTTACTAAGACCTAGACAGCTGACATTGTTATAGGTATAAATAAATAAATCGAATACATTAAAAATTCAATGGATTAAAGATGGCGGCACCAGTTGCAAATACACCCTCTGTCAACTCGTTTGTCCGCTTGTAGTTCTAGAACTACAGGGTCAATGTCCATATAGAGGGTGCATTTGTAACTGGTGCCGCCATCTTTAAACCGTTGACTTTTTAACATTTTAGATTTGGCTATTTTTCGTAGATGAATTCCACCGCTGAAGACGCATTGAATAGCATTGTGTTCGCGAATTTACTATTCAATTTCTGTTCCAACTTCAATATGAAAAAGGTCAGCTTTAAAGCTTAAAGAACTTGTACCTGGGTACAAAGATGCCGCAGTAAAATTGGTAACCAAAACTAACCACAGAGTGATCAAAAAAAAGGAGACAGTTGACTCCCTATTTCTATTTCAGTCGTAGAGCCTTTCATGGACATGACACCATTCACCCTTATCGAATGCCACCCTTCCCTTCTAATGAACGACATTACTAAGCCTGGGGTCGAATTACCGCATCCGTGAGCGAGCCATACGTCACTGAATTTTGTGGATTTTACGAGCGAAACAATAACAAATTCAGTCACGTATTACTCGGATGCGGTAATTCAACCCCTGATCCCTCTTTTTAAGAATCCTTTTGAAAAGGCACAGCCTACAGTCAAAAATGCTTAATCAAAATCTATAGTAGTGTCACACAGCACATAAATACAACCGTCTAGCTACAAAGAACACTCTCTCCCCCTGACAACACATTCAGAAAAAAAATATTATTAATTTCCCTTTAATCTTCACGAACAGGTGGATGATATTACCTCCTCCACATACACATCCCCTTATCTGGAAGCAAAAAAAAAAGTCCGTAAAAGGCCCCGACGCGGCAATAAAAAACCAGGATAAGCACAGAAACATACCCGAGTAAAATTATCTCACAGCGCGCCAGAATTCATTCGTGGAAAAAAAATCAGATTTATATTTAGAAAAGTATGTAATAATTACCCACGACACTGTTATGACCATCACAGCCTCCTCGCTGGTCAGTGGTAATCGGTTATGGGCTATCTACGAATGCGGCGCTCATCCACACAAAGCGGGATGCGAGTATCTCCGTGGATCCTGTGATGAATGCTTGTCCTGTCTCCTGTGCCCGCATTCCACTCCACCTATTAAGAGGCAAACATGGTCGCCATTATTCGGTTATTGCTGTTGCAATGCTCGGTGGTGACCAACATTTTGCCGGCGGGTTGGGTAAAGCAATTTTAACAATTTTTTGTTTAATTTTAATTTCGTCCGAGGAATACGGTCGTTTTTTCTGGGTTCGCATCATCCCCGTTCAAAGATTTATCCTTGCCTTTTTAATAAGCGATAAAAAATGATGCGCAAGGGAACAAGATGATGGGTTATCCTTTTTTTTTTGCCGCTGCTTGGCCTGTGTGTGTGCTGTAGCTATACATCCCCACGCGATAAAATTAAATAATTTCTTTAACAATTTAACTTTTTTTTTTTTTTACTTTTGCCGCATGGAAGCGTCGATCTTTTAATCATTCGGAGCCAATGCCTTAGTCTGATACCGGCTCATTCTTCTCTGCTAAAAGAAGAGCTTTGCTGTGTGTTAATATTATGAAAATGAATCATTTTATCATTAATAATTTTTTGTTGAAGAAATTCATCTTATATACACAGAGAGAGAGAGAGAGGGAGGTTGGTAAAGTTTTGATGGGTCCTTCGAGCCGGAGCATGTCCCAAAATGTGTAGATGGTTGCGCGCTCCTTAAGATTCATGGTGAAAGGTTAATTTCTGGGGGTAATCTGTCCGCCAAAGATGAATGGTGTAGATTTGTCGATGAATTGTTGATGAAAGAAAAATTCCTAATTAGTTAATTTATATTAAAAATTATGACTTGCAAAGACGAACGTGGGGGAATAACCCTCTGTTCAAGAGGTTTCACATTCTCTACCATATAAAGATGAGAGAAATTGTTGTCGCAAACAGTCCTGTGTTGGTGGCCCCCATATAAACACTGGAAATCTGCACCAGAAATGTGGTAATTAATGGAAAATTGCTTCATTATTTATGCAAAGATATTGTGGATATTGTGGATCCTTGCAATGAATTAATTTGCTCGAAAAGTGCCATGGCAGTAGCTCTTGGATGGCCAAAGTTCCTACCAACTGTGAGTCGAACACAGGTGGTGTATACTCAGTCATCTTTATCCACCCACCTAGGTGACGATAAAGGAAGACAAATTTCCATTCCAGGGCATTCCCAGTTATTTGCAACCGATATAAATTATATAGGTATGGCAAGAATGTGAGTGAGACGATGGCAAGTGCGGTTTTTCTTCGAGAGGAAAGTATTCCGACTTGAGGAGAAGGAAAAAAGTTCAACTGCATGTTGCTGAAGTTTGCTGCTGGGCTTGGGTCGGTGTGTTCTTCGTTTGCGGCGTACAAGTAGACGTTATACCATGACCAAGAGATTCGACTGCGGGTGGATATATATACCTTTAAGAGTTCTCCATGAATGACTTATTTAGGGCATGGCTGAGCATCATGCTTATGAGCTGTTAATATTCAAATGCTTTTTGACATTGTAATCGTGTTTGTGTGCCCAGTAGATTAAAGGGTTAATAAAGAGCTATGCGTCTGGGTTTTCGTTTGTCTCTGGGGGTGAACGGTAGTAGTTTGGCCAGTGGGGTAAATTGATTTTATACTTATCACAAAGGTTAAGGTTTTTATTTTAGTTTTGCGGACAATTTAATAAGAACAGGCGACTTACCCCAGGTGTTAGCTGACTTGGTCATTCGATGTGTGTTTGCCTGCAAAAAAAGGGTGTTGTTAAAAAAATGTTTAAGTCTTCTGTTGCAAGATGTGAAATGTGTTTTTACAAATTGTAAGGGATTAGCCTTGGACCTACAAATATTTTTTGTTTTAAAGCCATTCAATTTAATATTTGTAGGGTAAACTCACAAGGGACCTTATAATGGTATAAGTGTATTGGCTACCCGACAGCCACTTCAACCTTAGTAAGCTCACACATGCATTCAAATTACGGAGTAAGTATTTTACTGTCGAAAAATACCAGACGTCACATTCTAGCCAACACTTGACGGACGCTAAACATCCCGGGCTCAAGCCTTTATAAAAAGTATGTTTTCAATTTATTGCATAAACAAGTTGGTTCTGCAAACTTGGATCATCACTAGGAGGTGGAAAGCTATTGTTAGGCTCGTTTTATAGCACATCTGTCTCAGCTAGGCATAGTAAAACAGAATCTTCCGCACGAAATTCAACTAAACTCTTCTGGATAATTCCGAGATTCGCACAAGGGATTTATCCCAAGCAGAAGTGATTTGAGAGGAGCGGTTTATCGTGACACCTTTCTGATGCTGTAGTAATGAAAATGCGAGTAAAACGCTTTCAGAGCCATTCACTTTAAGCTGTCAGGAACTACGAGATCTTTGATTAAAATTTTAAGCCGAGAAACAAAACAAAGTTTACCAGTTTATTCCACTCTTTCGCAGTTCACAAATGTCAGTTTGAACTGTTTTATTGGTCTCAAATAATTGGTTGAAAAATCTATTCCACAAAATAGACCCATAGTCACAAATAGTAAGTCGGAATTTTAAGTGCAATAAAAGGAACCATCCATCTGGGCCAGCTTTTCAGGGGCCTTACTCTGTATTTCGATTCGAAAGTAAAAACTGTTCGAAAGCTGTTTCCGATTCTAATTTCAAATGTTACTCTGTATAACTTTCGAATCGAAAGGAAATGTTGTATAGAAACCTTTGCAACATTCGAATAAATGTTCCTAGATTCGAGCTGTTTTTTCTCAGAGATGACTTTTAAATTAAACAAAATGTCAAATAAATCGTTTTTGATTATTAAATTTATTCGTTGATGGTTGAATTTCAATATAATATATAATATTTTAAAGGTATAAATGAAAGACTTCTTAATTTGCACTAAAATCACGATTTTCAATTAAATTTAATTTCTTGGCTGTGTCTTCGTCTTCAACTCCATAATTTGCTTTTTTAACTCCAATTTTGTGTTCGACTTCATTATTTTTTTAACTTTCTCCATTACGTAGTAAAAGAACTCGAGATATTAATCAATTCTGACATTACGATGATAGACGAACTCAAAAAAATTGTTCGCAAAATTCTGTCCGGTCTGTCTGTCCCACAGGCCTACAGCCTAAACGGCTGACCAGATTTCGTTCAAACTTCGGATTTGGCGTTTGTGGGCTTAGGGCTCGGTGCCGTTTTTAATTTTGGAACTTGGAAGGTAACCTCAATATTAATGGTCCTTCCCATACAAAATGTTCGTACCAGTTTGATTTCCTCGAAAACGGCTCTAACGAGTTCAACCAAAATTGATATTTAAGCTTACGTGGGTGAGGTTACCATGACTACATACCCAGTTTTTGGCTAAAAATTCGAGTAATGGTATGTACTATTAAAATTTGGACATATCTCGAAAACGGTCCATACGATTGTAACATAAATTAATTTATGAGTATGGTCATATCTCGAAAACCCCATTTTTGACTTCGATAAAACTTTAAAAACCTATAACTCTCTAACCGAACCGGCGACTGACTTTTAAAAACTCGCATTGTTATTATGTAGGTACCTACTGTCAGCTTTTATATAGCATTGATTCTCAGATCATCAAATCTTTACCTAACTATCTAATAAAATAAGAAAACAACCAACAAGTATTAATACTTTTGTTCGGGGTTTTCCTTTAAAATAAAATGAAATCATCAAAAATATCGTCATATCAATATTTATTATGTTTTCTTCAATTAATTTATAACATGGTATCCATAAATATTATTTATGTATTTTTTTTTAATATATACTTACATTATAGCTTTTAGCAAAGCTTTTCCGAATGGTAATTAGATATCGAATGAAATTTCAGAAATTCGAATGTATTTAGCAACGAAAATAGAGTTGCGAAGTACGAAATTTCCGATTTTCGAGCAAATGTATCTAGATAAATGAAATTCGGATTTCAATTTCCGATTTTAAAATAACGGAGTACATATTTTCCGAATTCGAACGATTTAACTTTAGAATCGAATTACAGAGTTAGGCCCCAGCTCCCGAGTTCTTCAACAAAACAGGCCTCAAACGGATTCTTTCATAAACGTGGATCCTCCTTCTAAAACAGTCAAACAAAAATACAGCATCCATCTCTGTCTCACAGTCTTGCAGCAACCAGGGGCCGTCTCTGAATTTTGTGGATTTAACAAGCAAAACAATAATAACAAATTCAATGACGTAGTACTTGATCACGTGTGCGATAATTCAACCCCAGTTCTGAACTTGAAAAGAAGGTGCACCGCATTCCAAGTTCTTGCACATGGCATAAACTACAGGCCGTAAGTTTTTTCACGCGCTTAAGTATGAATTAAATAGTCAAGGCACGTTTTTTAATTAATTAATTATAATTTTTTAAAAGAAAGATATCGCGCGATGCTTAATAATCATATTTGGTGTCCAGGATACATTTTTCGAAGTCACCAAGTGAAATTTTCCAGAGAAAATTGCAAATTGTGACCTACTAAATATATAAGACTAAGGTTAAACAGATTATTGGTAAGGCCCACTGTATTCGTTCAAAATTTCGAACTCGAGATGTTAGTCAATTCTGAGATAACGATGATAAGGGAACTCAAAAAAGAGGGTCGCGCAATTTTCCGAGGCCTACAACCTAAACGGCTGCCCGGATTGAATTCAAACTTCGGATTTAGAGTTTGTGGGCTTACAGTTCGGGGCCGTTTTTTTTTTTTTTTTTTTTTTGCTTCATGGTACTTCCCACATAAAATGTTCGTACCAGTTTGATTTGTTCGAAAATGGCTCCAACGATTTGAACCGAAGTTGATATTTAAGCTTGAGTAGGTCAGTTTACCATGAATGCGTACCCATTTTTTGGCTAAAAATTCTAATAACGTTATTTTTGAAATTTCGACATATCTCGAAAACGGTCCATACGATTTTAACAAAAATTAATTTCTAAGGTAATATGATAATCTTTTTTTCAGTTTTTCTCTGTATTATCTTAAAATGGATTTCTGAAAAAGTCATTTTTTTAAGATTTAATTTTCTTTAGTTTACCTGAAGACCTGATTATTTGACCAAAATACAAACTTAGAGTAAAATCTATTCTCTATTTTTGCGGATTGATTTTCAATTCCAAACACCGAAAACGAACATTTTAAAAACTGACCATATCTCGAAAATCCCAATTTCAAATTCGACAAAACTTTAAAAACCAAGTTATGCTTATATCGCGAACAATAACTCTTTGACGTAGGGTAAAAAGGGGTTAAGTCAAAGAATGCATTTTGGGTTTTGTTTTATTTCGTTTGGTATTAACGACTTAAGTCTAGCACAACTTCTTCCCATCGTATAATTTAATCTTTTGGCAATACGTCAAACTTAACTAACTAAGTTAAAACTTAACTAAACTACTTTTAATTTGGTTTTACGAATAACTGCAGAAACTGACTTAACCCCTTTTTACCTAACGTTAAACAACTTATACTCAGTATTCAGCAAGATAGGTAAGCAATAGGTTTTTTTTTAAACTAAACACTGCAATATTTGTTACTGTTTTGTCTACTAAATTTTACAAAAACTGTTCTAACGATTTTGATTACAATACATATTAAAGATAATATCAGTAGTCTAAATAAGATTCCGTACTTAGATTTTCTCACAAAAAATCGAATTCAATCATTTTTTGGATTATTTCTCAAAAATAACTACCCCAATCCCGATCTGTAATAATAATTTTAACCACTTGGAGCCCCCACACACTTCCATCGGGATATTCAGTTGCTAATACAAATTCAGAACCAAATCTGAGTAGTAACATTATATACATTTGTAAAAGTATCGGTCTATCACGAACCTTACTTCCAATAATAGACACCTTAAACCAACGTCACTATTCTATTCCAGTCAAAAATAAAAGCATTCCCTAACAGATAAAAAAACAGAAACTCCGACTAAGATTGTCCTCTTACTCAAAAATCTTGTAAAGTATAAAAGCTTCTAAAACAGTACGAATAAGTCTTCTTGTCCGAATAATCCATGTACTCTACAGTCTACACCGCAACCGGATTATCAACCAAAGCCATAAGGTCGATTTTCGTTCTCTAAGCCTGGTATGTTGTTCGCAAAAAATACAAATACAAAAAATGTTTACAAGATGTGAGGGAGCCAATTATTGCGAAAAATTATCTTAGCAACATTGGCATCAACGTCGCAATTTGGAAACAGTTCACAACGGGGGAACATTTTCACGATGGAAGATATTTAACGAATAAAAAAGTTTTTCTATTGCTACTAGAAAACAAATTTTTATAGAAGAGACTTTCTTTTTTGTAGTAAGGACCTAACGAAAAAGTTATAAATCAAGACAAATTTTAAAAGTGTATTAAAAAATAATGACCCGAAGGCGTTGAAAGTAACTGCACAACTGCAAGAACATTGAAATTATTTTAAGATATTTGAAAAACGACTCCAGGCGTGAGAATAAAGTCTTGCTGACAATTATACTGGTCACACGGGTGAAATTAAAAATTATTGTGTTATGAAATAAAACTTAAACAACAAACATTCATAAAATCACGAAGTGAAGAATTTTATTAGCTAGCCGAGGTGGTTTTGTTATTTTTCCGGTGGAAAGACGCCAAATTTAGGTTCGGAAAGTACTTATACTTTATAAAAATATCAGCAAATTAATTCGCAGCACTTCTACATATTTGAATATAACGGGTGATTTTTTAGCTGGTTTGGTTTTGGCAACACTGGTTTTGACAGCTGACGTGTGTTTAGTACCTTGTGTCACTGTCAAACAGCTTCAGTTTGGTTTGCAATTTAACCATGGATCGTCTTACAAATGAACAACGCTTGCAAATTATTGAATTTTACTATCAAAATTCGTGCTCGGTTCGAAATGTTCATCGCGCGCTGCTTCCATTTTATGATCGGCATTCTCGACCTTCTGAGCAGTCTATTCGGAAGATTGTGACCAAATTTCGCACCAAATTTACTTTGTTGGACATTAAACCACCAACACGTTTACGTACTGTGCGTAGTGAAGAAAATATTGCGGCCGTATCAGCTAGTGTGACAGAAGACCGCGAAATGTCGATTCGGCGCCGTTCCCAGCGGAAGGATTTGTGCGTAAAGCCTTTTAAGATACAGCTTGTGCAAGAACTAAAGCCAGCCGACCTACCACAACGCCGAATTTTTGGTGAATGGGCTCTTGGAAAGCTGGCCGAGGATCCGCGTTTTTATCGAAAAATTGTGTTCAGCGATGAGGCTCATTTTTGGTTGAATGGGTACGTAAATAAGCAAAATTGCCGCATTTGGAGTGAAGATCAGCCAGAAGCATTGCAACAGCTACCAATGCATCCCGAAAAAGCCACTGTTTGGTGCGGTTTATGGGCCGGCGGCATTATTGGGCCATATTTCTTCAAAGATGATGCGAATCGCAGCGTTACTGTCAATGGTGAACGCTACCGAGCGATGATAACAAACTTTTTTTTGCCCGAAATGGAAGTTCTTGACTTGCATGATATGTGGTTTCAACAAGACGGTGCCACATGCCACACAGCACGCGAAACAATGGCGCAATTGCGAGGCGAGTTTGGTGAACAGTTAATTTCACGTTTCGGGCCGGTCAATTGGCCGCCTAGATCGTGCGATTTGACACCATTAGATTATTTTTTGTGGGGGTATGTCAAGGCTAATGTGTATAGGGACAAGCCCGCTTCGATTGACGCACTGGAAGCCAACATCCATGCATTCATTCGTGAGATACCGGCCGATATGTGTGAAAGAGTATGCCAAAATTGGACTCAGCGGATGGACTACCTGAGACGCAGCCGCGGTCAACATTTGCATGAAATTATCTTTAAACATTAAATTGCAAGGTTCAAACTATCGATTAAAATAAATATTTCATTCATTTTTTCGAATTTTTTGTGTTTTTTTTTTTTTTTAAAGTTCTAAACCTCTTAAAAAATCACCCGTTATGTTCAAGCAAGCGAATTGAAATTTCTATAGTTATCTTCTATCTTCAACATATTTATAATATACTAGCTGACCCGGCGAACTTCGTTCCGCCCAAATCTAAATATATAAAAATTGAGCCTTAAAATTGTGTTCGTTTGTCGCCAATACACGTCTTAACGCATTTACCGATTTGAACCAAACTTCCATACATCTTTGGTAGTGGTCTTTATATGATTTTTGTGAAGTTTTGTTGCAAATGGTAAACGTATGTTTACGTATGTGTAATTTGTTTACAAAAACGGTGCAAAAAAAAATATATTTGTGGCGCTGTTGTCGATCTCCTAAACCACTCAACCAATTTCAATGGAATTTTGTGGCTGTGTTTGGTTGGTTACAGTTTGAAAGATATGACTATTTTGGGCACGATAGGTGGCGCTGTGTTCAATCTCCTAAGCCACTTAACCGATTTCAATGAAATTTCGGGGCTGTGTATGGTTGGTTACAGTTTAAAAGATAGGATTTTATTTTGGTATATTGGGTACGGCTATATGTAAAAGAGACTGACGTCCGTATGTGCACTCATAACGCGGGAATGGATCGTGGTTCGGTGAAGATTTGGTGTTAAACATATTTTTTGATGCCAAATCTAAAAAACTAAAAAAAAATGTTTCGTCAAAAATAAAAAGCAAAAATGTTGTGGACAACACTATTATTTTTATTTAAAGTATGTGTTTTTTTTAACTATCGCACAGCCTTTTCATAAACTACATTTTTTGTTTTGCCCTGAGTAGTAGTATAAATAAACAGAACTGATGGCTTTCCTACACGTGAACATGATACATATCTATAATTGTCCGTGGGAGAAGCATGGATACTCTAGGTCGATTCCACACAATTCCAACGATTGTCCTTGCGCCTTATTTATTGTCATAGCGGACGCAAGACGTATCGGAAATTGCAATCTTTTTAATTCAAAAGTTAAATCTGGTGGAATCATTGGAATACGCAGAATCAATACATCTTCACCTTTAAATTTTCCTTTTAAAATCGTTGCTTCAATAAGATTGTTCATAACCTTTTTTACTGCTAATCTTGTTCCGTTGTACAATCGAGGCTGATTTATATTCCGAAGAAGAATAATTGGTGCACCAACTTTCAATTGGCCGACGTCCTTATTTTGGGCAGCCAATATTGCTCTTTCAGCTAACCAATTGTGATTTTTATAATTTTGCGCAATGTTTGGAAAACACTTGAAACCAATTGTTGTTTTGTTTGTGCGAAATTACAAAAATTATCTGGCAAAGTGATTAATCCAGTGTTATCAATAGGAATTTGTCCATTTCCTATCGACAGTATTTGCCTGGAAAATTCTTCAGCCAATGAGTCATTTTGTGTTTGTACATTTCTCCATAAATTTGATGACTTTAAATATGCCTTTAATTCATCTGCTGGAGTTTCACGGGGTATCACTGGCAGTGTTTGACGGAAATCACCAACCAATAATATTAAAGCGCCACCAAATATATCTTGATTGGGGCCCCGAAATAACTTATACGGAAATAACTTATATAGCAGTTACTACGGTTTCAAACCGTAGTAATTTATATGATAACGGTCATATAAGTTATTACGATATGGAACCGCAATAGCTTATATATAAGTTATTTCGTTTTTAAATCCGCAATAACCAAAAGTCCGCAACCAAAGCTTCCACCGATCTTTATGTGACATTGTACATTCATCCCATACTATTAATTTGCATTGTTGCAAAACTCTTCCCATTCCAGAATTTTTAGAAATACAACACGTTGGATTTTCATTAATTTGCATATTCAATGTTAGGAAATTTAAGTGCGGAGTGCGCTGTACGACCACCATTCAATGTAGCAGCTATTCCAGACGATGCAAGTGCTAATGCTATATTCTTCGGTGATCTTATAGTAGCTAGTAACATGGAAATCAAAAACGTTTTTCCAATACCACCTGGCGCGTATAAAAAAAACATTCCTTTGCTTTCGTTTTGTATAGCTTGAATTATTGTATCATATACATTTCTTTGTTCTCGGTTCAATTTCGGCAGATTCAAATTTATAAATGTGTTCTGTTCATTTATATCGTATTGTTGTTCACGTTGCATTTCTTGATTAAATACGTCATGCAATGGTCAATTAGGAACTGGTAAACCTAATTTTGACAATGTTTTATTTGCAATTGCTAAGCACATATCTTCAATTATAACTAATGCCTCATTATAAATTTCGAGTGTAATGATTAATTCCTGATTTCTAGAAATACGATGCATTCTATTCAAGATATCTCCGGTCATATAGTCACGATAATTCTGCCACAATTCCACAAAAAAAAAAAAACTATTTTAAAGTAAAAAAAAAAATATGTAGATAGTTAGTTATATACAGTCGAACTTCGATAACTCGAACCATCACTTGCCAGGAAAAAAATTCGAGTTATCAAGACTTCGAGTTATCAAGTAAAATAAAAAATTGATAGGAATACAAAATATGTACATATTTATTTGCGAATATATACAGGAAATTAGCATATTTAATATTTAAAATAGTCTGTTATAAATAATGATTGAAAAGTAATTTTATTTTGGTTTTAAAAAAAATCTTCAATGGAATTTATATTATAAACAGAATCGGTTGTCTTTCATTAGTCTTTAAATATAAACGCAAAATGCTTAATAAATTTGCAACCAACTCGTTTGAAGGTTGTTGAAGCAAATCATGCTCCAAATTTCCTCTATTCCTCTTCCTCTTATTTTTTTCAATAATTCAAAAAAATATAGCAACCTGGAAGAAATTTGAAAATGTTTACTCACACATACGAAAATTACGATTTTCTACACGGTATGTATAAGGAACATTCAAACTCAGTGCCCCCGAAAGCGATGCATTATAAAACGAACTTGTTAAAACACGCAGAATTAGGGAATTCCCCTTCAGAATTTGGGATTTCCCCCTTTAGAATTCGACTTATCGAAGGTGACGCCAAATAATCTCTTCGAGTTATCAAGACATTCGAGTTATAGAAGTTCGAGTTATCAAATACAAATTACATGCAAATTTTAGTGTTGGCGCTATTGCCAGCCAATTTTATTCGAGCTATTAAATATTCGAGTTATCGAAGTTCGACTTATCGAAGTTCGACTGTAGTTATAGTTTTTTTTTTGTAAAAAAAAATTGTCAAAATCTTCCAACTCGTAGTTTTTAACTTCTCGAACGACATCTTGAGGCGTCAAATCACTATAAAAGGCCATAATAATCTTGATGAACGCCAAAACCATCTAGATTTCCTGAAAATATCTTTGTGTCATCATCTTAAACCAAAAATTGCCACTCATGAGGAGACACATATCCTCGATCAAAATCAAAACTTTGTTGCGCTTTTCATCTCACATCAGATAGTTATCCGATTCGATCAGTTCATTATCCGATGTCACAGTGCAACTTCGATGCAAAATATCGTCGGCCATAGCACACAACACACCGTCACCAGTTCGCAACGCTTCGAACGAAGTAGGGCCACAACCATTGACCAAAATCATTCTCAAATAGAAGAATTCGTTGTTTTTCGGGTGAACTGTGTATATTCTACCAATTGCATCACTTACATAAACACCACGAAATGCGGGAACTATACTTCACCTTGTTTCCGCCGCTTGAACTTCTTCGACGACGCATTCCAATATCAGGGCATTTCGCAATAAGTAATGTGTTCGTGCAAACTCGTGGCTTCGGCAAGTGTCAAAAAAATTGGTTAATGTTGTTGCAGGTGCCATACCTTACTCACGAATGAGCAGAGTACCAAGATTGTTACTCGCTCATTTTTCGTAACAACCCCTACGTGAAAACTCAAAACGCTGAACAACATCATTGTCCACGCATCTCAATCACCCCTACATTTGAACTTACTCACTCGTACTAATGCAAGGATCCTGAAAATAATGGATTCAAACACCATCAAACAAATATCAAAGTATCTACATACTCCACTTTAAAATGTTACTTGGTAACATAATAAACATAATTTAATAGCACAAACTTATTAGGTAGGTACCTATATTTAAAAAAGAAATTCAAAATTGTTCACAATAACAATTTGCTTGGAAAATAATTGAAATCATTGACAACAACAATTGCTTTTAAAATCTTTTTTTTTTTTTTGTTTGTATTCGAAATGTCACTACTCGATTTCTATCCATTTTTTTGTTGTTTCAAAGTGCATTTCCCCATACAAACTTTCATAGCCTTTTTCATCCCCTCAAAGCTTTGTTTTCGCGACAAAACTTCACACAAATGATATACAGACCAATAGCAAATATGTGTGAAAGTTTGGTTCAAATCGGTAAATGCGTTAAGGCGTGAATCGACGACTAACGAACACAATTTTAAGGTTTTCTTTTTATATATATAGATAGACTAGCGTGCCCGGCGAACTTCGTCCCGCCCAATATTGACTTTTTGCCTGAAATTATTTGAATTTGGAGCATTCACTATTCCTATTCTATTCTATTCTATTTTTGATCCAAAATATCTTTTGCGGTCTCACTCTATATACTACGATCAAATCCAAAAAAAAAGTTAAAAATAACACTCCCCGTACAAAATATATGGAAAATAAATTTCTAGAATTCTCCAAATCCTTTTCGAATTTTCCATTTTTTTTTTTTCGTCGTATGAACCCTTCTTAGGCGTAGACAAACACAGCAAAGAAAAGATAGCTCAAATCCAAAGAGTATCCAATACTCTTTTCTCAGATCGGAAGTTCCGTTCTCGAGTTCCCTCCTATGAAAAATGTTGAGGTAGGTGTTACCATCTCTGAGATTGAAAAGGAGACGCACGGAAAATTCAAGACGCTTAAATACGAATGACAAATCGTTCTGAATAAGGGGAATCCGAGCAATGGCAATGTTTGCCTTTAAAATTCCCCCTCGAAACCGTCGACATTTGATTTGATCTTTCACCATCAAATCAAACGCGTTCCGTTACAAAGTTTCAGTGCATTGACGTTGCGCAGCAAAATTATAACTGCCCGGAACATCCAAAGAATTAAAAAATTCAACTAATCCCCATAAAGTTCTGTTTTCACGACAAAGAGCAGCATAGTATGTCCTTCCTAGCGTTTGACTTTATCTTTGAATGAGAAGTGCCGCAACCCGTTTTCCTATCCCGCCTGTTTTTTGGAAAGTACCAACAATATGGTCCATAACTATCCTCTCTGTCAAACTTTAAGCAACCATACCCATCCCAAAAATTTCAATCGTCTCAATAAAACTGTTTCGGAAAACGACAACACCGCCACCTATCGGGTCGAAAAGTATCCTATATTTCAAGCTGTAATCAACCGTACACATCCACGAAATTTCATTGAAATCGATTTAGCGATTTCGGAGATCGACGACAGCGCCACCTATCGGGTCCAAAATTTGATCTTTTAAGACTGCCTGAAATACACCAATTCGAACAAAACAAAAGAAGAATTATACAATTTGGCCAGTAAGAACATTTTCCTTGGTTATGTTATTTGTGCCGGAAATCGAATAGAAATGTTATTTACCTATTTAAAATTGATTAAAAACTAATTTGGAGTTTTCGTCGAAGAATTGTACAGCTAAATGAAATACGAATTACTCAAATGTCAAATTCAAAAAAAGTAGGTATAGACAACCAACGCCAACTATATTATTACAAATTTAATGTTTGTTGATACAAAATTGATATGCAGGGAAATCTAACTTGTCGTAAATATCTCCCAGCGCCACCTATCGGGTCCAAAAAAGCTTTCTATTTTTTTAAGTGTTATATGGTGTAAATTTGAGCCAAATCGGTCCATAAATAAGAATTTTCAAAAAGCGACCCCAGCGCCCCCTATAGGGTCTAAAATAAACATAAGCCATCCGGAGCACCACACAAGCATATGGTGTGAATATAAGGGGGATAGCTTCAGTGGTTCAGCCGTTATCGTCGGTCATACATATGCACGAACGTTTTTATATATTAAGATAAATATCTGGGTGACCGATTTATTACAATTTATTGTAATTTTAAAATCAATAAAAATTAAAAATATATATACCTATATAAACTTGGCCATATAAAAAAATTTAAGTCTCCTAAATGCCGGTAGATGTCTTACTTTTTTCCTTTTACTATGACGTAAGAAACGAGTGTTACGGGTTCGAATCCCGCTCGGTGACTGTTGTTTTTTTATATGTTCAAGTTTATTATATATTTTTTTTAAGCAAAGCTCGATCGCCTAGGTACTAATGTCTTAAACCGATGAACCAGACGGACAGTGACCGGAAGGACGAAATTAGCGACCATATTCTGCGTGGAAAGAAAAACGCATGAAAACTCGAAAACACGCGTTTTCCCAAACATATGACTAACCTAGATCAATTGTTTACCCCCGAAAACCCCCATATAGTTACCAAATTTCAGCGAAATCGTTAGCGCCGTTTCCGAGATCACAGAAATAAATTTATATAGGTACATAAATACAAGAATTGCTCGTTTAAAGGATTAAGATTCTTTCGGGGTGAAACCCGATGATGCTATAGCTCGATAACCACTGGGACGATTTTCATGATTCTTTTCTGGTTTTGTTTGTATTGCTGTATATCAGGTTTAGGAAGAGAGAAAATTTCGGAAAATCGCCGTGCGGTCCTGATTTGGTATCCAATGATTCTTCTTATTAAATATTTATTTTGTCAAAAATGAATTAAAAAACTACGTATGTGCGGATTTATTTTTTATTTTCAAGAAATAAATTGAGAAAATCGAGAATTTCAGATTAATGTATTATACGTTTGTCAACAGTGATGGCTTGTTTTTGATTTTGTGCATCACTCCAACAGTTTCATTGCTTTTATACAGTTCATAAGGTAAACATTTTTTTTAAATAAGATCAACAGACAAGCAATTTAAGAGTACAAGTAATGAGAACTGCGTCAACGCGAGTCGTTGCCAACATTCGAACGACTGTCATTTCAGTATGACTATGAACCAACAGAAAATGATGGTTTTGATATTGGAGCGATGACTATAATTATTGTCCTATTGTCCGAAACGACCGACTTTTGCTGTGCGAGTGGCATAGTGAAATTGAGTCCATTAGATACCGGAGCCATTAAAATCGTTTGAATCGGATGATTTTCTAAAGGACATTCGACAGTACAACAACTGTTTCCGTATGACTACGTTCGGAACAAAAATCATTCATAGAACTAGGTTTCATGCCGACTTGCAGGGCAATATTTTCTCTTACATCATGCAAACACACATGTTCTAACAATGGTACGTGATTCTATACTGCAAAATTCGGATTAACAGATTCAAGGGCAAATTTACCATCGGATGGACGCGTTCTTGCCAGTGAATGAAGCCGCAAACCAATATCTACAGGTGAACTTCATTTCGTCGGAGGATGATAGGCGGTACAGAGGCAAACAGAATTGACAAAAAACGTCATTTGACAATTGCAACAATTATTTAATGCAAACAAGAAAAACGCTTTGATTACGATGTTTAAGACAGCGATGGAGTAAATGAACTAAGACAAACGCAGATTTGTCTTAAAACCTGATAATAGAATGTTACGTTAATGTTACGTTTTTTGAACTATAGAAGAAAGAAAAACACATAAGCCATACTATGCACAAGGAAAGGTAAACATTCAAACCGCTCTCCTGAAAAATTGCAAAAAGTGACTTATGCTGTTTTTCCTTGTGACCACAGAAATAAGATGTTCGTTTTAGAGTGGTCGGTGAATACCAGCCTTAAAGTAAAACATTTTTGAAATTATAAAGTAGGCGCCGAAAAAATGTAATAATGTGAAACCGATTTTTTTTAACAAAATCTTGTGAATTGTGATTTCAAAAAACGATCTCATCTTCTTTTCTAAAAATCGCTTTTAGCTCAGATTGACAAAATATTGTTCACAAAATGCGCATACGACTTGTAAAATATAAAATATCAGATAATTTTTTGCAAAGGAAATGCTCCAAATAAGCGAAATCAAATTCGCATTACTCGAAACAGTGGATAATTAAATTTGTAATTAATATTTATCCGTTTAAAATCTTAAAAGCATCCCATATCAAAATCATGAAATCTCTGGCTGGAACAACTATCGCATAATCCCCAAAGTACGGTATGGTCCCTGGAAATGGAACATTAATAAACTTTGATTTGCTTTTTCATTTAAAAAGAAATGAAACTAAATTCTCACGACACTCGTTCCACCGTCATCCATCAAACACTTTTCCGTCTTTCTACGGCATAACGACTAAGACGACGACGACGACGACGTGGCCTCCCTACAGAGAGAAAAAGAGATGTACCTACCTTCCTTCTGTGTTGAATACACTTCTTGACTGTGGCTCTGTGGCTGTGCATCAGCGGAGTAATTATCAAATCCACAGAAATCAAAGAAGCCACCAGGGAGAGGGTGGCTGCAGTATATACGCGAAAACGAATCACTCAACTGTGTGGGCAAAGTTTCCATCCCCCATCGGATATTCCCTCAAAGACCGGAAGTCCGAGGAATAGCGAAGAAAAGCTCCGCAAAATGTATATGACAATTTTTAATTATTATCTCTCGGTGGGCAGAGAAGTTTCCTGTCTCCTGTCGCTGTCATTGTGTGTGTTTATTTTTTGGGGGAGGGGAAAACTATTTTAAAATTAAGCAATTGAATTATATTAAGTCAGAAAAAAGATTAAATTAGCTTAGCCGGAATGTAAGGACATTACGCCCTCACTCAACATATTTTGAATGATCCGTCCTCTTAACCCGAATGCTGCAACTAATTGGACACACGGTAAAAAATTAATTACTCCCAAATCCCTGCAATCCATTATATGATCCATGCACTTGGGTTGAATGCACAGCAACGGGGGCCATATCGCAGGCATTCAGCTAGTGAATGCTGTGACATCCTCAATCAAGCCACAACACATTTGCCTTTGTTTCGCCGAACCATAGACCTGCCAGTGAACTCCGAATCCCTCCTGATGAAATTCGGATACAAATTCAGATTCAATTTAATCCGCGGATCGCTTTGAATAGCGTGCTGCAGGTTCATGTATTCTCGAGCGCGAAAAAGTCTTTCATTCGTTGCGCAAAATAAAAAAAAAAATTGGAATACAGAACGCCCCGTTGACGGAAAGATTTTGCACTTTGACGATGGTCTTCACCACTCCAACATACCACAGCAAGCTGTCAATGAATGGATTCGGGATTTGGTTCTTTCCCATTTTACCCCCATTGCTACGAATACTCGTATCCGTGTGGCCCGTATCTCTCCTGAGTGAAAGAAGTAGTTTTAGCGTGAACAACTTTCGGATTCTGACGAAGATAATGAAAAGCCATGTTGTGAGCCAAATCCCTGTGCAAGGCTGTTTGCTGCTGCTCTGCAAAGTCATTTAAATGGAAAACGTGTTTGGTATAGCAGCGCTCGAGATATCTACCGAACTTTTCATCTGTGGCACTTGTTTCGGCTCTGTGAGCGTACATCATAAATCCGCTTCGCTTAGGTTACACGCGGTTTTATGATGTGTGAATTTTTAATATGAAATTCACTTTGCACAAACAAAGCACTGATGACAAAAAATAAAAATGCCAAGAGACAATTTTAGTCTGTTTTTAGTTTTTGTTTTCCATGTTTTTCTTTGGTTTTCCATTAGTTGAACATTTCAGCTCCACGGATTAAACACAGAAGGCTTTTGGATCGACATCAGCAGCATCAAGCAGAAGAGGATATCGTGGGTGCCGTGTATAGAAACTATATACACGCTTAATAGGTTTACGAGAAAATGCAAAGTCCCGGAATATCCAATGATTGACTTTGGACTTAGTGCGGGAGTCTGTCTATATGGGATGTGTCCTTCTCTTCAATCAAAAGAGAAGCTTTAATTAATTTATTCACCTGAAGCGTTGACGGGTTTGTGTGCTAAATAGTCAACGAATAGGTCGAAACTGGCTTCTGACGAGAAAGCGACATGTTTATTTTTGTATTCTTAAAACACAAATCCGTATAGTGTTAAATTTAGAAAAAACAAATGCAATCATAGTAGTAATGCATTACTTTCCTAATGATAATGCCAATATCCGTATCTAAGAGTAGAGGATGTTAAACACTAGGCACCTATCGCGATCAGCATGCGATGGCAAAGCCAATGCGGTAAAAAGTAGCTGGCACTCGAAAATTCAATGAGAGTTATTTGCATTACCCCATTGAAAAATATTAATAAAAGCATTCTGCATTACAAATTCCAATGAGCAGTAAGAATTAAAAAATAAGTTGGGTTATACAGGTTGTGGCAAGATTTATAAAAACATTTCTATCAATTATCATTGCTTGGTGAGTAGTAAACGGTATTATGGAGGAATGAGCTACTACGCTCTGAAAATGTTTATTAAACACATAAAAATGACAGCTGCAAAACGATGTCCATCGTAGGAACAATTCCATACACGATATCGTCTTCTTCGTAGATTTGCGATATTTTTAATCACTCACAACAAAAAAAAAAAAAACGACGACTATTTTGAGACACTGGTTCTAATAAAACATTTTGAATTTAAAAATTACTTAAATTCTGACATATTTGGCTGCACTTTTCATGTACATGTTGTGTTTGTGTCAAAACGTTTGGGCAAATTAGTTGATACAACGATATGGTAAGAGATTTGCGATTAAAATTGAAGAGGCAGTCATAATTCTTTCTCTAGGACGGTTGCTATTTAAGTCTTGAGATATGGCAACACCAGTGTGAATATGTCAATTTTGACAGTGCCATCGTAAAGTTTGACGTTTTAATGGTTTATCGTATCAGAAGGTTTTGTCTTACCAATGCTATTTGTATTATTTGCAATCATCTTTGTCCCAAAATGAAATTGAATCGTGCAATTATTTTCTATGATTTTCAACGTGGATTAAGCCAACACCAGAGTGCCGATCAACTCGCTTCGACTTTTGGTAATGAAGCACCATTTCGAGCCACCGTTTTTCGGTGGTTTTCCAAATTCAACCGTAGTAGTACTTCGCTGCAGGACGAATTTCGTGATGGTTGTCCGAAATGGATTGTTGTGACAGACAAAATCGATGCTGTGCGTGAACTGATGTTGCAAGATCGTCATGTGACATACCGTGAGATTGAGCCATGCTTGGGCATCAGTTTCACTCCCATACATTCAATATTGCATGAAAATTTGGTAGTCAAAATAATTTTTTCGCTTTGGGTATTGCATAATTTGACAATAGCTCAAAAAATGCTCGTTTCGATTGGAGACAAGAAAAGTTGAAAAAATTCAATCGCGGTGCTTTGAAAGACGTTTGTAACATCGTAACAGGTAACGAATCATGGATCCATGCATATGTAACCCGAAAGTAAACAACAATCGAGCATTTCAAAGCAAATGGTAACTTTTTTCAGAATAATTGGACGTATCGCCCCGTGAACTGTCAATTCTGAATGATACACAATCAAAATGTTTGCCAGAAGTGCTCAGAAAAATAATAATAACCAATCACAGAAGACGAAGGGTCAGGCAAGTGAATGTTTGAGCATTCAAAACATCGAATTGATGGGTCATCCGAAGTACAGTCCTGATTCGACACCCAAATGGTTTCCTCTTATTCCCGCAGATCAAACATCATATGCTAGCTAAACGTTTTTCGACGCCTGTAGAAGCGGCTGATGTGTTCAGCTCAAATCACATGTTTTGGAGTGACTCTATCAGAGTGGAAAAAGTACTTCCACTCTGATATATTTATATATTTATATAACGGGTGATTTTTTAGCTGGTTTGGTTTTGGCAACACTGGTTTTGACAGCTGACGTGTGTTTAGTACCTTGTGTCACTGTCAAACAGCTTCAGTTTGGTTTGCAATTTAACCATGGATCGTCTTACAAATGAACAACGCTTGCAAATTATTGAATTTTACTATCAAAATTCGTGCTCGGTTCGAAATGTTCATCGCGCGCTGCTTCCATTTTATGATCGGCATTCTCGACCTTCTGAGCAGTCTATTCGGAAGATTGTGACCAAATTTCGCACCAAATTTACTTTGTTGGACATTAAACCACCAACACGTTTACGTACTGTGCGTAGTGAAGAAAATATTGCGGCCGTATCAGCTAGTGTGACAGAAGACCGCGAAATGTCGATTCGGCGCCGTTCCCAGCAGTTAGGCCTTTGTTACAGCACTACGTGGAAATTTTTGCGGAAGGATTTGTGCGTAAAGCCTTTTAAGACACAGCTTGTGCAAGAACTAAAGCCAGCCGACCTACCACAACGCCGAATTTTTGGTGAATGGGCTCTTGGAAACTGGCCGAGGATCCGCTTTTTTATCGAAAAATTGTGTTCAGCGATGAGGCTCATTTTTGGTTGAATGGGTACGTAAATAAGCAAAATTGCCGCATTTGGAGTGAAGATCAGCCAGAAGCATTGCAACAGCTACCAATGCATCCCGAAAAAGCCACTGTTTGGTGCGGTTTATGGGCCGGCGGCATTATTGGGCCATATTTCTTCAAGGATGATGCGAATCGCAGCGTTACTGTCAATGGTGAACGCTACCGAGCGATGATAACAAACTTTTTTTTGCCCGAAATGGAAGTTCTTGACTTGCATGATATGTGGTTTCAACAAGACGTTGCCACATGCCACACAGCACGCGAAACAATGGCGCAATTGCGAGGCGAGTTTGGTGAACAGTTAATTTCACGTTTCGGGCCGGTCAATTGGCCGCCTAGATCGTGCGATTTGACACCATTAGATTATTTTTTGTGGGGGTATGTCAAGGCTAATGTGTATAGGTACAAGCCCGCTTCGATTGACGCACTGGAAGCCAACATCCATGCATTCATTCGTGAGATACCGGCCGATATGTGTGAAAGAGTATGCCAAAATTGGACTCAGTGGATGGACTACCTGAGACGCTGCCGCGGTCAACATTTGCATGAAATTATCTTTAAACATTAAATTGCAAGGTTCAAACTATCGATTCAAATAAATATTTCATTCATTTTTTAGAATTTTTTGTGTTTTTTTTTTAAAATAGTTCTAAACCTCTTAAAAAATCACCCGTTATATTTATTTTATACTAGCTGACCCGGCGAACTTCGTTCCGCCCAAATTCATTAATGTAGGTAATGAAATTAATAATTCCGAGCTTTCGCTTCATTCTGCTACATGTAATTCGGTCAATTCAAATTTTTTATTCAAAAGTTATATTAAAATTAAAAAAATAAATAAAATCAAATACTTGTTGCCAACCTACCGCTTTTTCACTGAAGTGCTTTATGGTACACAACATTTTTTGTTCTATTATCGGGTGCGTTCACGTTCAAAGCGAGAGCTTTGCCGACACGTGAAATTCAAGATTTATGCCACAAACATCCAGCGATTGTCCTTGCGACTTATTAATTGTCATAGCAAAATCGAGACGTACGACGAATTGAAGACGCTTGTATACGAACCGCTAATCGTTCTGAATAAGTGGAATCCGCGAATTAACAACACCTTCGCCTATGAATTTTCCAATAAAAATCGTTGCTTGAATTATATTTGATATTAACTTCTTCACAATCAAATGCGTACCGCTACAAAGTTTTGGTTCATTTAGGTTGCGCAGCAAAATTATTACTGAGACGATTTTTAGCTTTAAATTCTGTGGAGGCAAGCCCGAAACATCCAAAGAATTTAAAAATTCCGTAGGATAGTTGGTGGCTTCGTTTTCATCCATCACGCCGGAGTCGACTGATTTGTATGAATGCAACTCACCAGCGATTTGGTTTTGAATGGCGAAATTCAAATGTTCGACGTTCTTGTTTTTCGCAGCCAAAATCACTCTTCTCTTACACTCAGCCAATCATGGTCAATATATATGCTCCACCGAAAGGTCATTACGTAAACGATTCAGGGCTTCCAATGCGCGTTTGTAAGCCATTGTGCATTCGTCCCATATAATAATCTTACATTGCTGCAGTACTTTCGCCATCGCAGTGTTCTTTGAAATGTTGCATGTAGGTTCTTCTTCCACTTGCAGATTCAATGCAGGATGAGCTGTTCGAGCGCCTTCTAACAAAGTAGCCGCTATCCCAGAAGAGGCTAGGGCCAAAGCGATCTCAGACCTCGAACGAATTGTAGCCAAAAGAAGTGAAATCATGAATGTATTTCCAGTTCCGCAATTTTCGTTATCGACTGCTTGCATCAATTTATCGTACACTCTCTTTTATTCTTGATTCAACATTGGCACATTTGTTCGAACAGCTTGACTCAATGCGATTCGATCGAAGCCCATTTTTCGCTCCAATTCTCGATTAAATGCGTCTTGCATTGAACGATTTGGCTGTGGCATCCCCAATTTGCACAACAAATTCCCACTCATGAGCAGACACATATCCTCGATCAAAATCAAAGCTTTGTTGCGCATTCCATCTGACATCTCCAGTTCATTATCCGATATCACAGTACGAATTCGATGCAAAATATCGTCGGCCATAATCATCTTCGTATAATCAAAGTATCTACTTCATTTCAAAAAGTTACTAAATGTAACATAGTAAACATAATTTATTAGAACAAATTTTTAGGCATTTAAAAAAAAACTTTCAAAATTGTTGACAACAACAATTTTGTTGGAAAATAATTAAAATAATTGACAACAACAATTGCTTTTAAAATTTAAAATATTTTTTTTTTGTATTTGAAGTGTCACTACTCGATTTCTATCCAGTTTATTTTTTTTCAAAGTGTACAAAAATGAATTTATTGGAATGGCGGTTGCACCTTCTTTCAAAAGTTAATCATACCAATATTATAAACCTTCTCTGCATGGTCTATTAACCAAAAAAAAAAACTAAATCAAAATCGGATGTGTGTGGCAGTCGGTAGGCTGTCACACACACATTTATCAAGTTATTTTTATATATATAGATAGATATTATATCAATGATATACTGTGTTGATCTTTATATGCAGAATATTTTGAAAAACAGTAAAGCCGTTTACAATTTATGAGTTTCCTATTTGAGAGGAGTTGTTGAAGCCAACGACAATAGGCCCAGATTCTCACCACTTCTTGTTTGTGCGGGTTTTTATATTTAAAACAATAAAAAGGGAAGTACTCGTTAGTAAAAATTAACCGAAACCTCCTCCAGGTAACTGATTTCAACAAAATGTTGTGGATGTGCATGACTGGTTGCAGCTTAAAGGTTAGTATAATTTTGAGCCCGCTAGGTGGCGCTATCATGTGCCGATTCAACACATCTCTGTGAGCACCCTGGAGCTGGGGAGTGAAATGGTGAATGTGTTGTGATCTGGCGAGGTAACGGAAGTGAATTTAAATTCATAAAAATCAAAAAAACTTCAGTTTCAAACAGGAATTGAACCTGAGGCTGTGAGACTGTAAAATTCATAAGCTAGGTCTTATACCGACGTTATGAAAACCTATTCAATGAAGGAATGCACTTATCTATTGCCTTGGAGTCCTTCAAATTCCGTTACAAGCAGATCCTCCTTAGTCGTTAGCCGTAGGAATAACAGAGCAGAGTGGGTTTGTTAGTCTCTGAGAACCACCCAGATTTGGATATGAATCTCAGAAGTACTTTAAGTCACGAGTTCTCTTGATCCTAAACTTAACTTAAAGTAGTAGCAACCCAGCTTTCGACGCCTTAGATTAGTTAGATTTAAAGAATCCGAATGCGGCCGTCGAAATATTTCTGGTAATGCGACTTGCTGCTCTAGACCTCTCCACGACTGACTGCATGGTTTTCATAGCTGCTTGGATGTCAGAATATGTTTTCATCGTCATTATAGCGTCTCTCCAAGTCCTTCGCCGATTCGGCTATCATGGCCTGAAAGACACAGAAATCACGCCTGATTCTGAATGATTCTCGCAGATCCAGTTTCGAGCTTCGCTGAAGATATCTACGCCTGTGCTGAAGAAAATCATAGAACCGTCGGAATAGAGGAGTGTCCTTTCTATGACTGCTTTCATATTCTATTCACTTTTGTTAGTACTTTTAGTGGGAAATCTCCTTTCGAAGTTTGTAGCAGCCCGTAGTAACGTTTTCCTTCAACACACCATTGAGCATCAAGCTTTGACTGACCTCAATCCAGCCTGATAGCATTTTTAAACTGCAGAAAGTTTTATATCAGAACCTACAAATTTACGCCGACTTCAAATAGCACGTTACTAGACCCATCGAACCATTCCTGCAACAGGGTCCCTCGCAAGATAGACTAAAACTCCAACGACTTAGTGGCCATTTGTGAACTACCCGCCGAATTAATTTGGCAACTGATGTCGTTTAAAGCTGAATGCATCCAACTACTAAGCTAATTGCAAATTCGTCAAGGCCAGTCCAGTTTCAAGTTTAATTTGCAATTCAAAAGAGCACGCGGCCTAATTTTATGCACATCAAACATCACTGCCACCGGGAGTAGGACTTTTTCTCAATTTGGATTAAATTTAATGAACTACATGGCCTTTGAGCTGTGTCCATGATGCAGTAATGCGTTTCATACTCCTATTTGACGCCACTACACGGAGTAGCTATGTTTTCGCCCCGAAAAAAAATTCTGCTGCACTGCATAGCACAGCACAGCGGAATGCATGACATGGGTTAAGCACCACGAAATCCATGTACACCCAGTGCACCAACAGCAGAGCTATATACGCTCGGATGGGTTCCACTACAGAGAACACATTTTACCCCGTCGACGATTTGTTCTTTAATTTTAATTGAATTAATTGAATCCGAGTCGCTGTAACCGTGTAGCAGCAAAAGGACAACCACTTGGCCGGTGTACGCCTTGCTGAACGTTCGCAGGTACCTGTCAGTCCGCCACAAGGAGTCGGCCAATGAATCGACTTTTTTGGGGTTGCAAATAATGAAATACACACACTACATATTGTAGTAGCGATTTCGAGATCGAGACTTAATTAATTCGCGTTAAGTTTCGTTAATTAGGAGCAGGGGCGCCTGGACAGCATTCCCACTCCCATCCAACCCACAAACGGTAGCGCACATCATGTAAACCACGGGTTGGCGTGTGGCTCACTAAAGACGGTGCACCAAAAATCAGCCGATGCATGAGTACGCTCTCGGCAAATGACAGTGTCCATTATCGCCATGGGCGCGCATTGTCCGTGTGCATGCAGATGCAGTCGATATGTACCTTTTTGTCACTTTTGATACGCTCATCGCAGTGTCACCGTCCGTGGTCCACCTTGTTCTCGTCCTCGCCGCGTGCCAACGATTTAAGTTAATTATTTTTGTTCTGTTAAACATGGCAAAGTGCTGGCGATTGCACGAGTCCTGCACACATCAATTGATAATGCGGCCCATCGCACATGGAAATGCTGTCAGTAGACGGTATACGCTGCGCTACTGGACACTGATGGACGCCGAAATTGAGTTTTCAACTTTTCCAATTCGACGGTTAATTAGCATATGTTTGACTGTGCATAATTCACTACATGATTATTCTGGATGCTGTCACTCGATTCGTCCAGCCGATCGGTTTTTCTGAACTCTTTTGTCATGCGGTTGATGTTTTTCGACAAAAATAATGAAGTGCGATCGAGCTGTATCCTGTAATTTTATCAACAAAAAATAAAAAAATAAAAACAAGGAGAAGCGCGAAACGCCAATATAGCGACTCAAACATATGCGCACTGTGTGGTGAAGTGTACGTTGGCGGTGGTTTCGTTTTCAATTTCCGCCAATAAATTCATTTAATTTAATTAGCTATTGAACAGTATTAATGTGAATTATTGGCCGAATGCACATAGCGTCGGTGGACAGGAGTGCGGAAGAAGTGTATTTAAAACAGTGTGCCATTGGTGTGAATTGCCCATAACTTTTAATTTAATTGAAATTAAATTTGGAGATCGCCGTATTTCATTTATTGAAGTGTGCACTCAAAAAAAATAATATGTAGTAAAGTTGATTGTGAAAGTTTAAATAAAAAAAAAAAACAGCGATAAGCACGCAGTTTGGTACTAGTCTTCTGGCTAGTGGATTATTGGCCGTTGCCATTTTTGTGAAGAACAATAATTGCCCTAATTGAACGGAGTTGCACGTTTTATTTTTATAGAGCAGTATTATACGTGCAGGAAAGGATGAAGCAAGTTTAAAATACATACTTTACCAATTTAAAAAAAAAAATTACACGCCCATACTTCAATCAATATAGTTAGCTATCACTTCATTTATGAAGCGGTTCCGAGAATAATCCCTAACCGTGAAAAGTTGTACCATCAGTGAGATGTCAGTGCCAGAAATTCGTGTTGTAAATGTGAAAATTCTCACAGTTAAGGATAGTCCTCATCATTTAAAAGGACGTCTGTATTTTTATACAGTTTTTTTTTTTTTGGAAATAATCAAGCACTGTAAACATTTTCACCCCCAGTGAAAAGTTACCTATTTTGAAAAGTTTGTGTTTTCCTCCATTTAACGTGGTATTGATCACGAATCGTGACTAGTGAGATTCTACCAGAGTAATAGTGTTTTCGCAGGAAAAAAAATGGAAAATCCTACCGTGGAAAAAAATAAAGCGCCTACCTGTAAAAAATTTCAGACAAATTTTGATATATTAGACTACCACATTCTTTCATGTGAAAGCCCAACTTTTAAATGCGTTTATTCACACAAGACTCTTTTCCCCGCATTAAACGTGGAAATGTTCACAGTCAGTGAGATATCACTTCAAATTTGTATTTTTCTGCATTGAATTTGAAATCTGTCACTCAAATTGAGATAATAATATTACTTTTAATGAAAAGGGGAATCCAACAAACATCAACATTTTAAGAACAAAGTAAAGCTATTCACGTGAAAAATTTCACATTATAATTAATTTTATAAATAAAGAACGTACTCAAGTTGGGATGTTAATTTATATCAGTTTGCTGAATTTAGTTTGAAAATATTTCGCCGTAATAAACGTGACATTTTTCACAAGTTGTAAAATTACCCTCGAAACCCTATTTAGTGTGAATGCGGACAAAAATACATGTTCCCCATTAGAATAGATTAGATTGTGAGGCGGGAGAGCCTTCAAGGGGCTCACTGCGGCTACTTAAAGGAGCCAATTGTGCCTTCCCTGGTAAATTCCTAGAGCCATCTTTTCACTCCAGAGACAGTCAGGAACACAAAGATCTTCTCTGGGTGTCTATCAGCAAGAGTTGCTGAACTGACGATTTCCCCAGCAAGGGTGTTTTTCCTGAGACGAGAAAGAGCCGGACATTCTGTGATTGTGTGATTATGTGAAGAGAGTATTCGTCACTCTCAAGACAGAGTCTGCAGATGGGATCCGGTGAGACGCCAATGCAGTGAAGATGTTTTCTCACGTGACCGTGGCCGCCGATTGTACCTGGTCCTCATAGTGAAAGCGCAAAATCTCATAAACATTATGAGATGTTGCCTTTAAAAATGGTTTTCAAATAAAAGAAATGTTGGAAATAAAATTATTTTATTCTCTATGTAAAAACAGGCGTTTTCCTTATAAGACGGGACAAATTTCAAGCTTCTTGAGGAACCACCAGATTTTTTAACAGAGGACATTTAGATGATTAGATTTCAGTGAGGGAATTCGGACTTCTTCACCCTTATAACCTATTCTTCAACAGCAGTTTGAATTAAAACAAAAATCTTTGTTCCCCATAGTACAGTTGTAAAAAAAAAACTTCAATCTTCGTGGGATGTTATTAATTTTTCCACAAATGTAGATTTCGACAGTATATGTATAAAAATTTAGTAAGAGAATTCAGTTGCATTCGAACTTCTTCACCCTTATGACAGTCGAACAACAGTGGGAGCTCGAAAAAAAAGCATATGCTTGTGAAAGTAATTGTGAAAAATATCACACCTGGAGAGATAGTTGCCTTCGAAAAAAAATTTCACCAATAAAGGCTAGGAAATAAGCTGCTACTTCAGGCAGCATCTAGAGGGTAGTATTCAGCTCTTAGAAACAATTGGAACAGAAGATCAATTAGAAGATGCTGTTCAAATATTAACTGTAAATATCCAAAGAGCTGTATGGGCTGCAACACCTAAAACGAAAACTAAAATCCAACAAAACTCGTATCCAAAAGTAATATGTGATATAATTACGGAAAAGAGACGAGCTAGAAAACGTTGGCAACAAACAAGGGCGCCCAGAGACAAAACAATACTGAATAATCTAAACAATCAGCTTAAAAGATCGATAAGAGAATTTAAAAACGAGTCTCTTAAAAAATACCTTACCAATCTTACAAATGATGCTAGTACCGAGTACTCACTCTGGAAGGCAAAAAAAAAATGAACAGGCCAATTGCTCACATTCCACCAGGTCAAAACAGTTAAGGTAACTGGGCAAAAAACAACCAAGAAAAAGCTAATCTATTTGCTGAATATCTTGAAGGCGTCTTTCAACCATACGAAGATAAAGACTGTCAAGAAAGCGAAGAATTGTGCGAAGAGGAAAGACACATCCAACCGGTAACGGCTAAAGAAATTGCCAATGAAATAAAAAAGGGTATCAGTACTAAAAAAGCCCCGGGATTTGATTTAATATCAGGGGAAATCCTAAAACAATTCCCAAAAAAGGGCTTACAGAAACTAGCACAGATCATAAATGCTGCATTCAGGATAAGGTATGTACCTAGCATGTGGAAAGTCTGATACCAAAACCAGGCAAACCGCCTAGTGAAGTCACCTCCTATCGCCCCATATCTATACTACCTATGTTGTCCAAGTTATTCGAAAAGTTGATTAAACGTCTGAACAAAATAATCGAAGAAAAATCGCTTATCCCAAACCATCAATTTGGTTTTAGAAATGAACACTCCACGATCGATCAGGTGCATAGAATAACAGATAAAATCGAAAAAGCATTTGAAGAAAAAAAGATATGCTCTACTATATTTCTCGATATAGCACAAGCTTTCGACAAAGTATGGCACAAAGGACTGATCTATAAATTGCAAAAGCATCTGCCAAAACAATTTTCAGAAATTTTAGAGTCCTATATATAAGAGAGATTCTTTAGAATTAAACTAGGAAATGACTACTCCACATTAAGAGAAATAAAAGCTGGTGTATCACAAGGAAGTGTGTTATGCCCTGTATTATATCTCTTATTTACTAGCGACTTGCCGAGCAGTGATGAAACAACTGTGGCAACATTTGCAGATGATACTGCTGTACTTGCTGTGGGAGAAACTGTCGAAGTAGCGACAAAAAAACTACAGAATGCAGTGAACAATATAACAAAATGGACGAAAAATTGGCAAATTAAACTAAATGACCTAAAATCGGTCCATATAAATTTTACAAATAAAAATGTTCAGCACATACCTGTATTCATAAATGATAAAGAAGTAGATTACGCAAACACAGCCAAATATCTAGGCATGACACTAGACGCAAAACTGCGCTGGAAAGCACATGTAAAGAAAAAAAGAGAAGAACTAAATATGCGCTACAGTAAAATGTATTGGCTTATAGGGAAATACTCTTGTTTGTCAAATTACAATAAATTACTGCTTTAAAAGCAAATTCTAAAACCAGTATGGACCTAAGGGCTCCAGCTGTGGGCATGCACATGCAAAACAAATTTACAGAAAATTCAAACATTTCAAAACAAAGTTTTACGGAATATAGTGAATGCACCATGGTACATAAGAAACGCTGATCTGCATAGAGATCTAGAAATAGAAATGATTGAAGATGAAGTCAAAAAAGTAGCTAATAGACATAAACTTAGGCTTCTCAATCACGTCAGCGCAGAAATGAAGGAACTATTAAATACTAGCAATATGACTAGGAGGTTAAGAAGGATAAAACCTTTTGAACTAGCTACATAGCTCGAAAAATAAAACAAAAACAGTATTAAATCCTCTATGGACAAATACTTAGAATATGAATTTTAAAATATGAAAGACAAATTGCTGATTGGTTTAACTACTAGGTGCGATAATTGGAAAGCTGGCTAATCCCCGCCCTGCGACAATGAAATACCAAGAAGGTTGTATCGCAGGGAAACGGGAAGACGGGAGAAGGGGTTAGTGGGTAGAAATCACCACACTGTTACTGAGTACGGGCTCGGTTTCGTCTTTGGAAGATTACCACCTCCCAGCGTAAAAAAAAAAAAATCACATGAGAGCGAATTGCGAACTGCGAACACGCGAATATTCGTAGTTTCTGACACTTCATTCACATGAAAACTTTTTTTGGTCGCAGATACCCGCGTATCAGTTTCATTTTTAGAGGTTAAGTTCGAACGAATTTTTCATTCGTGGGTTTGTGGATCGCGACAGTTTTGTGTGGATTGTGAATAAAGTGTGACAGTTCGCGGCAAGAATTTTCAATTCGCGGCCAGATGCTTAAATTGTTAATTTAGCTGTTTAAATCAATTGAGATTCATGTTTTTTTAGATTAGATGTTAGATTAATTAAATATAATGGTTCTGTGATAGAACAAATAGCAATATTCAATTCATAAATACAGTTAAATTGATTTGTTCGCAATTCGCCTATTCGCAGTTCGCTCTCATGTGAATATTCCTTAAGGTAAATCTGGGGAATAAAAATAAAATTCTCTTAAAATAAATGATTGGACCCCGCATTCGGTGTGAAAAATTTCACGCATCGTGAGATTTAAGAAATTTGTCTTACAAAGTAAACTTCGACAATTAAATGAGAATTCGAGTGAGGTTCCTAATAAATAAGTTCGAACTCGTCACACACCTCGCACCGTATGAAATGTGAAACTGTTCATGAGTCATAAAGTACAACCGTAGAAGCCCTGTTTTTCCGCCAGGTGTGAAAAATTCATGTTCCACCAAATACCAAATGTGAAAAATATCACGTCAATCAGCTGATTTTCTAACAAACGAAACCTCTAAACAAAACTAACATTCTCTATGGGGAGACTCTGGCATTAGTTGTGGAAAATCTCACACTTCGTGAAATCTTACCAATTTTACCAAAAAAAAAAAAAACGGGAATAGATTTTAATAGAATGAGATTTTCAATAAATAAGTTCTTACACACTTGTGAAAATTCATCACTTCTTGAAGTCACATTCCGACTTCTGAACTTTTCCTGCAACCCAGCTGTGAGGACTATTACTATTGATGTAACCATCCAGACTTTTACTGCAACTTTCTTCCAACTACAGCTACAACATAGATTGTGCATTACACAACATTTCTCTCGGCAGCCCAGTTTTTCCACTTGCACTGAACAGTGTCGCAAATGTTAAAAAGGGTACATCGAACTGCTCCACCTGCACCTTATATCAAGACATGAACTTGAAAGGAAAACAATCTTCACTGTGCAACTGTGTGTGTCAACACTTGTGGAAAAAAGAAACTCTCCCCGCACCAAGCCATTATACAACGAAATACCTCCGAAAATAATTCCAAGTGTTTGCAGTATCCTACCGCATACCTAATCGCTCGAAGCCATTCCTGCTATCTCCTGAGTGGGAAATGAAATCCTTCCTCCGGCTCTTCTACGAATTTAAATCACACAGCACCACCGCGCCCAAAGGAAACTCCATCGCTGTACAGCATTTCCCCAAATCTAAGTGTCTTTCGATTCGAGCTCCGCAAAAACCCACCCAGGTGAAAATCATTCTTCATCTCGCGGACCTCTCGGGAACGAATGCATGCAAAAATATACCGCGCGGTTCGGAAATTAATCAGGTCATGGTTTCGGCAGCCTTAGATATAAATAATGCGAGTCAACCGGGTATCGCGCATCCATATTCATAACTTTCGAGACTTCGAGAGTTGCATTGTGAGTGAAGTGGTGTGCAGCACGAAATGCCTATTGTGCTCACCTGTCATTGAGTTTTCGTCTCTTATTCAGTCGTCGAAAAAGAACAAACAGGAAAAAAGAGAAAAACTTTCTTTAGACTCGGGTGAATTTTGTGCTGCATGCTACTATGCGACAACCCATATGAATAAGTTAACACATCTCGTGCAGTAGTTGGGTATTGGGTTCTCGTTATGATGTTTTATTTACTCTCGCCGCCCCTCGCCCCTGTTGACAAATTTTATTTTAAACAATTGATTGTCAACAACGGCACAGGGCTGACTGTATGAGGGACATGTAGTCTATAAATTTTTGCTCGGAAAAAAGAAGAGAGAAATAGCCGAATCAATATTCGTTTGAAGCGGGCCCACACGGCGAGCATGGGGAGGAGGTCCTTTGTTTGTTGTTAACAAATGGCATGATGAATTATTTTAACAAAGCAGAAGCAAATCGAGCTGAATAAATCAAACAGTTTGCATGGAATTACGTATACGAACGAGTGTATGCACACACACGGTGTGGGGCGGTGGAGTCTGCGAGGCTTGAGCTGTGTCAATTTAATATTCACCAATTAATTTTGCGCGTTCAGAAAAACACAAATGAAAGTTGTTGTTTTTTTCCAGAGAGATGATTTTTTCCGGCATTCCGTTGTGCCCAAACAATTTGTTTTGTTTATTTTGAGGGGCGGTGTTGGGTGCGCTCTATTTGAAATTGACATTTAAAGTACCTATTTTGACAGAGGGAGGGAGAGGATTGTTGCGGTAAAGAGCTCTGCTCATCAGAACTTGTGTAAGCAGACAGATATTCTGCGTGTTCGCGGAATGTGTGGCATTTAGCATTTAGTAGATTGCACTATGGGGACTTAAATTGGTTTGCATACAAGGCGTTTAAGTGGTATAACTAAATGCACGTGGCTTTACAACGTTTGGCTGGGTGACTTTTGTGCGGTATTTTTTTAAATAGACGTATGGAAATATTTTTTGTCAAGAAATTTGCCATGATGGACATAATTTGGAACTCACTAGGACAAACTAGGACTCTCTCAGTAAAGAAGTCATTTAGAATGTCGCACACCCAAAAGTTTAAAAGTCTTTAAAAAAAAAAACCTTTTGAACAATTTTTCATTGCTCAACATGACTCAACGTGAATTTGTGCTTAAACATTTTTTTTTTTTTCAACTAAGAAGTTGAATTGTTGAACAAATATTTTTAATGAGTTTTGCACTTAGTGGACGACAGGCATAACTCCTCTTGAACCAATAAAAGTATGTTGATGTCATACGAATTCCCACCAATAAAAGGGTCACACTGTATTCGACGAAAATATACTCGGTGTGGTTGAAGATAGGTCGCGGGTGAGTTCATTTTGGTTGACATTGAACGAAATTTGATTTTAGGACGCCGTGGGTAAAACAACTGGTAAACTGTCTTTTAGGGTTTTGCACAACTTGCTTTGTGATTGTACTTCAGCAAGTCTCTTTTTTGTTTGGGATCTAACCATATTCTAAATCTGTATACCTTTAGGCTAAAAGTACGCATTTCTCTTCATGAAAAGAAGGTGTCAATTTATTGGCAGATTCCTAGGACATGTAGAGCTTGTGCACGTCTCTAAAAAGCTGACGAGGAAGACCTTACAAAAAGTGGTGCAGTATGACTGTGCAACTGGAGGCAGATAGTCTTTTTTAGATAAAAAAAAAAGTGATACCAAATTAATTTAAGAAACTGTTTTCCCCTATTCGGCGAAACACTTTGCGCTACTTGTGAAGTGCAAGTGAGTTCGAATGTCGATATTAATAAGATCGTGAATATGATCGTTTGGTTTGAGTAGAAAGCTCCGATAAGAGGGACTTCTCCTCCTCGTTCATATCTACGCCAATCCTCGTATGATGTGATTTTCATCTAAGGGTGGGCTTTAACACTTTGGATCCAAAGAAAAAAAAAAAAAACTTACAACTAGGACTTAGGATGACCACAATTTCTACATCGCTTTACTTATCGTAAACAGAAAGCAGTCCTAGAAAAACAAGTGGTCCTAAAGGGGTTAACTATTAAACTTTGGAATACGTCGAGTTAACCAGCGAAGCTTTTGAGTGAAAGCGTGCGGAGGGGAGCGGATCGAAATGCTGTTTTCAAAATTCTGCTTTATAAAATTCTGTTTCTTAGGTCTGCTTTTCAAATTCTAAGCATTAAAATTCAGATTTTTTCCAACTTAAAAATAAGAAATGAACTTAGGAAAACAAAAATACGGAACTTGTTTAAATAACAATGAAAATTAAATTAAAATTAAAACAAAAATAAAAACTAAAAAAAAGTTTAAAGATAAAAAAAGAAATTTAAAAAAACATAATTGTAAGAGGTGAACGCAGTGTTATTATATCGTGGGATTTATCCCTTTTTGGGAATTTTGATGTCCGAAAAGCCTTTCGTGGGATAAAGGAAAAAAACATCTAAAATCTTGAGAATTTCATGAATCTAACAAAAATCATTCAAACTATAAATTTTTGCTGATATTTCATCAAAACCCCTTCATTTCACTGTGATCATCATATCAATATAAAAATAAATAAATAAATAAAAACAAATTAAATTAAACAAGAATAAATTTCTTTAAATGGTATTGCGATGATAAATTATCAATTAAGTGTTGATCGACTGTGAACGTGCAGCAATTATCGGTTGACAAATCGGTATTGTGAATGTCAATCTCGAATAATTTTATTGGTAGTTGTCAATTTTTCTATCAATCGCAATTTAACGAAAATGTTGAACATCATTGTTTTTAATTGTTATTGTTGTTATTTCTTAAGGGCTATTATGTATATACATTTTGCCATTCGAAAATTCCACTGATATATATTTCAATAAATTTTTACAGATTTGTAACACTCGTAATTATTGTTCAATTAAATTGTTTGCAAAATCCTTAACGATCACTCTTCAAATCAAAAATATTTTAGAACTGTCAAAGTTGAGTTTTCATTCACAATAACTTTATTTTTGGCGTTATGTTCACAGGTTATATATTTATCAATTATTTTTCGCAATACCAACATCAATTTTAATTGATAAATTTGTCAATCGTCAACCGATTGATAGTTGATCTTCGCAATAGGGCTGTGAATGCCCATAAAAAAACAGCTCATATAAATCCTCTTTTATCATAATTTTCTAGTATCAACAAATAATCGTTTTAATGTTACAAGCTGTGATTTTTATATTAACCGCGATTTTCTTTCCGTGCAAAGCGCATTTGAGTACGGCAAAAATGGAAAAATGACCACTCTTCTTGGGATAAATGAAGAGATAGTGCTTACAACACTGGCACTGGGTCTGGGTGGACGTATAGATGAGCGGCCGTTGCTGATGCTCAGTTTTATGTGGCCTGACTTTCCCCTTACTTGATTAAATGTAGCGCAGTCATAATCGAAGAGGCAACATTGGCAAGGAACTACTTGCAAGAAGGGAATGTCTCGCGGTAGCGGTATGCTTTACGACTACGTTTTTGTTGTCTTTCCACTGTAGATTGGCGGAACGCCTGTCGTATCGGTTTCGGGTGATATATCGATATAAATAAATACAACAAACATTATAATTCATTTTTTAAAGAACAAAGTGAAGATGTATTTATAAACTGAAATCTAAAGAATTAAAATATTAAACTGAAGAAGGTAGTTTCATATCGAAATCTTCATCTTATTAATTTTATTTTATGTACATAAGAGAGTGTGAATTTTATTAACTACATAATTATAAATTTTAAATGACTAATGAAATAACATAAATAAAAATAAATAGTTGGCGCAACAGGTCCGGAGGGACCCTAGGCCTAGCTTCTCACAACCATTCGTTTTGTGTGAGTTTTTTTTTTTCAGTTTTTAACGAATGGAAGGCATCTACAATTTTATGCCGACTCCAAACGGCGAATTGAGAAGATCTTTCAATACAGTTATACTCTCGGATGTTTGTCAGACATTCGCGAGAGGTGGCACAGTGTAAAAAACCCCAAGTTGGAATTTGGTTTTTGCGGGAACCTCGACCTCGACTTAGTAGTCCAACACACTAACCACTGAGCCACTGCGCCTTATGAAAGTTCATGGAAGCTTTAAAAGTGACTTAAAGCTTTTGCAATTTAAGTTAAACAGTGAAAGCTTTTGTATTTTAATTTGATCTTTTAGAGAACTAAGCTTTTATTTGTGTAAAAAAGTGTACGTTAAAATATGGTTGTTACAAAAATATTATGTTAAAAAATTGAATTAAAGTTAAAATTAAGAAAAGGAAGTGCTCTCTCATACCTCATGCTTATAAAAGTGAGAGGATTTTTTTTAATATTTGCATAATTTTTAAAGCAGGATTTAGAAAAAGGAAAGAATTTTGACCCTTCTACAATTTTGTACCCAACCCCGTGCGGAATTTTAGTTCCGCTGTTAGTACCCCAATATGTGGCTTTTTTATGTGAAGGATTTTATCAAGATGAAGCTTATATTTCTTGGAAGAGTCCTGAATGTATTTAGCGCAGTTGGCTTTCTGCTCTATTCTAAAAACAAAGACGACACGGAAACGTTCACCTGCTATCGCAGCTGGAATCGATTAATTGCCATCACGAGTCTAACACCAACCATACCTACCACAAGATGCATACCGTCTTTGAGCAGTCATTATTTTCTGTCATTTCTTGAGAAATCATTTTCCAAGTCCTTTGAATAGACCTTGAGGAATGAGAAAATGAGCAACTTTAAGTTGCAAGATCCCAACTCACTAACTCACTCACTCGCTTTATGCTGGTCCATTAGACTAATTGCCCTTTAATTACTGTATGACTGTACCACTACAGACTACACTACTCAGTGTCATTACAATGAAAGTGCATATCCTTGAGAAACGTTAACACACAATATACCCCACTGCTACTGGGTATACGAGCAGTCGTCGCAGTGTTGTGCTAAACACTCTTGAAACGATGATAATTGCTCGTCACAAGTCGGATTTTCAAGGTTGTCAAATCGCTCTCTCATTCGTAGGCAAAGAATTCGTTCTTCCTTCGTTTAGCATAAAAATTCAGTTCGAAACAATATACACAAAGAAAAAACAGGAATGGAAAATGCACAAAAAACAAAAAAAAAAAAAAAAACACCGCCACCAACCAGCGGCAGGCACTGGCATAGAAAACACATTCCCGCCTTGATGTTGAAAAATTGAGTGTCAAGTGGCTCATTCAGTTATCTGCCCCCCAAAAGAAGGCTTCGTCCTGCTGGTAAATATTTAACGTTTTTCGCTTTCTTTATTTATGCTATTTTGTTTACATGCTTGTGACCTAAACATCAAACATTTATCCTCGTGCTGGCCCCGCCCGGCCCACAGCTATACACGATGAAGAAGCGCTCAAATCCTCTTGACATAATTTTCTACAGCGCGCTCCCTGACAATGGATGATGCGAATTTTCGTTGCTGAATGACACAGCTAACAAAAAGGTGCTGAAAGCAAACACGTTCTTTGTTTAAGTTTTTTTGTTGTTGTTGTTGTTTTGTTTTACTGTATTTTTTTTTACTCTCGTTTTTATCTTGTTTCAGCACTTTTCATTCATCCTTGCTATGGTGGAGCGCCCGCCGCTATGCTGCCATGGTCTTTCTATATTTGTGTCCTGTTTAAATCCTTTTAGAATGGCTTTCTGTTTTAGTTTAGCACATCAGATGCGGATGAATGGATCGATGAGTGAATGTGCGCAAGGATTCCTCACCCACTCGCCATTGAATCCACGAAAAATTCCAAGTTTACGGGCATTTATTTCGAAAGTCCTTTCTTTTCTCTGGAAACACTCTAGATGAATAACTGCACTTATTTTCTCATTCGTTATATACATATACTCGCACTGTATGCACAGGCACACGCCTAGTTGCATGCAAGGGGCTTGTGAACTGCGCTATGAGTGTACTGTGTACAACACAATAAAACTGGCGTGGAGCTTAGTTTTGTCATTAGAATGGTAGGTGGTGCTTAGCAGTGCGGATGGACTGTTTTGACACTGAAAGGACGTTTCAAGAAGAGCTGGCTGCTGATGTGCGGAATATTACTTTGATAACGTGAAAGCTGGTTTTCTGCAACTAATTGCTGGAAAGCAGATGATATAATTATTTTTCCGCAAATAAGAGAGTGGGAGAGGGGGCGAAACAGACATAGAGTGGTTGTGTTTCTTTTTTCCAAGGCGACGGAAGGAGATGTTCACAATTACGAGTCCTAGGATATGCCGATGAAAGTTCTGCGTTGAGGAATGACCATGGAGGAAACGTAGTAATTTTTAAATTGAGTTTTATTTGCACTAAGGTTTGGATCTTCCGCAATTATTTTTGAGCCTGAACGAATTTGATTGAGAAATGACATTTTTTTAGCAACAAGTCTTCGAAGTTAGCAAGATGTTGTAAGCAACACATTCGGTTCATTCTTCGCACATTTCTTCGACTTCTACCCAGCGAATTACATTTTTAGGAATCACAGAGAATCTTTAAGAGCATCATCTTGACATGTTTACCATCTTTTTACATTTTTTATAAAAAAAAAAAAAATTACAACGGATAGCGAAATTTGTTTGCGTTGTGTTTTGTAAATGGGTTGTGGTTTATGGTTCATTTAAGTATGGGGAAGCGCGTACACAAACTAGTCATACATCAACAGATGTCGCTGCTCTGGATGCTTATGTTTTTCTTTCTCTTTTTTCTTTGAAATTTTTCTAGAGAGGCTGCACAAAATTGTACCAATGTCACTCTTACTTTTGTTTAATGGACATTTCGTCACTTTAAATTAATTTTATGTAGTCCATGATGACTAAGTTGGCGCCCGCCTGGGGTAGACTAGAGCAGGGACTGATCACAGAAACAGAAGAAGCAAGCTGCACTCTAATGATAGAATGTTATGCTAATGCCAATTACTCTGTCTTGGACCGTACTGCCATTTAAAATAGAAGTGGACCACTTTCTGAATACAATCGAATACAATCATAATCATAGACTCAGTCATCTGCCACGAAACCGAACGGTTGTGCACGGATACATTAATTAAATAATAAAAAAACATCAGCATTTTGATACCTGATCACAGTAACAAGTAAAAGTTTTCCTCAAAATATTACTTGTTAAGTGACCCAAAATAAAAAGGGTAAAACAAAAAAATTACAAACAAAGGACAGCAATAAAAGGGACGGTATGGCAGATAGACCGCTGAATTCTTTGCAGTCATTTCCTAAGGCGTTGTCTATGGTGGTATAGGTTCTGGATGTACACTGGGAGGTGGCTGTATCTGTCTCGTGATGTCCTTGGCTTCTTTTGCATATTGAGTGCGTTGTTGACTGCATTCTGGAAGCCTTCAACGGTTGCATCTATCCCATCCTTGGTGAGATTTCTTGTTGCTGGTTCATGATCTGAGTCGCTGGTGATAGTCTTGCATTCATAGTTCTGGATCTCTTGGAGAACATTAACAAGGCTTGAGGTTGCCAAAAAGAAACCCAATACTGATGGTGTCCTGGGAAAGGTCGGTCTTGGTTGGGATATTACTACGAGCGAGTGGACGACGGTGTTGTCTTCCAACCAGTTGACTATTGCCGAACCTTCGCTGCTATCCACGGTATCCCCCCCATTTGATGCCTGGCGTTAATGTCCCCGCCTATTATGCCATATGAGTGTTGGGTTAAGTTTCCATTCAGTACCTGCATATCGTGTTTAATGTCCATAGCGTTAGCATTGCACTTGTTGTATATGCTGATGACTGCCAGAGTTTCGGATGGAGACATTCAGATAACTATTGCAGTAGCTTCGAACGATTTGAGTCCTGGAATGGCGAGTTATCTAATCATGGATTTCTTGATGTAACTTTTGACGAAGATCCCTCTACCTCGTTTTCCTTCTACCTTGTCCGTCTTGAAGAAGTTGTAATCCTTTAGATCCATCTTGTTGCGGCTGGTCAGCATAGTTTACTTGATGAGTGCGATATCCGGGCGGTTGGACTTCATGAAGAGATGGAAAGCCGTCCTTTTTTGGAGGCTGTATAACGAGTTAACGTTATAGGCAATTACACGCAGTTTCCTTATGTACTGCATAATTGGAAAATAAAGGTGACCAATGCCACGGACTTGTTTCGCTCGTTCATGCTTGAGTAGTTAGGAGGTACAGCGTTACGAGCTTTCTGCATGATGGTGGCTAAGTTGGCTCCAAAAACTCGATGGACTTCTTCGCTGAGGTTTACGGGACTGTTCCTGCGTGCTGGTTGTTGGTTCGACTTTGTAGTGTTTTGCGTTGGTGGTGGTGGTGGTAGCTGGTTCGGCTTTGGTTGAGCTTGCTTAAGACCCACTTTTGCCATTGCAGCGAAACTCATAGCTGACTTCGTCAGGGTACAGGCAGACTTTACTGCGAATTCCTGTTGGGCTTTCCTCTGTTTGGCTTGCTTCTCTTTATCTGCCAGCTTCAGCTTGTATTGCGGGCATCCTTTATAGAGAAGCTAGGCCTAGGGTCCCTCCGGAACTGTTGCGCCAATTATTTATTTATTTTTTAGTCTCGTAAATAGTTGACAGAACAGCTTTCATTATTGCACTGCAATTTTTCATTCTTTTTGGTCGAACATGTGGATGTTGGTGTTCAGGCGCATTGATTTTTATATTTTTGCGTAAATGTGGGTAGACTTCAGAGCTCGATATAAATAATTATTTTAGTACTAAAAAAAAAAAACTACAGACTGAATTGTCCCTGACTGTCTCGAAATTCCCTGACCAAATTTTCGTTCCCTGACTTTCCAGTATAGTGGCAACCATGTAAAGGGCGATGAGGGATGGTTATTGTGTTGGACTACTTAGCGAGTGGTACCAGGTTTGAATCCCGCAAAAACCCGAAATTCCAACTCAGGGCTTTTATTCTCGCGAACGTCTGACAAACATCTGAGAGTATAACTGTCTTGAAAGAGCTTCTCAATTATCAGTTTGGGCTAGGCATAAAATTGTAGATCCCTTCCACGCGTTCCAAAAATGAAAAACCCATACAAAACGAATGGCTGTGAGAAGCTAGGCCTAGGGTTCTTACGGAACTGTTGTGCCAATTATTTGTTTATTTATCTATTTATTTATTTAGGAGAATATGACTTTAAAAGTAGAGAATTGACAGAAGTTTGTCTACTTGGTATGTATAGAGAAATCTAATTCAAAACCTGTTAAAAACTTTCAAGCAAAACTAAAAGAACTGCCGATCTGACTGCAATGCGACACTTTTCCCCATCCACATTTACCAGTACCATTTGTGACTACTTAAATGTCAATCAAAAACTATCTACTCGCGTACGTTCGACCGAAGAGCTTTTACAACTTTCCAGTTTCCACACAGCAAGTAGAGCCGCGTCCACCGTCATCTGCAAATCAAATCACGAAACTTAACAATGGGTAACTGCAACAATAGCCTTGGCAGTGTCATCGGAGGATGAACAAAAAAAAACTCCAAACTAATATCTCAGAGAGAGTGAGCAAAATAATCTCACAGCGCAACATAAAAGTTTATCTTTTCTACTGAAACGACAAATTTTCTTCATATTTTTTGTTTGTGCAAGTAAAATGTCATTTCTATTGCGCGCGTCCTTTTTGCCGCCCAAATTGACAGTAAAAGAAATTATGTTTTCTGAAAAACAATTTAACGACAAAAACACAAAAACAGATGAAGAGAAAATAACGCTAATATTTCACTGGCTGGTCCTGTTCTTTTTTGTTTACCCCATCTTCGTATTTATATGTGTGTAACGGCAGGCTAGTTGGGGGCGATAAAAAGCGAAATATTTTCATTTGATTTCCTTTTACGTTACGAGGACTAAGTGAAATACTGGATGACAATTTCTTCGTTGATTTTTTTTAGTCTTTAGCTTTTTCTGTCAGAGTTTTTGTTTCAATGCCCATTTAATTTTGTTTTTTGCTTTCTTTCGTTACAGTTGCATCCTGCATGGCGGTGGTAACGAGTGCCGAGGAATGTGGCCAAGAGGAATTCACCAAGTGCTCAGAGCCCCTAGACATGCTTCATCTAACGTCGGAGTTTTCAATTGGTGCCTCCAAAAAGGAAGAACTAGACAAACTTTGCCAGTAAGTCAGCTAGGACCTCATTGCTGGGCACACAACCAGGGATGGGTGTGAAGTGAAGAATCTCTAATGGAATTAATTGTGACCAATTGATGTGGCCCGTGGAGTTTTTCTTCTTCCTTTTTGTTTTGGCTCTCGCTGCAAGTCCCAACTCCCAGCTCCCAAGTAACATAAGCTTTTAATTGGGAAGGTCCTTTTTCTCCTTATAGCTAATTCGCACATGCACAAGCATTCACCTCCTTAAAAATTGCACACAGCACGAGAGGAAAACAGAATGAAGGGTTTTTTTCAGCTCAAATTGGGTTTCGCCCAGCATTCCTTGTCCTTCCTTCCGTTCAAATTGATCAAAAGGAAACCAGAGGGCAATTTAACACACAACCAAGGAGGGCGGAAAAACTCATATACACTGTATACCGCTGCACTATTTTCAATTCAAAGCATGTTTATAGATTTCGGCAGGAGTGGAAGGACAGCGAAAAAAAATTAAACCAAAAGGGTCTCCTACAAACATCAGCAACTCAAAAAACAACAACAGGACAAAGCGGTGGTTGGTAAGGGATGCTGCTGCTGAGAAGATCCTCTCGATACATTTTTCGAGGGACTTAAATTGAATTTATAACTTTTTCGTAAAACAAACGACCGTTAGCTACCACACCAGAAAACAGAAAACATACACACACAGCAGCAGCACGGGTTTTGGATGAAAATAGAGGACATTTCATGCGATTTGCCCTTTGCTGGCGTCGCCGCCGCCGCCGGTGTTTCTGTTTTTGTTATCTTTGCAGTGCGTATTTATTTTTCTATTTTGCAAGGATATTAGTGAATCCTTATTAATGCTCCGGAATTCATGACTTATTGAACTGTGCTAAAAGGAAACGTCATTAGACTTTAGCGACGAGGATATTCAGCATTGGCAGATATATATAACAAGCACGAGGTAGTTGGATGCTGCTCATTAAAAATTCTAATCGGATTTTTCTTGATACCGACTGGGTCACGAGTTTCTTAAATTTTTCCAGGCGAACTATATGGGTCGGACATAGTCTAATTATTTGTGAAATTGAAATTCTAGGATGTCTTTATTATAGCAGAGCACACAGGTAGAATGTATGATTGGAGAGTTTTGAGGCTTTCTATTGTTTTTTTTTTAGATTGGGGTCATTGCTATTTAGCATTCAATACAGGCAGATGAGGGGTACTAGGAAAACTGGCCTGCTTCAAAAAAGACTATGCTGTCGGCAACTTTCTAAGGCGTATCTCGTTAACAATCCTAGTGATACTTTGTAAAGACAAATGATTGAATGTAAGACGCTGCGCACACTTTCGCCTACTCAACGCACATGTTCACTTGCATAGCGCACACATGTTTTCCACCAACAGAATTTATACAATACATTTTTTCTTGATAATAGTCTCTTCGCTCAGAACCAATGAAACGACGACTTCGATCATGGCTTTAAGTGCATGGAAATTGGCTAAATAAAAATCACTCGTGTGCGCTATGCATAAAACTTAGCTATTAACCATTTTCATGTCAGACAAATGATTGAATGTAAGACGCTGCGCACACTGTCACTTAACGCACACTTTCACTTGCATAGTGCACACGTTTTTTCCACCAACAGAATTTACACAATCAATTTTTTCTTGATAATAGTCTCTTCGCTCGGAATCAATGAAATGACGACTTTGATCATGAGCGCTATGACTTTAGGTGAATGGAAATTGGCTAAATAAAAAAAAACACTCGTGTGCGCTGTGCATAAAACACAGCTATTAACCATTTTCATATCAGACAAATGATTGAATGTAAGACGCTACAGACACTGTCGCTTGCTTAACGCACACGTTTACTTGCATAGCGCACACGTGTTTTCCACCAAGAGAATATACACAGTACTGTTTTCTTGATAACCTTCTCTTAGCTCAGAACCAATGAAACGACGACTTTGATCATGGCTTTAAGTGCATGGAAATTGGCTAAATAAAAATCACTCGTGTGCGCTATGCATAAAACATACCAATTAAGCATTTTCATATCCGCACAGAAAAAAAAGGAGAAGAAAACAGAACCCTCCTTAAGCTACTTCGCTTTCAATGCTTGCGCTTTTAATACTTTGCACTCATCTTTGTCCTCTTTCATCTTGAAAAAGGATAAGGAGGTTAATAGAGGCACACCATTAGCCTTCTAATCCTCTCACCACAACCAAGAATAGAGATTGGGTGGACAACCCTCCGCACTCATGTACCTAACATTATTTGCTGTACAGCAAGGATAAGCCGCCGCTGGTTGGTGGTGTCTTAAATTAAAATGCAGTCACCAGAAGCGAATATAAAAATGAAATTTACTCCCGTCATGCAACAACTATTACAACGACAAACGCCGACAGGTTGTTGAATTGAATCATTTGAAGTAGTGGTCCGACACGACGACGTCGAGGACGACATTCCCCGAGTGGCAGCGTTATATCTGTCTGCCCGGGAATATATCCGTGTCACTCACTTCGCTCTTGTGTGGCAGTGTCCTTTTTTGCAAAATGCAAATTTCAAACGCCAACACAGCCTGATAGTGTCGCATAGGATGTCATACACACAGAGAAAGAGTGAGAAGGGCTTCGCACTTGACACAGCGTATGAGCGAACGAGTGCATGCATGATGAATTGCAGTGTCATGCATCGTTATAGGGCAAATAATGTAATTAGGGTAGTAAATTCCTGCCGATCTGTCATTTCGACAGCACGGCGAAGGACGAAACTATTTACCACCCACAGACACTGCCATTGTTAACCGCTCTCTTTTCTTTTTCTTTTTTCATCCAGTGAATTGCGTAAAGGTGTCCGATGTATACAGAGTTATACGAGACGGTGCATGGATCTGCAGCAGAGAAATCAATTTAATAAATTATACCATGGCACTAATCAATTCATTCGAGATTTATGCAACAAGGGTGAATTCCAGGATGGTAAGCATTTCCACAACACACAAGCAAGCCGAGAGAGACCAATTAATTTCACATTTCTCACTGCTGGCACCATTTTTCTTCACCATGGATTTATCGTTCCGTTATTTTCTCACATATAGAGTATTTAAAGCATGCACCCTGCTCTGAAATGGCCAAGAAGGAGTTTGAGGTGTGCTCTACCAAATACAAGGAGACAATGGTCTTTATGAAGCCAAACAAGAATCAGGAGAATCATGAGAATATGACTTTCAATGAGAATATTAAAACGATATGTTGGTAAGTTGGACGAGGGGACAAATTGCTTTGTGCGGTCCGCATTCACCTGGCCTATTATTGTCTATTTTTGCAGTTCCATAAACGAACTCGTAGATTGCTCGGAGGATGCGGCACGCAAAGTGTGCGGCAAGGAGGCGGCAAAGTTCACTAGAGAACTGGTGGACAAATATGCGAATAGTTTAACCAAGGTGAGTGTTTTTTTTTTTTTTTTTTTTTTTTCTATGGCTTTAAACGTAATCGAATGTGTAAGGTGTGAAACTTGTATGGAAAATCCACGCATCTCTACTTTTGTGTAAATTAAACAAGTTAATTGCCTTGAGAGACTGATAAAACTCTACCATTTTATGCAATTGTGCATATGAATTCTAAACGCACTCGGGTAGTAGTGAACTTCTGACTATGTGCGCTTCGGAGGAGATGTCTGTCTAATAAAATGAGAGCTGGTGTGTTGATTAGAGAAAATCGGAGATCAATGAATTACTATGTCAAGAATTAATTTTGGCATATTTTTCGAAAAATATACAAAGTGCGCTAACTTCTAACCGTGTGCGTTACATCTGCAAGTCAAGAAGATGACTGATAAAATTAGTGTATGTCCCATTCCAACTCATATTAATCATCAAGGACCGACAACGATCTACTTTGACATGATTTGCGGAAAATGACAACTCAACATTGATGTGCGCAAACTATTGACCATGTGCGTACAAAATAAACTCCAAGAACTGTATACTTAAATCAGTATAAGTCCTATTCACAGTCGTACATGACCTGTTTTAGGAAAATAAGCAATGTGCGTAAACTATTAACCGTGTGCGTTACACATTAAACTCAAGGAACTATCTGATAAAATACTTGTAAGTACTATTCACGCCAACAATATCTACATTCTGATATATTTTTCGAAAAGGAAAGAAGTCTGTCTATGTTAAAGTCAGTGCAATATCTATTTACACTTTTTTAAAACAACATTTTGACATTGGTAAGAAAATAACAACTAAATAAAGACAAGCACAGATGTGCGCAACCTAATAACAGTGTGCGTCTCACCTTAAACCCAATAAATTCTCTGTTAAAATCAATGCTGCTCAGTTCTAACAATCTGACCATTGTTCCCCATTTCTTTTTCTCTATCCCTCAGATATACTGTGAAGAATACACAAGACATCCGGGCACATGTAGAGACGGCGATGGTGGATCCGGTCCACTATTGCAAAATCAATCTTTTATCGGCATTCTGGCGGCTGCCTTAGCGGTGATCATGTATCATCGAAAGAGGTAGATCTTACAAGGATTAGCAGATCAACGCTGCCACTGCAGAGTCAACTCAAACACTCAATGCACCCCTCAATAAAATCACAAGAAAAGAAAAATCAATATGAAAAACACAAACACTCGGTAAAGCAATTTCGAAACTTTAGTCAATTTTTTAGATAAGAATATAAAAACGAAAAAAAAAAACACATAGATTAACAGCAACCAAAGGTAGGTATCATATCAAGTGCAAGCGTCAACGATTTTTTTGTTTGTGTGTCTTTAAAAAAAAAATTATATAAAAGCAAGTCTTACTTACGCTTTTCTTAGCAACACTTTTTTGACTTTATCACACAGAAAATTCTTCAAATTAATCAATAGAAAGAGATTTTATTAAAAACTTACTTCTTAAATAGAGATTACAAGGGAATGGACATAACAAAATGTAAATGCAACCATAGTTGCCTGTTAATATTAGAAAAACAAAAATATATATATATATTAAATTGAGGGTGAAACGTATCGTTACTATTGTAACGCCGGTGAATTACGAATAAGTGAATAAAATAAAAACCAAGCACAAACCCCGCAAACAGGTGACACACTGTGGCAGTGAGACAAACATTCTCTTTTGGAGTCCCACAAGGATCTATTTTCGGGCGCGAATTCGGGGCCCAAAATTCACTTCCACCACACTGCCGCACGAACTGCCACCTGTTGAAACCGTTAAATAGTTCTAGACAATTTAGTTTTATGATATTAATCAATTAAACAAAACAGAAACGAAAAATAATTACAAAAATTAAGGCGTGCATCTAAAAATAATTAAATATAATTATTAACGTGTAATACCGCTAGTTTTAAGTTCCAAGCAAAACGGTTTCCTTGAACATATTTTAGTTAAGACCCATTTATGATTTAGTTCTCTATATATTTTGTTTTTTTTTCCAGCAAGTATACATCTTGTAACCACATCAAAAAAAGACCAAAAATTACTTTAAACATATATGAGAAATAAAACACAAATTATATATTATATACAAGAGAAAACACATATTATAGACAATGTAGAAAAATTAAATATTTTAAGATTGAGTATTTTTTGAGAGGATTAACAGAGAGTGGTAGTTTTTTTTAACAAACAAAATGTATTCTAGTACCTATTTTGTATTTTGTTATGGAAGAATTTATTGAAATTTTTGTTATCTGATTATGAATATTTATTATATTATGGAAAATACTCCTAGAATACTATTATGTATGATGTATAATTATTCGTTGTTTTTTTTAAGTATTGAATGTACCCAAACTGTTAGTTTTATTAAAAATTGGAAGGAACAACAAAATGTTTATGACGATTTTCAGATAAAAAAATGAGAAGATATAAAATAAAAGTAATTAATGAAAATTAAGTTGTATGAAGTTTTATTTAAAAGTAAAATAATCGGTTTTGCTTTAGTTGTCAGTACTGCTTGGCAATTGGTTTGACTTTCGAGGTGGATATCAGAGGTCAAGTCACGTCATTCGCGAACAAGCAGTAGGTGACGGAATTTAATTTTTTTTCAGATGTAGGATCGACTCAATTGTGTGACCAATGATAGTTTACAGATGTGGAAATTCGGCCTTAACTCAACTTCATGAAATAAGCTTTTATCCGGGACAGCCATTCAGGCTTTTTTGTAAGACTTATTAATCAGAAAAATAAATCGATGCCGGGTTTGTATATTTGAATGAACCTGTAGTTTTGAAATTATATTTGAAGACACGTAAATTAGCGAAGAGGCCCATATGACCAGTCCAGCAGATCTATGTTTCGAACTGTCTACAAGCTTCTCCGAAAATCTCTATAAGGCAAGATCTCGCCAATTTTTAGTATGGAGCCTCCGTTTGTAAATCCATATTGAGAAGCACTCTGTCATGAGCCCTTCTTAAGCCCAAGCTATTTTTTTTACTTCAGATAAATATGTGACTGTCAGTCAGACTGAAAATACTGCATTCTAGTACATTTTAAATGAATGGCAAATGATAGAAAATATATACCTACATATATAAAATATAAATAAATATTTTGAAAATCTAGCCCCAAGGTCAAAAGTGGTGCAGGGAAATCAATTCACATTAATTAACTACACATGGGAATTAAAACCACCCTAATTGGGATATAAGTCCACTTAACAAAGGTGTACTTAGTTCCCACTTAGATTGGGAAATAACCCCACTATGATGTGAGTATTAAACCCACTTCTTAAAAATACGAGTGAGAATTAATTCATCTATCAAGTTTGAAATAAAAATACGAAATAATGCCAATAAAAAAAAAAAATAGAAATAAGACTAAGCCACAATGCGTAAACAATGAAACATGAACGAACACTCCTACTTAGTTTCACTGTTAAGGGGTTGGAGTAGATGCGAGAAAGGGTGTATGCAAAGTTACATTTCTTTTTTGCATGCATAAAGAAAATTTGCCTATACCCAATCTCCAAACAAGGTATTTTTAGGGTTCCGTAGCCAAATGGCAAAAATCGGAACCCTATTAGATTCGTCATGTCTGTCTGTCTGTCTGTCTGTCTGTCCGTCCGTATGTCACAGCCACTTTTCTCCGAAACTATAAGAGCTATACCGTTGAAACTTGGTAAGTAGATGTATTCTGTGAACCGCATTAGATTTTACGCAAAAAAAAAAAAAACAGTAAATTTTGGGGGTCCCCATACATAAAACCCATACATGTGGGGTATCTATGGATAGGTCTTCAACAATGATATTTAGGTTTCTAATATCATTTTTTTCTAAAGTGAATAGTTTGCGCGAGAGACACTTCCAAAGTGGTAAAATGTTGGTCCCCCCCCCCCTAACTTCTAAAATAAGAGAACGATAAAACTAAAAAAAATATATGATGTACATTACCATGTAAACTTCAAACGAACAATTTTTTGAACAGTAGTTTTTAAAATATCGATCAAAGTTACAACGAACTACAAGAACTTTTATGTTATGTTACTTGCTGTTTCGGAACCCTTCATGAGCGAGTCCGACTCGCACTTGTCTTACTTTTTTAATTTTTTTTTTTATTGCTAACTTTTGCTTCACTTTTTTTCTTTTGTTCAAGGAAAATAATTCCAAAAAATTATGAATGAAATTATCTCTCACTTTGGGCGAGAACTAAGTACACTTTTGTTAAGTGTACTCATTTCCCAATCGTGGTGGTTTTAATACCCCTGTGGAGTTAATTCCTGTGGATTTATTTCCCTGCACCGTCAAAAGTTATATGAAACTATTGCATCAACTAAATATATACGTATTTGTTTAAACACTGAAGCAGGTTTATAGCGTTTTGACGCGTACATAATTTTAATCATTCAGAATATTTGGTACCGATGTAACGACATCTCGCTTGTCCTATATCCATGGCACACTTACTCAACTTACTCAAAGATCGAAACCCCCGGGCTAGGCCCGACACTCATTTCCAACGCTCATACAATAATTTCTGGGTGTTCATTGCTCTTTAAATGAGCAAGCGGATACAACCATGTAGCTGCTTAATGCTAAAAGTTACTTTTATTTTCATCCGCATTGCGTATTTTTGTATGAAAAATTGCGCCACTTGAGTTTGAAAAAAAAAACGCGTCGTATATTCGTATGGTCAATATTCAAATGTATGAACTTACAACGAGAATCAACAGCGCCCATGTGCAGCCAATGATATTCCTGATTATTATTTCCAACATTGTGCATGAAAATGACGCATTTTCGTATTGAATGTAAACAATATAAAAAGTACGTCACAGGCCCACTTTTTGCTACTATTGAACTTATCCTTTCTTGCTTTTAAAATCATCAATTGACCAGTTTTATATAGGCTTAATTCAAAATAAAAACAAGCAGGAACTATGTGTATTTAAAATTACTGGCGTGAGCTATAAATTACTCATAATTTTGTCTAGTTTTTATACGGAAAACGACGCCACTAGGACTTCACTTGTCTTTCTGTCATTAGTGCTCCATTGTCCAGTATTCATATGGTCAGATTTGCAAGATGAATAACCAGGAATCATAATATGCATGTGCAGTTGCAGATGAATTTATTTATTTGTATAACAAACATGGCGAAAATTTTAATTGTCTAAATTTATCACCCAAATTCTAATTTAAGGTTTTTTCCACTGCGCCACCTCTCGCGAACGTCTGACAAACATCCGAGAGTATAACTGTCTTGAAAGAGCTTTTCAAATAGCCGTTTGGAGTCGGCATAAAATTGTAGATCCCTTCCATTCGTTCACACAAAACGAATGGTTGTGAGAAGCTAGGCCAACTATTTATTTTTGTATTGATGTGTAAATATCTAAGCGCGCGTTGTTGGAATCTGGTGGAGTAATTCCACACATTTAACTTACGGGGACGGATATGTGTCACTGTGTTTTATCATTGCATACATTATAATCATTGCATACGTTTTTATCATTGCATACATTTATGAGCTGGGACATATTAATTTCAGCTTTTTGTTGATGTGAAATAAAATTTTTCCATTCCGTCCTTGCACCGTACTCAGAAGAAATTTCAAGAATTCTGCAGGGAGATTATCATCTTTTACCAATGATCATAAGCGTAGACTTCAATATCAATTTTGCAACTCCAGAAGCTCAACCATTTATTGATTTTATGCAAGATAAATTTAATCTTCAAATGAACTCCAACCGGGAAATTTCCACAACACGATATGGAACAACTATCGATGCTGTCTTCCATCTAGATAGATTACAGTCTCGAATGTACATATCTTATTTCAGCTACCACAATCCGATTGTATCTATTCTACCGAAACTAGCAAAGAACGAATAAATTATTGTTATTTCATAATATATCAAGAATACGGTTATTACGATTCCCTCTTTTCTCAATGACGTGTATCAAGCCACACACATACCGCACGCACGGTGTTTACACATACACATATTTCGGGACTGTTGGATACAGTCGCACCAATTTTTTTTTTTATATTTATCACAAGAGCAACCAGCGGTCGTTAGTTGCCAGTTTACGATAGTTTTATGTATACATCCAAATGGAGTATTTTCGTCACATTTCCACATTAAACTTAAATTTTCTTGGATTGTATAACGTCAATTACAGTCTTATAATCAAATAACTAATATCCATTTCCATTTTCAGATTCAGAGCTGTCAGATTGCATATTCCATTGACCACAAAAAAGTCAGAGCAATTTTGCGAATCTCGATTTCTGAGCGAGATTTACACCCACACTTACACCAAAATATTTGTCAATTGTCAAACTTTAAAGTGTGTTTACTTCCGTTTTTAGACGAGAAGTCCGTGAAAAATTGAGAAAAATTTACACTTGGCCGCCGCACCACCACAAATGCAAAGAAAGAAAAATCTCGTTTTATGTTCCATTGGGCACGAAAATCTGAAATCTGAGAGGCCAATCTGAAAATCCCAATGAAAAAAACGACATAAATTTTGAGCAGGAGCAACTATAAAACATATGCGTTCAAAGCTACATTTCTGTCTCATATTAATATAGAAAATTGCGCCACTTCAGCTTCAGCTTTTCTTGATTTTGGTAGCGTCGCTAGTCCAGTACTGAAATGTCTAGGTTTACAACAAGAACATAATTCATATGCATCAACTGTTGTACTCTACATTAATTTACAATTTTGTCGCATTTTTGTATTAAGCTTTGCGCCACTTAAGGAACCCACTTTTCTTGTTTTTAGTACAAAAACTACGTCACATGTCCAGCTATGAAAAGTGAAAGCAGTCATTTTACAATTTGTGACTAGAGGTTGAGAAACATCGGATTTGAATCGCTTTGTAAAAGAAATGTATTTCGATTTCATAAATTCTGTTATACTGCAAGTTTATGTGGAACTGTGCTTTGGGTTGAATCAAGTGCATACTTAATAAAATTATAGGCTTAGCTTCGCATAACAAGTCGTTTTGTTGAGTTTTTATTTTTGGGAAGAACGTGCCTGCCATTTTATACTGAAATGGCTGAATTAGAGTAGCTTTTGCAGGACAGCAATAGTCTCAGGTGTTAGACCTAGACTTTCGCGAGAGGTTGCGCCGTGGAAGAAACCTCAAGTTGCAATTTTGTGTTGTTTTTTTGTTCGGGGATCGAATTAGAACTAACACTAGATCCATCACTCAGTAGTTCCGCACACTTACCACTGAGCCACTATGCCAAATATGTTACAAACTTTTAGTATCACAAAATTATGTTTAGAGCCCTTTATGTTGTTTCTGTGTTTGAATATATTTTCCGAGATAAAGGGTTTTCAGGCCGAGTTCGTATGTATTCGTATGTATTAAAATCGCAACTGCCATAAAAAAAACTCAGTCTAGTTGTTGTCAACCATTTGCGTGTGGAAATATTTCAGAACGAATGCAAATGAGATTTTACAACTTCATTCTTTAAGGCTCACAATTCATACTTCCATGCGACTTTAAAGTTCTTAATACACATTCAAACGGTACGGACCTAAATGCTCATCGCAGAAAATTCGCCCACTAATCCCTGACTATATTATTTCATAAGTGCGCGTTCCCCTGATGCGACGTCTAAGCGAAAACCTCTTCCAGTACCTACCTACCTATACCACCAAAACACCATTCGACTTTAATGTAACGAGAATTTATGGGCAAATATTTGGGAAATCACCCCATCGAACTCTGTCTGCACATGCCATCATCCGGAAAACAGCAAAATCCAATATTTCCTTAGTTATAACTTCATGAGCCGGGAAACACCCATCTTTCGCCCCAGATCCTCCAACATCGAACGGTGCGGGTACTCTCGACGCTCGGCTGAAAGCCTCATTTCGAAGTCCCATTATGTCGCCAATATTCATTTGCACCACAACGCAACCACGGCACGAGAGTGTATGTCCGGGGTAATTCCCTGGCAATTTAGCCGGCTCTCACAATCTCGTAATGGCTTCTGCCATCCTTCCCGTGGGAGGACACAGGACGCGCGCCTCTTCCTACAGCAGCTCATTACTTGGCTCGTCGTCATTTAATTAATGTCAACGCGTCTGATTTGATTACCCCTATTAGGTGTGCTAAGCTTAGAATTAGGAAACTCCTAGCGAGTTTGTGTTCTCCAGACAGGTGCATGTGACCCAGCACGACCTTTTGATGGTCATTCGAATACCAATGTGGGTGGCAAGCGATGGCTCACCGCCAATTGCACAGCCTGCACTCGAAAAACTAAATTGAAAACGCCATGCATATATTTTTTGGCGTGTATGCGGTGTCAACCATGTGAACAAAGACTTAGCAACGTCAAAAACAAAATAAATCAACACCGGGTGTGTCTGGCTGGCAGTATTCGCTTGCCAGGGACAGTCACGTTCAGTTTGATCCCAGCAGAGAGAGGGGATGCAGGTTGCGCGGGTTGATGCCAGGTCGGGGTCACGTGAACTTTTGATGAAATGTTTTTATTCCCGCGCTGCCATTCAACTAATACTTTTTCCACCGTCAAAAAATCACTTAAAAAATATTCAAATTAATTTAAAACTAACATAATTATTTACATTGGATAATGTCGTAATCCCGTCACACAAATTATTCGTTCAGACAGAGGGATAGGCACCAGGCCCAGGGTAAGGTAGCGAACGAACAAAAGCGAAAAAATAATCTATTTCGGTTGTCCGAACATAATCGCTAAACAAATCACTAATAAATTATTCGCATCGAAATACCACATAATATTTCGTTTCGGGTTGAGTCATTTGGCATTCGGGAGCCAGCGGGCTGCGCTGCACACCCTCAACGCCTCATCGGTGACCTCGCCTCGTACAGGGGCTTAGTGGTTAAAAATGGATCGGATCGCATGCGAAAAATGGTCCGGTGCATGCTGCGGTACACACAATATTCCATTTAATCTCAATTTAAAACAAAACGAATATAATTCCGTTGGGCGCTAGCCGCGCCGCCAACCGAGGACGATACTTGGTTGGCACCGAATATTACCGAATATTAGGCGCACACATGGCTTTGCATAGTTTTGGGAAATTATCGGGTTTTAAGTGAGATTTTGCGTGGTAATTTCTCTGCTATCTTTAATTAGAAAAGTTTAGGTAGGTGGACTTTAAGCGTGGGAATAATCCGAAAGGGATGAGACCGAGGAGGCCTTGGGTTGATCAGTGGAGTAGGGTTCCATCCCCTGAAAAACACACAAAAGTGGATCTTGAGATGAGACTCGTGGAAGTCTGACAAATATCTGAGTGTGTGACTGGACTTTTAAAGCATCCTAAGTTCAGGCTTGGGATAAAATTGAAGGCTAAAAACAAAAAGTCGAAAACTTGTAAGAAGATAGGCCTTGGGTTTTTCTTTGGACCTGTCGGGCTAACTATTTATTAATTTAAGAGGCAAGCTCCCAACCACAGCGTTTGTGGACCCTCGACCTTACCCCTCTTAGGCCTGTTTGCTGATACTACTCACAGCGATTTAAGTTGAAATTCTCCAACGGTTAAGCAAGGAAGTGGTAAGGATCTGTAAGGAAGATTAGAGGTGCCTTAACCCTGGGTATAGTCAAGCCATAGAGCATGCTGAAGAAAGCAAGACATTGAATTTCAGCTCTTGAACGTAAGTGAATTTTATCCATTTTTTGAAAAACTTATTATATAAGTACATAGGTCCGGTCTACACCCTAGCCTACGGTCCTGAAGATTTCCCCTGTAATCAAATCAAACCCTGGGGACTTTTTTATATTTATATTTTCTTTGATTTCTTTTGCAAATTCTTTATCTGTCTCCGATCAAATTGGTCGATCTTCTTCGCACCTTTTCTCGAATCCTTGGTAACTTTTATCTTCATAGGGTTTGAAGGATATCATCATCGGAATGGATAATCTCTCAGCGGTTGACCGCAACCACAAAAAAAAAGGGTTTCGCTCTGAGCGTAACAGAAAAAATACTGTGATAAAAAACTGGTCGTTATGCGATCATATATATAAAACTCTCAACAACTGAGAGTAATATTAAGACCTTTGAAAAGGTTGAAAGATATTTTGGAACTCTAGTTTCAATGGACTTTAAAAAAATACAAATACAATAGTTACCCTCATAGAGTATGTTTTTAAAATGGAAAAAACGCATAACTACACTCATGCCCCTAAGGAATAAATCATGTTAGATTGGCAAAAATCAACTCTTAGTCTAAATTATAAGAAATAAAGCATTAAATTTGACTTTAAGTTAGGAGATATTTAGAATGGACATTGGAGTCAAATCTAAATTGGCATCAAATTCAATGCAATTAGTTGAAGTTCCTATTGGGGTGAGTTCCAAGTTGCTTGTTAACTAAATTAGTAACTTAAAGTAATAATTACATTGCGAACTTAGTTTTTTTTTTTTTTTTTTTCTAAGGACCAATATTTCTGTATCAGCAAATACGTTACAAAGACCAAATGGCACTTATATTCCTCAACAAATACTCAGCGTTAGCAGCCAGCCCTATCGGCTACTGCTCGCACCACTTGCATATTTTAGACGGACTGTTTGTAGATTACAATCGAGGGGTAGACTCCTTCGGTCACCCTTCGTACGTCCGAAACAAACAGTCACTCGGTCAGACTCACCTTTTGGCCAAGTTGAAACACCTCGCAATATGCGTAGTTAACAGACAGGATCGCCACTACTACTACACTTTTGCAACATCGGCCCTTTTTGTTGCCATAGGACATAGGCGAGGGTCTAACCAATGCGGTCACCACTCGCATATCCGAAAGCAAACTGTCCACCGGTCACTTTCTCCTGGACCAGCCTTATTAAACCTCAAGTTAGGTACACAACAAAAGTGCCGATCTACTAATCACCGATGACGCATACCGGTTTACGTCATTTTGATGACGAAGACATATCGTACAATAGCTATTCCCAGTCTCCTCTCTTCAAGGAGTTGTCTGAGGATTACAAGCGAGTGGAAGACTGTTTCGGACACCCTTCCCCCTATCCGACGATTAACTACCCCGACTCTCTCTACGAGATGTAGGAGGATTCAAGACAAAGACAAAGCACTAGCATGTCCATCCTAGACAGCACTCTGGTCTTCTCCCGAAGATCGAAAATCTGGGGCCTATAACACAATACAACAAGTACCTACTTGTTAAACAAGTGAAATTCAACGACTGTTGAAAATTTATATAACACGTACTTACCAGAGTGGTTAGTTGTTTTCAACAGTTGTTGAATTTGACTTGTTAAACAAGCACTTGTTGTATTGTGTTATAGGCCCCAGGTGTTCGAGATACGAACAGTTGCTTAAAGTGCCTACTGTTATTGTTAAATTCTTGTGGAAAAAAGAAACCGAAACAGGCAATCCTTTTAAATAGGTATAAAAATCGTTCATGGATTTTGGATAAAATGGTTGTCCCCGTTTTCATGTAACCAATAGAAAACCAATGCACAATATTGTTTTGACTTATACCTTATACGTCATACGAAACTCAAAAAGTAAGACAAGTGCGAGTCGGACTCGCTCATGAAGGGTTCCGAAACAGCAAGTAACATAACATAAAAGTTCTTGTAGTTCGTTGTAACTTTGATCGATATTTTAAAAACTACTCGCCAGATCTCGTTCAAAAAATTTTCATTTGAAGTTTACATGGTAATGTACATCATATATTTTTTTTAGTTTTATCGTTCTCTTATTTTAGAAGTTAGGGGGGGGGGACCAACATTTTATCACTTTGGAAGTGTCTCTCGCGCAAACTATTCACTTTAGAAAAAAATGATTTTAGAAACCTAAAAATCATTAAAGACCTATCCATAGATACCCCACACGTATGGGTTTGATGAAAAAAAAAATTTGGAGTTTCAGTTCTATGTATAGGGACCCCCCAAAATTTTCTGTTTTTTTTTTTTTTTTTGTATAAAATCTTAATGCTGTTCACAGAATACATCTACTTACCTAGTTTCAACGGTATAGCTCTTATAGTTTCGGAGAAAAGTGGCTGTGACATACAACGGACAGACAGACAGACAGACATGACGAATCTAATAGGGTTCCGATTTTTGCCATTTGGCTACGGAACCCTAAAAATGGTGTTTGAAATCATTCGAAATTTTGTACGAAAACTATATAAATACTTCTCCTACTATGTATACGAAAAAGTAAAAAAATACTATTCAGCTCAAAAAAAAAAAAAATACAATCGGAATTAAGATTTGCTTACAGTGAACATCGTTCGCTCTTTCGCAGGGACTGAACTAAACCAGCAGCTTACAGATGCATGCTGGCTAAAACCATTATAGTCCTCTCTGGATATTTTCCCCCATCTGGTACATAAAGTATTGTATAGGTAGATCATGGGGATGATGAAGTTAGTGTCGGAACGAAGACCGATGAACCGGAAACTGGATTTCACTTAATCAACCTATACAGACTACGAAGCTTGAAATAGATTTGACAGCAGATCGTTGGGTGGCTCCAAACAACACCTCGAAAAAGGCTCATAGGGTCTGTTGCTTGTTGCAAGTGAGAATTAGGTTAAAATATAGAAAGAGCATTCAACCGAGTATTCGGCAATTTTTGACTGAGGAGTTGACCAAAGTTGCAAGTAGGCAAATACGCATCACAAATCCCAGTACGGTAGTAGAAGTTGATGGCTCTCCCACTCTCAGAAGAAGAAGAAGAAGAAGCGAAAGAGCTTGAAATGCATAGTTTTCCATTTCTGAAAAACAGATAATCCAGCACCACTTTGACAGGCACTCATGGGACTTTGTAGACATTTCTTTAACTAGATCTACATTCGGCGTTGTGCCTCTGTTACCCACTGCCAACTGAGGTTTAAGTCTTTATGGATCAGGTCACAGGCATATATTAAAACAACTCCACAACGATCGCCACACCATGCCCACTCGGGACATTTATCACCACACAATGCATGATTTTATATTTGTTTACAATAAAAGTTGTGACGCTTTAAAGAAGAACACACTTTTCTTCATTTCGCGAGCTACAAGGCTGTGAAGACATGTTACTCCTTCATGGGCTTTAGTTCTTCTCTGACAATTTCAAAGGCAGCACCACACCAAAGTAGCAGGTATCACCCTCGAAATCAAAGCTGAGCTTGTATTTTAAGCAAACGCAACAGACGACCAAACGTATTTGCCAAAAATAGATCCCCTTTCCAAAAAGGACTCAATCTAGCGCACACTGTAGATTTATTTATCAGCAACTCTCACCATTTTTGAAGGTGTTGCGAGAATGTTCTTGTACCCCCCTTATGGTATTAAAAGTCTTTAGTCCTCAACACGTGCCGCACATTTCAACGCTTTGCTACTTATGCAAATATGCTGATAAGGACAAAACAATGAGTTTGAAGGAAAGCAACAACTCCCACCTCCAATTGAAAAATACTCGTGACAAATCGAGGTTGATTTAATTTTAATAATCAGCCAAAATGGCAGTGCCGTTCCCAATGAGAGCTCCGAAAACCGAAAACCGAAAACCGAAAACCGAAAACCGAAATTAAAGCCACACTTCAACAGTGCCTGCCTTAATTAAGGCGGCACGAATACCATACATGTCAAATGGAGCACCCTACAAAAATGAAAACAAGTCTCTCAACCACATCTCATCTCCCGCGCAGATATACATATATCGTAACCGTACGATACATCCCATTCCGGTTGGAATCTCAAAATTTAATCAAATCCGCCACAGGACTCCGCAGTTGCTTGTTTTGTTCTGTGCGATGTTTATAGAAAAGGAGCAACAGAAAGAAAAAGAAAACCAGAAAATTAACTATAATTTCAATTGAAAAGTACATAAAATATTCACTCCTTCAGCAGCGCATATAGTTTTGCCAACAAAGTTGGCTAGATGGGTGCGGACGCCACAACTCTCGAGAGTGCAGCACTTTGCAGCGATGCCGCCTTACACACGTCGTCGGAGTCGTCAAAGTTTAAGTTTTGCTGTTTGGCAACAAGCAACCTAGGAAACTCCACGGGGAAATCAAACATTTTGGAAGCTTAGTTGTCGGGAAGAAACTTTGTTGTAATGCTAACACAGCGATGCGCTATTGTTATACGCCACCTACAATAAAATTCGTATAAGCATGGAGTCATGTACTGGTATAGAGTGCGGCAAAACGCTGTACTTCTGGGACTGCAACTTGTCATTCTGGTTATAGATAAAGTTTTCCATTTTCTATATAAGGCAGGCGAGCGGTATGATAACGATTGGGGGGGACGATAAATTGAGTTTCCTCAGCTCTACTCGTATCCGGCCGCAAGAATGCAGTTTCAGTTATTGAATTTTACCAAGTGGTTTGGCTAAGCAATAAATTCAGTCGCTGGATGGATGGACGGAATTGACATTTTCGGTGACTTGCGCAAGTTTGTTGTCTCTTTGTCAAGTTGATTATATGGACTGGGGCCTAGCTCAAATTCGAAATCTACTCCTTATCGCAGTCGCATGAGAAATTAAAAAAATCAGGAAAGCATCACATCAGGGGCAAAAGAATGTCACATTTTTAAATTAATTAATTAGTCTTGAAATATTAATGAAATTAATAAAAATCTATCTAACTTAAAAACAAAATCACATAAACTGTTGTTGTTACCGCTCCGCTGCGTTTTAAAATTAATCTTTGGGAGGCTTTCATAGAATGTTTCTTATGGGTACAACCACTCGACAGATTTTATTAAAACTATCTTTGAAATGTTCCTCACAACCGCAAACAGGATCTAAGCTATGTCGTTCATTGCCACGCCCACTTTTTGGGGGCGTTTCTTTTTTACGAAAATTTACTCTTTTCTGACCTTCCTACCGTTCACTTGACATTACAGAAGTAATTCTTGATAAATACAGAAATTAAGTGCATTAAGTGTAAAAATATGTGAAGTACCTATAGCCATGATCGCCCAAGCTTCCGCTTTTTAACTAAAATCCTTTATTTATGGTACACAACGTACAAAGCGAAAGGTTTGCTGACAGGTTGCCAGGCCACAATAATTGACGATGTGGAAAATATGGGAATTCAAGATTGATGCCACTAATTTCCAGCGATTGGAATAGCGAAAGCAAGACACACGGGAAATTGAAGGCACTTAAATACCAATGGCAAATCGTTCTGAATAATCGGAATCCGCGGAATGAGAACGTTTGCCTTTCAATTTTCTTCTCATTTGAGATTCTTCACAATCAAATCAAACGCGATCCGTTACAAAGTTTCGGTGCATTGAGGTTGCGCAACACAACTATAACTGAGCCGATTTTCAATTTCAAATTGTGTAGCGGTAAGCCCGCAACAGCCAAACAAAGAATTCAAAAATTAAAAATTGTAAATAATTTTTGTTGTGTTGGGAGAGGAAAAACAGAATAATCGAACGATCCATTCCCGAGTTATGAATGCACATACGGACGTCAGTCTTTTTATGTAGCTGTACCCACCCGGCTTTACCCGTACCTTTCGTATTAAGTCCTGCTATTTGTGCTTTATTTGGAGAATGTCCATTAATAATTTTAATTATACAGCTTTAGAAAAAGCGTTTGATTTTATTTTTTGGAGGGGAAGTTCCACAACCAGTTTTCCTATCCCGCTTATGTTTTACAAAGTACCACCTATAGGGTCCAAAACTATCCCGTCTTTTAAACTGGAACCAACCATACCCATGCACAAAAATTCAGTGAAAGCGGTAGAGCTGTTTCGGAAGGCTCTGCGAAATAAGTCCCCAAAATTATTTTTTTTATTATTAATTGTCACCCTTCCGATATGGAGTGCGTATAGGGGGGGCATGCTGCCCCCCTGCAACCCCCCTGCTTGAGTTTACTGTTTTATTGCGGGGTGGGTGCGAGGTTTAGTATATAAAAAGTTCCTTTAATCTAAACTAGTTTATCCAATATCAACAATATTAAATGAAAAGTGGTTTTCATTATTTTTAATTTCATTATGAAATAAACCCCAAATTTGGGGCCTTATTTTTTTTTTTTTTTTGGGGCCTTATTTCATCGCAGTGGGGACTTATTTCATATTTGGGGCCTTATTTCATTTTCTTTTTAGGGGCCTTATTTCCTACAGCCGTTTCGGAATGTGTTTGACATTAACCAAATTTTCTATATTACTGTACCAGCTGTCAAATGAATTCATTATTAGAAATATTGTTTTGTAATATGATTTGAAGCTAGCTTCATGTTGCGTCAACCATTTTTTTTTTTTTTTTAAGAAAGGGCTACTGTAGGAGCAACTATAAGGTACCTAATGTGAAATCTCCGGAGAGTTAAGTGAAATCCCGAGGAATATGCTACTTTTTGTTATAAGGCTTGCAAAGGCTCGTGATTACACAACGATTGTCAAGACTAAGGCTGCTTCCACACCGGATGGAACAAAACGCCTGAGACAAACAAAACTGTTTTTCTGTGTGTTTCTGAAATTTAAATACACACATTTAAGTACGCGCGCCCACACTGAATAAGGCAAAACAAAGCAAGAAAACAAAACAAAGCGTTTTGTTCTATCCGGTGTGGAAGCTCCCTTAAGAGACTATTTAGTCACCGCGCCGTCTTGAATGTGACCACATACTGTCAGCTTAGAAGGAGGTAAGCGAATTATTCCCCGCAAGAGCTGTCAAATATATTCACGTCTCGGCAAAGGTATTTAGACCTGTTAGTTTAGCATATTTTAGCAAGCAAGCTTAGGGGAAACACTTGTCACCCGAAAAAATGGACCATCATCAAATGTGGAAGAATTTTTAAAGACCAAAGAAGGGTCGAATCATCGCATCCGAAAGCGAGCAATACGTGACGAAATTTTGTGGATTTTACATGTAAAGCAGTAACAAATTCAGTCACGTAGTACTCAAACACGAATGCCGTAATTCAAACCCTAGTTAGTCCCTAACAGCGCCGGTTCACAAGCGACCAACTATCCACACTACCGTTGATCCAGGGAAATAATCAAGAAGTGCAGATCTATACCTCATATGACAGCTTTTATAAAGACGAGCTTTACTCTAGTCTAGTGTCTAGTTTTGACACCAATGGAAAATGGCGACAGGTTGTAGAGAATGACGATGGAAAACATTCCCTTTTCGAAATCAGTATCCCCGAGACCTTTGATGTCAAAAACGTTTTTCCAAATTTTGGGACAGAAGTGGCATACGGTCCATAGGATGGGGCATACAACGTCGACAAATCGGACGGAGCATCATTATAGGCAGTATAGCTATAACTTGAAGGTGGAAGACAACTTTTGCTTAAGCCCTTGAAATATACGTCGCATTATCACTACATAGTATAAAACAAAGTCGCTTTCTCTGTCCCTACTCCCTATATCCCTATATCCCTATGTATGCTTAAATCTTTAAAACTACGCAACGGATTTTGATGCGTTTTTTTTTAATAGATAGAGTGATTGAAGAGGAAGGTTTATATGTATAAAAACATCCATTAAATAGTGGAGAAATACTGTTTGGGCGGAGCGGAGTTCGCCGGGTCAGCTAGTATGTATATAAAACAAAGAATCAAACTTGGGCAGTAGTGGAGTCCTATCCCGAAGAGGTAAAGAAATTCAACATAAGACCTTAAAGATTGCCTTTTATCGATATACCTAGTGAATAAGGTTATCCTCGGTCGCAGATTCTTTCCATAGTGTTCGGGCTGTGGAGGGACACTATCTAATGGCGACCCGTCCCGAAAAGACTTCAACTCCAAGTTAGACATTGGTATACATACAATGGAGTAGGAAAGACCTCGATATAAGTGCCGCGCACAAGTAGAACGAGACCTCCAATCAACATGTAGTGTGCCACTTTAAGCAGTTAACCAAAGACTCTATAAAAAGAACCCTCTATTTAAAATAAAAATTGTGACCTCCACCCTTTTCGTCAAGGGAGGTCTTCCAAACGACCCAATTCCGCCGCCCACTTTGACTTCTCAAATCGCCCTGGCTCTCTCAATTTTTTTAAAAACACAACCTTTTCAAGACCATGAGCATGACAGAGAACTATTCATTTATAAAGAGAAGGTGCGAACAAAACTAATTCCACTGAAAAGTACAACTGTCTAAGCCCATACATATAACCTTCTCCTCCTCACACTTTAAGTAATGAGTTTCTTTTTGCGAAAGCCGCCGCGCTGCCCCGACCACAAAAGCACAGAAAATATCATCACCGCATTGCTGCACAATCAAGGGAGCAAGTTGCAACAGCAAAAAAAAAAAAACACGATGCTATAAAGAAAGAAAAAAAAAAAAACACAGAACTCAAACCCATTTTTCACAAGTTGCGGTCCGCATTGTATCTCATTCCTTTCATTCCGGTGTCTCTGATAAAAGCATTACAAAAATCGTTTGGCATTATATTTCAGTGTTTGTTGACCGACGAAATAAAAAGTTTATTCAAAGTTTCTCACAACCGGAGTCGGAGATTACTAAAACCGCCATCGTCCAGGATTATTTCTACGAACTGGGGCATTCCTTCTCAATGCTGCGGTTCCTCTCGGGCCAAGTTCCCCCCAGTCAATTGTTTCCCAAAAGAGAATCAAGGTGAGAAGGTTGCACTGTACATTATATGGTCCTTTTGTGCAGTTTTGGAAAATTTCAAAGCCGTCGCTATTATTAAATTTATTTTATCCAATCTAGCGGATTGACAAACTCTCAACATTATCTGGATATAAAATATTTACAGAAAGGATAAGGACGGGAGGAAAAAGCCAAGCAGAAAAGTGGGCGGCAACAGGGAGACAAAACTAATAATATATCGCATTTCATTGCGACAACTGTGTGTGAGTGTATATTGTATATGTGCTGAGGGAGAGACTTTTAGGATAAAAATGTTTGCCATTTAAGAAAATCCTCCCCAGAGATCACAAAATGAAACAAACTTTTATATTCGTCGCCGTACCGTAGTGGGCCGAGCAGGCGGATGAGGACTCGCAACTCGATGATATACGAGACGTCGGTGCTGGGGGTCGATTCAGCTCTTCTATTTTTTTTTTTTTTTTTTCTGTTCTGTACAGAATCCTTTCTCTCAGTGCGCGGGGACGACAATACCGAGCAGCTAGATATGGGAGGCGATAGACGCGTCTTCCTGGATCTTCCTTTTCCCTGTATGCGAATAAATTTCATCGCTCTGCTGCTTCAGCTGAAGCAGAAAATTTGTATTTGGTGTTTGGATTTGTGCAAAATATGAAATGCTCCTGTGAAATTCTCGTTTAAAATGCTCGTGTGTGTAAAGTGTAAGCGGACAAAGGGGTGAAGCCGGAGCACAGGTATAGGTACCGGTACCCAGTACCCACCACTCGGTGATGTATGCAAAATTTACTAAACTGCAATAAAAGTTTTATTTGATATTTGCGGTGGGATTTACAATAATTCCGAGTTCGGATACTTATTGTTGTTTGCATCGAGGGGTGGGCGGCGGGGTGCTTGTTTAAGTTTTTCTGTGTTCCTTTTGAATTATGCGGAATGTTGTGGCGTCTGCATTTAAATACAGGGGTGTGTTCCCAATTTACTGTCTTCTTATATGAAGGGGCAATTGTTTTCACGGCTTGCTCTTTATTTTGGCTTGCAAGGGGTGAACTGGTATGTGAGCCTTTTAGTGCTTTAGGAGATCTTCCAGCTGAACACGGGGCAATCGTTGGAAGAAATGATTTACTGATGGAGTTTATTTTGCAATGAAAGTATGTGGGTATTTGATTTTTTGAAAGGATAAGGGATTAGGAGGACAAAAGCCATGTGTGAATTTATCGAGTTCAGGGTTGGGAATTGAAAATCTGGTTAAGTTGGTACCGCCATTGTGCGGCTTTAGCTGGCTTAGGGGACACGCATGTAGTAGATTATAGAACATTCATGAAAGTATGGAGGGGAGGTTGTATTTAGTGACGGGCGAGGGAGAATGTACACAGGGATGTTTCAAATTGACGCCATGTGTATGCAAACCTTTTGTAGACTTTCAGTAGGGGTTGCCAGAATTTGGTTTGCTTTAAGCGCCCAAACCTTAAAAAATGTATTCCAAAATCGTTTCCCAGAAAGAAGCCTAAAAATTGTGGAAAATTTGGTATTTTTCCACTTACCCATCTCATTTATGCGCGTCGCGAATTTTATTTGACTTCTATTTTCTGCAATTGGCTACTGTGGCTAGTGTCAAATCAAAGTAGCTTACTTACTTAGATGGCGCCACAGTCCGGGGAGGACCTGGGCCTCAACCAATACGCCTCTTCAGTTAGCGCGATCTTTGGCTAACTGCCTCCAGTTGCGCAGTCCAAGTTGGTTGAGGTCCCTTTCGACTTGCGCGCGCCACCTAAGACGAGGTCTTCCTCTACTGCGTTGTCCCTCCGGGTTGGAGTCGAAGACTCTCCCGGCCGGACCGTTGGTGTCCATTCGCTCTACATGTCCCAGCCATCTTAAACGACTCATGCGTATTTTTCTACTAGATGTCGCTGTACAGCTCGTAGACCAAAAATCACTTGAAGAATTTTGCGTTCGAAACGACCAAGGAGATATTTATCCGCCTTTGATAGCGTCCATGCTTCTGCACCATAAAGCAGGACTGGGATGATGAGGGTCTTTTACAGAGTTTGCTTAGTATTTCTCGACAAGGCCTTACTAATCAAATGCCTTCTTAAACCGAAATAACAGCGGTCGGCAAGTGTGATTCTTCACTTGATTTCTGAGGTGATGTAGTTTTCAGAATTAATAGCGGATCCGAGGTAGACAAAGTTCCGAACTACCTCAAAGTTACAGCTGTGTAACGTGATGTTCTGTCCTATTCGTCGATGTTGTGTTTCCCTTCTTATTGACGGCATATATTTTGTTTTGCCCTCATTCACCACTAAACCCATTTTTGCCGCTTCTGTACTGATACTTGCAAACGCTGTCTGCCAATGATGTCGATATATCGTCTTCGTCAGCGTATGCAAGTAGTTGCACAGCCTTCTGGAAAATTGTGCCTCTTTCGAGTTTCGCACAATCTTCTCAAGAATAATGTTGAGGAAGTCACATGACAGCGCATCACTTTGTCTTAATCCTTTTTTGACCTCAAAGGTCTCGGTGAGATTGTTTCCGACATTTATTGAGCAGCGAGCGTTCTCCACCGTCATTCTGCACAATCGGACAAGTTTGGCAGGGATGTCAAAACTAGACATGGCTCTATATAGCTCGTCTATATTAATGCTGTCATATGCGGCCTTAAAATCGATAAACAGGTGGTGGGTATCGGCTTGGACTTCTTGGGTTTTTTCCATGATCTGCCGTAGTATAAATATTTGGTCCATTGTAGACCTACCGGCCCTAAAACCGCACTGATAGGGGCCAATCAGTTCGTTGACATATGGTTTCAGGCGTGCGCAAAGTACGGCAGATAGGATCTTATATGCGATGTTAAGGAGACTGATGTCTCTACAGTTGGCGCAGTTTAGGGGGTCTCCATTCTCCTTTCTTGTATCAAATCAAAAGGCCTGCAAAATAAATTGGTGTGCGTGCAAGTTGAACGACTGTTCGATATCACTTCACTGCAAGAGTGCTGCCAAGTTTTAAAAGTGTGTATTTGTTCGAAAATATTTCTTTCTTTAGTTTTGTGATGGAATAAAACGAACAAAATTTGTAAAACGTTATATAGCCCAAATTGTGTTGGGCGCTTTTTGAAGAAATTTAGATTTTTTAGGAAAAACTAGAGCCCAAAATACGAAAGAGCGCCCAATCTGGCAACACTAAAAGCGGACGGTGAAGAATTTACATCCAAGGACAGCGTTGCGATTGCGATGTATGACTTTTTTCTAAAGAGGTTTCATTGTTGTGTCTCTCTGAAGTCGCATTATCCATAAAGTATGCGACGGCTTCAAGATTGCCTTTCAAACAAAAAGCCGAGTCTAGAATTATTTCATTTCCTCAATAAGTCACTATAAGGAAAAATCATTTACCATCCCACTTTGAGGGATCTCTTCTTGGGGTGATAACAGAGAGACAGAAAGCACAAGCAAAAAGGAAGAAAACTGGACTCATCTTTGGATATAATGCTAGTGCTCATCTTTCAGTATTAGGTACAGTACTAACATTACATTTTCACTTGCATTTTCAATGTCCCACTTATCCATTAAGAGGGCCGCAGGTTTTAGACGCTTAAGTGGACCCTCCACAACTGTCGATCCTTCGCCACCGACTCTAAATCAAGAAGAATCAAGAGCATTCCACATACGCTAGAATGTGAGATGACTATCATCCAAATGACAGACCTTCAAAACTACATAGCAACTAAGTGCAAGTGCCCGAAAACATCTTAATGGTCATTATTACAAATTAAAAAAAGATATCGAGCAGACGATAAGTGATCTGCCCCTGGGTCTACCTCGGACACCTGCCCGATGGGACGGAGTCCAAAAAACGTCTCACAGTCCACGTTGGATATGACTTTTTGATTACATTTCAAATAAAAGCCTTATTGTGTGTAACGTACTTTCAGAAGAAACAAAAAATCGTCATAAAGTTGTCTCGGACACCATCTGTCAGATGATTGCCAATTGGAAGGTATCAGCGAATGAAACAAAATTTTTTGCTAAGCTCAAAATCTGTAAGTCAGTGCCTTTCGGCATTAAGAGGGATAAACAATCACTCAATACTGCTATCCTGGGGTCCCGGACACATGGTGCGGAATGGAAAGAGACACCGGACAAACTTGCCAGATGTGGCTCTAAAATGGACTTACCATTAGCAGACGGACAAGTACTACAAGCTATAAATGCAGCTAAGGGCGTCATTCGTAAAGTCACATTAAATAAATAAATAGTTGGCGCAACGGGGCGGGAGGGACCCTAGGCCTAGCTTCTCACAACCATTCGTTTTGTGTGAGTTTTTCATTTTTGGAACGCATGGAAGGGATCTACAATTTTATGCCGACTCCAAACGACTAATCGAGAAGCTCTTTCAAATAGTTATTCTCCCGGATGTTTGTCAGACGTTCGCGAGAGGTGGCGCAGTGGAAAAAAACCTTAAGTTGGAATTTTGTTTTTTTGTGAGATTCGAACCTCGTCCAACACACTAACCACTAAGCCACTGCGGCTACGTAACGTCACAATAAATCTGATAAAAAAAAACGATGGAACAACACTTAGGCCCGTTTGCTGATACTACTCATAGCGATTTAAGTTCCACTTAAAATCTTATGTGACATAGAAAAAGTAGCCCATAAGGTATTTAAGTAGAACTTTAACCGCTATAAGTAGTATCAGAAAACGGGTCTTACTGTTGCATCATAACTCGCTGCTTGTGGAAAACAATCAACGCTAAAAAGCCAAAGATCCGAACATCTCTTGATAGGAAACAAATACGAGTGCTCCGCGATGTAATACCGGACACAGCATAATTGGAAACATGGCAAAAAGGACTGGCGTCTGTACATGACTTCTGCAGAAGTTGATAAGAGACAAAGAGGCAATAGAACATACGCTGTGTCACTGTTCAGCCCTTAAAGAACGCCGCTACTCTTGTTTGGAAACACGATGCTTCGAAAGCTAGAAAGATCTAGCAACGGTACCCCTTCAGGTCGAAGATTATTCATCAACAGTACTTAATCACTATGAGGCCCAATGGCGTCTGAGTGAAAATAGCATATAACGCAACCTAACCCAACCTATAACTGATTGGACAACAACTCTATATGAGCTCGGAAATGGTCCCAGATTGAGGGGAAAGCGCCAATTGGTTAAAAATTGTCCGAAACGTCCATAGCCAGCAGAACCCGCTTAAAGGTCAAGCAAACGTTCAACCAGCTGACAGAACCAAATTCATTCCCCAAAACCGTACATAACTCTGCGGCACCCCAGCTGGTGGCATTTCTATTTAAGAACTTCCATTCGCAAGAACGGACAAGGCAAGTATACCTTCCTAAGCCATCTTTAATTTGCTATGCCCTTCACACTTGTCGAACAAATTTGCTGTGTGGCTTTTCGGCTGCACACATGCACCCGGCAGTATTTAAACTTCAAAACTAGGATTTCTTAAATATTCCCTTTGGTTACACACTCCCAGTGTCCTGGTCCTGGTCCTCTAACGATTCCCAATTACAAAGTTTCTTTCTTTCTTTCTTTTTAGGAATTTGTGCTTTTTTCCACTGCTTCTTTCTTCTGTTTGATTTTTAAGTTTTCGTTTTGCCATTTTGCCAGTTTCGATTGCAGCAAGGGGAGCCCAGTGCACGAAATTAAACTATGAAAATGAATTGTCCTTCCGTGGTTGGTGAGCAACGTCCTGCAAGGGATATGTGTGTATGGTACATGCTATCGCATATCGTTGCGCGCAACCAACCCCACGAACCCACATATGGCCAATTGGTCCCCATGGATGCGGAACAGGACAAACGAAGGAAAACTTGTGCCCAGTTATAAATCTTAACTTTTGCGACATACGAGCTGTAGGTTCCGTTGTCCTAGGTTCATTTTCTTCGTTGGCTTGCTCCTTTTTGCGGATGTCCCCTGGGAGAATGTATTTTCTTCTTTCACTTTTAGCTTCTTGATATTCATGCTGCTCTAAGCTGATATTCGTATTGGGGGAGCGGCAAATTACGGTGCGGGGCATGTAGGTGAGAACGGATCGCTGCCCGAGGGCGAGCACAATTTATGTTTCCTGGCAATCGTCCAGATGAATTATATGCGCATGTGAGCGTTGGCCCGAAATCCAGCTCTTCGTCAACACTAACGAAGCCAAATCAGGATGTACCACAAAATTGAAACTTCAGTAATTATAAGCGCGCGCGGTTGATAAAACTCAAGCATTGTGACACAATGCTTTGGGGTTGCGTCTGCATTTTGGCGCTGTGTACATAAAGGATTTATCTGTCTGGCAGGAAGCCGACAGGTTTTTACACGACTTGCTTCGTGGACATAAATTGGCAACAATAATTGCTCAGACGGTGGGGTGAACATGGTTACCTGGTTAATAGCATAGTCTGCAAGCCAAATGGCAATTGGGTAGTTTGCGCCCTTCGTGACAAACGAAGGGTTATTTATTATGGACCAGGCACCCCTACAGTTTTCAATTGTCTTTCGAATGCTCTCGATTAGCATGGCATTAGACGGCGTATGAGAGGGAGAACATTCTGCATCCTGCACGGCAAGAAAGAAAATCGAATTTATCATTGTTGATACATGTTGCCGAGAATACGGAATGTTGCTGGCGCAATAAATACCCACACGTCAAATGACGCAATTCCCTGTCCACTCAGAGACTTTGACTAAGGATGCGACGAGACAGAACCGTTGAGCCCCAGAAGTATGCAATTGATTATGTTTGCCCAGCGTTGGGCAGAGCGGAGTCGGGAGAAGCAAATATTCAGCCAATTGCGACAACCATTAAGGATTATACGGAATCGTTAATTCCGAGTGTTTGCGGAAAACGGTTTCCGGTCTCAGGACGTAGCTTCCATTAGCAGATTGCTGTTGTGAGGTGTGATGATACACTCGATGTCGATGTCGATGTCGATGTCTGGCCGGAAGTCATCAATACGAAAATGAACGCTGCAATTGAATTTCATCGTCCTCCAGCAAAGGCAAACGCAGCCCACTTACATGGCGGGAGAGCTACACACAGAGAACGATGCGTCGCTTTCGAGTTATGTGGTCAATTGATATGTGTTCCGTATTTCATTCGGGATATTCATGATGAACGTCCGCATATGAGGTGCTTAATCGAGCTGGCATTTGGCTGCGGACAGACTGTGTGCTCTTTGTGGAATTGATGGTTGGCTCGATTTTGCCACCAAAGAAGTTTGATGTTCCTTTAACAATTTATGTAGCATTTTAGTTTGAATTAAGATGCAATTGTATTAGGTATCTACCTACATTTTAGCACTAACCCTGGCTATAAGCTGTCAGTTGTGAACTGCTCCAGCGGAGGATAACAAGATGGCAATAGGAACGCATATTTGAAATAAATTTTGGCTGATGTTGTCAACCAAAGCCGAAAATAGAAGAGATCTGAATTTTACAGCCATCTTATATTGGGACTGTTAGCAAAACGAGTCCCTAACAAATCAACTATGTACTTTTAAAGAGTGTCACACGGAACAAACGCAAGTTAACTGGTCGCAAAGGATGTGCAATAGCGAAAAGATAGTGAGAGGCCACAGAAACCCTACAGAAGAAGGATCACTGGGACCCGTGTTTAACAATAAATTTTCTATTCAATTAAAGAAAAGATTTTCGATCCCTACTTACAAACATTTTTAGGAAACGACCCTACCACACAACAGTAAAACCCCTACTGGAAAGAGAAACCACACTCAATAACCGCCAACTGTTCCTAAAAATTGCATAGCTATAGAGACTAGGGGTTGAATTACCACATCCGTGATCGAGTAATAAGTGACTGAATTTGTTATTGTTTTGCTTGTACAATCCACAAAATTCAGTGACGTATGGCTCGATCACGGATGCGGTAATTCGACCCTAGATTTTACTTATAAAAATTTATATTTACATACATGCCCACATAAATTGACTTCGTTAAACAAATCACTTTAAAATTGAAATATTTCTAATTCATACCAAATAAACCAAACAAAATAGAACATTTCAAAAGACTCACCAAAGATTTGAATTCAAAATGTGTGGTCGTTTTTTATATTCATCCAAAACAACTGTAACTTCACCGGAACGAAACGGCCACTCGCGATAACAAGCAAGCAAAAAACACGATTCACCTTGCGCGATTGATTGAGAAAAAAAAACACATTTCAACAAACAAATCAGAACAGAACACATACCAAACTAAGCTTTACATATTAATAAGCAAATTGGTTATGCATTTTCGAGAAATAACACTTAAGTTATATTTTTAATTATATTTTGCTTTCACTGCGACCCAAAAACCAAACTGAATTCCGAATTCTCCATCTAACAGAAACAGTAACACTGGAAGTGAAACGAACCTCTTCCTTAAAAGTTCCTCTAGTATTCCATTTCCAACAAGTGTCAAAAGCTAAAGTGGGTGATCGGATTTCGGCGTTTGTATGTCGGGTTGAGTTGAGGTATAATAGTGTTTGGTAAAATAGTGTTTGGTATAATAAGATCAATGAGTTTACATTGAACAAAATAAAAATGTTACTGATGTTTCACGCAGTTATGTGAAAATGGTTTACTCTAATAAAAAAACACGTGCGTGCTAGTTTTATATTTACCTACCTATCGTATATATAAATAGGGAAAGGAAAATTGTTAAGAACCACTTGCACTGCCCTTAACACAACATTATGTATTTATATGTTTTTTAATGTGGAGATTGTTTAGATTGTGTAGATACGCATTATGCAATGCTGTGAGCAGCGTGACCGTTGTGCGACTAAGGTTGCAATTTGACACTTTTTTCATCACCTTGCCACAATGAGACGACTTTTCTAAAATTTATTGATTTTGGCCCTTTTTGAACATTTTCGACAAAAAAAAATATTAAGTTTTCAAACTTTGATATCAATGATAAAAAAATTATATGTATTGAGGTGTCTAGACCCGAAAATCATAATATCCGGCGAGGAAATAGTTTATTTCGAGATAACAAGTGCTTATGGTCATTTAGCAAGCAATTTACAAAAGGTAATAGACGATTTTAAATTATTAGAATACAAGTCTAATGAAGATTCCTATAAAAAAATATTTGAAATAACGGATTTGGAACAGTTTTGGCATAGAGCCGGGAAAATAAAAAATCACTTTGATGAATTTTTGTACCAAAAATTGTACCACTTTGTTGTTCAAATACAGACATTACCACACAGCAATGCCTGTGCTGAACGCATATTCCCGAATTTAGCCCTAATGCAAAATAAACAAACCAATAGGCTTAACATTAGTTTCTGTGAATCAATGCTTTCTGCATTAAATTTGTTCAAACGCAAATGAAAGATTGGGAGCCAAGTTTTGAACTTGTCAATAAGTACAGAAATACCTACATTAACAAAAAATAAAAATACCTCATATTTATGTATGTTATGAAACTGATTTTAAGTTTAATGTTATTTTGTTTTTAATGGTATGTTTTATTCGACTGAATTGCTTAGCTCTAATAATAAAATAATACAATGCCTCGTTTTTTTAGTCAATGTTTGATTTGGAGTTATTACTTAATATTATTGGCCCTTTTTTTTCTCCTTGGCCCTTTTTCTTGCGACTTTTCAAAATTCATCAACGGTAACGCTGGCTGTGAGTGATTTGTTTTCAAATATGTTATAAGCCAGGTCACTATAATGGTCGAATTTGAATTTTCTACCACTGGGGGATTCCACCCAGAATAAAACTACACTACTAAGAAATATTTTGTGAATTCGATTGAAACTTGTTTAAACTTCGTTTGGCTATTATTTTTGTTTTGTTTGAAGGTACAGAACATGAAAAAAACAAAAGACACACAAACATCACCTCAGTATTTGAGTGATACATTTGCATTTTTGCCATTTTTGAGTTAGGAATGATTTCTAAGAGACAAAAAGGAGATCTTTCTTTTGGTGTAATTAAATCTATCCTATGTCCATTATTGCCAAAGATATCAGTGTTACAAATGATCTAAACGCACTTTTAGGAATTAATGGTCAGTATTGGTCTGCCACATAAGCCTTCATATGGGAAGGTCATATTTTCGTATGAACTTTTCTTTAATTTCTTAAACATTTTAAATGACCTATACATACAATTGAACAAAAATTATGCTTCATTGACAAACACCAATTCAGTGCTTGAATGATCTAAACATACAATTCTTCCTCAAAAGTGCTTCATATGCATAATAATTTTTCAGTGTTTAAGTGATACATACAAACAAAGCTCCAAGTAAAATTTGTAATTCAGTGCATAAGTGATACATACAATACAGTTGGCTTCATAAATTCCTTATAAACAGTTACTGTTCAATTTATGTTTGGTTTTTCTGCATTATAATTATTTAATAATATATTCTGTACAAGTATGATATGAATTTAAAGTTGGATAAAATAGATATTTTATTGTTTTCCTTTTTTACCCTCTGAAGGCACTAAATTAATTTAAAAAAGAGCTGAAATATTGGATTTTTAGATCCCCGATATAAACAAACGTTAGTATATTACAGAATTATTTTTCTTTGAAACGATAACTTACCTTGTTTTTTACATAAAACAATAAGTTTGCCATAAAAAACGCCAAGAAAAATAAAATAACAGTAGGTAATTAAAAAAAATGCTTTTATTTCAACTTTTGTATGAATATATATGCCACATACGCATTCAAAAGTCACAATGCCGCTCAGTATTTAAATGCCACATATGTAGGTTGCTCAAAAAGTGTCTCATACCATACAAATACGCATTATTTGAAAAAAAAAATCATGCCACATATGCAATTTCCTTTTTTTCAACTTGAGATTACAAAAAAAACAATTGTCCAATTGAAACAAGAACTAAAGTGTAAGTAGAACTCAATAGCCACTAAATTAAAAAATTTAGTTAATGGTTGTCTTACTGAAGGTTTTTGTTTTATTCGTTTTCAAACTTTGTCGTTTAGATCACTCAAATACTGAGGTGACGAAATAATGATAGTGAACATAGTAGTATTGACTTTCAGAGGCAGTCTGGCAGTCTAATTTTCTATTTTGTTAAACCAGCCTTATATCCAGGCGGTCAAATAGCAAACCTAAATTAGCAGAAATCATCTGTCAGCTGTCAAGTTTACTGTCTCTGTAAAAGTTGTTGTCAATTTGTGGAACAGATTTCTAAAAACACGCTCAATACCAAATTAAAAGGAAAAATGTCGACGTTTAAGACAATTTGTAAGGCGAGAAAGAATAAAAATTGTCAGTTGTCAGTCGGTATGGACTTAGGCCTCAGTTATAGGCATACGTAAAATGCAACCGAAAAAGTTGGAACCGTATGAAGTCTTTTTTTAAGTTTAGGCGTTCATAGCAAAAAAATTGTCAAAACAAATTTGTCCCTACGTCTTACGAAAACAGTTACAACGAAAACCGTAAAAATGTTCTTCTGCTTTTTTTGACCACTTAAAATGTTGCTTATGAATTATAGAGTTCGATTATTAAAAAACAATTAGCAATTGATCTTTAAATTTTCTAGAAAAATTATTTATTAATTTTCCTGAATGAAAAACTTTTTTCCGATCAACTTTTCAGTCAATGCCACAAAAAACAAACAAATCATTCCAAGGAAGCATTTCATTTCTTTAATGTTCCATCTGTAATAAAAAAAAATGTTCTGGTGGGATCCAATTAGGCCTCAGCAAAACGAAAATATTCTGATAAAATTTACATATATAAACTGTATACAACCACCGAAGTAAAAACAAATCTAACGGCAATACGCCAGAATTGTACTAACCCCTAGATGACAAACGAAACATCAAACTGTATACGTTTTCTTACCGGAAAATTGAAGCATTCGAATACATTAGTCAAAACTAGTCAAGCTTCGTTCACTTCTGCCCAACTTTTGCGTAAAGAAACGAAGTTTGACTAATGTATTCGATTGCAATATCGTAAGGGAACAGACGTTACGTCGAGCTCAGATAAATCTAGTCGACTTATGGTACATTTACACCGAACCTAAATTCAACATTTCAGGAAAAAAAAATTTCGAAATCCAATTTTGCGTTCCCACTGAAACTTCAACTGGCAGCTACTGTCTGAATTGATTACTGATCTTTTTTTCTGTTTAGAAACTAGAATTTTTATTTTTTTAGCTAGGTATATATTAAATTTCTGACTCATTTGGATTGATTGACTACTTTTTTTTTTGTCAGCGGGCTTAAAAGTCATTATATGACGCGCGGAATTTGTACGGAGGTTTTTTTGGCTTGACAACAAATGTATCAACGAAATTCAACATTTGGAAATGCTGGAAAATATATGGCGAATTGCTGGACATTTGGCCTGAAATGTTTAATTTAGCCGAAACTATGAATTTAGGTGCGGTGTAAATGTAATAAAGGGTCCGCCATCTAACTTTTTTTTTTTTCAAGTAGTGCTTATTTCGCGAATGGTAACACTTACCTCATGTCTGATTTGACAGATAATTAGTTTTATCCTTCCGCTGAACGAATATGGTTGTGTATACGCTTGAACAACGCTGGGAAATATTGCGACATTACTTTGAAAATTGTGGTATGTAATGTTGCAGAATGTGTGCGAAAATTGGGTACGGATTTTGGAAGAAGAGAAGCACCGTCAGCTCCATATGTTCTTTATCTTGTGAAAAAATTGAAAGAAACCGTCATCCTCATCGATAAACCAAAGCGTGAAAACCCAAAAACAGTGCGTACACCCGAGAAAATTGCTGCTGTGGCAGAAAGTATGCGTGAAGCGCCATCAACATCAATTCACCGTCGTTCTCAACAATTGAACATTTCGGAGACATCATTGAGACGAATTTTGCATAAAGACCTTGGTATGACGCCATACAAAGTCCAATTGGTTCAGGAGTTGAAGCCAACTGACCATCCAATGCGTTTTCGCTTCTCTAAGTGGGCCTGCGATCAACTTAGAGAAGATGCCGATTTTGCCAAAAAAAAAATCATCTTTTCAGATGAAGCTCTACTGCATGACCAGCCGAGGCAGCCATTTGAATGAAATTATTTTCCATTGTTAACCGGAAGGATTGTAATTTCAAATAAAAAAAAAATTTTGAGAAAATATTCAGTAGTTTTTTTTATAGCTTTTTCAAAAAAAAAAAAGTTATTTGGCGGACCCTTATTAAGGCAACTGTGCCGTTTATTTACTGAATTGAGTTGAACTCACGATCAGTGCTCCCAATAATATTCTAAGTGTATGATCACATTGATCACATTATTATTATAGAAAAAAATGGTAAATCTAAACGTCATAATCTGACTGATATATTCAGGGGAGGGCGACCGGAGCTACAGCCCCGGGCCTCCACAAAAGAGGGGCCCCACAAAAGAGGGGCCCCAACAATAGAGACTTCGGAGAAAAAAATGTCAAATTCAGACTAGTAAAAACTAGTAAACAACTTTTCCTTTCATATTTTTTTCGCGTTTTACCTCTACCCACAGTACTTTGTACAAACATGATTACATTAAATATTAAAAGAAATCATCGATCTATATTTGCTCACTCCAATCAGGCAATCAGTAAAATATCAAAATCTCAAATGGCCCTGATAAGCACTTGCAATTTTCGATGACGCGCTTGCACGTGGGTCGCGCGGTGGGCAAAACAATCTCAACTCTCTGTGTGCGTGCATAAGATTTTTTTTTAGTCTACTTACCCTGTTTCGCGGAATAGCAACGTAATTTACATTAGCTTAAAAATGTTTGGGTTTAAAAAATTGATAGATACATTTTTTCCTTCTCTGAATTCTCGGTTATTAAATTTTGTCATTGTAAATATACCAAATCGCGTTAATAATTTTAATATGTAATCATGAGTAAATATTTTTTGACTTCCACTCTATAACAATTACGTGGTTTTGGCATTTCGGTGAGTAAATGCGGTAAACGTGCCGTGCGAGCGCTTAGGCGGGCGTGTGGCTGCCCTCTGTCGTCAGTACCTACCTTGGATTAGACGGTATCTGGCTGAGTGGAGTGCTTATATCAGGGAATCCCGGAGTTTTATACATTCATGTGGGTCTGAGAAGCTACAAACATGCGAACATTGAGCAAAAAATGTAAATTCTTTCGGCGAAAAGAAGCTCGGAAAGTTCCGTTCGTTAACGCTAAAATTTAATTTTTTATAATTCTTGTTTCCGATTATTATACATATTTATATGTTCGTTAAATAATAAAAGAATCAATACTTGGTTTCACAATAAACTATTTATTGGAAAACTCGACTGAAAATAATGTTCATTTTATTTGAGAATTAATTTGGGGTCAAGGGGCCTCCAGCCTCCACTCCTTTGTTGTCCCGAGGCCTCCAGACCTTTAAATTCGGCCCTGGATATATTCTTAATTCACTGGTTAAGTCTCGTCGACACTGTTTTAATTTGCACTAATGGAACGACAAAGCACTCTACCTATACAATAGCCGCACTGTATTATCGACTCAAATAATTATTATGACAGATGTTCACAGTACCTACTTCAAAAATACTTCCTATTGAATACGATCTCCCCTACTTTTTCGATATAGGACTTATCCCGACTGCTGACCGTCTAAATCCTCTGTCCTACATTTTTCCTTTTTTCCCATTTACAAAATCGCGTCCCTTTGTTTTGTGAATGCTTTTAATACGGCTCGAAACAAGGTAACAATTTGCAATGTCCAGCCCTCCATCCGTCACTTCGTCAGGTAAACATACCACGCAGCACTTCTGCATTAACTTAGCAAATTCAGATCCATGGAGTGCACTTAGAATATTACTTTCACGGCTCTTCCATCCAGATGGGGGTAAAAACTGTGCATCAGCAGTTTTAATTGCGAAATTAATGTGTCAAGTCCATGGCAATAGGATAGTGTACGAAAAAAAAAAAACGATGCGAAAGGATCTGGCAAAAGCATCCCTGCTTCCGGGTCGTGAACAGACAAAGCAAATGCAATGTCCGTCGCCTCCGGATATATACTGTTTCAGCCGTTTTCTCGCACCACACATGAAAGTGATTTCAAAGTTCCCATCCAACAAAAAAAGAAGAATTTTTTGTGTTTCTGTTACTCCCTGGATGCACTCACATGGAATGAAAAAGATTTCCATGTCGAGATAGAGAAGGAAACTACTCATGACACGATGTAGCGAGCTGCGAGCCCTCCAAGTAGGCTAATAGAGAAAGTTTTCCAAAAATGTCGACTGTCGAAACAGTTGTTCTGTTCGGAAGACGATGCCAGTGTTTGTTTTTAGACCCCGCACCATTGCTTGCGTGTCTGCTGGGCAATGGCGAAAACCGAAAAGACTGCGACGAGTAGGTATGCGCGCATTGAAAAATGAGCAAAAATGTGTTTGATGTATTAAAGCATATTTGAGGGCGATGCAAACTAATCTTCATAACAAAACCAACTTCTCAGTTCTCACCCGACCGACGACGCCTCGACTCCGGATTCCTGTATGTGCTTCATCAGCTCGGTAGGAATTTGCTTCCTTTTTTCGTATAATATGTCTCTGCTTCGTATATGATGATGTATTGTATTGCATGCCTGGAGGAAGAAGTATGTGCAGTGAATTTGCTACAAATTTAACGCACTTCACTTGCATTGATATACTGATGGTAAATGAAGTCTATGAAATGGGGGTGATTTACGGCCGTCATGTGAGGCGGGCGGGCTGCTTCACCCCCAAACATATAGAGGTTGGCAAACTTTAATGGCTTAAACACACAAACTTGTTGAACGCCATTAAGTATTTATTCCGAAGCGGGTGTTACGACGAAGTTTATGTGTAGACACGTCGCCTCCATCCACTATAACCTACTCGAATTGCTGCCGCCAGCTCTGGGTTCGGTTTGCAGTTTATGTGTTCCTCGCAAGGGTTATAAGCGTTGAGAATGCAAACTTAACACGAGCTGCACTTTTTTTGTTTTGTGCATCTAACAAGAGTCTGCATTATACAACAGGTATGCTTCATTGGACACAAAACTATGGGTTTATGCATGGAACTTGTATAGAGCACGACTTATCTTTAGGTGAAGGGTGATCAAGTGGAAGGCAGACATAATCATTGGCTTTTGTTTGGAATCGGCTGGTACAAGATACAGCTTCATTTTGATATGTCAGCCACTTACCAACTCAATGGTTCCTACACTCAGCTATCAGTAGCTGATTGAAAACACTGTTCAACGAAGTGAAAGGCGGCACCCCTGTCCCACACTTAAAGTGGCACATGACCCATGCCTCACAGGGAAACCCAGGATAACTATTCGTATTCGCGTGCGGGGCCTACAATGCAGTAGCAATTCACTGCGAGAATTGAACACATTACCCTCTATTTCGCGGAACTAAATTACTATGTATATCCAGCTATCGAAGGGAAAGCCTCTGCGTGGGCGCCTTTCGTCGACCCTCATTTTGGCTTGTTAAATAACGTGACTACTTTCACTGGCGCGGAAGAGCGACTTCAACAAGCCGCCAGCCCTGCAATTGGAAACGTCAACGCCAGGCTGTTGCTAGAGTATTCACTAACATGCAACCCGTAATGAGTTGCAGATTTGTAGCCACCCGTTCTTGTCATAAGAGTCAACGCAGGAAAGAAGAAAAAACACAAAACTGTTCTTTGAAAAACTTGTATGGGATGTCACTCTCTGTCAAATTAAAAGTTTTGCCACTGAAAAAGAATACGCAAGCCTGTGGGGGATCACCCAAAGCTACACAATTAAAAAGAGCATAAGTCGCCACTCTCCTTTTTTCCCATACTGCATGTTCCTCGACCATAAGGGGGACAGAAAAAAAAAAGAAATAATTATACAGAACTTATGATCTCTAAAAAAAAATTAATATATTGCCCCGGCATGCCAGCCCACAAGGACTGCTGCATTTCTTTGACTCCAAGGATGAGTGGAGTGCAAAAAAGAAAAGAGGAAATTAAAAAACTTTCACGACTTTTATGGTGAGTCGTTGAAGACGTCGAGAGTAGGTATATCAGACCTTAAAAAGCAGAACACATTCACATACGACTGTAGTGTGTGTGACCTTTCGTGCATTTCCTTTTCGTGAGGATGCAGAATAGCAGTTAAATCCAGGAATTTATATTTTCATTTAAATTGTTAGCTGGAATCCATGTCGCGTTGAATATGTGGTGTGGAGTTGTGGTTCGTTTCGTTGTTGCAGCCAAATTGATGTAAGGTTGGGATTCTTTACTTGCCAACAACTGGTGAGATAGAACAAGGATAAACGTTCAGAGTGTATGGATACTAATTCCTTAACATATCCACCTGCTATCGGCATCATTAATGAAATATTATCTGAAATATGCTTGGTACAAGTGCGCATAAAGTTGTGGTTGTGCGAGGGAATGTGAGCACGTACGATATCGCACCTGAAAAGTCGGATACCCAGACTCGAAATATATGAGATGGGATGGGATGAGTTTTAGTAGAGTAAGTGGAGATGGCACAGTAATGATTTTTTATTCGTTGTGTTGATTTTATGTCTCATGACAGCGGTTATAATGAGCTGTGTCCTCTTGATGGCAAATTAAAAGTCAGCATAAAACTGAGTTTCTGTTAGCGAGGAAGTATACTTCCGCAGAGCCTGGGACTTGAAAGGAAAAGTCAAGTGGAATGGCTTTAGCAGTCTTTTTTTTTTGAAAATGACGAACACGTTTATGATCTTGGATTTTAAAACCTGATGCGATCCATCGCTCAGTAGTCAAGCACATTGGGCAGAAACTTAATGGAAACTTTGATATTCTCGCGGCAGTATTTCGAAATAGTGAAAACTGAAGCCTTACGACTGACCGACGGGGAACAATGGGATCCAAAATACCTGGGTGCGACGGTAACCATGTTTCTGCTTCTAATCAAAAAAAAACGCGTTAAAATACTCGATGAGAAAAAAGCCCGAAAACGCTTCAAAGAAGAACGCAAAGTGCGCGTAAAATAAGGAAGCTAACATTCGAGAAAATTCGAGGACGAGATGGAAAATGGACCACATCGAAAAGAACAATGCTCTCGTCAGAAAAAGATTTAAAAATGTTTAGAACACGTCAGATCGGATAAAAACCCAAACTCCGGAGAGCACCAAAAAGCGTCAGAGAACGAGTTGAAAAATGGATCACATCGAAAAAACCAATGCACTTATCAGAAAAAGAGTTAAACAAGTTAAGAACACGCCAGACAAACGTCGGAAAAAAAAACCTTGAAAAATACACTAAAAATCGTATCGAAAAACATCTCAATAAATTAGTACAAAATCGCACCAAAAACGTATCAAAAAACGTCATAAAAAACGTATCCAAAATAGACCTAAAACAGACGTAAAAAATACTTTAAGAAAACATGCAGAAAAACACAATAAAAGTGTCAAAAAATTGGTTGTAAAAAAAATACAAAAAAGGCATTTAAAGAAAAGCCAGAAAACGCGCTGAGAATTGGCAATCAAGCTCCGAAGTTTAAAAAGAAATCAACAAAGTATTTCAAACCGGTCCGAAAGGGTCGATAAATACGTAGGAAAAAGCATCAAAAATAAGGTCCAAATGGGCGCCAAAATTGCGTCTTAAAATGCTCTGAAAAACGAACAATAAACTGCGCCAAACCACACGCTTCTGGCCGATTTTGGCAAATCGTCACCCCAAAACCCACGCTCGCCGTTGATCGACTCGATCTTGGTTCGGTAGCGTTTAACGGTAGAGACTGAACGCTTCTGACTAACTCTTTAAAGTTGGATGCCTCGAGCTTTAAGATTCATAAGCAAATGTCAGATGTGAATACAAATACACTTAATCTCACAAAAACCACCCTATAGTGGCCATGACTTACAATTACAATGCAAAAGCACATTGGCTTAAGCTGGATTAAGCGCAGCAATCCAATTGTGGTTCCTCCTTAAGCCTGAGAGTAATTTCTGTCACTCTTTTGATTAGTTGACCTTTAAAAAGTGGTAGCCAGCTTTTCTTTTACTTTTTAGAAATTCCTATACTCGGTTGACATATTGATTTCTCAATGTTTCTCACCAACTTGAAATAGATTTCGGTTATAGAAACAGCTCATGACAACTAGGAATAATTATTTGGAAGCTTCTAGGTATAACAAGTGAATCTTTTCGGAAACAGTCTTCACAAATACGTGCGACAAATGAAATTTCTCGTGAGCAAACGCGTTCTAAAAATGTTCAAAAGTCTATTCAAATCACCCAAACTATTTAACTCCGAATCAATTCAAATGATTAACGTCATTGACATACAGCAACCATATTTCATCAACCGACCAACACACTATTTCTCTACGCTCGCAGTCAACTGACATTAATGGCTTCCCCCCAATCTAACCACAACGAAAGGTTAAACAAATGAATCGCTTACAATAAGCAGTTTCACGAAATAAACTACTACCCCATAACCGTTACACTGCAATAACTTTTCGTTGAATTCATTTCGACTCAACGAAACAAAACAAAACCAAATTACAACTGCTGCTCTTTTAAATGTTAAAAATTAAACACCACACACACCTCGTGGGTTCTTAAATAATTCCACCCTCGTCGAAGTGGAAATCCCCACACCACTGACATTGCTGTGCTCGTCGTCGGTTCTTCAGTGCGCTAGAAAACCACAAACGTTTTAACAATTGCTCACTTGTTCTAAGCGCTCTGCGGGGAAATCAAAACTTGAAATTACTGCAAATGACTGCTCGTGTTTAAATGCACTGTAATAAAAATTCATACGATGATACGGTGCGCGGGTAAAAACTTTCCACAAAATTCAATTATTTTGATGGTTCATTTGCTGAATATCCATGCCCCGCCCCGCCCGCGTCGTCGATAGGGTTACGCGGGTCGCTCTCCTCTCTAATGGCGAACAACAACAACATTGCCAGGAGAATTTCATTTTATTTTTAACTATCTGCAGGGGTTATGCAATAAAGTTTAAGCCAGCGATCGCAAGTAAAGTTCATCATCACGGATGACAAATGGGATGACATCTGTTCGATTAAGCAACTCGAGGGACACATTAAAAACGAAATCCAAGGCAATTTGGGGTTTTTTTTTCCGTCAATATTTAAGGATAAGCGACTACCTGTGTTGGCGTACAAAGTCAATTGTTCGGTCGCCACATACAGCTGGTATCGGAGCCGAAGGACCTCGGGCTGCAAACCCATCACTGGGGATGATGAACAACTTTATAGAAAGTGTCCCATCCGCTACCCTGCAACAGCGTTCAATTCTGTGGGACAGCTCGTACGTGCAGCTACTGCTGCTAGCTGACAGCGATAAATGCATTCCAAATACATCATATCCCGCATCTATGAGCGACAGACAGACAGACAGACATCCCTACACTATACATTCGTGAGGTGGGTAATAAAACAATATGCGAACAGGAACAGACGCAGGAGCAGCCACCAGCCAGCAGCCAACTTCACCTACAATTGTATGTCATCTAGATGGGGTTTTTGTCCGGCAGAAGAGCGTCAAATACGTGAACAGAAGACATCTGTGTACAAATGTACTTTGCGGGGGGGGGGGGCGGGACGAGTGCCAGCGACGAGTGCCGTCACGAGCACTGCATAGCAATTCCATTTGGTGCAAGTTGAAAGCCACTGAAAGCCGAGAGTGAGAGCACTCGTTGTTGCATGGATTTTCCTATTTTGTCCAATTTGAAGTTTTCAGGTTTTTTTTTTTGTGTTCATGCCGCTGGTGCGCCAGGGGAATTTTATAGACAACATGTGCTTGGAATAGATTTGGGCAAAAAGATGCTCCTCTGTTGGTGTAGATTTAATATTTTCTGTTTGTTTTACAAAAAAAACGGCTAATTATGACACCGAATGGCTATCTGTCATAGGACTGTGGTTGCTGATAGCTGGTAGCTTCCAGCTGTCAGTTAATTATCTTTGTCTAGGTGTAGTAACAGGAATGGGAATGGAATCAGCTGTTATAAACGGTCATATGTGAGAATGGCGGGGGTAGAGTAATGCTTTCAATCCTCTGGAGGTAATTGCAAAATATTTAAGAACTAGACGGGTTTTTTTCACAGTACCACCTCTCGCCAATGTCTGAAAATCATCCGAGAGCATAACTGTCTTGAAAGAGCTTCTCAATAAGCCATTTGAAATCGGCATAAAATTGATGATCCCTTGCACTCGTTCAAAAAAAAACAAAAAATTTAAAACTCACACAAAACGAATGGTTATGGTTGTAAGGTTGTACTAGGCCTAGGGTTCCTATGGACCTGTTGCGCCAACTATTTATTTATTTATTTTTTTATTTAGACGGGATTTTTCAGTGGAAAACTTACTTACTTAAGGTAGCGCTACAGTCCGGGGTGGACCTGGGCCTCAACCAACAAGCGTCACAGCCAGCACGATCTTTGGCCAGCTGTCTCCAGTTTCGCACGCTAAGTTGGTTAAGGTCCCCTTCCACTTGCGTGCGCCACCTGAGTCGCGGTCTTCCTCTACTGCGCCGTCCCTCGGGTGTGGATTCGAAGATCTTCCGGGCCGGAGCATTGACGTCCATTCGCTCTACATGACCCAGCCATCTCAGTCGTTGGACCTTCACTTTTCTGGCTAGGTCGATGTCGCTGTACAGCCCGTAAAGTTGGTCGTTGAATCTTCTCCTCCATTCACCGTCAATGCAGACGGGACCAAAAATCACTCGAAGAATTTTCCTCTCGAAACAACCTAAAGTTACCTCATCCGCTTTTGATAGAATCAATGCCTCTGCACCATAAAGTAGGACTGGGATGATCAAGGTCTTATAAAGGGTCACTTTAGTTGTTCGAGAGAGGGCTTTGCTACTCAATTGCTTTCTTAGCCCAAAGAAACAGCGATTGACAAGAGTTATTCTTCGTTTAATCTCAGCGCTGGTGTCATTGTCTGAAGTCATAGCGGAACCTAGGTAGACAAAGTCCTTTACCATCTCAAAGTTATATCTGTCTATGGTGACATTTTGTCCAAGACGTCGGTGTTGGGTGTCCTTTCTTGATGACAGCATATACTTTGTCTTGCCCTCATTGACCGCCAAACCCATCTTTGCCGCTGCCGTCTCAATGCTCGTTAACGCGCCAGTGACATCACGCAGCTTTCAGTGGAAAAGCTGCTCTATATTCTTCCGCGGTCTTGTTTTTTCTATAGGCATTTCTTACCAACATCTAGCATGAAAATAAATAAGCCTTTCCAAGGTCTTAAGAACGAAAGATGTTACACTTGAAGGCTTGTAAGAATTAAGCTGTTTGCTTAGCCATTTAGTAGGTTTGTACACGTACCTACGAGTACTGTCACCACTTAGAAGGTACGATTTTTGGGGAAATAAGGTCAAAAGACCTCTTATTATAAAACCTCCCTCGGGTGGCCTAAAATTATTGAAAACAGCATAATAAATACATAAAAAATCGGCGTACAAAATCCGTTTACGCCGGACTTCTGAGAAATATTCGTTTTTTTCTCAGACAAATGAAAAGGACTGCCGACGAGTGGCAGAGTTAAGAAGGCTCTGTCAGAAGTTCGCGAAAGGTGGCGCAACGAAAACAGACCGCAAGACGTAAGTTTTTACTTTTCTTGCAATCGAACTTGAGCAACAGTTACCATTTTTCTGCAAGAGCCTATTGCTTGCGAAAATAAAGTTTACCCTACTAGTTGTATGAGGACCTTTAGGTTGAATATTAACGCCTCGGTCGACAGAGCTTCGATTTTAACCATGAGAGTTTGATTTTAGAAGGAAGAACTGGCCATTGAAAGGCACCTCAACTACACAACTGATGGCAGTTATCTAAGGGTCGGTCTACCTAGAGGCTTGTGGGTTGTGGCACCGATTCGCTCCAAACCCTGGCTCACCTGAGTTAGTTAGCACTGTTACTGAAACGTACAAATTAGACGAGATAACGAACTTGAAAAATCAACCTAAAGACAGTACATGTATCCATGCGGTGTGTCTTGTCGTGTCATGTCGTGTCGGATCCTTCAGTTCTATGAGGCTTCTCGGAACATTAATAAAAAACTTAAAATATAGAATACCAGACGGTCAATTCTCGTTCTGTGAAAGAGTGAATGGAATAAATCTAAATCTAAATCTAAATCTAAATCTAAATCTAAAATGCGATTCTCGTTCAATAAGTGAAAATACGAGGTGAATTCAATACCGCACACTGTGTTCTATAAAAGAGGGTTCTCAAAAAATTTTGACGTTTGGTTTCACCCTTTCATGGAATGAGAATCGAAATTGCGGTGAAAGGGTGGAACATTTTCATTTCACTTTTTCACAGCCCGAGAATTGAAACCCAGGGCTCTATCGAAGATACTTCTAAAGCGATTTTATTATGTACAACAAGAGACCTCCTAAAGTATTATAAGTGTACGCCAACAGCATTTAGTTAAGCTACGATTATACATATTACTTTTCATGTCAAATTTGTAGCTATATTCTCCACGAATTTAATAAAATGTACTCATGATGCGCCACTTTTTGTTGACCTAAATTGATACAACAAGTATCAAAGAAGTACAAGTTTGCAGCAAAGAAGATAAAAGTGACGAAGAACTACAAATTTATATGGGTTAGGAAAATTGTAGTATTCTTTTCGTAAAAAAGAAGGGGACGATGCAATTAAGGTTAGGTGTTTTGAGGATATTATTGATTTAAAAACAATCTTTTTATATTTATCGAAAATGAATTTTAATAGCAATGATTCTGACAAATATATGATGCTAATCTCCTCATATGATTTTAAATCGCTTGCGAACCAACTCGTATAACAGACGTAACGCAAACCCTGAGCACAGTTTTGTAAGATTTCACAAAAGCTGGACTCATAAGGTTTCAAGTGAACTATACTTAATATACTTGAATTGAGAATCACTGGCCATTGTATGCTACGACTCGATATAGATAAAGATGCAGATAATAAAAGAAGAAGATACAGTTAAACAGGAAATAAACTTCTCAAAATTAGTGAATGCCCTTAAGTTTTGTTATGTCTCAATTTGGGATCTTCAATTAAAAACACACGACCGACTTACGCTGAATTCATTTATTAACTGACTAACGTACTAGCTTACAAACTACAAATTTCTTACTCTCTAAGCCTGTAATGCCAAATAAACTATTTGTATTTACTTAATGGCCTACGCAAATCCATGACTTATAAAAATATTGAATCTATCGATGTTAATACAACACTTGATATTTTTGCGAATTTCTTTGAATCTGTATCCTCAAAGCCTACTACTACTATACTCTGTCCAAGAAAAATTGTCAGTACAGGGAAGATAGGATGTTTGTCTCTCAGTCTGGTTGCAATGACTTACATAAATCTGTCCCTTTTTAAAGCTCTCACAGGGTTGCCGTAGTGTGTATGATAATTCGCCATAACTCAGAGAGCAATACTGTTAGGGTTACCACCTTCCAATTTAGCCAGGTCTCATCAGTAAAATAAATCTTTCTTTTCTCTTCTCTAATTTTTTTTTAATTCGCGTAGATATCTTCGTCTCCAAGAAATAATGTCACTTCTTTCCAACAACAAATTCTTTCGCTGACGTTTGACGAATTTAAGTCTGAGATCTTCTTGCAATATTGTATGCAAAGTTGATCTGCTTAGTTTTGTATTTCCAATAATATCTTGTCCAGCGTTGGAAGGTCATTATCCATAAAAAACTGATGGACTATCCGCCTAATCGCAGATTTGTCAAAATCATCCACCTTGCTCTTGATACCGGAATTATTTTTCTTCTTTGGTGGTGAATTGTGGCCTTTGATTGTTTTTGCCCTTAAAAGCCTGTATACAGTTCGTTCCGTAACAGAAAAAACAGTAGCCGCATTTCCTACGGCTTCCGATTTACTTTTTAAAAGGTCATAGAATTTTTCAGTTGCATAAACAATTTGTTGTTTCTTTTCTACACTTAGATCCTTTGAAGACTTTCTAGCCATGTTTCTGTTTATTCATATGCACAATAAAGTTAACCACTTGCTTAGATGCACTATCCGCTATTGAGATAACAACCATTGTTTCCGCCTTATATACACAAACAGGCAATTAGAAAAAAATTATATAACCACGACGCAATGTCATATACCTAAACAGATGGTAAAAGGACTGCACTTGTGCAGCTCTACATACATTTTTTAATATAGACATATATACCTAGATTACATATTTGTAAAAAAATTATTACCCGTCAATGCAGAACTTTGCGGGATCAGTAGCAAAAAAAGGATCATAAAATCCTTTCAAGGCATTTGCTTTACTGGAGAGGAGTGACCGGATGTGGTAAAACCCAACGACCGAAAATAAACAGTATAGGTCTACCTGCTTCATCATTTTGATATTTCAGTGTGAAAAATATGCTCTACAAAGTGAAATATGAATTTATACCTACCAAAACATGCAGAAATATGCCCTTACGGATAAGCCTGAAAATTTGTATGTACTTAGTTTTCCATAATAAAATATTTAATCAAATTTGATCCCTTAAAATACCATGCTTTTGCATGAATCCGGTTGAGTTGCCCTAGTAATCATTATTAATTTATTGCAATATCTCTACAACGCACATATATATGATCACTTGTTGCGTTAATGAAATGAATGCATTAAAACACCTCACGAATAAACTTTATTTCCAAAAGACAACATTCAAAAATATGTTTTAACTGAATATTATTGGATCATTCAGAAATACAAACAAATTAAAACCGAATGGCAGCACCCCAAATAATATGCCGCTCTCAAAAGCTCCAAAAAGCTCCAAAAAGCACCAAAACCGAAAGTTCTTTGACAAAATTCAAAGAAAAACCCTTAATGATATGCTAACATTGTCATATGGTAACACTTCTCTGATGTGCTTCAGTCACTCACACCACACTGCTTATTTTGGTTGATGATAATAGCAAGCGAACACAAGCGATCGTGCTCATTCTGCCCGCGACTGTGTGGCAGACTGGTTGTGGAGGGATGTATGCGAATTTCAGGAAAATTACAACAACAAAATTCCTTGGAATGCCAGTGGTTTCGTTTTTATTTCAGTGGCAAATCTTGTGTTTGAGTGCCGTGAGAGTACTACAGGCACCACTGGTAGAAAAAAGAGCTTCCCATAAGGCCTGTACTGACAATTTTTCTTGGACAGAGTATAGTTTTGTGCCAGCTACAGAATGCAAAATTGATATAGGCCTCATTCAATTAGGTCTTCAAGACATTATCTTAGCCCTTGATAATCTCAAGCCCAATTCAAGTCTCGGGCCCGATGGCATTTCCGCGATTATTTATAAAATGTGTTCTTAAGCAATTTGCAATCCCCTTTTTCAAATTTTCAATCTTTCACTATCCTCTGGAATTTTTCTTGATGAATGGAAATCATCGTTTCTTATTCCAATTTTTAAATCAGGACCTAAAAACGTTATCGAAAACTATAGAGGAACTTGCAAATTATCTGTTTTTCCCAAGCTTTTCGAAAGTATCGTTAAATCAAAATTGGATGTTTGTATAAAGGAAATTGTTTGTGATACACAACATGGATTTGTTTGTGTCTGGAAAGTCCACTACCACTAATCTTGCCTGCTTCTCTCACTAAGTCATTAATGCTATTGAAGGTGGTTCGACTGTGCTTATATTGACTTCAGTAAAGAATTGATTCTGTCAATCATCACATCTTATTAAAAAAACTTGAAAATTTTGGCTTCCACTCCGCAATGCTTGAGTGGTTAGCATCTTATTCGATTGGCAGGAGTCAAAGGGTTAAAATAGATGATTACTTTTCACGACCTTTTGGATGTGGTTCTGGAGTACCACAGTGTAGTCATTTTGGCCCGTTGCTCTTTATAGTTTTTATCAACGACATTTCGAATATATTCAAATATTGCCATTGTTTGATGTATGCGGATGACTTAGAACTGTTCATTAAAATAAAAACTACACTCGATTGTGAGTTTTGCAACATGATCTAGAAAATTTATCTGTTTGGTGCGTCAATAACTGTCTGTTATTAAATACAAGAAAATGCTTTATAATATCTTTTTACAGAAGCTCTTCTCTCCTCGAGTTTCAATACGATATCAACAATATTGCACTAAATAGCGTCGAAGAGGTTAAAGATCTGGGCTTTGCAATTGATTCCTGGTTCACCTTTGCACTTCACGTTGATTTCGTTATCGCTAAAGCAAATCAACTTTCTGGCTTTATAAAACGAAATAGTAAGGAATTTTCGGATCCTAACACCCTTATTTCACTCTTCATTACGTTTGTTAGGTCTCTGCTAGAGTATGCTGATTATATGGAACCCCTTTTACTAAATTTACTCAGACCGCATTGAAAAAGTCCAGAGACGTTTCACAAAATACATTTTTCGGAAAATGTGCTGGGACTTTGAAATTCCTTACCGAACTCGATGTCAGTTATTAGGGATTTCAACTTTGAGATCAAGAAGAAAAGCTCATGACATCATGTTTGTAAGGGACTTATTATCATCTTAAGTGTCAATCTCTTTTTGCTCAAGTAGCAATCTATGCCCCCGCTAGACCTTTAAGGGAAAGATATCTTCTCCTTCGACCTGTTCACAGAACTAAATACGGCCATAATGAGCCTTTATCCACAGCTATTTTTTCTTTCAATGAGGTTTGTAATTATCTTGATTTATATTTCTCCCGCAATCGCTTCAAAAGTGTTTATTTGATTTGTTGGCATTAGCTTAGTCTTAAGTAGTTATTTTCCTTTTATTTAAATAATTAGTATTTATACTTGTAATCTGTATAGCTAATCTAGTAGATGAAATGAAATAAATAAATAAATAAATAAATAATCACTATATTTCTAATTTCCATATATGACAAAAAGAAAGTAATCCTTCATTAGCTTATAATGCTTTTTTTGAAAATACTAAAAGGACATATTTCTAGTTCTACACAGATTCAGTTATGAATCAATAATAAGCACAGACGAATAAAGCCTTGGATAAATTAGGTTTTGCATAAATTGATAAACGAAAAAAATTCCCTTCGTAAAAAATCCCCCAAAATACCAATCTAAAATGATACTATCATAAACCACCTATTATTTTATTCCAAACCTTTGTCAATTCTTTATTATTTATTAAGGCATCGTCACTGCAATAAAAAAAAATATAATATAATAAAAAAAAAGAAGATATATCAATAGAAACGTCAGATTCTGTTTCCCTACAGTGTACACACCTCTGTCAAGTGCGAGTCTATTCCCCAGACAACAATCACTTATTGTCAATCATCAAAAAAAAAATCTTCAAATATATGCCACCACATCAACCCTAGATCTGCGTTCGTTCATCCCACTTATGCCGTATCAATTGCTTTCAACATGAAAAAAATGACCCCCCCTCCCCATCCATAGTCACGGGCTTTAAGGACACACTTCCATTGGATTCAACGCAGGCAGGCGGCAAAATGCACAGCATCGTACAAAAGGCATTCCTTTGTATCAGCGACACTGCTCAGGAATGACAATTGTACTGACTATCCGGTTGTGCCTCAACTCGAAGACAGAGACAATCATGACGATTGATTTTTTACCTTTCCCATCATACGTCCAACCCCGCCCGCACTTTGCTGTATCCGTGACCTATTCGATTTGTCGAGATGTCGTTTCTGGCGATTGCCAGGATCCGGTGGAATGTCAACTGAATTAGGCTATCATCGCAGTGGGGGGATCAGAAAAGAAAGAAAACAGATAGGAATAGGTCATTCTGTCCTGTATGTCCTTAAGCATAATTGAAATTGAAAGACACAATGTTGTCGTAGCGGAGCAATCTCCCTAAAAACGATGCTTCCTTTCCTGTCGCGTGACATCGTTACTTTTGTTACTGTTCTGCTGTGAGCGTCCCGTAAAAGGTCGCACTTAACGCCAATTAGCCAACAGTTGGCCATTAAGGACACAGCACGGAGAGTGAAATAATTCCACTAAATCAGCATTTGTCCAGGAACTTGGACAAAAGGTGAAACCAGGTTCCGAAAACATGACATCGAATGAATTCGTAATGAGCGTGACCTGATTTGAGCTGGCCCTAACCTCCGGGAAACCTCTCGTGCCGACAAGATAACGTTTTGCCCTGTGACTTATCCGTTACATTTTTTTTTCTGTGTCTATTTCAAAGGACTGCTACTAATTATTTTGTGCGAAATGTATGACCTTTTACTGTATCCCCATCTTTCCAAAGGAACAGCATACGTCACGTATGGTCTGACAGTCGCCTCGTGGCGCAAGATATCTTAGTCCCAATGGTGGATAGGTGGGAGGTGTCATATATCCACTTGACAAAGGTGGTAGAATTGAATGTGTTCCTGATGGGCAGTGACTGCCTAGACAGGCATCGTTCACATGACTACTGCGTCAAACACTACACACATTTGTGTGCGATCCAGTGTGTCCCGAATGTGTGAGAGGGGTGGGGGGGGGGTTGCCTAATTCCACTAAAGGCGTACGTTTTAATTGGCTTTGTGGCGATATCGTGACTGAGCGCAAATAGTACTTGCACACCCGATGCATGTATCCGTTGTTGGACTAGCCATTCTGGACAGGAGCACATGTACGTTATTATGATGTTTGCAGATGTCAATTATGTAGCATTTATGGGAATGGCCGTCGGAATGCTGATGAATGTGTTTAATTCTAAAGTGCATGTTAAAGGTGAAGCGGATAGTTGAATTTAGCTGCCGGAAATGCGTTTGGATTATCCGCTATTGACACATTCACTTCTGGTATAAGTAGTTGAATGTGTGTGCATGGGTTTATATTGAACTCGTATCTTGAGGGGTAGTCTGGGACTTGACTTATTGGCAACGTCAACTGTTGCATTAAGGCGACGATGTTGTAGTTTCAAATCCTATTATCACATCCACCGGTGGCATAGCCCCACGCAGCTTACAAGATTCTAATATAGTTCTACGACAAAAATCTTAAATGGATAAAATAACCCCTAAATCGAAAAGAAGGTCTGGTAACGTCAACACAATCAAGATGCCGCAGCTTCTTTCGGGTGGATTTGGCGCAACGTCCTCATAAAGAAACCAAAATGAAGTATCATCCTTCATCGAGTTCCAAATGAGATGGAGCTGCACTTCGCACTTTGTCGCATGCAAAAGGTTGCACAATGCTTTGACACACCAAACGTATCGCACTCGTTTGACTTTCGATAGCTCAGACACCCGAATACTCGTTAAATTCATCCACGTCCTCTCTACAAAATCAGAGATAAAAATCACAGACAAAAATACACCACCTCAGCGGGCTGCATATTCAAATCGAATCCCACTGTATCGTTATCGCAATCGACTTTACTGACAGCCGGGAGCACATTGTCGGTAATGAATAAAATTAACGCTACGTAAACAGATTCTGCATCATTTAAGAGGACAGTGCGCCACTTGTATGCTGTCATGCATCTCAAGCTCGAGTCCAGTCAAGATATACAGTATACACCCATATCCCATACATACTCAGCATCATCATCGTCAGGCAAGCAATATACGCTGACCTCATGTCGAATATTGCAAGCCTTTAATTTCTCATAATTTCCCATTTTCCGCTACTAATATGGTTTCGACATCGTCCGTCCACATGACCTCCCGCTGGTCACCGCATCCATTTGCGATGGCATGGATGTAAGGGCGCACTCCGTCTCATCCAACAGCCGTGTATTCCAACAGGATGCACCTTACACAGCCAGCTGCAATTTTAAGTGGATTTTATGAATAATTCAACTACGCCTTGTGCTCAAGGTCTCATCTCGCAACTATGTGCAGCGGCAGGGGTTCTCGCAAAGTCACTGCGGCATCATTATACGTATGATTGACTCTCAGTTACAGATATGCATTTTATAAACTCCGGGGATTTGTTTAATAAATTTCATTCGACCTGAAACCACATGCGCTCTTAGGCTAAGCTTCATGGGAATCAATAAACCTCAAAGTCCATACCCATATCCCTTATCGTCTTCTTGGGGGAAAAGTTCAAGTTTTCCTTATGAGTTCTAAATCAAGGTAAATTTACCGCAGAAAAAGTCTAAAGACAGAGGGTTATATGCAGCCAACTGTGGACTAAAAGACGTATGCTCACCAAGTTATACATTTCGTGCAAAAGGTAAATTCAAATCGCCCCCAGAGCTGGCTGGTTCGTTTTTGCTTCATATGTTCATATGGTTCAGATGGAACGGGCTTCCTACATTAGCCTTGTGCGCTGCTATTTTCATATGGCTCATAACTATAGAACGAAGTTGAATTTACAATTACACAGTGGGGGTAGGAAGTTGTTGGCTTTTAAAGCAATTTGTAGAAAAGAAGATGAAGAATTCGTAAGGGTTCTCAAGAGCGAGCTATTAAGGCGACTTTCAAAAATAAAATACAGTCTTAGAATCTATATATCTAAAACATAGTTGCATCCGTAAGACCGCCCATAACTCGAGAACGTATCGTCCGATTTGAGCTATTTTTTCTTTGTTGTTTTTGTCTACGCCTAAGGAAGGCTTATACGACGAGAAAATTGGAAAATTTTAAAAGGAAATTGGAAAATTCCTAAACATTATTTTCCCATACATTCTGTACGGGGAATTTTTGTTTTAATTTTGATGGTAATAATTTAAGACATTCAGGGCAAAACAACACACGAGACGACGATTCTTATTTGAAGACTTTATTACAACTGCTCTTAATATGATTCGATAAATATCAGCTTAGCTTATCAATTGACTTTGCCAAATAATAGAATACGGTAAGCTTATATACCTTCGAGGAAATGTGAAGGTTTAACTTTCTTATCATTCGATCTATGTACTTCTGCTAAGTAAATAAGCGGGCATGTTGTCGGCCTGAGAGTCCTAACTCCTTGAAAGCAGCTATCTTTCCTCTTTCTAGAAAGAGCTAGCTGTCGCTGTCAAAGTCCTTCCGAAACCCATTTTTTGGTTAAACTAAATAAAAACAGTTCTTTTATACGTTTTTTTAAATACTCTTAACAAAACTTTTAAAAAAATCGCTGATGTGAACCCCTGCAACGAAATATTTGCAACGGCCTCATCCTTGTGGAGCATCTTTTTATACGCTTTTCAAGTAGTTCATTGTACGACCTTGGAAAATTCCAGCCTTCGTTTTTAAGTTACCCTTTAATTTTATGACTTACTCTTGGTAAAATATGTACCTATTAGCAGGTACTAAAAGTTTACGGGTATACAATTTCAAACAGGTATAAAGAGTCAAAACCGATGGCTAAATTTATGGCCTCATCCTAGTGATCGGCAGTGTATATATAAATAAATAGTTAAGAACCACTTTCACTGCCTTAAACACAACATATTCGCTTGATTTTTTGCAAAGGTTATGCACAAGTTGTAAAGATGTGTGTAATTTTCTTTCCAATTTTTCCGGTCTCTATAATGGTCGAATTTCTACAACCGGTGGATGTTTTTTTTAATTTTTCTAGCTGTTTAGCTCTGTAATGTATTTCGATTATTTTCCCTTTCAGCGAACCCCCCAAAAGAAAAAAAGCGTTTGACCTCACAACTGATCCAAAGGCTCTGATCAGTATACATCACCAACATAAAAAGCTGCCTCAAATGACCCTTCACAGCTTACAGACTCATGCAGACTATCTTCAAGTTTGCTAACTATGTACAAGTATTTTTACAAAGAATGCAGAATTGCAGATGTCTAAATGAAACGATAGCTTCGTTCTGTACAGCATCTTTCGCGGAAACTGCAAGATAATTTAAACTGTTGAACGCTACGGCAATGGTTCGACTGAAGTCGGTTTATAGAAGTCTTATACATTGGTTCTTTATAGATTCTATAAGGATGATTGGAACAATGTACATCGCCAACATTAGGCAATTTACTTAAGCATGCACACATAACGGGGGCGTATACGTAATATTTTTGTACACGAATATATGATCGTTGTCTTTCGCCTACTGCATGATTAGCAAATATCTTCCAAAGTTCCTTTATAATATTAAAATTGTTTCTTCATTTCATCAGGATAAAATGGCCAAGACATATTTTATATTTAATCTGGAAATTTATTTAGTTTGGATAAAAAGTTACATTCGCAGATAATTCACGTTTAAATACATGTTTCGCTTAATAAAATCACATTTCTTCAATTTCCGATACAATAAAATAGTTTTGAAAGAAAAATACGGACGACAGGAATTTCAATGGAGCAATGAAATAGAGTGAATATGAATAAAAATGTTTTTTTTTTTTTTTTTTCTCAAATTGATTGCCTCTTTCAGACAGAGATTTTCTCGCAAATTCAAACATACGAAATAATGGAAGGGCTATGAATCTTCCAATTGTGCACACATGCGCACAAAATGTTCCTTTAACCAACTTTAACGCAACCTACCGCCAGAGATTTCATTCATACGAATTAAAAAAAAAATATTAGCAGAAAAACTTATTTATGTGAAAAATATCAGGACACAAATTAGTAAACACGTTCTTTGAAATTTTGCTGATATATCTACATTTTGAATTTCGTTTTTTCCCGCAACCCGAACATTTTAAAGAAAATAAGTCACTTTTCTGTATAGAAATTGATTCTATGGATGGGTGCTTTAGTTAAGATTTCGATTGTGGAAATTCGCGTGGCATCGCAATGGACACTCTATACCGCCTAGTCTTTTGTGATGATCTCACATCAGTTACTGTGCTAGTACAGAGAATTCTAATACTCCTCATTTACACAGGAGGCAGATCACGTGCACGACGATGATCGTCTGGACGATATCGTTTTTTAAATTTTGATGAGCAAAATAAGTGATTTTCTGATGGATACAATTGCATATAGAATTAACTGAATGAGGCTTTCACACTTGTAGTTTTGGCATCGTTCCGTTTCGATGTCATCAGTCATCTGAAAAGTTGCGTGATCAGGGCCATGTGTTGGAAAAAAAAAAAAAACATTATAAAAGTCATTTGAAAGTTTGAAAGTACCTACACCAAAAGCTTGCCTATAAAAAAGTGTCCAGCGATGGTACTTTTTGAAGCACCAATATACAGTCTGTCGAGGAAGAGCAAACTCCGAGGAAGTTTCAGGTTCAGATTTAGCCAAATCTCATATCTCGCTAGATGTTTTGTACCCTAGGTACCAGATTTTGCCAGATTTTGCTCACAGCTCGACTGGACAAATAGCAAAAATTATTTCTCCCGAGAAAAAAAAAATAAAGTGCACGACTGGGTCGAACAAAACTTTCCCCTTTATCAAAAGTTTTGTTGGTTGTTTTTTTATTTTATTAGAGAGGTAGGTAAAGATCTGAGGATCTGAGAATCAATGCTATATAAACAAGCATAGTAGGAGTTTCTCATTTTTGATCTGTTAGGGAATGATTTTCTTTTTGACTGAAATATATTAATGACACTGGGTTAAGTCCTCTATGATTGGAAGTATTGTTCGTGATAGATCGATACCTTTACATATAAATATATACATACATATATTTACATATATATGCAAGAATTCAGGGATTTGTTTTTGAATTTGCATTAGCAGTTATAAACTGAATATCACGATGAACGTGTGTGAGGGTGCAAATGCAGTACAGGATATTTTGATTGTTGGAATTATTTTAAGGTGTATATTCAAAATGGTTGTTAAAAAGTAGAAGATGGTAATATATTAAGTAAAAATTTTAAAGTGCGGTGTTGAGTTTTGAAAATATATATATGAACACAGATCGGCTTTTGGGTAGTCATTTTTGAGAAAAAATTAAAAAAAATGATTTATTCGAATTTTTTGAGAAAAAATAAGTACGGCATCTTATTTAGAATACTGATATTATCGTTAATAAGTATTTTGATCAAAATCGTTGGAGCGGTTTTTGTAAAATGTGGCAGAAAAAACAGTACCAAATATTGCAATGTTTAGTTTGAAAAATACTATTTGTTAACTATATAGCTGGAAACCGATTACAAGTTGTTGTTCGCGATATAAGCATTACTTGATTTTTAAAGTTTTATCGAAGTCAAAAATGGGGTTTTCGAGATATGAGCATTTTTTTAATTTAGCGTTTCCGGTGATTCGAATTAAAAACTAAGAACGCAACAATTTTAAGAACAATTTTAATCAATTTTACTCTAAGTTTGCATTTTTATCAAAATTGTTTTAGCCGTTTCCAGGTAAACTAAGGAAAACTAAATTTAAAAAAAACTACTTTTTTCAAAAATCGATTTTACGATAATACCGAGAAAAACTAAGTTTGCCATTAAGTTAAAAATGACCATATAACCTTAGAAATTAATTCTTGTTATAATCGTATGGACCGTTTTCGAGATATGTCCAAATTTCAAAACTACCGTCACTCGAATTTTTAGCCAAAAACTGGGTATGTAGTCATGGTAACCTCACCCACTTAAGCTTAAATATCAATTTTTGTTGAAATCGTTAGAGCCGTTTTTGAGCAAATCAAACTGGTACGAATAGTTTGTATGGGAAGTACCACTTGTTCACCTAAGGATTGTTTCTTCGATAGCTCTCAGCTTCATCATGAGTTTGTAAAAAGCGATCACAAACCCAAGGTGTAATATTCGGGTAAAAAAAAACTGCAGTTCTATTTTTGTCGAGTTATCCTCATTATTTCCTGAGACATGTTTGTACCCCGGCATCCAGAAAAGAGGAATATTGAACTGGTATCTCCCTGCGTGCGCGTTTATGTAGCAACCGTTGGTTTAGTTCCAGAATCCTCCAAAGGAAGTGGACAGGAAGAAACATATTTTCGTGGATGAACAGCTTTCCTTATTTCTTAGAGTAGGTCTTACTTATTTGAAGGTTGATTCATGAAGAAAGTTAGAAGAAAAAAGGAAAAGAGGTAGACCTTAAGGTTATAATGATGCTAAAGGGCGAATTCAATACAGCGACACCTTAATTTTCATAAAGGTATCAGTATCTCAATACTTACCGAAAGTTAATAAATGCTTGGATCAGCACTGTTCAATGAAAGTACAATTTCTGGAGTGAACACTCCTTTAGATATGAACGACAGTCTAGTGCTACTATACCTACAGTTTTTAGTGACCGAATCCAAGTACTTGATTGCCATTTGCCTACTTGAGAAGAAGTATAAAAGAATTTGGCGGATATCCCTTCTTCTTGCAGTGAAGATAAAACTGAATTTATCGCCATTATTTCCGCCTCAAAAACGCTACCAGAAAATGCCCCAAGCTCAGCCTTCTGCTATTATTGTGCTTGAAATTATAAACAACTTCTATGTCGATACATCTTCGCCTCCTCACTCAACTCAAACATGTAAACTCTGTACGAACAAAAAAAATACTATACAATTGGCGTACAACTTCCGATCGTCACTGTCGCCCATCCATTATAACGCTTCTGGAACACTTGCATTTGACTTACAACATGTTGCACATCTAGGCTACTCCCACTCCAAGTAGCATGAACTCGCCACCCTCTGCCCATTTTATTCATGGCCAAAAATATTACAAATTCAATTTGTAGAAATGATATCAATGCAAGGAGTATTACGCTCATATTTATTCATCGTGAAAACTCATAGTCCTTGAAAATTCGTCTTCATCGTTCATCGCAATCGCATCTCCACCCGTCACCCGAAATGGTTTCAGAGCAAACTTGTTGAATAAACGACAACCACCACGCCGTCGAGGACGATATAATTTCCAAACAGAGAGAGACAGAGCAGTGGTGGCAAATAATTTACTTTGTCACCGCGACAACTTTTTACAAGTGAGAATGAGAGGAGGCAAACAAATTTTTTTTATTTTCCTTTTAATTTCCAAGACGTTGAAGGAACAGACAGGAATAGAGGAGTACAGTGTACAGTGTACTTATTCATTGTGCTAGATAAACATTGAAGGAGCTTTATTAATATCACATTAGATATGATTGCTTAAATTTCGCCTGCACTTTGGGGGAACAGCATGTCGCAATGTGTGGTTTAACAAAGTGAGAGCGAAGACCGGTGGTGGGAGCTGGGAGGGAATAAAAAAAAAGAATGTAAACATTTGAAGCGAATGAAATTAATGAGCAAACAATTGAGTGGAGTATAATTGATTTACTTACCTTTTCTGTTGCTGGGTGCTGGGTGCTGTTCGTTCTTGCTTTTCACCCTGGGCTGTTGGATAAATCGGTAATGAAATGAAGGATATGTGTAACTTGAGCATTTTAAGGAAATTATATGTGTGCGTTAGCAGGATATCATTTTGTGCAGCTTAATTAAGTTTTCTGCATTACATTCTGTGGATGGAACACGATGCTCGTGCCACTATAGGTACTGACTTAATGATGTTGGCAATGGCAGACATGCTACGTCCTACATGGTACTCGAAGGCGTAATAAGAAGTTAATTCCGCAGGCATGTCGTACCTACGCCTATTGCAGTAAGTTTTGATGTATTTGATAGGAATTCGAATACGATACTCGTTAGTTGAATAGGAATTCGTAAACCTGTGATTATGTGTTGATGTACAGAAAAAAGTCGAACAATGCCTCTCCCTTTGTCAGTGTATCACTTCACTCAAATTTTAAAGCCCCCCTTTAAATTCATTAAAAGAGATGCTTAGAGCACCCTGCATAGCTCTCGAACTTCTCTAATCGAGATCTACATACGGGTAGAGGAGAGATTTTGGACTTTATCTAACCACTTCACCCTTGTGCTAAAGGGTTCTTCAACAGGGACGCTACAAAAGTAGAGCGACAGGGACAGCAAACCGCGCCGAATTTCTTGCCGCTCTTTTGACATTTCTCTTCAGTAAGGTTTGCCATTTCATGATGGAAAGATATACGAGCCAACAACGAGTCGAAATTATTATAATTTACTACCGAAATTAAATTGACGCAAGAACTGAAGCCGCTTGACCACCAGATGCGTCGTATGTTCGTGAATTGGGCTGAGCAACAACTTGAAAATGATTCGGATTTTCATCGAAAAATCATCTTCAGCGATGAGGCTCATTTCTGGCTGAATGGCTTCGTCAATAAACAAAATATGCGGTATTGGTCAGGCAGCAATCCACACGTACTCCATGAGTTATCATTGCACCCCGAAAAAATTACGGTTTGATGTGGTTTATGGGCCAGCGGCGTCATTGGGCCGTACTTCTTCCGTGATGATCAAGACCGGCACGTTACTGTGAATGGGAATCGCTACCGTTCAATGATAACCGAATATTTATGGCCCCAATTGGATGATATGGACTTGGAGGACATGTGGTTCCAACAGGACGGCGCCACACAGCGAATGTCACAATCAATTTATTGGAAACCCAGTTTGGAGAACGTGTTATCTCACGAAATGGTCCAGTCGCTTGGCCGCCTCGGTCGTGCGATTTGACGCCGTTAGACTATTTCCTGTGGGGTTACGTCAAGTCTATGGTCTATTCCAACAATCCAACGACGATTGATGAACTTCGTACGAATTTCGAACGTGAAATTGAAGCAGTATCGGCCGATTTATGCTTGAAAACCGTCGAAAATTGGGTTCAGCGTCTGGACTTCTGTAAGCGTGCCCGTGTTGGCCATGCAAAAGAAATCGAGTTCCATACATAATGGCATCGAACGTACTTTCACAGGAATAAAGAATTTCATTGATATTCAAAACCGTTTTTGTTTTATTTAAAAAAAAAAAACTTTGGAGCGCCAGGGGAAACCAGGGGAAACCAGCATGATGGCTAGGATTTCAAAGCACGTCTTGGAATCCGATCAAGTCATTGCAAATTACTTACTCAATTCGCCAAAGCTGCGCTGTCACATCTAGTCAATGTAGAGGGGTGAGAAGAAGTGGAGACAATAGCTGGGAGTTCTGACGCAAACCCATGTCATTAGAGTGACAAGAGAGACCCATTGAACTACTTGTTCGCCTTTCACTCTGGAAGATTTGGCTGCGTTTACCAATTCGATCTCAAATGTGGCTTTGTCTACCTTAAGAATCTTTTTCGTTCTGCTCAAAGCAATAGATATGTCATCCTGATTGCCCTGTTGTAGACTAACAATAAGTATAACTGCAAAGTGTTGCAAAATATGACGTTTCCAAATCAAAGTACAGCCGAAAAGGCAATAACTCCAAATAGTACTGAATGCAGCAAGGAGTATAACTTAGGTTAGGTTTATGGGTGGATAAGGTAGAGCGAGCCCTACCGCACCCCACTTAGGTCCATGTGGACCCATTGTGATGCCCTGGTTGGGGACGGTGATGCGTGTTCCCTCTCAGTAACTCGACCTTGTCCAGCCATCCTGATGTGTTTATGAACCTGTAAAGATTTGATGATGATACGTCTGACAGTTCGTGTATGTCATGTAGGTTGCATCTTCCAAGGGTTCTGTTCCTCAATTGACATAGACTTGGGCATTGACAGAGGAAGTGAGGTATGTGCTCGTGTGCCTCCTCGTTTCCGCAACCCCTGCATATATCGTCATTCTTGAGTTTCAATTTCATTGTGTGGTTTCTTAGGAAGTTGTGACCCGTTAAGGCCCAAACCAGTTTATACATCGACGTTTTATCAAACCGCATGAGCTTGCTAGTCCGACTTAGATTATATTCCGGCCATAGCTTCCGTTATATTTCACAAGTGGTTGATTCTTTCCACCTGTTATTGGCTTTCATGTGGATCTTATTTTCCACTCTCTCTCTCTCTGAGATTACAGAGTGGTGGTTTGATGGAATTAATCGCCCGATCTTGATCCAGCCATCTCATTGGCGGTTTTGTCCCTGTGTCCAGGGATCCTGCACAGACGAATGGTGTGCTGCGAGCAGAGAACCTTAAGCTCTTCGCGGCAGCCGCGAACTAGCTTCAACTTTATTTCAATAGCAAACACTGCTTTTATAGCCGCCTGGCTGTCAATTAATATTGTAATATCATTATTTGGTATTGCTAATATTGACAACATATGGGCAGCTTCGACGATTGCCAGAACTTCCGCCTGAATGGCACTACTGTGATCAGGCAACCTGATTGAGTGGCGTATATTTATCTCCTCAGAGAAAATTCCAGCACCTGTTCCACAGTCCGACTTAGATCGATCTGTGTAGATGGATATCGATTTCCCTTTTTTGGGTCATCTGTGTTCCATTTCTCCCTGCTGGCAAAATAGCAAGAGAATGGTTTATCGAAGTCAAGGTGGGGAGACAAGTAATCAGCAGTGACAGCATCTCCCTCGTCTCCATCTCTCCGGCAAGAGCATGGTTTATCGAAGTCAAGGTGGGGAGACAAGTAGTCAGAAGTGACAGCATCTCCAACGTATTTATTCAGAATCTGCGCGTGTCCCATTTTGTAGGGCTTCCAGCTTTTGGTTTGGCTGATCCTGAGGGCTGCAAATTCTTGCATATAAAGGTCTAACGGTACTAGGTTGAGGATTGCCTCCATTCCAGCAGTAGGTGTTGTCCTAATTGCGCCCGTTGTTCCTATACACGCTAGTCTTTGTACTTTGGTCATTAGTTTGAGATTCGATGCTTTGTTTGTGGCTTGCCACCAGACTAAGCTTCCGTTCGTGAGTATTGGACGCACTACAGCCGTATACATCCACAGAATTAATTCAGGGTTTGGTCTCCACCTTTTGCCGAAGATTCGGTTGCATGCGTAAAAAGCATTTGCAGCTTTTTTAACTTTTTCATCGACGTTGAATTTCCAATTAAACTTCCTATCTAAGATTGTACCCAGATATTTGGCACTCCCGGCTACACTAAGGGGTATAAACCCTCAATAGATGGAGAATCAAAGTTTGGAATCACCAACAATACTAGTTCAGTTTTTAGCAAGGAGTAACAACAATGCCCAAATGTTAAAAATGTAAACGAAACATAAACTGTCAAACAAAAAGAAAGAAAATTCATTACCATTTATAACGTGGTGCAATTAAGACAGTAAAAAATAAATATAAAAACTATCAAATTAACAAGACCAACTTGCTTCGCACCTGTTGTCATTTGAATAAAAGCTGTCATCTTTGTTAAAAAGCCGACTTACTCTCGCTCACAGTAAGTCTCACAGCACGTTAAAAATAGCATAGCCCTCGCTTTTTGCATGCAACCTTCATTGGCTTGTTATGTATCTTCAGCACTTTACCCTGTACAGTATTTCCCTCTGGCGAAATAAGTCACAAACACACAACCCGGTCGACTCAATAGCATGTGCTGCAAAGCCTGCCTGTGGCTATCAAGTCTGACATAAAGAAGCACACCATTCATATGTTTACCCTTGCAGTTGTTGGACAACATAGATGAGTGTACAGGACTCTGGGCAAGAAAACAACACTTTTAAAAAAGAGAAAGACAAAATATCCAAGTCCACAACCAAGGCCAAGGACACTGGGGGAGCGTTAATTAAAAATTTACAATATGTACACCATTTTGGTGACAGCTGGATATAGTTGAATGCCAGGTTTTGGGTCTTTTTTTTATCTAAGGCACTTTTGGGAAATCTCGATTTTCTTTCAGATTTACACATACCATACCAAGCGATATTATTTCAGTTTTAACGCGCGTTTTTTAGCTTTTACGCCCGTATTTTGTTTTTTACGTGCGTATTTTGGTTTTTACGCGCGTATTTTAGATTTTACGCGCATTATTTGCTTTCTACGTACGTATTTCTGTTTTTACGTGCGTATTTTAGGTTTTACGCGCGTATTTTGTTTTTACGCACGTAATTCAGTTTTTACGAGCGTATTTCAGTTTTTATGCGCGTATTTTAGATTTTACGCGCGTTATTTGCTTTCTACGTACGTATTTTTGTTTTTACGTGCGTATTTTAGTTTTTACGCGCGTATTTTGTTTTTACGTGCGTAATTCAGTTTTTACGCGCGTATTTTAGATTTTACGCGCGTTATTTGGTTTCTACGTACGTATTTTTGTTTTTACGTGCGTATTTTAGTTTTTACGCGCGTAGTTTGTTTTTACGCACGTAATTCAGTTTTTACGAGCGTATTTCAGTTTTTACGCGCGTATTTTAGATTTTACGCGCGTTATTTGCTTTCTACGTACGTATTTTTGTTTTTACGTGCGTATTTTAGTTTTTACGCGCGTATTTTGTTTTTACGTGCGTAATTCAGTTTTTACGCGCGTATTTTAGATTTTACGCGCGTTATTTGGTTTCTACGTACGTATTTTTGTTTTTACGTGCGTATTTTAGTTTTTACGCGCGTAGTTTGTTTTTACGCGCGTATTTTGGTCTTTAAGCGCGTATTTTGGCATATTTTTACACTTATATTGAATTTTTTCACACTTGATTAATTGTTTTCAATTTTATGTACTGCAGTTTATTTAGCAAAACCAGTCGCCCGTAGTAAAAGCAAAAATAAAAAAGTTTGTTAATAAGATTATTTTGTTGACCAAGTATTATTTTGTATGTCTTGTTTTTGGCTTAATTGTCGTTTCCACCCTGGTGGAAAATAATGGAATATTAGTTTTAGTATTCGCATTTGAATATTAACGATCAATAAGCGCAAAACAAGACATAAAAAGTTTGTTCATCGGCAAGCAATTGTCAATATTAAAATGGAAATGGATACTTTTGGGGGAACATTTATTAAAAGATTAACATGATGAAATTTCTAAATCACATATATCGACCCTTTTGCATAGGTACATAAAAAGATGCTTGTTGCATGTGGGAGTATAAATGCTGTGCCAACTTCGCGTGTGTACACCTATCCTACAGCATACATCATGTTAACAATCTGTACATCACATTGAATAAAACGATGAAAGAAATTCATTAATATGATGAATATAACGGTGAATTTAATTGTTTTCATCAAGATAACGATTTAGTTTATTTATAAGATGATCGCTTACATCAACGTTCTCCTTAATAAAAATTTAAGTTTGCTTTTGCTGACAGCCGTCATCAATACGATGACCGCCGTTATCAATATGATGAAGATTCAAAACTTGGCAATTGTACTTGAATATGATGATTCTATTCATCATTTAGACGAATAAATCATCAACTGGATGAATAAATAATTAAATTCATCAAAATAAGTGATTTCGTCCTATAGATGAAATTATGAACGTAGTTCATAAGAAAATACGCCTAAATCTTATGAGAATCATGCCACCAAAATTGATGAATACGCTTTCATCATATAGGAAAACGGTTCATCAATTATCATGAATTTGTTCATCATATTTTCGAAAAGTACGTCATTTAAATGAATATCATGTTGATGAACGCCATTCATCAATATGACGTCTTTTTTTTACATTTTGCGCTCTCTGGTTTTTGGTACCCCTGGGGCCCTGGCTCGAAAAACTGCACAAGGTTTTTTTCTCTTCAATTCTACAATTAACAAAAACAGAACTGTATGCTTATGTGAGAACATTAACATGTCAAAAAGTCTCAACAAATGTAGGCAGAGATTTTGAAAAGATTTTATCATTCAGTTCTGATAGTAAGTTTTCTCAATTTTTGACGAAACATATAAACCTACGAGATTTTGTTCTCCTCAGCCAGTTGTAAAAACGGGGGTTTTCTAGGATTAAACATACGAAAGAGATTTGCAACTAGCAAAGAACAATGTCAGATCCCCCGTGACATTCGTACCCAAACGAGAAAACAAATTCTCATTGTACACAATAATAAATTTATGCGCATGTACAATTGTACATGCGAAGGTGAAGGCTCCCTTAAAGCATTATTGGTTACACGAGGTGACATCTGTGTTTCTTGACTTATCTATGCAGAGCAGAAGGATACCCCTGTGGGCATTTCAATGACAACTCTCATACATGTACCTTCAGCTAAGTCATAGCCTTGCTTTGTGTTTCTAACTTTCTTTTTTTTTGCATCCTTTTGTTGCTTGTAATAGGTCAAGTGGGCCTCCAGAAAGTGCATGGACTTCCACACTCGAAGCGGAAAAAGTAATTTCGCAAAGAGAAAAACTGAATTAAGTTCTGAAGTGGAGAGGAGAGATTCTTCTTTTGCTTCTTCCACATCCGGTAAAATGTTTGCCATGCGAGGCGTGAAGCACACAAGTGTCATGTATAATGTACGGCGACGAGTGAAGGCTACACGAAGGATATATGAGTAGTAGATGCAAACATTATGAAATTTCTTCCTTCGTATATATGGAAGGCGAAGGTTGGCTGCATTTTGTTTGACCATTACCCATTCAGCAACTAGCAAAAAACGAATGCTTCTCAGTGCTTCCAATTAGAGATTTTGAGGGCCAACTCTGTCTTTGTGCTCTTTATACATCTGTTCTGTGAGAAACCATTTGCACTGTGCTTTGCTAAAAGCTGGCTGCAGAACTAATTCACATATAGTGGACCTCTATTAGATTCGAATTTATTCAAATTGTCATTCAAATGATGTATTCCATATAGACATTGACATCCAATAAAGGGGGAGCACTCCATTGTCGCCCGATGCACTGGCAAAGCATCTGCGAGAAAAGTGGCTTCCACATTACTCTGTCGGATGACAGTAATTGGGGCAGGATGTGCATTTTGCACCTACCAATCACCAGCTTTAGAGTATCAGTGCTCTCCACTTATTTCCACTAATTATGCAAATGCAGGTGTCACGTTTAATGCGCGACTGTTGAAGTTAAGGTTGGTGATGAGACTCTTGGTATTTCACCCCGCAGGATTTGATATATACATATATATAGAGTAGTGTGGCCTTCCACTCACTGAATTTTTGCTAATTGAACGGTTGGTTAATTTATGTTTGCCATTCAACTGAAAATAGAAAAGCGAAATTAGTTTGTCATGACGCGAGGTAATGAATATGCATGTAGGCGCAAAAAGTGTCTTGCACACGATTAGTTTCATTGTTCGGAATTAATTTTACACGCTTTTGACAGTTGAAATTACACGATAAATTACCTTTTGTTTCTAATTAATAAAAAGAGAATTTATGTGCAGTGATGACGATTTTCCATTAGTCTAACCGTTTTATTGCTTCGCAATATGAAATCCGAATCAGGACAATACGACTTTAATATGGGCCTGTTCCACATTAGTACTGAATGGCCTTGTGTTCAAAATTCAAATGCCTTGTGCAACACATTCTCGAACCAATCAAGCATCCGAAACGTGTTGTCAGTGTTTTGTGTACAAGAAATTGTATTTATAAGAAAAGTAAATGAGCTAACAGACGTGGACGTCAGTTAGCATTAAACAAAATGGACGTTACTGCTGTGTATCCAGTTGATAACTTTTCCGCAGCCTTTATTAATACGACGGATGATAGAGCCTAATTGGTAGAAAAGAAACTATCAGCGGACAGAAAAAGAAGCCTTCTTATAGTCACATCAGACATCGATTCCAGACACAAGGTACAGATACCACACTTCATCCAGATTCCAGACTTCACACTTCACAGTTCACCGTCACAGTCCACATCCACACTATTGTTTGTGCATTGTGTTCTCGGTCATCTCAATGGTCCATTCTCTAATTCTCCCTTCATTAAACCACGTTCTCTTTCCATTGGAGTTCATTCTTATGCACACGTATACAGTGATGCCAGATCGGGGGATTTATCCCTTTTTGTGGGATTTTCGCACTTCAAATAAGCTAAAAGGGTAAAAGGGATTCTTCAAACCTCATAGTACAAAAAAAGGGATTTTACTTTTTGGTCAATTTTTGTTCATAATTTGCTAGTTTCATTAAAAATACAAAAATTAGTCAACCTAAGATCAAATTAAATATTATCATGTTTATGTAAAAAAAAAAATCACTGAAAACGTATCTTAAGATGTATTTATTTTTGTTAGATTGCATAGTTAGGTAATGTATAATGTAACTTGTATTTGGTAATAAGAAAAAAGGCTAAAAGCCCGATTCTGGCAAACCTCACAACAACAAAACCCTCACAAGGTGAGGTGAAATTTATTTTATGAGGTTTTCGTATTCTGTCAGCACACTCTCAACTTGCGAGGCTCACAAAAACAATCGAAACTGTGATATCCTATGGAGCAGGTCACAAAATTGAAAACCGAAAATTCCATTTCATGCTATATTTATAATCATTTCGGGAAATAAAGATATTTTTTAGGGCATTTGATTTGTGACTAATGTCGGAAATAATTATTTTTCTTTTCTTCAGTTCTAAAACATTTCTGTGTTAATAAATATTTCGCGTATTCGCGAATCACAATAAACTTCAGAAGAAATCAACCTCACAAGGTCTTGTGAATTGTGAGGGCTCACAACGGCAGAATCTGGCTGTAAATTTAATGAAATAAATGCTTATTTTAATTTTATATTTCGTGGGATGAATTTGGGATTTTTGAAATTTTGGCGAGGGATAAAAGGGATTTTTTGGGTATAACCGTGGGATAACCTGCCTCTAAAGTCTGACATCACTGCACGTATATAGGTATTAGACATTACTTTGTGAACAAACGTGGCTCTCGGTCATTTCATTCATTAGAGTACAGCGTGTTCTCTGCTCTTACGCTTCCATTTATGTAGTTTACCTCATCAGTAAAAAAATTTCCAAATTCCAACTCTGAAGAAGTACGGAACCTTCGGAACTTTCGATTAACACTCGCACTTAGTCGTTTTCCATTGGTTTCACTCGGGGATCGACTCAATATGAAATCCAATGGAACAAGAAAACTGCTTCTGGTTGAATCTAACGGGTGATTTTTTAAGAGGTTTAGAACTTTTTTTAAAAAAAAAACACAAAAAATTCGAAAAAATGAATGAAATATTTATTTGAATCGATAGTTTGCAATTTAATGTTTAAAGATAATTTCATGCAAATGTTGACCGCGGCTGCGTCTCAGGTAGTCCATCCGCTGAGTCCAATTTTGGCATACTCTTTCACACATATCGGCCGGTATCTCACGAATGAATGCATGGATGTTGGCTTCCAGTGCGTCAATCGAAGCGGGCTTGTCCCTATACACATTAGCCTTGACATACCCCCACAAAAAATAATCTAATGGTGTCAAATCGCACGATCTAGGCGGCCAATTGACCGGCCCGAAACGTGAAATTAACTGTTCACCAAACTCGCCTCGCAATTGCGCCATTGTTTCGCGTGCTGTGTGGCATGTGGCACCGTCTTGTTGAAACCACATATCATGCAAGTCAAGAACTTCCATTTCGGGCAAAAAAAAGTTTGTTATCATCGCTCGGTAGCGTTCACCATTGACAGTAACGCTGCGATTCGCATCATCTTTGAAGAAATATGGCCCAATAATGCCGCCGGCCCATAAACCGCACCAAACAGTAGCTTTTCCGGGATGCATTGGTAGCTGTTGCAATGCTTCTGGCTGATCTTCACTCCAAATGCGGCAATTTTGCTTATTTACGTACCCATTCAACCAAAAATGAGCCTCATCGCTGAACACAATTTTTCGATAAAAAAGCGGATCCTCGGCCAGCTTTCCAAGAGCCCATTCACCAAAAATTCGGCGTTGTGGTAGGTCGGCTGGCTTTAGTTCTTGCACAAGCTGTATCTTAAAAGGCTTTACGCACAAATCCTTCCGCAAAATTTTCCACGTAGTGCTGTAACAAAGGCCTAACTGCTGGGAACGGCATTTCGCGGTCTTCTGTCACACTAGCTGATACGGCCGCAATATTTTCTTCACTACGCACAGTACGTAAACGTGTTGGTGGTTTAATGTCCAACAAAGTAAATTTGGTGCGAAATTTGGTCACAATCTTCCGAATAGACTGCTCAGAAGGTCGAGAATGCCGATCATAAAATGGAAGCAGCGCGCGATGAACATTTCGAACCGAGCACGAATTTTGATAGTAAAATTCAATAATTTGCAAGCGTTGTTCATTTGTAAGACGATCCATGGTTAAATTGCAAACCAAACTGAAGCTGTTTGACAGTGACACAAGGTACTAAACACACGTCAGCTGTCAAAACCAGTGTTGCCAAAACCAAACCAGCTAAAAAATCACCCGTTACAAAAGTATTGGTGAAATGCCAAAAAATAATCTACGGCAGCTGTCATCTGACTTGTATAAAATACATAAATTACACTTGTGTGAGTGCTTCTTGAGTGGATTCTGACTTCAAATCGAGAAGCGAAATTCTCTTCTCAGAATCACCAGAAGAGTATTTTTTGTGCCAATGGAACGGTTTCAGAAGCGAATTTTTCGATTCCGGACTCTCCCGAACGCTTTTTTTTTTGCCCAATGGAAAACGACATAAGGCAGCTTGAGTTTGACAGCGAAGGTGCAACGACTGTTGGTATAGCATCAGGCAACTATCATTATATTTCAGATATATACAGGGTATCCGCCGGGAAGGTATACTACTTTGTTTGTTTATAATTTTTGATTAAATGAAAGAGAATGGATCTTGTGTTTATAAATTGATTGATTGATTTTATTTAATGTCGGCAATTATGTATGGAATACAACATAGTTAGTGTCCGCCTTTGTTAGTCTCACAAATGCGAGCCTTTTTGAGCACATTTTTCATTACATTCTCACACATTCAACGCGGTATTTCATTAATTTCATCACGAATATTTTGTTTGAGTTGCTCAAGCGTTTCTGATTTGTTTTCATAAACCTTGCTTTTCAGATATTCCCACAAAGAGAAGTCCGGAGCAGTCAAATCAGGCGACCGTGGAGGCCAATCAACATCACCATTTCTTGAAATAACTTGTTGTGGAAAGAGGTCTCGCAGTAATTCCGTTGTAATCCTGGCTGAATGCGATGTGGCACCGTCTTGTTGATACCACATGTTAATCAAGCCCAAAGCATGAAGTTGTGGCGTTAAAAAGTTTTCAATCATATCACGATATCGCTCCCCATTCACAGTTACCGTTACCATCAGACTGTAACTTTTAATGGATGCAAAGGTGACTGATGAATAATTTGAGGGTTTTCCATTGCCCAAAACCGACTATTCTGTTTATTCACATATCCATTCAAATGAAAATATGCCTCGTCACTCTTTCATGAAAATCGGGGTAGTCGATGATTGGCTTGATAAAATGTTTTAACGAATAAAACACGTTGGTTTATCGAATATTTTTCCATAATAAATTTGCCACGTGTCTACTTCACCACTGCCAAATATAAACTGTCAAGACTAATTTTTACCAAAATGGCGGCAAAACAAAGTAGTATACCTTCCCGGCGGACACCCTGTATATTCAGAGGCATGCAGAAAAATATGTTTTTTGATAAGAGAAGATTAAAGATGCGGGCAATTTAACTTGTTATTGTTTTAAAACGCCTCTAGGCCCGCATATTGTGTTTGACCAAACTACACCTTTCCTCTTTTTTTCCAAAAAAAAAAGTTATAGGTAAATTGCATTATCCCAAAAATGATTAGGGTAAGTTTAGTAAGTGTGACAGCTGTCTGACTAGATGTATCTCGGTTTTGATTGGCTGAAATCATATGAGCTGCTGTTTTAATTGACGTTTATGGAGGGGTAGCCAACAACAAAGCCAAAATCAAGTCAAGAAATTCGTGAGTACTAAGTTGACAGTTCGGGTATATGGCTGGCGTAGAAAAAGTGATGTACCCAACTAATCTAGTTTTTTCGATCATGTACCGGAAACGCACAATCTCTGCCCCATACACATAACAAGTTTCCCACTTTAATTTTACGGATGCTCACAATTGCGAAATTTATATGGAAAATAAAGCCAAAGTGAACTACTAAAATTAAGAGTCGAAACTACAGAGGTTTACTGGTAAGGCCTCTGTCGTTAATGTAATTAAATCGACTAAGGCCGGTAACAGAGCAAATGCATTTCTTTTTACGGAATTGACGAGCCTGACAGGCACAAGAGTATAATTTCCGTTCCCCTACAAAGCATGCGGTAGGTATGCACTACTTTTCCTACCAGTTAACTAAGACGATCTTTTTTTCTTTGATAGCAGCACTTTAAGCAGAAAATGCAAGCAGAGCATCAGCCTGGAAATGACAACGATGGATGCAAGGATCAAAGCTTTACCTTTGCACATTTATGTTGTCTTTCCTTTCATCGCCCCCATTCCTTGTTCCACTTCTCTACACAAGGACGCACTACTCACTCGACGTGTGAAAGTGACAACTTACTTCAAATATAAAACAATTATAGCGAAAAGCAAAATAAACAGAAAGTAAAATAAACCAAGAACCCTGCAAGAAAGGCTGTTTAGGAAAATGTTCACGTACAGGTACATTGTGCAAGTCTACCATCCTGCAAAGCAAAAGGATTTTCACACATAGCGCATGTATAGTATGGGTTTTTTAAGAACTGCCGAGCGGTTGGGCACAACAAAATGTGGTAGCTTGGCAAAGATATTTCATTTCAACTGGCACTGCTCTATAATACGTGCATTTCTGGCAAATAATATAATAAAAAATGGAGTCAAGAAAGGCATATGGTTATGGGAATTGTGTCGCCTTTTGCTCTTTTGTGTTTGGGTACTTATATAGAATCAGAGTTCGTAGCACAAAGGAACTTGTTGCCAAGGTCAGAGAGTTTACATAATTTGTGTTTGGAAGTTGGACAGGCAGCAGGCAATAGTTGGTTCTATTATGTTGTGAATGGTGGGCTTAGTCTTGCGTCAACGGGACTAAGGAGTACCTAGTACCTACACTCATAAATTAATTTTGATTTTGTATACAAAGAAAGTCTATTTTCTCGCCCTGATAGTTATCTGCCCTAATTCTAAAACTAGTAAGCAATGCTGCATGAATTTAAAATGAAGTTAACTTGATTTGAATCGATTCGGAAATACATACGTATAAAACTTTCTTATTTCATTGGAACCTTTCGGTCTCAAGGGGCCTTTTCAATTAGATCGGACAATGGCAGAACCATCAGGCGAGTATTATTTTGATAGTGTTTGTGTGATTGACACAGGAACATAAGCAACGGCAGGAAACTTTTGAGAACCACTGGTTTTTGATTACATTGGCCTGAGAGCTAGATTGTAAATTCAATAACGCTCCGGAAATAATGCCAATTTAATCTTGAAATTAATATTTTTTGAGACAAAACTGTCCTCGATGTTTTTATTTTTCCTTTGACACTCCTGCTGTACGTGCGTATACACCAACCTTTTTAATGTAGAGATGTCAAAAAAAAAATGATTTAAAATATATTCAATTTATATTTATATAAGCTGCTGGCTGCTTTTTTTGGACATTTCAAGATTGTTTAAATATAAAATAATTCGTTTGAATATTTGTGGTTGCTTTGAAAACAACTACTAATTCTTTTGTAATACACTTTTATGAAATGGTCATGGCAGTCAACTGTCTGATTAAATATTAATATTTGCGAACGTCCCCAGTTTTTTTTTTTTTTTTTTATATACTTCTCCCGGGAAAGGCGAACCTATAACGCTTCAACAGCGCCCCGAGATGCCTGCAGATGTATGTTTGCTCTGCACTTAAATTGCTGCAAATTGAAGCCTTCTGGAAATATATCCCCAGGAAGCGAGTTCCAAAGTTTGCTTGTCCTGTAACAGAAGGAGTTTTGGAAAGTTGATGTCCTCGCGGTTGTCAAGTGTACTGTATGGTCATGAGCATTGGCAGCCTGTCTTGTTTCGAGGGATAATGTCTTTGAGTTGCTCGGAACATCTACCATGGAAGTACCTATAGAACAAGCATAGGTCAGCGACTTGTCTTCTGTGCACCAACGGTTGTAGATTCGATGTGAGTGTAGGGTCTCCAATGAGTCGAACTGCTCGTCTCTGTATGCTATCAAGCAGGTTAAGTGAATGTTTTGGGGCCGAGCTCCATATATGGGAACAATATTCCAAGCCTGGTCTAACCTGTGCTTTGTAGAGAAGGAGAAGTTGCTTGGGGCTAAAGTACCTCTTTGCTCTAAACAAGTAGCTCAACTTTGCGGACGCCGATTTTGCGATATAGGATATGTGGTCCTGCCATGTGATTCCTGAATTGACTGTGACTCCTAGAAGGTGCATTGAGTCCTTGTGATGGATTGGATGGTCATCCATTTGGATCTGAGGAACTGTTGATGCATTTTTTCTGGAAAATGTTGTGAGCTGTGTCTTGTTTGCATTAAATACAACCAAGTTGTCCTTTCCTCACTTCAAGATTTTGTCCAGATCATCATTTAGAGAATTAATTTGTTCACATCTCTGACTGTGTGATGTAGCCGTATTCACAGGCCCACTGTTCGAGATGGAGGATATAAGAGTGCTGTCATCTGGAAAGCTGTAGATATTATTATTTGTCGATCCAAGCAAATCGTTGATGTGGAGAAGAAATAAAGTTGGAGAAAGAACAGATCCTTGGGGCACTTCCGCATTTATAGCAAACGAATTGGATGATACACCATCTACAACAACTTGGATCGATCTTCCCAGAAGAAAATTTTGCATTCATCCGCAGAGTTGTTGTGGTAATCCGTAAGACGTTAACTTGCCTAATAGGGCTCTATGCCAGACTCGGTCAAATGCCTTTGATATGTCCAAGGCTACGGCTCTGGATTCGTCGTGTTGTTCAATTGATTGTGTCCATAAGTGCGTTACGTAGCTTAACAGGTCACCAGTGGAACGACGGCTCCGAAATCCGTATTGCCTGTCGCTTATTAATTGATGGCCTTCTAGATATTTAATTATTTTGACATTTATTGCCTTTTCCATTACTTTAGAGAGCATTGAAAGTAACGCTATTGGACGATAGTTTTGTGGCAGACATTTCTTCCCTTTCTTTGTAATAGGTTGAATGTTAAGAAGCATCTGTCAAATTGACACCCAGTCAAAACCAAGGTTGATTTGAAAAATGAGTGACCTGTCAGTGGCTTAGTGGTTAGTGTGTTGGACTACTAAGCGACGAGTCGAGGTTCGAATCCCGCAAAAATCCAAATTCCAGCTTAGGGTTTTTTTCACTGTGCCACCTATTGCGAACGTCTGACAAACATCCGAGAGTATAACGGTCTTGAAAGAGCCGTTTGGAGTCGGCATAAAATTGTAGATCCCTTCCATTCGTTCCAAAAAGAAAAAACTCACACAAAACGAATGGTTGCGAGAAGCTAGGCCTAGGGTCCCTCCGGACCTGTTGCGCCAACTATTTATTTATTTTTTGACCTGTCACATATAGCTTGGTAAAGCTCGCATGAACCTAATTTTTTCTCTCATGTTTATCACTTAAATCATGTGGAAAGTCAATTGCAAAAGTGTATTACGAAGGGGGTAGCTAGTTGAAATGTCAACAAAAATAAAAAGCTGCCAGCTGAAATACATTTTTTTTTTTTTTTTTTTTTCTGTCGGAGGTTGTTACTATCCGATGGAGCACTCAGACACAACTACTGGTCCATTGTACTGCCAAACAGACACCTTACATTTATGTACTTAGTTTTCCCGTCTTTCGAAGAAAGATGAGAAGGAGCTTCAGTGATGAAGAGCTTAGATGTTCGGCACTCACCACGTCAGCCCCAAAGATCCGCCACCTGATGCGAGCAAAGGCAGGACAGCTACAGAGGAAGTGCTCCGCTGTATCGTCATCCTCTCCACAGGCAGGACAGATGGTGGAGATGCTCAAGCCCAAAACATTTAAGTGTTTGGCAAAAGCTTGGTGGCCCGAATAGACGCCCACAAGCAGTCTACAGTCGCTTCTTCTGAGAGACAGAAGGAAGGCCGCCGACCTTTTGCAGATATCCGGACGCAGTCGTTTGGTCTGCCCACACCCAGCACAGCCACGCCACCGACACTCGTGTTCGCGAGAAACCCAAGTATCAATGGATGACTTAACCACCGATGAAGGCAGACCCAACGCAGGTTCAGGTCCTAAGAATTCTTCCTCTGAACCCAGCCTGGCAAGCTCATCAGCTATCTCATTTCCAAGGATACCAGTGTGACTTGGGACCCAAACAAGATACACTGTATTTAGCCTTCCGACCAAGTTCAGAGAAAGCTTGAGTTCGAGCACTAATTTAGACGAGGTAAGAGGGTTAAGCAGCGTTTTAATGCAGCTTGGCTGTCGCTGCAAACGCATATACTCCTAGCCCTCCACCTGTTTGTCACAATATAGCGCATAGCCATAAGGATAGCGAAAATCTCCGCTTGGAAGACAGACGCATGGTTTCCTAAGGGGTAGTGAAGTCTAATGTTCTCGCTTTCCACGAAGACTCCAGAACCAGACCCCTGTCCGGTTTTGGAGCCATCCGTAAAAATACGATGGCATTCTTTCCCTGGCTCAGAGTCTGGCCTAAGCCATTCCGTTGCCTGAGGAAAGTTGACGTGGTAGTTTTGTCGCAGTAGGACTTCTGGAGTCATTGCGTCAGAGGGCATATCCATAAGACAGGGGTCAAAGGATAATTCTCGCACAAGTTCTTCAAAACTCCAATGCGCGTGGTACCAAAAGCCACCTCTCTTTAAACGAGAGATGGTTTTCAGCGTACACCCCATGATAAAAATATCAAGGGGGGGGAGGTTCATCATAGCGTCTAGAGCGGAGCCCGGTGTGCTGGGGAAGGCCCCCGTGCAGCCGAGACAAACCGTTCTTTGAAGTCTGGCAAAAGAGGCAGTAACACGTTTCCGTGAAAGCCTGTTCCACCATACAACCGACGCGTATGAGAGGAGTGGTCTTACCATTGCCGTATAGATCCAAAGGACCCTTTTAGGAGATAAGCCCCATGTCTTGCCAAAAGCGCCTTTACACTGCCAGAAAGTTGACCACGCTTTATCGGTTTTCGATTCGATATGCTTGGACCAAAGAAGCTTTCTATCGAGGATTACTCCCAGATATTTGACTTCATCGGAGATCGGAATAGTGACACCTTTTAACACAAGCTGAGTCAGACCAGTGACCTTCCTCCTTCTCGTGAAGAGAACAACAGTCGTTTTAAGAGGATTCACTGAAAGCCCATTTCTTGTGCACCAGCCATCGATCAAGCCCAAGGATCTCTGAGCCCGAGAGCAGACAGTCCCTAGGTCAGAACGGCGACATCATCCGCGTATGCTTAAGTATAGGTTCCAGGAAGATCGAGAAGCGTTAGCAGAGAGTCAACTACCATACACCATAAAAGGGGAGACAGAACACCGCCTTGAGGGCAGCCCCTGTTAACCCCTGTCACGACGCATTTACCACAATCCGCCTCGGCAATCAACGTCCTGTACATTAGCATGGATTTAATCCACAACACTAATGTTTCATCTATACCATGATGTCTGGCTGCAGTGCACATGCTATCAAAAATCGCATTATCAAAAGCCCCCTCAATGTCGACGAAAATGCCCAACGCGTACTCCTTCCGATCAAGAGCTGAAATACATACTATACTATACTATATATACTATATACTATATTTACATTAATAGTGTTGGTATGTACGCACTCACTCCTCTGGAATTTTCTTTCTACATTTTTTACTGCTCTAATTACATTTTTAAATAGTGAAAAAAAAATGTAGTGGCATACGGACTTAAATGAATGCATTTTCAATGAGAAATCATGAGTAGCCTGGCTAAATTGTTATCCCCAGGGTTCGAGAAATCCACCATGACTGCTTTAATCTATCCATTCAGAAAAATCAAGAGCGTTTTACAAAAATATTGGCCAAACTTTATAGGTCAACAACTGGCTTGAAAAGAACTCGTCAAACTTTATTGACTCCAGTGAAAATATATGTTGATCATTGAACGCAGCCCCCTTATGTTTCTTGACCTACTACCTAGAACTAAATACTGCTGTTTCGGATATTCTCAATCCATAATCAATATGCGGGTAATGAGACTTCCGCTCGATTTATCACCGGAAGCACGTATTCATACAGTCTTCGCCAGAATTCCTTACTTGACTCAAAAGCAAAACCTAAACAGGATATCCTTTACTATTCCGCAATTATTACGGTTAATTATCCCATTTTCACTTTCATTTCCATATAATGTAGTTGCATTCAAAGAGACTACAGTCTGCCCGCCAAAAGAATATTATAAATCAGGGATTCAGCGTGCGTATGTTATGCTTATGGTATATTAAATTATTGCGATTTGAGCTTATTCCGCTGAACTGCAGCAAGCAATTAATATTAGACGCGCTTCACCGGATGCTCGCCATTAAGCATCCATCCTAACTACTAGCTGAGTATGCGTTTCGTTTGTAAAATTAAAACTAGACACGGATAATATTCGTATAGTGGTCTGCGAGCAGAGGACTAGCCATTTTTGATGATGATAATGTCCTCCTGCCGAGAGACGAAAGTTCCGGAATGAATCTAATTTTCACATAAATATCTACACTAATGGTGAATAGTGCTTTATGTGAAAATTACCTTTGAAGGTTTAGTCTGCGATGTTGGGCGGGTGCGACAGCAATACTCGTGCGTCCCTTTTACTCGTTGTAACAAACATTTTGATGCATATACCGATAGTAAAAATGCTTTTAACATCCCAATGAAGAGTTTGGCTGCTGTTTTATTGCGATGTTGGATTCTTTTTACGATTTTCTAAAAAGCGTTAGGGAGGTTGTATATTTCGTTGTAGTGCCGCTGGCCAAACACCAAAACTGCAAATGGTGGGTAGTGCAATGTCGTATATAGTTCCTATGTGTAGCTGTAAATACTTATACTTTAAGGTATTAAATTTAATTTCCTGCAGGGGCAACAGAAGCGGCAATGATTTTCCGAGATTGCTTCGTCCGGGAATTCAAAAGAAGCTATAAACTAAAAGTCCTTGTCGCCTCTGTCTACGTGTTATAGGTTATAGCATGGCTGTTGTATTTTTACACAAGTTTACATTGTTGTCAAAAGCTTTGTGATTTATAGAGACGAGGTCTGTTCCAGAACTTGTTTTGGCGCAATATTGGCTAAATGTCAGCGACAGACAGTTCTTTCTCATCGCTAGACAAAAGAACCAAAGTGTACGAAATTATTGAAAAGTACTAAAAACATAACCTATTGTTACTTTCAGGCTGGGATTCAAAAAGATAAAACGCTATTCTGTTTAACTTTTCCAATAAAATCACTTTATTTACACTTTCTAAATATTCACTTATTTAGTACCAAAACAATATCACTTAAATCAATTCTTAAACGTTTCAATCCAATCGCTTTATTCACTGTATTACTTTACACTTATTTATCTCACAACCGATTACTCTTTCGAACTTTACCAATCACGGTTTAAAAATCAACTGTACATCTCTGTTCTCAACGCGCCCCTTTTATATCCGCGCTGCCACCTATCAGCGATTATTCCAGAAGTATATTCCAGATGTATATTTCAACTCTTCTCTAGATGGTTCTAGAATTAGCTAACTTGACAGATTCCAGTCTCCAATTGGAAGTGGAACATGGAGGGTTACCAAGTGCCCAATTCACCACACTATGTTTAAGTCTTTCGTGCTTCGTCGTTCATTGCGGTACCGTTAGATTGTTTACTCGTGAGTATGGTTTCAGTATTCTGGTGAGTTTTTGGTGAGACAGCAGCCAATCCAAAGCCAATCGTTGACTGAAAAAAAGTGTCAAGTGACAATTCTGATACCTAAACTGATCAACGTTGTGTGATTAACTATACTATGAAATGTCAGATCATTGGAAATTGTTAAGAACATTTTTAAGAACACAACGCTTTGGTTCGATTATTCAATACGACATTATGGAAGATATGGAGGATGGATATATCTTTCAAATCAGTATGATCAATCCATCCACAGGTTAATAACCGTGTGCTTCAAATGTTTTTCAAGCTTAAGTACAAAGTTTCTGCATTGTTTGTCATTCAGTCAGTAATTGGAACTCCAGTAGCGTCAAGAACTTGAGCCTAATTTTGACGAATTCTGAGATTTTCGGTAATTTATGAAACGTTCATTATTTATTTTTGATATTTTTGTATATATCTGCCGTATGAAAATATTATTATCGGCAACACGCGTTTAAGATCACTGAAACCGCTATTTCTTGACTCTCATGTCAGCTTAAACTCGGCACTGTACAAACAAAGCCCTTTGCGCAATGCAAGCGGGACTTTAGACAAGAAGCAAGCACGGGCAAAGCGGGCAGGGTGTGATCCCTTTTTAATGACGCCGAGGATAAATGACCACATGCTTGGCTGTTGCGTCATATAAATGCCAGCCTCGAAAAAATGACCAAGCACGAAATTCATGCAAGAATGCCATTTTTCTACGCAAATGACCAATAACGCAGCATTTAGTATGATATCTGTGCTTTCATTTGGAGTTTTCCTCGTGACGAAAGGACGTGTCGCATGTGTGTGGCTGCTATTTCGGTAAAAATTAATCAGCAGGTTTTTATTATTGTTTTGTTGTGGTTGTGTTGTACGGTATAGAGAAAAATGGAATACGAACCGTCACCATTAAGTGCCGACAATTTGGAATATTTCGTTAACTAATGTTGTGAATTTGAATACACCAAGTACAACAAAGTCAAGAAAATTAGGAAAAACGCAGAAAGCATGAGTAAATCGGGATAGGAAAATTGGCCGTTCATGAAGCGAAGAAAAGGAATAGCGTTTGATTGTGGCTGGGCAAAAACAACACTTGGCACTTTGTAATAGTTCAGTTCCAGAATACAAACCTCATCTTGTTACCGATTCTTGGGAAATTGTAACGTGTACTACAGCTGGACACCGATGCAGTCAATGTAACCGAAGACAGAAAGAAGTGGAATAGCATGCGAAGTGCTATTTAACAGCTGACGTCACAGCGTCATTTAAATGACTCGAAAACATGCCGCGTAATCGTACCTTTACGTAGATAGGAATTTTCATGAACAAAAAGTGAATATAACAAAAACTTACCCTGTCAATCTAGCGGCAAGAAGATATAACCAGCTGAGGGGTCTGAAAATAATTGCGTCTGGTCTCAGCCATATATTTATTCTTTGGCGGGGAAAATTATGGTTTTGGCTTTTACATAAAGCATTTATATGTATATGCATTTGCAAATGACGGAAAAACGTGGAAAGTTCAAAACTCAATAGATTATTCAGTCTGACAGCTGGCTTACGTAATGTCTAAGTTTTTATTCGCCTATATTGAGCACGTGAGCAGCTTTTTCAATCGATATGTAGCTGACAAATCTAGTCAGGAGTACTTAGTTGGTTGGCATTTTGGTTGTATGCCTGACGAAGTGACAGTGACAGCCCAACCTTACGTACCTACCGATATAGATTTTGCGTTCTGGGAAAAAAACTAGTCCACACAAATAATTTTAGTCGACTTAACACGGCGCTCTAGTCATGTGATAAATTTAAATTAATAGAAAGCTACTTACAAGTAAATATGCGTGACACTTAACATGAATCTGACAGTTGGTACGAGCTATAGTCCAAAAAAAATGTCTGCCTTGAAATAACCGCTTGGTAACTAGAGAGCCAAACCATTTGTTGTGGATGTGATTTTTTTTTAAATGCAGTTGTCAAATGCTAAATGACAAGTGGGAGGTACTTTGCACTCTTTTTGTGTTTCCCTTATGTCTAATTTTTGCGTACGAAGTTTGAGAAAACTTGCTAAATATTAGAATGCACTATCGTACATAGGTACTCGTATCGTATGTAAGACGTAACCTTTCTACGAAAAGTGCTGCCAATGGAATATTACCTTTTTTTTGTGTATATAAAAATTAACAGCTTAATTCAGCACAAGTATGCGAATATTGTCAGTGCAATTATAACATTTACCTATAATAAATCACAATTGCGATATACTAAACCAGCGAACACAGCACAGATCAAATGAGATTTTAAAATGTGCGCACTCAGCTCAAACACAGATAAGCTCATCAGCTGTACATATTCACAACTCACAGGCAGGGCCTTATCGCTACACGAGGGTTATCTCTGGAGAAACTGTTGCAGACTGCTCGTAGTGCTTTGTGTTTGTGAAAATCGTGACGACACTAACTTGCAGAAAGTAAATTAAAACATACACAAAACATCTTACACTGCAAGTGCACTATCTCTATTTGAAAAGCTTAGCCTAGGCAACTGCTGAAAAGAGACATCCAGTGCAATGATCAGTACGAGCACGATTGGTGTGTATGGCGGCTAGAGTTGAAATTGATTCAGTTTTCGAAAGTTCTATTGTTTTGTTGTGTCCTTTTCTCTTCCGGTGTGAATATAATGTACAATGGCCTGGACCATATCTCTTCGACTGCTCACTTGCATTGCTGTTCGATCGAATGTACAAATGGGCAACGGTGTGAATCGAATTCATCAGATGATCTGACATCACGGCGAGAGCATCGATCGCTGCACTCGATCGGTCAAAGACATGGAAACAGCTCTAGAATGGCTTCCTCCTTGGCGGCCTTCGAAGACAGTATGACCGAGATTGTTGTACGTGATTGTTTACAATGTTTGTTTGTTTTTTGTGATAAAAATGCGTTAAGACAGTGCAAGTATTTTTGTTAATCTCTTTATTATGCAGATGGACGATGTTCCGACTGAAAACGAACCGACATCTGCGATCCTCAGCTACTGCAAGAGGAAGGTGAGCATTTGAAACTATCCTGTTTAATCAACTCTCAGAAATGTCGTATAGTTTCTCAGACCGTATATGACGATTCTGGCATTGGTGGGGTTAAATCCGATCTCAACAGACACAACAGAGTGCAGGGCTTGCCTGAGCTATCTTCAGGCGTTAGTCATCTTGCTCATTATCTGCTTTGGATATTTTCTACAATTCCTAGCGTCGTATAGGTAAGAACAAATGTAACACGCAGTGCATTTTTTAGACGACGTAAATTTACGTTTTGCAGAGGAGACAGGGGTTTCACTGCAGAGAGGAAAGAAATGTCGAATTTTACGAGCCTCCATCAGATGACTGTTCGCAACTGGGGAGAAATATTTTTTGGCTATGTGATTCCAAATGGACTTCATCTTTTGGGTTTTGTGTCGGCGATATTCGTATGCAAAGTCTCTGATAAGGAACAACTGCAGAATCTCATTGAACGGGTCTTTCTGATGACTGTGAGCCCCAAGCGGCTCTGTACCTTTCTCTGGCTGTACATCGGAATGGGAGTGGGACTTTTGGTGCTTCTGTTTGGCTATGTCGTACCGGGAGTGCTGTCGCAGGACCAGATTATACAAGTCGAATGGTTGCCGGTAGAGTTGGACGAGTACCAAATTCCAGTAAAGGTAACTATTATAATATAGCTTGTCTCCTCTTAAATGGCATTGCAGTCGAATATATTTGTCTGTACTAGATTTCTCTGAAGGTAAAAACTTGGACGGTAAAGTAACTTCACTTTTACTACGTCAGCCATTAAATCGAAACGAAAACATAGTACTCAATGGAGGAATTCTTGAATAGATTTTATTTGATAACTTCTCCATAAACGGCAACAGAAAAAAAAGTGTTCATGTGATCAAACTAGACCGATAAATACAAACACGTCAAGCCAGCCAGCTGTCAGACTTCCTTAACTAGATTAAGTTTAAGTTAACTGATTGCTTGCCTCAGAGATGAATGATTAAAAGGAATGGTTATCTTTCGTACGTCTATCCCCCCCAAAACCTATTTGTTTACATTGTTGTTTTTGTAATTTCAAACCCTCTCTGTGAATACGTGTGACTTAAAAAAAAAGTGAGACAAGTGCGAGTCGGACTCGCTCATGAAGGGTTCCGAAACAGCAAGTAACATAACATAAAAGTTCTTGTAGTTCGTTGTATTTTAAAAACTACTCGCTAGATCTCGTACAAAAAATATTTTCGTTTGAAGTTTACATGGTAATGTACATCATATATTTTTTTTACTTTTATCGTTCTCTTATTTTAGAAGTTAGGGGGGACCAACATTTTACCACTTTGGAAGTGTCTCTCGCGCAAACTATTCACTTTAGAAAAAAAATGATATTAGAACCCTAAATATCATTTTTGAAGACCTATCCATAGATACCCCACACGTATGGGTTTGATGAAAAAAAAATGTTGAGTTTCAGTTCTATGTATGGGAACCCCCAAAATTTAGGTAGGTACTGTTTTTTTTTTTTTTTTTTTGTAAAATCTTAATGCGGTTCACAGAATACATCTACTTACCAAGTTTTAACGGTATAGCTCTTATAGTTTCGGAGAAAAGTGGCTGTGACATACGGACGGATAGACAGACAGACAGACAGACAGACATGACGAATCTAATAGGGTTCCGATTTTTGCCATTTGGCTACGGAACCCTAAAAAATCCTTATGGGCATCGCTCTATTCAATTGGTTTTTTTTTCGTCCTTAACTTTTTTGGTTAAGGATTCGATTAAAATTTAAAAAATAAACATTTCGGAACAGAGAATTCTGGCGAGCAAGGCGTGTCAAATGACGAAAAACCAGACACTTCCAAACGAATTCGACTACTGTCGCTGGCATGTGGCATCTGCAGCAGAGTGCGGCGCGCCAGAATTTTGCGGGAAAACAGCTTGTAGGCAGCCGCCTTTCCACTGGAAAGTTATAAATCTCTGTATTCCATTATCCTGGGCTTCCATTCCATTGATTGCTATAGCGTACGTCAAATTAATGTCAATCTTCAAACAAAATTTGTAATTGTTTAAATGTCAGTATTTAATTAGTATAAAATGATCCTTTAAGGTCATTATTTGAGGTTAAGATGATGACAAAAATTAATTAAAGTCCACTAAAGCCCGTATGAGAGTATGTACTCTTTTTTTTGCATTTTTGATGTTTTTGAAATGAAACTAGAGCAGTACGAAAAATGTCCGTTAGGGGTCAGTGTGTACAACAACCTTATCAATGTAGACACATCAAAAAAATAAATGCATTGAAAAAGTATTCAAATTACATTTTTTTTCTGCAGTAGAGCAGCTTTTTTTTTTTTTGACATTTCAACATTATTTGAAAATAAATTCGTTTGAAAATGGGGACGTTCGGATACCTAGTTTATGTTAAAGTCAACTAGTATTTTCGTGACTATGTATCCGAACGAGTTGACTAGGCAACATGAATTGTTTTTGTATTCTCGTGATCAGCGTTACCTTTTTATTTTGCAAAAAGTACATTTAAAATATAACATGGTTGCCTATCACAACATTATTACAGTGTTGCGAACTAATGGTTGTTAAATATCGTGCGAAAATTGTAAATTTGCAGAGTAGCTTTAGAAATGTCACCTTTCATTCTCATCGGCCCTTTTTTCGACTCTTCAGAATCTTGCATCGGCCACTCTGTTTTTTTTTTTTAAATTTGACTCTTCGAAATGTCAACTGAGTATGCACCATGCAGGCAGGATTTTCTTGACTATATTTGTCGACTTCCCCTTCATAAAAGCCAGCTGCAAAAAATATCAGACTTATACGAAAAACAGATTAACACAGCAACAGGAACTTTGACAACTTTTTAGAACCAGCGTACACATTAGCACAGCAACATCAACAGCGACGTCAACGTTAGAGCTAATCCTAAATTCGCTGTTGCTGTTGCTGTCAAATTTGCTGTGGTAATCTGTTTCTCCCATTAACTAGTAATCCGAACGTCCCAAATCTGTGGTTGCTTTGCTATCCCTTTCGTAATGCACTTTTTGACTGACTGACTGAGCTGACTTTTTAAATATGATAAAAATGAGGAAAATCTGACAGAAAAATGCCACAACATACAATTTTGACTTAAGCTGAATTACTTCGATGCACTTTGATTATGGCTTCCCCTTTTCTTTTTTCCTAGATTGTCCTGCTTTGCACTGCATTCACTCAGGATCTCGTGGAGATAGTGATCCTGACGAGCTACGCTATAGAATGCTACTTATTAAGAGTCCACTTGCACACGCTTTCGCAGAAGCTCCTGATGCACTCAATACAGAATATTGATTGGATGAGGGCAAGTATTAAAATGAACTCGCAATTTGATGTCAAACTAACTTATTTTTTTTTTAGGAGCTCTTGGAGTTTCGCAAACTTCTCGACCACCTCAATAACAAGTTGGCCATCCCTGTTTGTTTCTTCACGGTGATGAATCTGTCGTACGCCTTCGCCGGGCTCATATTTCTTTTCAAAAGTGTCGACTTTCGCCACACCGAACTCAGAATAGTCCTGCTAAACATCATGAATGTCCTACTATGGCTGTTGATGGGCCTCTTACCGTTCTTCACCGCAGCAACTGTAACACGAGTCTGTCAATCAGCTCAGGCTAGTGGCCATCAAATCCGAGTACGGCCATTTGTCTACCACAATACATCTGCTGATGATCTCAATTCAACGCTACTCTTCGCCTCATCTCTGAACATGTCCGCCAAACTGTTTCGCATGCCAATTCAACCAAACTATCTCTGCTTCGCCGTTTTAGTTATATCAGTTGTTGTCCTGACACTGGGGATGTGTCTTAACTTTTCATTGGGAATTTTCTGAATATCACTGTTTGTTTGCGTGTTATTTATACGATGTATTAATAAAATCCTTCCTCGTTCTACGTTCGCACAACTTGACTTCCTTTATCCTTTCCTTTAATGGCTCAGCAATAAAATCTCAACATGGAAGTTTCCTCCCATAGCGATTTCATAAGACAAGTGCCAACCTCCAGCAGGGAGTTGAAATGAAAATGATAAAAAAAACGACATTCCATCAGGGGGTAGAGATCATCACAAAGACAACGTATCTCTGCTGGTAGGGTGCTGTACTTTGGCTGACTTCTTCTGGCGGCAATCATAATTTATTTATATACCTACATGTGTAGTTCCTTTTGGCTTTGTTTTGTATCGCACTTAGTCACATGGTATACACTACACAACACATCACAAAGGAGTGTACACGGCACACACAAACAATGGCACAATTTCCTCGCTAGAGAAGTGATTTTTTCCAGAATGCTTCTTCCTTTGGTCATTAGATCGTAAGCACCAGCCATTTAATTTCATTAAAATTGGCTTTTGCAATGACCCTGTAAGCGCTGTCGTTTCACCGTGCTTTTAATGGTATATGAGTATCCCTGCCAATTCAAGGTATGGTGGACATCAGGCACAACAAAACAACTATGCTACGGTGACACGTTTCGGTGGCGCTCGAAAACGTCAAGATATAATACTCGTACAGTTTAACGCTTTAATTACGTAGCTTTAAAAACGAAACCTGAAATTATGGTATGGACGTTTAGTGCTAACAAGATTTCCTTTGGGAATAGCGCTGTGATTTTGCTGGCGTTCATGGTCGTAGCCAGGTACTTGTTTTAGCAAACAATGGACTTGCTAGTAATTGAAAGCAACGAGTTTTTGAAGGTTTCACGCTAATTTTGGCGCATTGATGTTGGGGGCTAATTTTGAATTGTCGTATATATAAGGATTAGGTACTTGACGTTTGCATTGACCTGTGAATCTGGAATTAATTAGAGAAGTTTATAGGAGAAAATAATAGGTTTATGAAGGTTCTTTGTGCTTCTGTCTTTTCCGGTTTCCAGGTATTTATAGTCGCCCATTTGAAGCGTTTGACTTCTGTTTTGACAATAGCTTATGTCGTTTTCCATTGGGACAGAAAAAGCACGTTTTCAGATTCAAAGCAGTTTTTCTGCTCTCGAAATCAGCAGGCTTTCAGATTCAAGTTCCATTGGCCGCAAAAAAAAAAAAAGCAAATTTTACGAACCCCCAAAACATTTGTAATTTTTTTTTTTTTTTTTTTTTTAATTACTACTTACGTTATAAGACGACAAGTCTGTGAAAAATAAAGAGCAATTGGCAGCTGCAGTGGATATCAATATAAAATGGATGGATTTTTATAAACACGAATTAGAATTTAAGGACAGCTGACTGTTAAACCCACACCACCAAAAATGCAAAGAAAGACTAATCTCGTTTTATGTTCCATTGGGCACAAAAAATCTGAAATCTAAGAGCAAAATCTGAAAATCCCAATGGGAAACGGCATTAGTCAGCCCACTCTTATCCTATACTGTTTGACACTTACTTACTTACTTAAGATGGCGCTACAGTCCGGGGTGGACCTGGGCCTCAACCAATACGCCTCTCCAGTTAGCGCGATCTTTGGCTAACTGCCTCCAGTTGCGCACTCCAAGTTGGTTGAGATCCCCTTCCACTTGTGCGCGCCACCTAAGGTTAGGTCTTCCTTTACTGCGTTGTCCCTCCGGGTTGGAGTCAAAGACTCTTCGGGCCGGAGCGTTGGTGTCCATTCGCTCTACATGTCGTCAGCATCTTAGACGACTAATGCGTACTTTTCTGACCAGCTGTACAGCTCGTAGAGTTCGCTGTTAAATCTTCTCCTCCAAAGCCCGTCAACGCAAACGGGACCAAAAATCACTCGAAGAATTTTGCGTTCGAAGCGACCAAGAAGATCCTCATCCGTTTTTGCTAGGGTCCATGCTTCTGCGCCATAGAGCAGGACAGGGATGATGAGAGTCTTATATAGAATCTCCTTAGTGCTTCTTGACAAGGCCCTACTAATCAATTGCCGTCTTAGGCCAAAGAAACAGCGGTTGGCAAGAGTGATTCTTCGCTTGATTTCTGAGGTGATGTCATTTTCAGAGTTAATAGCGGAGCCAAGGTAGACAAAGTCCCTAACTACCTCAAAGTTATAGCTGTCTATCGTGACGTTCTATCGGATTCGTCGATGTTGTGTGTCCCTTCTTGTTGAGAACATAATTATATTTTGTTTTACCCTCATTCACCACTAAATCCCTATTTGCCGCTTCTGTACTAATACTTGCAAACGCACCTCTACATACACTGAATTTGTTATTCGGATTTGGTTTGTGTGGAGCGTACAGTTAACAATAAAACTTTAAATTGCATTGTTCTCCTCTTTACTGAAGTGTTTTGGTCAATCTACCAATATCCTTATTATGTTTCAACTTGATTATCATCAATCTTACTTTTGCGGTTTTAAATGTCTATGCCCACTATGAAACAGCTTCAACTTGAACTTGATCTTCCTTGGTACTATTGTTTCGTCTGTTTAGTATAATTATATAACCTTTATTAAATAAAAATGTTTTTAACTGGTCAAAGTTTCAATGGCCCATAAATTTCGACACAATTTTCAAATTGATCTCAAAAGCAATCTTAAAACTAAAACTTATATCGAAAAGTATATATGTACAATAGACAACATCTTAAGCTACCTATATGACATAACATTTTAATGAAAAAGTGTTTCAATAACTCCGAAATACCTAGAAGTTTGATGCACATCAAAAGTGCAACAAAACGGACATTCACTGCATTAGCTGCCCAGATAGGAAGAGTTGCCCCTATTCCCTCTATCTTTTTTCCCGCCATCTGTGAACAAAAAGCACTCCCAACACCAGAGGCACTATCTTCCAACAGCAACAGCAACTGCAACTGCAACTGCAACAGCAACTGCAACAACAACTGCAACAGCAAAACTCGAACGCTAACACCAGAGGCATCTTCCAACAGCAACATAAACTGCAACAGCAACAGCAACACCAACAAAAACAGCAACTGCAACTGCAACAGCAACAGCAACAGCAACTGCAACTGCATATCAGCAACAGCAACAGCAACTGCAACTGCAAAACTGCAAAACAGCAACAGCAACAGCAACTGCAAAACAGCAAAACAGCAACAGTAACAGCAACAGCAACAGCAAATGCAACTGCAAAACTGCAAAACAGCAACAGCAACTGCAACTGCAAAACAGCGAAACAGCAAAACAGCAAAACAGCAACAGCAACAGCAACTGCAACTACAACTGCAAAACAGCAACTGCAACAGCAACAGCAACTGCAACTGAACCTGCAAAACAGCAACAGCCATAGCAACAGCAACAGCAACAGCAACTGCAACTGCAAAACAGCAAAACAGCAACAGCAGCAGCAACAGCAACTGCAACTGAACCTGCTTGCCAGTTGCGAGCGCCAAAAGAAGTACCCATAGCCGATAAAAATATCAAAAAGATGTTAGTACCAAAAACAGGAGCGGGTACAGTATTGACATATGCACAGGCTGCATCGAAAAAAGTAGATAATGTCGCAAAAACGATAACTACAACTAACACTAAATTAAATAATACTCGTAATATGGAAACGTTCATGGAAAAAATCCTAAGTAGAATAGAAAGCATGGATAAAAGCAATAAAGCTATATTAGAAAAAATCTCGCTCCTTGAGAAAAAAAGCAGCAATAACAAGGCTGCACAAAAAAGAAGAACATGATGGATAGTTTAAAAATCCTGGAATGGAATGCTAATGGTATCGAGAACCGTAAGGATGAAATCCAAGTTGTCCTCGACATGAACCAAATAGATATATGTCTTGCCTCTGAGACGCACTTAAAATTCAATTCAAACTTTAAACTGCAAGGGTATGAATTATATCACTCCCCACATCCCCAAATTTCAGCAAAATGCGGGGCTGCAGTTATAGTAAAGAATACGATCGATCACCATATAGAAGCCAAGTTCCAATCATGCGCGATACAAGGAATTTCTGTTAACATTCGAACGAAAAGTGGACAAACTATATCATTTGCATCAATTTACTGTTCTCCTGTAAAGAAAAGAAAAATGACTTTTTAGGTCTCTTCCGAATATTTAGCAATAGATTTATTGCAGGGGAGATTTTAATGCCAAAAACAAGTATTGGGGATCTAGATTGACAAATACAAGAGGAAGAGAACTTTATGAAGCAATAAACGAAATTAGCGGCAAGTATCACTCAACGGGAAAACCTACGTATTGGCCAACAGATAGAAACAAAACCCCTGATCTTGTCGACTTTTTCGTAACAAAGAATATCTCGTCTAACAATATAAAGGTAGAAGAAGGGCCAGATCTTGACTCAGATCATTCCACAATACTTTTAACACTTGGCGATAAGATCACTATTAAAGAAAATAGCGCAAGGCTAGGAAATAAGCTGACTGACTGCAGCTACTTCAGGCAGCATCTAGAGGATAGTATTCAGCTCTTAGAAACAATTGGAACAGAAGATCAATTAGAAGATGCTGTTCAAATATTAACTGTAAATATCCAAAGAGCTACATGGGCTGCAACACCTAAAACGAAAACTAAAATCCAACAAAACTCGTATCCAAAATTAATATGTGATATAATTACGGAAAAGAGACGAGCTAGAAAACGTTGGCAACAAACAAGGGCGCCCAGAGACAAAACAATACTGAATAATCTAAACAATCAGCTTAAAAGATCGATAAGAGAATTTAAAAACGAGTCTCTTAAAAAATACCTTACCAATCTTACAAATGATGCTAGTACCGAGTACTCACTCTGGAAGGCAACAAAAAAAATGAACAGGCCAATTGCTCACATTCCACCAGTTAAAAACAGTTAAGGTAACTGGGCAAAAAACAACCAAGAAAAAGCTAATCTATTTGCTGAATATCTTGAAGGCGTCTTTCAACCATACGAAGATAAAGACTGTCAAGAAAGCGAAGAATTGTGCGAAGAGGAAAGACACATCCAACCGGTAACGGCTAAAGAAATTGCCAATGAAATAAAAAAGGGTATCAGTACTAAAAAAGCCCCGGGATTTGATTTAATATCAGGGGAAATCCTAAAACAATTCCCAAAAAAAGGCTTAAAGAAACTAGCACAGATCATAAATGCTGCATTCAGGATAAGGTATGTACCTAGCATGTGGAAAGTCGCGGAGGTGATTATGATACCAAAACCAGGCAAACCGCCTAGTGAAGTCACCTCCTATCGCCCCATATCTATACTACCTATGTTGTCCAAGTTATTCGAAAAGATGTTGATTAAACGTCTGAACAAAATAATCGAAGAAAAATCGCTTATCCCAAACCATCAATTTGGTTTTAGAAATGAACACTCCACGATCGATCAGGTGCATAGAATAACAGATAAAATCGAAAAAGGATTTGAAGAAAAAAAGATATGCTCTACTATATTTCTCGATATAGCACAAGCTTTCGACAAAGTATGGCACAAAGGACTGATCTATAAATTGCAAAAGCATCTGCCAAAACAATTTTCAGAAATTTTAGAGTCCTATATATTAGAGAGATTCTTTAGAATTAAACTAGGAAATGACTACTCCACATTAAGAGAAATAAAAGCTGGTGTACCACAAGGAAGTGTATTAGGTCCTGTATTATATCTCTTATTTACTAGCGACTTGCCGAACAGTGATGAAACAACTGTGGCAACATTTGCAGATGATACTGCTGTACTTGCTGTGGGAGAAACTGTCGAAGTAGCGACAAAAAAACTACAGAATGCAGTGAACAATATAACAAAATGGACGAAAAATTGGAAAATTAAACTAAATGACCTAAAATCGGTCCATATAAATTTTACAAATAAAAATGTTCAGCACATACCTGTATTCATAAATGATAAAGAAGTAGATTACGCAAACACAGCCAAATATCTAGGCATGACAATAGACGCAAAACAATTTGGAGCGCGGGTAACTTTTTTTTTTAATTACAAAAAATTTACAAAATGGATGTTCTTTTCAGTACGAATTTACCTACAAAGTTTACCAGCATTAACGCTGCCTTACAGAAAGTAATCAGACATTCCTTGTGTTGCTTAGCAACAAAATCCACCGAACGCTGCTTCATCTACGTGAAGTTAGCCCGCACGCAATCCAATCCAACGGTTTCTATTTTTGAGTTTTTGCTTGCATTTAAATTTTATTTCGTCAACTGCTCTAGTAGTCTAGTGCCTGTGTAAGACCAAGCTTTATCAGTTCACTCCCCAGGTCCAGCGTGCCCATTTAAGTATTCATTTTAATGTGGTATTCGTTTGGGCTTCTTCAGATTCGATCTCAGATTTCAGATTTCATGTGGCTAATCGAACATAAAAACGTCACTTGCTCTTTTTTATGATAATATTCGTGCGATTCGAATATGCGTAGCCTTCAACACTTTTCAAAACGTTTTCCATTCACTGCTTAAGTTTTAAATTAAAACATTCGAAATTTGCGTCTCAATTCATTTTTAAATATTTATACGTAACCAATTTACTAAAATAAATTCACCCGATGCAATACCTTTCTTTGCTGTAGAACAAATTCACGAAAACCTAAACGCACTCCACCAGTTGTCAAACTCAAACGCACTTGAGTTGGTAAATCTGAGAAAATATCTAGATTCGCAAAAGTGCTCTGAAATCTGAAAAAGATTGCTTTTTTTTGTACCAAACGAACATAAGAACTGATCTGAGAGCAAAAAAGTGATCTGAGAGCGCCCAAACGAATACCACATAAGAATCAAGTTGAAAGAATTGAAAAAAATGTTTATATCTCGGTAACAGCGCCACCTTTTGGATCCAAAACTATCCTATCTTTCAAGTTGCAAGCAACTATACACACCCACAAATTTCATTGGAATTGGTTGAGTGGTTTAGGAGTCGAGAGCGGCGGCGTAATAATGGCAATGGCGACGGGCCAATTTCCGCCGTCGCCCGGAATTTCCGTAGCATTCGAGTCGATTTCACTCCCAAGTTGAGCCAATAGATGTTTCACATCAAAAATGTTGCATTTTGTTCTAGTTGGAAGTTTTAAACCGAAATTTAAGTTGTGTACGGGATATTCAAGAGTGGCCTAGCTCAAAGATCAAGTGGTTTTAGTTCACAGAAGGTAAGTATTTCTTATATGTACCTAGAAATATGCATCGGAAGACAGAAATTATTTTTTACAATCCGTTGGCGTGGAACAGCGAGAGAAAGACTTCAAATCGACGACACCAACACTAGACAACAATACAGTGGGCTTCTCATTTTTCATATTTATTATCTACGTATCAAGAAAATATGAACATTTTAATTTCAAATGACTAGTGGCAATAATATTTCTAAGGACGGAAAAAGGCGGAAAATTCAGAAAAGGAAATGAACAACTACTATCCTCTGGTCAATTAGTACATTTTTGGTTGCACTTTACTTTTTTCTTAGCAGAAATTCGTTTACGGGGAAAACATTTAACAACAAAAAATATAATAAAACACACTCATGCATTGTCTTTTGTAGCCCCTCTCCATCGCAGCAGCAGCAGCACACAGAGCGCCTACCATCCCAGCCAAGGCGGATGATTTATTTTGTGTGGTGGTATAAAAGTCAAATTCACTGGAAGATTTATCAATGCGTGCGTCAGTTGCAATTTTTTTAGTGTTCTCCTTATGACCATGCCATTTTTGCCCAACAAAAATCCAGCCGGAATATGAGCATCCCTGTTCGTGTTATCGTGTATCATTTCTATGTAATAATCAAATTCAGTTGACGCGGAATTGAATTCGGTAATAATGACGGCTTCAGCTCCGGCTAGTTCGGCATTCACTGTTTTTGTAAGGAACGAACAGTCTCTGAAATAGAAATAGGGATATTATAAATGAAAATTCGATTTGAGAATAGAAGCCGTATAAGTTTTACCCTCGTTCGATTAAGGCAACATTGCCACGTAGATCTCGCTTGTTTGTTATCTCTGTACATGCTTGCAAAGGCACTGCCGGCACTAAGGCGACACCTTCTAGTTTCGCATTGAATGAGGTTCCAAAGTCTTTGGCTGGCCGCAGGCGATACGTGTATTCCAACTCAGTTGGCTCGATAATTTCAAAGAAAATATCCCCAGCTATTATATCTTGAGTGGTAATCGAATCGGCTAGCTGGTGGACACCTACGTAATTAGACAATTAGTTTTAAGCTACGTCTTTTTATATAGCTATTTACCGCCAATTCCGATGATGCAAAATTTGTCAACTGATAGTATTGCAGTGAGAAACCAGAGAAGGACACTTATTCTCGCACATTGCAACATAATTTATTTGGGATTTGTGTAGTAAACTCATCTAAGCAAAATTCATTGCCGATCAAAACAATTCGATGCCCACGATTTTTATCAATTTTTATATGACTTTACAGATGACAGTGAGAGCATGATGACGTTTCGGAGGGTATCAGGAAAAGTACTGCCAAAACTCAGTTATTTCAATATCGGTATTGTAGTGCTTGAGATTTTCCTTAAAATTGTTTACATGAGAAAATTGGGAATGGTTAGCTGAGTGATGCAAAAATGTGCAGTACCAGGTGTGAAATGTGAAAAGTACTATCAGACTCTTGTTTAAGGCTCAACTTAATTGAAGATAAGAAATTAGCTTAAAAAACGAAATGACACCACCGTATTAAAAAGCAAAAGAGTTTGTTTATCACTAATCAAAACTAACTAATTTTTTTCTGGCAATTCTGCCCCGGCAGTAGCCATCGTTGCCATAAAGACACTAAATTGTATCAAATCGTACATTTTTTGCTTGTGCTTTTTGATTTCAATCAAAAATGAGGGTGTTTCTGTTTATTTTTGTTGTTAATTTGTTATATTGTCGAGTATTTAGTCAAACATTCTATCGATTGCCTCGATTCTGGACCAATACAGGATTTTGCCCGCCTGGCAATATAACAAACGAAGGGATCTCGACTACGTTGTTGTCGCGTGAAGTCAAGGTTAATTTGCAGTTAATTGGAGCTCTGCCCAATGGAGCTCTTTCAAATGTACGGATACACTGGCTGTTGGAACTTGTCAAACTGAATAAATTCGGAAACCACAATATTCCCGAGTATGACTTCTCGAAACTGGATGAACTGGTTTGGTGGTTGGACCGAAGGGACCTGTCTCTTGGGTTTGAGTTTATGGGCAATCCAAGTGGAATTTTCACTAGAAACGAATCTATAGCCGACTTCTTATGGGAGGATTTGTCGTTTCAAATCGCAAAGAGATATTTGAGTAGGTATTTCTTATTCGAATTGCACACATTAGAATATGACCTCTTCTGCAGATCGACTGGGTCCGAGTAAGCTCGCGAAATGGCGATTTGAGTCATGGAACGAGCCGGATTTGGTTGGATACAATAAACTACACTTCGATATTGAAAGTAAGTTTTATATTTCGAAGTGGCTATTCGCACGTCGTTAGGGACACGGCTTAGGTCGACGGCTTATGTGTTTTCATAAAAAAATATTTTTTTCAAGAAACAAGTTGTGCCTTAAAACGTACAGGCTCGTGCCCGAAAACGTAATACTGGAGTTTAGAGTCCTTTTTGCGAGTGAAGCGAGCCCTTATACACCTGTTTTACGCGTTTACCCGACGTGCGAATAGCATAAGCCTTTATATTTTTACATTCAACTCTACACTGAACACAATTTGTAGAATTCCAAAGGTATCTTTATGCGCTACGTCGTGGGTTAAATGCGGCTGCTCGTCGGCCAGCCAACAGTGTGCATTTTAAACTCTACGGACCATCGGGATTATTCAAAAAAGAGGATAATCACCCACTATGTTGGCAAATAATAGAAAAGTGCAACATAAATACAAAACACTGTCCGATTAACGTCATAACCTATCATCGTAAAGGATCTGGTAGTAGCAGTGAGGTTGCTGCTGGTAGCATACTCCTCATTGAGGACATTTTTCATAAATATCCAAATCTTTCGGCCTTCCCAGTGGCAAACAGTGAGGCCGATCCCATTGCTGGATGGTCAACGTCGCGGAGTTTCCAAGCAGACGTGCGCTACGCCATTGCCGTGGTTTCCATAATTTTTGATCACTGGACAGCCAAGTTGAAGACGCAATCATTACAGAATCTAGACTTCATAAGCCACGACAACGCCTTTATTAGCTACCACCCGCATGAATTCTCACAGAGAACCCTCTTCGCTCACTTCCGAATGAACAACTCCAAGCCGCAGCCTTACTATCAGTTCGTTCAGAAGCCCGTGTATGCTGCTCTCGGTATGCTTGGAAGTCTCGGAAGTCATGCGGCTGATATTGAAACAATTTCCGACACAATCCGACTCTGGAAAACATCTGACGATAACGGCACAGCCTTTTTGAGTTTGGTAGCGATATCAGACGGCACAGCAGGGGCTCATGATCGTTTCCAGAAAGAAATTAACCACCGAACTATGATGGGACAGAACTTCTCGTACGTTGTGGAATACCTTGAATACCAGAGCACCGATCCGGTGTATGTGTGGGATTTCTACCACTCACCGCCGTATCCAAACAGCACTGTTCGGGAAGCGATGCGCAGGAATCAAGGCCCAGCTCTTTACACTACCGGAACACTCACCAAGCCAATGCTTTATGTGAGTCTTCCGCTGCGGTCCCCATGGCTCGTTCACGTGAGGTTATGTGCGGAGTCGACACCGCCTCCTCAGCCGCCTCGTAGTTTACAGATTATTCCACTTACTGTCGCTGAAGTGTTCCTCCTTTGGAAGGAAACCTACCAGGCAACGCGATGCGTAGTCACCTATCAAGTGTGGTTCATTGGCCACAACAAGACAGTTGGAAGGGAAGTCACAAAAGGATGGCATACGCCTTTCCTCTCATTCCACTTCGCTCCCAAGGATCTTCGCGTCAAAGGTGCGTACACTGTTAACACACTACTCCAATATAACTTAACATGTCCCATTCCAGGTACCTACGTTGTACGAAGCGTCGACACTTTCGGGCGATACAGCGAGTTCTCCAAAGCCAAGAAGTACATGTAAATCGTTTATTTAAACTTGGAAAGGCATTAACGCATAGAAAACATTGCAAAACAAAGCACATTGCTCGGGATAGGTAAATGCTGTGCATTTTAGCAATACAACGGGATAGTTAATATATTATAATCGTAGCAGAAGTAGAACTCCCTCCTATGTATCCAAGATCAGCCACTTCTCATTTATGTGTTCGATTTGCTTCGTGAGAATCGGGTTCCTTACTCTCAGTTTAATCTCTAGCTTTCCGCCAACAGCTTTGCGTCCTTCCATCAGCTGAAAAGGAAAGCATGAAACTTTACTTTCGATATTATCTAGCTTTAGTTTACTTACGTCGTATGTATCGTGTATATCACATTTTGTTTCAAGTGGCTGTAGTTTCACATTCACGGTTCCAATGAGAGTGTCCGAGCGCAGGAAACCGCTGAAACAACACATTGGCAATTTTCGACAAATTCCACAGCATCTGGGCATTATTTTAGTTTTGCATATTTTTTTTTGTTTTCTCTTCTTTATTATTTAACAAAAATTATAAACAATAAACTGTACTATGCTAATAAATGAAAGCGGAGGGGGTCACATGCGCGAGGCAAAAACTATTCAGACTCACGCTTGTGATCCCTAATTGTAAAAAAGAGCGTGCAAAGCGTTCATAAGCACAAAGAGAATACATTTAAACAATAAAGAATGACAGCAACAAGGAGTATGTGTTTATTTTGTTTATGATGAATGTAGGCAATGAGATCAAAGGCGGTTTGAAACGTCTTTGGCAAGAATGGAGTCGGAAATGAACATCAGCGCAGCAAATAAACTGCCACCAATTGGAAAAATGTAAAAGTATAAAGTAATTGACAGCAAAACAGGGAAAGGGGCCAACTCGTCCATCTAGGGAGAACTGTGCCACCTCGTCTACGTTAAGGCCGGAAGAATTCAAAAGAAAACAAAAAGATTTCGACCCTCAATTCGCCTCATAATCACAGGACAGTACACAACTGAAGTCAAGATTCAAAGGGAAAATGCAACCCAACGACTTATGCAGAGATTGCGGAGGTAAGGAAAAAATGGAGTCAATACAACAAAATGCTTTGTCTATGCTCAACTTTGCAAAAACGACTAGGAGTCAATTTCTACCAAGCAGCGCAAGGTTAACAGGCTTTCAGATATTTGATATCCACTTCATCAAGAGTACCAAGTGGTCTCCAAGACGGTCAGTGACTTGATATTTCAGTTTCAGTTCTAACAGGGGACTCACAATGAGCCTTTTAGGTTAGGGGACATCAAATTATCCTTCACAATCAAAGGTAAGCTTTGATAACTACAAAGTACATCTGGTACAGACTGGCTTAGACATATACCCCTATCGAGGTGTCCGTTCGGAAAAAATTCTGAATCGAAGTCAATTTTGATCGGAACTAAAATTGCGTTCATTTCACATTAAAATATTCCGCAGCAATTAGTTGTCGGAAAAAATGTGCCGTGTAGCTGTCAAAAGTAAGTGGTATAACGCTTCTCCACGCAATGCGACAAGGTGCAGTATATTTTATCGGAGAATTCCTTCGAAAGTTTTGTCGGAACGGATGCTTCGTTCTCCGATTTCGTACAAATCGGAGAAAATTCCGTTTCGAACGGATATCTATCTCGATAGGGGTGATAGTCCACGATTGCACAGAATGCGGACTATGCGCTCATATTGACTGTGATAAAACTTGCCACATATTTTCTTGTTCTGGAATAAATTTGAAGATCGACGGCGCAGTATAGTCTTAGAGGAATCAGAACTTATTTGTAAAGCGACATGTAGGGTTTAATGCGGTCGGCAGTAAAGACGTACAGCTGGCAGAGTTTTATTAGACGTATTTAACCAGACGAGCGCTCCTGTTCTCTGGGGAGAGGTGGCTCGTAAAAATGGCAACGAAAGCACATCCGTCTGTTACGGATACGCTGTCAAAAGTGGTTAAGTTAAAGTGGATATAAAATTTAAGGAAACACAGATACGTGCATACAGAAAAAAAGTACTAGGGAGCTGTTGTAATCCCAAGTGGACTGTAAGTTGGGCCGGCCGTTGGCAAGAAGGCCGCTGTTTGTTTGGTGGGCAATTGTTAGTGAATTCCAATTCGTTTAGATGGATTCTTGTAATCAGCACGTACAAAGAGCATTTATTGACTCCTTTATATTATAAACATAATGACAGGCTTTTGAAAAGAGTAAACTATCAAGGCGCGTCGCAGTTCTTTTGCTCAGCTGCTGTTCGATGAGTAACATAAAAATAAACAACAAAAAACAACAAACACCAATGTCACATACAATTGCGTAAAGTGCTTCCTCAATTAAGATTGTCATGCATGGTATTAAATATGGAAAAGCAGAATTATTACGACACCAATCCGGTAAGGCAAGTTGAAAGCTGAACATTATTAGACAGACAATTACATAGAATATAGTGATTTCTTCCTATAAGCGTTAATATTGTGCGCAAAAAGCAAAGTTAGTGGCTCACCCCCTGGAATACACTTCAAACTTGACCGCTTGCCGCTTGAATAGTCGTTGACACTGCCTGTTGGAACGTTGTATTTCGGCTATGAATCTCTGATTGTACTCCGGACTGTCTGTATCCTTGACTAGGTTGCTTTTCGCTTTGAAAAAATCCTCCTGAAATAGATTTGTATATAGAAACCCCGTCGTTGCAAAGTGAATCCCCCCTACCTGCGGATATGGAAACTCGACTTTGATATAAGTGTCGACGTCCTTTGGATTCGCCACATTGTAGTTCAAACCGCGAACGATCATTATTTCCACCTCGTTGTCGGTCAAATCCGTATTGCAGTGAACAATGTTGAAACTCTTCGGTTCGTAGTGGAATTTCGGGAGAGGAAAGTTCTTTCGCTTTGAGTAACGAAGCAGGTCTAGATCCTTTTGGACGGTCAGTGCTAAGTTTTCGAAACGATTCATACCGGCAACATCGCCCATGGCCTTGTGATGATCTCGGGTATTTTTACACATCATCAATTGCTTAGCCAGCTGTTCCTCTAGTCGCACACTTATGTCGGATATCTCGTCATTGGGATCGCACTCTCCGGGAGTCACAATAGCAAAGGAGGCTTCGAGGTTTTCTCGTTGTGATGGCGGCACTGGTAGCTGGAATTAGAATTTTCGGTATCCCGGTGAACAAGTTGTGGTTGGTGGGAAACTTACCGTATTCAAATCGACCGGCAGGCCGCTACTGGCCGCATTCAGTAGCCCTTCGAATCCCTTGTAGATCTTGAGATACTCCTTGGCCTGTTCAATTTCGCCGGCCTTCTTTGCCTCGATAGCGGCGATTTTGAATTCTTTCTGTCGTTCTAAGAGTATTTTCATTTGCTGTTCGGCCAGGTTCGTGCTGTGTTGATTTCCCGACAGTCGGGTGGTCAATTCTTTTTTGGGCGAGCGTGGAGTGGGTTTCGGAGTGCCTTCGCTGACGTCGTCCTCTTCTGGGGTGGCTACCGGCGCGGGTTTAGACGGTAGAACGGGAGACGCAACAGCAGGTGTTGACGGTGCAGATGGTGTCGCAGTACCAATCGCACCGTCACCGCCAGTAGGAAGTGGACCGAATCCAGGTGGACAAGGCAACTCATCATATGCAACGCTCCTACCAGCCTTGTGGCTCTTAATCGCATCCTCGTACTGCTTCACTATCCGTCCGAACCGCCGGGCCTTGCTTGAATTGTTCTCCGCCTTGGAGGCCGCTTCGACCGCCTTGTACTTATCGAGTCGCTGTTCTAGCGCCTCGAGTATTGAAGTGGCTGTTTGTGGTGGCTCTTCAGCGGCTGCCACTGGCTGCGGGGGTTCTTCAACTTTCGCCGGCTCACTGGCTGCGGCTTTCATTTTTTCAAGGAACTCCACAAACTCATTCGGTGGTGGAGGCATATCGCTTAGATCGACCTCCTTTCCTTCTTCGCACAACTTGATGACCATGTCGAACTGTTTTAGGACTTTAACAAACTGCAAGGCCATAGCTGTGTCTCCGGAACGTTTGGCGGTAAGTGCAGCGACCTTGTATTCGTGTTTACGCTCATTTAACTTTGCTAAAACTGGATTAACTTCTGTGGGCGCGTCTGTTTTCTCTTCCATAGAGGGAGCATTTTGTGGTGGCATCGGAGCTGGTCTGGATGGAAGTGCTGGCGCTGGTCGCAAAGGAGATTGTGGAGTTGCTGCTGCATCAGGTGTGGGCTCTACTGCGTTTTTTGGACTTTTGACACTCACCTCGGGAGGGATATCGTCAACGTTGATAGTCTGTCCAGCAACAGATTGCTTAAGGAGGTCATTCAGAGTCTTTAGACCACGGTTAAAGCGACGCGCTTTGGCTGATTCACCAGACGACTTAGCAACACTTTCGGCTTGCTTGTACATTTCAATTCTGCTTTTTATAATCGAAATCGTATCAGTTGTAGTTGTTGGAAGAAACATTTGTTGTTCTGGTGCCCCTCCTTCCTCTGTGGGCTCCGCCTGTTCCGGGTACGCACCATCTCCTGCAATGCCACTCAGTTCCCCTAATAATTCGGGGTCATCATCATCATCAGACAATTCTTCGTCGCTACCAATGTCTCGCATGCTATCGGCAATCATTTTGTCCAAATCCGATGCAGGAATTAGGGTATGTTTTGGTTTTTCTTTGGGCTTCTTCTTACCGCCGCCACCCACAATGGCGGACAACTCTGCTTCCAAGTCGCTGTCATCACCATCATTGGACATACCTCCAGATGGATCGAAATCATCTGGTATTTCCGTTAAACCAAACTAGCCAACAAAAAAAGTAAGAGTATGAGTTCGCTTATTATTGGATAGGCCATGAACAAAATAGTTAAAATGACTCATTGTTGAACGAAAAAATTCAGACAAGTTTGAACTTACCTGGGATAGATCGTGGTTTCGCTTCTTGGGCGGTTCTGGTTTTTTTCTGCTAAACATTGCACAGTTGAATAGTTAATTTGTAAAATGTTTTTATAATTGGATAAAAAAAATTGGTGACTCTATTTTTACTTTTGTTTTCGATGAGAAAATCGCTGGGTGACAGCTGATTTTTTACTTTTGTTTTGCAAGTGATGCCAAAATCTGGGTATAATGTAAATTGATGCGTAGATGCGCTACACTATCGGCGAAAAATTTTATATTTTTGTTTATATAGGTAATGTAAAAATGAATTGCACATAATTATTTAAGTCGTTTTTCGGTTGTTTAAATTTATTTAATCTAGTGTACTCCTACTATGTTGATAGGACTATTCACATGAGAGCGAACTGCGAACAGGCGAATTGCAAATAAATCAATTTAACTCTTTTTATGAATAGAAAATTGCTATTTGTTCTATCACAAAACCATTATATATAATTTATCTAACATCTAAAAATTAAAGTAATTTTCCCGCGAATTAAAAATTCTTGCTACGAACTGCCACACTTTATTTACAATCCACACAAAACAGTCGCTATCCATAAACCCACGAATGAAAAATTCGTTCGAACTTAACTTTAAAAATGAAACTGATACGCGGGTATCTGCGACCAAAAAAAAGTTTTCATGTGAATGAAGTGTCAGAAACTACGAATATTCGCGTGTTTGCAGTTCGCAATTCGCTCTCATGTAAATATTCCTGTGTAGCAGCATTTAAGGGCGGTAAATGTTTGTAGTTGATTCTGTATTGAAAATAGAAATATATCAGACTTTTATCTAACATTTATCTCAGCAAAGCAAAACAAAGTAGACAACGAATTCTCAATTGTGTAAAGTGCCGTAAACTGGTTATCCTGATGTATGTCTGTAAAGGATTTGATATAACGTTTTCTAGTGTCAAGTAGAATTCAGTTACTAAAATTGCGAAGATTCTACTCCAGGCAGGTTGTTCATTAGGTACAAGTACAATAGCCGATATCAGTCAGCATCCCACTTTTCCCTTATATTTTTTTAAGTTGCCTAGCTGAATGCAACATGTGATACAATCTCAAACGCAAGGATACATTTTCAAAGCAAAAAGAGGTATTTGATATATTTCTGCCGGCTGTTCTGTTATAAAATAAATTCTGTAAATAAAGGACTGAAAGCCCCTTCTAAACTTTTGTTTTAATAAAAAAGTGACAAAACACGATGTCAGTTATTGCTTTATCAAAAATTATGAACATCACTGCAAAAAGGTTAGTACCCTTTTTTTTTTTTTTTTTTTTTTTAATATTAGTCTCCGTGCCCTCACCAGAATTTTTCAATTTCAAATACGATACCTTTCTCAAGGAGCGGCCGCAAAGGTAGACCATTCAAATGACAGAACAACTGTTGACAGCGAGGTAGACCATCATTCGAGACTAGCCGCTGAATGGTGGAATCCATTTGCTGCACTCAAAGGTCTTCATGCCATGAATGCAATAAGGTATGCACTATTAGTATACCAATGTATCGTAGGTTAGTTTTAGATTATGTACAGAGTTCCCTTGGTTCGCGATGGACTTATTTCTGCAGGAAGTGTCGACCCCTCGCTCCATCATTCAGCAAAAGTCCTGCAGGGTCAGAACATTTTAGAAGTCGGCTGTGGTGGAGGTATTCTAACAGAGAGCTTGGCGCGAATCCATGCTAATGTTACTGCAATCGACTTGAGCGATGAACTAATTAGAGTGGCAAAACAGCACTTGATGGACTCAAGTCCCGAATTAAGCTCTCGAATAACGTACAAAATGGAACCGCTAGAAGTACATGTATTGGATAATTTGGAAAAGTATGATGCAGTAGTTGTGTCTGAAGTCATAGAGCACATCGATAACAAAGCAGCTTTCCTCACATCCTGTGTGGACACACTAAGAGTGAGTTTATTACGTTGTGTTGTCGGTTACATTATGTTGATTGATTTTAGCCCGGTGGTTCTATATTCATAACGACATTGAATAGGACACCAGTAATGTGGTTAAGCGGGATCATACTAGCCGAGTACGTCTTCAACATGGTGCCGAAAGGAACTCATCATTGGGACAAACTCATCAGTCCACAGGAAATGATAAAAATCCTTAATGCTTGTATGTAAATTGGGATGATGCACAACCTATCTATGCTATAGCTTTTTTTTTTTTTTTGTTACAGTGAATTGCGATACTGTTCTGCTGAAGGGATGTTTTTACGAGTTCTGGTCTAACAAGTGGCAATGGATACCATTCGATGATTTCTCATACGCCATCCACGCGATTAAGTCGGACAAGTCTGAGTAGTCTTATTTTTTTTTATCAATAAGCTAGGTAAGTGTATAAAATGGAAAGCTATTCTGTATTGGGAGTGGAATTTGGACTGGTAATAAATTATAAACACAAAACTGAGTGCCTTAATTTTTTGTTGCGTTCCCTTCTGCAAAAAATCACTGATGCTTTTGTGATAAAAAAAAAAGACAATATTCAATGAAACACCCATTTTTATGTAATTATAATAACTATATATTAACTATAAAATGATGTCGAATAAACAATTCACTTCTCAAACATCGTCATTCGGTCTACGAAACTTTGCCTTCTTGTAGCCACCGCGTTGGTTCGTATTCTTACGCTTCTTATCAAATTTCCGTTGCATCGTCTCAGCCAAATTGTTGTCGTAGAAGGCCTTCATTTCGGCGTCAGATACATCATTTGCCTGCCTAGGACGATTCTTTTCTTCCTTCTCGGCTTGCTCCAACTCGAGCAGACGCTCGATTTCTGGATTCATTCCCCGATAACTCAACCTACCTTCAATAAGGCCCTCGCAGTACATAAAACTTGGCTCAATGATAAAATTCGAGTTTTGATTTATCATTTTGTCGGTAATCTCACTGGAATACATGGCACGACCCTCCGCGTCTTCGATTTCTTTGTCAACTTTGGCTTTGGTGCGTTGCATGAATTTCATCTCAAGGATTCCCTTAGAGAGTCTGGGCTTTGCTTTTTTGGATGCCATTGTTTACGTAATTTAATTGTTTTCGTTATTTATATATAAAAAAAAAATGTTGCCCAAAAACCGAAATCAAGCACAACGTGCCCGAACCCGAAACGAGAGAAATAAACAAGGAGCCGTCACATTTGCATAGTTCTGTTTGCTTTGTTGACAAAGGTGAATTCCGAAATTTGCATAGGTTCGTTCGATTGGTTTGTAATGGAAACACACAGCGACATCAACAGCAACTTTGACAGCCACAGCGCGCTTTTTAGAACCACTGTATTTTAATTACTTTGAGCACATTAGCACAGCAACATCGACAGTCACACCTACTCACTGGATACAGTTACAAAAAGGAGGAAAACGTTTAAGCCACCAGATGTCAACAGTCAACAGGTAGGTCAAAGATAATGGAATACAGAGATAGCTAACTTTCCAGTGGAAAGGCGGCTGCCTATAAGCTGTTTTCCAGAAAAATTCATGAATTCACTCACATTTGCTCATTTTATTTTTCTGTAGAATATGGGAGTTCATGAATTGGAATTTAATGCAGGAAGGTATTCTCTAATGTGCATTTCACATTTTTTTTTTTTTTTTTTTTTTTTTCGATTTAATCACAATCTCCACAAAAACCAAACAAATTCAATACGAAACACAAAACAATTAGAAACCGCGATGGCCATAAAAGCAATATGGTGGGCGCCCGGCCATTAGCAGCATGATTTTTTGTACCTAACACGAATTCACAGATGGGGTTGAAATTACAAAAACAAAGATGATAGATGTACGAAAGATATCCAACTCTTTTAATCATTCATTTCTTGTACCGACATAGAACATTTTTCCAATCCGCTCTGTAACCGGCTTATAACTTTTACACGGTATTAATTTATATGGGGAATAAGAATAACGTTCGACCGTTTCGGTTCAGTTTTACAACACACGAATAGGTACCAACAAAAAGGACGACGATTTTAATTTTTACGTTCAATTGGAAGCGCAAGACCTGAAACAGAAAAATCCCGTATTTTTATAGCACATAAAAAGGTGCCACATTTCAGCTTATAATTCGAACATACCCTAGACTCATCACTTCGTTCAAAAGTGACAACAAAATATTCACCACAGTAGCGCACATGGCAAAAGAGACCTCGTTTTGGGATGTGCAACAAAAGTTTAATAACCATTTTCATTTGTTTTTAATTTAAAGGAGTATTTAATACAAAATGAAGGTGAAAACATCGAGCAAAGTGAACATTCTTAAAGAAAAGAAAATAAAGAAACCTAAACTAAAGGAAACTATAGACAAAGTGGAGAACAAAAAGAAACGAGCAAAAAAAATCGCAAAGGTAAGTAAAATCACCAACGGTGAAGGCGCAAAAAAGCCAATCAGGGAAAAACTGAACAAATCCAAGTCGAAGAAGTCACACAAACAGGATCTAGAAGGCTTGAAGGACATCGATCCAGAGTTTTATAAGTTCCTCAAACAAAATGATAAAGAACTGCTAGAGTTCTATTTGTTAGACAGCGACGATGATGACGAAGAGGCACCCGAGAATCAAAAAGCCGACGAATCTGGTGAGGAATCAGATGGTGACGAAAAATTTCACAAGCCTAGCGGGGACCTCGAAGTGGCCAGTGACGAAAGTGACCTGGACGATGAAGAAGATGCAGCTGATGGCACGCAGAAGATAACGCTGAATCTATTGCGTCAATGGCAACTGCAATTACAACAACCGAATGTGTCGATTGATGTTGTTCGGAAGACCATACAGGCCTTCAGCTCTGCACTTGCCAGTATATCGGGAGATGATTCAAAGAGTGCCGTCTACAAGGTGGAAGGTGCAGCTGCATTTAATGGTGTTGTGCAGCTATGCGTTCTGCATTTGCACCCGGCGTTGTTGAGGTTGTTGGGAATCACAGAGAAAACCAGGATTCCCATCCATAAAACAAAAAAATGGGCCAAGATCCGTAGCTGCTTGCGCTACTACTTGATGGATCTGATTCGCCTTATTGAGCATGTGTCGAGTACAAATATTCTCACAGTTCTGCTGAAGCATCTTCACCAGATGTCCAACATGATTGGATCATTTTCAACAATCGGAAAGACAGTTCTCAAGCGGCTGATTGTTCTCTGGAGTACGGCCGATGAGACAGTACGTGTTCTGGCCTTCCTTTGCATTCTCAAGATCACAAGGAACCAGCAGCAGTCCATGCTGAATCATGTCTTGAAGGCAATGTACCTTTCGTATGTGAGAAATTCCAAGTTTGTCTCCCCGAACACCCTTCCATCGATCAACTTCATGCGACGGTCGCTAGTTGAGATGTTTGCTCTTGATTTGAACACGGCCTATCAGCATGTCTTTCTGTACATCAGGCAGCTGGCTATCCACTTGCGTAATGCTGTTATCCTCAAGAAGAAGGATAGCTTCAAGTCGGTGTACAACTGGCAATATGTTAACTCCATCCGTTTGTGGGTCGACTTGCTGGGAACCAGCCACAACAAACCGCAACTGCAACCATTGATTTATCCTCTGGTCGCCATCACGACTGGGGCTATAAAACTAGTTCCCACTGCGCAGTACTTTCCACTTCGTTTCCACTGCATCAGTGCCCTGATAACGCTGGCCAAGCAGACCGAGACCTTCATACCTGTGCTGCCGTTCATCCTCGAAGTCCTTAACAGCAACACATTCAATAAAAAGCACTCGGTTCTCTCCATGAAGCCCATGCAGTTTACATGCATCCTTCGGTTAAATAAATCCCAAATGGCCGAGAACGGATTCCGAGATGAAGTCGTGGAAAACGTCAGCGGTTTGCTGATGGAGTACTTGGCGCACGAATCGTCGTCTCTGGCATTCCCCGATCTGGTTGTCCCGGCCGTTGTTGGATTGAAACAGTACCTAAAGGTAAGTCGAAGCTATCCCATCGATGGTGCAGTTTTCAAAAGCCTTTCTCTTTCAGGTGTGCAAGAACTCAAATCACTCGCGAAAGCTCAAGCAACTGCTCGACAAAATCACTGACAACGCAAAGTTCATTGAAAACGAACGAAGGAAGATAAACTTTGGCCTGAAGGACACGAGTCTTGTGCAATCATGGGAGACCCAAATACGCAACAACGGGACTCCGCTGACAATTTACTACACCAATTGGTTGAAGATAAACGAAACTAAGAAACGCCGACAGGCCGCCAACACTGAGGACATCAACGACTACGACATACCCATGATCAAACGGCAGAAGGGCGACAAAGCTCGCCGAAACGACGGGGACGGAGACGTGGAACTATTCCCATCTGATTCGGAAGATGATGCAATCATAGCCAAACTGAATTCCGAAGACGCAGAACCAGAGCCCACGGTGAAAAAATTGAAGAAGAAGAAAGAGAAGAAAACCGCTCCAAAAACAAAACAATCTGTGGTTGTTGAAGAGGAGGATGATGACGGAACAGCGGCAGTCGATATTGTTAAAGATTTAGATTTAGACGATTGGTAGAGTCCTTAGCTTTTTATAATAAACCTTTACTGCAAACTATCAGTTTTTCACACTACATCACACTTCTGCTAATAGAATTAATTTTTCTTTGATGGATCCTTTCCAGGGATTAGCTCGTACTCCTTGTATTTGGGGAACGAGTCATAACCGACCTCGCTTTTAATTGCAGGGTCTGACTTGCCATGCACCTTATCAAGTTCGGCTGCGTTGCGCTTCTTCATTTCCATGATTTGAAGGTTTTGCACTAGTTCATCCTTAGACGGTGGATCATCTCTGCATTGGAAACGGGTATTGGGTTAAATTGACTTTGATGACGGAAACAAACCTTCTAAATCTCAGCCAGGCTTCCCATTCGGCCGTCATTTCCTGATCGAAAGCTTCCTTGTCCACTGGTTCGAACCACCGGGACGGCTTTCTCTTCCCAATAGATGGATTGGCTGGAATTTCGAAGTATTTATTCCCAAAATAGTCCTCTCCCATGTAATTGCCACGGATCTGCCGTGGCTTCAGCGAATTCATAAAGTTTTGAATAATTATTTTAAATATGTCGCGAGTGGGTTTGGACATTATGAATTATTTTTTAAAGTAATTACTTTATTCAATTTGTGTAGAATATGGGTGCAAGCTGTAAGATATTACACAAACTTTTTGTTGAGGTTATAGATTATAGAAATAGCACAGCAAATCAGCTGTTGGACGTCATTTACCTTACCACAGTAAATTCACCACAGGTGATCTGTTCGACGAAGATAGTGGGCGCAATAATTGATTAGCCTCTGTAATGTATTTGTCTCTGAAGATTTTGCAGAACGTAATAGTTTATTTATTTCGTTTAAAACGAAAAACACCTAAAATCAATCAGTTTTTTTCCTTTGTTCAAATACTTGCGCTTTAAAATGTAAAAATTGTCAAAGCTTTTCATTTATTATGCGAGAAACAGATTAAGACAGCGACAGCAACAGCGAATTTAGGATTGGCTCTAACGTTGATGTCGCTGTCGATGTTGCTGTGCTAATGTTTTCAAAGTAATTAAAATACATTGGTTCTAAACAGTTGTCAGAGTTGCTGTTGCTGTGTTAATCTGTTTCTCGCATTATGTTTTCATTTCTTACTCTCAGACTTTTTAATGTATAAAAACCAAATTGCAAATCCAAACACGCTGTAGTTAACGAAATTCCCTAGAAACATGTATTTTTTCTTAAATTAACATAAATGCCACTCAATTTATTTAATGCCGTTTTCGTTTTAGCTTTCCAGATTTTGAACTGAGATTTCAGATTTCTGCTGCCAAATCGAATATGAAATCCGAATTTTGTTGGTATCTTGTGTGTATTGAGTTCATTTTAATTGATTTTCACACATTTATAATAACGCATTTCAAAATAATTAATTAAAAAACTCGTCTCCATACGCGAACAATAAATAATTCAGCTATAAAAGCAATTCTTCCAACGATAAACAATTCGTATGCGCCAGCTGCCTGTCATAAACATTGGTGTTTGTAAAAGTATGTGTAAATCTGAAAGCCATCTCGATCAAAACAAAAATATATTTTTCTCAAAAAATGTATAATTACGGGTCGAGCAATTCCGTAATATAAAAAATTGAATTTCTTGGCCCGGACAACTTGGACCATACAAATAATAACACAAAGTACACTGTAACTTTAGTTTAAATTTTATTTATTACTTTGATTTAGGTATTATTTTATTTGACTGACCCCTTACCACTGGTGGGGGGAAGTCAGTTATATGGATTGTATTCGAGAACTTGAAGAGTAGAACTGACTGCTGGGCTTTTGGGTGCCCGTATTTATACCACAAGATTGTTTACCACATCGTAACAATCGCTTGGAATATGATATTCTTGTTATTGATCAGTTTTGTCAATTAGGCAAAACGGATCAATTGTTGTTATAATGATATAGGGACTTCTTGTTGTTGATCAGTTTTGTCATTAGGCAAAACGGATCAATTGTTGTTATAATGATATAGGGACTTCTTGTTGTTGATCAGTTTTGTCAATTAGGCAAAACGGATCCATCTCTTGGATGAAATCGTAAGAGTTAATTATGAGGATGCGATTTGCATCGTCAGGGAATACTGATATGGTGCACACTTAATAGATAAATGAATGGTGTATCATACAACGGGTAGCTTGCGGTTGCTATAACCGTTAAGTATGTTATGGGTAGGCGTGACGTGAGTCAATGCCGTAACTCCCCCCTCCTTAAGATTCTGCTCCGGAGAATCCAGGGTTTTTAATTCGATATTTACTTTTGTATTGTGTGCATTTTTTCTTTTCTTTGATTTGATTATAGTGAATATGAGTATCATATTTGCCACGATCACGAAAATGATTGTGCTGAAGGATATGCCTTCTGTTATAGAATGCTTTGCTTTAATTTCTTTAATTATTTCTCTGTTTTTAATATTGTCAAAATGTATCTCGGGTAAGGATATGTTTACCGATATGTTTCTAATTTTTATATTATTAAAATTTGGTATTACGAAATGTTCGCTTACTAATAAATTCTCGTATACAACCTCGTTTATAATTATTTTACAATTTTCAAAATTAATTACATTATTTCCATATATTCTTATATCATAGGTGTTACAATTTTGTTTTATTAATAGTTTTGGTACATTTTTTGTGATTATTACGTTATCAGTGATTTGTTTAATTTCCATTTCTTTATTTATTTTAAAGTTACAAATAGGTTTTTCTTTAAATATTTGTGAAATACAATCATCTTTCATTAATTTTAATTGTTTTTTATTCATTATTATTGATTCTGTATATTCATATATGTCATTATTTTCATTTAATATTACTGTCTTATGGACTGTATCAATTTCTAGTGTGTTTTTATTTGGAATTGGTTCAATGAACGTTTTGTAGTATTTTTGTTTTGCATAATTTGGAATCATTATAACAAATATAATTCTATTTCCTTGTAATATTACTGAACTTTTAATGTTGATTAATTCCCGAAAGGTTATATTATAACTTTGAATTTCTGCTGTAGTAAGTAAATCTTTGCCCAAAATTCCTAATCTACATAATAGTAGATTTTCTTTAATTTTTCTAACTTGCTCTCTTAACAGCTGGATATCATATTGAATTTGGAAAACATGTTGTATGTGGTCTATCTCACTTATAGTAGTATCTATTATTCGAGTCATGTCGTTTATCTGTGTATTAATTTTCTTTTGTTGGTTATTTATATGGTTAGTCACGTTTTGCATAACAGTATTAAACTTATTATTTATTTCTATCTGTGCATTCAGGTTAGTTATTATATTCTTATTATTTTTTTCATTTACTGATAATCTTTCTCTGATTTCGGCCTCATCGTCTGAGTCCATTACTCCTGCTAAAAATTTTAAGCCTTTTCCCCAAATATTGATTAGACCTCTTTTAGATCTTGTATGTGGGACTAAATTAATTATTTCCTCTTCGAGAGAATTGAAATTGTAAATCATTGATGAATAGTGGTCTGTGTTATTTAGATTTCTGATATTTTCTTTAATTAATTCTAGATTTTCTTCTAATGATCCCATCTCAATACTATGTAATATTTTCTTGTAATTTGTTATTATTTGTAGTTCTTTATCCCTAATCATAATGTAACCTTGTCCATCGTTTAAGTTTGTAACGTCTAGTTTCTGTCCTTGAAGAGTCAGTATTGTCGTCATGATCGTCAATATTGTCAGTATGAGTATTTTATGTAGACGCATGTTGCAACTGAAATTTACGAGGTTTTTTAATTTTTGACTTATGGTACTGCTTATTATTGTTGGCTAAAACAGTAACTTTATTATTTCTTAATGTTTTGAATGTTTTAAATCTTGGTTGTAGTTTGTTAATATTTCTAACTTTATAGTAAAATGGATTGTCTTGTTTGTAACTAATCTGGTCTTGTCTTGTTTTATTGCGATTATGTATTATTTTCTTTTTATTTTCAAGTGCTTTTTCAAATGCCTCGTCTGTTAAATTTTCTGGAATTCTTTTAAAGAATAACTCGAATGGGGTATACTTTGTTGCAGAACAAATTGAATTATTATAGGCGAATAATGCCTTAAGTAATGCTTCCTCTGTAGTTATTGTGTTATGATTTTTTAATATTCTGAAATGTTCCAACAATGTTGAATGAAAACGTTCTACCGGAGAGTTTGAATTTGAATTACTGACGGTTGTAAAGTGTAGATTTACGTTTTCGTTTCTTAAAAATTCTTGAAAATCAATAGATGTTGCGGCTTTCTCTTGATCTATTATTAGAAGTTTAGGTTTTCCAAATGTACTTATATATTTCAAAATTCCTTCTTTTAAGTGTACCGCATTTCTTGATTGAAGTTCATAAGCTTGTGCATAACGACTGTATTTGTCTATTATAGTAAGTATTGGTATTCCTTTTTGCGGAAAGAAAATGTCTACATGTATTATTTCTAACGGCTCCTTAGGAGTTTCTGTAAACTCAAATTTGGGTTTGGGAGGATTTCTTTCGTATTTTTCTATTTGGCATATATTGCAATTATTAATAAATTTAGTAATTTTCTCTTTTATATTTGGAAAGTAGTACTCCCTCCTAATATGGTTGAAGGATTCGTTTATTCCTCTATGATTATTTTCTTTATGATAATCTATTATAATTTTGTCCTGTTCTCTTTCATCTGTTATATCTTTTAAAAGTTTTGTGCATCTGAGCACTTTAAATTTTTTAGATCTATGAAAGTGATTTTTATAAACGTTTTGAAAGTCAACAAAAAGTGAAAGATTTTCAATAAAGATTGCGTTAGTAGCTTTTGGATTAAAATGCCTTTTTATTATTTGTATAATATCGCTTTCGGTGAAATTTTTGTATTTTATTATTTTCCTCGTTTTGTTAAAGATTTTCTTTGTTATAATTTGATTTGCTCCGCTTTGGAGTCTTTCTATTATTAATTGGTTTTTAAATAAATTAAGAGGTGATTCTGATATTGGTATATATCCCTGGTCATCTTCTTCTGCGCTGTGTATTGTAGCTGCTGTCACAATTTCGTTTAAATTTATTTCGATAGGAATTCTGCTTAATGCGTCTGCATTATTATTTTTCCTTCCCGGTTTGTAATCGATATCGTAATTAAATTCTTCCATTTGTAATTTCCATCTAATCAGTTTACTATTTGGCTCTTTTATATTCATTAGCCACTTCAAAGGCTTGTGGTCTGTGTGTATTTTAAATTTTGTACCGTAAAGGTATGGTCTAAAGTATTTTGTAGCCCATATAATGGCTAATAATTCTTTTTCAATTGTTGAGTAATTTTGCTCATGTGAGTTTAAAGTTCTACTTGCATAACAAATAGGATGTTCGTGCCCTTCTTGATTTTGTGATAGAACTGCTCCTATCGCGAAGTTGGATGCGTCTGTGCTCAGAATAAATGGTTTTGAAAGGTCTGGGTATGCTAAAATTGGTTCATTTATTAACATGTTTCTGCAATCCTTAAAACATTTTATGTAAATTTGATCTTTAATGTCTATTTTCTTACCCTTTTTTAGTTTTTCAGTTATTGGTTTGGTTAACCTAGCAAAGTCTTTTATAAACTTCCTATAATATCCCAATAAACCTAAAAATTGTTTTATTTGTTTCTGTGTTTTAGGAATTGGGTAATTTTTTACAGCTTCTATTTTCTTGGGATTTGGTCTTATACCATTTCTACATACTACGTGTCCTAAAAATTCTACCTCTTTTTTCAAAAATTGACTTTTATCGATTTGGATTTTTAAATTTGCTTCAGTTAGAGCTTTAAATATCTTTTCCAAATGGTTGATGTGTTCATTTAATGTTGGCGAGTAAATTATTATGTCATCCATATAGACGAGACAAATCTTATCGATAAATTCATTAAGAACATTGTCCATAACGCGTTGAAACGTTGCAGGTGCATTTTTTAAGCCGAATGGCATTCGAGTAAACTCGTAATGTCCATTGTCGACTGTGAATGCTGTCTTCTTGATATCTCGTGCGTCTACTTCTATTTGATGAAAGCCTGACGCGAGGTCAAGAGTTGTGAAATACTGGCACTTTCCTAATTTATCTAGGATTTCATTGATATTTGGTATTGGATACCTGTCATCAATAGTTTTTTCGTTCAATTTCCGAAAGTCTATGACTAAACGCCATTTTTTTACACCTTTGGAGTTAACCTTTTTCGGCACTATCCATACTGGTGATGACCACGGTGAACTACTTGGCCTTATTATTCCTTGATTCAGCATATCTTTTATTTGAGTCTGAATCTCCTGCTTGTGAGCATATGGATATCGATAATTTTTTGCATATACTGGTTTCTCATCAACTGTAGTGATTTTATGTTTCACTGTGTTAGAAAATGTAAGATTATGACCATCTTCTTTAAATATGTGGTCGTACTTACTTATTATTTGATTTAATTTATTTAATTCGTTATTATTTAAGTGATCTGTTTCTATGTCACTTATTTTATTATTTTTGATACTTAAATCTCCATCTATACTGTATGGATGTGTGTTTTCCATATTATATAGTTCTGTAAGATCTATTATTGATCCTTTGTCGGATTCTTCAGATCCCATCGTAAGATTTATTATTGATTCCTTGTCGGATTCTTTAGTTTTTTCAGGGTTTTGGGTTAGGTTTCCTGACAACCATCGATCTATTTCTTCAGATCGCTTGACTTTTTTTGTTAGGTCTGTCGGTGACCGCTGATCTGTTTTTTCAGATCCTATTTCTGCTTCTTCTAGGTCTTCTTGCGACCATTCGAGCTTTGCTAATTTTCTTTTTCTATTATTAATTTTCTTTTTTTCTTTTTTATTTTCTTTATCAGTTTCTATTGCTTCTACCTGGTCATTTTGCGACCATTTGAGCTCTGATTTTAAGATTCTTTTATTTTTTATTTTGTTGTTTAATTTTGTATTTTTATTTAAGCTACGATATTGTGTTGTATCTAAGTTTTCATTATTATTTTGTTTGTATTGGGTATTTTTTTCTACACATTTGAAAACTTTTAATGGTTGTGTAATAACTAATTGTGATATGTTATCTGAGGAATTTATTATTTTTACATTAACTGTCCAATTTTTCGCTATGAATTCGTTATTTATTATTTTAAGGTCTTCATTAAGGCGATGTTTTTTAAATTCAACATAGCCGGTTTCGATATCTACGGGTACAGTAATTGAACGGATTGTTCGTGGTTGGATTTTAAATGTTTTTGCAGTGTTAACTTGAGGTTTATATTTAATTTCTAATTTTGTATGCCCTTTTCTTAAAACATTTTTTGAAAAGTCTATAATAATGTTATGTGTTCCTAAAATGTCATTACCTATAAGAATATCGAAATATGTGTGAAAATTACACAGGAAGAGTTCTATTGGTGTTCCATGATCACCAAATTCTTTGAATAAAGGTAAATTTACTTTTTCGTCGATGATTGGTCCTTCTCCACTGACTGTATTTATTGATATGGTTGGAAAACATTTTTCCACGAATTCTCTATGGACTATTTTTGGATTTACTAGGGATAGATTTGATCCTGTGTCTATTAGGGCTTTAAATGTTCGATCTTTACTGCTAGTTGGTACTGTCAATTCTACATAGGGTAATTTTATTGTTCCGAGGCTCTCGTATGAAAATTTTCTTGGACGTTTATATTTTGAGGTGGTTGTCTAATTCCACGATTTCCGTTATTGTTTCTGTTGAAGTTTCTACTATTATTATTATTTCTACTAAAGGCTCTTTGTAGGGTTGATGGTGATGGATCTACTTCCATCGGAACGGGCCTGTTGTTATAATAATCTCGGTTTATAGGTATCTGCCTTGAAATATTTCTTTCGAAATTATTATTTGGAAACGTGAAGTTTCTGTTATTACTGAAGTTTTTTGTAATATTATATTGCTTAGGTTCAAAAGAATTTCGGTTGAAATCGACGAGACTAAGAGCAATATCATAGGCCTCTTCCATAGTATCAGGGTCTCTGCTCATTATTATTGTTCTAAAGGGATCTCTTAGTCCTTTAACAAAGGTGTCAAGCCCTTCCTTTATATTTCTACGGATCATTCGTTCTCGAATTTGCACATTTTCTTCTGATTGTCTCAATTTTGTATTTAAAACTGTCACTATACTTAATATGTTATCGTAGAATTTTACCAAACTACCTGTTTGTTTTAGTAAGCTGAGTTGATGATATAAAGTTCTTTCATCTCTGTGGTCTGTAAAATGTCTATTTAATATAATTTTGATCTCTTCCCAATTGTCTGGGTTGCCGTACAGGCGTAATCTATCAGCTGCTTTTTCTTTTATTTTGTTTTTAATAGCCTGAGCCCATATTATTAAGGGTACATTTTCTATTGTTCTGAGGATATTCCAGACTGTATCTACGCTTCGAATGAAATTTTCTAGTTCACCTAGATTGCCATCGAATTCAGGCAAATTCTTAATTAGATCAGGAGTTTTAAGCAAATTTTCCATTTTTTTTTTTTTTTTTTTTTTTTTTTTTTTTTACAAGGGTTACAGAATTATTTTTATATTTAATTATAAGTTCTTAGAACCTTTTCCTTACAGCTTTTAAAATATACTTTTTATGTGTTTCATTTAAAAATAACTTACGTACCTAATATCTTTTTGATGTCTTCAATTGTACAGCTTCTTGATGTCTTCGTTTGATGTCTTCGTTTTTATTACGGCTTCTTGATGTCTTCGTTTATTAAAGCTTCTTGATGTCTTCGTTTATTATTTCCTGAAGTTCTTTGTAATTTTTATGTAAGTTGTCCTGGTAATTTTTGAGTTCTTTTTAATTCACTTGAGTTTTATTAAAATAATGTTCTTCTTTAATTTTCTTGAGTAGTTTATGTTCACTACATCTATTTTGGTTTTTCGGATTACAATGTAGTACCGACCTCGGATTGAAAGATATACCGACACTGCGGGTTTTAAGGATACCGACTTCGGATTTAAGGATACCGACTTCGGATTTAAGGATACCGACTGCGCCAATTACGGGTCGAGCAATTCCGTAATATAAAAAATTGAATTTCTTGGCCCGGACAACTTGGACCATACAAATAATAACACAAAGTACACTGTAACTTTAGTTTAAATTTTATTTATTACTTTGATTTAGGTATTATTTTATTTGACTGACCCCTTACCACTGGTGGGGGGAAGTCAGTTATATGGATTGTATTCGAGAACTTGAAGAGTAGAACTGACTGCTGGGCTTTTGGGTGCCCGTATTTATACCACAAGATTGTTTACCACATCGTAACAATCGCTTGGAATATGATATTCTTGTTATTGATCAGTTTTGTCAATTAGGCAAAACGGATCAATTGTTGTTATAATGATATAGGGACTTCTTGTTGTTGATCAGTTTTGTCATTAGGCAAAACGGATCAATTGTTGTTATAATGATATAGGGACTTCTTGTTGTTGATCAGTTTTGTCAATTAGGCAAAACGGATCCATCTCTTGGATGAAATCGTAAGAGTTAATTATGAGGATGCGATTTGCATCGTCAGGGAATACTGATATGGTGCACACTTAATAGATAAATGAATGGTGTATCATACAACGGGTAGCTTGCGGTTGCTATAACCGTTAAGTATGTTATGGGTAGGCGTGACGTGAGTCAATGCCGTAACTGTATATTTTTGTCATATTGAAAACAACATAATTAGGCAATTAAATTCCTATCGACACAAGATTAAGATTTGAGAAAAAACTCCTAAATTACCTGTGTCTAATCAAAAACACAACGACCTCTGAACACTACTATTACTCGTCACTTTTTGCTACTCGCTACTTCGAAATTTCGATTTTCGTTTCGTGCGAACGAAATTTCCGAAAACCGAAACTCTTCAGTCAATTTCGATTTTTACTGATGGTGGTTCTCCGTGCCGTCGCAGTTCTTCGCAGGCGTGGTATTCGATTTTTTTAAATTTTTAATTTCAATATTATTTCGTAATTATTTTGGTTTAAAAACAACAACCCACAGTGGACGTTTATCGCCAAATTAACAATTCGTGGAATTGAATTGAATTGAAAACAAAATAATATTCCAAATTGAAGGGAAAAAGTGAAAATTGGTCAAAGAAACTATACAAAACTTCGTGTGCCATTCGCTAATTGGAGAGAATAGCCTGGCTATACTGGTCGAAACGAGATAGTGGCATTAATTAGGGTAAATCGCCGTACATTTTTTTACACAACATCGTTTCTTCTGAAGTAGTGACGTCGCGCAGTTCAGTTTTTCTATCTCGTTCGTTCTCGCATATTGAGTTTTGATTGCCGTTTTTATATATAAAAAAAAAAAAATAAGTGCATACGATGTGTCAAAAGTGAAAATTTTTCACACGCAGTGAAAATTCCATATGACGTTGTTAGAAAACGGTTCGTTGTGCAACACAAACGAGAGATTTTCGTGTGTGGGTGAGTAAAGATTTTCCCTTTCTTTCACTGGGTTTAAAAAAAATAAAAAAGTAAATTCCCTCAAATAGGATTAATTAAAAGCCAATTCTTGCTGGGAAGATGGGGAGTTTTTTTTTCTCTTCTTCTTTTGGATGTAAGAAGAAAAAACTAATTGCTGTGTTTATATCGCCATCTACGTCGCACTTTGCAAAGGGTTATGTTGATAATGCACTGTCTCAGTCGCTCCTTGTTGACTAACCGCCATTTTCTGTTTCTTCACTTGTCGTGCCTCCCCAGTGGTTGAAGTGGTAAAAGGTTTTCCGACGTATTAATTGAAAAAAGTATTAAGAATAACTATTGTGCTATTAGAACTGATTACGTGATTTGTGAGTTATTTAACATTTTAAGCGTTCTATGTTTCTAAAGAACATAAATGAATTGTAGTTACAAACAAACTTGTGAGAAACTTTTTTTTTGCCACATACCTACCATGGTGCGGCAGAGGGACTAAAACTGAAAAATCAAGATTATGTTTGACTAGCATTTGCACAAGTATTTTCATTTTATCGGTATTAATTTCGTGTTTATTATAACTTCAAATGTTTGATGTAGGTTGAGTATTTTTCGCAAAACTGTTTGCTGAAGATAAGAAATCCTTTTATCGGAAATGTTTCTGTTCTTATTTGCGGCTTGCTGTGCAGGTTGATAATAATTAGTGAGAGCATTGGTATGCACTTTCAAATTGTATTACTTTTTTTTATTACTATGGATATACAATTTTCGTAAAGTAAGTAAAAGTTTTTGTGAGCAATTCGCTTCTAAGTTAACTTCTACTCAATTTGTCGTTACAACTCCGCACTAGACTAGTCATAGTTCGGGTTGAACTGGATGCAGACAACACTAGCTGGACGTTGCTGTCCGTTCACTACATACCTACCTACCTATCAATATGGAGGGTGGAGGTGAATTAAGTCATGAGTCACTATAAGTCACTAATTCACACGATCAAATGGGGTTTTACTAACCCCAAATGGACTACTGAGCTGACTATCATTATTGGTATGTCCAGAAAGAAACAACCTTTTCACTACTGCACATCTTACGACCGTCTGGAAAACATAATAAGACTTCAGCTTACGGAAGTGGGTCCAGCCAGAGTTAGGCATGTAGGTATTACTGCAGATCTGCAATTTGTATGTTTTACTGCTCATGTGGATATATTTTTTAACAATTGGTTTCCTTAAAACTGAGTAATGTTACTTAACTTTGAATTGAGATTAATGAAAAAAAAAAAAAATCTACCTTTAGAGGTGATAATCTTGTATCGTATTGTTTAACCTACGTATTTGCATTTACCGAGACTTCACTGACTACCTACATGCATTACGTTCAGTGCAGCCCAGCTTAGCAATACCTATGTATTTGGGAAATCCAGAAGACTTGTGCTTGAACTCTCTATAAGTCTGGTTCCAACTTGGGTGCTGGTGTTTTCCTACTGTTCATAAGGACAGGTAATTTCTTCTAGACTAGCTCGTACCTCCCAGCTTCTGGTAGAGAATTCAGTTTTTTTTACTTGTTCGTGTTTTTTTTTTTTTTTTTTTTTTTTTTTTGACAGCTGCTTTTAATGTACAATTCGGAATGCCATCGGATTTTTTGTTTACAAATATGTATATTCTTTTCCTTTAACTTCTGCATCCATGGCGCATGGTGAACTACTGTGGCTGGTTCTTCTAGATATTGATGACTGCATATCAGCTAACGCGACATGTTTTTCTATTCAGTTATAGGTTCCTCTACTACTAATCATAGTTTTATGAAATAATTCTGGGGAAAAATTAAGCTTTCCATTTTGGTCCATATTGGTGATCGCTGCGCGTAAATGATTTACCTATTTCCTCTAATTAAGACCTTGAGAGTGGAAGTGCCTCATGCTTCACGGTAAATGTTTTCGGAATACCTATGCTTGGTCGAAATATTAATGTTTCAGGTTGTTACTTCGTCTTGGAATAGGTATGCTCTGCCGCTGGATGTCTTCTTCTGTTATCGGCTTGGATATTGTTAAGCACAGTCTGGTGGTAACTCTTTGTCCCTCCGGGTGGGTCTAACAAAGTCTGTTTCTCCTCTTAAAAAGTTCTCTCCCTGTACATTGATCTCTTGAACGGCGTGCTTTCCACATATCCATGTAGTGGCATGCTGTGCTGTGTTGTGTCACATAGCCAAACATTATTTCCTTTGTAACCTGCACAAATAATAAACAAATATCCGCTGGTTGGTCTTTAGCATTTCTTTGCTGTGTGGGGATGCATCTGTTCCAGAGCTCATGCTTGGTTTGGAGACTACTTCTGATGTCTTTCTGTATTAGAAACATTGTTATTGGTCAAACGTTTCCACTCCAAAGTAGCCTGTAAACAGCACAGAACCATTTTATGTCAGAAAGTGTTTGAGGCAGATCCGTTGGTTCTTTAAAACAGCCAGTGGAGTATAGGTACCTACTTAAATTAATGACCAGATCATTATTTGCGAATTCTAAGATCGCATTTAGCTAGGAACAGATTGCGCATATATTTTAAATTATACAACTTGTAGGTACGTTTCGTTAGGCATCGTTACCGACAGGTAACTGCTTCTCATTTGAAATTCAAGTCATGGATTCAAGTCAATAGGTTGAAGAACGATCATCATTGGCGATTTGCTTTTGATTTTATTTTTCATTGGCAATATAAGTATACGTAGGTACGTAACGAGTATATATCTTTTCTTGCTGCAATTTTACGTGAGACTAATTGTTTAGATGCTGAGAAATGAAAATTAATATGCAGTTAGCAGCTGAAAATAAAATTTGCGTGAAATCCTTGGAAGTAGTGTAATTGGTTCAACGGCGAATACTTTAATACCCTGCATGGTGCGCGCTGTTCGCCTTTTGACCTCAATTCTGGCAATCCTATGTTGCGGACACCGTGTGCATTTAGCAGCAATAAATATGCAACGCATAGGTTGTCCGCCAGTCATTGTGCCGCACTTATGCATACATATATATCGAATGACAAGACTTGTTGGTAGGTAGTTGCAAAACTCCAGAAATTCCATTCAATGCCGATGGTGAAGCTAGACTACACAACACCAAATGGTTGGTGGGTAATCGTATCGTCTTGCTAGACAGCAAATAGACCGTAGGTATGCGCTTTGATTTTGGCCCCCACTCTGGAGTAGATAGGTGCGAAACCCGTTATGACATAAACTTTACGGGAAGGCAATAATGTAGGCGCATAGACAATGCGTCACTGATGTCATTATTATAAACAAGAAGTTGTTTAAGAACTTTGTGATACATAATAAGAAATCCAAGTGTATGTACACATATGAACCAACTTGCAAGACAAAGGAATTGAGTAATTACTACTTCCTACTTCTCTCAAATTATGCCGGAGTACACTTGATTTCCTTTATGGTACTATAAGATATAAATAAATTGAACTGCCTTCTCGGGTTAAGTGGAAAGACGATGATGCACAAAAATACTGGTAAAGCATGCGAACAACTAGAATCTGTTGTGATGTAACAATGGAATGGGGATTTTACTTAAAAACGCTTCGTTTTCATTTTCTTGATGCACGGTGTGTTTGTTCAAGCGTGCAGCCCTCAGCCAAGTGAAAAGGTGCAAAGATGGCAAAAGCAAATGCAATTTACTCGTGTGTTGTAATAGAAAGGGTGTTTGGGTTATAAATTGCTTGAGCTCCTTGTTTCACTTGTGGCAATCAAAGAGTTGGTCAGCCTTGTTTGGCGTTTCACATACAGGGTAAGGTTAGTGAATTTAATTGTGTATTTTTGTGGAGATTGACGGCTTGGAAGTGCATTTGTCATTGTTGTTGTGATTTTTAGCTCGGAACTACAATTTTGTGTTTTATTCGAACGTCTTTGAGAAGGCAGTTCGCTACAAACCATCTGTTTGACAACATGGAGCACTTTTGACATTTTTCGGTTGGTATCCGTTTCAGTTAATTTTGCCACCGTGTCAAATAGAGTGCTCTATTTTAGCCTGACGATGTTGCTGGCGCTGACAGGACATATTTGTTACGTCTGACGTTTCACGTGCAGTCAAACAGTGTAATCTTCGTTTAAGTTTGTTCTCTGGAACATTTGTTAAACCTAGGACAGTGCAGAACGTTTTTTGTTCTCTTCCGCCATTTCAAAGAGAAACATCATTGCTTATTTTTTCGATTAACTAACTTTTTAATTCATAGGCAACATTTTGAGAGCAAGATTGAGGTAAACCATTTAAATTAAGTGGTAAAAAAAAAAAATGTTGTTTCACTTTACGTATGACTATACTTGGGGCCTTAAACAAAACCATGGCTTGAGAAAAAAACGAGGCTCTCCCCAGTACGACTGACCGGTGCCAGTTCTTGCTTGTTCATTTTGTATCACAATGGACCTAATATAATTCTAGTGTAAGTCACATTCCCCTAACCTAACGTCCCGTAAGTAAATACATACTAAAATGGGATTATCAATGGGGACGCGGACATTTTCCAATACTGTTTTCCAGCTATGTTCTCAATTTGGCAGCTTGCATCGGGGTCCGCTTTATATCGATTGCGTTCGATTTAAACCGTGTACGCGAATGAACCTACTAATGTCGTTTTCCATTGGGCAAAAAGAAGCGTCCGGGAGAGTCCGAAATCGAAAAATTCGCTTCTGAAACCGTTCCATTGGCACAAAAAATACTCTTCTGGTGATTCTGAGAAGAGAATTTCGCTTCTCGATTTGAAGTCAGAATCCACTTAAGAAGCACTCACACAAGTGTAATTTATGTATTTTATACAAGTCAGATGACAGCTGCCGTAGATTATTTTTTGGCATTTCACCAATACTTTTGTGGATTCAATCAGAAGCAGTTTTCTTGCTCCATTGGATTACAAAATGAGTGGATCCCCGAGTGATGAAACCAATGGAAAACGACATAAGTTTACAATTTAAATCCATTTTGACTTGCCGCGTCAATACTAAATGACTGAAATAATAGAAGCAGAGCTTAAACTGTCAAAAAAAGAATTTGTTTCTATTTTAGCTCAGAGACATCATACCTCTACATTTTTGTTTATTTTTTCGTTCACTGATATTGATCGGAGCGAATTCTATATGATCATAATTTGACTAAGCAATCTCAGTTAAAATCTGAGCTGAACTGTCTATTTTGTCTAAAGAAGTGCAACCAATACTGTTCACACTTTTATATTCGTTCTTAAAAAATGTGTGTTTTTTTTTTTTCATACATAGTCATTTGACTATCACTTTGATCGCTCTGAATACGCTCAGTTTAGTAATTGCTATATGTGCTCTAGCTCTGTTCATTCAGTGACAGCCCAGCCTCAGTAATCCTTCAAGAAAATGTCTTCATTTTCGCCAGTGAGTTAATCATTAAGTAAAATTAATTCAAACCACAAAATTGTCTTGGTGCTGGCAATTGCTCTTCAATAATAATAATAATAATATTCCCATTTGAAGAGTATGACTTGGAGGATTATGTGGTTTCAACAAGATGGCGCCACATGCAACACAGCTGATCAAACAGTTACAGATTTATGTTGGAATTTCGGGGACCGTGCTATCCCTTGAAATAGTAAACTCAATTGGTCGCTTTTGGGGTGTATGCGAAATCTATGTAGGTTAGGTTAGGTTACACGTGTAAACTCCATAAAACATAGAGTCTGATAGATCTCTTTCCTAGTCAGACATTTCAACCGAAAAATCGGATATACCTACATAGGTAAGCAAAAAAAATTAAACATATTACTAATAACAAATTTAATCTAATCTAATATTATGTATTAGTCCAAATTTGCATTCCCAATTTCCGCCTCAAACTAAATGTCAATGATGAGACATTTAAGTCTAATTTTGAAGGCTAATTCGTTCTAGGACATTCTTGTGAGAACGAAATGTTTAAATACAAAAACTCGAATAAATAAATGCAAATTCAAGCGATTAACTCTGTTTTTAATATTCATAGCATAATGTTTTCGCTTTCTCTCCTATTTCATCGCGACCAGTCTAATTGACATTTCATTTCACATATTTATGGTAATTTTTTGGCAAAACGATGAAATTCCTGCAAATACGCCCTCTGTTATGTTGCTGGCGAGAAAGAGAGAGAGAGAGAGAAGGCGAAGGAAAAAAAGTGAATAAACAGAAAAAAAAAAAAAAAAAATGTGGGTGATGACAACAACAACGAAAGGTCGGAAGCTTAATAGTTTTCACTTCGGTGAAGTTTCTGTTTGCAGTACGGCCGTAGCGCACCAATACCGGCCACTGCGGCAGGTTGCAAATAGATGGGGCCGCACATCAATCACCACCTTGGCAGGCTAACTGGCTGGCTAGTCGGTGCACCTAGTATATGGCAATACCCAATACGAAGGAGAAATTTCTGAAAGTAACTTGGCGAGATTCATTGAGAACAAAATCACGACAGCACACTGTTGTTTATACGAGTACGAGCTACAAGTATGTGCGGTTCCTTTTTCTGCAAGATTAGTACTTGACTGTGTATGTTACGGCCGACCACTCTTGTACAGTATGCGAACATGTTTTCCTCCGCTGCTTGCTGGACCGTCGACGCGTTGAACAAGATGTGCCTCCTTTGGTCTCTGCTGCCTCTCTTACAAAGTAAACACACCCATACCAGCAAACACATGTTGATCAAAATTATCACCTTTAATTCACCAACCAATATATAAGGTGACCGTGACCGTTTATGTATCTTGTTCTTTTTTTTCGTATTCTTTTTTGTATTTTTTTTTTCGGATGAGGATGGGTTGGTGACCTCAAACGAAACTCTGGCGAGCAGTGTAAAATGAAACAAATCCACAGACTGATTCTGGTTTCGCTTCTAAGCAGTACATAAGAAAAATTAAATCAAAATCACAGATGCAGGTTTACCGTGTTATTAGTCTTCTATTATCATCATCGATGACATTTCACAATGCTTTTGAATGTTTCTATGGTTTACTGAAACGTATTGTTGATCCAGTGGGGAAGTTATGTGCACTTTATTATGACAGAAACGAATGCGGCTGCGGAGATCTATTGGAATTCGATCGGCCTTAGTGAAATCTAAGTTATAAATATTTAACAGAATATGCATTCAGACTAAACATAAAGCGGTGACGAAAATACACATTTTATTTAGCAAAAACTTTCTTATGGTAATTTGTGGAATAGATTTGAAAGTTGGACTAAATTATGTTTGAAGCTCCACTTCTAGTTTGTAGGTTTATGTGTCTTGGCTGTAGTTTAAAGAATTTTTTAGTCGTCATTGGTTTGTATATTTGTTTCGCTTAACAAGCCTCAATCACTTATCAACATGCAAAATGAACTGTCAGTGTCAGTAAGTGGGCACATTCAAAACCCTAGTCGTTTGTCCAGTGGGACTTGATTTGCCTGGAACAGGTTGCCTCGCAACTTAAAATATTGGTCACTTTCAAGCATCTAGTTTAGCAAGTCTGACAGCTGTCTGACTTGATGTATCTCGGTTTTGATTGGCTGAAGTCGGGCATATGAGCAGCTGATTCAACTGACGTTTATGGAGGGGTAGTCGACGAATCTAGTCAAGAAATTCGCGACTGATCACTAAATTGACAGTTGGGATATGTGGCTGACATAGAAAAATTGACGTTTCCGACCAATCTAGTTTTTGCGTTCAGGTTACATCTTATCCAGATCAATCTAGTCGACTTAAGATAACTAGATTCTTGAATGTGTTCATTGATTTGTCTGTTTCCGTGATAAAACTAGGCCAATTAAGATTCTGACACACGACGGCTGTCTGCTGTCAAATTTAGTAGTCGAATTTTAAATAATGTCTGATTAACGGCAATAGTCAATTGCTCTAAATAATGGGTGATGACGTGTGTTTAGTACCTTGTGTCACTGTCAAACAGCTTCAGTTTGGTTTGCAATTTAACCATGGATCGTCTTACAAATGAACAACGCTTGCAAATTATTGAATTTTACGATCAAAATTCGTGCTCGGTTCGAAATGTTCATCTCGCGCTGCTTCCATTTTATGATCGGCATTCTCGACCTTCTGAGCAGTCTATTCGGAAGATTGTGACCAAATTTCGCACCAAATTTACTTTGTTGGACATTAAACCACCAACACGTTTACGTACTGTGCGTAGTGAAGAAAATATTGCGGCCGTATCAGCTAGTGTGACAGAAGACCGCGAAATGTCGATTCGGCGCCGTTCCCAGCAGTTAGGCCTTTGTTACAGCACTACGTGGAAAATTTTGCGGAAGGATTTGTGCGTAAAGCCTTTTAAGATACAGCTTGTGCAAGAACTAAAGCCAGCCGACCTACCACAACGCCGAATTTTTGGTGAATGGGCTCTTGGAAAGCTGGCCGAGGATCCGCTTTTTTATCGAAAAATTGTGTTCAGCGATGAGGCTCATTTTTGGTTGAATGGGTACGTAAATAAGCAAAATTGCCGCATTTGGAGTGAAGATCAGCCAGAAGCATTGCAACAGCTACCAATGCATCCCGAAAAAGCCACTGTTTGGTGCGGTTTATGGGCCGGCGGCATTATTGGGCCATATTTCTTCAAAGATGATGCGAATCGCAGCGTTACTGTCAATGGTGAACGCTACCGAGCGATGATAACAAACTTTTTTTTGCCCGAAATGGAAGTTCTTGACTTGCATGATATGTGGTTTCAACAAGACGGTGCCACATGCCACACAGCACGCGAAACAATGGCGCAATTGCGAGGCGAGTTTGGTGAACAGTTAATTTCACGTTTCGGGCCGGTCAATTGGCCGCCTAGATCGTGCGATTTGACACCATTAGATTATTTTTTGTGGGGGTATGTCAAGGCTAATGTGTATAGGGACAAGCCCGCTTCGATTGACGCACTGGAAGCCAACATCCATGCATTCATTCGTGAGATACCGGCCGATATGTGTGAAAGAGTATGCCAAAATTGGACTCAGCGGATGGACTACCTGAGACGCAGCCGCGGTCAACATTTGCATGAAATTATCTTTAAACATTAAATTGCAAGGTTCAAACTATCGATTCAAATAAATATTTCATTCATTTTTTCGAATTTTTTGTGTTTCTTTTTTAAAAAAAGTTCTAAGCCTCTTAAAAAATCACCCGTTATAATGTCTGATAAAGGGCAATAGTCAATTGCGCTAAATAGTTACCCGAATTCACGTGGTCAACAAACGATCATTTCAGCTGTCAAACCATGTTCTTCTCTTTTCAACAGTTTCATAGACATGGCTAAAAAGTTGGCCGAAAAAAAAAAAAAAAAAATATTTAGCACATTTGACACACTGCCATATTATGTACCTAATTATTGTTCAGAACTGTCAAATAATATTATTGTCAAAGGGTCAGTAAAAATATGCATCATACAAAAAACACACGACAACTTGACTGAATCACAAAATTTATATGTTAAATTTGATTGAACATTTTTTCTCAATAAAGTAGTCGAATGTTCATGCATTCATGCATTAACATCTCTGAGTTTGATTTACATTCGCCTGATGAATCATTGCAACTTGCGACTCAGGGATGACGTAGGTTGGGCAAAAGGGATCGTTAAAAACATTTACCATCTCTGTGACATCATATTATCTTTTTCGTATGCGGCTGGACACAATTCTACCCATTTTTCGAATGTGTTTATTGAAGTTGACACCACAAATACCTAGTCGCAATTAGGTAGGTGCTCCCTGTTCAACAAGATCATCGTGTTATTTGACTTATATTGATCACTTTACGTGCCAAACCAGGTATAACGACGCGGCGTTAATTTCGCTAAAAATAAACTGTGAGTGCTTGAATGAATGAACTAATCCAACAACAATCTTTGAGTCATGCAAGTAGTTGTCGTGACTTGGATGTGTTAATTTTCCTCCGTACATAGGTGGCTATCATTTAGGGCAATTTTTAAGGTTAGCTATATGAAATTTGTGAAAGTCCTACAATTGCCTGTTGAAATTGTTAAAAATGGCGACAAGTCCTGCACTAAACTTGTAGAAATTTACTATGGGCTTTCAGAAATAGGGTGACAGCTTTTTAATAGAGATTTATCGGTTCCTATTATTGGGGACGTTCACTTTTGATAGACCCCGATCGGTCACATGAAAAGTTCTTTTTCAGTTGACCTCTATGGAGTCGATTATTGTGACTGATTAAACTGACAGTTCGAAAACGTGGCTGACGGAGGCAAAAGCGTTACCGGCCAATTTAGTTTTTGCGATTAATCTACATCTATAGTCCAGATCAGTATAGTCGGCTTAAGGTGTATGTATGTATTTGTTTATTTAGCATACTGTGGCAACAGGGAAAAACGGCATAAGTCGACTTATGTCAAAATTTAGTTAATGTTACGATCGGATCGTAGACCGTACCCTGTTTCTAAATTTTAAATATTCCTTTCATTCAAATGTCTATTACGGTTGTTGGGTTATGAATCAGGAAAAAACGAATATTATTATTATAATTTACTAACCAATAAACATAAATGTACAGGTTAATCTTAAAAGTAACAGCCTTACGTCTGAGAAAAACGCTTAAGTCGTCTTACCACATCTAAAGTCAAACCTTTAACATGCGCTCCTGAAAAGTGGTTGAAAATGACCTTTGATGTTTTTCCTTTTTGCAACAGACAATAATTATTACATACATTTTAAGATAACTAGGTGAAAAATAAAATAAAATAGAATATTATATAAAGTACTAGCTGACCCGGCGAATTTCGTTCCGCAATTTTATTCGTTCGTATCAGTTTATGACACATATAATTGACTTTATGAGAAACATGGGAATTCAAGATTGATTCCATAAAATTCCAGCGATTATCCCTGCGACTTATTAATTGTCATAGCAAAACGGGAAATTGATACACTTGCCTTTGAATTTTCCACGCAAAATCGTCGCTTATATGAATTTCAAATTGTGTAGCGGTAAGCCCGGAATATGAAAAATATTTAAGAATTAAACACTTTGTATATTTTATTTTGTATTGGAAGTGGTACTACCCATTTTTCAATTCAATCTTTTTCTTAAAAGGCGCGGTTCTCCATATAAAGTTCTATCCCCAATCCCATCCCCTTAAGCTCTTATTTTCATGACAAAAAATAGCATATTTCCTTCCTTGGGTCACTACGAATCCACCGAGCATGATCCATTCCCGAGTTATGAGTGCACATACGGACGTCAGTCTCGTTTACATAAGCTGTACCCACACGGTTTTGCCCGTACCTTTCGTATTAAATCGCGCCCAGATTTCTCAAAGTTCCAAATGTACAATAATAATTTCATTTATACAACTTTAGATATACCTAGCGTTTGAATTTTCTGTTTTTTTTTGAATGGGAGGTGCTACAACCCGTTTTCCTACCCACCTACTTCTTCATACCCTGATTATCTTTTACAAAGTGCCACCTATCGGGTCCAAAACTATCCTATTTTTAAAACTTTAACCAACCATACAAAAATAGTGTCCTTTCTATCCAACTGTAACCAACCATACACACACAAAATTTCATTTAAATCGGTTGAGTAGCTTGGGGGATCGACAACAGCGCCACCTATCGATTATAAGATTATACGATTTTTAATGTTTTTTTTTTGTATGGGCGGCGCCACGCCCCTTTATCTAAGTTCGACCAATCTTAACAGGAATACTTCTGGGCCAATACCTAGGATTGTGTGTAAATTTGAACTCAATCGATTGGGTGGTTTTCGAATTATAATATTTTGAATGCCTTTTTTTTGAGGGAGGTGCCACGGCACTATAACCACCTAATCGATTGAGTTCAAATTTACATAAAATATTAGTTATTGTCCAAGGAGTATACCTGTGAAGATTAGTCAAAATTGGACAAAGGGGAGTGGCACCGCCCATACAAAAAAAAAAAAAACATTAAAAATCTTATATCTCATGAAACAATACACCTACAAAGACCGTATATACGTAAGAACCATAATAAACTTCACCTTTCATGAAAAATTTATGGAATCAAAATCAGTTCACGCATTCCAGAGAACATTGGCGACTAACACAATTAAACTTAATATTATATAAATAGAATAGATATATAAAGTATATAACTACTAAGTAGTTGTTTAAATCTTATTAAAACTGCTTCGTTTTTAATCTAACTCGTTAATTCAATAAATTATTTTAGCCCTTTATACATAAGTATGTTCTGAGTTCTTTGGTCTCCATAAAATTGCAATCTAAAATTTGAATTTGATCTTATTACTTGTTGATTATAATATGGTTCAGCATCTTGTTTATATTGTAAGTTTGAAGGTAGATAACTAGAAATAATTAAATGCTTCATTTTAAACACAAATAAAACAGCATTTTAGGTAGGTAATTCTTTGTTTAATATTTAACCACTTTAGGCATAATAACATCCACTGAATTGATGTATTAAAGCTGCGCACTTCAGGATAATCCTCGTGGATCGGTTTTGTTTGATCTGGAGTCGGTTAATATCATTCGTATTCCCCGTTTATAGTGTCGTTGAACAAAATTCAAAGTGGGGTCTTATAATCGTGTTGTATATATTACTTGCACACATTATTTTAATATTTTTACGAATTCTTTTTAAAAACTCAATTTGTTATAGTTTTTTTTCGCAATGATATTTAAATGTGTATTAAAATTTAGTTGCTTATCTAAAACAACTCCGAGATATTTGATTTCTTGCACTTGTTCAACTGGTTCATTAGCAATATTTAAATTTGCGTTGAATTCAATGTTTATGACCATACATTTTGATTTACTAATGACCAGTTTTAGCTTATTTACACTTAACCATATGCAGGCGTCGTTTAAGTCACTATTAATATTTTCTCGTAATAAGTCAATTTTTTTACCGCACGCAGATAAGATAACTATAGGTTTTGGCCCAAGGAAGAACATGGGCTACTTTTTGTCGCGAAAACAAAACCATAAGGGGATGAAAGAGGTTATAAATGTACTTTGACAAATAAAAAAATAAAAATAAAAAAATGATAATAATAAACCAGTATCGAAATCGAGGAGTGTCACTTGAAATACAAGAATAAAATTATTTGAAATCTTATTGTATTATTTTATATCCATATTCATTCTATATTATTTCTTTGCGGGGAAATTGTGTAGGTGCGCGGAAGCTGACGGCCTATTCGATAGGTGGCGCTTTAGTCGATCTCCTAAACTACTCAACCGATTTCAATGAAATTTTTTGGCTGTATATGGTTCGTTACGGTTTGAAAGATAGGACTATTTTGGTATGGATGGTTGCAGTTTTAACGACAGGATAGTTTTGGACCCGATAGGTGGCACTTTGTAAAAGATAGAAACGTGGGTCGTGGACATCTCCTATTCAAAAAAAAAAAAAAAACAGAAAATTCAAACGCTATTCCAAAGTTGTATAACTGAAATTATTATTGGACATTATGCACTTGCGAAATCTGGGAGGGATTTAATGCAATCGGCACGGGTAAAACCGGGTGCGTACAGCTATATATAAAAGAGATTGACGTCAGTATATGCACTTATGTATAACTCGGGAATGGATCGTGCTTGGTGGATTCCTATTGGCCCAGGGAAGGACATTTATACTTCCAATACAACAAAAAATATTTAAAAATTTATTTTGATGTTCCGGGCCTACCTATCCCTGCCAAACTTGTCAGATTGTGCAAAATGACGATGGAGAATGCTCGCTGCTCCGTAAAGGTCGGAAACAATCTCAACGAGACCTTTGATGTCAAAAAAGGATTTAGACAAGGCGACGCGCTGTCATGTGACTTCTTCAACATCATTCTTGAGAAAATTGTGCGAAACTCACAAGCCAACAGAGGCAGAGGCACATTTTTCCATAAGTCTGTGCAGCTACTTGCATACACTGACGACATTGACATTGTTGGCAGAACACAGCGAGCTGTTACTGGAGCGTTTGCTAGTACAGAAGCGGCAAAAATGGGTTTAGTGGTGAATGAGGGTAAAACAAAATACATGCTGTCAACAAGAAGGGACACACAACATCGACGAATCGAACAGAACGTCACGATAGACAGCTATAACTTTGAGGTAGTTAGGGACTTTGTCTACCTCGGCTCCGCTATAAACTCTGATAATGACATCACATCAGAAATCAAGCGAAGAATCACTCTTGCCAACCGCTGTTTCTTTGGCCTAAGACGGCAATTGATTAGTAAGGCCTTGTCAAGGAGCACTAAGGAGATTCTATATAAGACTCTCATCATCCCTGTCCTGCTCTATGGCGCAGAAGCATGGACCCCAGCAAAAACGGATGAGGATCTTCTTGGTCGCTTCGAGCGCAAAATTCTTCGGGTGATTTTTGGTCCCGTTTTGCGTTGACGGGATTTGGAGGAGAAGATTTAACAGCGAACTCTACGAACTGTACAGCGACATCGACCTGGTCAGAAGAGTACGCATTAGTCGTCTAAGATGTTTAGGACATGTAGAGCGAATGGACACCAACGCTCCGGCCCGGAGAGTCTTCGATTCCAACCCGGAGGGACAACGCAGTAGAGGAAGACCTCGCCTTAGGTGGCGCGCGCAAGTGGAAGGGGACCTCAACCAACTTGGAGTGCGCAACTGGAGGCAGCTAGCTAAAGATCGCGCTAACTGGAGAGGCGTATTGGTTGAGGCCCCAGACTGTAGCGCCACCTTAAGTAAGCAAGTAAGTTCCGGGCCTACCGCTGCACAATTTGAAATTGAAAGTCGGCTCAGTCGTCGCGTTTGATTTGATTGTGAAGAAACTCAAATCAAATGTCATGCAAGCGACGATTTTGAGTGGAAAATTCGAAGGCAAACATTCTAATTCCGTTAATTCCGCTTATTCAGACGGATTTGAAATTCGTATTTAAGCTCATCAATTTCCCGTTTCGCTATGACAGTTAATAAGTCGCAAGGACAATCGCTGGAATTTTGTATCAATCAATCTTGAATTCCCATGTTTCTCATAAAGTCAGTTATATGTGGCGTAACCTTCCGCTTTATACGTCGTGTAGCGGAAAGCACTTTAGTGAAAAAGCAGAGAGCTGTATTGGTCAACTATTTCTATTGTATTTAATATAACTATTGAATAAGGATTTTTAATTATTATTTTCATTACATTAACCAATTTGGGCGAAACGAAGTTCGCCGGGTCAGCTTTAGTTTACAGTGTTGTGTCGTTAAGCATTTGACACTTTAAACGAACGTTTATTAACAAACGATCATTTACAAATGTTATCAAGGCTTTTGCTTAATAGTGGGTGCTTAAAGTTTGTACGTCACAGAACTTGGTGATCTAAAATTTGTATGATTGGGTGCGACATTTGAACGACACCTTATTCCGAAGATAACTATGCATAGGGCAGACTTTAAAGTCCAATCACTCTGAATGAAATATCTGTCAGGAGTATGGTACTTTTCAGGCTGTAGGTCCCTGGTTTCCATAAAAATAAAAATTTTCGTTTTAACCCATAACTTATTTGCAGGTTTCGATGACTTGGCATAACCTAACTTTAGAATATTTTCACCCAACAACCGGTACCTAACTAAAAAAATCTCGGTGTAGCCACATATGTGTCAAGTATGCATATTTCCAACTACCATTCATACTCATACATCAAATTCTAATCGTTACTTCATCTGCGACTTTCTGTTCTCTATGGTGGGTATCCACCAAAGCATAAAAGTTCTGCATAAGAAAAGCATCGCACTTTTTAAGGTTCCTCCACATACGTTCATATTTTCGTCTTGTCTGAGTTGCTGCTTTATTTTATCTTCCGTCGGTTTACTCCCATGCAAGAAGCATCAATCGCTTTGAAACCACCTTCGGTCCTCAACTATGTGAGTACATGTACACGATGGAGTCGTTGCAGTAATTATGCAGCAATAGCACGCACACACTTAAGTGTACTGCATGCATCATGGACGACCGATCCCTCGACTGCCACCTGCATATTACAGCAAATAGAAAAAATAGCGGTATGGCATGTTGTTTTTCGCCTGATATTGCATGGGCACTATCGACAGCGAAGTTTACCGTAATCAAAATGGCGAAACAGTAAACAAACTAGTATTCCTATAGTCGTACAGTTGTCGTGCTTCAACTGACAGAGAGGTGGCAAAAGCATGCAGATTTCTGACTCACCTTGCCGCTCATCGACAACTCCACAACACAAGTGATCGACGATGAGTGTAAGTTCAAGTGGGAGAGAGTGATTTTCAGAAAGAAATCCCAATGGTCTCCTATAATGCATATCATTTCAAGGAATGTCGATAGGTGTTGAAACAGGTGGAGCAGGGTTGTGTTTTATTTGCCAAGTGACCCTAATTACACATTTGCGTCATATATCTATACAGAGCTGTATCGCCTTGGACTCGTTGATTGTTCTTTTGTTGTGCCTTTTCCCGCAATTTGTCATTTCTATTGAATTTTCGGCACTACCTAGTTACTTTATTGTTCCGCCGACAATAAAACTTGGTTGGCGCGTATTTTGTGTTCTAGTTAGTTTAAATTTATTGAGTCTGATAAACTGCGCTGCGCCCAGCCACAACTGACTCACATGATATTGGCAAAAACTGGAGATATGGAGAGAGGGAGAGAGAATTTTTTAGAACAGCTTACTAGAATATCATCATCTTTTCATTATCATCGCCGTCGTCCGCAGCAACTTGTCTGATAAACGACGAAAACCAGTTTTATCCTCACCCCACCGCATCCGCATCCTATTTGCTTTTAAATCTCAACTGAGGTATATGCTTCAAATTGTTAAGCGAAGAGCACACTCTTTCATACTGGAGCTACCTGTCTGCCTCCTCTCCAATGTCAACAGCATGCGGGTTGGTTGTGTGTGCACAGAGTTTGAGTCAGTGTTGCCAGGTCGTGGGGGATTCCCCTTTTTGTGGGGAATTTCAAGAAAAAAATATGCGAAAGGGGAAAAGGGGAATCTTCGCTCTTTCAGAACGAAATGTGGGGAAAATAAAAAAAAAAAAAATTTCAATACTTCACTCCAATATTGGGCACATTCAATAATCTAGTTATCTTCAGTGGACTAGATTGGTCTGGATAAGACATAAACTGAATGCAAGAACTTGATTGGCCGGGAACATCACTTTTTCTACTTCAAGCACATTATGCGACCTGCAATTTAGTACTCAGTCACAATTTCTTGACTTGTCGTCGGCTACCCCTCCAAAAATGTTAACTGAAACAGCTGCTTATTTGACTGATTTCAGCCAATCAAAACCGAGATACATCTAGTCAGATGGCTGCAGTCAGGATTACTAAACTAGAAGCTTGAACGTCCCCATTGCCTTTTAAATAGAACCAGGGTTAAGTATCTTAGCTTTCGCTCAATGCTCCGAGCCAAAGAGAAATGGCTCATATTATTTGAACTTCTCATCTGTTACCCAATAAGTTTGATAAACATAATTTTTCACTTTATTATAAACTTTTCAATACATTTTTAACATAATTATGCTACAGCCATATAAAATCTGTTTTGTTCTCCTATCAGTTTTTCAGCTGTCACTTGTTTTTTTCTTCTTATTTGACACTGACGTTGTTGCGAAATACCCTATAACTGGTTAAAATATTAGCCAAGTGAATGGACCCAATGATTTTTCTTGTAACTACAAAAAACTGCCTCTTGTGTGGAATGGCTCGGAAAATGGTTCAACGCTTCGTACGCAAGTAGCGCGTTTCATTATAATCGTATACCTATGACTGAGATTTATTTGCCAAAAATGTATAAGATCTAGACCGCAATAGAATAAAACCACTGCTCCTCTTAACATTATTATAATTCATTTGACGTTTTCTATTTACAGTAATTTCCCTTGTGGGATATTTGCTGTGGGTGAGTGCATTCCATACATTCTGACGTTGTTCGCCATCACGTCAACAAGCCATATTCAATATGCACAAGTTCATTCTTACTAGATCAGATTCAGTTTTTATATTGGAACTTGGGTGAAAAATTTGTAAGAAGCAGTCAGTTTACTCAATATTTAGATTGTGGGGAATCCATGGGGAAAACCACCACGAAGAATGGGGAAAAAGGGGAATTTAAAGGTCTGTGATGGGGAATTTCACCTAAATCGCCTGGCAACACTGGTTTGAGTCAAGTCGATCGCTAAACGGCCTTACCGTTTATTTGAATAATGATGATGCCATCCCCCAACGTTGTCACGTTCATCGGAAATGTTTTTCTTTCAAGTTTCGTTTTTATCTTCTTCTTCGTTGTTTTTTTTTTTTTTTTTTACTACCTATGTTATGAACGAAGTGTGTAGATTGTGGAAGCATCTGTGACCGGGATGTGTGTCACTCGATTAGAGTTAAAGAATGGAGTTGATGATGAATCGATTGTGGGTAAACTATTCTTATTGACGCTCTATGAGCAATGACTGTCTGGGCTTCGGCAATTGAAACACGCAATAAGTTAAGTTCTCTTCAGAGCATAGAAACTGAAATAGACAAGCAAAGCAAAAGCACCTATAACCGGTACACCTACGACGAACAAGTGCGCTTATGCAATAAATATATAAATTCAGATATTCTATTCACGTTCTGACGTTATTTTCATATAAGCGAATATATATTGCCATTGCCAATTGGATGTAATCGAGCGTGCAACCGTTGAACTTGCTGGTGCTTCCTGCCACAATTGTGCCCAACTTGATTTCCACTCAAAATGGAAGAAGCATTTTGGCACGCATTCAAAAATAAAATAAATTTCGATTACAAAGAAGGTATGTAGCTATAGATAGAGATACATACAATACATTTTTTTTTTTTGTTATTTTTTTTTGCTTATAAAACAAAAGGCATGCATGCGGGCAGTTGTTGTTTTAATTTAAACGATGTTTGGGCGCCGCAGATAAAGAAAAAAAGTGAAATCATTTAATATACGTGGGAAGAGTATCATGTGAATGTAGATACAGTGAGCCACAGTGGAAGTTGTGTGAATAGCAATAGATACACGGTTGCAGTACGGGATGGTGCGCCAACTGCATTGGCATTCCTCCAGCGCACGTTCACCTTTAAAAGAAAGTGGATTTGACTGGGAGCATGCTTGGAGATGTTTGCGAGCACAAGTGGTGTAGGTCAAGTTCTTTTGACAATTCGGTTGAACACAGTGAAATATGTCATCACTCTTCAGAGTTGCCGAAGGTTGCGGAGGATTCAAAAACGGAATCACCCGTTTTTTCACTACACAAATCTGTCTTAATTGAGTGCCGTCTACTGACGACGGTGTTAATTAACTCGACCAAGTCTTATCGTTTTCACAAAGTCATCTACCTGTTAATTGAGGACTGTTCGCATGAGAGCGAACTGCGAACAAGCAAACATTTTCTACATTTTGACATTTTTTTCTTATGTAACTACGATTTTCTTGATCGCAGCAGATCATGAACTTTAGCCATCGGCACATTGGTATAGTAGCAATTTATAATTTGAGGTTAAGTACGAATAAATTTTTCATACCTACACAGATTTGTGGATCGCGACTTCGTTCTGTGGATTGTAAATATAAAGTCTGACACCTCGCTGCTAGAATGTTTCAGTTCTCGGAAAAACAATTTTTTTTTTTTCTTAAATTTCTCTAGAAGTATTTAAGTAGTTAAGACCAGCGTTGCCAGCTAAGGACTATTTTTTCGCAGTAAATTGTTTAAAAAAATGCAGTTGATTTAATTTTTTGGCAGCAGATTTAAATTTAAATAACAAAAATGTAGTAGGCATGTATGTTAAAACCATTTTTTTGTTTTTTAATGTACAGATCCAATAAAGTAAAATGATACAAAAATTGATTAGTTCGAAGTTCATTTTCATATGAATTATCCTTTCGACCAAACCCAAACTAGGCAGTCAATTCCGGTTCATTATCTGTTTATAAAAAAAAATACATTTTCAAACAAAAGAACGTTGCGTGGATTTTACAAAACTTTTTATTTGTTTTTCGAATTTTAGCAAAAACAAATGAATATTATTATACCAGTTAAATACCTGGAATAGTATTTTTTTTTTTTTTAGAAAATTTGGTTACATAATGAGACTTTTGTGTCAGGCACTCTTCTAAATGTCAAAAAATTTCAAGCTATAACTTTCTCCCGTAAACGTCATCCCCTGAATCAAAGATCATATTTCATAAACAACGAGTCTGTCTCCACTGTTTCATCTATTCGTGATCTGGGCATTATCTGCGACGCTCAACTTAATTTTCGACATCACATCGACAGCATTATTAACAGGGCTTATTCTGCAGGGTTTGTTAAACGTTTGTCGAAGGAGTTTTCAAACCCCTATGTCACTAAATCCCTATACGACGTTTGTTAGACCACTTCTTGAATATGCCAGCCAAGTCTGGTCACCTTACCATCAGGTACATATTTTGAGAATCGAAGCTGTCCAGCGTAGATTCATTCGTTTCGCCTTACGTGGACTTGACTGGGATGACCCTCACAATTTACCTCCCTACGAGAATCGCCTAAAGTTGCTCAATTTAAAGGCTCTTATGACTCGTCGCGATATCGCTGACATAATTTTTATTCATCAGTTACTATCTGGAAACATATTAAGCAACGTATAAAGCAATTAAATTAAATTAAAATTATAAGGTAAGCGTAAGAGGTATGATACCTCATACCGAAAAAAAAAAAAAAAAAAAAAAAAAACTATTTTGCATAGTATTTTATTCAATGAAAATAGACAAAGCAAGTTAACCACCGAGCAATTCATTTCCATCATCTGAATCGTCTTCGTTTTCCATTTCTATATCTCCTTATGGAATTGGTGTTTTGTATTTGGCCTTTGAAGAAATTCTACGAAGCAATTTCAGCTTTGTTTTGAGGTATTCAAAGAAATCAACGCATGAATATCTTAACTTACATTGTGCAGTGTTTTGAGAAAAAAGCAGTATGCAGTTTTGGAGTTTAAAAAAACAGTATAATACTGCGAAAAGCGGTAAGGTAAAGTCGGTAAATATGGCACCCAATTTTTTTTTCGTTACAACTCAAAAAATAAAGCATAATTATTTTAAATTAAAACATAAATATATTAACTTTTTGTTTATTTAAAAAAAAAATAGGAACATAAATATAATTCATACTTTGAAACATACTGAAATTTGTAAAAGCGTAAAAGTTAAAAAAAAAACTGAAAGGTGATTTGACATCCCATAGGTGGGTGATATGGTAATGTTCTCTTGGAGTTTTTTTCCCACACTCGCTACAAGTATTTTAGAAAAGATGTACACGAGTACACAATGTACAAATAGTCGCAATTTCTAATAAAAATCATACAAAAAAACGTTCTGAAATTTACCACCGGTGTACATTATGTAATGGGTGTCATATCTCCCAAATGACGTTGTACTTTTTTTTTTCACGAAAAACATGATTAGAAGCTTACATGCAGTAATAATGACAAATGGAAGTAAGCACACACGATAGGTTTTTTTTTTTTTTTTGTCACAATGAACACTGGGCACCGAATACTTTTGGGAAACCGTGAAATTAAAGAAGGTTGTTACTTATTAGTTGTAAAATACTATTCTTTGAGACTTCCTTAAGGTCGTCGAAAGATGTATTCCTAACGATCTTTGTCTTGTCCCTAGTGCCTGACAGGCGGTTATGTTTTGAATGAGAGTGTCCTTTCGGTTGCTTCATTGCAACTGGGTCAGTACATTTTGTGTGGTATGTCCAGTCTGACTGAATGATCCTTTATAAATCCTTTTCGTCAGCTTGTTCGTTTCCAGTAACGTTGCTATGCACTGGAACCCAAAACAGGGTAACATTGAATTGATCAAATGAGGTCATTCCTGCATTCTAGCACTAACTTGGAGGTTAGTCTTGATGTCAGCTTTGCTGTCAGTGGATATGTCTAGCTTCTGCGTTCTGCTTCGGACTTACTTTCCTGTTTTGTTGGTAGTTGTCTGAAAGCAAAGAGTTAAACTCGCTGGCGGTATTCGGAACCCTATTCAATAACACTTAAGCACAACTCCTAAGGAAGAGTTAAATTAAGACCCAACAAATATTTCTACACCTTCTTTCTTAAAGTTCTTCCTATGATTCGAATAACAGCTTTCTAGTCATAATAGGCTCCTATTTTTTTTTCATGTGACAGAGGATTGCTGAAACGGAACATAACTATTTTGATTGGGAATTTCTGAACTTAATTCCACCTTGGATATGCTGTCATCAGTTTTGGCTTGTGAGCTTTAGTGAATCTTCTTAAGTGTATAATCTTTTTTAGGGTTCCGTAGCCAAATGGCAAAAATCGGAACCCTATTAGATTCGTCATGTCTGTCTGTCCAAAGTGGTAAAATGTTGGCCCCCCTCCCCCTAACTTCTAAAATAAGAGAACGATAAAACTAAAAAAAATATATGATGTACCTAGTCCTGCCATAAGTTCTGTTACACAATTTCCATCGCTTATTGCAAACAACTTCTTGCGGGAATAGAACCGTTAACTTTTTTTTCGGAACGCATGCATTGTGTAGTAAAGAAAACTAGCCAGTTTGGTTTCAGCTTGCGATCTGCTAACATGGAGTGGGGCGTTAAAGAAAATCGAATCGCGATAATTGCGTTGCATAAGTGCGGGAAGAGTGCTGGCCAAATTTTCGAGTTGCTCAAACCACTCGGCATATCGAGAAATTTCGTTTATAGGGCTATTGATCGTTTCTCCGAAATGTCCAGAGTCGATGACAGGCCAAGAAGTGGTCGCCCACGCGTCGTCCGTACAAGTGCGGTAGTGAAGGCAGTGCGTGAGCGAATTCGGAGAAATCCCCTTAGAAAACAGAAAATAATGTCCAAGGAGTTGGAGATAGCAACCAGATCGATGTCAAGGTTGATTCGGGACGATCTCCATATGAAAGCCTATCGTCGGTCCACTGGTCATCTCTAAACTCCCCAACTGAAAAAAATTAGGCTGGAAAGATGCAAGAGACTTCTGCAGTGGCACGCGGCCAATGGCCATGAAAACATTTTGTTTACGGATAAAAACATTTTTACCGTTGAAGAAGTTTACAATAAGCAAAATGATAAGATTTATGCCACTTCATCTAAGGAAGCGAAAAAAATTGTTCCTAGGGTTCAACGAGGCCATCATCCAGCGTCCGTAATGGTTTGGTGGGGGGTGTCCCACCAAGGTGTCACATCCCTCCATTTCTGTGAAAAAGGCGTGAAAACTGGGGCAAAGGTCTATCAAGAGGACGTGCTAGAGGGTCTTGTTAAAGGCTTGACCAATACCCTTTTCAACGGAAACAGGTGGATCTTCCAGCAAGACTCTGCTCCAGCGCATAAAACCAAAACCACGCAGGAGTGGCTCAGGCTCAACATTCCTGGCTTCATAGCAGCTGAAGATTGGCCCTCGGGGAGTCCAGATCTGAATCCACTGGATTATGGTTTGTGGTCAGAACTGGAAAACATGGCCTGTAAGACTCCCCACAGAAATTTGGAAAACCTGAAAACAGCATTGACCAAAGCAGTGTCCGAGATATCCATGGATACCGTGCGTGCCTCGATAGCCCAATGGCCACTACGTCTGAAAGCTTCTGTGAAAGCAAACGGCGGCCATTTTGAATGAACCATTTTTTTTCAAATAGCCAATAATGTGGGCTAATAAATAAAAAAAAATTAATTCGATATGTTTACTCGTTTTTTTTCTATGGGACTTTGAAGTTGTAACAGAACTTATGGCAGGACTAGGTACATTACCATGTAAACTTCAAACGAAAATTTTTTGAACGAGATCTAGCGAGTAGTTTTTAAAATATCTATCAAAGTTACAACGAACTACAAGAACTTTTATGTTATGTTACTTGCTGTTTCGGAACCCTTCATGAGCGAGTCCGACTCGCACTTGTCTTACTTTTTTTTAAATCTTTGTTGGCATCAATTGTGTCGGTGAGAATGCTTCGAGTATTTTACTTAAAATCGTTCCGCAAAACTTGATTGGCGGTGATGTAAAGTTGTTATCGATCTAAACTACTTGGAGCTTCTTCATGTCAATTGTGAAATATATTTGATAGGTTGTGAACTTTAAATAAAAAAGTTGTGGACTTACTGGGCCATAAAACGACACCAATTAAGGAGACTAATACCTCTGTAGTTCAATAAAGCAAACAATGTTGAAGTTCTCTACCAAAAGTATTCTTTCACTGCTTTAAATAGCCGTCTCGCCCAACGAGCTTATATAGGACTTGATTTTGGAGATTACTATACTCCAATTCGGCTGTGTGAACAAAAATGTTGGCTTGCATCGTCTAGATTGAATGGTTCTTCCTGCTCGACTGCAGATGTGTTTTTTTTTTTTTTTTCCATATCTTCACACCGAATATGGCTCTACTACAACTTCTCATCTTCTAAGGTTCGTATCTTGTTGATTTGATACGTTCTTTTTCTTCTTTTTACATTGTTGCGTTCTCTTTTACCTCCTGAGAAGCCTAAGTTTTCTCATAATTTTTTGCTTATTGAGGCGAAGAACTAATAGAAAACACGTTGCGTTTATCTGCTCAACTCAGATTTTAATGTAGAAAAAAGAAAAGAAAGATTGAGAGCAAGTATCTTATAAACCTAGGTGATAAAAGATTAATGGTAGCAGGGTGCGTGTGAGAAAAATTATGAATAATATTTTGATCACATTTTAACAAGAACTGCTTTCAACTTCGGCACCGCCACAAGCTTGCACGGTACGTTACTAGAAAACTTTAAAGATGTCGTCAGTCGCAACATGACATTGAGGGGACGAACCAGTGCAGTAGCATAGTAGCGTAGGTTCGGGTAATGTGGAGTACCCTTTCTGTACCAAGATAACTAACGCTTTGTAACTACCACACAACTAACTTACGGTAGGAGGTCTGTTAGCGAGTCAGTAACTCTTAGAAACATGGTTCCTGTCAAAATGACAAATGAATTAAATTTAAATTTGAAAAAATTTTGTCCCACTTATATTCAGTGTTTTTGAATAATGTAAATATGTTAGGGCAGGACTCGGTTACCATCGCCCCAACTCGAAAAAAACGCTATGACAATGTTTACAAATAAAACATTCAAAAATAAATATAGATTTTCAAAAGAAAAAATGGTTGCTTTTTTTTTCTTTTTCATTTGTCACAATTGAATTTTACTAGCTAGCCGTAATGCCAGCCAATGTGTAATAGTTTTTAGTACAATTTGGTTAGGTGATGCCAGCTCTAAGTACATAGCTAATTTAGAGAAAACATCAGTTAAGGACTATTCACATGAGAGCGAATTGGGAACTGCAAACACGCGAATATTCATAGTTTCTGACATGAAATCATGTTTTCATTCACATGAAATCTTTTTTTGGTCGCAGATACCCGCGTATTAGTTTCATTTTTAAAGTTAAGTTCGAACGAATTTTTCATTCGTGGGTTTGTGGATCGCGACTGTTGTATGTGGATTGTGAATAAAGTGTGACAGTTCGCGGCAAGAATTTTCAATTCGCAGGAAAATTGCTTTGATTGTTAATTTAGCTGTTCAAATCAATTGAGAGTCATGTCTTTCTTAGACTAGATGGTAGATTAATTAAATATAATAATATAATGGTTTTGTGATAGAACAAATAACAATTTTCAATATTTATTTAACTATGTGCTAGGTAACATATGAGTTAGAGAGTAGTTACGGTTTTTTTTTATTAATTCGGCTGTAAAATAACGATATATCAGAATAATAATATAGTATTGCGCAAAAATGAAAGTTTAGGGGAAGAATATAGGACAGCAATTGGTTCTCTGCATAAGTTAACTTATGTGTAGTAATATATCGCACTAATATTACAATACTGTAGTAGGTAAGTCAAAATGTGACTTTTTTCAGAATCGTCGAAAAACTGATAACTCACATCCTGTTAAAGATTATAAAGAAATTAATACTTTATTACGATTGTTAATAAAAATAAAGAAATAATATATTTACTTATTATTTTAAATATTGCAGATAATAAATATATTTCCAATTTTTGCGTTAAGAATGTATTGAATGTATTGCATTATGCTAACGACGCGACGGTTTTATTGATGCGTAGGGAATTGAGTTTTACGTTTGAATAATGATCTATCTTAAATTTGACAAATTTTGAGTTACTACAGTTTTGTAATATTAGTGCGATATGTGTTCCCCTAATTTTCAAGCGAAAAAGAGATATGGCAGTCTAAATTATCCGCCTGCTCCACATTACCCGAACTTACTCTAACATTATGTCAATTAACCCGTTTTCAGTATTATGGTTTTTCTGCTTCCCTCATCACCGAGGATGCTTTTAACGTCACACTTAGGACATTGTTGGTACATTTTGTCGATGTGCTTGTAGTCACAATCTCTGGTAGCAACATTTTTTTCGTTTGTGGTGGAATGAGTTCACATCAGGCTATCAGCTATTGGTGAATTCAGGCTGAATACGGATTGTCAAAAGATGAACGTCACACGTGCCTAACTCTGTTGCGTAAAACAAATCTATACACTAACGCTGCCATGAATATGATAGCAATTAGTGACTATTCCACGTGCAGGAAGTCGTTGTTCTTCTTCCTGCTACGACTTCTTGGTAGTAAACTGGATATCAACACAAATCATGTGTACTCAAGAAAATCCCTTTCTTTAAAAATGAAAATACGAATTTTTCTGTAAAAGGACTGTGAGCATTATTTGTACTTCATCACCCTTATATTTGATGTTTTCTATGTCAAAAATATCCTTCTTGTGCTTCATAGGTTTACCACACCTTTTTTCAAATTAATCATGTTAAGAGTTGCAAATTCTACACGGCTGACCTTAAAACTTATAGATCTGCTAGCTCCACTGTCTGTATAATATCAGGACGCCTGTTTCTAACATAGAAATTCGTCAAACTTCGGAAATATAACAACTCGCAGTTGCTTCACTGCTTTTACAATCAAATTCTGATTAGGAAAAGTAAGTTTCATAATTAGATACACAAAACAGCAAAGGTATGTTTGTACCTATGTATTGACAGCAGCTAAGTCGTAAGACCCTCACACACCTACTGCGTCAACTATTTGCTTTTTTCTGTTAAAGCTTAATACCTTTAAGCTCGCATCAAATTATATCAACACAAACCATAGGTATGTGTACAAGCATGTGCATATAGCTCTGCTAAACTTGCAATTAGTCACAACTATTTTAATTTTGGACATTTTGTGAATGATAACTTATCGCCTTATCAGTATTTTATCTTAATTTGTTTTAACTGAGCTTTCCAACAGTTTGTGGTTTGATGTGGAATGTATCAGCAAGTGACCTTCAAATTGTTTTCATCATACTGAACAGCATACCTACAAAGCTGATAAAGCCAGCCGTTCCATGCGATTGGAGGCTTTTATTTGATTGTTCCTCTACATGTATTTGTATTTCCTAATTTATTTTTATTTTTCGTTTCAGGTTTAAAAGTTCAACAGAAAAACGCAAAGTAAACTAGAATTTCACTGTGTAAACTTAGTGACAGGTTACATCCCCCACTTCTGGACGGGAGAAAAGTCAAGTAATCATTTAATTCAATTAGGCGCCTCAGCAACACAAACACAAACACACACTAACGCGGAGACTAAGTGTCACCTTTATTTGGCCAGTTACCTGAGCACCACCATACATGCAAGTTGTTCGTTCCGCAAATCAAATAAATATCAGATTACATGAATTCAAAAAAGAGACGGAAATTTTGCCAATGCCGCCCCATCAAAATCGATCAACTTAATCGACACTGATTAGCAGCGCGGAATCCCTACACTGGGTTTGCTAATCGCCAATACTAGAGAGCAATTTCAATCATTTATGGGGCCAGCAACAGTCCCCATAAGTTGCTTTATATTGATTTAAAAACGAAACTTAAACGACTGATTTTTATATAATAAATTTATTAGGTAACATTATATACTAATTTGTATATAAAAGAAAGAAGATTTATTTACTAGTAAATGGCATATCATTTGTGATACTATTAACTGTGCGAGAGGAACTACCGACGACGAGCCCATCCCAAATGGCCTGCATCTTTTTTTGCAAATATGTAGTTGTTTAGTTGGGCATTGTAGTTTTGTCCTTTTTAACTGGTGATATTTGGAAAGGAATACGCAAACTTTTTTGCTCATTAGAAGAATTTGTTATTCTTCAAGTGTAAAACAAAACAGGAACAAAGAAGACAAAAACAAAATGTCGTTCATTAACAATCTGAAGAAGGTTTTCCACCTTGGCGGTGGCGAAGCCAAAAAGAAACGTCTCTATAATAACATCAAAATGGATACAAATCCAGCGGAATACTGGGAGATGGTAGGCGAACTCGGTGATGGTGCCTTCGGCAAGGTGTACAAAGCACAGCACAGGGAGACGAGACGTTTTGCAGCGGCTAAGATGTGCACCCTGGAAGATGAGGAGAACCTGAGCGATCACATGGTGGAGATTGACATTCTGTCGGAAATCAAACACCAGAATATTGTGGAACTCTACGAGGCGTTTTCAATCGATGATAAGTTATGGGTGAGTAGGACTTTTATTACTGTTTAATTTCAATGAGTTTTTTAAATTTTAAACGGGCTGGTATATTTTAATTTTAAAAAATTTAAACCGTGACCGTCGTTTATTTGACTCCTATTCTTGACGGTATATCAGCGTTCTTCACTTCTTACCAATGGAATTCTAAGGAACATTGTATACAACACCACACTCCAGCTAAAGTTTGAAAATAACTTTCAAGTCACCATTACTGGTATATTATTCTTGAATGCTGGTTTGATCCACTTCTTCGTAGATGGATCAACAACTGTTCTTTTAGTTTGCGATGCTGCCTTCTCCTAACGACTTTATCCGAGTCTCTTCGTTCTTGCTCCCTATGAAGAATTCGTTATCTTAACTGAAAGAAAACTAGATATCCGCTGAAGATTATCGTATCTTCTCGGATAAGTAAGCGACAAGCTCTCGAAATTTGTCTATATAAACTCTTTAGTAGACCGCAAAAGCCAACACCATACGCCAGTTTTGCGTGAATTAAGCCTTAAATGGATAGGTTACATTGCCTATCAGCGCTACAATAGGTCTTCATTTTCTGCATCATCGTCATCATCATCATTATATTAATAACATCCGAAGGTTCCTGACAATTTTTTAGTATTTATAATGAAACAAGTAGAATGAAACTTATATCATTCGAATGGTACTGTACCATAGATGTGCACAGACAAAAAAATCGTGGGTATATGTCAACATTAAGACTGGTAAAATGAAGTCAAGAATTCCCCATACAAAATGTTTATCAGTTAAATTAACCCATTTTGATGACATTCAATTTGTCGCCACCATATTGGGAACGTTCGGATACCTAGTTTATGTAAAACGTCAACTATACTCTGTCCAAGAAAAATTGTCAGTACAGGCCATATGGAGGAGCTTTTTTTCTACCAGTGGTGCCTGTAGCTACTCTCACGGCACTCTAACACAAGATTTGCCACTGAAATAAAAACGAAACCACTGGCATTCCAAAGAATTTGTTGTTGTAATTCTCCCTCGAATTCTCCTGAAATTCGCATACATTCCACAATAACCAGTCTGCCACACAGCCGCGGGCAGAATGAGCACGATCGTCTTGCGTTCGCTTGCTATTATCATCAACCAAAATAAGCAGTGTGTCCTGTGTGTGTGACTGAAGCACATCAGAATCAGAAGAGTGTTACCATATGTCAATGGAAGAATATCATTAAGGGGTTTTCTTTGAATTTTGTCAAAGAACTTTCGGTTTTGGTGCTTTTTGGAGCTTTTTGGAGCTTTTGAGAGCGGCATATTATTTGGGGTGCTGCCATTCGGTTTTAATTTGTTTGTATTTCTGAAAGATCCAATAATATTCAGTTAAAACATATTTTTTAATGTTGTCTTTTGGAAATAAAGTTTATTCGTGAGGTGTTTTAATGCATTCATTTCATTAACGCAACAAGTTATCATATGTGCGTTGTAGAGATATTACAATAAATAAATAGTGATTACTAGGGCAACTCAACCGGATTCATGCAAAAGCATAGTATTTTTTTTGGTATAAAATTTGATTAAATATTTTAATATAGAAAACTAAGTACAAATTTTCAGCCTTATTCGTTAGGGCATATTTTTGCATGTTTTGGTAGGTATAAATTCATATTTCACTTTGTAGAGCATATTTTTCACACTGAAATATCAAAATGATGAAGCAGGTGGACCTATACTGTTTATTTTCGGTCGTTGGGTTTAACCACATCCGGTCACTCCTCCCCAGTAAAGCAGATGCCTTGAAAGGATTTTATGATCCTTTTTGTGCTACTGTTTCCGCGAAGTTCTGCATTGACGTGTAGTTATTTTTTTTACAAATATGTAATCTAGGTTCTACGTCTATATTCAAAAATGTATGTACATGCAAAAGTCCAGTCCTTTTACCATCTGTTTAGGTATATGACATCGAGTCGTGGTTATATCAGTTAGTATTCTACTTGCCTGTTTGTGTACATGTAGTTTTTTTGTGTTACATTTTTTTTTTTTTTTGTTTGCTGGAAAACCAACTAAAGCGATTAGGCCTACTGGGGATACCCTTTAAAAGAAGCGAATATTAGAAAAGGAAAACTAAAAAGATAAACGGAATGTATTTTGTTCAGCAATATTTTTATTTTAAATTGGAAGATGGTAACCCTAACAGTATTGCTCTCTGAGTTATAGCGAATTATCATACACACTACGGTAACCCTGTGAGAGCTTAAAAAAGGGACCGATTTATGTAAGTCGTTGCAACCAGACTGAGAGACAAACATCCTATCTTCCTTGTACTGACAATTTTTCTTGGACAGAGTATAGATTTGTCTCGACTAGGTATCTGGAATTGTTTTTGTATTCTCGTTATTGTTTGATTTTGCTCTTTTTTATTTGGAAAAGGAAATTGAAAGGTTGTATTTTTTACCATGAATTTTATTGCTTCTACCATTGTATTTCATCTCATTTTAAATTATCCATAAATAATAAATTCGTAAACGTATGGTCATGTTTTAACAGTTAACACTATACAATTACTGAGTATCAATGAGTTGGCCTTGAGCTCAGTTGTCTTGGAGGTTTTGTGTGGGTATGAAATGTCCGAGGATGAGTTGCGATGGCTTAACGTGCATGCTTTCGATAGATATCGGATGACTGCAACTCTGCATTTTCACACTTCTCCAACAAATATGCAGTAAAGTTTTGGAAACCTATCAAATGTGTCACAAAACGTTTAACGACAAATGAACATTTTTCGTTTTCTTGAAACTTCTCAAACAAGTCATAAGCATTTCATAACAGCGTGTCAAACGCACGATAGTTTCTAAATTGTTATTAAATTATTGATGGAGTAAAAACATCTGCTTTAACTATGGCTCTGTCTCTGATTGATATTCGCAGGAAATTTTCGTGACATTTTCTCAATGTAGCAGACAAAATAAAAACCAATCGCAATAGTGTTTTCATCAAAAAATTCACCGCAGCAAATTAAAAAAAAAACTTCTATAGTATAAAACCCTTTTATTTCGAAAGCAAGCCATTTCATAATTTTAATGCCGTAACACTGAGAACAAACTGCGAGACAACACTCTGTAACTTAATTAATGTTCCTTTGTCCCTCGTGTTTTTCAGATGTTAATTGAGTACTGTGACGGCGGTGCCTTAGATAGTATTATGGTGGAATTGGAGAAACCTTTGACCGAGCCTCAAATATCCTATGTATGTAAGCATATGACAGAAGGCTTAAATTTTCTACACAAAAATAGAGTTATACATCGAGACTTAAAGGCTGGCAACGTACTACTGACCATGGAAGGCGGCGTTAAGTTGGGTAAGTACATTTGTGTGTTGTGTGTGCGTTCTGGAACTAAAGAAAAAAACTTAATTGGAGACGGGTCAATCTATTTATATCAGACACATTATTCAGACTTAATGCTTGTTCATTTAAATGTTTACGCGTTCTTTCTATTTAGCTGATTTTGGTGTGTCGGCTAAAAATAAACACACACTCCAGAAGCATGACACATTCATTGGCACACCATACTGGATGGCACCCGAGTTGGTCTTGTGCGAAACTTTCCGGGACAATCCGTACGATCTGAAGGTTGATATTTGGTCTCTAGGCATTACACTCATTGAGTTGGCACAGATGGAGCCACCAAATAGTGAGATGTCACCAATGCGTGTGCTTCTGAAAATTCAGAAAAGTGAACCACCTAGATTGGATCAACCGTCCAAGTATTCGAAGGATTTCAACGATTTCTTGATTAAATCGTTAGTTAAGGTTTGTTTATTCGCATTTCCGTTGTGCTCTTCTAATATATTTTTCTATTTCAGGATCCACTACTACGGCCATCAACAGACACGCTAATGGCGCATCCATTTATTAACAGGAACCTTGATTGCAAGCCAATTAAAGATCTCCTACTAGAATACAAAGCCGAAGTCGTCGAGGAAGAAGTTGTCGACGAGGAAGCCGAGGTACTTTTTATTGTATATATTTTATTATAGTATTGTCTCTCCTTTGGCTAATTGTCCTTTACACCTGCAATATCTTATCCACAAAACGAAACCTTTTTTCTTCTTATACTTTCACGCTGCTTTGAAACGCAAATTTCTTAATTTATTGATAAACCGTTTGGCAACAAAACAAATTTTCAAACAAAATTTATAGAAAGCAAAACGTCAAGCGAAACGAAGGTCACTTTATCAGAGGGTTGGTAAGTCGTCAGACTAGTACTATACATCCAAAAAGACAAACATGACACTACAAACGAATAATGAAGAAAAAAAAAATCATAAATCTCATAATCTCAATCGTTTTTTTGTTTTACATTTTGGACTCAGACTAGTCTGGCTGTAAATATGTGAATACGATCATCCATATTTACAAAATACATATGGTTTTCTTTTGAATTGATTTCGTTTTCAGTTTTCTTAAATTTTATTTTCAATTGTGTTTTCAATCATAAGAAAGGAGCGTTTTCAAAAGATTTTTGTGGCGATAGTGATCCGACGCTAACGGATATTGGTCGCCATACTCTGTAACTTGTTATAAGTTTGATTCCTTTTTTATCGTAGTGTAGAATTGAAGTGTGCTATTTGATTGTGGTTGTTTTTCTATATCAAACAAGTTACGGAATATCGCTTCTGACTACATGTCCGAACTCCATACCTTCGTTAGTCTAATACGACAAACAGATACGAAAATTCGTGTCAATGTAGATGATGGTGAGACTCCCAGTAGCAATTTGGTCGCTTAGCTAGATCAAACAAATAGGTTTCATCTACCCGATCCTGCAACGATCTTACTCACTCATAGTAAAGGGTGTCTCAAGGGAAGCTGTCACATTTTATTTGTTTCCACTGTTGCACATTTGAGCAATCTATCTATCAGCAGTCAACTCTCTTTAGACATCCTTTACATACGTGTCGTATACGTTTAGTAGCTAATTACTTTCTTGTGTGAAATTGCACTTTTCCGTTCTGCTTTGACAAAAACAAAAAACATCGGCAAAAAGTTCGCCATATTAAATTGTCTGCTTTCACAGGAACCCCGCAACTCAGCGCTCCCACTCGACCTGGACGATGACTCTTCATCCCAACAGAGTCAAGAAATCGATAAACGTAAGATTCCGCATTCAAAGATGTTTCCTCTACTTCAATTTTGTATAGTTCCAGGCACTCCAACATCTGTGTCACAAACATCGAGAGATTCCAAAGAGTCTTCACCAGCGATTCCGACAACACCGACAGCTTCAACACCACCACCACCATTACAAACAGTACCAGCACAAACTACATCCGCGCCAGCTGTTAAAACAGAGGAGCACACCAAGTCTCAAGATAAACCATTAACTCCGCCCGCAGCTGCAGTGCAAGATAAGATTCCGCCACCACCAGCGGTTGTACAGAAACAAATAGGTCCTCCACCCCCGTCACAAAAATCATCGCAACCACCACAATCTACATCCAGAGTCGATACAAGGGCGGCCGCAGTCGCAGCAGGCATGGCGAGTGAAGTCACCGCTGAGAGCGAAAGAAAGAAGGCTGACAACACTGATGGAGAAAAGAAGGTAAGTTAGTATTGAAGTTGCTCCTAACAATGTATATTAATATTTGCGTTCACTAGGTGATAAAGAAAGAAAAGGGTAAGGCGCCACCACCCCCACTCGTTATCCCGCAGCAGCCGCAACAACAGGGAAAGAAAACTCCAGAATCAGCTGAATTGGATGCTGCAGCGCTTTTGAAGGATATAATCAAACCACCTCCTGAATTCGAGGAAGATACCAGCATCACACCGGCGAATAATATTATTGAACATAGAAGAAGCCGAGACGAAACAATTACTGTGGAGTTTAAGAGTAAAAATGATGAGAAACAAGTCATTCCTATAAGTAGAAGTAATTCGAATGACGACAAGCCACCATCGCCGACAACGTCTACCGTATCAGTAACATCCACGCCGTCAAAGACTGTTCCATCTACGACGACATCTTCCAACACATCGCTTATTACAATCAACAGCGGAGAAGAAGATAATAAGCCCGCCTTGCCCAATAGTCTAGCGTCGAACGTGAGCCAAATCACAGTAGTCACCAGCACACACCCGCCAGTAATCATTGATAATCCCCAACAGAGGATCGATACACCTACTAAATCGAGCAGCAGCAGCGAAGTCGTTATTGTGTCGAATGAACTGAACAAGACGCATGTCAATGAATCATCGACAGACGATGATTATCCATCATTGGATAGCCTGGAGCATTCACCACGCAAACAATCTAGCATGATTGTCATCAACGAAGACGAAGCGATGGACAGTGTGTCAAAATCAGCAACTGCTCCGACGAATGCCCGCAAGTTAGACGAGAGCGAAGTATTGATAGTTAGTCCAAGCTTTGTTGACGAAGACTCTGCCTATGGCACATCTTCGGCTGGAGGTGTAGATAACCATCTGTTAGACACTAGTCACGTATCTGTGGTTACAGTTGGCGAGGAGATCAAGGTAAAGGACAGCAGCCACATACGTGCTGCAGAGTCTAGTAGTGATCTCTCATCAGTAGGTCCTAGTGAATGCAGCGAAGATCTGCGCAGCAGCAGCGAGCATATACTCACCAAACCCAACAACAAAATGAATGGTGGCCAACTGGTGAAGACCACATCGGTTTCTACGTCTCGTGAGGATGTTAGCATCATTGTTAATCACAAAAAAACGCTGCCCGAGAAGCGCATCTCCCCCGACAGCAGTGTAGGCTCAATGGAATCGCGAACTCACAGCGAGTGCGGATCTGTGCGATCCAGTGGCGGAACACCCGTTCGCGGAGTCATCAAAATCGATCGCAGTGATGCCGAGAGTATTGCCACTACTACTAGTCATGATAGTCGAGAGCAAGAGGAGGATGTCATCATCCGTCGTAAGCCCTCACCTCCAAAGGTGGTGCCGACCAAAGAGGAAATCGAGCTGCGCAATTTGCGCAAAAAGACACGCAAACGCACCAGGAAATTTGAAATCGACGGCGTCCAAGTGACTACGACCACTAGCCGAGTGATCTATGGCGACGATGAGACCGGCCGTTTATACGATGACCATGTGTTCAGAAAGCAAGAACTGCGTGAGCTGAAAATGCTTCAAAAACAAGAAAAGAAGCAGCAGAACGATTTGCAGCTAAAGGAACAAATGGCCAAAGAGCAGCAGGATCGTCGCTTCGAACAAGAGCGTATTACCCTGGAGAAGACATATGACAGTGACATGGACGCCCTCGCCCGCCAACAAAAGCAGTTGATTGAGAAAACCGAACAGAATCAAGAGGCAGAGCTGCGGTCATCATCTAAACGCATACGCTCCGAACAAGAGCAGGAACTGAAAATCTTTAGAGAAAACCTCAAGCAGGAGATTCGTTTGCTGAAGCAGGAGATCGACTTGTTGCCCAAGGAGAAGCGAAAGGACGAGTTCAAAAAACGACGAGCCGCAATGGAACTAGATCACGAAGAGAAAGAAAGACAGTTCTTAGACTCGCTCAAGGAACGCCATGAGTTGCTGCTACGGCGGATAAGCGAGAAACACCGGGATCGCTTGGCGACCATTGATCGCAATTTCTTGCAACAAAAACAGAATGCCATGCGTACGCGTGAAGCCCTGATCTGGGAGTTGGAGGAGAAGCACTTGCATGAACGACATCAGCTTTCCAAGCGCCATGTCAAGGATATGTGCTTTATGCAGAGGCATCAAATGATTATTCGCCATGAGAAGGAGCTAGACCAAGTGAAGCGAATGTTGCAACGCAAAGAAGACGATATGCTGAAGAAGCAGTCGATCGAGAAGCGAGCCCTGCCAAAGCGCATCCGGGCCGAGCGCAAGGCTAGGGATCTGATGTTCAGGGAGTCTCTGAGGATTTCAACGAACTTGGACCCTGAAGTCGAACGGGAAAGGTTAAAGAAGGTGGGTTCACATACAGCATCGTTTAAGGACATGAAATCAATTTAATTTATTTTACCACAGTTCCAAGAGCAAGAAAAGAGACGTTACAACCAAGAGGAGAAGCGTTTTGAAATCAAACACCAAAAACAACTTGAAGAATTGAGAGCTACCCGCGAGGGAGCTATTAGGTAAGCACGAAAGGAGTCCTTCTTTAAAGACTGCTGAATATAATTGTGTTTACATTTTTTCATAGGGAATTGGAGCAGTTGCAAAACGAGAAGCGCAAGGCGCTAGTCGAACATGAGACTCACAAGTTGAAGGAAATCGACGAGCGGCTTCAAAAGGAGCTGCGCGAATGGAAGGAACAGCTTGTTCCACGCAAACAGGTTAGTGTTGTTTGTTTATTTCTCCAGTCAGACGGGGTGAAACCTGCATGCGAAACAAATCGGGAATGGTTATAGTAAAACATATTTTGCATGACTATAATAATTACAAATAAACATACATAATATAATATTTTCATTGATTAAGACCGAAGAAATATTCTAAAAAACGAAATTATTTTCTCTCTCTCTCTCTCTCTCTCTCTCTATCTCTTTGACTAATCCATATGCTTATCTGGAATCTATTAATATTTCCATTGCTAAAACCTTTCCAAAAATTGCTACACTTATTCTTACACAAATCTACTCTGGCTGAATGTAAACAGAAACTCGACGTCAAATTAGAGCAGATGGTGGACCAGTACGAGGCAAAGTATGGACCAGTACCGGAAAGATCAATATTTCACGGTGATATTGTCGTACCTGAACATTTACGCAACGGACGATCAATATTGCGCGGTGGTTTTCTGGGTAGCCTGACGCGATCCCGAACTTTCCTGACACTTTCCACAGACTTCTCGCAGTCGAATTTCCGTGGCTCAGCGCCAGACCTTAGTCGCAGCATGCCCAGTACACCCCTGTCGAGCACTAGACAAAAGAATCGCATCATGATGCCTATGTCGTCGGTGGATTTGGTCATAGAAGAGTCGTCATCATCGCCACAGCACAGTACTACTAGTGGAAATGTGAGCAAAATCTATATTCAGGACCCTTATAGCACCAACGCAGAAAATGGCGTGGAGATGAGGCGTAATCAGGAAGCAGCAATGCTGCCACGTCTATCGTCAACTCTTCCAAATAAGAAATATGCGCGCAACAACAACACCCAATCACACATCACAAAGGTAATAGTTGGCGGTGGCGCAAATTCTGCGCCTCGCAGTCCTGTGGATCCACAGCCACCGACGCTAACCACATTCCGTCCGATAAGCATTGATCCTTCTGTCATTGTGGTGGATCGCTTTAAAAGACCGTCGACAAATGCAGCATTACCACCAAAGACCAAAGAGAACATTCTCCATTCATCGTCGTCTTTTGCCATCAAGCGACCGTCGCTGCTCGTACAGCAGAGGAATACGTTGGGCTCAGCCCAATCGATGCACAACATTCACGAAGCTTCTGCTAAACCAACTTCACCAAATTCCCCTCCGATAGCTGTAAAGTCGAATTGGGGACCAGTGCGCGGATCGAACAGCTTCGCTGACGGTGTCAGCCTAGCCTCCTTGTCTTCATACACCATTCCGCGGGTGACACTTTCATCGGGCAGCCAGAGATTCACACTCAATGGAAAGAAACCGGCGGACAATGAAGAACTGCGTGACTCCGCAGCATGATCGCCGCAACTGCTTCCCCTATCATCTCCATTTAGATCCTTTTTCGTTTCATTTCTCTGCCACCTATGCCACTGTGACCCTGTCTCTCTTTTTTTCTATACACTTTACTGTGTTCTACTGTTTTATTTGTTATTCTTTTTTCTTTTGTTTTTTTTTTTTTGTGTTCTTTGTTCATCTTGTGCTACACACCATGATCTTGTTATATTATTTACTACACGAGTTAAGTTGTACATATCAATTCAAAGTGCCAGCATTCTTGTGCCACGGCACCATAGAAATTGAAACGAAAAACATGATGCTTTAATATTTAAACTAAACCAAAAGAAAATACAAAGTTGCCAAAAAAAGAAACTAGCTTAAAAAAAGAAGAAGATTCAAACGATGAGAAGCTAGTCTGTAGCTAAATTTAAGAGTCAATTTAATCGCATTTAAGTCAATAGTAGATGAAATTTTGTTGTAAATATATTAGCCAACAAAAAATGTATTTTTAACTTAAACCACATTCCAATAATCATTCACACACACAGCGCTTTTCCGAATTTCGTTTTTATTGCACTTTGTTTCTTGCATTTAACGCTTGCCTCCACCTCATTGCATTCCATGATAGTTACGTATCATTTTGTATTGTCCTTATCCATTCCTCCCGATCCTTAACAAAGAAAAAAAGAAAAAAAAAAAGAAGCATGAATGACAACAATATTAATGCTGATTGCTACTACATTATATTTCTGCGGCAAAAAATAAATTTTGTAATTTGAATTTAACGGAATTAATTTACTGCAATCTACTGCTACTGATGGTGGATGGGAACGTGTGTTCGAACGCTTGCGAGAAAGGTTGGTTTATTGCATATAGAAGTAGAGTGTTGCTGTATATTGTTTTTTATTAGTTGCCAAGAAAATACATTTACAAAGCAACTGTAGCGGTTTTCTTACCCCCACCCCCGTCACTTAGTCAACCAGTGCAAGGACTTGAATGTTATTTGTTTAATTTTTGTTCTTCTTCTACTTGTTTCGTTTTTTTACTCGGCGTTTGTTTAAATGTCCTCTTTTTCTGATAGACTTGTAATTTGTTAATTATATTGACCTTGAAGAACGTCGTTGCATGCATGAAATATCACTGTCCGTCGCCCTCATTATACGCATATGAATAAAACTCCCACTTGGTTGAAAAAAGAAGAAGCATTATTTCACTCATCGATGATAATACGCCCACTAGAATACTGGTTATTGTATCTTGTTTTTATGTACGTGCGATGTTTTTCAATGTGTTTACTTTACTCCCTTTATGTATTAACACATATTCAAAATTTATGTGTGGTATCTATAGATGTGCCTCTTAAGAGTTAGTGCTCCGTTTTCAATAGGTTAGGTTAGGTTAGGTTAGGTTAGCGGGTTGGCAGAACAGGGGAACCTGTACGTGCCACACTTAGATCAATGTAGATCCGTTGTGATGCCCTAGGGGCTTACTGCCCCCATACACTGGAAACCTATGAAAAACCTACGGATTAGAAAACCAGTCCGTTTTATTTACAAATTTTAGTAGGTCGTTAATGGACCTATTTGAGAGTTCCTCTAAATCCTCGAAGAAGTAACTGCCAAGGAATTTATTTCTTATGTGACAGAGTGCTGGGCAGTGACAAAGAAAGTGTGGGGTGTCCTCATGCACCTCCTCATCACCGCATCCTCTGCACAGGTCATCTGAACTGATTCCCATCTTCTTGGTATGGTATTTCAGTGTATTGTGTCCGGTGATAATGCCCACAATTAAGGACAATGATTTCTTGCTCAATTGTAGGATTTTCTCCGTTTTCTGTTTGTTATAGATTGGCCACATTTTCCTGGTTATGACACAGGAGTCTAGTTTGCTCCATCTCTCAATTGTCGCCTTTAGTGTTCTGTTCCCAATCGCCTGTCTGAGATTACAGGGGGGAATCATTACTGTGGTGTCGGCCTGGTTTAGTTCAAGGGAGGATCCCTTTCTTGCCAGCTCGTCAGCTTTTTCATTCCCAGACACACCTTTGTGCCCAGGGACCCAGCATAGTCTTACGTTGTGCTGCGCGCCAAGAACCCGCAGCTCTTCGCGACAGCTACTTACAAGCTTCGATTTTATCTCAGCGGCAGCGATCGCTTTTATTGCCGCTTGACTGTCAATGAAAAAGGTAATATCTGCATGAGGTATTGCCATCATTGCAACCTGTTTAGCAGCTGTTTTCAATAGGTTAAATGAGTGTACGCAATCTAAGGCTAATTGGTATCCGTTTGGCACTGAATTTTCTGCATTTGTACGAATACCTATAAAGACTTTATCTAAAAACGAGCAAGGATATTCAAAGTGATATCTTCAGATACCTCATATCCAAAGGACCTGGGCTGGGCGGCTGGAATTATTCAGAGTCTTTCTATTTGTTCGGGAGAACCGCTTGCTACAAAGTTTCATTCTAAGTCCAAATAACCAGTAATGAGCTATCATTTGTTTAATTACTGATGAGATGTCGCACACGAGGTAGACATTACTGTGACGTAATGTCCGATTTGTCGATGTAGGGTGGCACGCCTTACAGGCTTCTGTAACTCACGCAACAACTTTTCACATCGAAACTTGGGAACATTTTCTTTCAATTCATATCTTTTTGTTGATAAGACTAGCGACCCGCCCGGCTTCGCACGTAGGGTTCAGCCTGCGTTTGCAATGTAAGCGGAAAAAATTTAATTATTTACGACATCACATTAGAAACCTCAAAAATAACAGTATTTCTCCACAATTTAATGGATGTTATTATATATATAAACCTTCCCCTTCAATCACTCTATCTATTAAAAAAAACGCATCAAAATCCGTTGCGTAGTTTTAAAGATTTAAACAAACATAGGGACATAGGGACAGAGAAAGGGACTTTGTTTTATACGATGTAGTGATGATATATCGATACGATAATTACAGAACATGGGCAACAGTATCCTGCTCGCGCTGAATTTCATTTCCCATCAAAAATTGTCCATACAAAGCTAACATTAAGTGAGGCAGTTTAGGGAAAGAGTATCCTTTAGGGACGCTAAATCCTTAACTTTGTATGGATATGTGACACAATCAGGGCTATCGGCAATTGCGAGGAGAACAAATTCCCCTTGAAAATTTTTTCTTTCCCTGGAAAATATTCCTCCTATCGCGAATTTATTTCCCTGGGAATTTTTCGAAAATATGTTTGAAAGCATTGACAGCTGACAGCTGTGATTTCAATTGTCAATTAATCTCATATTTGTCAATATTTTGCAATAGTATTTTTTTTTAAACCAATTACTTTAATTAATTTGATCAATTGTAAAGACGCAGATTGGATTTATACGTATTTTAGTGGAGAAAATGTTCGATTCGGTAAAATAGAAAACAAATTATCTGAAGTTTACAAAGTGCACAGCGCAGCGTTTAGATTGCTAGCCGAGGAAAATTCAACAAGAAAAAAAGTAGTGAAACTGAAATGGAGTTGCAATATAGTTCTTACGTTATTTATTAGATTTCACCTGTACTACAGGCTCATTAAACAAATATTCAAGAATCTATCTGCTGGATTTTCTCTCAGACAAACTAAAAACAATCAAAAAAACATTCGCCACTAATGTCATCGTCAAGCTGAGCACATGCCTGCGATTCCTTGCAGAAGATTTTCATCGAATACAGTTTACCATCATCTCCAATTGTTTTTGATTAGTTGAGCTAAGCTACACCTATTAATTCGTTTTAGTACATTTTGAAAAAGAAAATACAAAATACTTTCTTGACAAAAAATTGTTGCTTTCTGTTGTTTGAAGTATACCAATTCTATGCCGCTTCTATTTTCACGGTTCAAATCAACCAAATTAAAAAGAAATGCAAAGGACTTCAAAGGACTCCCATAGAAAACTGCTTAGGTTTTGAATTTCCACCTACAAATCTACGAAGGAAATATTCCAGGGGGAATCCGATCAAATTCCGTGGTGAACTTTTGTTCACAATACCAATTTATTTCGGGAGAAAATTTGTCCTTTTTTCGAAATTCATTGCCGATACCTACTTTTGAAAACTGGGAAATATTTCGAGGGGAATTTTGTTCACGATAGCCCTGAATGGCCATAACAATGTTGTGTGTTATAATTATGTGCGTTGAGCATAGTAACTTCGACGTCAGTCGTTGTGTTGTACGTTCGTACGTTAAATTGAGTTATACTGAAGCTAAGACTACACGTGTCAATCATTCGTGGCAAATTTTGACCCACTGATGTCACAAAAATTCGCTCTTTTTATGGTCACTCGTGTCTCTCGTGCGAGTACGCTGCGACAGCCAGCGTGAACAGACGCTTAACATGCGATCACTCGTAGTGACACATTTAGGACAAGTGTTTACGCACGCTAAGTTGGTTAAGGTCCCCTTCCACTTGTCTGCGCCACCTGAGTCGCGGTAGAATTTTTCGTTCCGACGGATACGGTTTGGAAGGTTCAGACATACAAGTTACTGGTGGCGTGCCTTACATACCTTTTGGTGATCCTGAGATCGGAAAATATTCGCCACAAATCCATACTGCACCTTTTACTCTTGGAATACTCAACATTATTATTCTATTTTATTTTATATTTGACCAAAATAAGGGTGTTTTCATAAACGTCGAAAATCTGCGCTAGTACAATCGTCTTTCTTTTTTATTGCATTAATGAATACACTTATTCTGCCGCACGTGTGCAGGCCTGCTTTAGTACAATTTGAAGTAGTCACTATATGTTCATAAACGTCACACAAAAATCAAAAAAATCATCACAATAGTTTGGTTTTCGTGATATTCCACGCCGCAGCTTCTTTTTCCCTTAAAAAAAATTAAATTTAATTGTGAAAACACATAAAAAATTGCCCATAAAACTCTTTTTTCGCACTTTACAATTTTTTACCTTCCGCGCTTTCTGCAGTCAAAAAAATATGGATGCACAATCTGCCAGACGCTGATGACATTTATGACGCTTACGAACATATCTTCTGCAATTCATCTGCGTTTGTTCGATCAAAAATCTGACTTTATGAACACGTCTTACGCAGATCTTAGTTAGGCAGACGTTTATGAAAACACCCTAAGTCTTTCGATTGACTGGTTGTTGCCTTGTTTGGTTGTAGTGTGAATATTTCTATCTATCCTGTGTTGCTTTGACCACTCAATCTAACAGCTTTGAAAAGCTTAATCTGCCAAAAAATAGGTACCATCTATTTCAAGGTCCCCTTTCATATTCTTCATTTCTTTCACAATCGATTGGTTTTCCGTGCTGTAAGGATTCAGTGGTAAGCTTGAGAGGTTTTTATTTAAAATCGGAAACACCACCTTATGTTGTTTTCAACTGCTCCAGGTAGGTAGGTTGAAGTGACGGTTCAGCTTTGAACCCCAAGTCGCACTATGATGTGCCTTTTTGTTACCACGACTCGTGTGACCTAGTTTGTGATGATTGTTAAGGGTTGTTATGCATTCGGTGCCTATATCCAAGCTGTGGAGTTGAGGAAACGAATTGTATTGAATATTCTTTTACCTGAAATATCGCTAAGGTCGTCGAAAAAAGGTTGGTTCAGCATGCGCAATTTGGCTCTTGCTAGTGCCGGACATTTGCAGAGAAATTGGGAGAGAGTTTCTTTCTCATTTCCCACAATTGCGGCAATGAGGGTTGTGTGGGATCTCAAGTTCGGCCGCATGGTCTCCAATTGGCCAATGCCCCGTGATTATTGCTATGACTACTCCGGCGATAATTGGGCGGGTTCTGTTTAGCAGGTATCTTACTACTCTGGCGATAATTGGGCGGGTTTGGTTTAGCAGGTTTCTTATTCTATTTTGATCGTATGTGGGCCACATCTTCCTTGATATGACGCAGTTAGTCAACCCCCTATATTGGAGATTGGATTTCTGCAAGAAATATTGCAACTCAGATCTAAAGTTAAGAGTTTGAGTACAACATCCAGTTCAGTCTTCAATCGAATGGAAGCCATCCACAGCAACAGCTTCTTTTGCCAGTAAGACTTTCGCAAACAATATCGTGCAGATTATAAGTACTTTCTTCTCAGCATTGCACTTATCGTTCTTTAACGATAAACTAAAGACGATTTTTATTCATCTTTCCCCCGGCAAAGATGGACTAACATAAAAGGTCGGCTTATCGTGCACACTGAACACGTGCATTAATAAACATTTCGAGAGATATGCGAACCATACCACCATTGTCGGGTCTCTCTAGCACTATAAATCGTAGCCAGATAGCCTCTCTGGATTTCTTCAAAGTGCTTCTCTGGATTCGGTTACAAGTTTTAAAGCTAGCATCTGTTTATTGGAGATCTGTTTCATCCACTGGGTCTCGACCCAATAATGTCCCAATATCCTCATTCTTCTCCCAGCCAACGCCGGAAATTGACACAGTATATGTGCCGCTGTCTCAGATTCCTCCAGGCATAGTTTACAAGTATAATCGTCTCTAAGCCAACGCCATCCACCTTGTCGGCTATATTTCACGGTGGGCATACGCATTTAGTCTCTGTTGAGGAAGACGTTTGACATTAACGCCCTGGAGCCCATACTTTGACCAACCCCAGTTTCAGATGACTGTCAGATCACACATTCTCGTGCTAAGGGCAAGGTTCATCCACACCTCTGTTCTCTGATGAACACTACTAGTTTCCGCGATTTCGGGTTACCACAGCCATTACCAAGATCCAATCCAATGATGGGCTGTTCTTAAGACAGGTCTCGGCCCAATCGGCATGATACAAGCTTATATCTACTGGTCAAGCTTTCGAAAACCGAGATTGACTTGCCGATGTATTATTTCTTACAGAAAACAAAGTGTCAACCTTATATCTGGCCAAATAGTCCCCTGCAAAAGTCACAGTTGAACCAGAATGATCAAATAGCCATTAAGCGTTACAAACGTATAATCTTGCACTTTTTAATTTGGTGGAGCCAGCAATAAAGTCCACTTGCCTGTGGTATACAACAATAATACAAATCAAGTGAATTAACCACTCGAGGTCCGGTAAATGCTGCGAAAACGGCATAAATCCTCAATATTTATTAAAACCTGCTTTGCACTTTGAATTGCTTTGTACTATACAGGGTAGGGCATCCATATTGGTAAACCTTTTATAAACTATTTATATTTATATGTAGAAAATAAACGCTAACTTGCTTTGTAAATATATTTTCCTTGTGTTGAATAATTTTAAACTAATTCGCTGTAAATATTGATTTTCCCAAAAACATATAATTTTGTACAAAACTTTTTCAAAACAACTTGTATTCAAATGTAAAAACCTTATATTTGTTTAAACAATTTACTTATCGTTGCATTAATTTTTGTATAGCGATTGGAGGAGACTTTTTCCCAGCAACTGGAGGAAATGGAATCATTGTACGGCGGTGCACTAATAGTTCCTATCCCTTCAGACACCTTGCAGCGTGACTTCACCGGGTCCACGCGCAGCAGCCTATCATCATACTCCGAAGGTTAGCAATTCGTCAAATGTTGAACAATCTATTCATATAAAATTAGATATGTATTCAATTCAAACAAACTATTGTGTATTTATAATTTATTATTCAGCAAACAGCGAAAATGTGAATTTTTGTTTTTATTTCCAGCTGTTTAGTTCCCCTAGTATCAATTACATTGAGTAGATTCCTTCCCCTTTGATTGTATTCTTATTCTTTTTTTTTTTTATATTAATACATTTGTAGGTCACTTTTGTTTGTATAAAAAGAAAAGAAATTATTATTCTACAAGTAGTTAGATAGGATAGGCTATTAATTTTGTTGGATAGGTAGCAGAAATACCTAAAATATACACCTAATCGAAATATCCATTCAAAAGCAAACGCCTTTGCATTACTTAAATAGTAGACAAAATCCAAGTGTGGATTTTTTAAAAGACACTCAATTTAATACACATTTTATGAATTTATCAAACAAATATACATAAATACTGAATTCAGAAAGAGAAAATACCCAAAAATGCACTTCTTCCAAAACTATACCAATGCCAATAAAAACTGAAATTAGATTGAAACTAACAAAATATATTATATTTTTTATAACAGAAAATATAAAACGAAATTTTTCTATGCCAAGAAAGTAAGTAAACGAAAAAATATTGCTGTAATTATAGAATAACAAAAGACAAGAAAACAACTTTTTGAACTAATTTTTAAGCGTAGGGATGCAAAAATATATAAATTTTGTATTTATATATTGAAATAGACTTTGTTTTATGTTTTACAATTTGAAAAGTCAAATTAAAATCATTTTAGTGTGTATATAGTACTCGTTACTTCTCAATTACATTTTTAAAAAAAGTAAAGAATACGACTTCGATTGTCGATTTTTTTTATGTAAATAATTTGTTTTTTTCTGTTTGCCTCTTGTTTATTTATAATTACACAACCAACACAGACACTTACTCACACTTTTTCTTGCAGTACATATTTTATAGTATCTCTTCTTTATTTAATGCTGATTTATGAAATGATTAAATTTTAACTAAGTTTTAACAATCTAATTGTTTGCATTCTGACCAGGAGCCGCACATTTGCTTGGCCTTGGTTCGTTTTATGGAAAATAGAAAAAAAGAAAACAAAATCAAATATATTTATATGTTATTTAATTATTATTACTTTTTTTTTCTTCATAAAATGAGTTATATGTACGAAATCAGATTTAAATATATGTATTCAACAAAGTTATTATTTCACAGTCGACCGAGTTTTACTTTAATTTTTGGACACTTTACAGACGTCAGGGACTCTGATTGGGCGCCATATTTCATATGAAACAAATCGTTTTCAGGATCTTGTTTACAAAATGATTTATTATTTACTATCTGTATGTGATATCTTCATTTGACAGCTGGGCATTGTCTCGTCTTTCTTAAAACAAATTCAATTATTTGACGAGTAAAAGGCCATTGAATGGGGACGTTCGGATTTATATTTTAGTAAGAATAATTTTGATGACGTTTTACTTGAACTAGGTATTCGAACGTACCCAATGTATTGTGAACAAATAAACCACGAGTGAGTAATTAGATTGTATACCAAATACCAACTACAAACAATTTGGCCCTAGCGAAGTATCCCTTGGAACGGAAAATTCTCCGCAACGCATACTCTTTCGGAGGCTCAAATTGCATTCGAGGTATCCGACTTCGGAAGAGAAATAAACAATTGCGATGGCGCAACGCACCGCACTATTCAATTTCTGTCGGAGGATATCGGAACCTACCTGTCAAAAATTTAACAAACAAAAATGCACTTCATCGCACTTCAACGTAATTCGCCGATATGCCTTATGCGAGAAACAGATTAACACAGCGACATCAACAGCAACTTTGACAACTTTTTAGAACCACTGTTTAATTCCTTTGAACACATTAGCACAGCAACATTAACGTAAGATATAATCCCAAATTCGCTGTTGCTGTCAAAGTCGCTGTGTTAATCTGTTTCTCGCATTACAAAATGTCGGAACAATTCTTCGAAAATTTGTTCCGAAGAATATCTCGCAGCAAAAATCCTCCGAATCGTATAAAAGCGCCATCTACTTACTTTTTTGTTTATGCAGTCTTATGATCTGCCAAAAATTAGAAATCTGGATCCGAATCTCCCATCATCCGTATCCATTCAGAAGGAGTTCGGAAATGAAACGCAAATATGTACGTCCCAAAAGCGGTTCGAATACCTAAACGTAACTAAAAAAGGATTAAGGAGATCGGACTGACAAACTTAACTATGTATTTTGGTTTTCAATAATAAGAATATTTACTTTCGGGAGATAAAGAGCACACGTATGGGTCCGTTTACTTCATGAAGATTTAAAGTTTTGTATATATGTATATATATATATTTTTTTTTTCGCTGTAAGGCAATGAAGTGTTTACGTAATAAAAAGTCAATTTCGTAGGTATAATTAGCAAAATTTGATCCGAAAGACTAGCCGAATTCTTTTCCCTATCATCTGTCAGCCAAATCAGTTTGATATAGATTTATAACAAAATTGGTTCGCTGGTAGTTTAGTACAATTTTGAATGTGCAATTGATACGTTCACGGAAGTGGCGATTCGACCCCAGGTTTGAATCCACAAATGTACGTCATATTCAATCAGCAACGCATCAGTATAAACTGTGCATCGCATTAGAATCGCAAATACGCAGTGATGCCGCATCACTGCGCAAATGTTTGACGTTTCTGAATTTACACGTAGTAGCGAAATGTCACAACAATCTTCGGCTCCCTGCTGGCTTGCATCTAAATTGCACTTGTGTAACGTCGCTTTCCATTAGTTTCACTCGGGGATCAACTTTTAAACTCATTCTATAATCTAATGGAAGAAGAAAACTGCTTGCCAAATAATAATCTACGGCAGCTGTCAGCCTCAGCTGATTGGCTGCTTATTGGGTAGATTCTGGCTTCAAATCGAGAAGAGAAATTATCTTCTCAGAATCACCAGAAGAGTATTTTTTGTGCCAATGGAATTTTTCTTAAAAGTATTTTTTTAGATTCTTGGCGCTTCTTTTTGCAAAATTTTCTTCAGCTTTCTTTGACCAGTTAAACTTGATGGCTGAACTAAATTTTGGTCTTAAAGTGTTGCTCAAGAATTATAAAGTTAGTTTAACAAAAAAACTATTAGCAAATTGTCTTAAAATTTTCTTAAATAAGAATTTATAACTTTTTCCGATTACGGGAAAATTAATAAATTATTTTTCTAGAATTTTTAAATATAAAAAAGTGATGTGGCATCACTGCTTATTTGCTATGCTGATGCGATGCACAGATTCGTCGGCTTTCTTTCAAAACCTCGTAAGTCTGAATTTTATGAAAAAATTACATTTAATGGAATCCTGAGGAAAACAAATTACTGAATTTAAATATCAATACCTCGTAGCTCCATCATAATTCCTTTTGCCTCTATCAACCAGTTTCAAAACCTCCTAAGTCTAAAATTTCCATTTAAAAGCTCGTATGTCCCTCGCACGTCTCACTTTAACAGTTTCCTTTTTCAATTTTTTAAATCGTTTTTTTGCGCCTCCTCAAAAATTTTCCATTTTCGACTTACGAGTTTTTGAAAGAAAGCCGACGTTATGCTGCTGCGTTGGTGATTGAAAGTGTCGTTTGAGTTTTAGAACGCATTTTTTGTAAAATAAATTCGTCTTTCAAAAGCATGGTAATCTATTCATAAAAAAATGTTTATTTACTTTTTTTTCTTTCACTTCCGGCATTTTTCTTATTTTTTACCGGCGAATCAACAGCGCATCAGATGCTTTTTTGCGTTGTGTTTGCGCATCTTGATCAACTTTGCAATAATGAACACTTGACGTTAAAAGTGATGTATGATGATAGTTTGCATTAATGAACATTTTGCAAAGCATCATCAGTGAGTGATGCGTTACTGAATTAACACAAAGTGTTCTGCAAAAAAGCCAAACAACGATCGATTTAAACCACTTGTACGGTTTGTAGAAATATAATAGTATGCGCCAGTGATATTATATCGTGGGATTTATCCCTTTTCGTGGGATTTTCGATGTCCGAAAAGCATTTCGTGGGATAAAGGGAAAAAGCACCAAATCGTGGGATTTTAAGGAATCTAACAAAAAACATTCGAACTAGAAAATTTTTGCTGAAATTTCATGAAAACACCTTCATTTCACCATGATTATCAACACACTATGTGCATAAAAAACTGTCCATATAAATCTTCTTTTATCTAAATTTTCTAATACCAAAAAATAATATTACGATTATTTTTTAGATAAAAGAAGATTTATATAGGCGTGTTCCTTTTTTCGTTCAGAGCATGATCGGAGCGCGAGTTACGTATTTTAGAATTAGAACACTAAAATTAACAATTGCGTTCGTTTATTTTTACGTCTTATATTCTACTGACTCTTAACTTAAAACTAAATTACAAATATCACCTACAATAATCATAGAGTTAGCGGTTCTTTTTATGCTGCTTGTGTTTTGTGTTTCTTGTTGTGCTTTGCTTCTTCTTCTTCTTCTACTTTTTATTTTGGCGTTGACAACCAAACCCAAGCCAAGCCGAACTTGTTGTCTAGCTGATGACCTGATGTCGCCGTTACGTGCTTTATGTTGTTGGCAAGCAGCGTTTTGGTACATAAGTACGTTGGCGATGGATACAACTATGATGATGATGCTGATGGTGTTGCTATGCACGTAACTCGCGCTCTATGAGCTCAGAATAATTTGACTGAGCAGGCTAAGTAAAAAGCACGAGCACGATCGGTTCAGAGCGCGCTCATACAGCTCGAGCTCAGTTCATCGCTCAGCTCTGAACTAAAAAAGAAAAACGCCTTATGTTACAAGCTGTGATTTTTATACTAAAAGTTAATTCAAGGTGATTTTCTTTCCCTGTATAACAAATTTTACTTCTAAAAACTAGATTTTGAGACGAAAAAGTATCGTGGGATTTTAAAAGGGATTTTGAGTACAGTGAAATGGGAAAAAAGGGAAAAATGACCACGCTTCGTGGGAAAAATGAAGGGAGAGTGCTAACAACACTGGTATGCGCAACCATCAAAAAATTACCCACCCACAAGCAAGTGAAAACTTCCAATTTCGCTCGAAAGCTGCAGCACACTCTGTAAACTTGGCATCATTACACTAGCACTAATCTCAATTTGAATTGAAGTGCGAATCGCGAGAGTGCAACTATAGTACAATACGATACGATCGATAACGGCTTAAAAAATACGTTTAAAGTCTAAAAAGTTTTAATGTTTCTGAAAAAAAATTTTAGTATTCTTACGTAAATTTTTGTTTCTTAATGTGTCAGAATGTTTTTTTTATTTGTAAAACGTAATTTATGTGAAAATAGTTTTCCTTCATACAGTGATAAAATGGAGACTGCTGACGATATTATTTATGTAAGTACATACCTAAATCTTATATTTAGTTTAAAATTAGTAGACAGAATATTTCGAATATGTGTTCAGATCAGGACCGATCAAACAGTTCACAGGTATTATTCCATTCACACGATTTGTGGAGGTTCTTTGCCGGCGATCAGCAGATTCATAACCATAAAAGTTGAAGTTAAATATGCGTACTAAATCAGCAACGTAAATAATAATAGCAATAGCGCAAGAGTATATTTACAATTAATGTCGAATCATACGTTCTATAATTATAATAGTCAGTATTCAGAGCATTTTCCATCCAAATTTGTGTGAAAGGGTGCAAGTTAAGCCATTAATGAGCTATATCGGTTTATACACAGCCTTTGCCTACCTTACTTTTATTTTGATTTTTGGAATCGAACGTAGTTGTTCACCATATGCAATTTTACAACTCAGCTGTACAGGAAAACGTCTGTCGTCTGTACAAGGATTTCCTTTTCGTTTGACCAAATCCACTGTGGCCCTGCAGTGTAATAAAAACGTGTACAGGTTTTCGTTCTAACTAGCAAAATAAATAAATTAAATTAATAATAAAAAAAAAAAAACACATTTATATCACTTGGTAATGTTTATTTATTAAGCATAACCTCTGTTTTTATAAAGAATGTATATATACATAATATTTATGTGTTTGTATGCCGTTCAATGGTTAAAAAACGTCAGGTATTTTTTTTTCATAATTGCTTTGAACCACCGAGACAATACTGCTCTTTTGAAAATTGCTTCCAAAACATTGAAATAAATATGATAAGGAGTAGCTACATAAAGTATAGAGGGGGAAAATAAAGATGGGACGTCCTGAAATTACTTTTGCGCTCGACTTTAACTACACATAACACTAGGTTCACAACTTAATAGGGCATCCGTCCTACTAATGATCTCAGCCAGACAAGTCTCCGTGGTCAAAAAGCGCCTGATCGTATAACTGGGCAACGACCCGCCTTCCGCCGAAGAACCGTCCATGTAACGCATCACGGCCACGTATTGCCTCGACGGCTGCTGAGAATTCAACGAAAATTTTGACAATAATCTCGGCGTCCTCATCGTCCTCGTTTTCTGTCTGCTTCTCCTTGTAGATTATGACACGGCTAACGATGCCAAACTTGGCGCACTCATCTTGGATTTCCTCCTGTAGGGTTTCGTCAACATCCTCTGGGCCGACCATGTTGCGCAGGATGATAACTCTCGATTCTTGTGGTCGCATTAAGCGCTGCATCACCAACTGTCTTGCAGACTGACCCTTGATGGACATGCTCTCTTGCTGTTGGAGGGTTTGTGTCTCACCTTCTTCCATCAGTTTCTTTTGCAGCTCTTCCTGTTGTTTTTCGTGTGCTTTCTTTATTTGTTCGGAATTGTTTACTGCAACTACTGCTGCTGGAATCAAAGCTGCCGGGGTGACTATGGTGGGTGCCGCTGTGGTAACGGTAATTATACCGGGTGGCGCAAGCGCTGCGGGTGACACAACTGCAGGTGCTTGGAAAACGGCGGGAGCATGGAATCCTGTTGTCGCAGGAACTGCAATGCCGGGCGCCGGAAGACCAGCAGCTGCTGCTAGTGGAAGGGCAGCGACCTTGGGCACAACTGCGGCCATTGGCGCAATCGTGGAAAGTGTTGGTGTTGTTGAGAGACCCAAAACTGCGTTACTAGCCACAGCGTCTAATGCTTGAATCTTTGCCGTAGCTGCCGCAGCAGCTACAGCTGCAGCCGTTGGCATTGTTGAATTCGTGGACGGTCCCATCAAAGCGTTTGGTGGTGTGATTGAACGGCCAACTCTAAGGAGAGATTTAAGCGATTTATTTTAAATAAACTTTCTACATGTGCATTCAAATTTACCTCAACAACTGTCCACCGAGATCAAAGAGGTTCATACTAGCAATAGCTTCATCCATCGCTTGTTTGTTAGCGTACTCAATGAAGCCATAGCCCTTGTGCGAGTGAAGTGAAGTACCCTGCGCCAACTTGCAGTACAATATCGGTCCAAACGCTTCGAAGACACTCTTGATATCCTCTTCGGAAAGATCTGGATGGATGGAAGCCACGTAGATGCGGTTGTAGCTCTTTGCCTCCTCTTGGATCTCGTCGATCACCTGTTGTGCTTGAGGCATGTTGCTGGGGCGGCCGACTTTTATATTACGCCCGCCCATAAGTGCTCCGTTCATCTGCTCCAAGGCCAGCTGTGCTCCTTCGGGAATTTCGTACTCGACGAACGCGAAGCCCTTGTGTTTCTGAGTGATCGGGTCCCATGACATGTTTATGGATTTGATGGGACCAAACGGAAGAAACGCTGCACGAATAGTGTCCTCCTTGAGCTCAAACGATATGCTACCCACGTATACTCTGTGAATAAATGAAAGAAAACAAAATTGTTACCTCGCCCTTAGCAGATGCTTCTTGATTCAAAAACTCGACAAAGTCAGATCTTATCAGCTAAAGGCACACAAAACCCCAATCTCTACCGAAGCCTCATTAACTCGAGTTCTGATTTCGATGATCTCGAAGCTGTATTCACTTGCAACTATTTTTATTCACATCATTCAGTTGACAGCAGTAGCTCGTGTGTCATGCGATCGACTTACCTGCACATCAACGCCAAAGCCTGTTGCCTCTGAACTTGGGTCCTTTGACTCGCCAGTTGCTGGAAGTCAGACAAGCAATTAGAAAGTTCTTTCTCCATTTACCTACCACCTGCTACTCACTTGTTGCTGATGGGCCAGCGTTTGCTTCATAAGTACCATCTTAATGCTCTGCTCCATAGCATATTTCTTTGCCTTGGTGACTGTGTCGTGCTGCTCGGAGGTGAGCTTTGGCAGAGCACCTCCCAACAGACCCAGCAGTGCTGATCTTGTCCCCGGACCAAACTTGACATCGCCAGTTTGCTTTAAATCATAGATAGGTTGAGATATGAAAGGTACTTTCAGTTCCGATTTGCCTAGAATTGTGAACTCTTATTTAGTAAAAGTTGACCAATAAGTCGACAGCTAAACATCATCATCTTGTTCTTAGCAACAAAAGAAAGTGGTATTTCCTTCTGTATGTGGTTTGTTTCAGTCGACTGTCAGTCAATCTAATGTCAATTAGCGTCTAGGAATTGCAACTTGAAAGCGTCATCAAAAAGTCGTCAAACTTAGTTTTTGTTTTTTGGGAGACATAAAACAGAAAGTCATTTCGTTTTGTGTTTGTCGGGAGTCGAAAGGGACGACAGGAAACAACAACAGAAACGAAATGGAAACACAGAAGTATCATTTTTTTTTTGCTTATAATATTCGATGCCTGTAAGAAAGATAAAAAAAGAAAAAAAGAAACATTATTATACATTTGTTTGTTTTGGAAGATGAAACAACCCTAGGAGTGTGTGTATATGCTTTTTGTTCTCACAATAGCCTACACTAGCGGATATATTTGCACACAGGAGGAGACTTTCTTATTTTCACACAACTTTCTAACATGTTAATCCGCCTGAAAATAAGAGAGAACAAAAAGAAAGAACCGGAGAATTAACCAAACATAGAATCCTAGTTTGTTTTTTGTTTGTTTTATAAATAAACTATGTAATTGCAAAAAAGAACTGTATGGCTAGCTTGTTATGTATACAAAATGAGTTACTCAAACTATATTATAATAATACACGCAATGCAAAATAAGGGACAAGTTACAAGTAGGATGTTAGCTTGACACACAGTTGTAGTGCCGTTCACAAGTAACTTTCTGCAAATGAACGGTTCATATGTGAATATTTAGATGCAACCGAAGGAGGTATGATTGGGCAATCTTTCATCAGCGAGTTGTTCTTTTACTGAACGATCTTTTCGCACAAAGTTGGCGGTACATAGTTCTGGGAATTACCACCGGCAGGGATTCCGTAACATATCCAACTCCTATTACAGTCACATTGTGCAAGGACTCTGTTACATTTTCATTGCACATCACGTTCTTTCAATGTTACGATGATAACGAATTTCCATTGACAATCGAAGATGAAATTGAAGAACACACATCTGTTTGTTAAGCAGTCTTGTGGTTAGCATATAAACAGTCCATATGCATTAAGAGACAACTTGTTAGAATCATTCAAATTAGGTTCTTAAGCTAAAATGCTAGTTCAGGTTTGTTATGTAAAAATAGGTAGTCGACACAAACTTATAACGAATGGCACACGGTTCATGCTTTATTGACTTTTTAATGAGCTAGTTTGGGTCTCCATTTCCTGATCGACTTAATGACATTCTAACGATTGGGCATATCTTGGACTATCCAAAGAGCACCCGGAAATGTGTGGCCGCCAATTTTTGTTCTTTATTAAACTAGATCTTGGCATCTTTTTGTTTTTCGTCTTTATATTGGTTTTTCTCGTATGGAAAATTTACATTTTTAATACCAAACATAAGATTCCTCTCTGTGAAGTATTGTTTTGTTCACAGGAGCTTCCAGTTTTGTGTGGTGTCACTTTCACTTCGTCGACGCACTGTTGTTTAGCGCAGGCCTGATTTTAGAAATTATTGCGTTGAATGCAGCCAGTGTAGGTGATCAAGCGCACACAATTTGTTGAAGAACTTTTTGTAGGTACCATCTATTTGTCCCAAAAATTAAAATTACCACAATGGTTGCGAGATGCTATGACTGGATCTGGTTCGCCATCTATTTCTGTTTTCAACGCGGCTAAGATCCACTAAAAGGACCTTCAACAACTGTTAATCGTAAGCCGTACTCCGAGCAATTGCTTGACATTCACAGAGAAGGTGGGAGACGTCTCCCGCGATTTTTAGGTCTTCCCACTACTTGCATGTATCCGTATTAGCTAAACCTATTTTCATGGGATGATTCCTCAGAAGGCGATGTGCAGAAAGTATTCCGATCGTAAGGCTGAGCACGGTTTGTTAGAAAATATTTTCCACGATTCTCAAGCGTAAAAAAATTCACAATTTTCGTGCCTCCAATAAGTTTAAATGAACGATTTTGACTTGTAGCCAATAGGTGCAATGTGGCTGTGAACATAACGAAAGCGAATCTGCCGCATAGAACAACATTTTAGTTTTACAAAAAGGTAACTTCAATGTTTCCGCTGTCGCTGGAACAACCTAGTAAGACACGATGGAACTTTGATTGTTGCAACCACACGTGATCAAGACTTAGTCGAAGCTTAGTCGAATACTAATTGATTCGAGGGTAGATACCAGAGCTCTAGTCGGAGTATGTATTATATACATGCCATTACGCACCATAAAGACAATGCCGGCTTTAAATTTGTTTTCGTCGCGGTTACATGGAAGAAGGCGGAAACTACATTTCAATTTTATTAAGAAAACAAACTCTATGGAAGTACACCTTCAAAATAAGTTGTGCCTATTCTGACACATTGAATATCCCGCAGGATGTCCGAAATTGAATTCCTCGCTCAGTACGAGTCAGTTCGGTCTTCAGTGGATTAGTCTGAGGTTCAGCTTTTGTTGTAAGTATGGCAGTTTTTTTTTCTAGAAATAACACAGCGCTCTATGTTTATGCAGTGAAGACATATGGACACCTATTGAGGTATCCGTTCGGAAAAAATTCTGAAACGAATGTCAAATCTGGGGTTGAATTTACGCATCCAGGATCGAGTACTACGTGAATGAATTTGTTATTGTTTTGCATGTAAAGTCCAAAATATTCAGAGACGTATTTCTCGCTCAAGGATGCAGTAATTCGACCCCTGATCGGAACTCAAATTGCGTTCGAAGTAAATGCATATAAACGCGTTCATTTCACATTAAAATATTACGCAGCAATTAGTTGTCCGAGAGCTTCGGAAAAAGTGTGCAGTGTGTCTGTCAAAAGTAAGAGGTATAACGCGGTTCCACGCAATACGACAAGAATTTTTCCAAAAGTTGTATCAGAATGGATATCTCAAACGGATTTTCTCTGATTTCGCACAAATCGGTGAAAATTCCGTTTCGTACGTATACCACGAAAGGAGTGATTGTGAAGCTCTGGCCAAAAATTTAATGGGCTTAGTTTGATTCCTTTCATAGAACACCGGCTGAAATCCAAAACGCAGTACTGCCGAAGTACTGCAACGTCAAGAGTTCTAAAACATAGAGATCACAGTGATGCAATTCATACCATTTCAAAACGCATTTTGAATGAATCAACTACGCAAATTAAAGCAAACAACGCATCGTGAATAGCTATGATGCAAATGTCAAATGACAAAATTAAAATTGCGCTCAAACAAAATGGAAGCGTCAACGGCCAGTTAAGTAAATTTAATTATTAAATTTGTATTGTCTTTTGAAATGACCTATTGTTTATTTCTAAATTTGTAGTAACAAAAAATGGACTCATGTTTATACAAAGCTTTTAATAAGCACAAGGCTGCAGTATGAGTCCGAATTACGCGCAAAACGGAAGAAAAAAACTGTGTTATGGCGAATGGTTCTGCTGGAATTCATAGAATCCGATCAAATTGTTTTCTCTTCATAATAACAATATGCTTGTATATATTGCCACTGTATGAGCCAAAGTTATTAATTAATTTGTTAAAAGCTTTCGTTGTTATCACTTTCGTGGACATTTTTGCTGTTTAAAACAAGAAATCAATTGACGCGTGTTTTCTTCAAATGTCATTCCAAAACGTCAAATATTAAAAAGGATCACGGATATAAAGCAGTATAAAAGCATTATTTGAATGCATCATGGTCGCAGTATGCAGTCGTTATGCACATTTTTTTGACGTTTTGGAATTCAGCCACCTTCGTTGGTCAACAGTGAGACGGGTACTTTCTGACTATGTGGTTGTTAAACCTGGAAGTAGTCCGGGACAATACGCACTGGGCTGGTTTAAAAGTACAAAAGTATATAACCCACGAAATTAAGATACAGTGAGGATAGCAAGTGTCCATGAAATAGTAACTTTGTTGAAGTGGGTCACAGGCAACGCTGCGTATAGACTGTCCACCAATTACAAATTGTTTAGACATGCGCTGTTTGTCGTTTACTAATACTCGTTACTCATCAACCACTATAGGACTAAACTAAAGTTCGTCTCCAACTCAAGTTAAACGGTTGCAATTGACCACTCAATCGAAATGCAATGTTAGTCGTTGTATGTGCGCTAGTTTACATAATAATGACACCTCACTCCTCAAAATCGGTCAAGTCGTTTGGGCTACAGGGCGTTACGTAGGAACGTACATAGGATACGCGCGAAACACATAATACTCCGTGTCCAGTCGGGCAAAAAGTGATTGTGTTCGAATTTTTGCAAGAGAAGAGTAGCACAAAATGCAGCACGCGTTGAGCCTGAGTCTGTCACTCTGCAAATTGTTTTATACGGAGGTAGTGTTTCGTTCCTTCTTTTTCTTTGATGTTATCTTGACCAATTAGGCCTTATCATCTGTTGTTAGTGTGAAATACTGACTCTAAAATTGCTCAAGGGCGGTCAAATCGCATGTGCTTGCTTTTGCCGGTTTTTTGTTTTAAAACGCACGAATTTCGAACCGCACAACATTGGCAGCACCACAAAATACCCTTTTTAATCGCCCAAACACAAACCAAGTTTGAGTACAAATCGATTTGTTAAGCCATTGGGTATGGCGGGACAGTTTTTCAACAGTGGACTTGCAAATAATTTCTACAGGCAAATAGGTTAACCAAAACTAGCATCATCTAAATCAGGTGTGCACCTACTCCTGTTTAACTCACTAATGCAAAACAAAAATACTCAACATGAACGATAAAGTAAAATAAAATAAAAAAATACTTAAAAAAAATACGAATGCCAATCCATACAATTCTTTTTTCGCTTACAAACATTTATAAGTAGATTGTTTAAACGTATCGACCTTATTCATGGTGCACAACACGAGGTTGTCTATGAAGTAGCCACATTCATTCGATATTTTTGGGGAACAATGTTAATTTTTTGTTCGGTTTTTGTTTTTGAGCGAATACAAATACGAAATGAAAATCCTCTGAAACGATAATAAGCACAGTGGAAACAACAAAGAAAAAAAAAAGTAAGTTAAATCTTCTTGTGTTTTAATGGAAAATGTATCGGTCAAACATTTTCTCAGTAGTAGATATATATCGTTTTGAAATAAACTAAAAAAATAAATAAAAATAAAATAAAATTGGTTATTAATGAAAATCAAAACAAAAAGTGTACACAAACAAATAAGTTCTGTAATAGTAGAGATAAGCAGCCGGTTTTAGAAGAGCAGAGATGTCACACCTTTCGCCCCCCGCGTCTTTCGAAATGGCGTTTAGAGGATGTCGAGCAGGGTGTTGCAGCGCGCGTTTTCTTTTAGCTTTGCAATTTATCCTCATTCGATTAGAAACTTAAAAAAAAAACATGTCATACAAAGAAAAAAGAAAGAATTTATAAAAAGAGAGAATAGTAGTATCAATGATCAGGGTAGTAGTAATAGTTCTCTTTACTCTAGCGAAAGTTTTCGAATCGATGTAGTTTATTTCAGTTTGTATGGCTTTATTCGTTGGATCAGCTCGGTTTTTATCTAGCGATTCTTTAGATTGTTTTTCTAGGATACACCTTTGGGTAATTTTTCTTGCTACCGTCGGAGCTCATAAGGGAATGATCTAGTTTCGATTTCTAATTTAAGATTTAAGATTCTCGTTTTTTTTTTGGTTTGGCTTTTTTGTCTTGGGCGCTGACTAATTTTTCAAGGAGCGCAAGTAGGTAGATTAGGTAGTGTCTCACCTGACATCAGCATGAGTCTGCAATAACTTAAGAGCAGAACAAAAAAGAAAAAAAAAAAGACCGACGAATTAGTTAAGTTAATTTTTGACATGTTTAGAGCTGTTTTGTTTTTTTTTTTAGATCTTTTTGTAAATTTTGTATACGTATACATATTTGCTTACTTAATCAAATTTGTCTACAATTACATTGAATTTGTTTATACATAAAAAAAGAACTTATGTAGATTACTTAAATGTTTTGATAAATTTAGGATATGTTTTGATTATTATTGATATTTACTAGGTGTACTTTTACTAGTTATCAATGTGCAAGTAAAAAATGAATGAACACCAGAGCATGTAATTTTGTATTATACCTGAATCCGAGCGAGACTTCTTTGTCGGTGATGCTCCATCGTGAAGTGGCTCGTCTGAGCGGGGCGACGACCGCGATTCTCTTTCATGTGAGCCCTAGGAATTAAAGGAATTTATTAGGAATATGTTGTTCAATTGGTTGGAAGGGTTTTGAGGATTATATTATTATATATCTCGACTGAATTATATAGCAGATGTAGTTTAACTGGGAGATTCATTAAGCCATGATCTTTGCTCTAGCTGATCTAGCTTTTTGTTTGAATTTTGGTTGCCCTATTTCAGAAATTTGTTGAAATATATTAACTGGATAGATATTCGCGTTGGGAAGGCTTTCATATCCCCTATTGTTGTATACACAAACTCTGGTGTTTTTATATCCATACAAATAATATTATGAACATCCTCACGGAACACATGCGAAAAATCGCATTATTTCCATGAATTTCGTATGCATATAAAAATCGATACGAGTAAAAGCCACTCTCGTTTTACCAAGGTCACGGGACTTTTCAGAACACAGAAAAAAAGAATATTTGTTCATATTTTTCACTTTCCACCAAGTGAAATTTCACTTCTTTTTTAATTCGGAAACACCATGCACTTGCAATTTTTATTTAAATGTTGTTTGTTTCATGTATGTACTGATAAACTAAGGCGTTGATTTATTGAATAAAAAAATCTGAATATGAACTATGAAATTACTCGACCAATAATGGAGGGTATTTAGCGAAGAAAAATTTCACCTAAACCAGATGAAGAAAATCAAGTTTCTTACCATATTTTCTGGTTTTTCTCCAACGAAAATACGATGAAAACTTTTGAAATGTTTTTGATTATTGTTTTTTAGTTTGATTGATATTTGAGTGTTTGGTTAAAACACTTTAATGTTGCAAATAACAGCGTGTGAAAATTGCAGGTACTCCCTCAATCGCGGCAAAAAAAATTCAGCAAAATTATCCTCCTCGCTTGTCGCTTCCACTCTTTCACAGCGAAATGTCAAAAAGTGACGCTTTTGTTCGCCTTTGCCGCAGACAACCGAAGCCATCTTTGTACAGTAAGGAGCGAGTTTTTTTTTTATTGTGTAGAGGGCCCGATTCACCAGGAACAGAATCTTACGTTATTTGTTTTTATTGGACCTTGGTTTTTTCCTACTTTTGTCCATGCAGAAATGAATGGTGATTTGACAAAAATATAATTTTTTTTTATCGATATTGCTTTTCTTGTTCGGTTTGCTAAAAACATTAATCATTTTTGATCTGAGACACTTTTTAGAAATCTCGATTGTTTCTCAGATCTTCACATACTCTCACTAACACCAATGTTTATGACACTGAGCTGGCGGTTATTTTTTCGTTGGAGGATTGCTAAATAGCTGAATTTTTCATTTTACTCGTATGGAAATGAGTTTTTGTATTAAATTATTTCGAAATACGTTATTATAAATGTGTGAAAATTAACTGTAATGGATTTCCAGTGCTATTGAAAAAAAAATATTTTTTTGCGGCCAACCCAATACATACAAGGACCAATAAAATTCGGATTCATAGTTGATTTGGCAGCAGAAATCGGAAATCTCAGATCAAAATCTGAAAAGTCAAATCGAAAACGACATAAAATTCTTATCCATAACCGACAGAAATATCAAATTTTTAAGTTTGGTTCACTTTTGTTTGTTCTTGTTGTACGAATTAAAACAAACATCCTATCTCAGCCAAAGTAAAGTAAAACAATCAAACTCACCTCCTCCCAGTCAGCCTGAAATTATGCAAGCCTTTGATGCTGGCTAGTTATCTCGGTTTTGTTTTGCATCTCAATTTGGGAAGATATCGCCAGAGACAATACTGAGACCCCCAACTTCGGCCGATTTTCCGTTACTTGCCTACAAGCTATATTTCTATGGGGTGGTACACGCTAAGTGCGTTAGTATTGTTACATAGAAATTCGTATTGACAACTGTCACTCACCAACACACTCGCACCTTGCGTGTCCCACTTCCGCTGTCGGCAAAGTTGCTTCCAGCGTTCATAGAATTTTGTCAGTTAAATTTGAAATTATTCGTTTCGTGTAAATAGTATTTTATTTTAGGAATTAGTGCACTTTTGCTGAAAATATTTATGAAAAATGATTACTGTAGAATGGTTGTATGAAAATAAAAACATTTTGGGCAATTTTTCTTCAGTTATTTAAGAAAAATGTACACATCAAATCGAAGTTAATGATATTCAAAAGCAGAAAATACACAACAATATTTGTCCTAATATGTTTCTAGTATATAAAACATCTCATTTAGATCGCATTATTAACTAAACAAATTATATTAATCGTTTTTTAAAAATTTATAATAACCAACCAATAGCATTCAGTTATCTTAAAATGTGGTATTCTCGAACTCTATCACATTCCCCCATGGTTGGTAGCGGTTGGCAGCATTGAATTTATATTTTTTGTATGTTTTTACATGTCACACGGATTCTAAATAGACATAACACCGATAGGAAAACAAAATGGCGAATTTGAAAAAAAACTGAGGGGGCCAGCGGCAAGAGGATTGTGAGTTGGGGGTCTCAGTATTGTCTCTGGATATCGCCACTTTTTTCACGAGACGGATCAGAGAGATCCGTTTGTCAGCATGACAAGGCGTAAGAATGAGCTCACAAATCAGACGTCATGAATGTAAGTACCTATAATTATAGATACGTAAAGCGGAAATCATTTGAAAATGTTTTTATTTCTGATTTAAAACATGTTAAATGACAGTGTTAATTAGCTTCAGTAAATTAAACCAACAATTCATCAATCATTTATACGAAATAAATAAATAATTTTCCAGTCATCACTTCAGGCAGCCATTTTGTTTTATAGGAACCCAGAATTTCGTTAACCACTGCTTTAAAAATATTCCGTCCTAGAATTCCTATCACCGACCAAAAAACGTATCACGTTTTTTTGCGTGTTATGTAATCCTGTCCCTTTCAGTCACACAGCTATTAATGTATGGTATTCGATTGGGCGCTCTCAGAGCACTTTTTTTTACTCTCAGAGCAGTTCTTATGTTCGTTTGGTACAAAAAAAAAAGCAATCTTCTTCAGATTTCAGAGCACTTTTGCGAATCTAGATATTTTCTCAGATTTACCAATACAAGTGCGCTTGAGTTTGACATCTGGTGGAGGGCGTTTAGGTTTTCGTGAATTTGTTCTAAAGCTAAGAAACGCATTGCATCGGGTGAATCTATTTTTGTAAATTATTTATGTATAAATATTTAAAAATAAATAAATAAATAGTTGGCGCAACAGGTCTACAATTTTAAGCCGACTCCAAACGGCTAATTGAGAAGCTCTTTCAAGACATTTATACTCTCGGATGTTTTTCAGACGTTCGCGAGAGGTAGCGCAGTTGAAAAAAACATAAGCATTTTCATTGGTGGAAATATTGAGAGAATGGGTCGTATGAATAAAGCGTAGCAATTGCTTTTACTCAAGAGAAATGTCAAAGTCGAAGCATTTGCTACGTTTTGTATGAATAAAAACGAATTTGAGTTAGCTCCAACTTTTGACATGTTCGAAAAGCGGCGGCACTGACCTTTTACTCAAATCGGTATGAATAAAACTTATCAGACAAAGCAAATGCTATGCAAATTCTGAGTCTGCTTTTTAGTTGACTAAAGCCGGAACCACACTTGTAACGTGTGTTGTGATGTGGAGTGGCGTGTCGCTATCACTCCAATGGATTTTATATGCGTAGAAACATATTTTTCTCGTGTGTTGTGTTGCAGTGTGTCGCGTTGTGTCGAAATGGCTCCTGTACCGATTGCGCCACAACGCTCTATGGCGCAATGAAACGAGACATATATATTATCTGAAATTGCATATGTGAAAGAAAGAGCAAACATGAACTAGGAAATCCATAACGTCAAAAAAGCAAAACAAACAACATTTGAATTCATATAAAAAATGACAGCACACTAGATAAGTGTGCACAGAACACGAAACGACAGACCACACCACAACACACCACACGTTACAAGTCTGGCGCGGGCTTAAGAGCTTTCGCTAAATATTTTGTACGCACATATTTTTACACAAAAAACGTAAGCAATGTGAATTTTCGATGATTTGTCTATAAATAGTTAAATTAAGTTTTGTTCATGCAGGAAAACCAAAAAAATACCTGTGAAAAAATCAATTATTTCTTTTCATGGGCACCTGAAAAAGAAATAAAACATCAACAACCTTTTTTGGCAAACAAAAATCAAGGAAAATTCAAAAATTAAAATTTACTGGTCAGGTTTGACAGAAATTGCAAGGCAAGTACACGTGCAGCGAAGAAAAAGCTATGTTTGAATTTTCGAACTTATGTCGTTTTCCATTGGGACAGAAAAAGCGAAATCAGCTGGCTGTCAGATTTCATGTTCCATTGGGCGCAAAAAAGCACTTTTTTTGAGAGTCAGAGCAATTTTGCGAATCTCGATTTCTGAGCGAGATTCACACCTATTTGCACTAACCCCAAGACATTTGTCATTTGTCAAACCTTAAAGTGTGTTTACTTACGTTGTTAGACGAGAAGTCTGTGAAAAATAGAGAAAAAATTACATTTGGCCGCTGCAATGGATATTAGTATTATGTAATTGAATGGATTCTTATAAACACAAATTACAATTTAAGAACAGCTGACTTTTAAAACTCGCACCACCACAAATGCAAAGGAAGAATTATCTCGTTTTATGTTCCATTTGGCACGAAAAATCTGAAATCTGAGAGCAAAATCTGTAAATCCCAATGGAAAACGACATTACTTTAGCAAACTAGGTTTTTATTCATACCGATTCAAAGCAATTGCTATAAGGGCTTTTACTTTGCTAAAACCTTTTACTCAAAGCAAATGCTAGTTTTTATCCATACGACCCAATGAGAGAAGCGACCATCAGCCATCACCGTATGAGATGGATTCTATTCTCTACAGGACTGCTCGTTCCGTGGAATACGTAAATATTGACTTATCCGTCGACACGACAGAAGCAACGTATTCTATGAGTTGCGCCCTTTAAACCGCATTTACACTATCACGCACGCGCATTTTTGCACGAGACGGGACAGAGAGATCCGTTTGTCCGCAGTCAATGCTTATAAAGGCGAAGGAATGGGGCATTTACACGGTCACACATTCCTATCACGGAAAATTAAAGGGATGCCCAATACTAAACAGCCGTCTGACTGAAAGGGACAGCATTACCTAACACGCAAAAAAACGTGATACGTTTTTTGGTCGGCCATCTTGTTTGCGTGGTAGGAATTATGGGAAAGCTATGCATGTTGATATTTTTATAGCGATGGCTTACGAAATTTCGTTTTCCTATAAAACAAAATGGCTTCCGGAAGGGATGAAGGTACATTTATTTATTAATATCGTATAAATGATTGATGAATTGTTGGTTTATTTTACTGAAACTAATTAACACTCTCATTTCACATATTTTAAATCGGAAATAGAAATGTTTTCATGTGATTGCAGAAATGTTGGTCGCCGGAACTTCCGCTTTACGTATCTATAATTATGGGTAGAACATCCATGACACCTTAGGCGTCTGATTTGTGATCTCATTCCTTCGCCTTTATTAGCATTGACTGCAGACAAACGGATCTCTCTGTCCCGTCTCGTGCAAAAATGCGCGTGCGTGACAGTGTAAATGCGGTTTTAGATGACGTAGGAAAACTGACGTTACCGACCAATCTAGTCGACTTAAGATATCTAAATTTTTGAATGCGTGCATTTGTAGTTTATGGTCACAACGCATGATACAACAAGACAAGATAGCGCAATGAAGTTTTCATTTTTGATTTGTTCTGCGCATGTACGTCAGAAGAGCCCGATGAACATTTTGACGGTTGGCATTTACATGTGTTTTATATGGAATGGTTTGTGTCGTTCCTTTAAATTATTAAATAAATTGTAAAATATGAAGAATATAGTTTCGGAATTGTTTTAAATATGTTTGGATTAACATTTACGTCCGTATCTGTGTTTTTGTTTGCTGTTCCTATGAATTATAGTCGTAGATTTATTGTATTTTGCTTTGCTCGACGCGGCAGCGTATGAGGAAATTTATAAGAAAAATTGTATTGTATACAAAAATGCTAAATGTGAAGTGAAAGAAAATAAAATGTTTTAAAAACAAGTGGTTTAGTTAATTATTTTTTTATATTTTCGTTTTCTGATGTTTTTTTCATCAACTATTTGTCTATTAAGAAGGTGAATGCGAAAGTACATTCGCGAGCGGAAGAAAAGTTTTTTTACACGGATGTTATAGTCAATTTCAGCCTTAGGCCTCAGTTAGCTCTGTTGCTGTGCTCATTATTCTGGCAACCGTTTTTAGAATACCAGGCAACATTATCTAACTTTTGTGCGCAGCTCTGCAATGTTCGTGGGGCAGGAAGAGGAAATTGCTTTCTTCTGAGCAATTTGTATTCCCTTGAGCTTGCGGAATAGAGCGTTATGAACTTGGTTATATCCTGTTCCGACCAATATAACTTTTTTAAGGGATTTTGAAGTTTCTTCACTTGCCCTTGTGTGAAGATTTCGAGTAGTCTCTGCTACATGTTCCCTTTTTCGAAATTACTTTTCTGCAACTGAACTTCAAGTTGTCTAATTTTTTCTTCCGAATCCAATAGACGGGTCCTCAAAACACAATTTTCCTTGTCAAGTTGGGTCCTAAAATAATTGTAAGTTCCATCTCTCAGACGTCTACTTATGCATACATTTATAATAACTTATATCTGTTCTATTATCACACATATATCCTTAGCCATTTCATCTACTTAATTGTTTTACTTGAAGCATATCAGTAGTTTCTTCTTCGATGTGTAGTTGGAGTGATTCATTCTCCACATTTTCAACGGGTGCTACATCCAATTCTTCTTCAGGATTAAATTGATCCATAATGCTCTCAACCACACTTGTTTTGTCGGATAGCCATTCTATTTGAACGGCTACATTGAAGAGCATTTGGAACATAAACATCACCTTCAGATAAGTGTATTTTGGGAACAGCTCCAGGTTTCAATGATCGTCGACCAGTATATCCTACGAGGGAAAGCACATAAATGAGCATTATTTTATTAATACCTACACCAATTTACCCATTTCATATTCAGTATTGTTCAGAAAGCCACTAAACTAAAACCAAATTCAAAATTTGAAATTTCGCGCCAAAGGTCTTGTTGTATCATGGGCACAACCTACGTCATAATTTGACAGATGAATTCCGATGAACAGCAAGAATGAACGACATGCGCAATGCGATATCTTGTCTTGTTGTATCATGAGGTCTGTTCCTTTACTTTTAAATCTTACGAATTTTAACTAATTCTTACGAATTCTTACGAATATTTACTCAATGCCGTTTCTTAACTCAAAAAATTCGTAAAAGAGAGCGCCATCGAGAGAGCAAGATATTACCCCTCCACTGAGAATCTTACGAATTTTTACTCAACAAATTTCTTGGTGTAAGAAGTGAAAAAGCTGTCAAAACCTTACAACTAACAGCTGATTTGAAATTTGTTGTCCCATTTGGCATATGCGTTGATTATATTTTGAATTCTTGCTTATTAAAATGGTAATAACAGGCGGCAAAATAAAATTGAATGTTCTCTTTAAGATTCTTTTCGATATCGGCGTCGAGATTCTTCCTTACTGTAACAAGGTACAATCTCTTCCATGTAATTCTTAATGCAGTGTCGCTTTTTCCTCTTCTCGAATGCTTGTAGTTCAATCAGTACAAACACTTCCACATACTCCGATTCATCAAAATAAAGTTGAAAATAAATGATAGAACTAATTTTCTTAGTAAATTAACAAATTCCTCGAGTTTATCAGACATTTTAACGACTTTTCGTACAATTTTTTGAATATTTGATTTATGTATCTGTCATTTTTCATAAATTACTACAAAAGCGCTCCTTAACTTTTTCGTAAGCGTCTCTCTCTGTGAGAGAATTTATCCCCACCACTGCCATTTTGACAGTCTTTTCCATTCTTACTACAAAAGTAAAGGAACAGACCTATGGTCACAACGCACACGCACGACTGACATTTGCATTCATGTCATTAGACTCAGTTACAAGCAAAATGTCCAACGCGCAAACGACTGAACGGATTACCATCAATTGGGCATTACGTACCTACTCCAATTGTCGCGGTTCCATTATTTGCGTCTTAAATGTACCTAAATGTTGCTTTTGCTTGGGCCAATATTTGAATTTTTAAGTAGTATTTTGGAAGCACTTTCGTTGGTAAAATGCGACACGGTCTATAAAACATTCAGTTAAAGTATTTTTTTTTATACATTTGTAGTTTCCTATAGTATTTTAAGTGGAGTCCTTATTTAATTATTAATTTTGTCACGTTTTCTCTACCTTAAAAATTAGTTTTGTGAAAAAAATGTTTATTCGATATTATTTTCATATTGCAGCGCTGTACTACGCCGTTAACCGTTCAATTTGAGGTGACCAATGAGGTTTAATGAGGTGCAAGTGTTAGGTAAGTGAATTTAAAATTATTTGGATATTTATGTTTTCTTATCAGTCTTTTGTAAACATTTTTTCAAATTACCTCTTGTTTGTCTTCTGTCATGTTGTGACTCCTGTTGTAAGGGTCGTTTCCTTTCTAAAAGTAAGTAGGTTGTAGGTATAGGTAGGTATACATTTACATTTGGTCGTATGGAAAATCAAGACAATATATTAACTTTGAATCTGCACTTTCCATCAATCCATTTAGACCATCAAAAAGAGAGGCGAATGCTATCGGACTGCTGTCTGACTTATAAAACTATAAATCTGAACGTCCTCATTATTGCTTTAGGTCATAAAACCTGTATTTGCGAAGCTCGGCTTTAACGAAAGTTTGTGTCCGATCTATTTTATAGCAACGAAGTTTCTAAAGGACCACTTTTTAATTTCCACTTCAGTGTTATTTGAGATTAGTAAGTTTGTTCCTAGCTTTACTTAGCTGTCCAAGGCGCTCCAAATCCAGGGACTTTCTTACTCTTTGATTCTAGGTGTGCAGACCAAGCGCTCCGGCATCCGCAATGTCATATTTTTTTGTATAACTTTAACTAGGTCTTAATTTTACCATGCAACACCAAATGACTGACTGAACTGAAGGTACAAACCAATTACAAACAATTTGACACCAAATTCCCGTAAATGTTTACCTTAAATCGCAACGATAAACAATTTCATAACAATTTCAATGCCAAAATCTGGTTGTCAATCTTTCAAAGAAAAATCATTTCTTCGATGCCCATAAAGATCGCACTATTTCTTCGTCTCTCTCAAGCCGTCTCACTTGAATATAGAACATAATTCCACTCATCCCGAAGCCAGATGGAAAGGGGCAAAAAGGCAAAAAAGTTAAATGCTAACCAATTATCTAAAATGGAAAACGGCGACGACTGTCCATCGATCAGTGGCGAATGGCGATGGCGATGCATCCAGCAAACACAAACGGTCTCTCCGTGGTCTACCGTCTATCCCGCATGTGAAGAGAGCAAATCCCTCATAGACTGAGTGTCTCTTGCTGTATATACGATTTTCTGTCAGAAAACTGTCATCGACCGTTGTTGGAGCGAGGTATTCAAGTTCCATAAATTCCACCCGCTTCTTTAGTTGCTACTGATGTGCGGTTGACTGGTTGCAGGAGTTGAAGAGATACTTTGGACCATATATTGTGTCCTTCTGAAACGACGACGTTCTCAAACAGCATGAGTGCAGTTTTATTCCGTCACATTGAACCCCGTCTTTCACATTATTGATTTCTTTGCTATATGGTTGGTCTTGCGATCCAGATAGGTCTTTGTATACCTTGTTCTTTTTGTGTGCTTCCCAGCAGGCTAACAATGTCTTCTCAGTCAGTTTGACTTTGATGTGGAGAATAATGATGATCGATATAGTTTTAGGGAAATTAAGTCTCCTTACTCGTATAGTTGGTCCATCATTTAAATAATAAAAAAATAGGTGGCACAACAGGTCCACGGAGAACCCTGGGCCTTTTGCAACAATTCGTTTTTGAGAGAATTTTTTTTGAAATACTAACGTTCTGTCTAAAAATGAGTTTGACAGGTTATTAAATATCGTGGTTTGAACTACCGTGCTTTAGGTGTCGTCATTTTTACCCTCCAAATTGCATTAGAAATGTTGTAGCTCATGTTCGGCTCTATGGTTCGTTTGGATTTGAACTTTAAGATTACACGTGTCATGCCCACGTCATTATGGAGGAAAAACTTGTCCTATATTTGTCACTACGTGTGATCCTCTGTCAAGCGTCTGGTGCCGTGGGCTGTCGGAGCGCACTCTCACGAAAGACACACGAGTGACCACCGAATGGCCGAAATTTTGTGACGCCGGCATGTCAAAATTGCCACGAAGAAGACACGTGTAATATTAACACCAATCTATCAGTGCTTTGCTTGTTGACACAATTCAGATGGCAAATTAGACTTCTTCAGACGTTTGGGTCACTCATCTCATCTCGATAGCAACTTGGATCCTCTGACTGCTAGGGCCTAATAGACATTGAGCGTCGAATTAAACGTATTCAAGTCATGGTATTGGACGTGGTATTGACTTATTTTTAAAGAATAATTGTATGCAATTACTGTCAAACTTTTTTTGGAATCAAGCGCAGTCTGAAATTTTAATTTCGACTAGTTTAGCGAGCATTCGGGTCCAGCTTTACCTTTGGGACTAGTTTAACGCTTTAGAGTCATTTTGACCCCTTTTTTGACAGTCCGGACTCATCTTTTAGAAAATGGGTCAAATTGGAGTCTTTTTTTTAAATGTAGGACGCTTTTTTGAAATTTAATCATACGCTTGTGAAACCCCTTTAGTTGACTTAATCCGTGAACTTCATTTACTTCCTCCTACTAGTATTGACATAATTTGTGCGTTTTGTCAATATATTGGTGATAAAACTTACATTCTGCGAAGTCTTTGCGAAGTTGAAATATAATTACTAGTTCGCCCAGTGGTAACATTTAATAAAAAAAGTGTTTTTCTTTAATCGGTACAAGAGTATAAAATATTAAGCGCGATTAAAGTATAACATAAGATAAGATTGGAATGGGACTCTTTTTTTTAGCCGGGACTCTTTTTTTTCTGTTGGGTACTTTGTGAACATTTTCAGAGGTAACACTGTACGGGCCTTGTGGGTATCACAATTCTACCAAAATGCCCACAAATTACACAAAAGGCTGCTGTCAAATTGGTTGTCGTTGGAAAAATTCTTTCTTTACCTACTTTTAAAGATTATATACAAACAGTGCTGCCACAAGGAAAAAAAAAATGCGTATCAAATTTGAGTAGCAAAACTTAATTTGCGTAGCAAAACTCAAAAGTCCAAAATATCATTTTTGATTCCACTCAAATTCAAACACTAACACATCCGAAGAAAGAGGTACTTGTTGGGTATGGTTGAAAAGAATATAACTCGGTGTGGGAAAGTGAGTAAAGATTGAATATACTTTCGTTTATTTTTTCTTTTCAAGATAAATTCCAAGATTTATGTTGACATTTCGTGCTTTAAAGAAAAAGTAGCAAAATAGATGTTTTTAGGGAGAGTGCGTAGCAGCGTAGCAAATTCGAAATCGCGTAGCAGTTTTGCTACGATCGTAGCAAAGTGGCAGCGCTTCAACACTGCTTCAACAAATATGTTTCTACAGCCAGCTCAATCCAACGCTAGCTGAGGTCCCCTTTCCATATGGGCGTACCATCTGAGGTAAAATCGTCCTCTGCCGCGTTATCGTTCTGGTGAGGTTTGAAGATTCCCCAGACTGAATCATAGAGATAGACTCAATAAAAAAAATAAAAAAGGGCATATTTGGTGATAAGACTGCATAGCTTGATTCAGATTTACATTTCTAGAGGACGTCCAGAGCCAGTAAAAGTAAAGCGACAGCAATATTTAAGGAATAATACCTTATAATTCCAGTTCAGAACCAGCTTAGACGATATAACCTTCCTGAGTAGGTCTACATCGATGCACAGTCGGTACAGTTCTTTCTTGTATACCTGCGATACAAACTTAACCAAAGATCACGCGTAAAACTTTTCGCTCGAAGCAGCTGAGTGTATTTCCATATAATGTTTCCCATGCCTCTACGTGATATTTAGGCACTCTGAGGGTCCCGCACAACAACTGCGCTTATACCATGTTCCCACCAACGTGATTTAGCCGAAGTGATTTATAAATCACGAAACGCGTCCCCACCGAACTTTAAGTGATTAAATGTAACATTTACGCCAACTTTGCCATATCAGTGATGGGACTTGTAACACTTAAGTGGTACTTCAACCACTTTTTACACTTTCGGAAATTCTACCAGAACTCGAAATCTACCACCTTTTAACAAAGCTATTCGCTAATAATATTTATTTTCCATCATTAAATTGAAAATTGTACCTACTATACCTACTGCTACTACTTACTTTTACCCATACACACTCAGCTATCAGTATTTTTTTTCGAAGAATTGCATCAGCAAACACTTCCAGTCCAGTATACACCATTTACTGCGCCATTACTTCATTATTTACTGAATTATTTATCATGGACAATTTTTTTTTTCCACTTTTCTACCACCGTTTCACTTTCCTCAAGTCCCATCACTGACTTTTCGTTTGCTGAATGAAGTGCTGAACATAATAAAGGTATGTTTGATTTTATTTTGTGTGGACAGATACGTAATTAAAATTTAAACACGTCTAAATCACGTAATTAGTAATCACGAAAATGTATGGTAAATCACGTAATTTATGAGATGATTTAGCTAAATCAAGTGGATTTAGCTAAATCACGTTGGTGGGAACATGGTATTAGTTGCATGCGAGAGGGCTTTGTTCCTTCATTTCATTTTAATACCCTATTCATACCGCACCGAAAACCGTGTTTTCGTCAAAAACTCAAAAAAACACCAACTAGTTTTCGTTTGACGTTTCAATCAACTGTGAGACACTATTCGTGAAACTTCTGTGTAGCCTTTTTGGTTACAAATTTCTATCGCATTAATTAACAAACAAAATGAATTCAGAGCAAAAAACATTAGACCATCAATTAAATGTGGAAAATGATTTTAAGTTATGAGTTGTGGCATTTATTTGGTCAGCTGTTCTGCTGAATTTGCTGAATATTGCAAAAGGTGTGTTTGTTTCAACAAGCCATCAATTGGAAGTCGTTTGGAAAACAAGTTTTTTCGAAATCCAATTTTGCGTTCCCAAAATTGATTACTGATCTTATTTTCTGTTTAGAAATCGGAAGGGTTGAACCTAATTTATTTTTTTTAGCTATATGTAAACATGAATTTAAAATTCAGACATTTCAAATATATTGGTGACTCAATAATAGAGGTATGCAACCACTTTCTTCTTCTTTGCTTAGAACTAATTCGTTCCATTTTTATAATTTGAATAATTTTAATTTTGAAATGATTGATTTGTTGACAGCTGTTTTTTGTTTTGTTTGTTTGTCAGCGGGTTGAAAAGTCATTAATGACGTGCGGAATTTGTAAAGCGGTTTGTTGGATTTGACAAACTTACAAATGCAGCGACGAAATTCAACAGTTCGCTGAAATTCAACACTTGATAATGTTGGAAAATATATGGCGAAATGCTGGACATTTGGCCTGAAATGTTGAATTTAGCCGAAACGATGAATTCAAGTCCGGTTAATACATAAATGGAAAACATTTGTTTTCGATGAAGTTTTCGAGTGTAAACCCGGTTTTCTGATCGGCGTGAATAGACTAAAATCGTGTAAGCCTGAGCAAGGTATATAGAACTACAAGGTATGATATTCCGCGATTATTTTTTCGCTTGTTCTGCGCATCTACGTCACATGACGACAATTATTTTGACGTTTCTCTGAAAATGTATTCATATACGGGTGGTTTTCTGTTTGAAAGTTTTATTTTTTATAATAAAAGTATTTTGTGTGCTGTTTTCAAGTGTAATATTGTACAAATTATGTATATAATTGCTTATGAATCATTAATTCAATGTGCATAAAAGCTTTTGTCATGTGGGTAGTCCACATTAATATATCGAAACCTATGAACGTCGCTAAAAGATATTTTTGTCGGTGAAACTATTTTGTGCATTTCAATGAAAACTTTTAAAGCAACTCGCTAGGTCGCTACATCTTTTGCGCCAGTATTAAAGAAGACAAGATGCGTCGAACTGGTCATCGACTGGACAAGAATGCTGAAGTCTGTCAGAAAGATTAATGAAAATCTGCAAAATGTTACCTAAACTCAATGGAAGGTAATAACATCATTTTTTGTTTTGTTTGTATCTAATATAACTACAATTCGATATTTTAATATCCCTAAAGGTGGAGATAGCATTACCAGAAAATCACTGGTCAGCCTTTTGATGCGCATGAGAATGGCCAGCAGGAGCAATAGCAGCAAAGATGACAGAATTCCTCAGAATTTCCCATAGCAACTTCCTATTCTAATCAACGGGCACGACGACGGCTAGGTAGCCGAAATGTTATCTGCTAGAACCTATTGGAAAACAAAGGAGTTTAATAAAAAATGATTTTAGTTTCATTTTATTAACTTGTTTAGTTTTCGTTTATTCGTGTTTACATTTTCGTGTATTTGTGAATTAAAAATTTTAATTTTAAAAAACATTTTACATCGAAAAAACTGTTTCTTTATTTATTTTTCCAAGGTACTATTTTTAGAAAGCAACATTAACTGATTGATGTAATTAGAGCAACATTTAAGTGAGGAAGAATTGTACATATTGAACATTTTATCAAGAGTCTCTAGTTTTTGTTCGAATTCCGGATTTGGTTGCTGAAGCCCTCCTTCTGAAATTAAGTTCGTCCAACAACATGAACTTGTATTGTTAGCATCCGAATATTTTTGCATTATTTCTGGCATTTTCATCTCAGTGAAATCTGAGAACAATGAGGAAGTTATGACACTACCGGGACAATCTTCAGATATCATTATATAAAGCTCATCTTCTTCATTAACGCAGTCCGGTGAAATTTTTACATTTAATTTGTCTTTATGACCGCACTTATGTACCACTTTTTTCGAGGTTTGTATCTTTTGGAAACCGGAAGAATTTAAGTTTTTCAATTTTTTCTGTCTTATTTCGACTTAATTTTTTGTTATTGTTGCTTTTGCAACCAAACACTGCATATTGTACCAATTTCAAACCACTAATATTTACCTTCTTTTATTTTTAAATACTTATTTTTCGAGCTAAAGTAGAAAACACAACGCTTTTACAAAAAATTTCACCGAAATTTCAAATGTGTTGTCGTCGAGTGACGTAACAGTGTAAGAGAGAGATGCAAGAAGACATGCGCAATATCATACCATGTAGTTTTATATACCTTGAGCCTGAGCATGAGCACTGAAGTTATTGTTAGTATTCACCACATCGGAGCCTGGATAGGCAAAGTAACGGGTGATTTTTTAGCTGGTTTGGTTTTGGCAACACTGGTTTTGACAGCTGACGTGTGTTTAGTACCTTGTGTCACTGTCAAACAGCTTCAGTTTGGTTTGCAATTTAACCATGGATCGTCTTACAAATGAACAACGCTTGCAAATTATTGAATTTTACTATCGAAATTCGTGCTCGGTTCGAAATGTTCATCGCGCGCTGCTTCCATTTTATGATCGGCATTCTCGACCTTCTGAGCAGTCTATTCGGAAGATTGTGACCAAATTTCGCACCAAATTTACTTTGTTGGACATTAAACCACCAACACGTTTACGTACTGTGCGTAGTGAAGAAAATATTGCGGCCGTATCAACTAGTGTGACAGAAGACCGCGAAATGTCGATTCGGCGCCGTTCCCAGCAGTTAGGCCTTTGTTACAGCACTACGTGGAAAATTTTGCGGAAGGATTTGTGCGTAAAGCCTTTTAAGATACAGCTTGTGCAAGAACTAAAGCCAGCCGACCTACCACAACGCCGAATTTTTGGTGAATGGGCTCTTGGAAAGCTGGCCGAGGATCCGCTTTTTTATCGAAAAATTGTGTTCAGCGATGAGGCTCATTTTTGGTTGAATGGGTACGTAAATAAGCAAAATTGCCGCATTTGGAGTGAAGATCAGCCAGAAGCATTGCAACAGCTACCAATGCATCCCGAAAAAGCCACTGTTTCGTGCGGTTTATGGGCCGGCGGCATTATTGGGCCATATTTCTTCAAAGATGATGCGAATCGCAGCGTTACTGTCAATGGTGAACGCTACCGAGCGATGATAACAAACTTTTTTTTGCCCGAAATGGAAGTTCTTGACTTGCATGATATGTGGTTTCAACAAGACGGTGCCACATGCCACACAGCACGCGAAACAATGGCGCAATTGCGAGGCGAGTTTGGTGAACAGTTAATTTCACGTTTCGGGCCGGTCAATTGGCCGCCTAGATCGTGCGATTTGACACCATTGGATTATTTTTTGTGGGGGTATGTCAAGGCTAATGTGTATAGGGACAAGCCCGCTTCGATTGACGCACTGGAAGCCAACATCCATGCATTCATTCGTGAGATACCGGCCGATATGTGTGAAAGAGTATGCCAAAATTGGACTCAGCGGATGGACTACCTGAGACGCAGCCGCGGTCAACATTTGCATGAAATTATCTTTAAACATTAAATTGCAAGGTTCAAACTATCGATTCAAATAAATATTTCATTCATTTTTTCGATTTTTTTGTTTTTTTTTTTAAAAAAAGTTCTAAACCTCTTAAAAAATCACCCGTTATTTGACTGCCCCAAAATGATTACTGCTCATTGTTAGGTTTCGTCTCAAAGGCACCGATACTGAATGTCCTTTCTTGGAGACACCAGATATTTGGTTTTCGCTTTAATTGCCACTTCTGCCTGAATACTCACAATTTCAACTCTGACAGTAGCTCGACGAGTTCTTCCATTTTTTTTCCAATGTCAATGGGAATAGTTGCTTCACAGGCTTTTAGAAGAGTCTTCCTTCGGACTTTAAAATTGGCTTGTGAGTTTCGTACAATCCTGTCACCTGTCAAGAATTATGTGGAAAAAATTACATTATAGAGCCTCCCTCCTCTAAGACCTTTTTCGACATCGAACGGATTGGGGGAGCAGCGAGAGACCATAAAATATAACATTATAAAAAAAAATCTCGTCCTGTACAAACGGACGAATTTTGGCACGGATGCCAAAATTATAGACATGGCTCTGTAGGTACTGCTCATCTGTATACTATACATGTCATCAAAGGCAACTTTGCAATTGATGAAGAAGTTGCGGTTGTCGGTTAGAGGGTCTTCGTCCTTTTTCTTGTGGGCCGGGCAAACGATGCTGAGGCTCTCCATTCATCGGGGTATGCTTTCATTGGACGAAATTTTGGAGACGATGATGTATCTGCTCCCTATCAAGTCATCTGCTCCAGCTTTGAAAAAGTGCTTCCAAGTCCAAAACAAATCTCTAGAAAACCTTTTGTTCTTGTATAAGCCAATTTTACCAAGTGTACCGCACATTTCTTGACAGATTTATGAACCATAATCGTTTCGGGTCAAAGCCCCCGTGTGCAAAGCTGGAACCCCCACAAATTCTATTCTCTGTGTCATTTTTGTTGTTATTAGGTATAAAATAATTTAATGTCAATGCTAAAGCATTCAAGATCTCCTCTGTCAAAAAAGACGCGAATAGTATCAACTTTTGATATGGCAACCAGTCAAGTGACTTCGAGCTGTCTGAGTAGGAGCACATGATTTGTTTCGATAAGAATATCATTCGCCCATCAAAAACCACTACAAAGAACCACCAAAACATATTTTTTTCAATTTCTTTCGTCCCCTTCGTGGGTTGCTGAACCACTGCAAAATTAACAATTCTCATCGTCGCGCATCTTGATTTAATTATCAAATAAAGAAGTAAAAAAAAAAAACCGCTTAAGGCCCAAGCGGATGATCAACCCTCCAGCGTACATAATGAGCCTGCGAAGAAGTGGTTCCCGTCGCCCATCCGGAAGTTTACATCGACTATGTCTTCGGATTATTTAATCAGGTGACACGGACACACTTTCAGTGCACACTCACACTCCCACCTGCACTTGATTGTTCCCTTAGCGAACGGAAGAGGAAACCATTTTTGGTGCGCGTGAGCCTTTCAGTGTGTTGTATACACCCTACGAACGTTACTTCAGGGCGCAGGTCACACGTGCCACTCGATCATGGTACCTACCCAAGGAAGCCGCCAAGTTCTAATTGCCCGTTAACCATACGGGCGGCTAGTACGTGAGACTACTTTGCGTGGTCGCTCTTCTTGTGCCTCTTTCTCACTGGCATCGGTATAAAAATAATTCCTGTTGAATTGTCAATTAGTGCGACACGACTGCATTTTTTTATGAGGCTTCCCACAAGCGTCGCGTAGGTCGGACGGCTGGCTAACGGTTGATTGTTTGACGCGTATATGACAGCAGAAGCGTTTTCTATTGTTTACACCATTTGTCCGGTCTTCCTTCCGTTTTTGGACTCCCCTGGCTATGTGTTCCTCCACCAGCCCCGTTAATGGTGTCAGCTGGAAGGAAATGTTTATAGTCGACGGGGCCGGCAGGTTGAATGATAATGGCCACTCAGCCTGATATGGTATGCCATGAAACTGTGTTGTTGTGCGGTTTTTTTTTTTCTTTTTTTAATTTGAAAATTGCCGATAACGCGATGTAACGTCAATAATGTGGAAGGGCACAAATTTGAGCAACAAAACTAAAAAGGGCTCCCAAAAAGAATGGAATTACCCAAGCTGACAGATTCCCCAACGGTCATCATCAGTTTAGTTGGTTGAGATAGTCTCTGTGATTCTGTCTGAATCATTACCTCTGGGCTGTCTGCCTGCCTGGCTGATCTTCGTCATCATCTCATCACTGCGCGACGACCGAGCACCATCCATCGGTCCATAACGATCGTCGCAGCACATCCGAACGTATAAACTATCACGCAGTGCGTCTACTATACGTTCCTTTTGGATGTCCTCGCATTGGACGCTTCGCAGCTAATGTGTTATTCATGAGCTTGCCAGTGGGGGAAAAACAGGACAGGAATTTTAGTAACTTATTCTTATATAGCGAGAGATAATGCACTCATACCCGCGGTTTGCGTGCCGATCCTGTTCCTGTGTGTGTGTTTTTGGAAAGTTCAAGCTGCGACTTTCTTTGCTCCGACAATAGGGGGTGGGGCGTGGGGGTGCAGAGACAGAGAGAGAGAGATAGAGCGAGTCAGTCAGCCATTATCGTCATCACATAAGCAGTAGTCTCAGTTCTCAGATGACAAAAAGAAATCAGTGGAGTTCCCTTCCTCATAACGTCGTTCGTTGTCGTAGTCGTCATCATCATCCTCGTCGCTCGTCGAGATGTTTTCTTGCAACGACTCGACGGCAGGATGACATTGTCTTCGTCATTGTCTCTTGAAGCATTGATTGCCCCTGCGAATCTGCGAGATCTTTTCAGATCTGCCCAGGTTAACTAACAATCAACGACTTTTGCGCGCACTCTCATCGATCGTTGATATAGGAACAAAATGTATATTGTGAACGCTGAGCTGGAGCGGCTGCATCCCCAAACTGATGGACTAGGACGTAATAAAATAAATTTGTTGTTGTTGAGTTTTTTTTTTTTTTGTTGAGTTTTGTTTGCTGTGCTGCTCATACATACCTCAATCGATCAATTTGATTAAAGGGAAAAATAAATAACTGCGCGAAGGAATTCTAAAGTTTATTGACCAAGGGAGAAGAAGCCAAAGGTTTGTGCGATCGATATCAGTGAGTGGATCTGCTATTTTGAGACCGTAGAGATAAGCGTGGGTAATGATAATAATATTTTGGTCTTCGAAATTCCGGCCTATTTTTCTTCTAATTTCAGAATTTTGCGCAAACAATTTGCTCAATTTGCTCAATTTGTTTGTTGGCTCGTTTGTTCAAGTCTGTTTGACACGTCGAAACCGCAAATATGTATTGATTTTCTATATGACTTTGGGGTGTTTCACATCGATGAGCTCTTTGGTTTGAGGGTTATGTAGAGACTACCACCAAATTTGGAGTAGACGTACTTATGGTTAAATCAAATTTTCCTTTCCTTGCAGTGCGAGGAGTCCTTAGATTTTTTCTTGTAAAGTTATCTCAGAAGTTACTGTAATTGTTAAATGATTGGCTTAGACGTGAGCCGCAGGAGACAGGAGAGGAAGAAACACTGTATAGAATATATAGAAGTTGCTGCAGTGCGTATTTTTGCTTCACATAATGCAGGGTGGCCCATAAACACTTACCCGATGCTGTTTTGTTATATCTTATTTACAACTACTTACTAAGATGGCGATACAGTCCGAGGTGAACCTGGTCCTCGACCAATACGCCTCTCCAGTGAGCGCGATCTTTAGCTAACTGCCTCCAGTTGCGCACTCCAAGTTGGGTGAGGTCCCCTTCCACTTGTGCGCGCCACCTAAGGTTAGGTCTTCCTCTACTGCGTTGTCCCTAAGGGTTGGAGTCAAAGACTCTTCGGGCCGGAGCGTTGGTGTCCATTCGCTCTACATGTCCTCACCATCTTAGACGACTAATGCGTACTTTTCTGACCAGGTCGATGTCGCTGTACGGCTCGTAGAGTTCGCAGTTAAATATCCTTCTCCAAATCCCGTCAACGAAAATGGGACCGAAAATCACTCGAAGAATTTTGCGTTCAAAACGACCGAGGAGATCTTCATCCGCCTTTGATAATGTCTATACTTCTGCGCCATCGAGTAGGACTGGGATGATGAGGGTCTTATATAGAGCCTCCTTAGTGTTTCTGGACAAGACCTTACTTCTCTTCTTCTTGCCTTCTTAGGCCAAAGAAACAGCGGTTGGCAAGTGTAATTCTTCGCTTGATTTCTGATGTGATGTCTTTGTCAGAACACGGACAAAGTTTTAAGATCAAATCAAGAAAATAAGCGCCAAATCACGAAAAGTTTGTCTCATTTTATAGCTTAGCTCAGGATTTACTTATTCACGACTTTTTATTCACAATTCTAGAAATTGTACAAAGTGAAGATATTGATCCTCAAAAGTTGTGAATCAACACTTCTCAGTGTCAATAATGCGATCGGGAATGAAATACATATTGCCGTAACTGATTGCAATTTGACACATCAAATAGTTATCAATAGTTGTGAAATGCAATATATACAGAAATACTTTTCTGTTGCAATTACGATTTCTTCCCTTAGTAAATTGCAACAGGGTTGATTTACTACTTCAGTAGTTGTAATTTACAAATGCTTAATCGTAAATTGCAACTTATTTTTATCAATTTTCAACTCACAACTTAAATCATTTTCCACACTAATTGACGGGCTAATATTTTTTTTAATGCTCTTAATTCATTTTATTTGTTAATTAATGCGATCGAAATTCGTATACAAAATAGTTTACACAGAAGTTTCACGGCGAGTGTCTCACAGGTGATTGAAACGTCAAACGAAAACTGGTGAATGCAACTTCGAATTTTTGACGTAAACACGGTTTTCGCTGCGTTGTGAAAAGGGTATACGGTTCAAGTTCCCTATAGGAAACACAAATTGCATCTAAAGGGTTTTTCCTCTGAGTGACCATTCAGCAGCATTTTCCCCCAGTGCAAAAAGATAGAAGTGAAACCTCGCCGGAATGCAAATTCTAATTCCTACACAGTCAAACAATTCCCACAAAATCAAAAGTTTTTCCCTTTGACCCACTTTGGTGTCGAAATTCCCAAAATTGTTTCCATGAGCCACACAACTTATACCATCTCTCTTACCTTAAGGAGTTGTTGGGGCCTTGGGCTACTCATCACTCATCAGCCTAATATAATCGTTCCTAAATCTCCAACTTGCTTAAGCTGGTCGCTCAATGTTTATAGAGCTGGGGGTCGATTCTGGTTTTGTGAAAGAGTGAAACGATAATGTTTTCCCCCTTTCACGCGCAATTTTGATTCTCATTCTATGAAAATGTGAAACCAAACGTCCAAATTTTTCATATGTATAATTTCTTTTCACGGCCCCATTTGCAAATGAATGTTTTTCGTGAAAGTTTGAAAATTAACAACCCTCTTTCATACAACACAGTGTGCGGTATTGAATTCACCACGATATTTTCACTTATTGAACCAGAATCGAATTTTAGTACAAAGTGAATCGAAAAAATTAAAGCAATGGGTAAAAGCGAATGTGAAAACGATTTATTCGATTCACTCTTTCACAGAACCAGAATCGACCCCCTGGTCTACTGAGCAAGTTGTCATGGGTTCGATTTATATCGTAAGGTATTTTATTTATTTTGGTCGTTCGGACGCGGCATAATATAGTGGGTCGTTTCCATTTCGTCCCAAAAAAAACAAAAAAAATTGAAATTGTTTCACAAATTATTTATTTCGAACTCGTTTATAAGAAAGATTGAAATGTTAACTATTCTTAGACAAGAACTGACGACTCAAAATGGAATATGAGAAAAAAAAATGTCTTTCCCACATGACGGATGTCAATAGCGACCAGTTTGTCAACTTTCGCCATTTTTTTTTTTCACGTGATTGGATGTGGTTGGTTATTCCACGATTGGTTTTGCCTGCATTTAAATTTGACCACGCGATCAACTTAAGTCTAGTTCAGCAGAAAATTGCCAACAATAATGCGGATGTAAGGATTCCTAATTGACGTACATTAAATAGATTTGTCAATGTATGCTGGCGTTGTTAGATTTTCCCGGAATAGATTTGCTTGACTAGATTGGAAGGCAATCCTTCTTTTACCGTCAATTGGAAAAATGACATCATTATTACATCAATCTTGATCAACAAAGAAAAAGAAACAAATTCTGTCAGACTGCTTAAAAAGAAAGCGAAGTATATTTGACCGAAAATTTTGAAGTAGATTCAAGAAAAGGGAAGGATAGATTTCAAAATCATTGTTTACATAATTCACGTATTTGGTTAAACTTTTCAGTACAGACAGACAGGAACCAAAACCAAATCAAACGTATCACCTCTTTGACAGAAAACTGAATGGAAAAGAATAATAAACGTCAGCAAATTTTAAGTTTTGTGTTAAGTGAAGTGGAGTTTGATGCAATTAAATCTTTTGAAATATGAATCTGGGCTTACATGAAAGAGTGTCAAACGTTTTTTAAATATTTTTTTTTTTAAGCAGATTTAAACTGCAACCACACCATCAGGCACGCGCATTTTTGCACGAGACGGGACAGAGAGATCAGTTTGTCCGCAGTAAAAGAATGAGATCACAAATCAGATGCCTAAAGTGTCATGGATGTCTTACCCATAGTTATAGATACGTAAAACGGATATAAACACAAGTTCCGGCCACCAACATTTCCGCAATCACATGAAAACATTTCTGGTTTCGATTTAAAATATGTTAAATGAGTGGTGTTATTTAGTTTCAGTAAATTAAACCAACAATTCATCAATCAGTTATAGAGAATAAATAAATAATTGTCGTTCATCACTTCCGGAAGGCATATTGTTTTATAGGAACGTGAAGTTTCGTTAGCCATCGCTATAAAAAAAAAAAGGTACGGAGCTTTCCTATAATTCCTACCACGTATACAAGACGACCGACTAAAATACGTGTCACGTTTTTTCCGTGTTAGGTAATGCTGTCCCTATAAGTCACACGGCTATTTTTTAGTATTTAGCATCCCTTTAATCCTCCGTGCTATGTAGGATTGTGGGATCGTGTAAATGCAGCATTAAGGTTTTTTTTTTATTAAAATTGAAGCGGAGTAAATAAAGGATTTCTAAAGTGAAGTAGATAAAGAATTTAATAAAGTAAAGTGGTATCGCTGGTCACGACATACAATTTTACGAAAATGACCTAAGCCGCATTTCCTTTACTATACAGTCGCAAGCGAAATAGGCAAACAATTTCGGAGGTTCATGTGTTATCACAAGGGGTCTTTTAATGGACAACCACTTCACCCCAACCTCACCTAGGAATTGGCTTTAAACCGTTCAACCACCGATACCAAACAGTAAACTAGGTGTGCACTCCGAAAGCCAATTTCAACATCATTTTTAAACGGCAACAATAAGCGCTAATCGTATGATAGTTATGCCAATGAAATCGCAACAGTCCGCAGGTACTATGCAAACATTCCTCCTCCCTTAAAATTAAGACATCAAAAAACCATTCCATATATTATTCAATTGCCAGAACCTCATGGATCCGTAATGCTTTTAACAACTTCGCGTATAGCATATGCCGCTGCCGCTGCCGCTGCCACCGTCGCCATTCCTTCTAATAAAATTTATTACATCGAATTATTCAAGGAAGCGTATACAAAAACCTCATATCGCACATAATATTTTCAGACAGGAATCCCATCAACTGGCCACAAACCCCAACAGGCTACGCTGGGAACCTGTAAAACCGCCTTTGGGCTGCTAAATCGCAAAACATGCGCTGATGGCAGCGCCTCCTTCAATTCGGACCAAGTCGTTGCTTGTCTCGACCAGCCATCAGTGTAGCCAAACGTCAGGAGCAATCACAGATTCCATTGCAATCCCAGGGCAGCTCAAACGAAATCTCGAATTAAATTAACCGAATGCAGAGAACAGCGCGCGCGCGCGCGCAAAAAGACAAATTCTAAAGTTGTACGCGTACGCAGTTTGTTTTTGTTTTTGTTTTTTTTTTTTTTATCCAGCGGCCCCATCATTTATGGGCAACTTCTACTCCAGCCAGTGCGTAGACTGGGATGCATTACCCAACAGACAGGGCAAGGATAAGGCTCCGTAATTTCTGATTACCAACTATTTAAGATCGCTCTTCGGCATGATCGATGCCGGGATCGGCAACTGTCGTCTCGGGGAACAATACCAGTGATTTTGTATACGGGCATCTATTGGGGGACGACGACAAGAGCACACTCGGCACACCACCTACTACAGTACGTTTGTGGGCCCGGTGATGATGATGATGATCTGCATTATTTATATGACTCGTGCTGGGATGTTTTCCCAGCGTTTTCCTCCGCGTTACGATATAGTGTGGGCAATTTCGGTCTGTGGTGCGCATCGGCAGCGTTTGGGATTACCCTTTGCGAGGAATTCAAGTTTTATACTCTTTGCGAACTGACGACGAGTACCAGCAGTGGTTGTTGCACTCGGGCGATACATACAGCTCATTATTAATTCGCATCATGGCCAGGACACGGCTATAAACAATAATACTGTCTGCCCTAATGGATTCCCTGCTGAAAATGCTTTAATTAGGTTTTGAGAAAAACGAAAAACTCCTGGAATTCCACTCTCTGCCGAGAGAATGCGATGCAATGTGAAAAATTAAGGATATTTCTTCTTCTGCGCTGCGACTGCGATCTAGACTGTGCCGCGCGCGATGGAAGTATTTTTTTTTTTTTTATTTTTTTTTATTCTTTTATTTCTTTATTCTAGAGGAGCCACTGGTTCTGCTGGACGTTTAAATATTGTGACACACGTGAAACGTACTCGAAATGGGATCATTCGGTAATTGCTGTCGATATCTTGTTATAAGGATGAGGCATTGCCCCGTATATATATATACGTGTACGATGCACCTATGTTGGTTGCTACCATTGTCTCATTCCATTCGCCATTTTCGGTTAATAGTGGTGGCTACCTGTATAGGATTGGGCTGTAACCTCGGTTCTGGATCGTGATTTATGCGATTTCGCGCAATCGATCTTTGAGGTAATTTGGGCTTGATATTTAAATAGTCAGGGCGGGCACTGTTGATCATTTAGAAACTCACTCAGAAATCGAATAGGGTGCCATATGGGGTTTTGTAAAATCGCAGGAAGCTGGATTTCGGGATGAGGGTGGTGTTGTATGGTTGTTTTCGAAAACAGTTCTACCATTCTACGCGTTATGCGAAAGGTGTCTTCAATTGTTTTATGGGCCCGTTCATTCCATTTGCTACCTTCTTTATTGCATGTAGAAAGTGAATAAGGCATCCCAAGAAATCGGATAATGACATCAAAATATAGGAGTTGAATTACCGCATCCGTGATCGAGTACTACGTGACTGAATTCGTTACTGTTCTGCTTGTAAAATTCACGAAATTCAGTGACGTATTGCTCGCTCACGAATGCGGTAATTCGTCTCCAGCTTTTGAAAGACATACGTGGCCCACTTTGATGCTTTTGACATCGCTGAAGGTGATTCATTGCACAGAAGCCGGCCTGGCTTCGAAGATTTTGGTTTTCTTGTTTCCCATTGCCTAGCCAGTCTCATTTTAACTGCGACAGGCCAGTAAATCAATAGGAAGTCAACACAACCCTAGCTGTAGGTTCTTACAATCTTTCGTTTGCGTGAGTTTCTATTTTTGGCCCGATTGAAAGGGGCTACACTTCCCAGGATTTCACGAGAATTGGCGCCGCTAAAAACAACCTTAAGGTACAACTTGTATGTTTCCCTCGCTTAGTAGTCCAGCACATCACCAATTGAGCCTCTACACCACTGAAACATTCCTCTTTTTCACCTTTAAGTTGAAAAGCACTCGCCCTTTTAGTATAATTCCTTCTTGCAACTCATAAATATTGCGACCGAATAGCATTTTTGACTAAACACAATAACCGATACAACTCCATCTATTAATAGTCGAAGAAGCTAAATTTCTCGCCTAAGGAACATTCAAAATGTGGAGCAAAAACCCAATGCGTATATATAGAGCTATAGGTGATGCGAGAAATCTATACCCATACACGAAAAAAAAAAGATATGATGAACGAAAAAAATGTATAAAAAAACACACTGTTGCATATCCACTTTCCGTCCGAAAATAATAGCGATTCCAAAAATAGACAAAATACATTTTCTCTCGTTCTAAGACGGCAGCGCAGCGTTTTCAAAATACCAAAACCAAAATGCGAACAAAAGTTGGACCAAGTGTTGCTTGCTCCATGCTGCCATATCCATACGGGATGATTGCGACGCGCCGCGCAAGGAGCTGAAGGGTGAGGGTCCAATTTTATAGTTATTATAAGCGAATGCTATGTCCGGGCCATCAGGCGCAGTGAGGCTAATTTGTTTCTTTTTTTCTTTTTTGGCAAGGAGCGAAACACACAAATGGATAAATGATCGATGACGTAAGGCTGTAGTCACTTTGTAGCTATACGGAAGGCATCTTGTTTTCAATTTTGTGATCTCTGCGTTGAGGCTAATTTTATAAATGGAAATTTTTTTGATTTGCATAACAGAATATTGTCTCGGGTATGTTTAACAGTGATGTATCGTCCAGGTGAATACGATTACGATGTTTGTTTTATAGGGAAATTAATCGAGACGAGAAGTTGTCAATTTGTTTGAAACTCTAAGACATTATTCGGTTCATCCATAGGCTTGCTATATGACTTGATGAAGAGCTCTGTTTCGAAGTTCTTCAGCAACATTATGCAGGTGTACCATTTTTAGAAGAACACTATAGACCCCAGTTAGCTAGATTTGGTGTGTTAAAGTAAGGGATATCTTTAGAAGTTGTTTTTGCACTTTATAGTTTTGCTAAAGAGTATTTTATTTTTAAGTCCATTCAGTCTTCTTGTTCTCGTAACTCACTCTATATTGACATTTTTTAGCGTCAGAGTTTCGTGCAATTTATTTTCACTACGAAGCTACGAAACTTCTCAATGTTTTCCAAGAGTTTTCTAATTTGTCTCTGATCAGGATTCTTATCATCAATGTAGCCCTATATAAACCGCCATTAAATTGGACCATAGGAGGAAAAGACCCGACCTTTGGGTCCAATCTATTGCAGCTACTTACTTTCTTAAGGTGGCGCTACAGTCCGGAGTGAACCTGGGCCTCAACCAATACGCCTCTCCAGTTAGCGCGATCTTTGGCTAACTGCCTCCAGTTGCGCACTCCAAGTTGGTTGAGGTCCCCTTCCACTTGAGCGCGCCACCTAAAGCGAGGTCTTCCTCTACTGCGTTGTCCCTCCGGGTTGGAATCGAAGACTCTCCGGGCCGGAGCGTTGGTGTCCATTCGCTCTACATGTCCTAACCATCTTAGACGGCTAATGCGTACTTTTCTGACCAGGTCGATTTCGCTGTACAGCTCGTAGAGTTCGCTGTTAAATCTTCTCCTCCAAATCCCGTCAACGAAAACGGGACCAAAAATCACTCGAAGAATTTTGCGTTCGAAGCGCCCAAGAAGATCCTCATCCGTTTTTGCTAGGGTCCATGCTTCTGCGCCATAGAGCAGGACAGGGATGATGAGAGTCTTATATAGAATCTCCTTAGTGCTTCTTGACAAGGCCTTACTAATCAATTGCCGTCTTAGGCCAAAGAAACAGCGGTTGGCAAGTGTAATTCTTCGCTTGATTTCTGAGGTGATTTCATTTTCAGAGTTAATAGCGGATCCGAGGTAGACAAATTCCCTAACTACCTCAAAGTTATAGCTGTCTATCGTGACGTTCTGTCCGATTCGTCGATGTTGTATGTCCCTTCTTGTTGACAGCATATATTTTGTTTTACCCTCATTCACCACTAAACCCATTTTTGCCGCTTCGGTACTAATACTAGCAAACGCTCCAGTAACAGCTCGCTGTGTTCTGCCAACAATGTCAATGTCGTCAGCGTATGCAAGCAGTTGCACAGACTTATAGAAAATTGTGCCTCTGGTGTTGGCTTGTGAGTTTCGCACAATTTTCTCAAGAATGATGTTGAAGAAGTCACATGACAGCGCGTCGCCTTGTCTAAATCCTTTTTTGACATCAAAGGTCTCGGTGAGATTGGCCGCATTCAAGAATCTAGTTATCTTAAGTCGACTAGATTGGTCTGGATAAGATGTAACCTGAACGCAAAAACTAGATTGGTCGGGAACGTCACTTTTTCTACGTCAGCCACATACCCGAACTGTCAACTTAGTACTCAGTCACGAATTTCTTGACTAGATTCGTCGGCTACCCCTCCATAAACGTCAAATGTCACAGGTGCCCACGTGACCGATTTAAACCAATCACAACTGAGATAGATCTAGTCAGACAGCTGTCAGACTTACTAAACTAGATACTTGAACGCCCTCATTGTTTCCGACCTTTACGGAGCAGCGAGCACTCTCCATCGTCATTCTGCACAATCTGACAAGTTTGGCAGGGATGCCAAAACTAGACATGGCTCTGTATAGCTCGTCTCTATAAATGCTGTCATATGCGGCCTTAAAATCGATAAAAAGATGGTGAGTATCGATCTGGACTTCTTAGGTTTTCTCCAGGATCTGCCGTAGTGTGAATATTTGATCGGTCGTGGACTTACCGGGCCTAAAACCGCACTGATGGGGACCTATCAGATCGTTGACGAAAGGTTTCAGGCGTTCACATAGTACAGCAGACATGACCTTATACGCATTGTTAAAGAGACTGATGCCTCTATAGTTGGCGCAGTTTAGAGAGTCTCCTTTCTTGTGGATCGTGGTTCACATTTAGTTTAGTAATATAATAGTCAACGAACAAATTTTAGACAACTGTAAAACAGTCAAAAACTGTTTGCTTTAAAGACAGTATGTGTCATCCGGGGAGACTTCTTCAATAATGAAAATGGAAAACAACTTTTCTTGAGCCTTTCTTTTATTTTATCAATTAAGGAAATTGTAGGTGGTAGACTGGCTCTTGCAGAGCGATTTACAGGCAAAAATTGAGACGTTCATGTAAATCGTCAACTAGATTTTTCGGGATTAGGTATCCGAACGCTTTAACTAAGCAACTTAAATGGTTTTTGTATTCTCGCGGTCAATGTTACCGTTGTTTAACTAAAGTTGAAATTTGGAACTTTTTTTCGATAGACTGTAACAAGACTTGCATGACGTCAGACATCAACGAACACAAAGACAAAATAACAGAAGAAAGCTAGCAACAGATTTCTGCAACATTCGAGGTCTAGGACTCAACAATGTCAACGTCAGCTGTGTGCACCAGCATCTGCAAGAAAAAAAGCCAGACGTCCTAGTTTTAACAGAGACTCAAATAAACTCAACAACTGATTACACATATCTTCAATGTCCAGAATACGAACTACATCCTCGTTTTCGATATAAGGGGGGACTATGTGTGTTTGCCCGAGAAGATCTGGCGTGTGTAAGAGAAGAAGAGATGGAACCTACGGATCTCGACATAATATGGCTAAAGGTCGTTCTACAAAGTTGTACCAAATTCGTTTGCTGCCTGTACCGCTCACCAAACGATAACGAACCATCTAAATTATTTCGTCATTTATCCGATAAGGTAGACTGGATACAAATTCATCATCCAACCGCTGAAGTTATTATACTTGGTGACTTCAATGCCCATAACATGGATTGGCTACGATATTCTAACCGAATGGACGAGGCAGGGAAACAAGCTGAAGACTTCGCCATTTGCTGCAATTTCACTCAGCTCGTTGATGAGCCCACGCGAATTCCAGACAATCCAACAAATTACGGAAATACTCTTGATCTGTTTCTTACAACAGAGCCAGATAATTATGAAATAAAAGTGTCTGCTTCCCTAGGGAATTCGGATCATGCTCTAATATCCGCTATCCTCTCTATACCGATACCAATAGGAGCGAAAAAGGATCGTTATCGTTCGATTTGGAATTATAGTAAATCTAACTGGGACGAGCTGCGTAATTTCTTCGCTTCTCTGCCATGGGCTGATATGTGCTTTAGAGATACTGATGTCAATATGTGCCGTAACCGAAATTATTTTACTCGGTATGGAACTTTATATTCCACATTGCATCAAAAAATTAGCTTCAAATAAACCGTGGTTTAACAAAGAATGCAAGCGAGCTACCGCAGCGAAAAACAAGGCTTTCCGTGAATGGCGGTCAAACCCTTCAGAACTAAAAAGATCTGAATTTACAATTCTTCGAAATAGATGCAACCTAATTATTGAATCGGCGAAGACAACTTACAGCGAAAGAGTCACTAACAAAGTGATTGGATGTCCTAGCGGCTCACGCGCATTCTGGTCCATGGCAAAGGCAATCAGTAATAACTTTAGTTGCTCTTCTTTTCCAACTCTAGTAAAAGAAGACGGCACGCTAGCAGCAACACCTAAAGAAAAGGCAGATCTTTTCGCTAGCATGTTTTCAGAGAATTCCACCCTAGATTCGGCACAGCTAGAGCCACCAAATATCCCGAGGATACAATCATCGATGGCAGAAGTGAAATTTCGGCCTCGAATAATTCAACGCATCCTTAAAGAACTAGATTGCAATAAGGCAACGGGACCCGATGGAATCCCGGCTATAGTACTCAAGAACTGTGCACCAGAACTTGCACCTGTACTCTGTAAGCTGTTTAGCATGTCGTACTCCCAGAAGACGTTTCCTTCTTGCTGGAAGACCGCTCGCATTCAACCTATTCCAAAGAAAGGGAAGAAATGTCTGCCACAAAACTATCGTCCAATAGCGTTACTTTCAATGCTCTCTAAAAAAATGGAAAAGGCAATAAATGTCGAAATAATCAAATATCTAGAAGGCCATCGATTAATAAGCGACAGGCAATACGGATTTCGGAGCCGTCGTTCCACTGGTGACCTGTTAAGCTACGTAACGCACTTATGGACACAATCAATTGAACAACACGGCGAATCCAGAGCCGTAGCCTTGGACATATCAAAGGCATTTGACCGAGTCTGGCATAGAGCCCTATTAGGCAAGTTAGCGTCTTACGGATTACCACAACAACTCTGCGGATGGATGCAAAATTTTCTTCTGGGAAGATCGATCCAAGTTGTTGTAGATGGTGTATCATCCAATTCGTTTGCTATAAATGCAGGAGTGCCCCAAGGATCTATTCTTTCTCCAACTCTATTTCTTCTCAACATCAACGATTTGCTTGGATCGACAAATAATAATATCTACAGCTTTGCAGATGACAGCACTCTTATATCCTCCATCTCGAACAATGGGCCTGTGAATACGGCTACATCACAGTCAGAGATGTGAACAAATTAATTCTCTAAATGATGATCTGGACAAAATCTTGAAGTGGGGAAAGGACAACCTGGTTGTATTTAATGCAAACAAGACACAGCTCACAACATTTTCCAGAAAAAATGCATCAACAGTTCCTCAGATCCAAATGGATGACCATCCAATCCATCACAAGGAATCAATGCACCTTCTAGGAGTCACAGTCAATTCAGGAATCACATGGCAGAACCACATATCCTATATCGCAAAATCGGCGTCCGCAAAGTTGAGCTACCTATTTAGAGCGAAGAGGTACTTTAGCCCCAAGCAACTTCTCCTTCTCTACAAAGCACAGGTTAGACCAGGCTTGGAATATTGTTCCCATATATGGAGCTCGGCCCCAAAACATTCACTTAACCTGCTTGATAGCATACAGAGACGAGCAGTTCGACTCATTGGAGACCCTACACTCACATCGAATCTACAACCGTTGGTGCACAGAAGACAAGTCGCTGACCTATGCTTGTTCTATAGGTACTTCCATGGTAGATGTTCTGAGGAACTCAAAGACATTATCCCTCGAAATGCAACTTTTGGGCGCCCAACAAGACAGGCTGCTAATGCTCATGACCATACAGTACACTTGACAACCGCGAGGACATCAACTTTCCAAAACTCCTTCTGTTACAGGACAAGCAAACTTTGGAACTCGCTACCTGGGGATATATTTCCAGAAGACTACAATATGCAGCAATTTAAGTGCAGAGCAAACATACATCTGCAGGCATCTCGGGGCGCTGTTGGAGCGTTATAGGTTCGCCTTTCCCAGGAGAGGTATATAAAAAAAAAAAAAAACTTCAACACTGTCCACCCCACTAAAGCTATTACAATACAACCGAAACACAGTTTGTCATCGTTAAATGGGTTATATGGTTCCAAATCGGAGATGCAAATGTAATTTGAAACTCCGGGGTTTTAGTAATTTTGTGATTTATTTTTTAGTTTTTAAGTTTGGCTACAGAGCATTGTAAAGTTTTTCCCAGTTTTCATGTATAGTATATTCTAAACGACGTAAAACCTCGGCACACCTACTTTTGAAATATGAAGGTAAAACTCTGTCCTACATTTATCAATTTCAAAACGGTTCTCAATAATTGTTAAGATGTATTAACGAGGAATTTGGTTCTATATCCTTACATGAAATTTCATTGTGCTTTAAAATATATTATCTGACCTACTAAACCTTGGTCCTATTTGAGCGTATTTTTGGTAGAATCAGGAAGGCACAGTTTTGTCCCCAATTTAGTTCCTGGTGTATCATATTCCAATCCGAAAACGTTGAGGGTGAGGTTGGCCTACGACTAACCAATTCCCCTCACGTCATTTAAATCTGATATTAATAAATTAACATAGATTAGTGCCAGAGACTCTCTCTCTCTCTCTCTGGCAATTCGGTATAAAGTACCGATCAAATATGCAGCATAAAAAACAAAAACAAAAACAAAAGAAAATTTGGTGACAACGCAAAGCGGTCATTTTTATATATACACCCCAAGATACATCCAAATATCGAAATAGATTAGATTGTCTCAGAAAAAAAAAAAAAAAAAACAAAACAAAAAACGAACCAACGTATCATCATTAAAACACACTGCTGTCGTATATCTTTTCGTGTGATGCTTTTGCTAGTTCGTACCTACACATGTGCTTACTGCTTACGGCGCGGCGGCCGCCCACCTTCCTAATCATTTTCTCTTACTAGAGATGGCCTCAAAAAGCAGCCAAAAAGCTCTAACCAAAATTAGAATTTATTCTATAATTAGTAGGTTTAATTTTTAGAGAATCCATACAAACCAAACCGCCTTGCTATTGCTACGCATTTCTGCTTGTCGGAACATTATCGGCTGTGCATTCGAAAGAATTATCCATCTTTCCAGAGATAGTTTCAAACTATGACCCAGTCTGTATTTTGTTCCAACTTGAACTATGATTCGACTTTGAATTCATATTGCAAAATAAGTATATGCAATTACAATTTACAATTACAACCGGCGCGTAAATGCGGCATCCGCACGTATGTTATACTCTTGAGAACGCGAGACATTCTGGCATTTATTAATGTACTCGTACGTTTCTATAGGAATCCAGACGTTCATTTTATGTCACAGCAATAATGTATATAGGCACTGGGGATAGTCGATATGGAGCTGGTAAATATGATATCCAAGCAAATCTCTTAACACGTTATTTCCCATGCTTGCGCTGATGAGTGTTAAGATGTGTGTCTGTATAGTCGTGTGGTAGAAACAAAAACAACGTTTAATCTGTTGCAGATCTGCAAAGCATTATCTTTGAGGCTTAATATCGTGTACGCACTTTTCGTTGGTATATGCGAAATGACAGACAAAAATGTGCTGTCAATATAGAGATGTTTTAGTTTAGGTACAGTTACATGGAGTTACAGCGTTTTTTGAGGAACTAGTTTGGCAGCCAAAGTGCCGAATATGTTTTACAGACAAATCAGCTAAACGTTTCTAAGCCTTTAGGAACATGTATTTTTTAAAGGAACAACTGGTTCCGGAGGAAATAAAAAAAAAAATAATAAAAAAGCCCTTCCAACACTAGGCCCGTGTTATTGAAAAATGTTTCCACCAAAGTAAAGCCAAATAGAATCTTCAGCACGCAGTCACCAACACTACACCCTACATTGCACCGCGTCTCCACGAGTCTGAATTATGTCAGACTTTTGAGTCAGACGTCAGACCTCTTGTCCGCCATATTTGGTTCGGGAAAATGTGTTACGACATTTTATTTCACAAGAAGTCGTCAACGAACAAAAAGTGAAGGTGGCTCTCGCTCTGAAAGCATTAAAAGACTCCTTGTTAGTCGAAAACAAGAGAAAACACAGATTATGGGTGAATCCATTTCTTCAGAAGCTGAGCTACACCATTTTGAAGGACGATTATTAGGTTTAAAATGTCGCTTTTCGAAAGCCGAAAATATGCAGTATACTAGAATCCGCTCACTTGTAATCCCGAGAATTAGGTAGGTAGGCAGGTAAATGGGTGCTCTTGTTGCGGTTGCCACAGCTTCACTTAGACCATCAGTTGGGTCCATTGTGTCCAGTTACGGGAACAATCCAGTGTAGCCTGTTGAGGAACAAGAAATAGGTATACTGCTTTTTATATTGGAGCCACATAGATTTAAGTATGAATCTCAGGAGTACTTTGAGATCAACATTCTTCAGATTATGTAGGTCATCGAAGAAGTAACTGTTGAGAATTCTCTGTCTGCTGTTTTTAAGGGCTGGGCATTTGCAAAGTAGTCGGCGAACAGATTTTATTTCTTCTACGTCCCTACAGCTTCTGCAAAAATCATTATGCAGTATCCCCAGCCGTTCCTCATGTACGCCTATCGCACAGTAACCATTAATGACCCCGTGAGTATGCGAATATCTTTGCGGCTTAGTCCGATTATACATTTCTCTCCTGAGAATTAAAACAAGTGAGTTTTTGCTGTCTTGGTTTTAAGTTCGAATGGCAAATTTCAGTCAAAAGACAGAAATGTCTAGATTTGTGTCATGTCCGCAAAATCGCGGTCTACACTCTACACTAGATATGTTGTGGCACCTTCCATCAAAAAAAAAAAATATATATATAAAACCCTATGCCTTCACATTTATGGCAGCTTTTTTATTGAAATTTTATTGTAGATTGCAAAAAAAAACCGTGGTAACAATAAGAAATTCAAAACTCTATTTCTCAACGCTCGTGGGAGTTAATGTTGTCAAATTTGGAGTATTGATGTGTACTATCTGTTTAAAGCACTTTGAAAAATATTTAAAATGCCTGGCACTTCCGATACGTCAAAGCCGCTCTATATACCAATGACCCTTTCTGTGGCGGCTTTAGTTTCCAAATTTGGTAAATAGACGCATATTGCCTATTGAAAGAATTTCACAACATACGGGTGTTGACAATAACACGTCCTATAGAATAAAATAATTTAAGTCGCCTTCCACAGCAAAAGTAGCCAAATACCGGAGCGTGGAAGTACAAACGATTAGCTAGCACCAAGCACTTGGAATGTTTTGAATACTGAACGGAGCGTGGTAACTTTCATAGACCGTCACGCTAATAGAAGGTGAAAAAGCGGGGCACTTAGTCCTAAAACTGTCAGTAAGCTTCAGAGTTTCCTGAATACAATGTAATTTTCCATTGGTTTCACAATGGAACAATAGAACTGCTTCTGATTGAATCCACAAAAGTATTGGTGAAATATCAAAAAATAATCTACGGCAGCTGTCAGATGAGGTGAAGCGATTTTTTTGATTCCGGACTCTTCCAGACGCTTCTTTTTGCGCAATGGAAAATGACATAAGCGTTCCCTTACTTTTCGGTAGATTTTCGAGTACCTTTCGCTTCTTAAATAAGCTTTCGCTGTTTATCTTTGTTTTTAATGGATGAGGGGTTGCGCAGCGAACAAAACTTTAAACTTCTATATGGGGGTTTCTGGGGATTGAACCTGAGAGCCCTCGTTTTGTATCCCAGCTCTCTTATTTCGCTGAGAAACTGCGCTTAATTGAGCAATATTTGAGAAACAAGTAGTTGCATTCAGAATAAGCTGCCGGCTAAATTGGTTTAAGTGGTAAAAGACAAAGAGTAGGTAGTAAACTATTTTTTTAAGTATGTCCTCTCAATTAAGTAGAGCCGCCAGAACTGTACCCAAACTTTCCAAAATTCAAGAATATATGATCTTTGACAATTCTGTTACGGAACTTTGCCATACTTACATATAACCCTGAAAGACAAAAATGTCTCCCGAGTGCCATTGAAGTAGCAATATCCGCATCAAGAAGATCTATCATTCCTTTCAATGTGCTGCAATCGCAGCCCCCACTCGCAAGCTTGGCATTGACTTTGTATCGCACTCGCACTCTCCCACAGGGAAACACATACTGCCAGTGTTCCTAATGCCAATACATGTGTTCAACATAACTAATCGATACTTTTCTCAACAACTGATCGGGTGGAAACAAACGGTTCTATATTCTATAATTGCTGCGTGAACTCCAAGACGTGAGTCCGCCAGTCCAGATGCTTTCAGGTAGACCGCAAATATCAATTAGTAATTTCTAACAACTGTGAGAACCCAACTAGATATTCGCATCGTGCGTATCCATTTTTTTTTTTTTTGTTCTTATTCGGATACCACCACCTCTACGCAGCATTACCTGGAAAGAGCTTAATTATTTCAAACGAGTACGCTCGCCAGCCATGTGAATTTATATTAAAAATGCACGCGCATCGAAATCATATCCTTGTCATGTTATTCGCTTAAGTCTCGCGTCTCGTGCGGCTGCGCGCAAACGAGAAGTAGAACCTTGAGATCGATTAGAAGACTCAATAGATACAATTTATTTTGAATTTATTAAACTTTTTTCTTAGCTTTGCATGGATATGGATGGCAAAGAGATACAGTGCGTGTATATGGTCAGTGGATATTATGGAGGGGCGATGTGGGAAGTTGTTACCAATGAAAAATGTCATCGCTGGCAGACGAATAGACGTTTCTGTTTGGACAGGAGAACATGGTGCGAACGAAAGCCCCCGTTTCTATTACGGTGTCTCTTCCTCAACGCTGAAGACATATCGGCGACATTTTTCGTATCTGCGCGATCGCGCTGCCTGGAGCAACATAAATGGAGATTTACCATATGTGGCCATCATCAGGAGATCTTCGCGCAATGCATGTGCGTGTGTGTGTGTGTTTGTATCTAGGAAACGATGTGTGAAAAAGGAAATATTTCTATATTTCGCTGATTATCATCGGAGCACAATAACTGTGTGTGCACGACAAGTCCGATAGATAGATGGATAGATAGATAGGCTTTGGGATGCGAGCAAGTCGTTAGGTTGCGCCTGTGGGGATAAATGACGATCCGGGGGGAAAGTGAAAAACTAATCACCGCAACATCAGGTAGTCCGTGCACGTGGTTACCTGGTTGTCTATTTTTGGTGATAGGTGCGGATTCCAGAGATTCATATCCCATTTGGAAGAGGAGTATTCTCCAAGGGACTTTGATTGTGTGTTCTTTTGCTACGCGCCTCCCTGGCTGCCAACATGTTTTGACCATTATCAGCGGCTGAGTGCTGAGAGGTGATGGTGCCGAGTCTTCTGCTGTCCGTGATCAGCGCACAGCTGGGCAGAGTGCATGCTGTCTTAAATACACCTTCCAATTGGGTAGTGGTTTGATTTATTTTGCAACTGTGACAATGTTAACAATATGTCCTGGAAGATTGTGAGTTTTGAGGTTTTGTGGCAGAGCGCTTGCGTCAAAATTAATTAATTAATGGTTCTTCCTTTCGCTGATGGCGATATGAAGAGAAAATCATTTGGGATCTCTGATTTGTGGCATCTGTAAAGCAATAAATTATGAAATCTTGTCATTATCTTGTGAGTTATGAATGAGAGTCGCCTTTGACTGTTAGAGGGGGCTTAGTAGCGGAGTGGACACATTTTTAATCACTGACAGAGAGGCATCACTATGAGCTTGACAAATATAATTTGTTCGTTAAACTAAAAAAAAACTGTGCAGACCCGATAAAGCAAACCATGCAGTTGAATTTAAAGATCGAGAACATTTTTATTCAACGTTGTAAGTCGGTCTAATTTTTGCAACGACTATAAGGCGTGCGGTTGCGTCCTTTATTTGACCTTACTTTGACAGCAACTAATTCCCAGTAAGCAGGTTCATTTTTGTGACTACCAAAATGCTTTTAAAACTTAGTTTTCATTCCCTTTGTCGACTAAAAAAATTGCCATTTATGAGTACACTAGCGGATCCCCCCCTGCTTTGCTAGGCGTTAAAATATAAATTTCAATCAACGTTGAAGCTATTTGAAACGGATTTCCTATTCAGAAACATAAACCATTTTCATTTTTGTGATCACTTGATCCCACGTAATCAATCAACTGTTTTAGTTGTCTAGTGATTGTGTAAGACATACCTAGCATATGAATTTCACAGTCTTATGTTGAATTCTCGGTTAAAACTGAAGTTTTTTTTACTTATTAATTAATTTAATTAATTCGAGAGAATTCACTTCCGTTGCTTCGCTATATCACAATTTTCGTAACACAATCACCAGTTCACTCGCTAGCTCCAGCATGTCCAAAGAAGTAGATATTCACCTCATAAATGAAGTTGAGTTTTTTTTTTTAAAGAATGTTTATATTTCGACAACAAATCACAAAGCGAGTTCGATAAAAAAAAAACCGTAATATAATAACTCACTGACAGCTGTATGCATTTTTGCGTGGCAACGTGTATTTGCCGTGTGTATGAAATCAGCACACAGTAAACATACAGCACACGCTCATAGGCGCCTATGTTTTTTTTTTTATATGGACAAAATCAGATGTTGACATAACTCACGAACGCGTTGACCAATTTCGTTCAGACTTTAGATAAACCAACTAAGCGACCATACAAACACACCCTAGAAATTTGATCAAATTCGGTTTGACCGTTCGTGAGTTATAAAGTCACAACGCTTTGGCAACTCTATTATATATATAGAGAGATCAATTACATTGTATGTATAGAATATTTTTTTTTTATGTTCTCAATTTTTTTCAAAATTTAAGACTAACAGATTGGTGACCCATCAGCAACGCAATTGCCGGACGCGACTGATAGACACAGAATATGTTTAATGTCTTCCTTTGTGTCCGTTAAATCCGTTGACTAATTTTACTAACTTTAACATAACTGTTACAGATTAATAGTTTATAGTTTATAGTTTATTAATAGATTAGTTAATTAATAGATAATAATCTGCCTGGCAAATTTTTATATAAACAAAAATCTTAAGGCCCATTCAGACGATCATTTCAGTTTCAGTTTCAGTTGAGCTATCAGTTAAGCATTCAGTTAAACTGATGTTTAAATGCAAAAATTGAAGCGTTTAACTGAAACTGAAACTGAGACTGAAACTGATGGAATTCCCATAAGTTTTCAGTTCAGCTTTCACTCATACGTAAATAGTTTGACCAATCACCATGTTCAAACCTCAATTCCCTCATTAAATTTACGTGCGATAGGGATCGTCTTTTTAAATACCAATCTTTGCTCCATTTGCTTCTTATTTTTTGTGATTTATTAAGCGACAAAGCTATAGCCATTGCAATTAAGTTTTCTTCGTCCATTACGCAATATCTTTCTTCTGACTGCTCACGATTAAAATGAAAGCTGAACTGAATACCGGACTGACGTCTAAATACAATGCCTTTTTTAACTGAACTGACAACTGAACTGATAACTGAACTGATAACTGATCATCTAAATGGGCCTTTATGTAACGGATACGTGTAGGATGTGATGGATTTTATGAGACTTTGCCCACTGCGTTAACCTTCACGTATACTTCGAGGCAACGGACAACATGAAAATGAATCCTTTGGGTTAATACCTTAAAACCGTTCGCTCGGTAGTCCAAGACACTAACCTAAACTTGTCATTGCGCCCATGTTAATCAAACTTTTGTGGAAACAGTGGTGCCAGGTTGAGGGGAAAAGCACCAATTTTGACGGAAAAGGAAATTATTGTATAAAATCTATATTTTTATGTGATATGCTTATTTTCAGCTTGTTAATAAAGATTTACAGTTTTTAAGTTTTTCTTATGAGAACAAGTGCAAAAAGGGGATTTTTTTTTGAGTTTAGGGGAAAACCAAAGCTCTTCCTTATAGAAAAAGGTGGAAAAAGTCTTCAAAGTCTGAGAGAACTGGTCGAAAGTACTAAAGTTCGACAGTGCAACAAAAAAATGTAGCTAGTTATTTTTTTACCAACAAAAATTCAACTATTTTTCTGCAACGGATTCTTACAACACGAAGTGTTCCTCCAAATGCTCCCCGTTGACATAATTTCCTTTGTAGAAAATTCTAACAAATAATACAATGAGACAATACTGAGATCACCAACTTCGACCGATTTCCCGTTACTTTGCCTACAAGCTATATTTTTACGGAGTGGCCACGATTTTGGTGCGCTAGTATTGTTATATATAGAAATTTGTATTGACAAATGTCACGTAACTTAAAAAATTCGCAAAAAATATGAGCCACTTCCGCTGTCGGCTGCCAGCGTTCATAGAATTTTATCCGTTAAATTTGAAATTATTAGTTACGTGTGGATAGTACTTTTTTCTAGGAATTTAAGCTTAGTACGCTGCTCGATATAAACTAAATTTTATCTGCTATCCAACTTTTCTCTCCAAACTTTAGTTAAAATCCCAGCTAAATTTTGACATAAAGCACGCCGCGGAGTGTCACAGAAAACAGCAGCTGTTCTTTCAAAATAATTTACTTCAAAAATTCAACACTTCTGATTTCAACCATATTCGATTCTAGGTAGATACTCCTCAAAAAAAAAAAAAAAAAAAAACACATCCTTGCTGTAATGTGGTATTTTTGTGGTAGTCCCGAACTCTATCACATTTTTTTTTATGTTTTTGCATTTCACAAGGATTCTAATATGACAGAACACCAATTGGAAGACCAAATAGCGAATTTGAAAAAAAAAAAAAACAAATATTGAGGGCCAGCGGCAAGAAGATTGTGAGTTGGGGGTAGTGCTGCCGAAAGTACTCCAATTGGAGTATTTTACTACTTTCAGCACCTCCGTACTCCTCCCTTCATATTCGTACACCTATTTTTTTAACGACATAAAATTGTTACACCCGCAGCAAAGTGTTATTTCAACCTTAATAATTATTATTCAAATTCACTTTAAATTTATTGCAAATTTGGCAGCACTTTTATCTTCCAAACTATCGTCAAAAAAGGAATTTTTCTCTATCTAGTTTGTTTTTGTTTTTCGTTGGCTTCAAGCAATTTTCATCTGTCAGTTGGGTAATTATTTTATTGAGTGTATGGTTCTGTGGTTCTGTTTTTTTGTTTGAACTCCGTGATTTTGTATGTATAGTGCAATAAAATGAAAAGTAAGTTGTTTAATTAATGTTTTGGTAAAGACAAAACAAGCTTTAAATGTATCTTGTGCTGCAGGAGGTTTTAAAACAAATCTGCTGCTGTTCCTGTTTTTTTTTAACTGATTTTTTTTTAATAAAGTTTAAAAAAAATGTCCATTTATTTTTGAAGACTTAAAAATGTTGGTACTACTATGTTTTTCAAAATACTCCCCATTTTTTGTCTGCAGTACTAGGTACCTTAAAATATTTCCATCCGGCAACATTGGTTGGGAGTCTCAGTATGGTTTGTCTCTGGTTATACCTACATACACCAACACCGTCCTTCATGAAAGTGTTCTTCATTTAGCAAATTGTTAAGAATAGTGTATTAATTTGAAGTTGTGACGGTGACAATTATGAGACTGGCTTAAACGTTATGCACTTATGTCCATGAAGTCTCTATTTTATCGCGAAATTCTAACTAGGCTTCAAACAGAAAGTAACATATTTTAAAAATATAGAAAATGGATTTTAGCTTTTGTTACAGATTTATTGGTAGATCTAATATGTTACAATAGAAAAAGTCTAAAGTTTAAACCTATTTTCAATTCTCTACCTCCTTTTCGACTAGAGGTCGCTTTTCTGTCTAAAGAACTATGGGAATTTAAAGTGCTCGGTTTTCGGTGGCATTTGTTTTCTGACTTATCCGCTGTAAACCAGTAGCACCTTTGCTGATTTGGAACTAACACGATGTTGTCAATGTGATGTGAGTGGAAAATGGATGTCGATAGGTAACAAAAACCCAAATTCCACATTATAGTTTTTTTTTCCACTGTGCCACCTCTCGCGAACGTCTGACAAACATCCGAGAGTAAAACTGTCTTGAAAGAGCTTCTCAATTAGCTGTTTGAAATCGGCATAAAATTGTAGATCCCTTCCAATACACAAAACGAATGGTTGTGAGAAACTAGGCCTAGGGTCCCTACGGACCTGTTGCGCCAACTATTTATTTATTTTATTAACAAAGATGTTTCCGCATAGTTAAGCTTTTATATCTTTTCGTTTTAATAATGTACTAGACTGTACTACAGGGCATCGCGTTGGAAAGTCTAATAGGGCGGTCAGCAGAGTAGTGGGAAGGCAGGCCTTTGTCATTCGTTCTGAATAGGGTGCTTAAAGTACTGTCCTAAATTAAGCGATCGTTCGACTAGTCCGATCCTAAGAAGGCGTCCGCGAAGTTTTGTAAAACGGATAAAAATATTCTTTATCTATAATTCTATGCCCAATTCATAATTCGGCGTTGAACGCGTCGACGCTCCTTGACACGTTTTATCGAGAGCTTACGGTTTTAAATGCCATTGAAGCGAATATGCGTTGAGAGGGCAGAGTATGACATATTAAAAGTTCTGTTTGTTTTTTGGCTGAAAAATACAAATTCAGAGCAGAATTACAATTTCAAGCATAATGAACTATGGGTTTCGCGTACATGTTGAAATGAACTTTTTTTTGCTAAAATTGTTTGTATTTTTTCCAATCAATTATGTATATTTTAGCAGTGGCGTAGCGTGGGTTGGAGCCGCCCGGGCAGACCCAATCTATGCCGCCCCCGTAATTTGTTCACACACTAAGAAAAAAAAAAGAAAAAAAAAAACCATTGAAACTTGGTAAAATTTCTGGAATCGAATAACGGCACTTTTCAAATTTCGAAATACATATCTTGAAAACTAAAATTCATTTCTAAGGTAATAGGTCATTTCTAATTGAATAGCAGACTCAGTTTTTCATTCGGCTTTAATTATTAAATATTTCCTTTATTTTGCAATCCTGAATTGGCAATTTGTTAATCATTACGCGATTACTAATTGCCGTTTTTATCTTCCGCATTTTTTTTTGAAATGATTTAGATTTTGATTAAAATGAGAAGTTAGAGTAAAATTTATGTTTTCAAAATTATTGTGGCCTTAATTTTAAATTCGATCACCGAAAACGCTAATTTCAAGAACTGCTTATATCTCGAAAACCCCAATTTTAATTTCGATAAGACTCTAGAAACCAAGTATAATGCTTATCCCGTACGGTAACTTATAGGTAGCCAGTTTTCAGCTAAATAGTTAAATAGTTGGCGCAACAGGTCCGAAGGGACCCCAGGCCTAGCTTCTCACACCCATTCGTTTTGTGTGAGTTTTCATTTTTGGAACGAATGGAAGGGATCTACAATTCTATGTCGACTCCAAACGGCTAATTGAGAAGCTCTTTCAAGACAGTCATACTCTCGGATGTTTGTCAGACGTTCGCGAGAGGTGGCGCAGTGAAAAAAACCATAAGTTGGAATTTGGGTTTTTGCCGGATTCGAACCTCGACCCCTTGCGTAGTAGTCCAACACACTAACCACTAAGCCACTGCGCCTACAGCTAAATAGTTAGGCAATAGTATTATTCAAACCAAACATTACAAAATTTGGTACGGTTTTGTCTGCATCATTTTACAAAAACCTCTCTAAAGATTTTGATCAAAATACATAAATTAAAGATAATATAGGTATTTTAAATAAGATCCCCTATTTAGATTTTTGTCAAAAAATTCGAATGATTAATTTTTTTAATTATTTCTCAAAAATTACTACCCAAACGCCGATCTGTGTTCATATATTTTTTTTAAAACTCAACACTTCCATTAAAAATGCAATAGCAGCAAGAAAAAGCGTAGTTTTTGCAAATATTGCCCACTCCTTCTTTTTTTCAACCATTTTGAATATGCAATTTAAAATAATTCCAACCATTTCGATCGTTACACAATCAGGAAATCATAAATTTAAGGATATCGATCTATCACGAACACTACTTATACTTTCAATCAAAAAACAGATAAAAAAAAAACAGAAACTCCTACTACACTACCTCGTACTCAAACATCTTGTAAATTATAAGAGCTTATAAAATAGTAGGGTAAAACTGGGTAATACCGGTCATTTCAACAAAAACGAAATTCGTTATTTAAATAATACCTTTACTTCACTTTTTATTAAATTCATATGTTTTTGTAATATTATAAACATAAAAAAAGGTAAATGAACAAAACGGAAAAAAAGTTATACAAAAAACAAAAAAGGACAAAAATGACCGTTATAAGACGCATGGTCGGTTAATTCCGGTCAGCAATTCTGGTAATGGCGGTCATTAATGTTTATTTAAAATATACTTATATTTATTTTTAGTTTTCACATAAATCGCGAAATGTTTGATCTGTGTTGCAAGTTCATTTTCCTGGTCTTTGTTAAGAACCGTGTGTCACCCCAGAGATGGCTCATATAAGTTTTTCTTTTTTAGACGTTCTGGCAGTGTCAATATGCTATTTTAGTAGACCTGGCCGCGGCGCGAATGGACATTTCCTTTTCAATAAGTTGTTTGGCGTTGTTAATAGCCACCTCTGACCACGAACCTCTGGAAGTGGTTCTTGACTTAGGCTTACCCATGAATAGGTAATGCCGATCAGTTGACCGGGACTACCCACACGGGAGCGCCAAGGAAAAAAAAAATGCAAAATGAAATTTTAAGTTAAGAAAAACAAAGTAAAACCATTGCAGTTTAATAACAAAAAACAACATAAAGTATGCAAAATATCACTGTATTTATAACATATAAGGAAAAGTACTTACTCTCTATTTTCTGATCACCTTTTTTTTATAATAAATTGACCGAAAACACCAATAGATCTGAAACTTCCAAAGGACACAGACAAACTTAACAAACAACAGTCTGGTATGAAAACAATCTTCGTGAGCACTAATCCATGCAAAGAGTTGGTGATTCAATGTTCCCATTCTCGAGATACAAGGGCGACCGGTATTACCGACTGACCGGCATTACCAAGTTTTACCCTACAATAGGCACGATAATCGTTGAAACGATTCGACGATCATCGTTTTTTGTTGCTTCACGTTACTAATTCAAACGTCAAATACCCTCGTCGAAACGATTCGATTGAACGATAGCTATTTTGCAATCGTTTCACACGTTTTCGGAATTCTGCATAATTCGTGTACCTATACACTTTCACATTCACTTAAAACTTCACTTCTTTATGATACTAATACAGGCCTTATTCCTTAGTACCTATCCATTTTTGTCCATTTTAAATTCATTTTTATTTATATCTTTAATTTAACTTACATACCTACCAGACAAAAACGAACTGTTGTCAAAGCTGTCATGACCCATTCAATAATGGGTCGTATGAATAAAACCTAGCATTTGCTTTGAATCGGTATGAATAAAAACCTAGTTTGCTAAAGTTAGTTCGAAAATTCGAACATAGCTTTTACTTCGCTGCACGTGTACTTGCCTTGCAATTTCTGTCAAACCTGACCAGTAATTTTGAGATTCTAACGACTTTTGTGGAAATTGAAATTTAAAAAAATGAAATTCAGAAATATGATTGTAATCTATAGCTGCAATTGCACCTGGAAATATGATTTTTGTTTGCCAAATAGGTTGTTGATGTTTTATTTTTTCTTCAGGTGCCCATGACAAGAAATAATTGATTTTTTCACAAGTATTTTGATGATTTTCCTGCACGAACAAAACTTAATTTAACTTTTTATAGACAAACCATTGAAAATTAACATTGCTTACTTTTTTTTTGTATAAAAAATGTGAGTACAAAATATTTAGCAAAAGGTCTGAGTCAACTAAATAGCAGACTCAGGATTTGCATAGCATTTGCTTTGTTTATTCATACCGATCTGAGTAAAAGGTCAGTGCCGCTGCTTTTCGAACATGTCAAAAGTTGGAACTAACTCAAATTGGTTTTTATTCATACGAAACGTAGCAAATGCTTCGAATTTGACATTTCTCTTGAGTATAAGCAATTGCTATCACTGAGTGGGTAGATGACACTACGAAATTATCCATTTTAAAATCAAATTTGGCATACAAATTGTACTGAATTCACGAATCTGTCAGATGCGAAATTGTGTAGGTAATAGATCATTTTTGATTGTGTATAAAAACCACTTTGGAAGCTCTCTTGGGAAATAAGCGTATTTCGTCTCTATTTCTCAAAAGAACTTTCAAAAACCAATGCGTTCCATATCTTTTTCTGCTGCAGAGATAGGAGTGAAATCGCCCTTGTTGTGGGCTGCACATAATTTCTACTTTTCAGCCAGTTACCTAGGTATAGCCTCTGTTTGGAATCTTTGGGTAGTGGCAGTGCAAGCGGCTGATAATTAATACGTTTTCTGTTCCATGGCAACAAACAGCTGACCACAAATGCTCTACAATTTTGTTCGTAATATACACAGGTAGGTATCTCTCAAAGTTTAAAACACGATCAACTCTCCTTACATTATGTACAGAATAATCGATGTCCTTTATAGGTACCTACCTGTTGGCATTCAACAAACTTCATCCAACTGCTAGGTTTTCTCTCAGACTACGAGTATTCCTGTACATGGTGCAGTGGGAGTTCCCATATCCACCACCAGCATTAGTTACTCGATCTATCCGAGTTACCCGCAATAGTGGGGACCCCAGCTAATAAATATAAATAAATAATGAAATGGGAGGAGCCCCGAGGTAGATAACTGATGGCAATATCATTTGCAGACAGATTTCAATTACCGATAGGAATTAGAAACAGCGCAGAATTGGCTCCACCATATGACAGTTGGTTTGCCAAAAAGAAAGCAACAAACGCGTTTCAAGTAATTGACGCCTACAAATTCCACTTCGCACATCATGAATATTACAAAAAAAAAATATATATTTGTCAATAATAATAATAAAAAAAAACCTGTCATCATAGATACTCCTCAAGCTGGGCTTGAGCAGAAAAGCTTCCTCTGCCCACGCACATCAATCCATCCTCTTTCCTCCAATCGATTTTGAATGGCAACTTTGAAAGAGACATACTTACGTGCACGGCGACAGCACCTGAGCCGAAAAAGCTCGCGTATTCGACCGTTTGCAGATTGAGTTGTGCCAGAGAGTATAATAATTTAACCGTCAGATAGTGCATCCCAGTCTCGCGCCCTTGGATAGGTGCGATAGGCACTCAACGATCGCGTAAAAGCCAACGTCGTTCGCTCAGTCTTGTTTTTCCGTGCGTTCGCTCAGTTGTTTCTGTTTAGCGAGATCGATCGATTGGTTTTCAGTTTTTACCTTAACATTTGCGTTCAGTTCGCTCAGTGCGCATGCATCGGTGGATTATTCATAGGCGCACTTCCATCTAGAGAGGAAGAGGCTCGTGTGCTGCGCTAGTGGTATTGTGTTTTGTTGTGCGTTTTTCTAATGAAAATATTTTCATTCCATAAATCCCTCGATACGTGGTGACTGGTGACAGTAATTCGCAATTCGCAGTGAATGTGATAACAAACAAACGAGCGACATAAGAAACGACCAATTCCTTCGAGTGTGTGCGTCGAAAAGAGAGGGAACGACAAAATAAATTCCGTATTCATCCCCAATTTTGACAGATTGCAGTGTGTAGATTTAGGAATTTTCCTCAAGTGAAAAAATCGCATTGAAATAAAAGAATGAAATTGCCTCCGAGACATGCGTAAATAAATCTGGGTACTAAATATACATATCCGTCGTATGATTGCGTTTATTTTTGGATTATAACCAAACAGAAAAAAAAAGTGTTATCGCTAAAGTGAATTCGCCCGAGCGATTTGTGTTCCCAGCGCTATCAAACAAACGGTGTAGTTGTCCTATCCAAAGGAACACACAACGAGTATTGCACATCCTTGACCCGCGAACAGGGATATCGTTGAATTTTTTTCCAAACTGAGTTATCTAAACGGCTACGCGGTGGAGAACTTTTACCTCAGAATGGATCCTTCGCGAGGTGATTCGCGGTACAATCTGAACTACAGTATGAGCAGTATAGGGCTCAGTCTGGCAGATCAGACCGACATTTATGGCAACCCTGGTGCGGCGGCTGCGCTGGGCGGCCGACCACCCAGTGGAGGGTTGATACAGCCGATGGGTGGTGGAAGTACTGGAGGTGGAGGAGGCGGCAGAGGGGGAGGTGGTGGTCTAATGTCAAACTCAAGTCAGTGTCAATCGCTGAGCAACACGGGCAACATAAGTGGTGGTGGCGGCGGTGGACAATCGCGAGGTGTTAAACGTACTAGTTCAGATTGTTATGACGACCATCATCGCGGGGGCAGTGGTACTGGTGGAATGACTTCGCAATCGTTGCAAGGACTTGAATCGTGTGCCGGTGGCAGCGGCAATGGAACCAATCCAGGTGGCCAGCAGGGCAACGTGCCTGATGTCGTCGATGACAGCTACACTTCCTTGCAGAACAAGAAATCACCACCGGCCAACGGCAAGAAAACAAAAGGTCGTGTCAAAATCAAAATGGAATACATCGACAACAAATTGCGGCGGTATACGACGTTTTCTAAGAGGAAAACTGGAATCATGAAGAAGGTGAGTGTCAACCAGTTCAATTGCATTGGGAAAATTCGATTTTGCAAACATCTGAGGCTTTTGGTTTTCGTGGGTTTTTTTTTTTTTTTTTTGCTTGCTTTTGTTGAATATTTCTTGTGTCAGTCTGTCAGTGCGACACATAACCTCGAAAAATCTCCGGTGAGAGTTTATTTTTCTTTTATGCAGCTGCGCACAACTACACACAAGCTGAAATGTCAAAACTAGTAATATATATATGCGATGAGTGCAGGTTAATAATTTGGTGTGAGTGAATTTCTGCAAGCAAATGAGAGCGCACTGAGAGAAACATCGAACATGCTCTTAATTTCTCCTCCTCGTTTTGTTTTACAGTTTACAGAAGTGTATTTTGATTCGATTGAGCATTGCCAGAAATGCTCGTTGGTGGATTGTTTTGTTGGTTTTGTGGGTCGCCTACACTTTGGTGTATTCTCTTCTCGAGTGGGCTGTATTTGTTTTTGTTTTTTTCGAAATTGTTCACTAAGAAAATTATACCTACATTTGAAAGAAATTGTCGTCAGTTGCTTACGAGTTACGAGTTGTTTTGCCTTTTTTGTTAATTGAGAAAACAGAATTTGCAAGCGAATGCAAATTAGATCTAGTCATTTGTTGCGATAACGATTTATTGAATTGTTTTTAGTTTTTATTGTTCCACTTTCAGAAGGAAGTGGTTCTTATTTAGTTAATATTTCTTTTGTCTTTTATTGGAAAACAGTTATGAATAGTCTGTTATGGGATAAAAGTTTGTATTTTTGTACAAAGCAAAGATACATTCAAATGATGAGGTGGCAAATACGTATTAGACCTTACCAATAAACATTTTTAGTTTCAGTAAATTTAAAGTTGACATTAAAATTTGTTATTAGTACGGCACATTATGTTTATTTTGTTTATTATTACATATTTATGTTTCTTTATTTTGAGAGATATAGATATTATAATTCTATCGTTGCTTCAGAATTAAGAGATAGTATTCAATATTTATTTATGAAGCTTAAAACTATTGTTATTAGATTTCAATTAGTATTTCTTGTCCGGAATATTGTAAATATTATTTTGTTATTATTTCACATTAGCAACAAATGATTCATTTCATGAGTGGAATTGAATTTTGTGGATGTCTACCAAAATGAAGTGAATATTATTCACAGCTGCCTTGTAAGTCGTTCTTTTAAGCAGCAAATGTATGACTTTGATTTTTTTTAAGAACAATTTTTGAACGAGTCATTCTAAATTAATATGTTGAAAGCATTTTCACACTATCGTACTATTACCCAAACATTTGTTCGAAGTTCGAAGATGGAACATTTTTTGGTTATTTACAATTGGGGAGTTTATAAAATAGAGAACAGTTGTAATGAGCGACTTTATCTACAAATTCGAGCGAATTGCGAACTGCGAACACGCGAATATTCGTAGTTTCTGACACTTCATTCACATGAAAACTTTTTTTGGTCGCAGATACCCGCGTATCAGTTTCGTTATTAAAGGTTAAGTTCGAACGAATTTTTCATTCGTGGGTATGTGGATCGCGACTGTTTTGTGTGGATTGTGAATAAAGTGTGACAGTGGCAAGAATTTTCAATTCGCGGGAAAATTACTTTAATTGTTTATTTAGCTGTTTAAATCAATTGAGGGGCAGTTTTTTTTTTTTGGATTAGATGCTACATTATTTAAATATAATTCTTTTTTGGTTGAAAAAATATCGATTTGTTATTCATAAATACACTTAAATTGATTTGTTCGCAATTCGCCTATTCGCAGTTCGGGCTCATGTGAATAGTCCTTAAGTGATGAAACTAACAAAAAAAAGTAGTAACAATGCCGATCTCCATTGACATTAAATTTTCGAAAATTGGTTTTCATTTTCTGCGAGTTTTAATACAGCTCTCTAGTACCAGGTCTCCAAGATAGATCTATTTCACCACTTGAACATATTCAGCGTCAGATCTTTTTCTTTTTAAAATCCGTCGCAGTGCAGAGAACTGCTAAACTTGTCAGAATTAATTATTCATGGTTGTCTGCATAATAGGGATGTGGTCTCTTCACCAAACAACCCATGACGAGGTCTGTCTATAAGTTTAACATTTCCAAAATTTGCATATAGCTTGAATTTGGCAACCATAGCAGTAGGAACTGTCTATGCATTGCAAGTACCAAAAATACCATCAAGCATTTGCAAAATTAGAAGTTTCATCAAGTAATCAAATTAGACTAGGTAGAAATAAATAGATGGCGCAACAAGTCAGTTCCGTAAAGGAACCTACACCTAGATTCACACAGCCATTTTTTTGTGAGAGTCTTAGTTTTTGGGACGAATGAAAGGGACGTACAACTTTATTCCGAATATGAACCGCTGAATTGAGAAGCTTACTCAGACCAGTCATAGATAACAATATTTGTCGCTAACAAAATTTGTCACTTCGAGTACGAAATTTTGATTATAAATATTTATTATGAAAAACGCTAGAGCATATTTAAAAAAACAATTCTTACTTATTGGATGCCCCAACTGCAACTGCAACTGCATGGGAATTTCGTCCATCGCTTTTCTAAACAATCGAATTCGAATAAATCTAGTCGACTAATGAGGTTACTTTCGAGTGTGCCAATTTGTTCTTGGAATTTTTCTGTACCAGTTCGCATTGACATAATAAATTCCCAAAATATGTATATAAACTCTTTTGGATTTAAATCCCCAGTTGTTTGGGACGTTCTTTCGTTGGCAATTTTCCAATTATTAGGTGTTTTTTATTATGCTCACATGATCTATATAGAAGATCATTGATTTTCTAAACCATGGAACAATAATTCGAGATCCAACTGTTGTTGTAAACCATGAAATTCTATGATCTATATAGATCATGCGTGCATAATAAAATAACACATATTATTCGAAAATACTGAAAAATTAAATATCCTCAATAATTTATCACCGTATTAATAAAGTCTGCGTGAAAGTTATATAAATACTAGTTACACAGTATTTATGTAACATTTTTGTATGACGCTAAGTGATATCTGCCAGGTAATTTCTTGTGTGCCTTTGTTTATTTATTCGGGGGTTGATCCTTAACGCTCCAGAAAGTATTCACTTCAAGATCTATTTGTAATTTGAAAATATTTTCATATGTTTAACTTTCCTAAAGTCAGAATTTCGCTGGATAGATTGCATTTTTTTTTAGGTCAGTCGGTTGATAGGTAAAAGTCACTAAGTATACATTTTGGCTGAAATTACTTTTTAACATTGAAGCCTAGTATCCTGGTCGCGCTAAATTGTATCTCCCATACAAAAATGTATACAAAAAGGCAGTTGCGCAAAACAGTATCCTGTTCGCACCCTAAATTCTTAACTTCATATAAATGCCCGGTACAGTCAAACCAGCTTAAGTGAAATGACCAAAAACATTAACTTCAGTTTCAATTAACAGGTTTTTCAGTTAAGCCAACCCCTGATAACTGAAAAAAAATTTCAGTTAAGCGGACCTCGGATAACTGAAAAATAGTTTGAGTAAAGCTTACCCTGGACAAGTTCCTCATCAAAACGAATTGGTAATAATAGTTCAAAAAATGTAATAATGGAAGAATTTACATCTGTCATGTGGAATGTGGAAGTTTAATAATGCAAAAAATGGATGCATTCAACGCCTGCTGGTTACTTTTTGCTTTTTTTTTTCATTCCTTTCATTTAAGCGGAGTTTTTTCTAAGAAAAGTTGTAACGTTTTAAAGGAATTGTGTTTCAGATATCCGGGCTTTTCACTTAAGCGGGTTTCAATAAAGCGGAGTTATTTGTATGATTTTTTTTTTAAATACAAGGGCATTAATTAAACGGATTTCAGTTAAGCGGGTTCGACTGTACATTAAATCGAAATATTTTGACATAAAAAAAACGGCGTAAAAAGTTTCTGTTGTATTTAATTTGGGTTTGAAAATTTGGGCAGAAAACATTTGCGTGATAAATAAAAGAAAACGCAAAACCAAAAAACCCTTTTCATGCGACGGTAAAAAAAAAACTCGCGGGGCTTGTGGACGAACGACCAGCAATGAGGAACTTGCAGGACAAAACCCACTGCAAAAGGAGTTGTCCATTGTTTTACATATACATATTCATATACATATTGCGTGGTACTATATGCAATACAAAATTTAGTCTCGACTTTAAATTTACGCTAGTTCACAATTGCGAAATTTGTATTCAAAATATAGCCACCACTGTTAACTACTAACATTTAAAGTCCAAACTAAAAATCTGTGTAATGTGTAAGGCCCATTAAGTCTAAAATTCGAAAATTTGAATTACGCGTATGATTAAAACTACGTTGGTTATGTATCTGTTTTTGTTCCCCATCTTTTATATTACATTGAAAGGCAATGTATATTGATTATTGTGGAGACTTTTTGTGTACCGTCAGGAACAATATTTCGCGGCTTAGTTGGGTCGATCATTTAAGTGTCATTTGTCAATTTTTTTTATATTGTGAAATATAAAAATTCACAAACAGAAGTTATGTGCTCAAACTCGACTACAGTTTTTTTGTTTTAAGATGACAGTTGCACACATAAGAGTGGCTTGGAGTAGATCCATTTAGAGAGGTTTTTTGTCGGCACGGTTTCCATTTCGTAATTTGTCATAAACACATGACGTTTACTTGTTAAACTGTTCATCATGATCTACTCTTTTGATCTACTTTTAAGTTGCAAAATGCATTAAATTTAATGTGTATGTTCTCTTAAAGGTTATCTCAACCGAACTGTTAAGCACAGGTTTAGCAGCGAAAACTTTTTTCGTCTTATATTTAATTGACAGACCAATATACCTTGGTACTAAGATTTTTTGCACCATAGTTTTTTAAAAGCATGTGAATTTGACCTATTTTAGCAGTCGTTAAATCATAGAACAAACAAAACTGACAGGACAAGTGGTGAATGTGAAAAAGATTTTCAATAGAGCATTTCGCGAAGCCAACTCTGCGGACGTGGGTATTTTTTTGTTTGAAACGTCAAACATAACAAACTTAGTCAGATCAGTGTTCATTATACAGTCTCTAGTATTGGTACTTTCAGAAATGCGTTCGATAAACATTCAATTTCCATTTGGCAATGTTTTTACTGTATTATTATAATTATTATAAACTTACTGCGAAAAATAAAAATGTTCTGTCAATACGACAAATGATACAGCAGGTAGTGGTTTTGATAAATAAATCAGATAACGCTCAAGAGTCAACTTCTCGTTTTCGAAAAAAAAAAAAACGTAATGGCTACGTAAATAAGCATGCGTCACTACATTTATTGCCACTTGCACCAAGTAACTGGATAACCTTAGAATATAAACGATTTTCCAATAAGAGGTGTTAATTTGGTATTCAAAGGAAAAAAAAAAAAATTTTTTTGAGATAGGGTGTTTTCATAAACGTCGAAAATCTGCGCTAGTACAATCGTCTTTCTTTTTGTTGCATTAATGAATACACTTATTCTGCAGCACGTGTGCAGGCCTGCTTTAGTACAATTTGAAGTAGTTACTAAATGTTCATAAACGTCACACAAAAATCAAAAAAAATCATCACAATAGTTTGGTTTTCGTGACATTCCACGCCGCAGCTTCTTTTTCCCTTAAAAAAATTTAAATTTAGTTGTGAAAACACATAAAAAATTGCCCATAAAACTCTTTTTTCGCACTTTACAATTTTTTACCTTACGCGCTTTCTGCAGTCAAAAAAATATGGATGCACAATCTGCCAGACGCTGATGACATTTATGACGTTTACGAACATATCTTCTGCAATTTATCTGCGTTTGTTCGATAAAAAATCTGACTTTATGAACACGTCTTACGCAGATCTTAGTTAGGCAGACGTTTATGAAAACAGCCATAAATGCTCGGATGTTTATTTCATAATAAAGAGGAAGGTATGCCGTTAATAATGAAAAACAACATTAGCCAAATGGCCACCACGAGCACGCATACAGGACCATATCCTTTCACAATAACACCTCTTATTGAATAACCCTTTATTAATTTTGACAATACTACTAACGCAAACAAATGTTGAATTATCAAATAAATTCAAATTCTAAGGACGTAACAAAATCGGTAAAAATAATTTGGATAAAATAGATAAAAATCTATATATAATTGAAAATAAAAAACAACCGATCGAAATGGTTTTTCCTTTCCAATGTTATAAAAATCAATATGACTGAAATTTACAATGGACATATTCAAGAATCTAGTTATCTTAAGTAGATTGGATTGGTCTGGATAAGATGTAACCTGAACGCAAAAACTAGATTGGTCATTAACGTAATTTTCCTTACGTCAGCCACATATCCGAACTGTCAACTTAGTGCTCAGTCACGAATTTCTTGACTAGATTCGTCGACTACCCCTCCATAAACGTCAACTGAAACAGCGTCTAATATGACCGATTTTAGCCAATCAAAACCGACCCACATCTAGTCAAACAGTTGTCAGACTTACTGAACTATATATACTGGAACGTCCCCAATTTCTACTATATAATAAACCAAATACTGAAATTAGATAAAACAAATTAACATTTCTTATAAATATAGATTAATTGTACTGCTTTGATTTAACTGTACTGCATATACTGAAGGCCTCCCGATTTTGAATCACTTTATCATTGAGGTCAATCAAATGCTGGTATTTCTGCATTTGTTTGATCCGGGAGTTTTTAGGACTGCATCTTTTACGCGATTGTAAGGGAACGTTGATTGCCATTGCCTTTTTGACGGGGTTCGTTGGATCCTTCCTTTGAACATGACAATACCAACTAACGTGAAGGTTTTCTCGGATTGTTGAACTTCTTATTGGATCAAGCTTTGTTACTTCTGTGGTCATGCGAAGCACCTTCATCTCAGCTGGTGTCAATTTGCCCTCATACTTTTTGTACATTGTCCAACATTGTGAACCAAATGTGAGCGCCGGACGAACAACTGCGGTGTAGAGCTTTCCTTTCAGCTTAGGGGACATTTTTCGTTAACAGAAGATGGCAGAGTTTTCCTGCCACTTCATCCAACGGTTGCTTTGCTGCTGATCATTGATCCCATTTACTTAAAATTTTCACACTTAAGGACCACCACTCCATTCAAATAAATGTCTGGAATGGGTTGCGTTGGGTCAGAGAATGGGCAGTACAGATACTCCGTCTTTTTTTTACTAATCTAGTCTAGGACTGTCATAAAGAGCAAAGGACTTGAGACACTTCCCTGGTGCACACCTACTTTTATTGGGAATTCATCGGTGACTCCTGCGGGACATCTGACTTTTGTCCTTGCTCCATCGTACATGTCCATGGTCATCTGTGCGTAGGTTTCAGGAACTATTCGTTGTCTTAGCGCTACCCATATCAGATCTCTTGGTTGTCTATTAATTGCTTTTTCACAATCAACCAGAATCATATGCAGATCTTTTAAGGAATCACGATGCTTTTCCATTATGATCCTTATACTTTGGATTCCATCTGTGGTTGATGTACTCGCGGCAAACTCGCACTGGTCATGTCATCAGCAGCCGTATTATTTGTCTTAGGCGGCCATCTAATACCCGCTCAACGATCTTCATGGTGTGTGACATTTCCTTTGTGCAAAGCAAGAAGATAACTTGCTCTCCATTGATTGGGCATTGGATGACCTCTCTTGAATCATAAGCCATCTGATATAAAGATTAATAAAGCGTAAAATTAAAAATTAAAAGAAGTCGCAACATAAATATTGAAGAGGAAACAGAAGTCATAATCCCACGCCACAATCCCCGTAGGTACTACTTACGTTTTTTTGCACTGCATACAAAACGCAAAACTACACTTTAAGGCCGAAAATCGTTCAGACTGAGATTTACTTAAAATTTTAGTAGTTGAACGAGTGAAATCATTCAAACGTACTATCGAAAGAAAGCATTAGTTGAACGAAAAACTGAATGAGTGGAAAGGAATCGTTTAAACTTACTATCGAGTGAAAAAAGTTACTAACTTTTCGTTTAATTACTTTTTCATTCGATAGCAGTATGAATGATTTTTTCAGCTAATATCGAATAGTCGATAGTTTTTATTCGATAGTCCCCAACACTAGGTACCAATTTATTCATTCGTCGTCCGAAATTGAATTTAATAGTACCTACATTTACACCGCACATAAATTCAACATTTGGGGGAAAATATTTCGAAATCCAATTTGAGTTCCCACTGAAACTTCAACATTTCAAACGACAGCTAGTGTCAGAATTGATTGCTTATCATTTTTTTTCTGTTTAGAAGTGCGGTTGAACCTAGAGAATGCAATAAATAATGAATGAATAAAGTAATGACAATTTTCGAGCTTTTTAAATGAAAATGGGGGAAAAGAGGGACAAGCTATAAAAAGGCGAAAATAAAAAAATCTGTGAAACCGAAAATGTTTAAAAATAAAACAAAAACGTATTTTCATTACGAACTTATTTCAAAGAATTAATTGTTCGTATTAAACATGAAAGAAAACAGCCCATCGAACGTGTACGTATAGGACTTTTTGTGCATCTGAACGCATTTTGATAATATTATGTATGTGTAGTAGAGAAGGAAAATATGGCATAATACGGGGTTTCCGCCGGGAAGGTATACTACTTTCTTTGTTTATAATTTTTGATTAAATGAAAGAGAATGGATCTTATATTGATAAATGTTTTATTTAATGTCGGCAATTATGTATGGAACACAATATCAGGTAAATGTCCGCCTCTGTTAGTCGAGCGAGCCCTTTTGAGCACATTTTTCATTATTTTTCATTTTTCTCACACATTTCACGCGGTATTTCATTAATTTCATCACGAATATTTTGTTTGAAATGCTCAAGCGTTTCTGGTTTGTTTGCATAAACCTTGTTTTTCAGATATCCCCACAAAAAGAAGTCCGGAGCAGTCAAATCGGGCGACCGTCGAGGCCAATCAACATCACAATTTCTTGAAATAACTTGTTGTGGAAAGAGGTCTCGCAGTAATTCCATTGTAATCCTGGCTGTATGCGATGTGGCACCGTCTTGTTGATACCACTTGTTGATACCACATGTTAATCAAGCCCAAAGCATGCAGTTGTGGCGTTAAAACGTTTTCATTCATATCACGATATCGCTCCCCATTCACAGTTACCGTTACGCCGTTTTCATTTTCAAAGAAATAAGGTCCAATGATTCCTCCTGATCAGCAGTAATATTTTCAGCCGATCTGGCAGTACGTTGTGGTCCATGCTTGGGCCTATCACCCACAGACCCTCTTTCTTCGAAATCATTCACTACACGTTAAATAGTGCGTTTTGTTGGCACGTTGTTTCTCCCAAAAATTTCACGTAACTTTCTCATCGTCACAGTAATTGATGATTGATTTTGATAAAATGTTTTAACGATTACAACACGTTGGTTTATCGAATAGTTTTCCATAATAAATTTGCCACGTGCCTACTTCACTACTGCCAAATATGAACTGTCAAGACTAATGTTTACCAAAATGGCGGCAAAACAAAGTAGTATACCTTCCCGGCGGACACCCTGTATTTATATTTTTATGTAATATGCTTATTTGAAGAGTTTACAAACAGTTTTAAAGTTTATTTTTTATGAAAACAAGTGCAAATTTCACTTAGGGGAGGAAAAAGGGATTTTCTTTTGGAGTTTAGGGGAAAAGCTTTTGGTTATAAAAAAGGGGAAAAAGTGTGGGAGCACTGCATACATCTACTTTTTTGAAAATGAAAAAAGGTACCGGCACTACGTTTCACGATTTATTTTGTTTTGCGGACAAAATTGACAACTACTCATGATAAGGTTTCAAAAAGACGAGTTGTTCACAGCTTTTCACCGCTAAATTTAAAGATTTGGAAACGTCAATTTGCCAACAAAGACGTGTGATTTAGAGTCCTTCGCCTGGGATTATGTATTCACAAGTCACTCACTCACAACTAACCATCGTTTGAACTCTCAATTCGAATATCTTGCTCAAAAAATAACGTGAGTTTGATTTACAACAAACTTCTCTTAAACGTATACAAGAAATATAAATATGGGCACGAATATAAAAATGCGACATCTTTCAGGCGATCTACGATATAAACAATTGCACCGAGTTCAGCAACATGATTCATAGCCTCGTAAGTTCCTACTTTCATGATTTAGACGATCGATATAATTAAAATATAACACAAAAGGCAGTCCACAGACATTTCGAACCCTTTACTGTCATTCGTCTGAAGATCTAGAATCTCCTATGGTCGGTGGAACAAATAATATACCTTAATTAAGAAGCACACAAAAATAATAATAATCAAACTTAGAAGCAAAAGGGAATACCTATACCTATAAGCAGTTACTTTCCATAAAGACGCATACGCATTGAAGTTTGACAATGGCGACCGGGTGCTTTGGTATAGTCCCGCTTGGCGCATGCAATCCCCGATGCTTTCCCCGTGATAAGACCCTTTTAATGTACTTGCATTGCAGAAGCTCGACGGGCTCTTTCTTTACAAGTTGTCCGCGTGCACACAATGGAAATGCTTAGTCCTCTGTCTGGCTACTGGGCATAATCCGGAATGTGTAACAACAGGAGCCACGACGGCCTCCTACAAATTCACGTCTTCTACCAGAATACGCGCGCTCGCTCCACAAGCGAACTCTGCATGCATTGACTATATAAACACAAAGCACTGGCGCGCATTGATACTAATAAAAATCGCATTCAATATTATGCGCGAGGCGGAAGGTACTTAATTCTCTTTGCTCTCTGCTGATGCTGCTGCGGCTGCTACTGCTGCTGTTGCGGTCGCGGTCGGATGAGGAGCGCTCCCGATTACCACGATTATTACGACATTCAAAATGTGGCACCCACAATTCAGCTCGTACCTCCTGCGTAGTGGCCACAGCGATCAAACGTATACATACATTGTTCGTTGGGTTCTTGTCGTGGACTTCCTGGCAGTAGGAATAATCACGAGATCGTCCGCATGTGCATGCGCTTAATTCCAACTGTGCAGATATAAACAATTGCACATATCGGGTAATGGTAATTTAATGAGCTGTTGCGAGCGCCTGTAATTGCACAGTTAAACAACCCACAAAGGGCGGTATATGCTACCACAACAGCCCTTGAACCACAAATCAAAACAAATACGCAGGATAATCAATGCCATTGTTGCGGGGTGTCGGCTGTAAGTTGTTAATTCTTTGCCTTTCGAATAAACCAAATTAACTTGTACATCCATGGCAGCTACAGCTATACCAGTACTCTTTCTCGTTGGTATTCACTCGATGTTGTTGCTTCTGGTTTTCTATTGTTCATCATCGTCGTCGTCGTCAGTGTCGCCTGATTTCACCCTGAACCATATCCCATTCGAAGGTGTTGAACAACGACAACCGACCGAAAGGGTGTGTCTCACCGGGGGTAGCTTTGTTGGCTCTTTGTAAGTTGCCGTTGGCACGCCATGTGCAAATTGTGATTCACTGGAAAAGTTTCACCTTTTCATTGATTTTTGTTTTCCATTGCAGCCCTCTTGTTGATACTTTTTTCCTGCACGCACACAGCACATACATAAAAGTTATTGCACTCAAGAGAAAATCCAAAGTTATCATTTGTGATTGGAAAGTTTGTAATTAATCTTTGACACCCTCTCCTAAAGACGGAATTATACGAGTGATTATGCGATGGCCAACAAAAAGGCGGATATACGCTGCCAAGTGATAATGAACAGATTATCGAACTTGTAGCATGAAGGAGCAAAGAAATTTATTTGGCAAAAGTCTTGTTCATGTGACCCAAAACAATGCATTTCATATATTTATATATATTTGGAGGAGTTTTTGCCTCATTTCTCAGAGTGCTACCATCTTCTAGAAAACTCAGATGAAAAGACTGAATGAAAGGAAGGTTGGTGAACATTAATTTTTATTGCGAAATGCTAAATGTCTCTTCAAAGCATTAACTTGCTTAAGTTGCTGCGCGCGGAATTTGTCCTGAAAAGCTACCGTCTGCACTATCTTGCAGTTCTACCTAAACACTAATTAGTTTAAGGCAATCCGATTTCAAATTGCAATTTGTAGTTTGCATTAAAAGCAGAACATTAGTAGTATTATTTGTATTCTTTTATCATTGGTCATTTTGAGGGAACAAACTTTGTGGAACTGATTTTGTTAGTTTTTGCATTTGACAATTTTAATTGCTTAAGCTAAAAAACATTTTGTGAACTATTTAAACTCAGTTGGGGCTATCAATCGTTACTGTCTAATTGTAAATTAATTTAGTCTTGTTCCGCCATTTTTTACTTTCTCCATTACGTAGTAAGAGAAAATTAATGTATTCGTACAAAATTTCGAAATGGAGATGCTAATCAATTCGTCATACGATGATAGACGAGCTCAAAAAAGTAGGTCGCAAAATTTCGACTGTCTGTCTGTCTGTCCGTTCTTCCACATTTCAAAATTGATATTTAGCTTAAGTAGGTGAGGTTAATATGACTGCGTACTCAGTTTTTCGCTGAAAAATCGAATAATGGAACTTTTGAAATTTGGAAATATCTCGGAATCGGTCCATACGGGTGATAGGTCATTTCTAACTTAATATTGAACTCAGTTTTTCTCTATACAGTCGACCACGGATATAAGAAGCACTCATATTAGAACAACTCGGATATAAGAAACAAGTTTGTTTTTTTTTATTTAATTTTAGAGGTTTCTTATCTCCGTGGTGGACTGATCGTACAATAGATTTTTGACGAAAGTAAATTTTTGAAAACTTAGCTTTCCTTAGTTTACCAAAATACTGACTTTGAGTTAAATTGATTTTTTCAAAACTATTTCCTCCTTAATTTTAAATTTTAATCACCGAAAACGCTAATTTTGAAAACTACTCATATCTCAAAAACCCCATTTTAGATTTCGATAAATCTTTAAAAAGCAAGTAATGCTTTCATCCCGAACAATAACTTGTTACCCATTTTAAGCTAAATAGTTAACCAGTAGTATTTTTCAAACTAAACATTCCAATATTTGGTACTGTTTTGTCTGCCAAATTTTTCATTTGATATTAAAGATAATGTCAGTACCTATTCTAAATCCCGTACTTAGTTTTTCTCAAAAAACTCGAATAAATCAGGTTTTTAATTATTTCTCAAAAATGACTACCCAAAAGCCCATCTATATTCGTAGATATTCTTAAAACACAATACCGCACTTTAAAATTAAAATTAAAATTAAAATTGCAACAACCATTAAAAATTCAGATTAAAATTGCAACAGCCATTCAAAATTCAGAAACATCAACGCAAAACTTATTTTTAGCAAATATTACCCACTGTTACTTTTTTTTTCAACCATTTTTAATATGCACCTTAAAATAATTCCACTTGGAGTTTACACATCAGAAAACCAACCTTTGAAAATTCGGCTCTGCGAAATAAGGCCCCAATGAAATAAGGCCCCAGAAGAAAAATTAAATAAGGCCCCAAAAAATTATACAGGAAACAACAACAACGATTTTTAATACAATATGGGGTGTTATTTCCTTTTTTTGGGGCCTTATTTCTTAATGAAAGTTGGGGTCTTATTTCATTATGAAATAAGACCCCAAAAGAAGAAATAAAATAAGTCCCCAAAATTACTTTTTTATTATTAATTGTTACCCTTCTGATATGGAATGCGTATGGGGGGGCATGCTGCCCCCCTGCAACCCCCTGCTTGGGTTTACTGTTAGATTACGCGGTGGGTGCGAGTTTGAGTATATAAAAAGTTTCTTTAATTTAAATTAGTTTATCCAATATCTACTATATTAAATAAAAAGTAGTTTTCATTATTTTTAGTTTCATTATGAATTAAACCCCAAATTTGGTGCCTTATTTCATTTTGTTTTGAGGCCTTATTTCATAGCAGTGGGACCTTATTTCATAGTTGAAATTGGGGTGTTATCTCATTATGAAATAACACCCCAAATTTGGGGCCTTATTTCATTTTCTCTTTTGGGGCCTTATTTCCTACAGCTGAAAATTCACATTGTTATTTGATAGACGTACTGCCATATCAGATGAATAATTTAATTTATTTAATAAAATTCACTTTTCTATATTTTATGAACCGTTTTTTGTCTTGCATTGCTTCTTAGCTCTTTACCTACCTATCCAATACCATTGAATAAGCAAGCAACCAAACTTTTGATGAACGAGAAAGTTTTGATCGACCCAGTTGTGCATTTTTTTTTTAAACTTTTGTGCAATTGAGGTCGGCTTATATCAATTGCGGTTGAATAAGTACTTGCCTCTTTTTGCCAATTAAGTGACAGTATAGTGATAGTGGGGCAATTAGAATACGGCTTAATTTAAAAATTCATTGGCATATAAATTTCACTTAAGCGATTTTTGTCGTAGAAATACACTTAACGATTTTGAGGTTATTGCGTCGGACTACTGAGTGATGACTCTCAGACTTGATGCTTGCAATATAAAAAATGACACCTTAAGTAATGTTTGAACGTCTGACAAACATCCGAGAGCATAACTGCCCTGAGACAGCTTCTCAATCTAGCCCTTCGGGCTTGGCATACAATTTTAAGCACCTTCTTCAAAAAGTCCAAAAAATCAAACGAATTGTTGTGCGCACCTGTTACGCCAACTATTTATTTATTTTGAGTCTATTTCGCAAAGTAATTAACTTTTATGTACTTTTTGTTATCGCTAACCGTAAACATATAGTAAGATAAAAACGCTTCCAATTATAACTCTAATCATAAATGACATAAGCACACATAAGTTACATAGACCGCGATTACGATAAAAACATGCCAAAGCATTGAATTCATCGCGTGAGTGAGGGAGGTCTCATATACTTGAACGTTAATAAAATTTGACAACCAAACATTTTGAAGCATTACAGATAAATCACGTGGGTCTGGGAGAGTTTTTGATTTCCAAATACAATAGCCGAAATTGAACATCTCCGCCAAAAACACAAGTCACGTGAGTGAATTGACAAAAATGAATTATGGCGGCTTAAGCTAGTCTCAAAAGTCAATAATCCTAGTCACTCACTTGCAAATGACGCTTGTCAAACTATCAAACTAGTATGGGTTTTTCATCCATGTACACCTTTTCTAAAGCTTTTTAAAGCTTTGTTTACGTAGCTTGACTCGGTGTCAGATGTTTGCTATTACCACCTTGAAAAGCATTCGAATCACAGATACCTTTTTGATATCCCATATTGTCATATTTATGTCCATTTTGTATGCTCATACCTACGCTCGTATTCAAATAACAAGTTACATCAGATAGCTCAGTCTATAGCTAGTTGTCTTTTTATTTCCAGTTATGGACACTGAGTTGGTTGCGGCGCCCTTCAAATGTGCGCGCCACATAATAAGGGCCTCTGCTACGTTTTTCCTCAGGGGTGGACTTAATGAGATTATATAGCTGCTGCGTTTGTATCCCTACGTCATAAGCTATTCAGCGTCGCTGTACAGCCCATACAGTCTTCACATCGATAAAATCGAATATCATCCGAAAAATCTTTCTCTAAAAAAAGAATACAAATTCTTAGCTATAAGTAAGACCCAAAGTCTCTTCAATTCGAAGTTGTATCTACCCATCGTGACGTTAAGTTCGATTCGCGATGTTGAGAGTCCTTTCTCGTCGACAGTATGTACTTCGAGACGCAGTGAATACATTTGTTTCCAAATGAAAGCTAAAAATTGATGAAAACAACATCTAAATACGAATTCAACTCTTATGCTAGGATTAACGTGCCATTTTTCGTGGCAAATCTTGACATGCTGACGTCACAAAAATTCGGCCATTCGATATTCACTCGTGTGTCTTTCGTGAGAGTGCGAGTCCGCATGACCAGACGCTTAACAGGCGACCACACGTAGTGACAAATTTAGGACAGATGCTGATGTCATAATGTGGTCGGCATGTCAAAGTGGCATTTGTAATCGCAGTTTTATGACTGACAATCAGCAGAACACATACTGTGTCCAGCCCACTCAAAGATCTACTAGGATTCATCACCAGGTCAGGTATCATGAGCGACTCTTAATGAAGGAAATCACAATAGGCCCTTGTGATATGGTAACTTGCTTCCACCGCCCCCAAATAATCTAATCTAATCTCTATGACTGATACAAAGTTCATTCATTCAGTGCGTAACATCTCACGTCAGATATGATAGAGGACATTTCGTTTTACACTCATGATTTCATTTACATTCTGTTTGGATTAACGAACCAAGAAATATAGTCGAGAGAACTAAATTTGCGCATGACGTTATTTTGTATGAATAAATCCGCCACAAGACCTTTAGTTTTTTTTACACTCTTCGCAGTTACGTCACAATATATTTAAAAAAAAAAAAAAAAAAATTACCTACGCCAAGGTTTAATTTCTGTGGGTAAAATTTGACAACTAAAACAAGGATTCATATGAATGTCCATATCCGAATTTATTCCAGCATGAGCGTCATGCATTTATTGCAAAAAAAAGGTCAGTATAGGTTCCGGCGGTTTGCACAGGTGGGAAACTACCACTTACCTACTATATCGGGCCTCAGAACTTCCCTGGTCTATGGCATGCACACATTCGTTAAAGTCACTAGATGAATTAAGAATCCCTAGGATTTCCTACAGTATGTAATGAAAGAAATACTCTCATACGTCTTTGCCTAACCTTCCCACATACTAAATTCATATTTCACATACATTTAGGGAATGACCGCTGGATAGGTTACCAAGCGATTTCCTATAATATGCCACACCAACTCGCTGTCAATTTCTACACATTTCTCTGACAACAGTTAACATATTCATCCCGGCTAAGCTTCTTATTATCTACTAATGTATCAGTGCACAATGCACACTGAAACCCAGTCATTGTGAATTAAAAACTAAGCCGACATCTGGATTGATGGTGTGCTCTGCTCATTGTGTACATATGCTTATAAATAAACTAATGCAATTTTCCGCGACACCATCCGAGTGCATAATGTCCTTCATGTTACCGTTGCCATATATCGTAATCTCGCCACAAACCGAACATGAACGAAAAACAATTGCTCGGTGCCATTAAAATATTATTGCTAAGTGGGCATGTAATCTCGCATTGGTATCTCATAGTCATCGCCATCGCTCGTCTGTATCTCATCTTTAGGAGGTGCCCTCTCAGAGTGCTGGAAGCGAGAAGGATAATAAAAATAGCAGAGCACTACCGGATGGCAGAGTTTCATGGGAGAAACCGCGTACCACCCGCCAAATTATTCATGGTTATATTTCCGGGATGCGGATGCTCCTGTGAGATGCTGCTTTCCGGTGCAGAGCTGGTAATAGCGGTTGAGTGCTGCCTCGAATGCTAAAAAGGACTTTTCGTTTTGTTTTACAGCTCGCTGCCTTTGATATTCGAAATGGAATTCTATCACGTTGCAAAATACAATCGCATATACCTACTTTGAGCTCGTTCCTACACAAGCGCAAGTGGACAATGCGTCGTCTAATCGCTGGCGAGTGCGGCAACCGGGGCACGGAGACATTCAGACATTTTTCGGACATCCAACATCCAACATCCAACAGCGAACACCTCACACCTTTGCCGACGGGATCAACATGTTTCAGTTGCATTTTTTTTGTCCAAAGGGATTTTTTGCTTGAACAGGACGCTAAGGATATTATTTATCATTGAGAGCGAATGCAGAATACCAAGTAGGTGCTACTTTAGGGCATCGGAATGCGCGGTGTTGCAATTTCCTTCCGTCAACTGATGGATTCGCTCTCCTTTTGCACCGATATCGATCTTTAAACTTTGACTTTCAATTAAGCCCTGCGACCGTGAAATGATTGCAATTCGGAATTTATAGGCCCATTTAAACAGTCAAGGGATTAGTGAGCCGCCGCCAAAGGATGATCCCCTTTGGGCTGCAAAACGAGCACAGCGCGCTCACAAACCAAGCCGATAACATAAAAACAGGGCCCGCAAGTACCTACGAATCGCAGATCCTTGTATAGTTTATGATTTGACAGTTTTGATTGACTTGAATGCCAGACATCGCGGCGGAGGGCAATTGTTATGATTTCTGATGACAGGCACACAATGGGAGGCGCCTTGATGGTGGTTTTGTTCGATTTTGTTCTCTCTTACATATGTAAGTGCGGCGCGCTCGCCTCCCTTTCTTCGAAATGAACTCATATTTTAAAATGAAAATTCGAAATTTATTTTATGCTTTGATTTGGTGCGGTCTCTCCGCTCCGTGTCGTTGTATAGCCGCTGTATGCGATTTGTCTATACACCAACAGATTGCCTCCCACGCTCCTCGCGATGAGCGGATGACTGTATATAGACCAGGCGCGTTGCTGAATCAGGTGTTTTGCCAACACAAATCTCCGCCAACAGTCAATGAACTATGGGGATGTCGAATAAAATATCAATAAATGACCATATTCGCTGTTGCATATAGGCTTGCGTGCTGTGGCCATGGGAAAGTGTGCGACTGGTATGTAGGGGTCTTGTGAAATTTATAGGGCTGTTATCATAGTGTAACTGTTGGATGGCCAGATTTGGTAGTTTGCGGGGGCCTGGCTGTGATTCACTTTGTTGCGGAGGTTTTGGACTGCAAGTTGTCCGATTTAGGGATGATCTCATTTGGAGTGGGACATCTTCGAAAGTTCACCTTTTCCGTATTTAAATTAGCGGTTATTTTAAGTAAAATTTTTATAATGAAATGGGTCAGCCGTTTCCATACAAATTGTGCAATATACCATAGAAAAATTGTTGTGTTATGTCCGCAAACTTGGTAGGACTTTTGTAAATTGGGTTCAGGATCAATTTAAATCAACTTGGAACGTAAAACCTCTTTATATCGAAATAACGTCTCAAAAGATATTTTTGTGCGGGGAATTTCTATAAAAACATATGTTAAATAAGTTAATCTTAAAAATGGGTATGGGATATCTTTTGTATGTCTTTCAAGTTGTTTTTGACTAAATTTATTGTGTAGAACTCTAACAAGCACCAGTTATAGTGAAGAAGAGTGGGTAAAACTCTGAAAGCTGCTTTTAAAAAGAGTTAACGAAACTAACAAACATTGCGAGAAAAAATTCAGTCGTTCATACCTTTTTTCTATATTCATACTAGGTGATAGCTGCTACTGTCAAAAATTGCTTTTCGAAACATGTGTCTTAGATATTGGGTGTGAAGTACGTAGTTGTCAAAATTGATTTGCAAGTTTCAGTCCTATTACGATTTCTTGAAAATATGTTCCCTTTTGAATAAAAGGTACCCTCAGAAAGTAAATTTCAGTTTCGCAATAAATTTCGTGACATCTTTGTTTTGGCTGAAATGACATTTTCCACCAGATAATATTCTTCCTTACTTTGTATCGTTTTGTAATAAATTCACAAAATTATTTGAATTTTGATATCATTTTTGTTTTGCAAAAGGGGTCGTTATGTTGGTGACTATACACTATCTCTAAGATTTGAATGATTCAAGACGCAGTGTTGCTAGCACTCTCTCTGCATTTTCCCATGAAGTGTAGTCATTTTTCCCTTTTCATCTGTAATACACTTTATTCTTTTTCTGTAATGGCGGAGCGCACAAAAATGCGGCCGTCTTGTTCTCTTTTCTTTTTCTGTGTGAAGTTAGCCACGGCTACTTCGTTTTCATTTTTAGGACTAAAGGGAACAACCAGGTGGCGCAGCTCAAGTTACAAAGATGAGTGCGTTCAACGGGTGTCCATGGTATTAGTTACTTTACATTCTTATACATCGTACTCAATTTTCCCTTTTCAATGACCTCAATACTTTTTTGTAAAAAAATCTCATTTTTAAAAGTAAAATTCGTATTACACGGAAAAAATCACAATAGATTAACCTTTAGTATAAAAATCGCGGTTTGTTAACATTTGGAACTAGAAAATTTTGAGCAAAGACGATTGAAGATAAGCTCTTTTTTATGGACGTTAAGTGTGTTGATAATCATGGTAGGTGTTTTGTTGAAATTTCATCAAAAATGTATAGTTTGAATGTTTTTTTTTGTCGGATTCCTAAAATTCCCACGATATTAGTGCTCTTTTCCTTTGTCTCACGAAAGGCTTTTCGCACATCGAAATTGCCACAAAAAAGGGGATAAATCCCACTTTTGTTCACTTTCCCAATTTTGTCGCAAAGTGGTTTGATGTTAAGTAAATATATGTTCATAATAGTCGGGGCAGTTTTTTTGTTTTCTTTGGAAATTTCCAAGAACGAAATTAACTATTCTCTGAACATACCCATAGAAAATTGTGGACATCATTTTAGTAGCTATTAAAAAAGGAGAAGTCGATTTCCGACTACAAGTGAGGCTAGTTATTATTATTTCTTAATTATGAAGTAAATTAATTACTATGATAATATTAAAATGATTTTATGCTTTTCATTTAATAAAAGTCCTCATTGCTGTTTTTAAAACAATTGTTTATCTTATTACTAGTCAGGCGTACTCATCATCATATCTCAATGACTCGTTTGTATGCAGCTCTTAAATTCTGAACTGCTGCACTGATTTGTTAGCTCTAGATCAGTCATGAAATATAGGAAACCGAGTTTTTGTGGGAGTTTTTATCTTCAATTTTCTTCATTCATTTCATTTCCTCATCCATTTCATCTATTTATTCATTTCATTAATTTTCAATGTCGCGCTTCCATTTGTTCATCCATTCTCATTTATTAATCCATTCATTTCATTTATATTTTTCATTCATTTATACATTTATTCATTTCATGTATTCATTCATTCATTTCATTTAACTGTCATTGATTTTTAATGCCCCGCTTTCATTTATTCATTCACTCATTTCATCCACTCATTCATTTCATTGAATTTCAATGTCCCGCTTTCATTTATTCATTCATTTCATTTATTTATTCATTCATTTCATCTATTTATTCATTTCATTGATTTTCAATGTCGCGCTTCCATTTATTCATTTATTCATTCATTCATTTAGTTGATTTCATTAATTTTCAATGTCCCGCTTTCATTTCATTTCATCCACTCATTCATTTTTTCATCCATTGATTTCATTTATTCATCCATTCATTTCATTTATATATACATTTATTCATTTCATGCATTTCATGTATTCATTCGTTTATTTCATTTAACTGTTCATTCATTTCATTGATTTTTAATGCCCCGCTTTCATTTATTCATTCACTCATTTCATCCATTTCATCTTCTCATTCATTTCATTGATTTTCAATGTCCCGCTTGCTTATCGATTATAAGGGTCACCTTTGAAAAACATTTGAGATCGAGTTAAGACGGAATCGCATTCACACAATGACAGGATGCAACCCAAAGTCACCTCACAGTGGCGGTTCTATATAATTTGTCTATACACACTTATACACAACAGAACAAACCACCAACGACGGGGTAAATTTGTACTTTCATTTGCAGCAAGTAGGTAGATACCCTACCTATTTTGAAAAATGCACTGACTCTGTTCGTAGAATGAAACAAATATTTCCATGCACCATGTCACGTGCATAGTCAACGTCGCCGACAAACGAGGCGAGATCGCGAATTCCTCCTGCCACATTGGAACATCTTTCAAATACTCTACCTACAACGACGCAGTCCTACATTCAATTTCTGCAGCAGTTTCCTTCTCGCTCTCTTTCTCTTTCTGTCTAGAAATGAAACAAAACATAAATTAGAATACTGCTCTTCAACCTTTGTTCAAGGATTCCATGCACATACACCCCTCGGATGGGTATGGCTAACACTCGTCGATTCATAGCATCACGTGTCCTAACTATCGGCTTCTGTTTTGCCCTGTCGACGACGCTAAACAAGACACACAATATCGGCGCGTTGCGTGTAACCGCCAATAAGTATATAGAAGAAGCCACAAAAACACATCAGCACCGGCAACAAAGGTGTTAAAGGGTTAAAAACGCATCGGTTAATCCTTGTCGACTTGGGATAACAAGAACAATTGGTAAAGCGGCGAATTCAAGAGGATGCTGCTCTGCCGCGCTCCCAAGCTGATTTGGCGCAAAACGAATTGCAACACATAATCGGCAGCCTGTATCTCTGATGTGTGATCGAAGGAGGAGATCGCTTCGGAAGCAGTAGCAGCAGCCGAACCACTATACACCTATTGGCATGCGCAAGCATTTGGATTTATATGCAATCTTCGTTCTTTAGTGGGAGATCTCTCTCGGCTGTGTTTGGCCTTTTTCGCTTTTTTTTGTTTGTTTTTAGTTTGTGCGCTTTTGCCGCCACACTGGCTCAATTCTCCTGTCAGACGGCACCTCCTCGATGCACAGAATGAGAGAAATTCAATTTGAATTGCGGATACTCTGTATATTGTATATGTGTATAAATGTTGGACTGGCCGTGGTGTTTTGTAAAATATTCACGAAAATATCCGCGCGCGCGCGCGCGCTTGCAATTTGAATCGGGTGTGAATTGGATTGGATTGTTGTCCGAACACATGTTCGACAATGTTTTCGAACTTATAAATATTAAAATTGTCTCGTTTGTCTGTCGGCTCTGTCTCCTCGTTGCGCGAATAACAAGCGAACGAACGAACGAACGAATGTGGTGCGAAACAAGGCCATAGATCCTCTTAAGGTGCGCAGTGGATATGTGTCGAACTAATCTCGGGTGTAAAACAATTGTCAAGTCGACAAAAGAGCGAATTTTGTTTGCTTGTATAACAGACGACGACAAAAGTCATTGTTTTCAATTATCGAGAATAATGTTTGTCGACCAAACAATGGGGGTAACTTATTCCTCGCTGTATATACTCGTATATGTGCTCCCGTTCATCCTTCATCCTTCTGCGGGGAGATTTATTTCCTTTTTTAATTAAAAGTAAAATGAACTCGATTTGCGGCGGGGGTTAAGGTCGTCGACAACTGTATATACAGTCGGTTGATGGGTTTCAGTGCACATGCGGCATCTCTGCTTCAATTAATTTAATGTCGCGTATTGTGCGAACTGTGAAATTGACGCCAATCCTAGTTTAATTTATTCGCAGGATCAACAACATCAGAGTGTGCAGTGTGTTGGCCAATTGCCACTTTGTGTGTTTACACAGTTCTTTCGGATGAGCGCTATACCAAAGCCACCCGACCGGCCACATCCTTCTGTCTTCCAAAACAACAACTGCAGCTGGCAATTTTCAAATGAATCATTAACTCGGTAACAAGCTTCCATATTCTCGACAGAGCTTCCACTTGCACCCCACCAGAATGGGGATGTGTGTCTGCAGTCTCTGGTTGTTCCTGCCGAAACCAGTAATTAACAGTGAGTAATCTGTTTTTCGGGGGACACGGACGGTTGCTGTTGCTCTTGTATATACAGTGCCGACTGAAGATTAGGTTATTGTGGGTATTTGTGCATCTACAGGATGAATTAAAATTACATATTCCATCATAACTTGGTGTTGTGCTGTAACTTTGCCCAGCAGCGGCAAATGGATGGCGAATATTTCGAGTCTTGTCTCTCAGCTCAGGTTGCCGGAGTATAGTTTCGAATGATGGAGGGCCGTAGATATTACTATAGCTAATTCGAAAATGGATGCTTTTAGTGAATGCTTCAATGGTGTTTGATGGGCAAATATTGGTTCGTTGTATTTGCGATAATTGTGGAAACGCTTTTGTTGATGGTGCATTATGGTTTAGCAGCTGTGAGGAGATTGGACAGAGTTGGCATTGACATTCTAAATAGTCCTCAATCGGCCTTCGTATGACAGTATTCTCGTATAAGAGGCCAACAATTCTGCCCCGCAATTTGCGATTGCTACAGTAAATGCCGAACTACCTCCGTAGCAGCAAACAAATTTGGCGAGGACGTCCTTTATGAAATACCAAATGAAAATTGAACTGTCAATTGAGATGTAAGTGTTCGAAGTGTTCGTCTTGAATAAACTTAAAAAAAGGAATACGTAATGTACCGTCACTACTCGTTGTTTCTGGTTCTTAAGGACTAAACTCCCACGATGTACGGCCTCGAAAGACACCCTGTTAACGCTCAAGGTGGGGCCGTTTTGAAGTCCGTGTGAGGACGCCGTCTTGCAACTCTTTTGTAGCCAAAAAGACTGTCTGTCATCGAAAGACAGAGCTAGAACGCGAGGGATGTTTCTGCAATAGTGAGGGACTTTAACCAATCTAAAAAACCTCCCTGGGGGACTGACTTTTGTCATCCCGAATGTGATTGCACCTAGTCGTTCAACTTATCGGCAATTTATTTTTGAATTATTTAAAACACCAATTTTCAAAGCCTATACTGTCTGTCCAAATGCGTTTCTTATTACAGATGTATTCTTAAAGTTCTTAAATGAATGGTTCTTTACATCCAGCTTCAGCGCCTTAGTCACTCTTCCTGTTTCACATTTGCCTCTGCAGTTTCTGTTTGTACTCCTGATTCCGTCATGTTCTGGTAAACGTACTTCCTCTCTGTTGCTAGGAGGTAAGTGAGCGTCACTTCCTGGTTAATTCTTTAGACTGTCAAATATCAGCTTAAGTTCAATTTTTGACAAGACACATGTTCGTCCCGGATTTCGTTCAAACTACGGATTTGGAGTTTGTGGGCTTACAGTTCAAGGTGTTTTTTTTCCAAGATAACCTCAATTGGTTGAGGCCCAGGTCCACCCCGGACTGTAGCGCCACCTAAAGTAAGTAAGTAAGTAACCTCAATATTAATGGTACTTCGTACCAGTTCAGTTAGGCAGTTAGCCAAAGATCGCGCTAACTGGAGAGGCGTATTGGTTGAGGCCCAGGTCCACCCCGGACTGTAGCGCCACATTAAGTAAGTAAGTAAGTCATAACAGTTCAATTTGTTCGAAAACGGCTTACGATTTCAACCTAAATTGGTTTTAAAGCTTAGGCAGGTGAGCTTAACATGAATAATGGTACTTTTGAAATTTCGAAATATCTCGAAAATGGTTCATACGATTGTAACATGTGGTCATTTCTAACTTAAAGGCAGACTCGGTTTTTCTCTATATTATCGTACGATACATTTTTTTAAAACAATCATTTTTTAAAAATTTTGTTTTCTCTAGTTTACCTGAATCCAGCACTAACGATTTTGACCAAAATGCATATTTACCGTAAAACTGATGTTTCCAAAATTATTGTGTCCTTAATTTTCAATTCGAATCACCGAAAACTCTAATTTTAGAAACAGCTCATATTTGTCAGCTATGTACTGACATAGCAGATGAACAACCAAAAAGACGCGAGTTACCTAGTTCTTTAGAACACTGACCTAGTTTAGGTTAGAGGGGCAGTTTCGTCTTTTAGCAACTTCTGCAGAAGTCATTTGTAACGATGCCCATCCATTATCCAGTGTCCGGTTATTACCCCGATGAGCACTCGTATTTGGTTTCTATCAAGATATGGTAGGATCTTTGACATTTTAGTGTCAGTTGTGGTCCACTAAGCTGCGAGTATGATGCAACACTAAGGCTGTATTGCTGATAATACTCATAGCGCGGAAAGTATTTAAGTGTAGAACTTAAATCGCTATGAATAGGTATGTAAGCAAACGGGGTTAAATGTCGTTCCATTGTTCTTTATTCCAAATTTAATGTGGGATTGTTAATAAAACGTTCTACTGTATTGAAAGCTGGTAGTACTTGTCGGCTGCATTTCAGAACTCTATCTGGCCAGTTTATCCGCTGTCTGGTTACCTTCCACAGCAGCATGTCCACAGGAGCCCAGGACCCCAATTCTCAAAAATTCTCGCATACGTTTATCTGTCAAAATATCCGATGCGATGCGAAAAACTGAAATTTGCAATTCTCGCAATCCGCATACGAGAATTTCTCTTCGAATGCTACGTGTCTGTGTTTTCCATGCGGATTTGCTTTTCGTAGACGGAATTATGAGTTTGAAATTTAATAAAAAGGTTACAGGTTATTATTGATTCGTGTATGAGAAAATAAGAATCAAATTTAAATAAAAGCACTTATTGAATGGTATGGCGCCGCATTGACATAAATATGTTCGCAAATAGTTCCATTCGTTCGAATCAGTATTGGGGCTCTCGGATAGTTCGGTATATTTTGATTTCACCTAAGTGCTTAACTGAAAATCAAACAAATGCTGAGCTCATATCGACAAAGTAGCCCATTAATGTTCATTAAACATACATATATATACAATTTTTTTTTTGTTGTCAATCGAAAACAATTCCCAGCCAATTTCGCACTTGACGTGTGTAAAATTCTACCTCATTCGAGAGGTGAATATAATTTTCGCACAGGTGAAGGGTCCAGCATAGTAGTATTGAGTGATGGCTTATAATGCCGAAAGGCGCCGACTTACAGATTTTGAGGTTTGAAGTTGAAGTTGATCGCTTTAACAGCTGATTGGCTGTCCACTCAGAGTGTAATTTCCATTGCTGGTAGTTCCCTCGCTAAGGCAGTTTGAGACGCTTTTTTAACCGCATATAGCTCTCTCCCTGGGAAACGCTCCATTGATTTGCCAGTCGGTGTATGACGGGCTGATATTTAAAGTTCTTCTGATTCTGATTCTGATTCCTGTTTCCGTTCCCTGTCTTTTCTGTGAAAAGTAAAGTAAGATTCGAGAGATATTCGAATCAGACCACCATTGTCGGGTCTCTTTTCGTCTCTCAAACCTAGGCCTAGCTTCTCACAACCATTCGTTTTGTGTGAGTTTTCCTAGTTTGAAACGAATGGAAGGGATCTACAATTTTATGCCGACTCCAAACGGCCCATTGAGAAGCTATTTCAAGACAGTTATACTTGCGGGTGGCCGTGGCGCAGTGATAGAGTGTTCGCTTGTTGAGTGGGAGGTTACGTGTTCAAATCCGAGCCAGTACCACGAAACATTTTTCACAAATAAAAAAAACTGCGAATAAGTTTAAGTGAATTATAAGCGAACACAAATATCAACAATTCTCCCCTAGCTATTAGGACGCCACTCGTGGAGAATATCCACTGCGCCACAAACTCTTTCCGATCCCTCTTTCTCTTCCTAAAAAAACTTGAATGCCGCGCTGTGCCCCGCATTATAAGGGTAGGTATTCATAACCCCTTGAGCGCGAGTAAAATTATAAAAAAAAAAAAAAAAAATACTCTCGGACGTTTGTCAGACGTTCGCGAGAGGTGGTGCAGCGGAAAAAACACTAAGTTGGAATTTGGGTTTTTGCGCATGTGAATATAGGTATGGGGTATACTTTTAACGAAAATATTCGTCATCTTTGGACTAAGAATGTGGCATCAAAGATGAAAGCATGCGCGAGTGACCGAACGATTCCTGCTTCCAAATTTTGTTCTCTATTAATCTGAGAGCAGCTTTGACTGCTACGTTCATAGTATAAAGCTCGATTGGTTTTAGTTTCAGCAGTCTTACCTCTCTGAACATTTTCAGAAAGAGTCCAAAAAAACAGTGCTGGATGAAAAAAAGGAGTCCCATTCCGGTTTTAATACTTTCGTTTCTTTTTTAAAGAAACAAACTGTTCAATTTAAATTCAGTTAAAATCAAATTCTTTCGAATTCAACTAAATAGAATAAACAATTGTGAATTATAGTAAACATCCTACATTTTTAAAAGGATTCCGATTTCACTGTCCAGGCGCTCAAAAAGGAGTCAAAATGACTCTTAAGCGTTCCGAACGAAATACACTGGCTGTGTTCAGCAGTGTTTTTGGGTCTAGTTGTGGTGTAGATTTTAGTGAACCTATTATACCTATACAAAAAGTGACCTGAAGAAGTAATTGTTAAAAGACTCAGCAACGTGCTTCTGGGTATTATAATCAAAGCTATATTCCGCCATTAACACGCTTTGTTTCCGGTATTTTCTCGGGACAACAATTTCATGTCCATTGAAAAGAATCTTAGCAAAACAGAATTTATGGCGTGTGCCGATGTCAAATCAAAGAAAATCTTTCCAAAAAACCCATTCCCGACTCCCATCCTGATCGTCAATCATCCACATTTTCTCACGATTCATATTCCACTGAGTTTCGTGCTGAATTCAATTTACTCTCCCCTGATTTAGTTGCTTGTATCTTTAACATACATACAATGTAAGCGACACATTTTCATTGTCCCTATACCCGCTTTTTTGAGCATTTCCCCAATAAACAAGCATATGCAAATTTTTTGACAAGTTTCATATATGCAATATCTGCCAGCGCCAAATTGTCAGCGAAACGCGCAATTTTCCCAAATGTAATGGGCACCCTCAGTATGTAAATAAATAAATCTGTTAGATAAATTTTCCCAATATCGTGATCGCTTTGTACTCCAAACGGATATATATCCTCCGAATGCGCAATGTGAAGAAGACTGCGACCAAGTCGTGGCAAAAATAAAACACAAAACCAAAAAAAAAAAGTTCCAACGACGATGAATGGAAATTTGAAATTCAGAGAGAGGGAGCACAACCACTGAACCTATATAGCCCCAACTATACAAGAAAATACGAATACAGAAGTAGGGAAAAATCATTTTGTGCGGGCATGTCTCCTCCTAGGTTAGGTATAGGTATACCTCCTGGTGGGGGCTGTGCGCACTTTAATGTTGTTTTCTCCTTTCTCCCGGCAGCATGGCTCTGAAGTGGGCATCGAGTGGCTTGGTGGCACTCGGTGGTTCCAAGAGGTCTTCAAGTAATCCATTTCAATTGGTAATGTACTCTCTGATACGATGAACGTTTGTTGGATGCTATATCCACCTTTATACACACATTGATTGGATCAGACGAATCACCCCCATCCACCTGGTGTAATCCCCATAAATCGAAAAGATTGTAACACAGCAATAGATTCTTGGGAAATCGACTCGAATCATACCAATAATTGACATTTAACCATAGGCAGGATATCGAACGCAGAACAATCACGGTCAGGCGATTAATTAAGCTTACTAATTGACACCAACCGAATGGTAGAGGTACCTTGAGTCATCAGTGAATAGAAAAACTCGATCCCACACTGCGCCAGAACCGATATTGCTCACAAAGGTTGTGCCTGTGATAGGCAAGCATTCACCTCTCATATACGAATTAGAAGCTACCTTGATCGCTCAAAGATTAGAGGTGATGCTGACAGTTTAAAACCAATAAAGAAACGCATTCAACCGGTCGTGCGGCGGCGGTGGCGGCGGCTACTGCACAGAAGCACTGACGATAGCCACTACTGGTCGGTATGGTCTGGTCACCTACGTTCACATCACATAAAACACACAAAAACTATGGCCATCGGATCGATCAAATAGCTGCGGGCGCAAAATTTGCTGCGCTGTTTGCAAACACATTCACAGCACTTTTGTATATGGCTGGCTTCTTTGCATGTTGGTAGCGGGAAATTTATGAGAAATTCGAGTCTGCATGCATGCATCTCCCACTACCGAGCGCAACAAGATGCTGCTGCGGATAAGCATCCTGTCCAGGAGCTGTGCTGCAGCGCGCACTGTATTAGCCGGTAATAGCCGGACCGTGTGCCGTAAATTAGATTAAATGTTAATAAAAGGCGGAGAATTACACAAGGAAATGCTGCGCGATAAGGATGCGGAACCAGCGCCGTGTGTACAGTCTGCCAATTGAATTTTTACAGCCTGTATTCATTATCCGAATAAGATAAGGGCGCACACAGATACACCAGGTATATGTAGCCGCTTCTATGCATGAGCTTGTTCGCAGTTCTTTTTTTTTTTTTTTGGGTAACAGTAACAGCTTCTCGACTGCCATCAAGTGGCATTCAACAGGCCCCGAGAGCATATTATTTGCAAATATTTAAGTTGGTTCACACAGCCAGATTCGAATATAGCTCACTTCCTCTCGTGTGTGCAGATAACACCTTCCGAATTGATTGAATCGCATTCGCGTAATTGAATGAATGGGGACATGTGGCTTCCAAGCGGGAGCCCACATATGTACATCTGGAATGATTGTGTGGGTGTCAAGTCCACCCCAAAACCAGTGGGGGAGAATACCTTACAAATTGATTTTTCTGTTTACATTTGATGTTAATGACGGCGGCAACATGAACTGCCGCAGAGACGTGTGGCAAAAACAATGAATTGTAGCACTCACTCCACTTCATATTAGCATGAGTAATTGATTAAACAATCATTTGGGTTGGGGGCGGGCACTCATTCTTTTAATATAAATTTAACATCACTTAACCAAGCGTTTCTCCCTCTCTTTACAGGCGTACGAGCTTTCCACGCTGACGGGCACCCAAGTGATGCTGTTGGTGGCATCGGAAACCGGACACGTGTACACATTTGCGACGCGCAAACTTCAGCCGATGATCACGTCAGAGGCGGGCAAACAACTCATCCAGACCTGCCTGAATTCTCCGGATCCGCCGAGTGTGGGTGGCGGCGATCAACGCATGTCAGCGACCGGATTCGAGGAAACCGAACTAAGTTACAATATAGCCGACGAGGACTCAAAAGTAAGACAATTAATTTATGGTCACCATGGTCACGCTCATCTCGGTCATCCGCAAGCTCCCAGTCATTACGGCTTGGAACAGAGTATAATGCAGTCGCCGTATTCGTCCGGTGGACAGCCATCGCCGCTGTCGCATGCGCAGGGCTACCCGCCCCATGGGGGCCATTCGCATCACTCGCACGTGCCACATGTGCCCCATTCGACCCATTCGCACATGACGCATGCACATGCGCAGCGGTAAATGGCATAGCAGTTTTTCTTTTTCTTTTGTTTATAAAAATTAGGCATAATAACGACAGTATCCTGTGACTCTAGCATGAGATGCGTGCGTACTCGCCGCCGCCAAACACTGACAGATATACAGTAGCCTCACTCTTCACCAGGCGGTGGCAGAATAGAACGAAACAAATCGATCGATGATCTCGCTCTACTAGACATTCACAAGAACCCTCTCTCTCTAATTAGTACATGATAAGGATAACTTAGTTAAATTCATCTTAAACGTAGATTTCTTCTCCCTCTCACTCTTTATCTCTCTCTAACCGATCTTAAAAATTGTTTTTATTTATATATAGAGTACATAGAGAAACTTGCACATACACATACGTATGAAACTAGTCATTATTAGAAAATGAAGAAATACAAAATACAAAACAAATCTGTGCCATAAAGAAGCGATGCCATAATCTCAGAGATGCATGTATAGCAAACGCCACTGAACACGTTCGGTACACTATGTTCTGAAGTGAATTCTGAACATTATAGAGACAAAACAGTGCCATAATCAAATAACAATTTCTTTCTTTTTTTACAATTCTGAAAACAGAACTTAAGTGCAGCAAATATCAGATGGGAGTTCTTGATACTATGGCAATGCCTTCACATGTGCAATACTTGTAAACAAACGAGGACTATAAACACACATGCTAGGATGTAGATTTATTTTTTATTTTTTATAAGCTCTGTTTATAGTAGTTGTAGTTACATAAATTATAGTAGATAATGGTATAGAGAACAGATGAGCGTGACCAAAAGCTTCGAGCATTTTCAGTTTATATGTTTGCTTAGTTGTTGTTTGTGCTGTAAACAAGTGGGTTGACGAAGTTTGTACAAGAACTGTTTCTATTTTTGACACACCTCCCTCAGCGAATAACTTAACTAAAAAGCCGCCTTTGATCCTTCTAAAAATTCCAAATCACGTGTCATCCTAAAAAAGTTATAAATCTCCAATCACAAGAAAGTGTCAAAAAGAGGAGCGAAAACACTTTTACAAACTTGTCAACTTGTGTAGCTTCTTCATTCTTTTGCTTATCGTGTTGTGTAGTTCGAGTAAAATACTTTATAAATAAGAAAACAAACAGTTTTATTACCGAAATCCGTACACATCTTAGAGTATATGTGTAATTGTTTGTGATTTGACAATTTTATTTTTATTTTATGTACATAAAAATTAAACAACAAAAATATTGCAAAAAAAAAAAAAAATCAACTCTTAACTTAGTGTTAATTGACATTTGCAGACATTTCTGTCAGACAGAAATTAAAGTAAACAAATGAACAAATCACAGTACATTGTGTATGTTGTAAAAGTATTTCTTTTTTTTTTCGTTTAAATATGTAGAAGTAAATAAAACAAATGTATAACTAAATTAATTCTAGTACGTAAGGAAGGGTAAACGATTTAATCGTGGATCTGCAAAAGGTAGGCAAATTCATTCGCTTGTTTTTTATTTTTTTATTCCGAAAATATAATTTAATTTAATTTATTATTTTATTTTTTCATCTATACAAAAAGAAAATTATTACAAATAAATGAAATTATATAAAAAAAAAAAACATATACCAACTAAAAGTGAACATTTCCAAAGTTTTATAATTTTTTTTGTTGTGCGTCGTTGCTATGGTGTGGTTTTTCCTGTCCGGATTAAAGATTGTTAATGTTGCCGCGAGTTAAATTTGCCTTTGAAGAGGGTTTGTCCTTTTTAAGTGCGTTTACTTCTTTTTCTTGGGTATTAACTTTTTTATTAGCCTTCATCTTCGTATAAAAGAGGTTTGGTTTTCTCATCATTTTCTTAATTCGATTGACAACGTCGTCTAGTAACAAAGGGATGCTTCGCTAATGAGAGGAGCGGGGGATTCATTTTTTAAAATGGTTTCTGAAAGGTGTTCAGGATAGTAACCCGCGTATTATTGTGCAATTTTAGTGCTGAAATGAGCAATTAAATGAATAATTGTAGAGCGTATCTGCAATATTGCCAACCTGACTCGACTTTAGATATTTGTTGATGTCCTTTATCATTTTAATTATACCAGAGCGTACCTAAAGGAAGGAGTAATTTGAAATGAAATGTTTATTATCAATAAACAAGGTGGTATGTAGACAACTAGCGTAGCTGTCGCGCTTTTTTTTTTTCATAAAAAAAATCGTTAATTGCAAAGTTGATGTGCATTTTTTAGGTACTAAGGGAGGATGTCAGAGAAAGTCACTTCCATCAACAAATAATAAACAAAACTTTGGTGGAACTAGGATTTTAACCAAAAAGAACCAAACCAGTGTTGTTAGCACTCTCTCTTCATTTATCCCACGAACCGTGGTAATTTTTCCCTCTTCACCGAACTCAAATTCCCTTTTAAAATCCCACAAACCTTTTTGGCCTCAAAATCCAGTTTTTAAAAGTATAATCAAGGTTAATTAACTTTTAGTTTAAAAATCACAGTGTTACATTATTACGATTATTTTTTGGTACTAGAAAATTTTGATAAAAGACAATTAATATGTGCAGTTTTTTATGCACATTCAGTGTGTTGATGATCATGGTGAAATATAGGAGTTTTGATGAAATTTCAGCAAAAAATTATAGTTTGAATGTTTTTTGATAGATTCCTCAAAATCCCACGATTTAGTGCTTTATCCCTTTATCCCACGAAAGGCTTTTCGGACATCGAAATTCCCACAAAAAGGAATAAATCCCACGATATAAGAACACTGAACCAAACTGCTCGAACGAATTTAGCTGAAATAGTCCTTCAACAACCAAACGATAAGGACATACGTTTTGACATCAAGTTAAAACACACAGGGTGGGGTACTTTCGATGCAACTCGTGCCACGCTGTTCTCTCAGATCGTACACGAACTATGACTGTTCTTCTGCAGCAGATGCGGTGGTTAGAACAGTTTTTAATTCGTTCAGTAATTCTTTGCAAATTTTCCTTTAGACGAGATAAGTGATATTTAATTGTTTATGGGAATTCTTTGGTTATGAGTGTTAAACGCTTGGGTTTATATATTTAAGTTATTTATAACATTTAATTGAATTTTTATTATTAGTTTTGTGAAAAACGTAACGTTTACCAATGCCAAGGCTGGGGCATTTTCGACAAAAGCACATGGGGCTGCGGGATCGTCTAGATATTCAAACCTTATCTTTTTTTAAGGACGTTGCTATGGGTCGATACAACGTGCAATTGAATCCTTTTATTCTACATTTCCTTTACTTTTTTTTTGTGATCTCAAAACTGGAATGTGATTTCAAAATATTTTTGTTTTTAATTTAATTTTTTTTTTTTAATTTAATTTTTGTTTAAAAAATAATTTAATGATCTCATCTAATTTTAATGTTTTGAGTATTGATTCGTAATACATTGCGTCATCTAAATGCACCACCATGGGGCAGATTCGCCTTTTTAGGGCGGTTTTACATTTTTTTTTTGTAATTATCAGCGTGAAGTTAACTTGTAAGAAAGTATTAATTTTTGTAGCTGAATAATCACAGCTTTCAATAAAAAAAAGAACACTTCAAATATTTATTTGCGAAAGAAGTTATTGCAAATCTGCGAAAAAAAAGTGTTGAATCTGCCCCACCCTACCCTACTCAATTTGTCATTTCGACACGCGGTGCTTATATAAATTTTTGACATCTATCAAATCATAGAAAAAAAAAAACGCTTTTTATTCTCCACGTTCGAAATAAGAATGCATTTGCTGAAGTAATATCTCGTTCTTATTTCTATTTTTTTTTGTTACCAAATCACAGAAGAATTTGGCATTTGTAATTGTCACCTTGAAAAGTTGTTTGCTTGTTGCCTTTGAAGACTTGGCAAAAAATCTGTGTAGAATAAAAAATATTCTAGACTGGGCCTTACCAATAAACATTTTTAGTTTAGACTTTAAATTTAAGTAGTTTACAGTGGCTACATTTTCCATATAAATATCACAATTCTGAGCAGCCGTAGATTTAAAGTCCACACCAAAATTTGTTATTAGTACGGCGCACTATATACGTATATATGGCAGCGAATTCCAAAACCGCATATTTTGGCATTTAACATTTCACGCAGCAATTCGTAAATTTTAAGCAGTCATTGCCCAGTTGCAGTTTTATTTTTGAACTTAAATTTTTGCGATATTTCTACTTAATTTGTTTGTGGAGCAAATTTGTGTTAACTATACGTAAAATCTGACTGTTTGCAGTTGTAGCTGTTGTGGCTCTCAAATTTGACACTTATTGACGGTTATTGATTGCTAATTGGAAAGAAACCAAAGAATCTATTTTGTACATGTGACGAATCTGACTCAGAAAATGACAGGGAACTGACTTTTCTGACAGTTGTCGTTGCTCACTTAAAATTCAGTAAGGGAAATATTACCGCATTTCATAGATTGCCAGAAGCTGGCAGCTGGCATACGTCAAACTGCATACGTCAAGAAATGCATTGGGTACATTCAAAATACTGGGCCCGTTTGCTGATACTACTCATAGCGATTTAAGTTCTACTTAAATACTCTATGGGCTACTTTTTCTATTTCGTAAACTGTCACATACGATTTTAAGTGGAACTTAAATCGATATGAGTACTATCAACAAACGGGTCTAAGTTTTATAGCTGGCTGCCAGAATATTTCATTCATTTGTTTTTTTTTTTTCTACCAAAAAGCTTTTTAGGGTTCCGTAGCCAAATGGCAAAAATCGGAACCCTATTAGATTCGTCATGTCTGTCTGTCTGTCTGTCTGTCCGTCCGTATGTCACAGCCACTTTTCTCCGAAACTATAAGAGCTATACCGTTGAAACTTGGTAAGTAGATGTATTCTGTGAACCGCATTAAGATTTTACACAAAAATAAAAAAAAAAACAGTAAATTTTGGGGGTCCCCATACATAGAACTGAAACTCAAAAAATTTTTTTTCATCAAACCCATACGTGTGGGGTATCTATGGATAGGTCTTCAAAAATGATATTTAGGTTTCTAATATCATTTTTTTCTAAAGTTAATAGTTTGCGCGAGAGACACTTCCAAAGTGGTAAAATTTTGGTCCCCCCCCCCCCCTAACTTCTAAAATAAGAGAACGATAAAACTTAAAAAAATATATGATATACATTACCATGTAAACTACAAACGATAATTTTTTGAACGAGATCTAGCGAGTAGTTTTTAAAATATCGATCAAAGTTACAACGAACTACAAGAACTTTTATGTTATGTTACTTGCTGTTTCGGAACCCTTCATGAGCGAGTCCGACTCGCACTTGTCTTACTTTTTTTCAGTTGACGTATGCTGAGGGGTAACCATTTAACCGGTTTAATTATTTCTCGTCTGCGCACTTCGATTACATTTTTATTTAAATTTTGACTAATAATTCAGCTGGCATTTCAATTGTGTCAAATTTGTCTTTGAATTGTGTCAGTTATGTGACCTGCATATTTGTAAGCCTTTGCGACGTTAACGATCGATTGTGCTTCTTCAGATTCGCTCTCAGATTTTAGATTTCGCTAATCGAACATAAGAACGCTCATTTTTGTGTTGATATTCTTTCGATTCGAATAGGTGTAGCCTTCAACACTTTTCAAAGCGTTTTACATCCACTGGTTAAATTTTATATTAAAACTAAGTCATACTAAGTCATACACCCCCGACATTGTAGGCATTCGCCAGAATTTAGTATGTAATTGCAACAGAGTGTCCTGTTTATGTTGGGTACTAGATTTGTATTCGATTGTGTTGTACCTGTCCACGGTGTGGTGTGTTTAAATTTGTCGTCCTGTCCTAAATAGTTTGATTCCTGACGGCCTCTTTTCAGTGTGTCCTTTTTATTCGTATTGCAGGCCTAAAAAAGTGCACCACATCAAGAACGCAACCCCCATAAGGATAAGATGTACGGGCTGTATTAATGTAAATGCATGACTGATTTTGAGTGAGTTTTCTTTTAAAGTACAGATCATTTGACATTTGGCCTTTTACGCTAACTGAACCCACTCGAACTAGAAACAAAGTTGTCTCATAAAACAAGACGCCACTGTACTCCACTGATGCCCATATCTAATAACAACTAAACAGGCTGAGCAATCTTCAACAGATCCTGTCAGTTTGTTGAAGTACCTAGTCACCACTTTACAAGTTGAAAGGTGACGACTGCTTAATTCGTGTAAAGTGTTGACCGTCGTCGGTCGGTGTCTTTAGTTCTTTCCTTTTGACAGCTGTCTTTTTTGCGACATCAGCGATATATATCTGACACCTAAGTTGGTAGCTATGCCGATATATCAGTTGGACAGTTGGGTTATAACGTCGTTGAAGAAGTTCCACACATTAGGAGTTTGACAACTGAAAAGGTGACGTTTGCCTTTTTAAAGTGTTAACTTTCATCGGTGCCGTGTGTCGGTTTATTGAAATATTATATTTACCTGGATTTTTTATGAACGTATGAAATACTCGTACCACGTGATATGTAGGTTGCTGTGTAAACGTCCAGAATTGGACAGTGCTGCCAAATCTTATAAAATAAAAAAAACAATTTCCGCGTACCTAGTTCTAGTGTAGCTAGGTAACTCGTTGACCTGTCACCTCAATTGCCCTACTTGAATCTACACATAGTCTAAGCACTTCATTGACCAGTTGATACTTTTACAAAAACATTATCGCCATCCAAGATTATCCAAGATCATCCGCAAGTTTTCCATCGACAAACGAAATAGAAAAACAGAAACAATGCACGTTTCGCTTTGTATTCTACAGCAACACCTACGGCCGCCTTTTCTTCTTGTTTTCTTAACATTGACTGCAATCCAAACAGTTTACACTTTTCCACCTACGAAGTGACCTTTGCCGCGGATACACACACAATATGCATATACATCTCGTTAAATTGCCATTAAATTAGAAGTTGTAATAGGTGGTTGGCCAGGCGAGGAACTTCCAGCTGCAGAGTACAAAAAGCTGTAACCACGCGTTAACCTGCTACCGTTTTAGCTCCACGAGCCTCAAGAGCAAGGTTTTCGGATTACTTGTTATCCTACACAATAAGTTACGTACAATGTGGGTTCAACCTAAAATTCCATCGCACAGCAACTGTGTAGGCTTCTTTTCAACAAAAAACCGAACAATTGCATCATCGATATAATTTTGGTTTATGCTTTAAATGTTTTTATTTCTGAATTTATTTCCTTTTCAATTTTCGGCACAGCAAGTGCGGACATCGTTCAGGCGGGCGAATCTTCTTCCGCCGCCACACGCATCCGATAATCTGGATGTTGAGATTTGATTTTTGTTTTTATGACGATTGTCGACGATTGAACCCACGTCGCGTTGCGCTGATGTATGTGGTGCGGTTTTTGATTAGGCAACCGACTTAGAGTGACAACTCCATGACGTCAGGCTAGATACTCGGGACAAAGTCAGGTCGGCAGCTTCCAAACTACTGAATGAAGCCCGATCTTTGAATGAACCGTGTGGGCATGCAACCGGCAGTGACGCTGTCATGCGCGCAAACCATAATTCCGTGCGCTCTGTTACTGCGATGTGTGCGAATTGGTGAGCGTCGTATGGATAGACGTATACAAGTAGATACGCCGACAGGGGTATTGTGCAAGGGCGTTTGATTCGAATGATGTACGCAGGCGCGCACCAGTGCAACGTGGGCGTAAATGTTTCTTTGGGGCGCCGCTCATGCGCACGCACCGGGGTGCTTGTAGCGCTTATTTTGCGCGCACTTTTGACGGAACGGACGTACGGTACGACAAACTCTATTATGTGGGCTAATGAAGCTAATGAATGAGTTGAGTCGATGAATGAATTGAAAGCACTCGTGCCAGCTCTCGGCTTTGCTTCAAGGTTAATGTTAATAGACGGGTCGAACAAAGCCACACAAAAGTAGTCACTTTTACCGCTCTGTTGTTGCTGTTGTTGTAGTTGTGCTTATAGCTGGTTGTCTCTTGTTTATTGTTGGATGAATTGTGAATTGTGAACACATCTGCAAGTGGGTTTCCATGCAAATTGCTCAGCGAACTAGGCGGGGGTGATACCATTTGTACGGTGTGGTGTTTCCGGCTGGTTAATTAACCGCACTTTCTCTATATTACAACGTCAAAATGGAAATAAAAATATAATAATACGGGAGAAATGAAACAACGGTTGACAGAAATAGTTCTTTATTTTATCAGTTTGTGGATGGTGAGCTGATGGTGGTTTCTCGGGGGTTTCGCTAGATAAGGTTCCTCTTCCGATATCTGTAATGAGACAAATTAAAAAGAATGGCTGTAGTTATGAAAACGTTGCTATTTAGGATGACAGTTGTGATATGAAAGGAGTGGGTTTTTTTCTGTAAATGTTTGGCTTTCGAAGTGACACGTTTGGGGATCTGCCCCAACTTGTGACGGTTCTTCTCACAACTCTGCATCTAAGCTAACCAATTTGATAGCTTATTTGTGCTCATTTTGGTCTGACATTGTACCATGAGTGTTTGTAATAGGTATTTTAATATATAACATTGTAATAGGTATATAATATATAACATAATATATATACCTAAGAATTACTCCGCTAGCGGCTCGAAAAAGTAGTCGAAAATAAGAAACTATTATGATGGTAATTACACGATATTTTGACAACCAGTTTGACAGCTGACAGATGACTTCTACTCATTTAAGTTGCCATTTCCACCTTGGTATACACGAGTTACGATTCACTCCCCCTATATAAATTTAATTACATAATTCACAATAGCTCAATTTCGCATACAAATTTTACAATTTTGAGCTACCGTTAATTGAAATCGAGACTAGAATTCGTTATTGGTAAAGCACACTGTCATTGCAGATTGTTTTTATTAATTTTTTTAATCGATTACCAACTCTTCGTAACAGCCGTCAAATTAACGAAAACGTCAGAAAACAAAACAAAAGCAAATTCAGTCACGTACAAGATTCGTTCACAGATGCTTAAATTCAGTACCGCATTTTTACTTCATAAAGCAAGTGCCGCACTGCAGTTGATAGCCGGGGCGTTCCTTTGTTTATTTTTAATTGACAGTTGAGGAATGAAATTTAATTTGTGTTAATACGGTTTAGGCAGTTTTACTGATCTATTACATTTTCTAGACAGATTTGTGGTTAATAGAGCAAGTGGAAGTTGAAATGACTGCCAACGCGATTGCCGTCATCTGGTAGTTGAGGAAAACTATAAAAACAATTGTTATCTGGCGTTTTAAGCTGCTAATTTGATCGAATTTAATTCTTCTTCATCTACACAAATAGTTGCTTGAAGCTCGTTTTTTTTTTTTGAGAATTGGCGACAACTTAAAAACTGTCAGCTTGAGTTGGACCCAGTAAGTCATTTATGTCGCTATGAAATTGTAAGCAACTCTCAGATGCGGTGTGTCCGTCTCTAATTTAATCAAATTAGAAATTAATATCTGGGTGACCGAGCTTTGCTCGGTTATTACTATTTATTGTAATTTTAAAAACAATAAAAATTAAAAAAAATATATATAAACTTGAACATATAAAAAAATTTAAGTATCCTGAATGCCGGTAGATGTCTTACTTTTTTCCTTTTACTATGGCGCGGACGGCAAGAAACGAGTGTTACAAGTTCGAATCCCGCTCGGTGACTTACTTTTGTTTTTTTTTATATGTTCAAGTTTAGATATATTTTTTTTAATTTGTATTGTTTTTGAAATTACAATTAATACTAATAATCGCCCAGGTACTGATGTCTTAAACCGATGAACCAGACGGACAGTGGCCGGAAGGACGAAATTAGCGACCATATTCTGCGTGGAAAGAAAAACGCATGAAAACTCGAGAACACGTGTTTTCCCAAACATAAGACTAATCTAGATCAATTGCTTACCCCCGAAAACCCCCATATACCAAATTTCAGCGAAATCGTTAGAGCCGTTTCCGAGAACACAGAAATATATATACAAGAATTGCTCGTTTAAAGGTATAAGATAAGATATACGGCCTGGACACAATATAGTGATCCATTTAAAGCGTTCGTAAGTAGGTTTTAAGTTATTCATCAAGCTAGCTTAAGCTCACGTAATTCTATCAAAAAAAAAAAAAAAAAAAACGCAGAAGCCGTTTAACATAACATTGCGTCATCCTACTTGGCAAAATTTAAAGAATTATCTGGTTGTTTAAGGGCCTGAAGTGAGTGCCCCTGTGTGGCGTTATTTTGACAGCAAAAACACTGTGAAAAATAAATTTGAGATCAAGCGGTGGAGGTTTATAGTTCACAGTGTCGCGTCCTCCTCAAAATCCTTGATGTCAAAAAGTAATTACAGTAAAAATTTCCCCTAAAGCCATTCGAAACTCTCTCCGTTTATTTGCTCTCCTACTTAATGCAAGTTTGGGTACAACTTTGGATTTAATAGAATCGCGCTGTGTAAATATACGCATAAATTTACCATCCCTCAGTTTCGTCCTTGCTAATTTTGACTCGGTACTCGCAGATATGCCAATAGAATAGACTCATTTCCTTGATTGCTTTTCTTTTCAAAACACTCTTTTTCGTAGAGTTCAAAGATCTGCTTGATAATTTTCTAATCCCTTTGAACCGTAGGCCGTTAATTGTGTTAAAACTCAACCAAGTGGGAGTAATTTTTCGCCCTGCGGCTTAGTCTGTAACGATGATTGCAATTTTTTAATTATGTGTTCATAAAATAGAATAAATGGAAGCTGATGAGACTTATGATGGCAAAAAGGATTCCAATTTATTTGGTTTTTAAATTAACATTTTTTTTTAATGTACATTGTTTAGTGGTGTGTTAAGAACAAAGGAGGATTGTTGAGGCTTCGCTCGAAATGAAAGTTAATTCCAATCAATTATTTGTGTGGTTGGAGTTTTTGGTAAAAAGATGATTGCGATAGATAGATTGGGGGCTCGGGCTTTATGGGTTTTCAATAACATTGGCCTTCTTCTATTGCTGGTATTTTTGAAGCCCTGTCCATCTAACCAGCTTGGTTGTGGGATAAATTCTTAGAAAAAGGTGATCTAATATTTCTGATGACGTTTCTAAAGATCGAGTGACAACACACCCATCGATACGGTACCTAATTCAAAAGCTTAAAGAAATGGACTGAAACTCTTTTCGCAGCAGGCTTTCTAAGGTTATATGCATGGCAACATTTTTTGCTTACCTACACAAACGTTTGCATTTATTTAAAATCTGTTCCGTACATATTAGCAATTTTTTCCTTTTTGTTTTAAGACTTCTTATAATTTTACACCACATTCGAGCTGATGAAATAAGAACCTTTACCGTGACTTGTGCTATTGGATGTTTGTCAGACGGCGAGCAATATATATTTAATTCGAACCAGTCGCTTAGTAGTCTCTCATATTAACTCGATGAATTCCTTCATTTTCATTAAATATCCCTCTTATTCTTTAGGATGCTGAACTGAATCGTCTATAACTCCCGATCTCTAACCACCTGCTCTAAACCATCATCATATGGGTGGAGGAGGTATTTTCAATTCAATTTAACTATCTTATAGTGAATCTGACTAGAGGACGCCTATCTGTAGTTAACGCAACAGGTCCGAAGGAACCCTAGGCCTAGCAAATCAATCAAATAAGTGTCCAGTGCAGTGCTAATAGTCAAAAAAAAATCGCACACGCGAGTGACCTTTGTTCTTCCCGTTTTTGTTTGGTTTTCTTTTCTTTCTCCTTTGTTTCTCCTTTCGCCTGTTGCGCTTCTGTGATCGCTGCTGTGTCATAATTTTGGCTAAGCAGCGATCACAAACCAACATCTGATGAATAGCGGGTTGTAAGTGTGTGTCTTGCCGGATAACTGACTCGCTCTGTTGCATGGGCATAACACCTGTGACAGAGTGTTTTGGAAGTCCGGTGACGGATATACACGTTGCAACTCTGCTTAGTTGCGTTGGAGTTGTGTTTTAAATTTTTGTGTGTATTATGAGGGGTGAGTTCCGTGTTGATTTTTGCAACATTCGAGGCTTGAAAAGGAATCTCTTTGCTGCATACGTCCATGTCTTTCAATTCAAACCAGCTGTTTTGGCACTTTGTGAGACACAGGTGGACAGAAATTCGATTTCCTCGAATTTTGATTTACCAGGATATCACTTAGTGCCATTATTCTTTTTACATCGCGGGCTCGCCGTTTACGTCCGTGATGATATTGCTTACGAATTTCCACCACAATATAACCATTGCTCCAATGCGGAATTTAATTACATATGGTTAAAATTCAATGTCCGTAAGCAAATAATACATTTTTGTTTTATTTATAGAAGTCCAAACATTGACTGTTCATCTACTTTTAACGAGTTTGATGAGCTGTCTAACTCCATCTTAGGAATTGTTTCCCAGTATCCTCATACTGAAATTGTCATTGCGGGCGATTTCAATATACACAATTCCGATTGGCTTCGCCATTCTGGACAGACAACACCCGAAGGAAGGTATGTTAGGATTTTCGCTGAGATTAACAGCTTAACTCAGCTTGTAAACGAGCCTACACGGATTCCGGATGCTGCAGATCATGCCGCTAACACATTGGACTTGTTCCTCACCTCTCATCCAGATAAATATTCTATTGACGTAACGTCGCCTCTAGGTTCGTCGGACCATTGTGTCATTTCAGCTAAATTCTCATACACAAACCACACAGTTAAAGAACAAGCTCCCAAAAAAACGGTATGGCATTATGAGAAAGCCAATTGGGACGGCCTTAACTTCTTTTTTCGGAGCTTTAACTGGTCACTATGCTTCCTCGATAGTGACGTGGATGCCGCCACTGAAATGATTACAAACACCATTCTCCTGGGTATGAGATCCTTTATTCCCAACAGAAAAAAGAGTATTATACCTAAGGAGAATGCTTGGTGCGACTCGAGCTGCAAAGAGGCTATCAGGTTGAGAGAGTTGAGCTTTCGGGCTTATAAAGCAAACCCAACCGAGGAAAACCGAAAAAAGTTTCGACGAGTCCGAAATGACTGCAACTCCGTGATACGACGTGCAAAATTTTCTCATGACCAAAACTTACGACAAAAAATACTTCACTGTCCCAGTGGTAGTAAACAGTTTTGGTCTTTCGTGAAAAATATTAAGAACTCCACCACGTCGTCAATCCCCACACTCGTTTACAATGACATTCCAGCTGTCAGCTCTTTGGACAAAGCAAATCTGCTGGCTGCGCAATTCGCCGCAAGCTCCAACATTCCAGATTGCATCATGTCTCCACCTGTGCTCGAGAGCGTCGAATATTTCATGGGACAAATACATTTCCGCACTCGCACAGTAGCAAGAGTATTAAAAGATCTTAACATTCACAAATCCGCTGGTCCAGATGGTATATCCCCCATAATTCTGAAGAGGTGTTCTTCCACGCTGGCAAAACCACTGCGTAAGCTTTTCCACTTGTCCTACTCTTCTGGACTCTTTCCGAGTAGATGGAAAACTGCATTTGTCCAGCCCGTTCCAAAAAAAGGCGATTCTTCTTCACCCACCAACTACCGACCCATTGCACTTACGTCCATTCTTTCCAAGGTCATGGAAACGCTGATAAACCGTCAGCTTATGAAATATCTTGAATCACGAAAACTTCTTAATGACCGGCAATACGGTTTTCGTAGCAGCAGGTCCACTGGTGATTTGATGACTTATCTCACCGAAAAGTGGAACCAATCTCTCCACCACTCTGGTGAAACGAAGATTGTTGCGCTTGATATTTCGAAAGCATTTGACAGAGTTTGGCACCAAGCTCTTTTGTCGAAAATGCGTGCCTTTGGGATCGACGCGTCTCTTCTTCAATGGATTAGAAAGTAGAAACTACCTTTCTGGCCGTTCAATTCAAGTTGTGTTGGACGGTTTCAAGTCTGCAATTCACCATATAAATGCTGGTGTTCCCCAAGGCTCTGTTTTGTCTCCGACACTCTTTCTCATATTCATCAATGATCTCTTGTCTGTTACTTCTAATCCAATACATTCTTTCGCTGATGATAGCACCCTCAGTTTTTCATATTCGTTCCCTGACTCACGTCCCTGCTCTTCGGCCGTGGATCTGGAACGGCGACGTATGCTAAACACATTAAATTCCGATCTTGACAGCATTATAAAATGGGGTACAATCAATAGAGTGGAATTTAATGCTTCCAAAACACAATGCTGCCTTCTATCATTAAAGCGAAACTTGAACCCTAACCCATTATCCATGAATGGGACTTGCATCGACGAAACCGAACGACTTTCCATACTTGGTATATGTGTCAACGACAAACTCCGTTGGAATGACCACATATATGAAGTCGCCAAAAACGCTGCGAAATGTCTAGGTTTCTTAAATCGATGTAAGAAGTACTTTACACCCTCCGACTTAGCTACAACATAACATACAAGGCCTTTATTCGGCCTAAGCTTGAGTACAACGCTCATATCTGGTCAGGTGCACCAAAAACTTCATTGCACCTACTAGACAGAATTCAAAAGCGCGCGATAAAACTTATAGGTGATAGAAATATAGCGGAGTCTATTGACCCGCTCGAACTTCGCAGAAATGTTTCTTGCCTTTCTTTATTTTATCGATATTTTCACCATCGATGCTCTGATGAAATAGCTAACTGCATTCCGCCCCTTCAACAATTCTCTCGCAACACCCGTCACACATCGAATGCACATCAGTTCACCCTTAAGCCTACCTTCGGACGTACTGTAAAATATAGAGATTCTTTTGTGAGCCGAACAACACGCATGTGGAATGCATTGCCTCACACGGTTTTCCCCTCTCATTACAACCCACAATTGTTTAAGACCAATGAGCACCAGTACCTCTTCTCTATCCTCCCTATCAACCCTTCCACTCGTGCTGTGCATTAGCATTATAAGGGAACGAAAACCCCTTGAGCACTAGTGAATTATAAAAAAAAAAAGCTTCTCACAACCATTCGTTTTGTGTGAATTGTTCAATTTTGGAACGAATGGAAGGGATCTACAGTTTTATGCCGAGTTCAATTGGCTTATCGAGAAGTTCTTTAAAGACTTTCGGATGTTTGTCAGACGTTCGCGAGTGGTGGCGCAGTGGAAAAAAACATGAGGTTTAATTTTTTTTTTTTTTTTGACTTGAACCTGGGGCCCCTCGCCACTGCACCACAGACACGACTTGAACACGGATTTAATGCGACCAAAGGTTTCGAAGCATGGACCGAAACTCGACATTGTGTGCCTCACGTACTGTAGTGTTCCTTACCCGATCTGACCGAGCCAACCCATCAATTCATCCATTCATCGAAGGAATCTCATTTCGGCAGCTTGTATCCGCAATCTTTTTCCTTCGGTAAGAACACAAATCTCATGAGTCATGACCATTGAGGTAAAAGCTTTATCAAACATCGAATTGAAGACCAGCTACGCTAAGTTTTGACACTTAGCTCTTTCTTCCTAAGGCCAAGGCCACGCGCTGAGCGGCAAAAAAAATTTTAAACATTTATGAAATTGTATGGTTGTGGCCACGCGGTCGCTGAGCGTCAAGCGACGTTTCTGAGCGGCAGAGCGGCGCCGCTCTGCTTTCAATTCTGTTCTATTATTTTAGTGTAGTGCTGAGCGGCAAGAAATCACTATGGCAAAAATTAACACTGAAACTTTAATTCAGTAGTTCAAAGCCGTCCTGCATTATGGTAGGATAGGCTTAAAGATTTTAAAAACAAAAACATTACTGACAAACTGTGGAGTGAAGTGGGAGGTTGTTATACAAATGGTGGAATTCGCCATAACTTGATCTTTTCCGGTTTATTGGATATCTTCTTTTGTTTTAAACTTAAAATAATTCTGTAAATGTTGAAGCGACTTTCTTGTAAAAGACTGCGGCGAGCAGCACTCTACAACGACATTCTCACAACTAATCTTATGATTGCCGCTTAGCTTTTTGCCGCTCTACCGCTTGCCGCTCAGCGCGTGGCCTTGGCCTAATACAGTCGCACCTGGTTAATGGGTTAATGGGAAGCTAATGGGCCATTTATTTCAGTCTTACTTATAAAGGTATTCCAATTACCCAGTTTCTCACTTATCCAGGTAGAGCAGATATTTGTTTCACTTAAGAAGGCCTTCAAAATAAAACGTGTTTGGGCAAGCACATGCAAACATTTTTTAACAAAAATCACGATTTTTGTTGCACTTACTCACTTACAGTTTACAGAGGTTAAAATAAATAAATTTGCAAGTAGTGCTGGAAAAAAATTCGCTTAGATATAGCGTTGTTTTTAAGGAAAATGAAGGTGCGCCAGAATTAGGCGTTAGGCAGGTTCGACTGTATCAGAATGATACAATGTCCTATGTCCTATGGCTACCCTGACGAAACGTAAAGGCAAACTCAGTACGGCTCCTAAAATCGCTCATGAGCAAGGCCTCGAGAGCCATTGCTCTCAAGACGCCAATGGGCGAGACGATATTATTTTGTGTTAAGTCATATTTGGCACATTTCTGGCTATAAACTTCATACTTTGTGTCCAACCCAAAAGTCAATAAAAAAAACGCAAACGCCCAAGTATCCAGTCACAGATCATATTTTGTTCATTATTAGAGCCCTCGTTTCTGCCCTCCATGACACAGCAAACTAAAGCACTCTTGATCTTACCACAAAATTCATTAAAACTGTGAAGAAATGCACAAATAAAAGTCTACGAGTCTGCTGGCCCCCCTCGAGTGCCTACAAGTATAGGTAAAGACATAGCATAGTGCATATTCTCTGCACATTCATTCCACTTATAGGAAGTTTTATGCGCGCGTGCCAAAAACTCTAAAATACCAAACAAATTTTCAGTACTAATGGTCAACATTCTGACCACAGTAGCTGAGTCCTTTTAAATTTGGCGCTTACCGACGGACGACAATGCGTCGAATGTACATGTAAACCTCTGAGGTATTTTCTCCGGAACAGCAGCATTAAAAGCATTTTGTGGTTGCGTTGATTTTATGTCGTTTTTTTGTTTTGTTTTCTTCTTCTTACCAATTCCAATTTGAATGCGGTCCGACTCGGGTGCGGGTCACCGCAAAGTAGCAAGTAGCAACCCTTAACTTAGTTAGCCGTAATAAGAGAACAAAATGTCCTCTAGAAACTATTTGCGGCATTCGAATGCCCATATTCTCCGTCCATAGAATATTGTTCCAAAGAGAGTACCCACGTACCGCAACAAAAGCTTACATCGATCTAGCATTTCAGAGATTTCTTCGTCTTTGACTCCTGCAGCAGGATTTTTTTTTTTTTCGTCTTATTTATTCGTTTTTTTGTGTTTCATTTGTTGCTATGTTTTTAATCTCTCGCTCTCCGCGATGTGGTTCTTTAATTGCCTCTCTGGCTATGCGGTAGGAATTCCTTGAGGTTTTTGTCTCGTGCCGCGCAAATCCAGGCATACGCACAAAAAGGGGATACAGGCCGCCGAAGAAGAACTGGAATTGGAGGGAAAATCATTTCAACGCAGAGAAAGAACAAAAAGGTTTTAAAAGGATGCTACATTCTTTAACCTGTCGCTGCGGGAATTTTATGTGAACTGTGCGGCTGGATCTGGATGGGTCTAGTATCCACCCTCATGCAAAGTAAATATAGTCACAACAGTGAAGCTTCGCAATTGAAATTATTTATCGTTGTAATAACGAGACATGCTTGCAGAAATTGATTTAGAGAGACTCGCGGTCAGAATTATCCACAATTAAAATGCAATCAAGGTCAGAATGGCAGTCCTCGTAAATTTGTTGCTGAGCAGACTGCGGACGCATCTCCAGCTCCCACGCAGACAACATAAATTAGTTTTACGTGGTACCTGTCGAGCGGCGTGATGGAAGTTTGTTGAAAAATTACTTCCCAGGACTCGCTCAGGGATAACCATTTGGACAACAAACTATATAGCTGTCAAGGAGGAAGCCTAAGAATGTCAATGCTTCCGTAAATCTGTTGTAGTTGTCCTTTTCGTTACTCTTTGACTTCTACCTTACCTGTATTGCTTTCAATCACAAAAAGAGTAGTTAAGTTATTTGTGTACTCGAATTTATAAACTTCAACAACAGGACATACAAAAATAAATCACCATAAATGATATGCATTTTACTGCGCAGTACTCTTTTTGTCATCAAGCGATTAAACCATAAACTAAGCATTAAATAGACCGTCAGCTTAGCCAACTTAAGGGAATTTGCAAGTTATTTTCCGTGTTACTATTAGGGAAAGTATGTGTGCATGTTAAAGTAAATTAGCCGCACGCATACACTTGCAGGTAGTAACCTGACATTCGGTTCTTTTCTTTTATTGTACCTCCCGCCATTAAGATTTTTAACTTTCGCGATTACGTAGTGAGAAAGATATTCAGGCCGATCATTGAATCCGACGGATGCTCTGTGGAGTGAGTAGTTCCTGTTTTGAACATTTCCCCTATCATTGAAAACGCCGGTAGGTAAGTGAGCGGATGTCGGTAACGAAGTTCACATTTCATACCCATACTGATCCGCGGTTCATACAAATGTTGTTGTTTTCAATCCGCATCAAAATCGATGCGGACCCCCGTCCTCAGTTCCAGGAAATGGTGGAAATGATGAAAAAACATCCAGACATCTTTTCTCTTTTTAGGAAAAATCCAATGCTACCCATGTTCGTACACTTTATAAAAACAAAATCGAATAAGAAAATATTTTCATTTGACAGCTGACTCGCTGGACTACAAGCAATCGGTAATGCGGTTTTGCGGACCGATAATGTAGTCCATCCGCCGTTTTCAATGATAGTTTTACACTTGTGAAGTGATCAACTGCTGATCGGGTTGAATCCATCCGCAGAGCATCCGTCGGATTCAATGATAGGCCCGATTGTATTCGTACAAAATTTCGAACTCGAGATGTTAATCAATTCTGACATAACGATGATAGACGAACTCAAAAAAGTGGGTCGCAAAATTCTGTCCGTCTGTGCAGAGGTCTACAGCCTATATGGCTAACCGGATTTCGTTAAAACTTCGGATTTGTAGTTTGGGGGCTTATATTTATATATTACATATATAGATTTCGAGAGATATTCGAATCAGACCACCATTGCCTACCACTATAAATCTTACACAGAGAGACTCTCTGGATCTCTCCAGAGTTCGTCCCTGGGCTCAATTCCTAGTGTTAACGCTCATCTGTTTATGGAAGATCTGTTTCATCGATTGGGTCTCGACCCAATGATGTCCCAAGATCTTCATTTTTCTGCCTGCCAACGCCGGACATAGACACAGTATATGTGCCGCTGTCTCAGAGATTCCTCCAGACATAGTTTACAGGTATCATCCTCCCTAAGGCCCATCTTCCTTAAGTGATATCCGAAATTACCATGTACGTTGAAAAAGCCACCCATTTCAATATTTCTCGACTCATTTTCGTATTGTGTTATATTGAGTAGAACTGTCATATTTCGGCTACCTTATTTGAGAATTCATATGCAAATTATTTTTCTACTACTTTGGTCTATAAAAACGTAAATTCTTTCTGACATGAAATCAAAAATCGTAGAAAATATAGAAATACAAGCGACGATCTGTAATCATAAAGAAATGATGTCCAAAGTCATATATGCATTTTCTTATCGTAATCGTAGAACTTCTGAACGACTTGAACGATTGAGGTTATGGTCATAAAACAGGCGTGTTTTATGGAATATCAATTTTAATATAAATCAAATGCCCTTACTTACTTAAGGTGGCGCTACAGTCCGGGGTGGACCTCGGCCTCAACCAATACGCCTCTCCAGTTAGCGCGATCTTTGGCTAACTGCCTCCAGTTGCGCACTCCAAGTTGATTGAGGTCCCCTTCCACTTGCGCGCGCCACCTAAGGCGAGGTCTTCCTCTACTGCGTTTTCCCTCCGGGTTGGAATCGAAGACCCTCCGGGCCAGAGCGTTGGTGTTCATTCGCTCTACATGTCCTAACCATCTTAGACGACTAATGCGTACTTTTCTTACCAGGTCGATGTCGCTGTACAACTCGTAGAGTTCGCTCTACTCGAAGAATTTTGCGTTCGAAGCGACCAAGAACATCCTCATCCGTTTTTGCTAGGGTCCATTCCTCTGCGCCATAGAGCAGGACAGGGATGATGAGAGTCTTATATAGAATCTCCTTAGTGCTTCTTGACAGGGCCTTACTAATCAATTGCCGTCTTAGGCCAAAGAAACAGCGGTTGTGTGAGTGTGATTCTTCGTGAAACCCATAATAAAGAAAAGTACGGATTGCAAGTGTCAGACAGCCACAATTTGGCACGCTCAGCTAAACCTCCCTCCGATCTGCAGTTGAGATCAACAAATGCGCTTTCCCGTTCACAATGGACCTGCAACTCTGGTTTAAATGTATCTTACAAGACCTAATTTAACCTAAGCTCTTAACTTGCTTTAATTTAAAGTTTTCAGTGTGTCTAGTCACACTCTTGATAAAAGAAAACAATTTAGCGTGTCCCTCAGGTTTCCCAAGACCTGCAGACATACTCGCACTCGTATCAGTATTCGATATTTGCGAACGGCATTCCAAAGTAATTATATTAACTCTGAAGAAATTACAGAAAAAAAAAAAAAATGTTTGCAACAATGCAAGGCGACTCTGAATCTAACACGTTTGGAAAATTTATGTCACCACTGAAGGTTCTTTCGATTGGAAAAATAAAAAGTGAAATACTCGGCATGAATAAATGTAGAATCCCAACAAATTCTATTCATACATCAATTTAAATTACACCGCCACCGCCACCGTCAGCCGCATGTCAAGGCAGAGATCGCATTCTATAGGAATGAAAAAGGAGATTCCGATTCCGATTCCGATTCTGATTCTGATTCCGTGCGGCTCTTTCTCAATCTGTGGTGAGGTAATTGTCGGACCTTAAACCGCGCACGTGACATCGTCTACTGGGCTAACATAATAACCCACAAAATTTGGGCTCACTGTTAAATGCGCCGTCTCAGGTTGCGCTGTATGATCTCATTCGTGGAGCAAACAGAACAATGAGGACCTCAAAAGAAGTCAACCAAGCCAAAGAGATTGTTTGCGTTTCCAGGTACCACCACCAGCACCAGCAGTGGTTTTTGTGTGCGCTTATTTGGTTGCGAAATTCACGACGACGGAGACAACAATGTTGAACAATTTTCCAAAGAGAACCTCTGCCATGACACATAATCCCAATTGCTGCCATTCGCCACGATCGGCCGACCACTTGATACACGTCTCAATGGTATCCGACTGTCCAACGAAATTGTGTGTGTTTTTTTTTTTACACTTTTTATCGAGTTTTTCTTTTTTCGTTCTCGTTAGAGTTGGCCCGACCGCATGTGAGGTTGAATTGGATTTTAACACCCACACCACCCGAATCGCCAGGTCCTGGTGTGGGGAGTGCAAAGTTTGCACCAGAAATCCGCGATTGAAATCAAATTCGAGCGATTTGCGTGCATCCATAACGCAGTTATGGCTTCCGTACTTAACATGTGCCACCCTTATTAGGAAGCTTGCTCGCAGTCACCGAACAGTCTGACTGCTATGACGAAGAAGACGCAACGCAACACACCGAAACACACCGATACCATATGGCTGTGGCGGGCCATCAGTGAGTCTGGCTGAGTGACTCCTCGTCGTCGATTCGCCGTCTGCTGACGGTGAGGTTCGGTTCGGCAACAGTTTGTTGTGTTTTTTTTGGCATTAGGAAGCCCTTTTATGACGAGGTGCGCGGTGTTAACAAACCAAACCGCTTGCTCGCAGCACCATGGGAACTCGGGAAGCCAGTGGTCGTGTTAAATGACTCGTTTAGATTGCAAGGCACTGCACACAGCACAGAGCACATAGCACATCGTGTCCGCAGTCGATGTTTTCACGCGCACTTACACCGGACAACCTTTTAATGGTCGCACACTGGCGTGCACTTGGCGTTGTTGCTAGCACACGGAGCAGGGGGACACTAGGTATGCCCGTTCCCAGATTTACGCAGAAATTCCTCCAATTGACACTGACATGACACATCGGCGTCGTCGTAGTCGTCGTAGTCGTCGTCTCGTATGCAGAATCTCTGCAGCTGAGGTGCTAAGGCGGCCGATATCGATAGCACCAGAGGAGGCGGGACCAGAACAATGCATTTGATGACGACGCATACGACGATGTGTGAAAAGCGTGTAAAATCATTATCGCTCACTTAGGTGCTGAACCGAATCGCGGTTTGATTAGCGCTCAAACGACTCAATTACACGAACTAGCGTGCATTTATGGCATCGATCTTGGTGTCCCTCTGATTTGCATGCCCAATTATCGATCGTCGCGCAATCACTTTTGCTCCACTCAAATCGAGTTAAATTGCTTTTAATGAATGATTGTCGTCGTCGTTGTCGTCGATCGTCAGAGAGCCGGTGCATGTGCAGATCGATTTGTCGCATTCACGGCACGCAGATCGCTAGATTGTCGGGGACCACCGCCATCGTCAAGATTGCGATGATAAATTATTATTCCCCGATAACTGAGCTCAATTTATCGATCGAGAGTGTGTACGTTTGTGTAATTTTAACCTGAACGCGCGCTTCGGGGTGGTGATGTATGAGACACTCCGCAAAATTGACAAATTGCTGCCATTTAACGTCTGGCGTCTCACTCCGGTCTCCATCTCGTATACAATATACTTTCTCTGCGACCGACGGGAGGCCATCAAAGTGATCAACGCTCCAGCTGGATCTGCGCGATCATGATCAGATTGCTGTACACAAAAAAGCACATAGGGGCGTATGTGATCTTGTGTGTGGGTCGGGGCAGATGATTGATTCATGTAACAATCCGTGAGTTGGCGTCAAGCACTCGATCCGTAATTTCATTAGAGTGAGTTTATATTTTGTTTGATTGTTGCTTAATTCATTGGTTTTATTGTTTTCCGATACGCTTGAGTTGGTTAACACAATTTAAATAGACATTAGGAGACGCGAGGGTGAATACGTCGAAAAGATAACGCAAAGAAGTCCGAAGGCGGGCAGTAGTTACAAAGAATGATAATTTAATTGTCTTTAAAAACAGAAAATCGAAACAATTTCATTGAAAGTTACGAGGCTTTAACTTGCGCTTGTGAGGTAATTTCTTTCTTTGGACGGAAGTCTAGTTCGTATATAGATCATTCTGTCTCCTTGAATCGGATTTAAGTTCAGCTTGGCCGGAGTCGGAGTTTGTCCCCATGGAAAGGGTAGGGATTGTAGTTTTAAAGTATTTCAAAGTAGAGTAAATTGTATGAATTAAAAATCACTAACATCACTATAGCTACATCGTCATCTAACGACCTAATTTCCAACTGGTATGTGTCTACCGAACCGTCATGTTCAGACCACCGGCATATCAGATTTGAAATTAACGAACCCAATTCTAAAATTGCGTCATACCGTCCTAAGAGAAACACAGACTGGACCTCTTATAAAGAGCACCTAAGTCATACTCTAAACGATAAAATATCCCGAATTGATACTAAAGATAAACTAGAGCACTCTGCCGAATTGGTAAGATCTTCTATAATATCTGCATTCGAGGAAAACTGTCCCTTAAAGACTAAAAAGTACAAAAGGGAAACCATCTGGTGGAGCAAAGATCTCGAAAAACTAAGATCTAGAGTAAGGAAACTATTCAATAAAGCAAAACGCAATGATGACTGGCAAACCTACTCCAGCGCTCTAACCAACTACAACAAAGAAATTAAAAAGGCCAAAAAAGAATCATTTAGACGGTTCTGTGGAGACATTTCTGATATTCCTTCCAGCTGCCGTCTCCATAAAGTTCTTGCCTCTGATAGGACTATCTCTCTAGGCACACTGGCCGATGAGAACGGTCGTCAGACACAAAATAAGAAAGAGACACTTCAACTCTTACTTAAAACTCATTTTCCCGGTTCAACTATTATTGATCCTCTCGCAACAAACCTATCCCCCCAACTCGAGCGGATTTGTCTGCAGACGAGAGGGGACTGGAAAATTGCGAATAAAATCTGCAACCAGAACGCCATTAAATGGGCCATAAACTCCCTGAAGCCTTATAAAGCAGCAGGTGAAGACGGCATATTTCCTGCACTTTTGCAGCAAGGAATTGATGTACTGGTACCCATACTCACCAAACTGTTCAGCTGCAGTCTAGCCTACGGTCACATACCGGAAGCCTGGCGGAAAGTAACAGTTATATACTTACCTAAAGCAGGGAGGAATTTGGATTCAAGCCCGAAATCCTTTCGCCCCATCAGTCTCATGTCTTTTATTCTTAAAAGCATGGAAAAACTCATTGATAGACACATAAGGGATGCAGCGCTAAAACATTTTCCACTCAGTAAGTCTCAGCATGCCTATCAACCAGGTAAATCCACCGAGTCAGCACTCAATGACTTAGTAACAAAAATTGAATCCTCCATTAATTGTAAGGAAATCTGTCTTGTCGCTTTCCTTGATATTGAAGGAGCTTTTAATTACACGTCCTATGAGTCCACCCACAGGACTCTCAACAATAGGAATCTATCTCCCATCATCGGAAGATGGATAATGTCAATGCTGAATAGCAGAATAATTCAGTCCCGCATCGATGATGTGGAAATCTCGGCACTCACAACCAGAGGGTGTCCTCAGGGGGGTGTACTCTCGCCCCTCTTATGGTCCCTTGTCATTGACGATTTACTTCAGTCCCTGACAAATCAAGGGATCTATGCCGTAGGATATGCCGACGACGTTGCAATCGTCGTCAGTGGTAAATTCGAAAGCACGGTCTCAGAAATACTGCAATACGCCTTATCTGTTGTTCAGAGATGGTGTAATAAAGAAGGTCTTTCTGTTAATCCAAAGAAGACAACTATAGTCCCCTTTACTAGACGGAGGAAACTTGATCTCCTGATTCGCCCTACCTTGTTTGGCGAAACCATTGAATTCTCTCGAGAAGCCAAATATCTGGGAATTATCCTTGACAGTAAACTATCATGGAACCAGCAGATTGAACGTACCGTAAACAGAGCCACCAGATCTCTATGGATCTGTCGTCGTGTCTGCGGTAAAAACTGGGGTCTTAGGCCTCGGATGCTTTACTGGCTCTATACGCTCGTCGTAAGACCAGCGGTTACCTATGCCGCCGTGGTCTGGTGGACGAAGACTAACGAAGTCACCACAGTCAAAAAGCTAGAACGAGTCCAACGTATAGCTGGAAACTGTATGACGGGCTGCTTACGCTCCACACCGACTATGGCACTTAATGTCATCCTTGGTCTAACACCTCTTCAATCTTATATTCAAATGGAAGCCAGACTGGGAGCTCACCGCCCTCACCTCATCTGTCATCAAATCCAAACTTGTCTTAGAAACATTCTCAAACATCTATGAACTTTCTAAGAAAAACCTAGTCATCCTCCACTGGATTCCAGCCCATAGAGGATTTGAGGGTAACGAATCGGCTGACTCACTGGCTAAAATCGGAGTAACCACTCCACTCATCGGACCTGAACCCTTCTGCGGAGTCAGCAAAAGCCATTTCAGGAACTACATCGAACCAATCCCGTATAGAGTCTAACGAGATCTGGCAAAACACAGCTGGGCAGAATTGCACCAGAACATTTTTCCCCAAATTCTCCTCCAGAAAATCACTCTTCTTGATTAATCTGGACAAAAACAACCTGAGAATACTAACAGGAATAATCAGTGGCCACGGTCGAGTGAAAAAACATCTCCACAACATTGGCGTCTCACCGGATCCCATCTGTAGACTTTGTCTCGAGAGTGACGAGTCCTCTCTTCACATAATCACAGAATGTCCGGCCCTTTGTCGTCTCAGGAAAAAAGTCCTTGGTGATGAAATCATTGATTTAGCATATCTTGCTAATGTACACCCAGAGAAGATCCTGGTCTTCCTGACGGCCTCTGGGGTGAAAATATGGCTCTAAGAATTTATCAGGGAAGGCACAATAGGCTCCTCTAAGAAGCCGCAGTGCCAGAGCTCATTGAAAGCTCTCCCGCCTCACAATCTAATCTAAATGAATTAAAAAAACTGTGGTTGACAGACAGATTAAACAACTGATCCATCTAACAACAAGAAAGCTGTCAAGCAACGCTGCCGAAAGTGCTACTTTTTCATCCACCGTACATCGGTAGGTACTACCCAACGACAAATTGTACTCCAATTTTCAATTATTTCGGATTGAACTATTTTTGCTACGCCTTGACATTTCTCTATACAGTAAATTGCAAAACAAATTTTACTTTCTTGCTACTTCCTTAACATTGTTTTCGTGTTCGATTTTGTTATATTCGAGTCGAACAAACTCTTGCAGATCCTGGAAATCGTTTTCACTGACCTAAAAAATGTACTTTGATACTAAAGCCAGTGACTGAATAATAAACACTAGCCCCCGTATTAATAAACGCTGTGTAAAAGTTATCAACTTGTTACTCAGCCTTTATGTCCAATTTTTGTATGCTATCTGACGTTTGCTAACTAACTTACTTGTGCATATTTTTTTATTAATAAGGGGGTAGATCAGTGAGACTCTACCAAAACAAAATGGCCGGCACAAACTTCCAAAATGGAAACCGTCCCATTTGAAAATTTATAAATTTTCTGTTCTGTTCTGTGCTTCCCGCTCCCCGGTAGGTACTGCCCAAAAAAGTTCTATTATATCTACTCCATAACGAAATTATGAAACGGCAGCCCTGCTGTCAAGTTGCCCAGTCACAGATGAGACAACTCGTCCATGTTGTAAAAATTTATAAATTTTCTGTTCTGTGCTCCCCGCTCCCCGGTAGGTACTGCCCAAAAAGTTATATTATATCTACTCCATAACGAAATTATGAAACGTCAGCCCTGCTGTCAAGTTGCCCAGCCACAGATGAGAAAACTCGTCCATGGTTTCAGACCTAAATCCTGTTGTATACCAAAATAACTTCTGGATGTGATGCTCATATTAAGTGGAAATTTTATTTCCTTGTTCTAATTTTTAGGTGACAGCTGTCACTTTTGTAAAATCAAATGCTAATGAAATACGGCTTAATTACAATTTTTAAATGAAATAGGTTTTCGTGAACGTATTTCGACTGACTTCTCTGAGAAAATCCATTGTTATAATACCCTCCAATATTAATTCCATTTTGACAGCGAATTGTCAATAGGGTTACCGTTTGGTAGGGTTTTGTGAAAAGGAATCTATTGACCATTTTCTTTTGGTTTTGTGAAAGGGAATCGATTCACCATTTTACTTTGGTTTTGTAAAAGGAAATTGATTCACCAAATTAAAATGGCGAGGTTTTCTTTAAATTTTTTTTAGAATGTTTGACAAAAATCTGTGTAAAAACATGGTTAAAAAAAAGTGGTGAACTTATTTAACAAGAATAATAAACCGGGGAAAACAGCAAAGTCCTTGCAAGATTAATTCGACAGTCAGAATTTTACTGTTTCAGCAAATCTCTTAAATACATTTGAGGATGAACAAATGCTGTAGTTTTAAATGGTTGTATGCCAAACAAAAGTCTTTGTTCACCAATTTCTCAGTCTTTTAAAACAAGACAATAATTAAGAAACTTGTACGAGTCTCCCACCAAAAATTGTCCAAGGGTGTGTACCCAATTTAAACGAGAAACTCCTTCGTCACTTTTTAGCTTACAACAAAATTTCATCGTTCATTTGTAGAACCTATTTTGGTGTCCGAAAATGTGCGGATATCTTTAGTTAACTTTAAAGCTCAGATTTAAACATTAAACGTGCAAAAATACATTTGATAAGAGTCTAAGTTGTTTCGTAAATTCTTCAGACCAGGGGTCGAATTATCGTATTCGTGAGTGAGCAATACGTCAATACTGAATAATGTCGATTTTACATGTAAACAAAAAACAAATTCGGTAATTTCCCTCCAGGTTTAAGACCTGTATTCATTTATTTAAGATTTCCGATTTAATAACTCATGTTATCTATCATACAAAACAAATCCTGTCACGTTTGAGACGACTCCACATTGGTGTCAGACCTAAACGCTGCTGTATTACATATGATGATCATTTTATCAAAGTTGGACAACGAGGTTGCACAAAATAAAGTCTCGACTTTTCCGAGTAGCAAAAGTCTTTAGAGAAGTCATGTCAATTTCTCTGCATATAAAGTCAGGGGTACCACAAGGCTCAATTATTGGTCCGCTATTATTTTGTGTTTTAATTACACCTCTGTGTTTCGTTCGAAAATGTTCCACTTGCATTAAATAAGAATGCAGCCTTTTACTGATGAAAAATGCGGGGCTAGATCTTGACAAAACTCTGCTGAAAGTCGTTACAAAGTTTTTCATTCCTTCCATTCTATTGATGAGTCCTTTTACTTGAAAATCAACACGCAACTTAAATGGATCCATACAAAAATAAGCAGTTACGCAACAGGTCCGAATAGGACCCAAGACCTAGTTTATTTATAAACATTTGTCAGAAGGTTTTATCTTATCTTTGCTGGGACGAATATAGAAGGGACCTACAAGTTTACACTGAGTTTGAACGGTTTATTTTAGTTTGTCAGCCATTCTCGAGAGGTAGGACAGTGGAAAAAATACTTCTATTTGTGTTTTTCTGGGCATCGAACCTGAGACATCTCAGTCAGTAGTCCATAACACTAACTTCTGACTTCTGAGGCATTGCGCTTACCTTGTATCGATCCATGGGGTCTCTTATGATAAATCTCACTTCGTTCTTTCGTCTGTATGACATCCTCTTTCGGATTAAAAATGTACTCTGAGCCTGTGGAGTCTAAGTGAGTAGAAGAGTTGAAGAAGCTTGAATGTTGTTTCATAGGTTGATTGTTTTTCAGCTCAAATTCGCCTAGCTGTGGACACTTTACAGATGAATCGGGATTTGCACTGAGTTTTTATCTTATTGCTGTTTTTATCTAATACACAAACCAATATTAGAAAGTTGTGAAAATTCACCAAATGCACATCTTTACCAAACTAAGTTAAGTTATAAATTGTGGTCATTAGTAAGTACCACGCAATAATAGAAACCTAAATACGTCGGGTATTTAAGTAGTATTAGCTAGGTATACTAAGTTGCATGATGCTCAGAATCGTTTCCGATAATGCATTTCCCACCCAATGGTATTGCTCGGTCTGCTTACGGTTTATTGTCTTCGATAGTTCGACCTTATGCTATGCAGGAATAACTCCTAAACTATTTATGACAGTAGGTATCTTTTCTACTCGCTTTTCACATTTAAATTCAGTCCTATTTTCAATAGTCGTGTTTTCACAGAAAACCTTCGATCAACGGTGCATTTCGCATCGCTTTTTACACATGCATACAGTGGAAACGTCAACGGAGTATGAATTCAGGAAATTCTTGACTACCCCTCCTATTTAAAGAATTGTTCAATTGATCAATTTTTAGAAAAAAAAAAAAAAAAAAAAAAACACATCCAGTCAGTCAGTTGTCAAAGATCTGAGCGTCCCGAATCTACTTTTATAATAGACATAATAAACTAAATATGGACTTGGTCGGTTCACTTTGTTTTCCGCTGTAAAACAGTAGCGGTTCTGTATTTTTTGAACATGTGTAAAGTTAGCTACTAGTGGTCACTTTTATCAGTATCCTTATTCCCTAACAGCATTTATATGCTTAGCTGTCAAAATATATTGTGCTCAGATTTTTACTCACACTGTCAACTGAATTTATTGCGAGTTCATAGAGTGCGCTCCGAATGCAAAAAGAAAAAACATAAACTCTGAGTTTGAATGTATCTGATCCTAAAAAGAAACATCAACTATAAGATGATATATCTGTTCTTAAGCATTCAATTAATAAAATAAATAAATAAACAAATATTTTTGACAGTTCAGACTCTTTTCTACTCCTCTTATTAGAAAAAGGCATAATGCTTACGCATAAAGTCAGTTTTACTTTCGTGTTGCCCGATTTATTATTTGATTTCGAATTAAATGATCGTATTTTGTAACCACCACGGTAATCATCGTAAATACCCGTAGGTAAATTGACAGCAACATTTCAAGTATAGACTTTTGCAAATTGACGTCTAGGAATTTGACTTGAGAAGCAATATTAAAAAGAAAGAAACCGTGATACGTCCACAAATTCAACAGACCTATAAAAAAACCCAAAAGAGTTGGGCTGTCAATGTGAGAGGTTGACAAACGTCACTTGTTTTTGACACGAAGAACTATGAGATCGCTGACATTTTATAACGCCATATTTTTCGTGATCACCTTGCATTAACTAAAAATGGAAATCACTTGTCACCACTCTTGTCGCAATATTATGCATCAAAACAATTTTTCCAAGTGACATAGATTCTCCGTTCGTTTTCAATTAGTGCAGTGAACATCTGTCGTTTAGGGGTTCACTTGTGAGTCGTTGACACTTTTGATACTTGGATTGTTTTATTAGAACCTTAAATACCAAGCTGTTGTAGAATATATATATTAGTCACGCTAACTAATTGTGTGGTATTTCAAAAGTTGTGTCCAAATATTGGTAGGTAAAACTAGAGTAACATTTTTAATATGCGATTTATCGAGTGGTTAAACTTCGCAGAATTGTAAGACATAAACTGTCCCGCGATGCGACTACGTAACTAGTTTACAAAACGATCAAAACGATCGAGTGGCATCGCCTAAGCCAACAGAATCTGTTTAGTTAAGTTTGATAAATATAAAACCTGATCTAGATCAGGTCATGAAATTAAATCAGATTTATTGTCAGAAAGCTGCAATTTGGCAGTTCGAAAGAGGTCGAAGGCAAAGTCCGGCAAATCCCACCAAGATAGCGCAGAATTCATCGATATTTTTAATTTCGTTAGGTAATTTTCACACTCACTGACGTTGACATTGTAATCAAATTTCGTATCGAGTTATTTGTGCAAATGCAATCATCGCCTCATTCAGATGAAAGAAACAAGCCATTGTATTATTTTGTGAATGAATAAAAAAAAAAAACAATATTTCCCCAGACTCAGGTACTTCACTTTGTCGTCCTGGTGGTATGACCGACTGACCCAAATCACTTATTTGATTTTTGATTTAATAGTTGGATTTTAAAAGCTGGATTGCATACATCTGATCTAGATCACAATAATTATATCGCACTAAAAATGAAACATTACTGCCACTCAACTCTCGCTCGAAGCTTAACGATGCATCGTATATTTTCCAACCGTGATTCAAATTGCCCATCAGCCACTATTACGATCGAACCGAATGTGGCCACCTCCTTAGCAATGCCCCCATCTGATGCATCCACGATGATGATCAAGGTTAGGGTTAAGGCTTTCCACATTGGAAACGCATAACTAAAAACAGTAAACACAATGGAACAATATTGCTAGCATTTCCCACGTTTATAAATGCGCGCGTCCCATTATTTCAAGTTTCCACAACCTAGATGCTTTTACGCGAATATCCCGCGCATCTGGCAGCATCCGCATTTCGTATTCCGAGAAGATAAACCACGCATCCATACAAAAAGAACTCGCAGTTACTTGATTATGTTGACTACATATAGATTCGAGTACAACAGCAACATTTTGCCCGCTGGATAGTGGATGTATCTGGCTCGTACAATATCCGATTCTATATAGCTATTCCCCGGGATCGAAATCAATATAGCAGCAAGCCTATCAGCATCAGCACGTCTTACAGCCAGTGTGTTGACTTCTATCGGTGTGCTCTCATCGGTGATTGTTTATCACTATACTGTGCGGTGTCGCGCGCAGCTCATTTACGAGAATTGCCTGTATACGTCGGCGATCGCGCCGAGGACAGATCAATCGTTTGATCCCACAGACCCAGTGACGGATGCGGCGCGCTCAACTACCGAACAGAACAGAAAAACAAGAAAAATTGCTTAACACGTCCATCTCGGTCGCGGACCGCAGAGATCTCATTAGATGTAGTCCACCACCTCAGGGGAGACACTGCGGGGTAGCCATCTCAATTACCGATTCGATAATAATTGGAAAAATTCGCAGAATGAAAATTGCAACAAATTCCATTGTCATTGCGTCGCTTCGCAGCGTGTGAAGAGGTACCAACTTCAATCGAGTGTACGCAGTATACCTACATGTGATGTCACCGTATGGATGCGATGGCATCTGTATCTATCGCGCATATGAATTGTTAATTGTGTCCAAATGGCTACGTCGCACTTGGGCCAGAGCACGGACTAAGGCCCGGTGGCCAAGTTACGATTTGCGTCACGTGCGTCGTGGCTTAGTTTTTTGGTTATTTCCCGATAGTTGTATTCCCGCTCAATGTGCTAACGGAAGGAGGTGCAACAGCTTTTTGATTTCCGGGTTCTAATGTACGCCAGTAGATGAACGCGGATCGTGACTGAAATAAATGGGCGTTCGGCTGGCAACAGACCATAATCGGGCCCTTTCTATGTGTCGCCAGTGCGCGCAGTTGTCATAATTCTGAACGCGAGTGCATGCGTGCACCGAATTTAAATTGGCAACGCGACAGCCAAAAGACGTAAATTTGTTTCGCTGCTGTCGTGCGTTATAGAGGTGTCAGGCATTCTGAAGGCGTACAATGTTGCGGTTGCCATTTTAGCTATTAAGGTGACTGATCATTACTCATTAGTGGCAATGGCAGCGATAAATCATTTCCAGACTCAGTCAGCATACGTGTCAAATATTGTGCGAGAACAAACTTCAACCCTGCTGCGATGTCACACTCTCGAATGACATCCGCCGTCTGCTACAATCACGAATGCTAAAAAGCAAGAAGCAACCGACAGCATCGCCATCTCGTTGCTTCTGTGCCCATCCGCATTTTCATTTGCCATACTATATTACTATCTGGCGCACCAAGAGAGAGACCACACCAGGCGCTCTTGCGCGTGTCAATTGGGCAATCTTACAAATTGGCATGCCGTGCACGAGCACGAGCAGAAATTATCACTTCATTGAAATGACGCTCAAAGATCGCGCCAACAACAAGCGCGGCTGGATGGCAAAGGAGCCTAGGGCCAGCGCACTCATCACCGGCCGAGACTGTGTCTATGTGCAGTGTGTGCGCATGCGCACGGCCGACCAACCTCCAGCATCGCGATTGTCCAAACGCGAAGATACCACAATTTATCGATCGTCTTTTGGGCTGCGCGTTTGAATTGTCAGCGCAGTAGCAGCGGCTGCCATTGCCACCTTCGTTGCGCGCCTATCGCTTTCGTGTATGCGCAGCGCACTTCCGCCCGTCCAAGTCCGATTGCGAGCCTATTTTTAATTACCGACAACGATTTCCGCCTTCGCAATTTGGTTTCACTGTCACTGGCTCATATACAGAATTTAATGGGTGCATGTGGGTGGCGAGGTATTATCTTTGGGGGTCGTCATCTCGGTACTATACCGAATGGCTTTTATATAGACGTGTCCCGCTCTCCCGCTCCCGCCCGATGGGTAAGAGATTGTTTACGCAGTCGACTGGAACGAATTGCATTGTCAGGTGATAATTCGCAAAGATACAGTATTGCGCCCACAACGTAGTAACTGCGGGTCGATGTGAAGTAAACTAGGGTAAATCTATGAATTCCATTAGGGGTGTCCGTAATGGTCTTCCATGTAAGTTGTGCGCCACATATGGACACCATCAGCGCTCATATAAAAGAAACTCTGGGCGCAGTCCAACCCCATACACATTGTAGAGCTTTTGGCCCATTAACATCCGTCATGGTTTGGTTCCAAAGGATCCACTGCCATTTGGGATTGTATATATACAAAATATGTGCAGGGGCGAAGGAAGAAGCGGGCATATTTTCCACCAACCCAACATAATGGCGTAGGTACCGTACCGTACCGTATACGTGATGTGTGCGAAAATGTCCCTGTCTATACACGCCATTATGTTGGGTTGGTGGAAAATATTCTTATCTCGGAGTAAATGGAATGACAGCTTTTCACACCCGATTGGCTTTCATGTTTGTCGCTGCTGACAAACGACGTGACTTCGTCTTTGCGATGGTATACCCTATCCAGTACCACTAATTAGATTAGCGCGAGCAAAAAACGACAAGGTTCGTCGGTGAATCTAGTTTATTGAAAGACAAATTGAAGACGTCTGTGCACGCAAAAGTTAACAAATTGAATAGATACAGAGATGGTACGTATGAAGGGGACAAAAACTCAAAGGATTCTCGAATAAATGTGCATATAAGAGAGAGAGATTTTGGGGTTGACTTACCAAAGGTGCCTACGATGTGTGGGATGATTCCGAGGTCGTGGATGTTGATCAGCAGCAGCAGCCTCTGTCGTCTGTTCTGGAAAGAGTAAGATAAATGGTTTTTGATTTTAAGGGTAAATTTTGAGTTTTTGTGACCTTGTATTTTATTTCCTTGTTGTTCTAATTTAATATTTTCGAAGCAAGTCCTGAAATAAATTGAATTGGGGGGTGAAATTGTCTTCGATTTGTTGCGTGTATGGTATAGATTAGTGGATTTTGTGTTTTGAGGTTGATTTTACTATCACTCTTTTTGGAGCGACTTCCTTTTAGCGGAAACTTTTCATAAGCCACTTGTTTAACTTATTCTGCTTTAGCTTCACCGAAGGCAAATCAGTTGGGCGTTTCTTTCTTCAAATTTAGTTGAAGTCTCTGTTGAAAGCCAAAGCTGAAACGTTTTTTTTTTTTTTCTCAATTTTGTCAAGTATTTTGTGCGTGTCATTTTTGTGACCTGGGTTGGCATGTAGATTACTCGTATTATATATAATATCTGGGTGACCGAGCTTTGCTCGGTTATTACTATTTATTATTATTGTAATCTTAAAAACAATAAAAATTAAAGAAAATATATATAAACTTGAACATATAAAAAAATTTAAGTCTCCTGAATGCCGGTAGATGCCTTTTACTATGACGCGGACTTATTACTTACTTATGCGACTTCCAACGCTAATAAAAGCATTGGATACTCAAAGGTGCGAGGGTACCGCTCACGCTTCAGAGTTCAGAGTATGCATATATACATACAAGAATTGCTCGTTTAAAGGTATAAGATTAAAACGAAAACCTTGAACTCAATTTCTATATACAGCACCTCCACCCAGCGATGGCAACCTAGGCTTTTTATGCCTTTTAGGCATTATTTCATTAGCTAAGGCTTTAAGGCTTTTTTGTTTCCAAAAACGCATCTTTTTTCTATTTCAAATATTTATTTATTTTTTGATCTGATGGACAGGGCGGTTTTATTCACTCGAAGTTGAACACAACTTGGGGATTTTTATCATAAACCTCAGGAATTGCTTTTATTCACTCAAAGTTGACTCTCTCAACTTATGATATTCAAAAGTTGAGAAAACTCAAAGTTGGTCAACTTTTGATTTCTCAACTCCCCGAAATAGTAGAGTTATCCAAGCAAACTTGGGGTTTTGTTTAATTTCTGTTTATTCAGTTGTTGACAGTTCGCTCTTGACTTCGGATGTCGAAAATAATTGTGTTATCAAAAATTAAAATTAATATACGATTTATAAATTAAAATGTTTCGTGCTAATTATTTCTGGGAGAATTGGCCATCATCTTCTTCGAGCAGCGAAGATGAAGAAGACAGAGAAAATTTGTCTGTTGAAAGACGGCAATACAATATGCTGACACGTGTTGAATTAAACAATTGGAACGACAGCGACTTTATCTATCGTTTTCGTCTCTCAAAACGGACGACAATGATGATTCTTGAATTAATAAAGGATTCGTTACCGTACGACAAGAGACGGTAGTGTACATTGCGAATTGGTTCGAATTAATTAATTTTTGATAGATTCATGTTGTTTTACTTGTTGCTAGATCGCGTGAACTACGGCCAATTACACAATTATTAATTGTGTTACGATATTATGCACTCCGATCAATTCAACTGGCGATTGCAGATTTCATTGGGGTTAGCATTGCAACAGTGCACTATGTGTTAAAACGTGTGTCTAGAGCTATAGCCAATCTTGCACCACGATTCATTCGAATGCCGGAAACGCAAAGGGAACGATTGCTGGTAGCACGTGACTTTTTCGCTAAAGCAAAATTCCCTCGAACACTGGGCGCGATAGATTGCACACATATCCGCATTCAATCGCCAGGTGGAACGGATCCGGAACTTTTCAGAAATCGTAAGGGATGGTTCTCCCTAAACGTTCAGACGGTGTCCGCTGCGAATTTAAAGATAAACGATATCGTCGCTCGTTGGCAGGTATTTTGCTCGTATAATTAGTACAAATTTCAAATTATTTTTTATATTTTTCTTCTTTAAAAGGGCTCCACGCATGATCAGCGCATTTTTAATTTGTCGGGCTTAAAAAAACGATTCGAAGAAGGCCAGTTCGGACATTTTATTCTTGTTGGTGATTCGGGCTACAGAAATACGAGCTACCTTGCAACGCCTTTCCAGAATGTCACAAACGCTGCTGAAAATTTATACAACGAATCGCAGATTCGGACACGAAACTGCGTCGAACGTTCGTACGGCATTTGGAAGAGGCGGTTTCCAGTGTTGGCCACTGGCTTAAGGTGCAGAATTGAAACTGTGCAATCAATTATCATCGCTTGTGCCGTCCTCCATAACATAGCTATAGATGAAAATGAATTGCAACCACCACCCGAAATGCCCGGATTCGCTGATGTGCTAGCCGCCGCATATGTTCCGTCACCTACGCATTTAGGAGCACCATCGGCAGCTAATAACAACATCCGCTCTCGATTAGTTCGTACATATTTTCAGCCAATGTTAGATTGCTAGCTTAGTATTAGCTGAAAAAATCCATCAATAAAAAATAAAAAAAAACATTCGTTTTATTACAAGCATTTTATTGGATAACTTAAAACTTTAACAAACATAAATTGCTCAATCATACTCTTGTGTGACTGAATGTGGCATATTACCGGATGGTTGTTGTAAAGCAAATAAACGAAGGCGTTGAAACTCTTTGTCGTCAGAAAGTTGATTTTTTGCTCGCTGCAATTCAATGGCCGAACACTCCCGATCAAGCTCAGCTCGTTCACATTCAATTGCAGCTCGTTTGAGATCTAAGGCAGCTCGTTCGAGTTCAAACTTGTACCGCTCTCTCTCGCCCTCTAAAATCTCAATTTCAATTTTATACTTTTTAGCGGAATGTTGCTGCTTTTCTTCTGCTAATTCTTGAGTTCTACTTGGGGCTGGGATTCCCTCTGATTCCCTTTTATGCCGGCGACTGTGCAATAGTGCGTTTAAAGGCTTCCGCAGTTTGGCAGGATTTACTCTTTCCCAAGTACGGTCAACAACTGTGCATTCGTTCGGGTTCGGCAACATTGATTCTGTGTTGTGATGTTTCGTGCTTTCCAATTCCACCGTTGTCAGTACATTGCCATGCGCCTCTTCGACAAATGTGGCATCCACGTCTTCATCTTCTGAACGGAATGCCCTATCACCATCATCGACGAGAATCTCTGCGACCGAAATTACTTGCATCTGTTCAAAAGATGAAGCTATTTCCCGTCTAGCATATTGCAGTGCTGATTCGTTGGCTGATAAATGGTCGCTATCCCCGGATATTGCAGCAAGACCCAATGTAGAAGGCGTCAAAAGCACCGCCAATTGCTGCATTGGTTCGCTCAATGCAGGTAGTTCCTTTTTGGGTGGACCACCACCGGTCTTTTTGGCGTCCTTTAAAAAGTAAAACGCACGATCCTTCAATGTCTGCTTAATTTTCGCATACTTTTCACGCAGTGACTTCAGTGCTCTTTCCTACGGACAGAAGGAATGGAATAAAATGAACAGAATAAAGTACAATTTAAAGCAACTACCTGGCCAGGCGGCGCAAAATTGAATGCGGTTGCAATTTTCTCCCACGCATTGTCTTTGTCCCCATCGTCGCACCATCCGTCTTCTTATTTTCAATTATGGAGCTGTACTCCAAAGCATTCGATACGAGCCAATCTTCCTCCTCCGCTGTATACACTATTTTTGGCATTCTTTTTTTTGTATTTTTTTCCATTGTTTAGGTATCTTTTTTCACTTTAGGTTTTCTTCACTATTTCGATATTTTTTTTTGAAAACGTAACACTTTTGAAATAACAGTCCGCAATGATAAATGTCAAATCCAAAGTTGAGACTGACATTATTTCTGTCATCGGTCACAAATATCCCAGGGATATTTCTGAAACAGCAAGTAGGCCAACTTTTGAATTTCAACTGCGGAGTTCAGAATTAAAGTAGTGAATAAAAGCAATTTTCAACTTGCCGCTCAACTCTCTCTTTCAAATCAACTCCGAAGTTGGTCAACCTCGGAGTTATCGGGAAGTTGAACAATAGTGAATAAAACGGCCCTTAAACTGTGTTTGTTTTGTTCAATGCTATTTACCTACCTACTCATGAAACTAAAGTCATGAATTTTGTTCCTATTTCTTCTGTGATTTATACATAATTTAAGTTTTTTTTTTGGAAATAAAAATTGTTGTTGTTAATTTTGTTATATTTGTGTTTAATTTTTGATTTATTGTTCCAATTTACATAAAAAATTTTTTAGGCATTATTTTATTGAAAAAGGCATCTTTTTTTCTCAAGTTAGGCTTTTTTTCGTCAAAATTGGTTGGCAACGCTGCTCCACCATCCGTCCATTACCACACCACACGTCATCATCCATCTGCGCATTTCCTCAGAAAGACATTGTCGCTGTTTTTTTTTTTTTTCATATGAACGTGCTTGTGCGATGTGCGCCACAAAACCACCCCAAAGCAGAACAACGATCAAGAACCGCGGCTGCTGATAATATTCGATTTGAGAAAATAAATTTATTTTTTTCGTGTTAGATTTTAGGTTGTAGCTCAGCTTCTAGAGGACATAGAAAGCTGATTGATGGTTTGAAATAACTATTAAAGTGTTGGCTCTCCTACGTATTTTTTTTTGTTTGCATTGATTAAGAATTGTTTGTGTAATGGCGAGTAAAAGGCAGTAAAGTCAGAAAAATAAGCTCAAAACGCATGAAAACTCGAAAACACGCGTTTTCCCAAACATAAGACTAATCTAGATCAATTGCTTACCCCCGAAAACCCCCATATACCAAATTTCAGCGAAATCGTTAGAGCCGTTTCCGAGATCACAGAAATAAATTTATATAAATACATACAAGATTAGCTCATTTAAAGGTATAAGATATATACTTGAGTTATATACGTGGATAACATGAGGTTAATCCGCCATGTAGAATACATAAAGTAGAAAATCTTTTCTTTCTAATTTTTATTCATTAACAAAAATACTGACAAAAATAACAAAATTTTATATTTTTTTAACATTTATCGTCCTTATACAAATATCAGGTATACGTTGATAAATTTTCAGTCGTTTCAACGAACAACCCAAACCCTCCGATATAATAGTGCATTTGCATTTAAAAATACGTGACATGTTTTTTGGTCGGCCATTTTGTTTACGTAGTATAGGAATTATGGGAAAGTTCCGCAGAAACTTTTATAGCAATGGCTAAGGAAATAATGTTTTCCTACAAAACAAAATGGCTTTCGCAAGTGATCAATAGACAATTATTTATTTATTCGTATAAGGTTGATGAATTTGTGGTTAAGTTTTCTGAAACTAATTAAAACTCTTACACATGTTTTAAATCAGTATTGGAAAAGTTTACAAATGATTGCAAAAATGTTGCTGTCCGCAACTTATGTTTGGTTCCGTTTTACGTGTCAATAATTATGGGTAGAACATCCATGACACTTTAGGCGTTTGATTTGTGATCCCATTCTTACGCCTTTATTCGCTGTGACTGCGGACAAACGGATCTCTCAATCCTATCTCGTGCAAAATTGCGTGTGCGTGATGTTGTAAATTCAGCATAATATTGGCGACAATTTTACCTCCATTAAAACGTTAGGAAACTGAGCGAAAAACCTTTATAGTCTTCAGTGAGTGAGTCGACTGCAGACTTACTTGTGTAGACCTACGCGTGCATTTGCAAAAATACATTGTTATGGTTTTTTTCATGTAGAATATATGTAATCTACATCTTTTTTGTAGATTACCTACAAATCGGCCGACTGAAAATCATGTAGTTTTGGTACAATTTAAAATATGTAGTACCCTCATCCGCTTTAGTTATATCATTTTGTGGTTCATTTTACTAGAAGTGATTATTGGTAAAATAATGTAACAAACTTAAAATTAAATTAGCATTTTTTTTTTCGAGAAACCACAAGGAGTTTTACGACTGGAAGTCGCCTGAAACTGTCTCCTTACTACTGAAAGTTTGACCGAAATGTAAACAACTGACAGGGTCATAATTTGATTATTTGAATTCGTTTTCATAACTCTAAAGCGTGTTTTTTTTACGCTGATAGACCTCGGATAACTTTAAAACCGCGTTGCAATTTTTGCTGCTTCTTTGACATTTGTACGTTCAGTCCTAGCGCCTAGCTCTACCTGCACTTTGTTTGCTTCGTGAAATGTAAGTTATGCGTAGTAACTTCATTGAAAAACTTCGGGAAAAAGAGGAATATCAGCTAAATCAAGTACGAATTCGCTGTTTTTAAGTGTGAAAAATTCACACTAAGTAGGTACTTATCAATCTAAAAGAAATCTTCATATGCGTAAAAATTCAGCCTGGCTTAGGCTTACATTTGTTCTCGCCGGACTCTAAAAAGTCTGTCAATTTATAATAGTCAAATGAAATTATATTTCTAAAGGCGTGTGGCTTCTCCCATAAAGCAATATAGGCACAGACAAGTCTTGTACATGCTGTTCGTTTATAAAGATGGGGATGTTCAAACTTAGCAATTGCTGGTCCGAAAGTACACTCGTTAAATATCTAAATTATGGTGATAATTGAAAGCCTTCCTAAGGTCATAAAACTAAGAGCCCAAAATGTATTCCTGTACCTATTTTCCGTAAGAAATACCTGTGCTTCAAATGTCAGCTTCATAGGCCTAATATTTGTCAAGTTGTTTAAGTTATTACAGAGGACAAACTGGGTATTATTTCCAAAGAGGGCTGCAAACACTACATTTAGTTTAAAAGATGCTCTTGGGTAGGCAAATCTATAAAGAACAGTTGCGCAAATTGCATATTTTCAAATGACTATGGAAGCAATATTCATATTGGTCAATATTTGTTCAAAACAAGTCTCTAAGTTACCATGATTGAAAGTAGAGACAGCAGCCTTTTGAATTATTGTTTTGCACAAACAAGGCTGACGAGTGCTACCAGACTTTGAAGACTTGTTTTCCCCCTTTTTTTTTATCAGGAAAAGCTTTATCTTTCCCTTAAAATTCCAAAAAAAATCCCCTTTTTCTCCCATTAGTGAAATTTGCACTTGTTTTCAAAAGAGAAACTTCAAAAACTCTAACCGTCTTAAAATAAGCATATCACATAAAAATATAGATATTATACAATAATTTCCTTTTCTACAAGACATAATATCAAAACGAGTGAATACATTCAGATGCACAGAAAGTCTTACGTAGTCTTTGGATGGACTGTTCTCTTTCATGCTTAATATGAACAATTCATTCTTTACAATTTGTTCGTAATGAAAATACGTTTTATTTAATTTTTAAACATTGAACATTTCACAAGGATTTTGTGATTTTCGCCTGTTTTAAAGCTCGTCCCTCCTTTTTCCCGCAATAAGGGACCACTGGGTTGACCTACTGAACAATTTTGAATGAGAATTTCTAAAAAAAAAAAAATCCGCAAAGGTCCCACCTACACCGACTTCTTAACTGGAATGAATTTCTATGAAATGAAAAAGTCCTGTTTTAGGAAGACAACAAGCTACGCCCCTACTTGCAAATGCTCTGACAAAAACCCTCTTGATATGATAATAAGCAATTAGGGAGCCCCCTGCACTTCCAACGCCTGATAGCGATGAAGCCACGAAAACACCACCGCTATGCTCTGTCCCGATCGCTATCGCTATGAACAACCATTCGTGCTCAACATCATTCCACTAACTTGTCCACTCACTGGTAACTGAATTCCAGCACTTTGAGTTCCCACGTCTCATTAAGAATCCCATCTCGCTTATAGGGGGGATTACAAATTCGAGATAAGAGCAGAAAAAGTATTCCCAAGAATGTGGCGTTACTCGCCGAATTCTGTGGCCGCGTCCCTTGCAAAAGGAGATGAAATTAGCTTCTTACTGCGGATTGGCACGTTTCGACTCCTGATCAATAAGTCGTCGGCGGCAATTATCATCATCCCAATCAGTAAGATCAACAATGGCCAATAATCGATCGATCATCAATGTTGGTCGACATTGGGGACTGGGGTTCGCCGATGACAGCCCCCCCTACTGCGCCACACTGCGAACTTAATCGATTAGTTTTATTCGAATTTAATTAGCAAGTGCATTGCAGACATGTTTGGCCAAAGGCAGCTCTCGCAGCACTCCTCCTGGTCCAGCAGCCAGCACCTTCGTTAGGCTCATTTCAAATTCAGATTCCTTACAACGGTGGTAGGCGATCGGCGATCAGCGATCACCGATCAGAGGGAAGCAACATTGAAGTAGCATTGTGGGTCTGGTAATGCGCGCTTCCTCGTTGTGTGTGCCGCATGCGCGCAAGGAGAAGGCATCTCCTGCTCGTGAATTTAAAAAATTTATGCGCGCGCATATCACAAGAATTTCCAGACTGCGTGTAACTCGAATTCCAGCGGCGATAGTCTTCCCTCTCGCGCTCTCTCTCTCTCCATCACGCCATCGGCTTTGTTTAGTTAGGCAACTGTCATTGTTTGGGTTTTCCGACCTTTTTGCTGGCGAACAGGACTAATCGTTGGCGAAATATTATGCAGGGGCTGTATAGTGTGTGGGTACCGGTTTTCGGTTTCGTTTTCGTGTATGGTTTTCTGGTTTGGAGCGCGGGGTAATGTGTGATAAAAACGGGAAATCAAAATATATACGCGATTAACGCGCGAAGGATCGATCGCTCGGAATGATGTTATATGCGAGCAGGTCCACACCAGCACAACATAGCGTAGCGATTTTCTGCCATAGTGCGGTTGCGGTGGAGCTCGGATGCACTTGTTGCGTTACACAGAAGCGCGGCAGCAGCATGTTGATCATCATTACCGTCGACTGCCGTCACAAGTTCCAGAACACAAGTTCTGTTCACACGGTGTTCGTTATGAATTTCTGTCACGAAATTTTCCAGTTTTCTCCCGACCGAGGGATGATTGTGTGATGACGACGATGATGACGACGACAACAACGTCCAAGAGGGCCTCTGTGAAGACACTGTGCGTAAGACACACGGTTTCCACAAGGCATTCCCATCATCATTATGCGTAGAAATCGGCACGCAGTGCTACCGAGTGCCGGTGGAATTATGTTTCGGAAAATGATTTATCACCGCGATTGAGTGGACGGGTCTGGAACATGACATGAAAGTGGACCAATTTGCTTTTGTTGTTCGGGTGTTTTTTTTTTTTTTTTTTTTTGTTGTTACCTTTGTTTTGTTACACAGAATACAGCGATAGGTTTTTGTACGTGTCATACAAATACCTGCATAATTTCGCCTGCCGGAATGACGTGCCTTATGAGAGTGTGTCGATCAGCATTATACTTGTTGATGAAGAGGCGAACGAGAGGGTGCGCATGGCTGACAAGTGCTTGTATTTTTAAATGCAAGGCTTATTTTTTTGTGTCGTTGGAATAAATTTAAATAATTGTATAGAAGAGCGGCAAAGGTTGGCGCAGTCGAGCTCAGCGAATTTATAATTGCGAACTTGCCCATTAAAGTGTGTACCCCGGACGATTGGGGTGGCGCCAATCGGGTGGGTTTAAGGACGTGATCTAGATTTTAGAGCATTATATACACAACTGGTATGTCTTGTGATAGTAAGGCTTTCAAATTTGTGAGAAGCTAGACTTGGAGTCCTACACGGACCCGTGGCGACAAATCCTGCTTTAAAATGTAACATGTAAAATATGATTGATCGGCAGCAGCTTTTAAGCTATGTACTTGTACAGATATTGACTGATCGTTTTTATTGCAAGCTTAAGGATTGGACAGCAAGGCGTCAGTGTTAAAGTTCAAGATAATAATTTATATCTGAATATGACCCAACGAACAGTTCGATTTAGCGACTTAGAAGACCCTACAGAAATGCGCTCTAAAAATTTGTATATTTAGAAACAATTTTGGCATCCTGTCGGATTTATTTGGAGCATTTGAGACTCACCAAAAACATTATAAATAAATATTTCCTTGTCAGGACTGAGCGGCAGACGGCGTTTACACGGCTTTTATACAGCCCTACAAAACATATCCGAGTGGCGCTAAATCGCACGATCTCGTTTGCCAATTCTCTGGTTCATTTCGACACACAATGTTTATCAGTGAAACTAGCCCTAAATAAGTCAATGGTTTCATATGGGTAGTATGGCAAGTAGCGCCGTCCTTTTGAAAGCACGTACAGTCCAGATCAATGCTGTCTGTATTCTCGAAGAAATATTATTGACTGCAGCAGACGCAGACTATACTGACATTAACATACGATAAGGCCTCATTTTAGACCTTAGAAAGGTGGCACTACAAGCACGAAATATACGCTAAATAAAGTCTACTTTTTTGGGAATAATTGAGTCTGCTATCCTTATCAAGATTCGACAATTCACACACCCAGTAACCTTCATTGCTAAACCGTATTTTGTTGAATAGATAAATGACGTTTTTTTTTTTTTTAATAAGTTCCAATGGTATAAACTCGATCTTCTTGAATATTTGATAGTTCGTCAAATAATCTGCACATATAATAAGACTGTAAGGGGTTTTATGTTTGTTTGCGGAATTCACTGGACAGATTTATTCTTAAAATGTTTCCTAAGACTCCGAGAAGGCTGTGTGGTCCATTAGCACGCCTACTTCTTGGAAGCGTTATCAGCCGCAATGTAGGTATTTATTTTCTGATCTCATTACCCTAAACTTGTTATTACTTTAATATTTTTGTACCAATAAAAAAGGATACATAAGAGATCCAAAAGCTAATATACGTTCTTTCAATACAATTTTAAGCTATCGCTCATCGTTGTGTTTCATTCAATAGCCGAATTTAATAAACTGCTCTTGTTGTCTAGTGCCTTTTACTTGATTTTGGTGCCTAGTGTGAATCCCCGAAGTATTATTTAGAGCATAGATATTGACATCCTACCTATAATAGGCAAGGCCAGAGTTCTATCTAGGCCGGACATGCTAGTGGGCGCATTATTGATGTCTTTGTCTACAAATCCCATACGCCTCGTAGAGATAACCATGGCAGTTAATCCTCGGATAGGGGAAGGGTGACCGAAACAGTCTTCTTCTCGCCTGTAATCCTCAGACAACTCCTTGAAGAGAGGAGACTGGGGATAACTATTGGACGATATGTCTTCGGATATACGACGGGTGACCGAAACCAGTGTGCGTCATCGGTGATTAGTTGATCGGCCCTTTCGTTGTGTACCTCACTTAAGGTTTAATAAGGTTGGTCAAGTAGGGAGTGACCGGTAGCCTTCGGATAAGCGGGTGGTGACCGTATACAATTGGCACTACATGCCTGTGAATATTATAATAGCATTAGGGTTTCCAGTTCTTAAATGGAACACGCTTCAAAAAAAAAAAAAAAAATATATACCAACAGATGGCGCTGATTTGATTGTCCAATTAATCGGAGACTCAGGCATCTAGTCTATTTTGAAAAAGTGCGACCGTTTTTACTCCTCCCTCACTACAAATTGAGATCTTTTCCGCTAATTGATAATCCAAGTTCTACTTCTACACTAGTGGCCATATTATTCACTCCGGGCTTAAATAAGGCTTAAGTTAATTGTGCCATTTAATCCGTGTTTTTTAAACCCGACAATTCAAATCTATATCCATAACATTCACTCAGAAACATGCATTAAATTAAACCCTCTGGATTAAAAATGGACTTAAAAGCGGATTTAAAACACTTTAAACCGCTTTTAATCCTTAAACTCACGTATGCCAAATTTCACAAAAAAATTACATTTGTTTTTTGTTCTTCGTCACTTGGAAATTGATTTCATTTGCTGTGGGCCCAGTTCTATTTTTAGGTGCATTAATAATGCCAAAATTTCGAATTGAATGTAGACTCAAAAATGTCTCTACTTTCAGTCGGAAATATTTCTACCGCTTGTGCATTTGATATGGACGAGGACGAGGACGAGGACGAGGACTACGTTGATTTACCATCACCTGCTGTTTCATCAGTTCTTGGACAAATTCGTGTTCTGACGACGAAAACATCAACATTTCGTCACATTTCACTTAATTTTTGGCTTCTTGCTGTTTTATACTTTCTATTCCCTTTTCTTATTTCTTGCGCCCTGCGAGCGAAGAAACGTCAATCACTACATAGTATAAAGCAAAGTCGCTTTTTCTGTCCCTATGTCCCTATGTATGCTTAAACCTTTGAAACTACGCATCGGATTTTGATGCGGTTTTCTTTAATAGATAGAGTGATTGAAGAGGAAGGTTTATATGTATAATAACATCCATTAAATAGTGGAGAAATACTGTTATTTTTGAGGTTTCTAATGTGATGTCGCAAATAATTACATTTTTCCCCCTTACATTGCAAACGCAGGCTAAACCCTACGTGCGAAGACGGGCGGGTCGCTAGTATTATATAAAATTGAGTTTTAACCCGAGTTTAAGTACTAAAATTGATCTTCTTTTAAGTTTAAATTCAATCGAACTAAACGCCGTCAAATTAAAAAAAAAAAAACTGGGCTTATGTTTCGGTTTAGCGACTGAATGTTATATGGAGTTGGATCTAATTTTTGGGTTAAACTCACGTAGATCCGGGTGTAAACTTTAACCCGGATTAAAGTGAGTTAAAAAATTGTCCGTAAAAAAACAATTCTACAGTCAGAAAATACTGAGCTCTGGGAAGAAGCAAATCGTGAACTCTACACAGCTCGCAATCTATTCTAATATTATGTGTTGTTTTTAATGACCTACATATATACTCGCACTTAAGTCAATTAAATACCAGAGAGCTACCTCTGTCATGTCTCTAAAAAAAGAACTTGCTGTACAACTGCAGCGTTGCCGCTGAAAAATTTCAGCTCTAGCCGAAAAAGGGCCTCCACAAAAAATAAATATAATAAAGCAAAAAAACAGCAACAAAGACATTTATTTTTAGCAAAAAAAAATATTTTTTTTTTTCATTACGAAACACTTCTTTTCATATGTCTGCAGTCTTTTTCGTTAAATAAAGATTAAAATCGTACTTAAACTGAAAAAGGGACCATTTTGATCATTTTGGTCCTGAAGCTCAAAAAGGGACCATTTGCAACTGCAGCAGGTATATTTGAGGTATGGAGCTGATCACGTCCATGTTATGGTTGACAGTTTGATATCACGTCACTGATCGTGCGATACGACTGATATCGATTTAAGCTCCACATAAAATCTTCTGTTTATGCCATAGAAAAAGTATCTCATTTCTATTTAGAATAAAGAGCGTTATGAGTCGATTCCGCAAACGGCCACGAGATTGTTTGGTGTAATGAAAATGTAATTTACAGAATTATTGCTTGTTCCTCGAATAGCTTCTATATTTTCTTTCGACAATACACAAAAACTTCACTGTTCTGTATCTGTACAAAAATATAAATCAACTCTTATTACAATGAAGCATCGTACACTTTCTGACTTATTCATCTCTCAATTTTCTTCAAGTAATTGATTCGTTTGACTGAGGCTTCCCACCTGCTCGAAGGAATTCATCACCTATTCTCCAAATACGGTCATAAACCTACCTTACCGACACTCTATGGACGAAATTGTGAAACACCATTTCGTTTCACTATACCACCAAGGCGCACGGAATTATATCTTTATCAGGCTGAACGATCGTCCCCAACTTCAATTGGTCATAAATTGCCAACAAGAGCAGCAAATATACAAAACTGTTTTTGCAGATAGTCTTCCTCACAAGTACAAACACACATGTACAATTTACATCCACTCTCAGTACGACTTAGAGCGTAGTCAGCAAAAAAAAAAAACCGTCACAACACTACCATAGAAATGGTTAAAATCTCTAGAGAGAAACGCTGAAAATTGTTCCCAACGTGGCATAATAATAACAATAAAAGTAAATTGGCCTAAAAAAAAGAAACAAAAAAGAGAAACAAGCGAGTGGCACACAACACTAAGAAAAACATAACAAAACACTGTCCAATCGAATTGGCAATTGACGCCGTATAAAGTTTTATTGCGTCCTGCGCTGGCAAGATACACGAATACGGAATACCCTTCGTACCGCGCCGGAATAAGGAGCACCGCGGGGCCTAATCATTGATGTTGGTTATGTGGTGTACCGTGTACCGCCGAACCGAGCCACCGCCACCCGCTAAAAAAAAAAAAAAAAATACACCAAACATGACAGTCGAACTCTATTCAAATTGAACCTTTTATCTTTGTTGTTGGGTTAGTGGCAATTTGCGGGTTTTAAAGAAAACACACTACACAGGTTGCTCTTCTTTTTCCTCTATGGAATCTAAACGTCTCGATGGAAATTGTATTGGATTGGAAAATGCTAGTGTCTGGGGGGGACGTTGAAGGTGATGAGAGGTGTTTCGGATGCAAAAATTTTTTTTTTTTCAGAAAGTGGTGCGTGAGAAATGTGAAACGTCACGAAAAGTGTGACAGTTTTGCAAAGTTCTTAATACGAAATTTGTACAGAATTAGTTGCAAGTATAGCACTATAAATATAGAAGATTGCAATCGATCAGTCGGCTTCCAAAAATATGTGACAACATTGGAGGAACCTACGCCGTTTGCGAAGTCGTTGAGCCGTCTTGTCAAAGGGATCTAATGCGAACCTTTGCAATCGTTTTTCTGCAAAAATAACTGACGAAATAAGAGTTCAATTACATAGGTATTCCATTTTAGCCCAGCAACGTTTCAAGCTTGAATGCAAGTCGAGTTTCATGGGCTGTAGGCTATCGTATTTTTATTATAATGATGTTTTTTCTTTCCTTAACCTCCTTTTCGTAGTCGCAGTGGCTTAGTGTTAGTGTGTTGAACTACTAAGCGAGGAGTCTCAGGTTCGAATCCCGCAAAAACCCAAATTCCAACTTATGGTTTTTTTTTCCACTGCGCAACCTCTCGCGAACGTCTGACAAACATCCGAGAGTATAAATGTCTTGTAAGAGCTTCTTAATAGCCGTTTGGAGTCGGCATAAAACTGTAGATCCCTTCCATTCGTTCCAAAAATGAAAAACTCACACAAAACGAATGGTTGTGAGAAGCTAGCCCTAGGATCCCTCCGGACCTGTTGTGCCAACTATTTTTAACCTCCTTTTCACTCCAAATCCAAAGTACGGGAATATACTTCGTTAAAGTTGTTACTATAAAATTGCTCTAAGTCATTATTAACCAAATTTTTGAACAAGAATCTTCGAAACAATCAAATCGATTGAAAAACCAAACAAACAAAAATGTGTCCAAAACCATTTCGACATATATGTCACCTTTGTACATCCTGAGTGTAAAAAATGACAACCTATATTGCATCTTGTTTAAGCTTTCGCAATTTCTTTATCGCAGTGCCGGATTAAATTAGCGCGGGTCCTATAGCAAATGCTATCAAGGGGCCCTTGGATTGCTATAGGTTATCTGGTTTATGGTATTAATAAATAAAACAAAACCATTCGAAACAAACTTTTCTCAATTTGGGCAAATTTGAGGATAACACTTTTCTTATAGACTTCTCTTAAGTAAATCGTATCCAATATTCATTTAAATGAGGTGATAAGCGCGGGGCCCGTAGCATTTGCAACTCTTGCTATGCTGCTACACTTGCTATGTATGGCTAATCCACCATTGCTTAATCGATGAATCAAGCGAGGTGTTGCATAAATGTTTCTGTTTAAAATCGGATTACAGCTCTGTAAATCTCTAGATCTAGACCTTTTCGAGAAGATCGATTTTGAACTCGTATCAAAACATTTCTTTACGATTCAAAAGCGTCTACCGAAAGGTCCTAAAAAGTACTCAGTGTAGCTAGTTTTACAAACAATCTTGATTACCGTTCCAAAGGTCGTTCGATATATTCTGCTTTTGTGCTAAGTTTTAAGTCCCTTGTCTCGTCTATATTCAGGCTTTTGAACAAAGTTATAGAAAGAAGGATCTCCTATGCCTTAGAAGAATATTTCTCTGTCCAAAATGTGTTTATACACTTTGACCAAAATTAGTAGGCCTTTGTGGTACCAGATGAGTGAGGGCAAGGGCAAATGGACGGAGGAATTTCTAAACCGGATATACTACTGGGAGCCTTGTCACTGTGGGCATGCTTGTTGGCGATTTGTCTTTGGGTATAGGTGAAGGTCAACTGAAACAGTTTTCCCCTGCCAACATCCTCTGACATCTCATTTAAAGAGCGTAGATTGAGTGCGGGACAAAAGCGGTTATATAATTTTGAACCCGATAGGTGGCGCTGTTGTCGATCTTCTAAACTACTCGACCGATATCAATGAAATTTTGTGAGTGTGTTTGGTTGCTTTCAAACTTGAAAGGTGGGATAGTTTTGCACCCAATAGGTGGCGCTTTTGCCGAGAAATAACCATTTTTCTCAATTCTTTCAACTTTATTCTTAAAGTGAATACCTTAATGGGCACGCTGGACCTGGGGAGTAAACTGATAAAGCTGTAAGACCTAGCTACTGAATCAGTTGAAAAAAAATGTAATCTATGTAAATTCGAACAAAAACTCTAAAAACAGAAAACGTTGGATTGGATTGCGTTACATAACTTTTTAAATAAATGAATACACTTGTCTACTGCCTTGTATTAAGATTGTAATATTATAAAGATTTGGTTTTTAAATTAAATTTTTTAATACAACTCAACTAAACCACAATACAATTTAACATCCCCATTTAGCGAGAGGAGTTTCACATCTGGTGTGTGGTCACAAAAATACTCATAGTTTTTTTTTTTTATTAGGTTCCGTCTCTGGGTATATAGTTAACCATAAAACAATTCAAATGCGACTTTCAGTACCAAAGTCTTGCATCAGTCGTACGAAAATGCTAAGATAAACCAAATCTCCCATCAGATTGCGATAAATTTGCCTATACAGATAAAATTCAGAAATCTGTAGGGCAGATTTAGCCCTCAAAAGTTGTGAAAAACAAGAGTTTAAAAGTTTCACTGCACTCGATGGGAATCTCGACCCACTACCCACCACTTGTTGTTTTCCTTCGAGCGCAGCATTTTGAATTTCAATTGAATGCAGACACCACATACTCGCATGCACGAGTTGGTTTCTTTGAAAACCCCCCTTTAACCTTTCGAAAGCTAAGAGTGCCTGCAATATTTCAGGCATGTTATTTTTTCCCCGCTTTTTCTTACAACGCCACAGAAGTGTCCAAGTTCCAAGTCCACTGGGGGAATAGAAAAAAAAAAAAAAAAAAAAAAAACCACCTAATGATCTGTACGTATTGAACTCTCCCCTCGAGAGTGAATGTCAAATGAGGCACGTAGCACGTATACAAGACGAAGAGTTTTTGTGTCAGAAAATCACTATACGGCCGCACATCATGTGGGAACATCGCACTCCCCATTAAAATTGCCAATAATTTGAATTGAATGCCACCGCAGTGACACGACTGATATACTGGTACAGCTAACAGCATCTCCAAAGTGAAAACCAGTAGCACTATGCGATGCGATTGCACCACTTTGCAGGTGTTGTTTGGCTTTAATTTTTTTCGCAAGCCTTTCAGACGCTATACACTGTAAGTTTTTTTTTTTCAAATCACAGTCTATAAGCGGCAGATATTACTAGAGAGACCACCATACCTATATCTACCCCACGATTCAATTTGGATAATGCGAACTGCTTTGCATAAAACAACTTGGCGAATCAAGATTACTCCTTCCCGCTTATGATAAATTCACACCTAAAAGCAAGACGCAGGAGCCAGACGTATAGTGCTTTCCAGACCCAGTTGACAAGCACTTGAGGCAGTTTATATAGCGCGCGATTGGGTCACCGAGCGAAGCCATCCGCGCATAATGTACCTGAATGGCGAGCGCATTAGCATTCGACGGAATGAAATTCATCAAAAAATATGAATACATTGTGCTGTCGTCCACTGTCGTCGCCGGGCATTTTGCCGAGATTGACGGACTGTCGTCGCAGGCAACTATAGACACAGCAACTCCACCCGCTGCTGAATGCGCGCTCGCCCGCTCGCACAGCTACCGTTTGTCTCTATTGTATGCACATTTGCAGAGCAGCCTGGTTATAGATGGAGGAAGATGTTCCAACAATTTATGGACTGCATCTCATCTAGCCAGCATATCCGCAGCCTTAAATGATTGATGGTTATTTCTTGATTATTGCATCCAATGTCCTGAACCTTGCTATTCGTGCGCATTGACGGCGGTGAATGCAATCGACATTTGACCCGCAGTGCGGAATTATTGCAGCGATTAACTGCGGCACTTAGAATGTAATTCCACGAATGTATAGTATATATATGTACAAAATCGGCTAAACGCATAAATCCGCTGCAAGTCCGGCGAGGTTTGGACAATAAATAAAAGCTGTGCAACAGCCGATAAGTAACAGCAACAACTCTATTAAAATCCCATAATTCTCTCCCTTTTGCGGAACGACTGAATGGCGTACAGAGTGGTGGTGGTGGCAAAAGCAACATCGATATTCCACTGCGCGCTCCACACTCGTCGATGTGACCCCCGATGATACCTGCGCACATAAAACACCCAAGCAACTGCTGTGTGTGGATAGATTTCGCTGACCGATTCCAAATATGATTAATGACACGAGCGAGCTCAATTTTACAATAGACCTGGACCCGAATAGGTACGGGAAGAGGCATCGATAGAAACGAACAACGAAACGAACGAACGAAAAAAAGAATCCTTGTCAATATATATTTTCGCCAGGCTCTGGGAGTCAGTGATCGACTTGACCCCGCGCTGCTCATAGGGGGACACCACGACCGGGGCCCGTTGGATGACTGCCTAACTGGTTGACTCTGGCCAAAGCATGTTACCATGCACTGCACCGCAGCGAGACGGAGAGGAATTAAGCAACGAATTCAATTGCAATCGCCGCGCATGGTGCACCGGGCTGCAACAGTGTGTCTTAATAGTGATTTCATGATGTTTATCTATTTACATATCAGACAAAATTATTGGCACCGGAGTACAGCGGGCTTTCTACTCCCGACGCGAGATCCCTCCGCGTGTGTGTTTGATTGGGAGATGAAGTTTTTAAAGTACTCGCCGAGAGTTGGAGCAACAACGGGCCCAGCAGAACATTGTTCAAAATTTATTGAACACGAATTTCGGTCTGGAATTGTTGTTCGCAGACATGTTGTTCGTCTCGTGTGCCTGTTGCAGGCTCTTCAGATGGCTGTTCCTTGTACTATGCAGGATGAGTACGTTTGTTGTTTTTAATTAGTTTTACATTTGGATTTAGCTGTTGGTTTTGGTTGGCTCTTTTTTTCTGGTCGCGTTTCTGCTACATGTTGCATGTTGCATAAGCCAGGGTCTTTATCAATTGAGGGGTTTGGAGCAGTCCCGCAGTCCCGCAGTCCTTAGGTGGTAAAGACGGCTTTTGTGCCCCCATTTGGTTCGTGATTAATTGAATAATGAACGCGTTGCCGTTAGACCAAATTGAGACATGGGTTTAGCTGAATTCGACACGCATTACGACACTTTTCACTTTTCCGCCCAAATGCGGAGGAGATCGATTTAAATTTTAACAAAGTTTTCCCAATAGACTGGTCTGAATTTAGAGTAATACATTGGAATTCTGATGGGCAGCTAATTATTTATTAAAATTAGCAAAGTGACCAAATTTTCAGAGAAAAGTACCAACAACTATTGCAAAACGATGTGGGACTTAAGGTCTAATACTGATTTGTCCAAGAATGGATGTAAGTTTTAACTCATTAGCGAAAAAGCGCAGCACCTATCTGCAATCAGTTCGGGGCGCTGTTGAAGCATTGTAGCTTGCAGGTTGGCCTTACCTCATTTTCTTTCGTTCCTATGATGCTTTGTCTGCCTTATACAAAACAATTGTTTTTAGTAGACCAACTACTTAGTGACCGTTCGACTTATAAAATATTCGAAAAAAAGGTTCCTTGTCCCACCTTTTGCCTAAGTTGCCAGAGTAGGTACGACTTTCACAAGAAACATATTTTATACAGAAGCTTTGGTCGACTGACGTGTTTACAAATAAATAAATCTACCTACTCCTATTTTGCTCAGATTTTAACTGCCTATGACAACCCCCGCTAGTAGGATTGTAATGACAATGAGTGCGATTGTCAGTCGCCAATTGCCCAAATACATTGTTGTTAGGACTCTCTATTCATTTATCCCACGAAAAGTAGTCATTTACATTTTTCGCACGTCACCGTACTTAAATTCTCTTAAAATCCATCGCCTTTTTTTTTTTGTGAATTTTTAAAGCAAAATTTACACGAACAAAAAAATTAACAATAAATGAAAAAAAAAAAAAATATATATAGTTGGCGCAACAGGTCCGGAGGGACCCTAGGCCTAACCTCTCACAACCATTCGTTTTGTGTGCGTTTTTAATTTGGAACGAATGGAAGGGATCTACAATTTTATGCCGACTCCAAACGGCTAATTGAGAAGCTCTTTCAAGACAGTCATACTCTCGGATGTTTGTCAGACGTTCGCGAGAGGTGGCGCAGTAAAAAAAAACCCAAAGTTGGAATTTGGGTTTTTTGCGGGACTCGAACTTCGAACCCTCGCTTAGTAGTCCAACACACTAACCACTAAGCCACTGCGCCAACAAAACAATAAATAAAACAATAAATGAACCTTTAATATAAAAATCGAGGATTGTTAAAATTACTATGACTATTTTTTGGTGCTAGAAAATTTGAATAAAAGCATAAGCATAAGCTAAGATAAGTTTGCTGGTAATCATCGTGAAATTTAGATATATTTTGATGAAATTGCAGCAAAAATTTATACTGTAAATGTTTTTTGTTAGATTTCTGAAATTCGCACGACTTTGCTGCTGTTTCCCTTTATCCCACGGAAGGCTTTTCGGACATCGAAACTCCCACAAAATGGGATAAATCCCACGATGTAACAACACTGGCCCAAAAAGCATTCAAATTATCAAGTTTAGAACTTAAAAATGTCCCCATGTATTGCTCACTATATTCAAATGGATTTTTGCTCTAAATTTGACCGGAATATTATACTTAACAAATTTAACAAATTTGTACAAGCAAGTGATGACTCACAGCTATCACAATCGACTCACTGATATAAATTGCGTTTTAATTTGAGTTCGTGTGGACTTCGAATTTATGTGTCAATAAATTTGCCAAGTTTACTAGCGTTTTTTGTTACCTAGTAGTGATACCAGATGTTTGATATAAAAATTCCCACAATAAGGGTAGAAATTTCCCTTATTTGATTTCTTCAAAAACTCTTGCAACAAATTTTCTCTAATTTTCCTTAAAGAAGTCCTAATAAAATAAAATATTTTGAATTTTTGTAATACCAGAAGAGCTCTTCGAATTAAGATTATAACTCGAAATCACATTCTGAGTTTCGAGGAAAAGTGGTTCATGATCATGATCAAAGTAAAGTTTTAGCACTTAGCTGTCACAAATAAATTCATATCTCCGTTTACATTTGTAGTAAGTTAGGAATTGATACTTTGTCTAGGAACTGCAGCTTGAAAGAAAATTCTAAACTCTATTCGATGGAAAACAAGAAAGTACTTATTAAGTAATACTAGAGTCCGCCCACTGATAGAAATTCTGCCATTATAGTGACCTGGCTTATACAAAAGGGATTGAAATTGTTTATTAACTATTTACCTTCGTCTATGTATACCTGCATAAGATGGATCTCTATTCAATTTCTCATGGGAAACAATTTAATAACATTTAAATCTTAAAATGGCCATAAGTGCATCTTCAAAACAGAGAAAGTTGCTCATTATTGCAGGCAGAAAATATCTATTTTGTGTTTAAACTCAGTTTGGGAAATAGAAAATTTCCTCCCAAAGGTAAATATCGAGTGAACTGGTATTACTGGTCGGGAGTCATTATATCTGTCACTTCAAATCAATAAACTCAAACAAATTCGAAATAGGTGCATTACAGAATGGTCGAAAATCAAAATGAAATGAATGAACTTTTTACTCGAATGGTAACAATAACCGTCACAATTTCTGTTCGACATTTTTGTCAAATTAGTGTTAAGGAAAAATTGTTAAAAGAACAACAATAACATCACTTAGACAGTCACATTTTAGGAATTATAGATATTTAAAATTGTCATCAGTTGACTTCTTTCGGGTGATTGAATATTTTTGAGTTCTGACTTTAGACATTCAATTATCCGTAATTCACTTGAGATATTTCTGTATTCGGCTCTCAGCTAATGTCCAAGCATTTCTGAAGCCATTCTGCACATTTAGTATTTTTTAACGATATTTAACAAGCATTACCTCGCTAAACACTATAACAATGTTGTGATAGTCAAAAGCGTTACATTTTTATTTGAAAATAACAGCATTTGAAACATTTTTGATGTAGGTACCTTCTTCAACAAAAAAAAAGAAAAAAAGAAGCCAAAATAGCAAAAAAGAAAATTGTAGCCAGGCCTTCAAAAAAGTGCCAAATTGCAACGCACAATGGTAACGCTGTCTACCACTTGTGTCAGTATTTTTCCGTTCGCATAAATAAATTAAAAAATTCAAAATCGTCGCATATAGGAAAAATTCTCTCAAGAAGGGATAATTCCCTCGGACTGCAACCACTGCTCTAGTGCGAAGTTACACAATTTCTGGTTCCGCTTATTACTATTTTTAGCTTAGTTTAAAATTCATTGAAAATTCTTTACAAAAGGGAAAACTCACATGAACCAACACCATAGTTCATTAAATTCAGAACATATCACTCTAAAGAAATAAGTCCAAACAAATAGTGCAAAAGTGAAAATTTGCAAATTGAGCGCACAATCGAAAACTACACAACTGCTATTCCTGCATCAATTTGAGAGAGAGACAATTTCTTTCGAAAAGGAAAATTGCCACGAACTGGCACCAGAAGTTTATTTGCATTTATTTTTGAAGACTATAAAATCTCCCTACTACTTTTTTTTTTAAATATATGTACTCCCTTTTTTGGCTGCAGTACTATCTAATAATATTTCTCCCCGGCAACACTGGCACTGACTACAGTCAGTACAGTGCCAAACAAGCTGAACAAATTCGAATATCGTACATAGACTTTGTAGTTGAAAACCATCAACAAACAAATTGGACTAAAACCTTTTTCAGAGGTGATAGCAATAGCAAATGCTAGGTAACAACTCAACAAATACCCCATTCCGACATAAGAAAACTCCAATAACGAAAATACATTAGCACCGACTCTATATTAAAATGTTGAGTCGGCAAACAAAATTTAAACAAGCCTACTATCCAAATAAAATCGTAAACACACAAAGTTGGCACAGCGCAAATTAGTCGAAGTTGTGGGTATAATAATCTGTTAGTGCTCCCGGGTCCCGGTTCGACCCCCGAAAACGCTAAAAGTTAGATCAAACATTTTATTCCACCTCGTGCGAATATTTTGCAAAAAAACGACAATTGTCCTGAAAAGCTACTTATTTTTTTTTGTATTTTTATAAAAAATAAGGCCTAAAAAAAAACAACTCTGTCGTTCGGATATTGGATCATTAATGGTCATTTCCATTCGTTCAAAAATAAAACAAAAAAATGGCTGCTAGAAGCTAAATCTAGAATTCTTTATGCAGCTGCAGCGCCAAATATTTTAAGTTTATATTGCAAAATCGAGCCCGTGTGTTAAATAGTATTATATAATACTAAATAGTATCGCGCAATGTGTCTTAGAATTTAGAACCAGATTTTAAAATTTTATCCTTAATTTTGACCGACTGAACTGTCTCGGAAATACCGCAGCTAAATGCATTAAATTCCCGGATCGCTTCTTAGCTTAGCTACTTTGCAATTCGTGTTGCACCTTACTAGTAACAAATTCTAGACTCGCGTTAAAAATTACCGAAGATCATAATTGGGAGATTCGTATAAAGAACTTAAAGCTATTAGGCCTTCTCAATAAACATTTTTAGTTTCAACTCTAAATTTGAATAGTTCACAGTGGCTATATTTTCAATACAAATTTGGCTATTGTGAGCTTCCGTTAGTTTAAACTCGAAACATAAATTGTTACTAATGCCAAATGATGGGTTAAATTTTCACGCAGTCGAATTCATTCACAATAGTTAAAAATTAACTTATGCGCAAACTTGTAGTGTGCACAGTTTTTCAAATTCAGTTGGCCTCTTTAATAAGCATTTTTAACCTTTAACGTTGTAGTGTTTTTTGTGTAGCACATTTGTTCCCGATGTTCTCTCCAAATAATGGAAGTATCATTTATTAAAAATGACAAATCTGCAGTTGCCAGTCTTTTAGCCATTCGTTTTTGGGAGTTTTCAATTTTAGAATGACCGTGCTGGCTTAAAAATTAGTGCAAAATTATTAATTTCAACTTTAAATTTACGGAGGCTCACAATTGCAAATTTTGTATGGTAAATATAGCTATTTTGAACTACTGAAATTTAAAGTCAAAACTATAAGTGTTTTTTGGTAAGGCTCAATCAACAACGCCGTACTAATAACAAATTTTTGTCTCCAGCTTAAATTGACGGAATCTCACAATTGCGAAGTTTGTAAAATTTGGAAAATATAACCATTGTGAACTACTAAAATTTAGAGTCGAAACTAAAAGTGTTTATTGGCCCATTGAGCCTTACCAATAAGCACTTTTAGTTTGGACTCTAAATTTTAGTAGTTCACAGTGGCTGTATTTCCCATACAAATTTTGCGATTGTGAGATTCCGTAAATTTAAAGTCGAGACTAGAATTTATGATTAGTACGGCGCAATGAAAATTGCCGCGCAGTGTAGTTCTGTACCAAGCTCTTACCGAATACACTTAAAATTTAACGTCAATGGAAACATTTTTGTTTAGTTTTTTTGCGAAAGAGCTCATGGTGGTTGGCCATCAGAATTTTGAAAGCAAATAGTATTTGGATTCTACCAATAAAATGGAATAGACTTTTTTTTTTACGAAATTCTGCTTAATTCCTATACACAGTGCAGAACTCTGATTTCCAGAGTAAAGCTACTGCACTTTCATTACGTAATTTTTCGTGTAGATAAATCACTCCAGAACTGTGCTTAAATTTGGATTATTTCCTCTCCGACGAGAAGCCAGGATAGGGCGGATAGCGGATTGCTACTCAAATTGTTAGCACATTTAGTCTATCCTGCTGGGAATAGTACCACGTTTAAAAATCGATTTTTGGTTGAAAATTTTGACGGAAAACACATTCAGACAACGCCTTGTGACCTTTTTTTTTTACAATAACAACGATTCCCGCTCCCAGCCAATAAATCTGACATATTTCAACCCAATTCACCAACAAACTGCAGGTTACACTTCTTTTCGACTAGAGCTGAGCAAAAATCAGCTACTTCAGTGTATAACAAAATCTTGCTTAAAACGGCAGCAGAACCCCCTTCCGAAGCCGTCCACAACACCATCAGGCTTGTCATCAACCTTTATCTGATTACGCAATCAACGTGTGCCTGTGCATGTTTGCACCGTACGGCAAGCGGCTCGATTGACTCACCCTCTCATCTGCATATTGATGGTTGTTGGCTGTCTCAACAACGTCGTCGCTCAATTATAAAGACTTATACAAGTTCCGCTGTGTGTCCCGCGCCGTTCAACCAGGTAATTGCCGAGTGGCACCCAATGGAAGCAAAATTACTGGCGCTAACCACCAGCCGCAGCCATTATCGCACCGCGCGTCAATTAACTCTTTTTGCATAAAAAAGGTGTGAAAATGTAGCTAAAAGATTGAGTGTCCTCGCCAGTGATCACTCATGCAGATCTTCAAAGTCTGCTCTCTGGCTGTGGGCTGGTTGATCGCCGTGGCGTAGAAACTGACCGTTGTTGTGGCGGCTGCCCATTCGATCAGTTGCATTAATCCCTAACCGCAGGCCTACAATTGAGTTCGCTAAATGTCACGATCTTTAGCGATAACATGCCGCAAAGTCAAAATATTTACCCAAGCCATCAATTTACCGTGCGAGGGGTTTTATATTTTGCGCATAAATCAGGAACAGGATTATTAGACCAACTGGCCGGGCTGCTCCACAATTCTCCCCAAGCAGAACTAATGCACTACTTCGGTGCGCTGGTCGTTCTCCTTCTGATCCATCTGGCTTAATCAGCTCCCGATTAACAGAAAGAAACACAAACGTCAGGAGAATTAATTAGCCGAGTTAAACGAAACAGAAGTTGCTCAATCAAGAGCACACGGCGCATGGGGGTAGGGCGGGCAGTGCACTGCTGCAACACGCTCTGACTTAAAACCCAAGTTAGACGTCAGGATGAATGGGCATCGGGTACTTTGATACGACAGCGACAGCATTATAGGCACTCAAATTGCTAGCTGATTAGCTGTGTGTGCATAGTTGTTGATTGCAAATTTAAATGATTGCCTCTGTGACATGAACAACGGTTGGCCAATTGGCCATTAACCGGCAGCTAATGGTGCGTAGATACGCGATATTTTTGGAAAACTTGTTAGAGAGTGCGGTGACACGTCTGACGGGTGATGTTGTTTGGGGGGGCTCCCTCAGAAAGGTGCCAACGTGACATTAACAATCTTTAATTGCATCTATGCGCTTGCACACGATCAGTGTTATAATGTTTTTTTTTTATGTTTTTAACCACACACTAGAAACTTACTCAAAAGTAAACAAAGTAAACTGTACTCACCTCCGGGATGGATTTCACGTTTTTTTTTTTCTTATCACAACACATGTTCACCGAAATGCAGTTTTCTGTTTGAAAAATTCACTTATCGCTAGGTAGTGCGAGCCAAAATAGTTGGGCAACCGAAAAACAATCGGAAATGAGATCTCACATTTGAAAAACGACCCACTGCAGCGGAAATGACGCACTAAATTATGCAAATGATCTCTGGCACTGGCTCAGCACGATCCGAAATGCAAAACTCCGATGCACTCACTCACGCTTGATTGATTAACCTCAAAGATACACACTGAGCTGAGACTGACTCCGGTGAGTATCGGAACGGAGCGCTGTGCGATCGGTCTGCTGTCTGCACTCTGGGCGACTTCGAACTGAGAGAGGGAGCTTTTGTCTGCAGAAAGTAGCTGCAACAGTATTGACCACTGTCGTGTGCAAGAGAAGGACAGACAGAGGCGCTCGAGCACAGAGCTCTTTGCAGACTCAAGTCGCCTATGTGGGGGTACACGCTACCCATTGTGGGCGGGACTGGTTGGCCAGCTGCTTATGTAGCCTCCATTAATGGAGCTGGTTGGATTTATTGTTGCCACTCTGAGCCAGGCTCTGATTGGGCGACGGAGCGACTCGCAGATAAATAACGTTGTCAATTTAATGGGAAATTTGTTGGAAGCGTTGCGGTCTCTCGTCATCATATACTCAATACTCGTGCATGTACGCGAAGTGGGTAGGCTGATGTGTGATCGGGATATCTTATTTCACAATGAGTTGGTTAAAAAAAACAACGCATTAGCAAATAAATAAATTACAAAAAAAATGAAGTAATAATTTAATGCGCATTTAGCAGTTTCGTTTAGCCTTGGGCTTTGTATTATTGCAAACCTCGAAAAGTGTACAGTAGGAAACATAATTTGTATTTTCAAATCGAGCTAGTAAGTAGCTAGGTATATGTTGCATTTTAATTACCCCAATTAGTCGGTCGTTTGAGCGTTGTTTCTTCGAAATATACGAGTGAAATGTAGGTATCTGGGGAGCTGTAAATTGTATTAATGTGTCCTTCTATCTTCTTGTTGGATTTCGAAAATTAAGACAAAAACAAAATAAATAAATAAATAAATAGTTGGCGCAACAGGTCTGTAGAGACAGACCCTAGGCCTAGCTTCTCACAAACATTCGTTTTGGGTGAGTTTTTAATTTTTGGAACGAATGGAAGGGGTCTATAATTTTATGCCGATTCCAAACAGCTATTGAAAAGCTCTTTCAATACAGTTATACCTTTGGATGTTTGTCAGGCGTCAACGAGAGTTGACGCAGTGGTAGAAAACCCTAAGTTGGAATTTGGGTTTTTGCGGGATTCAAACCTGGGCGCCCTCGCTAAGCAGTCCAACACACTAACCACTAAACCACTGCGCCCAATTTATACACAAGTTGGCGTAATATTTAATTGGGGGTTTCAAGAGTTTGAAAAATGTACCTAATTGCAGGCATATTATAGATCTTTGAAAATATTTTAAGTACCTACCTGTAGTAAAGGCTGATGCTGCTTGTTATGTTTCTGATTTACGATTGCCATTCCCATCCTTTGTGAAGGACGGTCAATTCTAGGTTTCGGAATTGGACAATTAATCTCTGCAGTAAGATTTTTACAAAAAATCGTTGTTTTAGAAAACTAACTGAATATCATGGTCGAACTTCTTTATAACGAAACTTCAAGGGAACAAAATAATTGCTTCGCTATAAAGAAGTTGTATACAAAATTCGTTTTTTAAGACACTTGCACCAAGTTACTGGATAACTAAATAAACTTTTGATTATCTAACCCAGATAAACAAATAAATAGTTACTCCCCCGCTTTGCGTTGTACCAATTCAAAATTCCGTCTGGATAAGTAACCTTCGACTATATGTATTAATTTTCGCAATAGGTACTACCAACACTGATGCCAACCCTACAGAATTTTCTGTATATCTAAAGAATTTTCACCTTGCCTGCAGAAATACAGAATTCAAACTAAAATATAGGTACAGAAATCTCAGCTTCCAGTAAAAACTTGGATTCCCTATATAGTCTTGCGTTTGTATATTTCACTGACCTAAACAAAGAAATGCAATCGGCGCCCCCAAAACTCTTCCTGCGGTTCGAAAAACTATTCATAACGTTTAAAAAAAAAATGTTTGGAGTGTTTTTTTTTTTCAAACCAGAGTAGGCACCTATTGACGGATGAAGACAAAAATGGAATCGATGATCAAGATTGAACAAGGCCAGCACTACGACGAGTATTATCGATTCCAGTGATACAGACTGTTATTTTATGCCATTCAAAACTTACGTTTTTAGCACTCTTAGTATGTTAAAAAAAAGTCTGGATTTCTACAGAATTTCGACAGGCATGACTACAGAATTCTACAGAATTTTTATCTTTCATCTACAGACTTTTGAAAATAAGGGTTGGCATCACTGAGTACTAAGGTAATAATTTGTTGCTTTCCTTTATATAATCTTCTTCTTCTTCTTCTATCTTCTATCTATCTTCTATCTTCTATATATATAATTCTTTCGGGGTGTAACTCGATGGGGACGTAACTCGATAACCCCTGGGACGATTTTCATAATTATTTTTTTGTTTTGTTCGTATTGCTGTATATCAGGTTTTTATTTACTTTTTGTCGCGAAAATAAAACTTGGAGGGGATGAAAGAGGTTATGAAAGTTTGTATGGGGAAATACACTTTGAAAAAAAAAGAAACTGGATAGAAATCGAGCAGTGACACTTCAAATAAAAAAAAATATATTAATCAGAGAAATGTTGTCTGATGGATGGAACAAGAGGAATAATGAAACATTTCAGTGAAACAATATGTTCCATATTTTTGGAATTGACTGACTAGTTGAATAGAGTTTCACTCACAGAAAACTGAATAATTTTTTTTCTAGAAAATGTCGAGTTGAATTGTTTTTAAATTTGTTGTTCATAAGCTAAATTTTAGAACTAAGAATGGATCAAACTATTTGGTTTTAAGTGGTAGTTCGGTTGCTTTTTTTAGAAGGGCTACAACTCGGGCTTAAATGAACATTTGACAGATATTGACGCTTGGATAGGTTTTCCAAATTTGCCCGATAGCTGATACATTCTATCAAATATTTTCCATGCGATTAGTGAAATTAATTTTCCCACAAAATAATTGGTTGAATATTAAAATCACGCACATGAATCGCTGACAGTGCCTGATCACATGAATGCGTTTTCTCTATATGTCGTGGCACTTAAATAAAAAAATAAAAAACAAACAGAACAATGACAGTCTTAAAAGTTAAAACCCTTCGCATGGTCAGAGTATTGCAAAATTACAATTTCAAAAGACGTATATTCGCACCGTACCTACCTATATTTGTAAAACTGTAGAGTCTTATAAAATACTGGTTGACCGATTTGATTCAAGACTTTAGCGGTCTTTTAGATAAGGTTCGTGGAACGGCTCTATGATAATGCAATGCATATCTTTTTTGGTAGTTATAATTATTCTAACTCTTCGGTATTTTCGATTTTTTTTAACACAATCTCTGTGGAGATATTTTCCTAGGTATTTTTCACTTCGAATTCGTTAATATGGACTTTTATTTAACGACAGATATAGATGAATCCTAAATGTAACCAAGTCTTTAGCCTAAATGTAAATAAGCCTTTTTTCAGCCACGACGTTTTAATTATATCGACGCGCCGTCGACAAATTGTTCTTAGTTTGGCAATGAAAAGTGGTAGGTACGTAGAACCGACATTCTAATGACACGGCTTCCATGAAAGAAGTATCATATTTCATTCCTCTACATGGCATACGAATCTTCGTGCATTGTAGTTGACAACTGTGATTAATTATTAGAACGTTGTCTTATACAACCTTCCTTAAAGGTGCCGACTTTATGAATATTGCAATTTGATTAAAACTTTTGCCTTTTCTAATTGAGAACAAATTCTTTGAGTGGTTCAGAGGTTGTTACCAATGCATGCACATGCATATAGCTATACTGTGTAGGCACTGCACTTGGTTTTTAATTAAATTTTCAATTACGAAAAGTTTAACGTTTACCTTATACTATTTAGGTACTTGCGAAGGTCGTTAACAAGGAATATTGCACATGACATAGAGACGTGTTTAAAATTGAGCTGTTGGATTCCAAACCCAATCTCACATGAGTAATACGTGACTGAATTTGTTATTGTTTTGCTTGTAAAAGCCACAAAATTCATCGACGTATTGCTCGGATGCGGCAAATCGGCCCCTGGTCTTTTGTTGCTTAACTTTTTTTTTTAAGATGCTTCCAGAGATATAAACTTATTTTCAATGAATTTTTAACATTTGTAGAATTTTGCAACAAGTTCAGTAAGATTTTATATTCCAAACAACTCCGTCGAAACCATCTCTTCAACTAAATAAGGCCCCACCCAAAAAATGATATAAAGTCCCAAAAAAATGTACAGAAAACAACAACAACGATTTTTAATAGAATTTGGGGTGCTATTTCCTTTTTTGGAGCCTTATTTCCTAATAAAATAAACCCAAAAGAAGAAATGAAATAAGTCCCCAAAATTATTTTTTTATTATTAATTGTTACCCTTCCGACATGGAATACGCAACCCCCTGCTTGGGTTTACTGTTAGATTACGGCGTGGGTGCTAAGTTGAGTATAAACGAAGTTCCTTTAATCTAAATTAGTTTAACCAATATCAACAATATTAAATAAAAATTAGTTTTCATTATTTTTATTTTCATTATGTAATAAACCCCAAATTTGGGGCCTTATTTCATTTTCTATTTTGGGGCCTTATTTCCTACAGCCACTAAAAATGTCTTCCGTCACAATTCAAATTGAAAATATCAAATTTCAGTTCTTTGTCATATATTTTATATCTTAGGTAGCTCATAAAAGTTAGGGCTAATTTTTGATTCTTAGGGCTTAAAATTTGTTGTCGCGGAGTTATATTAGGCGTTTTTTTATTTTTCCCACATGATCTATATAGATATGTAGTAGATTTCCATGGGTTACAACAACAATTGGATCTCATATAACTGTTGTAAACCTTGGAAATCAATGATCTATATATATATTCAAAATTCGTAGATTAAATTTCAAAATGTTGCTTAAATTGTTGTTCCACTCTGAAATGCTTAGATGCGTTATCTATAGGTACCTGCAAAGTTGACAGTCGTACAGTTTGTCAGTTTCTTGAAATCAAAAACGACTCGGGCATTCAAATAGAAGGTAGAAACTATAGATCCTACCAAGTTTTTGGTTAGCCAATTGCCATCAATTTAAATTAAAATTTTAAAAATGTAAATGTAAAAAAGATCGAAGCACTAACGAAAACGAAACAAACGTCATTTACCTTTAAATATTTGAAATAAATATTGGCCTATTTAATAACACTATAGAACTTCAATGCAAATCACTAAACTATAGAGCAATTTACACTTGTCGCAGGTGCATACAAAGTAGGATCAGACAGTTGTGACAGTGTTGCTAGATTGTGGCGAATTCCCCTTTTTGTGGGGGATTTCAATCAAAAATGTGATGAAAGGGGAAAAGGGGAATCTTTCCTCTTCTAGAACAAAATGTGGGGAATGAACAAAATAATTAAATTTATTAAATGTGAATACTTAACTTCTATAATCTCATTTAAATGAAACCAGGGTTTTGCTGGAGTACCCAATTGGGAAATTTATGAATCAAGTATTTTAGCTTTGGCTCTATGCTCCGAGGCACATGTGTCTCAAAACTTAAACGTAACTTTTATAAAAAAAAAAAGATTGATTGAATGCATATTCAATATGCAAAGGTTGATTCTACCTGCATTTCAGTATTTGTATTTCAACTTGGGTGAAGAATTTGTAAGAATCATTCAGTTTACTCAATATTTTGATTGTGGGGAATCCATGAGGAATGCAACCACGAAAAATGGGGAAAAAGGGGAATTTTAAGGTCTGTGATAGGGAATTTCATTTACTGACTGGGCAACACTGAATTGTGGTGGATAGTTAAATTTGCACCTAACAGATTCGTCCTGAAAAATGGCGAAGACTCGGATTGGATTTAAAAAAAGGTTTATGTGGGAATGGCTCTTTTTCTTGCGGCTTTTCAAATTTCTTCCAAACCAGAAATGCTAACTTCAATTCGAAATTTTTAAATTTTGCAAGGAGTCTATTCGATTTAACGGTCAACGGTTCGGCGGCTTAAGCCTCCCATTAGCCTGTGTTTAATTATATATTCGAAGTCATTTAACATAGATTTTTATGAAATTCTGCATTGAAACATAGAGTGCCTGCTAAGTTTTTAAAAGCAAAGATTCAAAAATAGTACTAGAGTCGAAATTATTGAACCTAATTTATAGAGCAATTTAAAAACTTGTTTAACGTTTATGAATTTGTTTAAATTTGATACTATATTTAACTTTTATTAGTACTGGATTTAAAGTCTTGTGAAACGTTCTACTTCTTAAGTTATTTCCGAAGATATTCCTTGACATGCCGAGGAATAACTACGTTTACTGTATGAAATTATGTGACATTTGTTTATGTTGGCAATTGGCATATATCATAGGTAAATCGTAGAAAATTCACAAATCACATCTTAACATTTTCTCCACTTGCGAACGTTAGACAAACATCTGAGAATATATCTGACTATGCTCTCTCTCAATTAGCCGTTCATACTCGGCATGTAATTGTAGATCCCTTCAATTCGTTCCAAAAATGGAAAACTCAGAACGCAAAATGAATATGGTTGTGAGAAGCTAGGTCTAGATCAAAATCAAATGTCAGTAAGCTCGCTACAGTTGTGGATCTATGTGCTCCATACCGGGTTTTTGAAAATGAAAACCTTTCAAAAGTGAATATTTTGAAAAGAGACACAGCTAATGGACAAAATCAGATTTGTGTAAATAAATATACCTTTCACAAACAGGAAAAAAGCTATAGCAGTCAGAGGTCACAGAAACTTGAACTTAATGAATGAATTAGTTCAGCAATGAGATCTAAATTCAACAGAGAATTTTCTAAATCTGTTCAATTTGTACACAAATTGGACTCGCTTTCTAATATAACAAAACAAAATTGCGAAAGTTGAAAGTCATCTCGCTGTCAGATAAAAGGAACACTTTCAAAATGTCACGAGATCCGACATCGGAGAATTTTAATTTAAACCCGATAGCCTGCTTTTAGCCATATTTACGAGACAACCCTGAATTTAATACAAAGTGTTAGAAAATTCTTTAATTTGTAGGTCAACTTGCAAGACTCGTACCCAATGTCAAGAGGAGAACTTTAAGGTGGCGTTTGTGTATTTTACGACGTATTCATAATTGCACAATTTTATTTTATACAATAAAACCGAGGATGAAGATCTTCAAAGTCAACTAAAATGCGACCAAATGCGACGAAACCTAAAAACTGCGGAACATAAACCAAAATCCAAAACCTCCCAAATTCAGCGGAAAAACTTGCCTACGCACTCAACCTGATCGCACCACAGCGTCGAATCCGCTTATTCGACACTCCCTTGGAAACTTTTACGAAATTTGAATTAAACGTTCGAAATAATGTACCTGCACACATTATAAATGGCTTCAGCGACTGCTGTTCGCTCTAGCTTACGCACCAGAAATACACTGCTTCACATGTCAATTCCACACTCTCCAAGCCTAATTGCAAACAATTAATTAAGTTGTGTAAAGCGCCTCGAAGTTAGTAATTATTTTTAATCGCCGCCGCCACCGTCGCCACTCGGCGTTCATTAAATCCAAGAAGTTTCGTAATGAGATTCATATGAAATTAATAAATAATAACATACATGTGCACGGCATGTAACCCGAGCCACAATCGACGTCTTGTGTGTCCATATTCAGCCAAAGCTACAAAAGATTCCAAATGCTAATCCAATTAAACGACAGAGATCGGTGGAGAGCTCGGACTTGGCTCGGATGCATTGCATTCAGAATTCACATATTAATTGCGCGCCTCTGTGACCACAGAGCCATGGGCCGAATAGACACTGTGACGCTTCACAGTTCTGCTTCCAGGTTGCATGCTATTCTAATGTGCGGGCTGAGCCATGTATACCCAACCTGAAACGAAACCATTATTCGCCATGACTTCATTGGCTTCCTCCTACTCAGTGTCGTTCTCGTTGTAACTGGTATATATCTACCCGTGTCTACATAATAAATTTACTCGTACATAGATACTCGTATATCGTGCGCGTTCGATTGCAGTGACGCGCAACTCAGGGTATAGCAGTGGCTAATCAGAAAGCCACAGCGCGCATTTCAAGATGGCCATATATGGCCAGTCGAGCCAACTATGGCCGGGGCGATGTATAAAGTAGCCAAATGGCTAATACTCGTGCAAAATCTAAGCTGTATCTGAGAGATGTAGATATAATTTCAGCTGCGACAGATTGTGCTACACACAGGGTTTAAGGGTCTTTCACTTTCGCGAAGCTTGTGATGAGCTGCCCCACCAAATTTGGAGCACACATCCGGGGGTGGAAGATCTGTTAACTGACCTCTTCTTGTGGACACACATAAATATTATATATATTTGCGAGATGACGGAACATTCAGATGACCAAACTGGCGACAGTGACGATAAATGTATGGTGTCTGTATATGCGGCGACGTTGTTGTTTTTGAAAGTTGTCGCTTAGAGGTGCACAAGCGTTTGGGCGTCACATTACGTGAGGCTTGTGCTTCGTGTATAATATTGCGAATCTATTTTCTTTTTCAAGTTTTATAGACTTTTCAGTGTTGATTTGCTTCATAGATTTCCATCCGACTATTAAATTTCCAAATATGGCGACAGTGGGAACATGAACAAAGTGCTAAATTTATATCGTGTTTCAGAGTTGAATGTCCGCCGCATGGCGGACAGTTGGCGGTTGTGGGGGCGTTATTAGCAATATGAAAGCAAGTCGTATTATTTCTGATATGAGGAAACATGGAAACTGCTCGAAATGGAAGTGCTGTGTCTACGAATCGGTTTTAAAGCATTTCTAATTTTATTTATGGGGGTTTGGTGTTCTGTCTTTTGATTGGGAACACACTTTCCTTTTGGCACTTTTGGAATTTTTAGGGGATATTTTCAAAACTATACCAAAAAACGACTTAAAATCTTCAAATTGGAACTGTGCCTTAATTTGTGCTGACAAAGTTCCAAGTGACAGAACTTAGTCAAAGGGCCTTACTAATAATTATTTTTAACTTTCACAACAAATATTTTGCGGGTCACAAAAGGTAATTTTTATTTAGTATCGCGCAAAGTGCCCATAGTTGTCGACAACCAGTGTAACTATGAACAATATAAACTGAACAAATGGCGGCGGTGTCTGCGGATGATTATTGTTTTTAACTCGAGACTTAAAACACCAATCCGTAAAAGGGAAAAGTACTAAGTTCTATTTTTTTTCCGTTCCGAATATTTAACAGAGTACAAAATCAAAAGCGGAACGAAAAACACTTTTGAATATGATTGACTTTCGGAACGAAATACAGAGGGCCACTTATATTTTTGTAACATTATTCCGGGGCTGAAAAGTTCTTCTTCGTTTTTTTTTTTTTCGAACAAATTACAGGTCTCCTTTCCCAGTAGAAAAACAACTTAATTGGTCTCCTGAAACTCCTCTCAAAAAGCCGTTTTCAATCCCCTAGCTCAAGTCGAAATTGATGGTTATAGTTGAGGCGCTGATCCTACATTTCGGAATGTTTCCGTAACAGTAAAAGTGTCCAGTGTAGGATGGAACGCTGACCAAAGTGGGGAATCAGTTTTAGCTCTTTAAATTACTATTTCGGGAAACACACATAATGGTATTTCGGCTATGCCTTATAACCAAAGTGTGACCGAATCTTAGTGAGCTGTCAAATTTGTTTTCATGTGTTTGTATGTTGGTTCACACGAAAAAGAAAATGTGAAATAGAAATACGGCGATAGCAATACAAAACGTGCACACATAACCTATCCTCTGTAATGGGGATGCTAAAATACCTAAACGAGCATAATGTCATGAAAATGGTAATGCAGGTAATATTATGAGAATTTAATTATTTGCTTTTCTTCGTACCAGAATGCAAAATATTCAAACGAAAATCAGTTCTACCACAAATATCAATAAGTTGTAGTTTCAAAAACTCGCGCGCTCAAGAAATATTGAGTATTTAAAAAAAATTGGTGCGACTGTATCCAACAGTCCCGAAATATGTGTATGTGTAAACACCGTGCGTGCGGTATGTGTGTGGCTTGGTACACGTCATTGAGAAAAGAGGGAATTGTATAAACCGTATTCTTGATATATTATGAAATAACAATAATTTATTCGTTCTGTGCTAGTTTCGGTAGAATAGATACAATCGGATTGTGGTAGCTGAAGTAAGATATGTACATTCGAGACTGTAATCTATCTAGATTACGCTGGAAGACAGCATCGATGGTTGTTCCATATTGTGTTGTTAAAATTTTCCGGTTGGAGTTCATTTGAAGATTAAATTTATCTTGCATAAAATCAATAAATGGTTGAGCTTCTAGAGTTGCAAAACTGATTGAAGTCTCCGCTTATGATCATTGGTAAAAGATGATAATCTCCCTGCAGAATTCTTGAAATTTCTTCTGAGTACGGTGCAAGGACGAAATGGAGAAATTTTATTTCACATCAACAAAAAGCTGAAATTAATATGCCCCAGCTCATAAATGTATGCAATGACAAAAACGTATGCAATGATAAAATGTATGCAAATAAAACACAGTGACGCATTCCCTGTCCCGACAAGTTAAATGTGTGGAATTACTCCACCCGATTCCAAAAAATGTATGCAAAATAAAACACAGCGACGCATTTCCGTCCCCGCAAGTTAAATGTGTGGAATTACTCCACCAGATTCCAACAACGCGCGCTTAGATGTTTACACATCAAAAATTCAATTTTATTTCGAAGGTACTTTAATTTTCCATGAACTTTTGTTTTTTTTTTTTGACAATGGATCCTAATTAAATCAGGAAGCGACCATTTGCACAGGGTGCATGTACAAACATTGAGAAACTTTTTTTTTTTTTACGTTTTTTATTATTATTAAGTGTGGGGAGAATAATAAGAAACGAATTTGCAAATTTCAAAATATTTTCGCGTCTAATTTTTGGTACTGCTATTCTGGTTTGCTAAGACCGACAAAATAAAGTAAACATGTTTACATGTAGGTAGGTATGTCACGGAAATACAACTTAATAACGTTCGTTGTCCATATGGGAATATTTTCTTACCAAACCCTACCCTTATACGCATTAACTTGGCTGGTTTAAAATTGTTGTACTAAATCGTTACATATTCATAATACAACATGTTTTTTTATTAAAAAGTATTGGTAACATTTGATATAATGTGAATGATTGAAGTTAGAATTATGTTTTATTTTTTTACTTTTTCTTACAATCTATCTATATATATAAAAATAACTTGATAAATGTGTGTGTGACAGCCTACCGACTGCCACACACATCCGATTTTGATTTAGTTTTTTTTGTTGGTTAATAGACCATGCAGAGAAGGTTAATATATTGGTATGATACATTTTTGAAAAAAGGCGCAACTGCCATTCCAATAAATTCATTTTTGTACACTTTGAAAAAAAGGAAACTAAATAGAAATCGAGTAGTGACACTTCAAATACAAAAAAAATTTTAAATTTTAAAAGCAATTGTTATTGTCAACTATTTTAATTATTTTATTTGTTGTTGTCAACAATTTTGAAAGTTTTTTTTTTAAATACCTATCTATAGGTACCTTAAAAGTTTGTTCTAATAAATTATGTTTACTATGTTACATTAAGTAACTTTTTGAAATGAAGTAGATACATACTTTGATTATACAAAGATGATATGGCCGACGATATTTTGCATCGAATTCGTACTGTGATATCGGATAATGAACTGGAGATGTCAGTTGCATCGAATTCGTACTGTGACATCGGATAATGAACAGGAGATGTCAGATGGAATGCGCAACAAAGCTTTGATTTTGATCGAGGATATGTGTCTGCTCATGAGTGGCAATTTGTTGTGCAAATTGGGGATGCCACAGCCAAATCGTTCAATGCAAGACGCATTTAATCCAGAATTGGAGCGAGAAATGGACTTCGGTCGAATCGCATTGAGTCAAGCTGTTGGAACAAATGTGCCAATGTTGAATCAAGAATAAAAGACAGTGTACGATGAATTGATGCAAGCAGTCGATAAGGAAAAATGCGGAACTGGAAATACATTCATGATTTCACTGATGTTGGCTACAATTCGTTCGAGATCTGAGATCGATTTGGCCCTAGCCTCTTCTGGGATAGCGGCTACTTTGTTAGAAGGCGGTCGAACAGCATTGAAATTGCCATTGAATCTGCAAATGGAAGAAGAACCTACACGCAACATTTCAAAGAACACTGCGATGGCGAAAGTACTGCAGCAATGTAAGATTATCATATGGAACGAATGCACAATGGCTTAAAAACGCGCATTGGAGGCTCTGAATCGTTTACGTAATGATAAGCGACCTTTCGGTGGAGCAATGATCTTGCTATCAGGCGATTTTCGTCAAACGCTGCCTGTCATTTCGAGATCAACTCCGGCAGATGAATTTAATGCTTGCCTGCGTCTGCTTTATGGCGATACGTCAAGAAATTGCATTTGACAACAAACATGCGAGTTTCTTTACAAAATGACCAGTCCGCTGCAGAGTTGTCCAGGCAATTATTTATGATGGGCAATGGTGTGATTCGAGCAGACTTAATCGCCGGCTTGATTGAGTTTCCACAACTTTTTGCAACTTTACAACGAGACCGGAAGAACTAATCATGAATGTTTTCCTGAATATCGCTCAGAATTTGTTGACCATGATTGACTGAGTCTAAGAGTGATTTTGGTTGCGATAAACAAGAACTTCGATCATTTGAATTTCGCCATTCAAAACCAAATCGCTGGTGAGTTGCATTCATACAAATCAGTCGACTCCGTGATGGATGAAAACGAAGCCACCAATTATCCCACTTTGTTGCGCAATCTAAATGAACCAAAACTTTGTAACGGTACGCGTTTGATTGTGAAGAATTTAATATCAAATATTATTCAAGCAACGATTTTTATGGGAAAATTCAAAGGCGAAGATGTTCCTATTCCGCGGATTCCACTTATTCACAACGATTTGCCGTTCGTGTTTAAGCGTCCTCAATTTCCCGTACTTCTCGCTTATTAACAAGTCGCAAGGACAATCGCTGTATGTGTGTGGCAAAAATCTTGAATTTCACGTGTCGGCAAAGCTCTCGCTTTGTACGTGTACACACCCGATAATAGAAATAGAACAAAAAATGTTGTGTACCATAAAGCATTTCAGTGAAAAGGCGGTAGGTTGGCCGACAAGTATTTGATTTTATTTATTTAATTAATTTAAATATACTTTTTGAATAAAAAAATTGAATTGACCGAATTACATGAAGCTGAATGAAGCGAGAGCTCGGAATTATTAATTTCACTACCTTCATAAATGAATTTGGGCGGAACGAAGTTCGCCGGGTCAGCTAGTCAAATATAATTATTTCGCACTTCATTAATTGTTTCCAATTGAATCTGCTGGAGTTTATTTGTAGTAAAATCAGAAAGCATTCTTATTTTTCTCCTACAATACTATTGAAACGTCGGAAAGCAGCGCAGCGCACAAACTCAAAGTACAATGAAAAGTTTATTCGATGTTGCACTACAACGGCAAACAATTTTTAATACACATTTTAAAATGAAAAATAATTCTTTAGAAGGAAAACTCATGAAAAGATATACGTATTCCGAAATAATGAAGTCTCTAAATTACATATTTCCATTCTTTTTAGATAGATTTATTGTTCATCATAAAACCATTCACGGTTTTTTATGCCACCCTATATTCCCTTTTACGCTTGATGCGCCATAGTTATAGAATTCTCCGTGCACGCCTAGTTGGTAACATTCAGTGGTCACAATTACTGTGCGCAGTCGATTTTCGTAACTGTTAAGTGGTAACATTAAATAGCTACCTCACAGTTTTTGTGTGTTTGAATGTTACAGTAAAGGGCATTTGTATCTTTGAGACACGTAATGGTCACAAAAATGTCAAATGGATACCATCTTATTGGAATTGAGTTTATCGACACAAAACCGAGTTGAATATACCGTGTGGTGACTATAGTTTAAAGTAAATCGGCCTTACTAATAATCAAACACTAATGTCGGCTATTAGTTGACTGCCAGTTTACAAGAAAATGTACAGCATTTTCGAAAGCGTACCAATAAACAATTTGACCCACACCTTTACTAGTACGAAGACTTTCTTGTAAATCTATTACATTTCTTATCACGCAGAATTTGAATTTCATGATTTGTTTTCGTGAAAAACAATGTCAGTGGTTTCTTTTACAACGAGGATTTTATTCTAAAAAAAGGAATGCATGAATTGCAATTAAATTTGCCCAACAGATATCTTTCACAGGCTTTTTCAGGCTTATTATAAGTAAACAACAAAACACAAAATAGGAAATCCACAAAGTATCCGCTGATCTGTCAAATATCACATGCAAATCAGTAATGCCCTATCCTTCGTTCCGGCACAATTTTCGGTACTTTTTATAGACACTTTCCTTTGATTTCTAATACTTTATGATTGATTGATGAGTACATTTGTTTCTTAATAGGATACCTTTTAAATTATTCAATAAACATAACACAGTTTATTAGAATGCTTTGATGCAAATCAAACCTTATTGGTGGTGTAAAGATCATAATATTATTATTTAATCTTTAGCAAGTGAATAATTTCGCAAATCAACGAGACAGTGCTTGTCAAAGTATATAGAAGTGTGAAAATAAATACAATTTGATCTAAAAATTGTGTAGATTATATTACTTAATTCCGGAACGGAAACTTAGAAACCGACAAAATCAAATTCTCACAGAAAAATATAAAGCCGTGGCGCACATTTTATATGGAAGAAAACTGTCATGTTTCCCCCTCCATGAATTCACACATACTACCTGCTATTCCTCCAGAAGTTCCTAGATTTGTTAAATTGCTTGTATTTTGCTGAGTGGTGACAATTCTATTCTTATATCTATATTTTCTGTGAAGTCAACCTTATCACACCAACCATTGTTTTCTCATCCTCATTCTCGTTAAACAAACTCCTTTTGCAAAGAGTTTAAGAAGGGTTTGGTTGAAGCCAAATATCTACCTGAGTCGTCTTAGGTTCTGAGAATTGTTGAAAAAGGTAGGTATATTGAATCAATTTTATTGGTTTGGTTACTTAATATGATTTTTCTCTCATTTGTTTACCCGTTAAGGGTTAATTCCGCTCATTTGCCCACCCACAATTAAGGAATGTGGTCAGCCTTTGAAGTGCGAGATTTTCAACCGTCCAATTAGGTATATATTTTATTCCGTTTGCAACGACTGTCAAGAATGACTTGGAAATATTCCAAACTTAAATAAAATATTTTTTTAGTAAGCATCCGTTCATTGCTTGCAAGCTATTTTAAAAGGAAAACCAATTCAAAAGTAAGAACTAGCGGTTAAACACGATAGGTAAGAGAAAAACACAGAAATATATGCTTCAAGCCTTTAGAAACAAAACAAAATTGCAATATTTTTCATTTTTTTTTTTGCACACATTTGAACAAATTTGTGTTTGTTAGACCTAAAAACCATTAGCATTATTCTATTACAACGAATAAAATTAGAAAACATTTACAATTTACCAAAATTAATTTATAATTGTGAACGCTCAGGCTGAACAACAGCGTATTAAAATTCGCTCCTATTACGAAATTTAATACCGTGATTTTGGGCGGTTGGGCAACACTCATCTTCAAAATGACATTAAGGGAGGATTTATTTAGCTAATGCCCGAGATAAACATGACTTTCTCACCATTAACATTTAACCCTACAATTAGCGTTATTCTGGCAACTATTTTTGTTTATTGGTAAAGCGATTTTGGAAAGTCTGGAGTCTTTCCGTAAACTGCCAGACTAAAGTTGATTATTGGTAAGGCCGAATGTAGATAAGATTCACAAATTTCTACTTGGGAGGCTTAACGAATCAATGAGCGGTGCGTTTTATTACCTCAAAGAGCTTGCTACAATGATGGAACTTACAGGTTGTCGCATTCACCCTTAACAAATCCCCTATACATCCTGACGTTTCTTCGTTTTCTATGTTACGAATTTCAATTTCAATTTCAATTTTAAGGCAAGTGTCTCTAAAGACAATCACTTCGAGTGTCTGACTCTGCGTCTGCAGGGCATTCCCGCTAAGAAACTAATTTTAGAAAAACTCAATCCCAAACCTAATAACACTCAAGTTTGTTTACGCAGTCTTATCCTTTTAACTGATTTAATACGAAGACCCAAACTCGTCGTACAATTTTCGGAACACTTAATTTAAAAGTTCGCACGAACTTCCACTAAATACTCGCTTCGTGCAAGATACACACATAAAAGTTGATTGCACTTAGAAATATAAATTTCTAAATGAACAATGGAGTACGATGTGCTGCTGCTGGTCCTGGGCTAATTAAATTGGAAATGTCGCTTCCTCGTCGCCATCGCTGTATACGAGTGGTTGGTCCCCCTCTTTGTTGTTGATTTCATCGATATATATATACGAGAGGAGTATCTACCGTGCATCCATCCAGTTGGTAATTTCAATATCTCGCTTAAGTCTTGTCGGTCGTTAGTTCAGTCGTCGTCGTTGTCGTCGGATTGAATAATCGTGTTGAATGTCCTTTTAGCAGCAATATTGCTACCGCCCAGATGCGGTCACTGGCTGATGGCAGCACCTCCACTGCCGCTGCGCTGCCGACGAGCACGAACAACAATCAGAGCGGGTAATTCTTAATTTTTATTTAAATTCGCAACGAGAGTTACATTCTTCGGCTATCCCTGGGGGCATTCAATTGTCGAACGCACAAGCAGTACTCGCTCGTATCTGACGGAGATTATTGTTATTACTATTAGAGATTATGCCACGACGCCGACGACTAGGGACAAGTTCACGTTCATGGTGCTTCCTCTGGGCCTACGAATTGCAAATAAGCCTGCCGGAGGAGCAGGCCCATTCTATCGATGATGATGGTATCGATGACGCCACCGAGAACACAGAAGCCACACAGCAAACCGGCTTCTCCTTGTTTTAACATGACAGTAACAGTTTAGACGTCCTTTGCGATTGTAGGTAGGCCAGTGCAAAACACGACGCAACAGTGGTTAATAGATCGGCGCAGACAAACTGCTCTACAATTGGATAATTTATGATTGGTGCGCGTTGGATCTAGAATTTGCATTTCAAATTAATTGCCAACTCGGTCGGGATCGCAGGAAGGCCCGCCAATCTTGTTCCGCTGCCAGCGGGAAGGAGTGATGAATTATTTCGGCTTCTAATGGTTGAAGGCGTCTTCCCGAACTGACTCCTGAAACTGAAACCAATGTTGGCATTTTAAGTAACTCATTGTGTAATTGTTCGGAACAAACAAACGGCCAACGGGCTGCTGGGGCTATTGTTCTTGTGGCGGAATACCTTCACATTAGTGTAGTGTGTCAGCGGATGTCTCGTGGCGTGGCATGTGTGAGCGCGCGCGCGCGCGGTCGCGTAGGAGTTTGTTGCCGTAGTGGTGACCTGACCGCTCGGATACACCACGGGGCGGCAAAGTAGAAAGGTGGCTATCAGAACTGCGCAAAGGCTGCACGTCGTCGTATGTTGTCCTGGACGCTCGCGGTGGGAGGAGAAGCCAGCCTGATTGGATGCTCTGGGTGCGCAGTGCGCACTCGGCGCACAGCAGCAACATACATTTCCATTAAAATGGGACTTTTATGTTCGTCCAGAGTTGCTCCCCAAAGATTTTTCTGTTGCGCACGTGCAAACAGATGCGAGTTGACAATGCAAATGCGCAACGCATGCGAGGTGGTTCTCCTCTGTGTTGCTGTCTTCGTCGTTGTCGTCGTTCATTGTTGTTGTTGCCGTCGTCGTTGTCGTGCTCTTCTTTTGGTGATTTTCAGCGCGCTTTTCCACGCACTACCGGCGAATTGCAATAATTTATTTCAAAAATTATTTTCGTATTGTCCAGTCTCGTTTTGAATGAAACGCACCCGGCCGGTACCGACCGACCGACCGACCGACCTGCAGATCTCCCTTTCTGCAAGAACAAAAGACACACGGGCCGAGGAACCTGAAGTAATCTGCTTACTGCTTGCATGCCAAAACGAACAAGCGACATTTGAATGAGGTAATGAGAAAACCTGAACCTGATCACTGGGCAGTTTACAACTCGCTGGCTTTTCGCTGTACTGTGGTCCTGTAGGGAATTATAAATAATTGTTAAGACAGTCAACCTGCCACAGCAAACCTCAGTCTTGTATGGTGGAATAAATAGCCGCTGCTGGTGATCTGCCTTGTGTCTTGTGCGCGTGCGATCCATAATCAAATTGAAAGGAAATATCTTCTGCTCGCCGGTTTTTGGCTCATGACGACAATTCAATTCAAACAACTCTATAAAATGTATCTTATAATGAGTAATAGGTTGCCTTTGGATGACGGGACTCGTGCTCCCGTCGGAAAATGTGCGCATCACGTAGATGGAGCTGTAGGGGCTTGGTTGTTGTTACCTATCCAGGACATGTAAATTGATTGTTTGCGATTTGTTCGATTTTTATCGGTGTGGTTTTTTGTTTGACAACTTTATTAAGTTTGCATGGATATAGTGAATATTTCTCTAGCTTTGAAGCTTTAATGAGGGATTGACGGTTTGACATCGACCGCAACTTCGACATCAATTAACTGGGTTGTCAGTGAGGGTTGTTCTTGCTATTAGATGAACAAGGATTGGTCGCTTTATTTCCAACGTCACTGGTTATTGACTGTAACTCCTATTTGTTGGACATTTTTATTGTTATCTTTGTCAGATCGTCCTGTCGAATAACTATGCTTCCAAACAAGAGAAGGGGCGTTACTGCAAGAGTGCGTAGTTGGTGTTCCACTAAAGAATTCTTTATCTTAAAAATGAACAGCTTTGAAACCCTATTTTCAAGCGTCCGGTTGATACCCCACTGAGCAGCAGAATTTGTATACCAATAATGGTTTAGCGTCTTTGTTTACACTGTTCGTTTGTTAAACTTGGGATGGGACGCCATCAATGAATCTGCCAAGGCCAACTCCAATGACAACGGGTACAGAAATTGTCTATCAAATATCACGCCAGAGTCGGAAATGGGCAGCCTATTTGATGCTTCAAAAGTGTCTTTCATTTTTTATGAGAATAGTAATTTCACAGCGAGGAAAAGGTATGATCGCGTGGAGCTCATACGAGAGAATTCGAACTATAAGTTTTGGCATGGAAGTTACTCGTTTGAGCGCTGTAGTCTTCCTGTCAGAATATAACCTTGAACATTATGCCCAATTTTACGACAGTGGGTTGGGACATTGAGATGTATAAGCAAGGCAAACAAAAAATTCACCTGTCCTTCTGTGGTGGAGTTCATTTTGGGAGTAGCACCTTTGCGCTTTATAGCCGAAACTGCGCTTGGATCCATTTCATTTCCACGAGTTTGGGAAAGCAACAAAGCAGTGCTAAGTGATGGTTTAGATTTACACAGTTTGTATTGACTAGATTGGAGTTAATCGCTTTAAGTATTGCCTAAAAGTCCACAAAAAAATTAGTTTCCAATGCTTGATCTGCTTTCTCAACTTCGTTGATCACAGCTCGGGAAACAGTGTACGCTTATCTGGCAGTCGCTATAACTGGTTCGTATTCAGCGTTTCTTAGAAGACTCATGTTCCATTTGAGTCATTTGTGGATAAAGGAATAGGTATATAACTTTGATGACAGCACTTAGAAAAGATCCGATTCCGTATGTCAGTTATAACGATATTAAAATCATTCTGAAAGTCGTGTTTCAGTGATGTGCATATTGATGGCAGTATGCGCGGGTATTGGAACGAGCCCGACATCCAAATTTTATTCTTTCTAATCTAACAGTCCCTTTAGGAAAGAGCTCAATAAGACGTGGCTTCAATACCGTTGGTATATGCGGTGAGGACAAACCTTTCTCTGTGCCTGCTCTTGAGGTAGGGTTTGTGGTGTTTAATAACCGCCTCACACCCTAAACGACTGAAGCATTAAGTGATTGTGATTGGCTATAAGCATTGCTTTTGCCCGAAACCTCGTAAAAGGTGTTCATTGCCTTGTTTCCACAAAACTACAAGTCACAATTTACAGATATCTTCTAAAGGGTTTTTCAACAGGGACGCTACAAAAGTAGAGCGACAGGGACAGCAAACGACGCCGAATTTCTTGCCGCTCTTTTGACATTTCTCTCTCAGTAAGGTTTGCCATTTCATGATGGATAGATATACGAGCCAACAACGAGTCGAAATTATTAAAATTTACTACCGAAATTCGGAGTCAGTGGCCTTAACGTTAAGAGCGCTACGTCCAATTTATGGTCGTCATAATCGTCCTAGCAGATCAACAATTGAGCGTCTATACTCTGTTCAATTCGTATTTTCAGTACAGGGAAGATAGGCTATTTGCCTTTCACCCTAACTATTATGGATTTTAATAAGCTGTCTCCATTTTAAAGCTCTCACATGGTTGCCATAGTGAGCACTATAAATTGGCATAATTCTCTCACAAATATCGGTAGGGCTACCAAATACCAACTCTTTATTAAGAAAAAATGGTTTAACTGCATATTAACAGATCCTTCAGAAATACAAAATAATTAAAGGAGTACCTAAAAACTGTATGGCAACATCCCACATAATCAAATTCATTTATTCGCTCTCAAAAGCTTTAAAAAGCACCAAAACCGAAAGTTCTGTGAAAATATCCATAGAAAAACCCGTAAAGATATTTTTGCAAATAGATTATGGTAACACTCTTCTGAGGTGCTTAAAACACACACATGTTTATTTTCTGCGATAAAATAGCAACCGCACACGAGAATATCACCCTCGTCGTCATCCTCATTCTGCTCGCGACTGCCTGGCAGACTGGTCATGGTGGGATGTATGCGCCTTTGAGGGAAATTTGGTGGGTTTTTCGTAAATGACAACAACAAATTCTTTGGAATCACCAGTGGTTTCGCTTTTATTTCAGTGGCAAATCTTGTGTTGAGTGCCGTGAGAGTAGCTACAGGCACCACTGGTAGAAAAAAGAGCTTCCCATAAGGCCTGTATACTGAAAATACGAATTGAACAGAGTATAGTGGAAAAATTTGAATCCACAGGCACAGTACAAAATGTTCCCATACCAGTGAGACAAAGAAGTGCCCGTAGTGTCGAGAATATTGCTGCCGCTGAGGCTTCAGTTGAAGAAAGCCTAAATGTGTCTCTCACACGTCGTTCTCAAGCGTTGGGCATCTCTGTGACGTCGTTGTGGCGAATTTTGCGAAAAGATCTTGGCCCTCATCCTTACAAGATTAAATCGACGCAAGAACTGAAGCCGCTTGACCACCAGAACCGTCGAATGTTCGTGAATTGGGCTGAGCAACAACTTGAAAATGATTCGGATTTTCATCGAAAAATCATCTTCAGCGATGAGGCTCATTTCTGGCTGAATGGCTTCGTTAATAAACAAAATATGCGGAATTGGTCAGGCAGCAATCCACACGTACTGTATGAGTCATCATTGCATCCCGAAAAAAATTACGGTTTGGTGTGGTTTATGGGCCGGCGGCGTCATTGGGCCGTACTTCTTCCGTGATGATCAAGACCGGCACGTTACTGCGAATGGGAATCGCTACCGTTCAATGATAACCGAATATTTTTGGCCCCAATTTGATGATATGGACTTGGAGGACATGTGGTTCCAACAGGACGGCGCCACAAGCCACACAGCGAATGTCACAATCAATTTACTGGAAACCAAGTTTGGAGAACGTGTTATCTCACGAAATGGTCCAGTCGCTTGGCCAGAACGACTGGACCGATTTGAATGATTTTTTTTTCGGCCCTACCAATTAACAACTTTAGTCTGGTAGTTTACGCAAAGACCCCACAATCCAAAATCGTGACCTATATTTTATGTTGATGTTCGAGCGAATTTAAATGTTCACTCCTCTCCAAATAGTGTTGTGAAATAGAAAGTGAAATATTTGTTTGGAGATTTTTCGTGGAGAAGTTCATGCAGGGTGAATGAGCTCAAAAGTTTTTTTTTTGTTTTTTGAGTTTAAGAAGATCTTAGGTTACCTATAAAATCAAAAATAAGTCAATAATCAACTTTTACACTCTTACTCTACTAACGAAGCAAACAGCGGGAGGAAACACATTGAGAACTTTACTTTGTGAGAATCATGCGATACAGTAAAATGTATATTGGCTTATTGAAAGATATTCATCCCTGTCCAACTGCAACCAGTTAGTGCTATACAACCAAATTCTGAAACCATAGTATGGACCTACGGGCATCAGTTGTCGGCATGACCACAAACGATTTCCTAAAAAATGAAGCTCTTTCAAAATATATTACAAAGGAAAATAATCAAGGCACCTGGTACATACTCAGAGCTGATCTACATAGAGCTCTAAATATTGAAATGGTTGAAAAAGAAGTTTAACAATTTGCTTGAATGCATAGAAGTGGAAGGCTTCTCAACCACGTTAGTTTAGAAATATTCGAATTATTAAATACAGGCAATGAGACTTACCAATAAAGATTTTTGGTTTCGACTCTAAAACAGTGGTTATATTTTTCATATAAATTGAACAATTGTGAGCTTCCCAAAAGTCGGGACTAAAATTTGTTATTAGTATGTACTGCAAAATGTATTTCCTTATATTGTTAACAACATCGAAACAACTAAATAGCGTCAACTTAACTTTTGTTTGTTATTTTCAAATTGAATGTCTTATTCGATAATTTTTGGTGGGTTTTAGTGTATGCATCGGTTAAAGCGGCAACGCCGGGTAGTGTCTTGCCTTCCAACAACTACAATGATGCACCACCACCAGTGGAAACAAGTGGAAACATGAGAAACCTGTGATTCAGTGCCCCATTTGGCGCAGCAGGCAGCGGTATCACCCCCGCCTATGATACTGACAGTACCGGCCTTAGTGGTAGCAACAACAGCATCCATAACAGCTTTTGTTCCGTTGGCGAAGTTGGGGAGTTCAAATACACCGGATGGTCCGTTCCAGACAATAATCTTAGCCCTGCAAATGGGAGCAGCGAATGCATCGCGTGTCTTTGGTCCAATATCCAATCCCATGTTGCCGTCGGGAACGCCTGATTCAACGGTAGCCTCAACAGTCTTGGCATCTTCGGCAAATTTGTCACCGCAAACGAAGTCGACGGGCAAATGCAACTGAACGTCGTTTTTCTTTGCTTTGTCGGCCAGGCTTTGGACGATCTTGGAACCCTCCTCGTCGAATAGCGAGTTTCCGATCTTCATGTTGTTCAAAACCTTCAAGAAAGTGAAAGCCATATCTCCTCCGATTATCATTTCGTTGACTTTGTTAAGTAAGTTCTCAATCAGTTGAATTTTGTCGGTGGACGTGGTGGGTTATCTAAAGCCTGAGAGAAGTACCTCAGCTCCTTGTTTAAGAGCAAACCGGCAGCCCGTTGACTGAATCCCTCACCCATCATCGAACTGTGAGCGCGATGGGCAGTACCGAAGGCGTCGTTGATGTAGACATCGGCCAACTTTTGTAGACTCTCGCGAAAAGTCTTTACCTTAGCGGGATCGGCCTTGATCTTGGGTCCATTTGCGTCTACGCCTTTGCCCTCTTCTTCAACATAGAAGCGGACGTTTTCAAATAAGATAACAGAACCTGCTGGTGGGTCTTTGCATTTCTCTTCAACCTCTACGCCAACACAATCGCTCAAGAAAGTAATATCCTTGCCAAGGAGTTTTTTCAACTCTTCAGCCACTGGAGCCAAGGTGTATTTAAGATTCTTATTACCATCAGGACGGCCCAAATGGGAAGCGAGAACCACTGACTTGGCACCTTTGCCGAGAGTATACTTTACACTGTCCAAGGCAGCAACGATTCTCTGGTTGCTGGTGATTTTGCCCTCCTTGATCGGAACGTTAAAGTCAACTCTCATAAATACCAGCGAGATCGAGACTTTCAATGCTCAACTTGTTCAATGCCATTTTGAAACAAATAGTAACTCCTTAAACGCTGGACGAAATTTGAGCAAACACCAAATTCCAAGGAACTTACAGGAATTTTTAACAAAAAAGAAATTCGACAAACGAGAGATTTTTCTATTAAATCTTTCAAATAATTCATAAATAAATTCCCAATTAGTCGAACGGCTACGTGCAATCGCATTCGGTATGACAAAAGTCAGTGTCCTCTGGAGGTATTTTGGATCGGTTTAAAGTCCCTCCAGATTTTCCCTTCCAGTGAACCTCTAGACGCAAAAAAAGAAAAATTAATTTAATTTATGACAATTTCAAAAGCTTTCAATTCGGCAAACAATATCTGATTTTTAATAAAATAATTTAACAGTGCATGGAAATTATACATATTTTCAAAGATCCGTGAATTGAGCTTGAGGCACCCTGCTTATAAAAACGGTCATCCAAATCCCACCAAATTCTTGTTCACCTCATACATGATCGTATTATATCGAATAGAAGAATTACGTTATAAGCAGGGAACGGATTTTGTTGACCTTCCTTTTTTTGCCTTTTTCTACCCATATTGCCTTTTTTTGTACTTTTTACCAATTTTGTTTTTTTCTGCCTTTTTGGCCATATTTATTAAGTTTATGTGCTTTTCCTCCTTAATTATAAACAAAATAAAGTCGCGGGAACACTAATCGCGCCAATAGAGTACTCTGACGCGACTAGAACGTCGCATTTTTGTTTACGTGTTACCGTAGAACCGAACCTTTTTGGATAAAATGCCTATGTTTCGTTTGGCTTAACTTTCATGTGGAAGCTAGTTTTTTGGACAAGTTTCTTACCAACTGCAACTGCGTTGATATGTGAGCTCTCACTGGCTTACATCCAAACAAATTTTGTTTTTTTAGTGGACCCAAGTGAACACATATTTGAGTTTCAAAAAAACAAGTGATTTCAAGGCTTTTGTTTTAATTTAAATTATTTTTTAATGCATATCGTTATATTAGGAATGGGATCGATAAGAAATTGCAAAAAGGAAAACGACCAGTTTTTTACAGTTTAGTTTTGCCTTTTTTGGATTTTTTAGGTCAATAAAATCCGTTCCCTGGTTATAAGTTTGAAAAACGTAGTATTATCTTAAAGAAACATCTGCAGTTTTAATCAATTTCCAAACCGCCTTCCTCCGAATCGTTTTCACGCTAAAGCTGAAATGTCAAAAATGTAATGCGACGAACAATAAAAACCAAGTGAAATAGAAATGGAGGGATTTTAGTATCGCCACCTACAATTCAGTTTTTGAAGCAGTATTTTTCATTCGAACTGCGTAGGTACTGCTGACATATCGCAGTGAATTTTTTTTATGAAATATTCGATTTCACGTGAACTGCGTACCAGTCTTTATACTAAAATCTATTACATTTTTAAAAAAAGCTTGAGTAAAAAACTTTGGCGAAAAATTCCATCTCTCTCTGTTTCCAATGTGTAGCATTAAGAAACGTCTTAAAAAAAAAAACATAAAACCTTTGATTCGAACCTTAATTTTTAATTGTGACCTTACCACAAATTTCGGTAGTAGAAATTTATGATAAATTTAGCCGCGTTACATTTAAGACGATTGTCGACACGATACACATTCAGAATTAGCAATTCAGTTCAATTTTTTGGGTAACTTTCGCTTAATTGTTCAAACCTTTCTTGATTATAGGTAACAATAGATAATTTTGTATGGAAAGTGAGTTCGAAAATTATACAAAAACCAATTATCAGTACCGCGCTGTGAGTTTTGTCTTGTCACATTTGCGGCACTTCGAATTCTTGCATTCGTTCCTAGGAGAACGTCGTAGAAGAACTTGCTCTGTCCTGATATCCCTCGGTCCACAATGTTCCTATTCCTGGACTAGTACCTCGAATAATTAAAATCCTCCGCCGACACTTCTGTCATTCATCCATTGTGAACCTTCCGCACACCGACCGCACACCAACTAAACCGCTAGCCACGTGTATCTGTATCTATATCTGCATGCCTGGTATAGAAAAGCATCGGCAACAAATCGGAGTCACCTAATTGCATGGCAGAACAATTGAACAACAAATGTACACAACTGTTTGACTTGGACATATCGGGCGACCATCTGAATGCTAATCCTTTGGATTTTGCTCGCACAGCACAAAGTAATGGCCAGCGGTGAAGATCGACGGCGCGACACTCGTAAACTGCTGTGTCGATGTGTCTGTCCGCCACGAAACTATTCAAGTGGCAAATCTCACCGCCACCACGTCCGATTCTGTGTGCAAATTGCGTACTTAACCACCCTGGCAGCAGATTGCTGCAACCGCGTGGCGATGCACGAACCTCGATTGACACTCTTTTTGGTGGCACCGCCAGCAGCCACCAGCGGCTAAATTTATGAGGTGAATAGGACATTACGTTTCGAATGTCGTGTAAATTCTATCTTGAAAACTTCATGAACACACACGCGGACAGTGGACAGTGGACAGCGGACAGCGGACAGCGAAGTCGTCCGCGACCAGTGAGGGTGCCATAAGTAATCAGTTGCGCAAGTGTCGGCCTGGCTTTCAGGAAGCATCCGTTGTTGACTCATCGGCATGTTGCATGGTTCCACACACATGCAGATCTACGATCAATTGAATTTCGATTTTCTTTTGTGTCGCCAGCTTTACCGCCAGTGGTATAACAAGCTTCGGTTTGGTTTCTGCGACTGCGTTGCCACCATACCCATGGGCTACGCAACGGTCGCGCTTAATTTGCATTTTTATTTTTATGTTTTCATCCAAAGTGCACGCGGAATATCGCTGGCGGCAGATGTACACTCGCTGGCAAATGGTTTCTGTCCAAAAACAGAAGCTGCAGCTTCACGACAATATTTATACCGTTTGACTTGTGTGCGCGATTTGACAATAGAACTTAGATGTCAAGGTGCAGCGTCTCAGCTGACACCGAATAGTAATAAATGTCATATGCAGATGGAAGTGACGGCGCAGGTGGCCAAAGTAGCCCGACACATGCCGTCGGCTTGTTAGTATCAAATCAGTCAATCAAGCTCCGTCAATCAAGTGTTGGATACAGTAGGTCGGCCGAGTCACAGCAGCCACTTCCAAAGGCGCTGACATGGTCGCAACTCATTTGAAATGCAGGCGGTAGCTACTCGTATGTATCGCGGTTTTAATTACAATTATATTTTTAAGTCAAATGAACATGGACAACATCCCCCGGGACTGGCACACAGTTGCGCGTCGCCGACCAATGAAATCAAATTTGCTACTCTCATTAGTAGTTTGGACAAAAAAAAAAAAAAAAAAATTCCAACTGCCAGTTGACTTGACATTTTTGGTTTTGTTGTTGTTGTGAACTTGCTGTCAGACCAGCGGCGCATGATAAATCACTCACAACTGTTACAAGAGTGAAAATTGAAGCTTCATATCCAGTCTGTCCTTTTCGGACTCTCGTCCGGCTGCCATTTTGTGTAATTCCCATTTTTCAGATGGTTGTTTTTTTCTACCACTGCCACTGTAATATAAGTGGTTATAAATAACTTGGAATGTGATATACTCGGCCGGGTACCACCGAGGTAGCTGCGTACGCACGACAGGTCGACTGGATGGCTGGCTGGCTGACCGCCTGCCGCCACTGATTTCTATACGCACGTTGCTGGCACTGGCAGTATGGAGCCTCTCTTGTCTTGTCGGTCGATGTCGTCGCTGTAGTCGTTGTCGTCGCCGACGTCGGTCGTCGGCTGTGTAGTGTCCAGCTTCGGGAGATGGCATAAGCGCAAAGTGGTGGAAATTCTTTTCGACGAAAATGGACAAAGACACTTGAATTTATTATTGATTTATTTAAACAATTTCTATATAAAAGGTTTTGCCAACAAATCACAATGTTTCAGTGCGGCTATATGTACCTATGTATACGAGCGTTGTACGAGTACGGGTTGTGTGTACAGATACAGAGTCGGGTAAACACGAAACGATACTCTCCGATCAGGGGTAGTGATCTAAGACAGTTTTTAGATTGGCTTTTGATAAGTTTATGGTACTTTTTGAACTAGCCTCGAATTGAGAGATAAACTCCTGGTTCCAAGTTAGTTTCGTCAACGTAGGTCCTTGCCGTTTCAACGGCTAGGTAAGGTAGGCGCGTTAAATTCTTTAAGGGGGACACAATTTCAGCCCAATTGGTGATCAAAAACAAAAAGTTGTTTATGCTATGTTAATGGTTCTTACTTTCGATCATTTTTATTCATTTTCAATATTTTGTCGAGCACAATAGACAATAGATTCTATGTCAAAAATGTCCCCATTATAAGCGTTTACAAGTTTAACCTGAATAGCTCAAATTAATACAAATACCGCGCAATGAATGAAAAATGGTCCTTCGAATCAAATTTCGTATGGTAAAGATGTGAAATACAATATTCTGTTCACTTTTTTGCACTTAAATACAAGAAAAAAGTCAACAAAGTTTCATACAGCCTTTAACTGGCTGCAGACAATAGTGCTGCAAGCACTGCAAGTTATCCAACTCATCTAGGGCTCCGTTTTCAATATTTGACAACTCGCCAGGTACTACACGGAGAAAAGAAAGTTGTTGAAATTACCGAAAACGACAGTCAGTTCAACGATTTCCGGTCTTGATTTTCAGCTAATAGCATAAAATGTTAAATTTACAATTTGACTGAATCGTTAAATTAACTACAAATCTGTTGAATTTATCGTGTAAAGTGCATTGGAAAATAACAATAATAATGGTTATCTCAACATAATAATATGTTGATATTCAAACTCTTTCAGTAAAATCAACTATTCACATGTCTCAAAATCAACAACCAGTTTATTGAATTTGCAGTGCAAACTGTGTAGGAAGCTCAATATATAAGCAGTTGTTTCAAAATACTTGTGCGTTGATAAAACAGCTTTTCTTGTTAAATTAATTATGTCATAAATGTTGAATTAACCGATTTAAAAGGCTTAAAATTGTAGATTCAACAACCATTTTGTTGTTTGTCGCCCCTTTTTGCAGCCCTTTCTGGGAAACATTTTACCCCAAATCCGTTGCATATTTTATCTGAAAAAAAAATCTATAAAACACACACATCCAAATATTTATTTCATCCAATTTATTTTTTATTTTTATGATCTACATATATACATAGTTTAAGATAATGAATTAAAAAAAGATAAGCTTTTAAAAGTTACAAAAAAACATGTTATGTATGAGAAGTAAGTTAATAAAACAAACAAAATTCAATATTGTTTAAGGGTCCAATTAAATAATAGCACGAGCAATAGCATTACCTGTATGAAAAGAATTTATGTGTAAGCAAAGCGTTGATACACAACTAAATTTTGCCTTGCATGTATAGCAAACAAACATTTTATATTAAGAAATAAACGCCTATGAATTAATTGAACCCAATAAACTGGCAACACATGAAACTGGTTTATCGCATAAAGTTTGTATGTTGTAAAGAAAGTGTTGGATAAAATACCATACATTATAGCAATCCCTTGGATAAGAAAGATTAAGTACATGAAATATGTTAAAACAAGAATTTACCGCACTGAGAATCATCAATATTGGTAAAACAAGCACTTATAATATTGCCTTCAAGAACAATTATTATTAGTGGTTGAAGAGTTAAGCCCTTACTCTTATTTTCCTCACTTCTCCTATAAAGTTTTTCTTTTACCTCAATTTCTGTTGCGGTCACTAGGAACATAGCATTAACTGAGTCTTGTATAGAAGGCTTGTACATGGAAGAACCGGAAGATGTTTTTAGTTTATACCTGTTTCCTGGTGGCAGCAGGTAATGCAATGCTTCAAATATCTTGAAGTTGTTTAAATCTAAAAGCAAATAGAAATGTTAAATAATGTAAATATGTACATATGTTTGTATTACTTTGTGAGCTTCTTACCTTCATTACCGTCATTTTCTGATATATTTATTTTCTTGGTTTTTGCAGCAGCAGTAATTATTTGTTGGCTTTTATTTTTCCACTCTGAATATAATCTGCTGACTGCGTCATTATGCGCACAGTTGAAATCTATTTGAATCTAAAAAAAAGAAATAAGTATTAAATTTTGTTTACATATTTTATTGTTTAAATTACCAAACTTTTTGCCATACGCATGTTTTAGTAAAGGCCACTCTTTAAGAATCTGAGTAACATTTGACTCAGAAGACTGACTTAGTTCCTTTCTTCTTTGCTCGTATGTTAGTTTCCATTTGCTTTCCACTGTTGGCCAAGGTTCTTGATTATGCAATAGCCAAAGTTTCTCGGAATCATTTTGTGTGTCGGTTATCCTTTCAGTTTCTGTAAAAAAAATGTTATGGTAAATTAAATATTACATTTTTTTAGGAATTTACCAAAGTCTGATACACTTTCTTCCAACTTTCTCTTATAACATTTGTTTTTCCTTGAAATTATACCTTTCTCTCTTAACTTTCTTATTACATTTTGATATTTGTTGTATAAAGCTCCTCTTGGATGAGAAGTCTCTGTCCTTTCAATAAAATATGTATGATGCCTTATTTTCATTTGGGAAAAGGTCTATAATCTTCTCTGCTATAATGGAAAGATCTTCAGTGCTGCAGCGGATGTTTTTTTTGGATAATATGGTCGCAAATAGCACTTATAATATCCTTTCTTTGCTCATTTTCTAAGTACTGATTTTTTTCGTAATAACCAAAGACTTGTTGTGCCAAATAATTTCCTTTTAGAATTACTTCAACATCCTAAATTATTTGTAGGAAGAATAGTTATTTAATTATATACTACTGCTATATAGTTACTACTAGTATAGATACACCGCTTATGACATAAGATACATCGCTCGGATTGCAGCTTAAATAAATAAAAGAAGAGAAAAATTACCACATCAGTGCAAACAGATGAACTTGGTGAGTTAGGAGCAAATGACGGCGAGCTTGAAATGGATGCCTCTGAAATTGTGCTTTGTTTTTTTAACCAGTCAGAAATAGAGAAGGTAATTGACATCGTATTCGTAAAAGCTGTTGGATTGTACCCCTATGAGAAGAATTTGTTTTATTGAAACATAATGAACATAAGTAATAAAGTGTTCTTACATTATCGATTCTCCATTTAACTCAATTTTTTTTTAATTTTGTACGAAGTCCTATTACCGGAATAAGCTCATTAATGTCATTCTCGGATATGTGGGCAAAAACATCTGTATCTATTTTATGCTCTATAAATAGTAACTTTTCATATTAATAACATAGGTGTATAATTATGAAAACATACTGAAAAATATTTCCGCTAGTTCGTCGTATAGGGTGTCCGCCAAAGAATTTTCGACTTTGAATTTGAATAAACGGCGAGCGGGGTATCGGCGGAGGGGGGAGGCGTATTCATTACACTTACGCGTCGTGCGGATTTTAGTAGCCATGGATCGTTGGTCGGCGGAGCATCGTGCGTTTGCTGTAGAGGCATATTTTAAAAATAACGATTCTCCCGTGGCTATTCGCAAGACATTTCAATATTCGGCGTATACGGGATTGTCCTAGTACGCAACTTATTGGCAAGTGGGTGCGAAGTTTTCGTGAACAAGGACCTGTAGTGGGACACGGGCCAGGTGTATCGCGAACTGTGAGAACTGACGAAACAATTGAAGCAGTTCGTCGTGATGTTATTGCAAATCCACGTCTTTCACTAAGAAAAAAAATTCCCAAACCTATTCCTCTATGTTGGAAAACTTTTTGGAACCTGAGTTGGAGAACAATGAATGGGTAAACGGATCGACATGGTTTCAACAGGATGGTGCTACACCACACACTTCGCGAGCATCAATGAACATTGTAAGGCGCATTTTCCCCGAAAAAGTCATAAGTCGTTATGGTGATATCCCATGGCCCCCCAGATCGTCAGACTTAACACCTGCGGACTTTTTTTTATGGGGATTTCTTAAATCTAAAGTCTACGTTAACAAACCGCGAAATTTATTGCAACTGAAAAGAAATATTCGCAACGAAATCAGAGGAATTTCGCAAGAAACTTGCAAAAAAGTTTTCACAAATATGGTGTTTCGTTTAAATGAGTGTGTTCGTCTCCGTGGTAAACATTTAACTTCAATTATTTTCAAAACATAAATCCGCATTTGTATATTTTATTTTAAAATAAAAACGATTATATAAAAACCTGTGAATCTTTTATTATTTAATTTTAAATTCGAAAATTGTTTCGCGAACACCCTTTATAAACCCCACTGCTTAAGAATTTCGTTTATATTTGGTAGTAAAGAGATAGGAGTAATATCTTTTACTGAACCCACTTGTTCAATATCATTTCCTTCCAAAACGAATACAAAATTATCCTGATTCTCTTCCGGAATGTAGGCTATGTTATTCAGTTTTGTGTACGTTGGTGGTCGCAATATTGGTGCTATTTAAATTGTATGGTCAATTTAATAAATTAATCACATTCGAATATCTTTTTAATACTTTTCACATTTTCGAATCAACGATTGAAACCAGAGGCAAGATATGCTGAGACCAATAATTCGCAATAAATTTGCCAATGGTGTCCTGCATTCATGCACGTCAAAAATTATAATGAAATATGTTAGAGCGAGTGGGTTCTCCTATACCTTATCTCTGGTTGAAACATCGACACAAATATATCGTCGGAACGCGGCACAATTTATTTAAAATATAATTACCCATACAGTTAAATCACTAAGTCACGAATAGCTTTATGAAATTAGTTTGGTATTATTTTACGCTCTTATGGAGACAATAACTTTAAATGCGCAGTAACTTAAAACATGCACTATGCAACATAAACTTTGCAGCAGACCGACGATATTATAAGCAAATTGTTTATAAAGATTACTTACATTGTTATTCGTTACAAGCTGATTTCGGATCCATTTAAATTATTTTACTATTTTTAAAATTTATTTCGGTATTAATTCGTCCACAAACACGACCGAACTCTTTAAGCGCTTCGAAAAGTGATGCATGAAGGCAGACAAGAAACTTAACACCGAAAACTAACGGTGATTTGATAAATATCTACGGATACTTCGGCAGTAACAACTGACATATCTGTAGATACTGCTGATGCACGTGACGAAATCGGTAAAATCAACAAATTTCTTGCACTCTGCAGCTGCAGGAATAGTCATGCAAAATTGAGTCTGAACTAAAAGCAACTAAAACATAAGTTGAAACATCGTTTTGGCGGAAAGAGTATTTCGGTAAAATCAACAAACTCTCAGTTGCTTTCATTGATCCTATAGTTATTGAAAAATGTCCCAAATCAACGATATCATCGGCTAAATTTACCTAAAATTGGCAATTACAACAGTTATTGCTGTTGACACATATTTTTGGACAAAAATTTTTACCGATTTGCGTTTGACAACTTTGAGTTGTTGAATTTACAATTTTTTTTCTCTCCGTGTACTCCTTCTGTCTTTAGATAGTAGACCAAACATGGTTGCCTCGAACTTTAAAGTTCATAACCTCACTTTGACAACCTCGCGAAATCGTCGTTTTCGCAAATGAAATACTCCAAAAATTTGAAAAGAAACAAAGTTTTGGACTCATATCCGGATAAGGTTAGCATGCAGCAACAAGCCAGATCTTTGCTAAGTTTTAAAAAAAGTTTTCACAAATTCAGAGATGCCATTAAAACTTAAGAATCTTTTGCCAGGATTTTTTTATAACAATAAAAAAAACATGAAATGAAAATTACGTTTTTGTTAACACAACTGAGTAAATATATGTATGTTGCGTTGCGGCCCGAGGCACCACAGCTAAAATGCCTTTGTGGCCCCTATTGAAAAAGGGCTGTCCTCTAGTACCATTTGTTTCGAATCTACAACTGCACAAAAAGATGTGAATTCATTACCTCCTACGCCTCAGTGGGCATTGCTAATAATCATTTTTAACCTTTTGTAGATCATAATGTGCAATTTTGTATGGCAAATATCGCCATTGTGAGTTCGAAAAATTTAGCTTGGACACTAGGTTAGGTTAGGTTAAATATGAGGGTTGGCTTGGAGTACTCCGTGCCACACTCAGGTCAATATTCACCCATTGTGATGCCCATAGGGGAAAGGTTGTGCCTTACCCATAACAACCCTGTCCATAAATAACAGCAATTAATCACTCACTGTGCTATTGTATATAAACCATCCTGTGGATTAAATAAAGCACATTATCTTGTCTACTGGTGTGCTGGAAAGCTCGTCTAGATCGTGGAAGAAGTGTCTCCCTAAGAATCTGTACCGTTTGTGTTGGAGACCTGGGCAGTGACATAGGAAGTGGGTTATGTCCTCAAGAGCTTCCTTATCACCGCAGCCTCTACAAAGTCCTTCTTCCTTCAGGCGTAATTTCTCCATGTGATACCACAGAGTGTTGTGTCCCGTTAGGATTCATACGAGGAATGAAAGAGATTTTCTATCCTTTTGTATGAGACTCTCGGTTCTGGTTTCATTAAATGTTTGCCATAGCATTCTTGTGGTACGACAAGTTTCTAGTGCAGCCCATCTAGCGTTCGCCTCTCTTATGGGATCAGCTTGTTCTGTTACTGCTGCCGAACCTTGTCTAGCTAATTCGTCCGCTTTCTCTTTCTGGAATGCCTTACTGTCCCGGAACCCAGCAGAGCAATATCTTGTGCTGAGTACCAAGAACCTCGAGCTCTTCTTCGATAGCTTTTCACAAGCTTCGATTTTATTTCTGTTGCAGTTGAGGCTTTTATTGATGCCTGGCTGCCGATAAAGAAGGTAATACCTCCAGGTGGTATTGCCCTTACCGCAGACTCACGGGCTGCTGTTATCACTGCCAGGACCTCTGCTTAGAAGACACTGCTGTGGTCGGGGAGGCGTATCGATTTTGATATACCCAACGATTTGGAGAAGACGATGGACGCTATGTATTGAGTGTTGGTTACGAGTCCGTCTCTCCATTCTGGTGGGATATAGGCGCTCGAGAAAGGTCTTGTAAACTCTAAGTATGGCGTATTTGCTGATATTTGTACAAAGATGTCTAGCGGAAGTAAATTCAGGATAGCCCCAAGACCTTTGGTTGGGGTTGTCCTCATTGCACTGGTGGTGCCGATACATGCTAGTCTTTGTACTTTCGTAATGGCCTTTAGGTAGGTGGTTTTGTAGGTTGCCGGCCACCATACGAGACTGCCATAGTTCAGTATGGGTCTTACTATAGCCGTGTACATCCACAGTTTAAGTTTAGGAGATGGTCCCCAGGTTTTCCCAAAAATTCTGCTGCAGGAGTAAAAGGCTACTGTTTCATGTGTGCGTTCATTTTCCAATTTAGTTTTTTATCTAGTATAAGTCCCAGGTATTTCGCGCTGTCAGATAGTCTGAGGGGTTTGCCGCAAACAGAAGGAATGACAAACTGTGGTAATAATGTTGTTGTGATTATAACCAGTTCGGATTTCTGAGGATTTACCGTTAGGCCGCATTTCCTGGTCCAGATGTCGAGGGTTTTGAGAGCGCCTCCAATTTGTTCGGAGAGTGTTAGGAGGAATTTACCTGTTGTCAACAGCATTATGTCATTGGCATAAACCGTTGTTCTGACACCACGGTTTCTAAGCTGAGTATCCCTACTCATTTAGCAGTAGGGATATAACCTCACCCTGAGGAGTTCCTGTAGAGGCGCAAGCTTCTAGCTTAGAGTCCCCAAGTTCGACTATAATATGTCTTTCATCGAGTATGCTGACTATCCAATTGATAATTAGACTATTAATGTAACGGCAACAGTATTGACATTGTTAAACGCTCCTTCAATGTCCAAGAAAGCCGCTAGAGTGTACTCTTTATCTTTTAAAGTTTTCTCAATTCATCGCTACAATGCAGAACTAGTCTAAGTCCAAAATTTCGAAATTTACGAGTTTTACATAAGAAATAAACTAAAATAAAAATGCTTCTTCGAAAATCTAGTGCCGTTAAAATAGAGCTCAAATAAATAATGTACCTAATGTCTTTCACGCCAAGGTGTCTCATAAAATTGTTTAGGAGTAAATATATTTTCAAATTTAAAAAAACCCTCTACTGAATTCTTTTTTAAGGACTTAGTCTAGTTCTGCATTGTAGCGACGAATTGTACCAACAACACAGTGAAGCGCGGTCTCCACACTTTTCCCTTTAGTGTATTCATGTTGTGCCGGCGAGAGGTCTCCCGGGCGAAGTCTGCTACGAATGTATATGTCTATCAGTCTTTCTAGTATTTTCAATATGGAAGAAGTGCGGCTTATTGGTCTGAAGTCTTGTGCATTGGTGTGAATTGCCTTGCCAGACTTTGGTATAAAAATAACCTTCACTTCTCTCCATGTTCCTGGTATATATCCCTGAATGAGACTGCCAATGTAAAGTTATTTTAATACCGGAATGATAGTGTTGACAGTTCTGTGCAAAAATAATAGGAATGATTCCATCGCGCCCTGGGAATTTGAAGGGAGATATGGATCGGATAGCCCATTCAATTCTGTCCTCTGTAATGAAATCTCCAGGAAGGCTCGCTAACCCAGTGATGTTAGTACATACATCGTGGTATGGCTGAGCGGTATATCCTGGAAAGTGCGTTTTCAGTAACAGCTTAGACTTTGAACAAGATTCAGTCCAGTTTCCTTCGGGGTCCTTGAGAGATCCCCGAGTTACTGGTTCTCTGGTTGGGATTTTCCTCAATCTCGCGGCTTCTGTAGTGCCTATCCTATTATGTTGACCGCTGCCGATGACAGTGCGCGAAATTGTGTGTTCCCCTGCTTCAACCGATGTTGGTCTGTAAGCTTAACCATTTTTATATGCATATCCCCAATGACAAGTTTAATTGCATGAAATTGTCTGATCTTTATAGTATCCACCAGTTGCCCTTGCGGCTACTGCATGACAAGTATAGGGAGGGTGCAACAGGTTTCTCCATTTGCTGGCCGTTTCTCATTTTTTGTCACCCTCTTTAGATATAAGCTTTCCAATTTTGAGTTGATAGCAATTGAAACCTATTTCAGTAAACCCAACATTTTGATGATGGAAGATCTGTTAAAATTTACATCTTCCTCTCATTCATCAGGTCCGGCAGAACTTCCAATTCCATTAATTTTTTGCCCATTATTTTTATGAAGAGTTCCACTATTTTCACATGCTAGACAGCTTCCACAAGATGAACGTGACCATAACCAACTAGGAAGCTCTTTAAACCCTGCCATCAGGAAGCTGTAAAGCGGCCGATTTTTTTGTTAGATATGAATTTATCTATACAGTATACACTTCTCGATGTCACTCCAAATGCGCATCGTATATCGCCATAACGTCTCGCCTGATCATTGACCTTATTCCAAAAACGTCACTCACTTGCGCTGGCAGGTAGAAATAGCTCAACCGGCGGGTGATGCCATCGATGGCAGCTCCGGTTGCATTCCTCCTTCGTTAAAACTGCCCCGACCTATGAGCGTACAAAAAAAAAAAAAAAAAATACGAATCTATATGTATATGTCCGCAAATTGCCATTTACTTTGCACTCGAAATGGTTTGATAAATTCTCGCTGCAGGTTGTGACATATAGCGTAAAAACGCGTGTGTTACATAAACTGCATACTGAACAGTATCCCAATAAGCTTTAACTGTCTGCTGAATTGAAGAACACTGCGCTGATGGAGCGCCAAAAAAAGAAAGAAAAAAAAAACACGCAACATGATACATTGGTAAATCTATTAACTGGGAGATCCGTCGGATGTCTATTTAGGTAATCCACCTTGAAGTAGCCTTGTTTGGGGTACGACCATTACCATCTCCACTGGTTCGATGTACGCAACGTGCACCTTCCCAACACAACAGCCCATATAGTTCCGAAAGAATGCCGCTCTAGCTGCAAAAGTGCGTACAGTCGATGGAATCTCAACGAGGAGTGTTCCTGCGGCGCGATGTGATTGTTATATTAATTTTATATTACAAAAACAGAAGTAGAAAAAAAAAAAAAAAAACGAGAGAAAAATTGAAAAACAAAACCGGAGGAGAAAATGTTAGGGAAGATCTCTCGGCATCGGGATCACATCAGCACCCCCTCCTTGTTGAGGTATAGATATAATGGTGCTATGCGCGAGGCGCGCGAAGTTGTTCCCAGCATATATGGCGAACATGGTTTGATCATATGAACGCGCCTCACAAAAAGTGAGTTGTTTCCTGATCGGCGATTTTTCCTAGAATCTCTTCTCTCGCGCACTGTGTGTGACAGTGCGCGAGATCAGAAACCAAGAAACCAATCGACGACGGCAACAACAAAACACTATTGGCTAGTGTATAGAAATAGCTTGAATTCCCTAAAGATGCGCAGTTAGAGAGAGAGTAACGAAGAACCAGAAGACATGAAGTCTGTCATTGCGGATGCCCGCGTAGATTACATTTATGGCATTGTGCCGGGAGGAACTCACTTGGTGATGTAGTGTGGCCGCATCAGGAATGCATCGTCCAGCATAGACATGCAGTCTCTAGCTGGCAAATTCACTTGGCAGATATACCGAGTTGTTCTTGATCGATTAAACAAATGTTTTCCATCCCACCAATTTAAGCAGTGACAGCTGCGGCAAAGTTTTTGATGTCGTTTAACTTTTCAGCACAGCAACTTCGAAGGTGGATCTACGTAAATCGTAAATTCGATCTTTTCATGTGAAAATGACATGCAGCTTGACATTGTTTTCCATTTTCCCAAACCTTTAATGCAAATCTGGTCCAGGAATGTTGCTGTCAAATGTCAGATTTTACTACCTACCATATTTGTAACCTAAAGACACTCACAGCCGATGTTATCGATCTGTTAAAAAATACATTGCTGTTGAAGTTGTTTCTGATGCCTGTAAATGTTGCTTCAAAAATTATTGTCAGTCATTGTCCTTTTCAAAAGACTTTTCATCGTGATTCGAGTGAACTCTTCAAACTTGACCCACAATAAAGTCGTGAGGCTTTTCGACAAGACCAAGCCTTGTTCCTCGGCAGTATCCTTCCGTCATAGGTTAGGTTAGGTTGAAGTGTCTGTCGGCTAGCCGACACACTTAGAACATTAATCAGGTCCCTTGTGATTCCACATGAATCTATATCTATTCTTCCTACTCGTTGAACCAGTTGGAGCTTATAATGAAGCGTAGGAGATTTCGAATATCTGTCTTTGTGAGATCGTTCAAATCATTAAAGTAGAACGCTCCCAAGTGGAGTTTTCGTCTTTGTGAGAGAGCTGGACAAGTACAGAGAATATGAAGAATAGTTTCTTCTTCCTCCTCGTCAAAGCAGCTTCTGCGAAAATCGTTGCATAATACGCCAAGCCTTTTTGCATGCCTGCCGATAAGGCAGTGTCCCGTGATGACACCTATTATAGCACTGATATGCTTCCTATCGAGGGAGATCAGATGCTTAGAAAGTTTTTGGTTTCAGCTTTGGCCATATCCGTTTTGTCGCTAGACATGTTGAGCCGGTTGTCCACCTGAGATTTGTTCTTTCGATAGCATCCAGCTTTATTGTGAGTTTGCAAGTAGCGATTGGAATACCTATGGAATCCTTGATTCGAAGCAGAGGTATTGTTGTTCCGTGTTTGGCGAGTTCATCAGCCTTGCAGTTACCTGGGATGTCCCTATGGCCCGGCACCCAACAGAGGTGAATATTGAACTGCTCCGCCATCTCTCTAAGAGATGAACGACAGTCTTGGGCTGTTATAGAGTTTGTGGAGACCGATTCCAGGCACTTGATAGCAGCTTGACTATCAGAGAAGATACGGATATCTTTAGCAGATATCACGTTTTCCCTAAGCCAAGATAAGACTTCTTTTATCGCCATTATTTCCGCCTGAAAAACGCTACAGTGATCAGGAAGACGGAAGGAGAGACTAAGATTTAGTCTGTCAGAGAAGACACCGCCACCAACACCGTCCACTGTTTTGGAACCATCCGTGTAGAAATGGATCGATTCGTCATTCAGGAATGCTTCCTCCTCCCAGAATAATCGAGTAGGAATATAGACCTGGAAGTTTTTATCAAATTGCAGTTCTGGTGTGGTGTAGTCGATGTTTTCTGGAAGTTTCTTAATGGTATTCAAGATAGCGGCATGGCCAGTTGCTTTGCTGGTCCATTGTGAAATAGCTTTGAGGCGTACGGCTGCAGAGGCTGCCGTTTGCCTGCTGAAAACGTCAATGGGTGTCAGATGAAACAGGAGGTCAAGTGCAGCAGAGGGGGTAGTACGAAGAGCCCCGCCGATGCACAAGCAAGCTGTTCTTTGGACTTTGTCTAGTTTATCGCGATTAATCCTTCTGTCATAGAGCTCCACATATTTATAACAAGCTGTTGTCGCGCGGTTTGTCTAAGTTGCCTGCCATTTTAAAAATGGTCGCCATAACTATGGGTTTTTTGGGGTTCATGTGGTGCTTGGGTTTTCGAATTATATGTTGCTTTCACGTTCTATTCGCTCTTACAGGCTATGAACGAAGTGGCCAATTTTTATAGGAAGTTTTGGGTGTATAGGATATGCTGGGTGGATTACGATTACTTTGACTTTTTGCTTCTTATTACATTATTATTATTATTACATTGGCCATGATCTTTTCGTATAAATTGAATACTATGGTCAGAATTGCCATTTCGGTAGAAGTTTAACAATTTTGTACTTCTTGTGATCCATTTCGTAAATGTGACATGTTAAATGTCTTTATCGATAGCTGCCAAATCCACAGTCCTGACAATTTATATCGCTAGATTTGTATCACCCTTTAATGCCTTAAATCAGTTACAGGCTTCTTTGCGTTGATTTAGATATTTAAATGAAAAAAAGTTAACATAAAAAATAATTTCATTGGGATACCATAAATAAAAATATGCTTTAGCATCCTTTCATTAGTTAAAGAATTTTAAAAATCGGTTAAGTGGTTGCAGAGATTAGCTCATTCAAACAAATTTTACCCTTTTGCCTAATAAAAGGCGTTTTTTATAATGCCCTCATGATCTATACAGATCATTAATTTCCATGGTTTGCAACAATAATCCAACTGTTGTTGTAAACCATCAAAGTCAATGACCTAGGTATATGGATTATGGATCACGTGCGCATAATAAAAAACGTCTAATGTAGATCTATTTTCTTCATCATTACACATTAACAACATTAGCTAAAATCCCAGATAAATTTTGACGTAGAGCACGCCGCGGATAAGTATCACAGAAAACAGCTGTTCTTTCAAAATAACTTATTTCAAAAATTCAACACTCTCTGATTTCAACAATTTCCGATTTTAGGTACTCATCGTCGAGGTATTTATTAAAAAAAAACGAATCCTTGCTCACTTCTTCCATTCTCCGCCATAAAAAACGCAACAAAACTACAGAACACAACGATCTGTCAAAATTTAGCTTGAGAAAATGTACCGACCCATTACGTGGGCACGCTAAATTTCGACAGACACATGAAGTAGGTACATTCTGAAACAAGTCTGATTATTTAGCTCGAGCAGCGTACCACTGAGCTTAATGGGTTCGCTTAAATTTAGCTCAAATATATTTTGGTGAGAATTTTATATGGGAGCGAAAGTTAAGCTCGAGCAGCGTACTAAGCTTTACTCAAGGACATTCTTTCGTGAGCAGCTTTAGGTTGTCTGTGTGCGTCTTAAAGAATGCTGTTTATGCTTACGCAAGAACGTCTGAACTTTTAAATTTAAATTTTGACAGTTCTCACGATTGAACCTCCGATTACTATATTGCGGCTCCATAGAGTTATATGTATTGAATGAGTATTAAAAATCAGTTCTAACCTCTAAATTAAATATTTCTTAGGTCACAATAGATAATTTAATATGGAAAATATTTCCATTGTGACTTCTTAGAGCCGAAAATTATTATAAGTACCGCGCAATGTATTTAACTAATAATTTGTAGACTTGACCTCAAATTTAAGGAGTTCACAATAGCGTTAGATCCCATACAAATTTCGCAATTGTGAACTTGTTTAAATTTAAAGTCGTGGCCAGAACGTGTTTTTTTTTTTTCCTCTGATGATTGCCAATCGAATTCTCATTTAGAGTGATGCCAAATCTGTGTGTAAACAAACGGAACAGTTGAGAAAATTTCAGTTTCATTTCTCGTCACCTATCTTACTGTACTTTGGCACCTAGATTCATCTTGAAACGTCCAGTAGTAACAAAGATCTTGACGGATCTGTGTATTTATACGTATTTTCTCCGAAAATGTGTGAACTATAATGGATGTTGTTTTAACTTTCTCAATTAATAAATCCATGAATAGAGCAAGGTGCAAACTTGTTATAAATAGATCGTTGTTCTCACTGCTTAATAAATTTATAAGCTCGATCACAAATTGTAAAACATGCACCACTCCTTCACGACAAAAACAAACTTTGCCATAATGTGCCCGATCGGGTAATTTTTTTTCTGTTTTTTATGTTGGCCCTTGGCCCGGGCCAACAAGAAATGGTCCGGATATCTTATTTATTGTATTCGTAAACAAAATATTCTAAAAAGCACACTTTCTTTTTTCATCACAAAAATTAGGAATGTGTTTCCTCCAGAAAGCTTAGTACGCTGCTCGAGCTAAATTTTCGCTCCCATACAAAATTCTCTCCAAAATTTAGCTGAGCTCAGTTTAAGCGAACCCAATTAGCTGAGTGGTAGAGTACCTAAAATATTCAAACTTTTGTTTCAAAATTTACCTCATATATCTGTCAAAACTTAGCGTGCCCATTTAATGGGGCGGTCGATTTTGTCAAGCTCAAATTTGACAAATCGTTTTGTTCTGTTGTTTTGCTGCGTTTTTGTACTACGGAGAATGGGAGAAATAAACAAGGATGCATTTTTTTAATAAATACATTGACGAGGAGTACCTCGAATAGGAAATGGTTGAAATCAGAGAGTGTTGAATTTTTGAAGTTAAATAAATAAATAAATAGTTGGCGCAACAGGTCCGGAGAGACCCTAGGCCTAGCTTCTCACAACCATTCGTTTTGTGTGAGTTTTCCATTTTTGAAACGAATGGAAGGGATCTACAATTTTATGCCGACTCCAAACGGCTAATTGAGAAGCTCTTTCAAGACATTTATACTCTCGGATGTTTGTCAGACGTTCGCGAGAGGTAGCGCAGCGGAAAAAAACCCTAAGTCGGAATTGGGTTTTTGCGGGATTCGAACCTAGGACCCCCGCATAGCAGTCCAACACACTAACCACTAAGCTACTGCGACTACGAATTTTTGAAGTTGTTATTTGAAAAAAAGAACAGTTTTTTTTGTGAACACTTATCCGCGGCGTGCTCTATGTCAAAATTTAGCTGAGACTTTAGGTAATGTTTGGAGAGCTTTAGGTTTTATGTTCGTCCCTATATTCAAATACTCGGCAAATTACCACTTAATTTAGAACTGAGACGATTGGAGCCATCTTCCAATCTCTAGGTCAGGCCTCTCCACTCAAGTTCGGTTAACCAGTGCAGCCAATTCAACGCCGATTAATATTCGCTTTGTCAGGTGTACTAGTCGAACTTATTGACGATCGACGATGATCGGAGAAGATAAAGAGGACACAGGAGCTGCGTGTTGTCGTCTCGCGCGTTTCCCATACAAGAACATACGACAATGCTAAGGAAAAATAAAAAAGTAAAAAAAAAATCGCGCAATATAAGGGCATCTTTAAACGGAACAAATATCTTCTTATCTCTGGCATAACAAGATTCTCGTTGCAATTCTCAAGATAAATAAATTATTGATTTCTAAAGAGGCCTCGAGAATAGATCAACCAACAGTAGCCTCTGATGTGCAATAATAATTAGAGGCCTTCGCTGCGCTCTGTGTGTTGCAATGCAATTGCGGTTGCAGCGTTGTGGAATCTATGAGGCTCATTGCGAGGAATTTGATATCTAATTAGGATTCCAAACATCACTTTAAGCATGATGATTGCTGTTCGCCCTGCACGACTATGCGTGCACTGTGCGTATCCAGACATTGTGACTACACAGAGTCTAGGACTTTTTACTTATTTGCTCTTATTTTCTTCTTTTTTTTTTTTTGTGTGCGTTATTTAAATTGGTGCATTTTACTTTCTTGCAGGACGACCGCTCACCGATGTCATCGGGCAACGATTCAGATGAATCGTCTGACGTTGATTCACCAGGACCGCCCAGCTTGAAGGCCAATCCGGCAGTGCTGACTGATGCGCCCATGGGACAAGACACACCGCCAAATTTGCAAAATCCAAACGAGCCTCAAGGTCAGCAACCAACTGCATCCACATCTACAGCCAATGAACCGATTTACTATGACGTTTTTAAACCATCGGCCACGAACCAAAGTCAACCCAGTAACGTTGTGTATCCAGCATCCGCTCTGGCTAACATACCACAGGGAGTGCTGCTAGGCCTAATTCAGTCGGGCCACCTGCAACTGCACACCGAAGAAGGTAAGCTCAAAATGATGGCATCACCTCTTGGCGGCGGCCGGTGGTGCGAAGTTCATTGAAACTGAAAGTACCGTCTCTCTGCCAAGTGCCGACACCGCCGCCACCGACGCCAAATTCGTTTAATAACTTAATCCAACCCATCCAAATCGGGATGAGGTTCACACATCTTGAACTTCCATTTCAATCAAATTCATTCACCGTTTCCTTAACCATCTGCATAAAAAAGGAGCGCACGCGCGCGCACACACTATTGTCGGTTGCGTAATAATAACAACGATCCCCGCGTATATGGAGCTCCCATTGATCGATGCTCCTCCCGAAAGGCAAATAAGCGGACGAACTGTTCTGAAATCGCTCCCCAAAAAGGAACTCACACACTGCAGCAGCGCGGCTAAACGCCACAGAGCAGCATTTTCCGACGGAGCAACGTTGAAATGAAAGCGCGCGCTCGCGTACGATGCCAAACCGAGTCGAATAATTACATGCCATGCTGGCGTGCAACGTCCGTGCATGGTCAGTCGTAGACGATCGGATCGATGCTCCTTTTTGGTGAATTACACATGTCGGCTTGGGGCATTTAGTTTAGTCCACCAGACGAATACTGTGTGTATAATCCGCAAATATGTCGAAGATGTCCATAACTTTTGAGCGCACTGTCGCCACCATAACTTGTACGGTGATGGGGGCTGCGGTGGACGGAGGTACTACAATCGTATCGATAATTGGTCGCCGGTTGACATCTGGTTGGCCGCCATTTTTGGGCCCAAATGTGATTGACTTTTATAAAGTTTTCTCTGATTTTCTTTCTCTTTGCGGTTTTGTATGAATTTTTTTATATTTTTTTTTCTCCCTCTCTCTCTCTCTTTCAGATGGAAGTGGACATCAGTACATAACTATACCGCTTTCTATGGCAGCGGCTGCAGCCGCTACGGCCAGTAATAATGTAGGTGGATCTGCACAGGTGAAGGACCTCTCATCTAGAGCTAGTTCTACCAGAGAAACTGCTTCATCATCAGCAGCAGCGTCTTCGTCATCCAGCAGAGATACGATTCGTGTTAAAAAGGAATTTATTGATTAGCGTAATTTGTGGCTTGATGATTTTAGTTTTTCCTCTCCAAAAAAGGACCTTGCCTGGAGTTCAAATTGAAGTCCAACTCTATCGAAATTCTTGTCATTATTAATATTATTATATGTCTTATGTCGCGAGTGTATGTGCTTAAAAGTAATCGTTCTTTAATGTCGCCTTAGAGTACGTGAAATGGTTCTGCAATCTTATGCTTACAAGGCGGCAACACTGTAGCTGTCATTTAGCAATGGTGACATTTGAATTTTAAATATTTTCTAAAAAATATCTGAAACATAAATTGAGTTTTTTGTCAGACTGTGCTAATTATTCGCAACGAAGAAACTTCTATAAATTCTATTCGTCCATTGACTGCTAGATAGAGAGCAACACCATCACAAATCCATCAAGCTCTTATGTGTTATGTCATCTATGAGTACCGGTCATGCACTGACCTTCCATTCATGTCAAACTCCTTACCAAAAAAAATTTCATCTAGTACATACTTACCGTTGTATGTAAATATTCGTTATATTGGTTTTGACGTTTGTTTGATCTGTTGCTAGCCATCGAGTGGTCAATGGAACGAGGGCAGTATGATGAAGCTTTTTACGGCTGGCGTTTGTAATTTTTGCAACATAAGATGACACTTTGACACTATTAAAAAATAGGTACCTACACATAAAATTTCAGAAATAACATTCAGAAACAGAGCAGAGAAATATGAATAAAGTTTAATACTCACCAAAAGCCTAGTAACTTAATCGTGTTAAATTTTATTCTCCATACAAAGATGTCTAAAAAGATAAAATAAATCAGTTTATTAAATCCTTCGCATTCTGAGTTATGTATATCATTTGGATGGCCCACATTAAACCCAGGTTGGGTACCTATATAACAACCAAAAATTGTGTTGGTCTCGGCTTATGAACTATGATACGTCTCCACTATTTTTACTCGTAAAACAATGGACCGGCATTCTTTTAATTTGCGCTAAATTATTTTATTTCCATAAAGAAAAATATTATCAATGGATTATCTTGTGAAATACTTGAAGAACGATGCAAGTGTGTAGCAAGAAAATGCAGAAATAACAAAAAAAAACAATAGCCATTTCACATAACATAGATTTGGTTCGGATTTCTAGTTAAGAACGTTTGACAGCTGACTAACTTCATGTATTTCAGTCAAAAAGTGTTTAGTTAACAGTATTATTCACTTAAAACTTAAAAATCCACAACAGTTCTACAATACTTTCAACTCGTAATTAAAAGAATTATAAAATGTATGCCTGAATTTTTCAGGATGATTTTTTTTTCGAAATTCTGACATTCAAATGGGTATTCTTATTAGGTCTGTTCCCTAACTTCGTTCCTTTACGCAAATGTTGGACAAACGAGAACCAAAAAGAGAGAACAAAACATTTCCCCTTCATAAAAGACATAAAAAGTTGGTTATTGCTGACAGATGGTTGTCAAATCGCTCAAATGCGAATTTCAAACTGACTTTTTATTTGATTTCATTTATAATTTTGTGCTTGTATAGCATTAAAATAGATCTGTGGCCACAAGGAAAAACAACATAAGTCGACTTATGTCGAAATTGAGTTTTTTACACCATCGTATGCGAAATATTCCATTCTTTTTGCCATATTTTTTTTGTATTTTTATCTATTACGGTTTTTGAATTATAGAAGAAAGAAAACCACATGCGCCATACAACGCACAAGGAAAGGTAAACATTCAAACCGCTCTCCTGAAAAATTGCAAAAAGTGACTTATGCTGTTTTTCCTTGTGGCCACAGAGATGTAAGAAACAAAAGAATTGAATTTTTAATTTCTGCAGTAAAAGCAATACAAATCTTGGTCTTAAATAAAAATTTCTGTTTTGTTCTACCGATATTCGAATATTCCCGCCTTGGTAAAATTCACATTTTTCAAATTTGTGGTTCAACGCGTTCCTTTTCTTTTTGGTTATATTTCATTTCGGTGAGCGAATTCTCTCGCAATGAGAGAAATATGAGTTTTTGCAAAAATTGAACCAGAAAGTAAGGGAACAGACCTCTAGTTTCGTATTAATTTACAACGTACATAAGCAAAGTCATAGAAAGTCAGTGACAGGCGATTGTTTCTCTTGGGATGTAGATACATTATGCCGAACGTAAGTGAATAGTGAATCCGAGCCCACCTGTCATGCTAATACCAACCTATTGTATTCTTTTACGTTATGGTTTCGAATTGGGAATACAGCCAATAATATAAATAATAAAGAACCTATAACATTGTAACTGTCAAAATTTGTATAAACGTATTGATTTTTGACTTATGAACAAAGTTTAGTATTCACTATAAGCAGAAGGTTTTATAGCAAAGTGAAAGCTTTAAGCACTTGGTTCAGTTCGGTATGAATAAAATTTTGCATTGCTAAAAGTACGTTCGAAAATGCAGTCCAAGCTGTGTGCGTACTAGCCTTGCACTTCCCTTCAAACTAGTCAGATATTTCATGCGGTTTTGATGTTGTTAAATTCATCATCGGTTTAAAATTACATATATCACATTAAAAAGCGAAATAAAATTTAAAATTACAAAATAAAAAGAAACGAGAATGAGAAACCAGTTTGGTAATAAATTAATCAAGTGAAAAAGAAAACATGAACAACATCCAAAAGTGTAAGACAAGTCAAATTAGCAACATTTATTTCTTTTCTTATTTGACCTTGTCAATTAAGGACGCCGACGGTATAGTATTAAAATGCACATACCTGACATTTGCAGGCTGACGTCTGACGTGTAGACCAGTGGCGTCGCGTGAATTATTTAGATGGGTGTGCAATTCTTGAAAATTATATATTTTTTTTTAAATATCAACTAATTGCCTTAGAACACTTCCCATTTACTGTTTTCTCAATCATTGTTCTGTTTTTATTTCTTATTTTATTTTCAAAAAATATAGAACAAAAAGCTTTCGCATTCAAAATCAAAAGCACCGCACGAAACTGCAACCTTACTTAAACGAAAAGTAAAGTTCATTCGTTCACTCATCGACTTTCGTGCAGTGCTTTTTTTGCTCGAGCTACAGAACAGAACAGAACAGATGCACAATAAGAGAACAATAAGAATACAGACCGTGCACAGAAAACCGTCGCACGAATTCAATAGAAGTTCACCAATGTAAAGCGATTTTGTGGTGGCGGCGGCGGCGTGCAACGAATGACGTTGTGGATGAATACTGGGGAAATCTTGTAGGTATCTAGTTTTCAGTTAGATGCATTTATTTTTTATATATATATTTATATTTATATAAAAACTAGCTGACCCGGCAAACTTCGTGCCGCCAAAATTTGTTAATGTAATGAAAATGATAATTCCAAGCATGCATATGCATTTGCTAATATGTATGTGTAATTTTGTCAATTAAATTCTTTATTCAAAAGTCATATTAAATGCAATAGAAATAAATGACGTATATAGCAATGTTGATTTTTTTCGATCAAACGGCAATGATTTTGACGTTTCGGCCAACCTTCCGTTTTTCCACTAATGTGGTTTTCCATTGGGACCACCTGAAAACTTTTTCAGATCTCAGATTTTACGGTGGTCATGGAACGCGCAACGAAAAACTGAAAAAATATCGAGATCTGCAAAAAGTAATCCGAATTGAAAAAAAGATTGATTTTTGGTCCCAATGGAACGTGAAAAGTGACTTAGATCAAAAAAAAAGATTGATTTTTGGTCCCAATGGAAAACCACATAAGTTGACCATGCCATCCACATTTTTATTCTTACCCGCTAAAATTACTCGCTTACTCAACCATTCTTTATTTTTGTGGTTGTCATTGATGTTCAGGAATACTTTGTTGCTAAGCTCGTGAGACCGAATTTAAAAAATTCGAAGGAAATGAAATCAATCCGCTCAATTCGTTGATAGGAACACGGCCATTTCTAATAGCCAGCAATTGTTTCGACAAATCTTAGGCAGATGGATCGTTAAGCAATGCAACTCTCATGTTTGCTATCAGCTGATGTTTCTCACATAGCGCCACAGATTTGATAATTTGAGGAAAGCAAAATCGGATATCTTACGAACACTACATTCATTTGAACTAATGTATCTAATCCAAGCCAATAAGATTCAAAAGTTATATTAAATACAATAGTAATAAGAATAATATGATATATAAATATTCGTGTGAAAAAGCGTCAGGTTGACCGACACGTAAATCATTGCAATTTGATTGAAAAACATCAAAAAGATGTTAAATCAAAAGATTCAAAAGTTATATTAAATACAATAGTAATAACTAATAAGAACAACATTGTCGATGTTTTTCAATCAAATTGCAATGATTTACGTGTCGGTCAACCTGCCGCTTTTTCACTGAAGTGCTTTATGGTGCACAACATTTTTTGTTCTATTAGATATATGTATAGTACGTACACGTATATAACGGGAGGTTTGCCAACACGTGGCTTGCCACATACAATTGACCATGCAATGTCGTTTTCCTTGGGTCAAAAAAATAAGTCTTTTTTTTTTTATCTAAATTATTTTTCATGTTTCATTAGGCAAAAAATCAAATCGTTTATTCGATTCGGATCACTGTTTGCTGATATCGATATTTTTTCAGATTTACACCATTGCCCATCGCCATATGATAATCTTACATTGCTGCAGTACTTTCGCCATCGCAGTGTTCTTTGAAATGTTGCATGTTCATCCCCTTGCAGATTCAATGTCAACTTCAATGCTATTCGACCGCCTTCTAACAAAGTAGCCGGTATCCCAGAAGAGGCTAGGGCCAAAGCGATCTCAGATCTCGAACGAACATTTCAAAAAGTTACTTAATGTAACATAGTAAACATAATTTATTAGAACAAACTTTTTATTTATATTTAAAAAAAAAATTGTTTCAAAATTGTTGACAACAACAATTTGCTTGGAAAATAATTAAAATAATTGACAACAACAATTGCTTTTAAAATTAAAATTTTTTTTTGTTTGCTTTGTATTTGAAGTGTCACTACTCGATTTTATCCAGTTTCTTTTTTTTTCAAAGTGTATTTCCCCATAAAAAAAAATAAAAAATTTAGTGGTGGACCACCCTTAACATTTAGGGATATGAAAAATAGATGTTGTCCGATTCTCAACCCTAGCCCATATGCATACTAAATTTCAAGAAAATCGGTTGAGCCGTTTCGGAGGAGTTCAACAACGCACCCCGTGACACGATAATTTTATATATTAGAGATGACGAAAATAATTTTAGTCCGAAATATTTCTTACCACAGAACAATCAATTCATCACGTTTATTTCTATATACATAATACATACGCTGCATGAAAATTAAAGTTGAGTTTCTTTTTTCATTTCGTTTAAAACCAAGAGAAAAAAAAAATGACCAATGTGGCAACCGTGGGTGTAGGCTGTGTTATGGAGGTTGTTGTTATTATTATTAGGTACACAGTGTTGGATAAGGGATTTTGTTTTTTCGTTATAAATCAGAGACGAGACGCCACTGGTGTAGACATGTTTGATGATTTAAAATCGTCTTGTTAAGATAATACATATCAACATCTTACGATTTTTTTTTGACAAAGACATTAGAAAATGTCCAATTAGAAATCTATATAACAAACTTCACAAAAGGGCTGCACATCTTTAAAACTTTACTGCCTTAAGCCCAGTATTCTATTCGCTTCAAGTTGTAGGGAGCTTACTTCTCTCCACAGTACGTTTTAATGTTGTCGTTGAATTATTAATCCAGGATATAGATGGAACTGCCAAATTTATTTATGAGTATCAAATGGTTATTGTTTTGTTTTCGTTATTTATGAATTTATTATGTTTCCTTGCTACATATTTACCCGTTTTTTTCAAGTAATAAAACGAAACTGTTCAAGATATTAATTGAATTAATTGAATTCCGTCAAAAATGTATATTTACAAACTGGTAAAAGTACAGAAGGCGCAGTGGCGTAGTGATTAGTATGTGTTGGATTACTAAGGGAGTGGTCCCGAATCCCGCAATAACCTAAATTGCAACTTAGGGTTTTTTTTTTCACTGCGCCACCTCTCGCGAACGTCTCACAAACATCCAAGAGTACATATATCTGTCTGGGAAGAGCTTCTCAATTAGCCGTTTGAAGTCGACATAAAATTGTAGATCCCTTCCATTCGCCCCAAAAATGAAAAACTCACACAAAACGAATGATTGTGAGAAGCTAGGCCTAGGGTCCCTCCAGACTTGTTGCGCCAACTATTTATTTATTTATTTAAAAGTACATGAGTCACATTTCAGTATTTTTTTTACGAAAGTTCCCATAGCAAAAATCATAAATTACAATACAGACAGAACGAAATTATTCCAAGAAAGATTTTTGTAATCCATCAAGTGAAAGAAAAACGACTGTGATTAACCAGTTTCTGCTTTGAAAACAAAACAATTAAGTACATAATGTGGTGTTCTTATAGTTTGCGTACATATTAGTAATTTTGGATACAAATCTACAGTAACAACTTATTTAAAATTTACTCAAGGCAGCTACTCCATATACCTATTTTGTACTTAGGCTGTGTTTTAATTATTATAATTATACTAGCTGACCCGGCGAACTTCGTTCCGCCCAAATTCGTTAATAAAATTAATATAATAATTCCGAGCATGCACGTACTGCTTCATGGAATTCGGTCAATTCATTGGAATACGCGGAATCAATACATCTTCACCTTTAAATTTTCCTTTTAAAATCGTTGCTTCAATAAGATTGTTCATAACCTTTTTTACTGCTAATCTTGTTCCGTTGCACAATCGAGGCTGACTTATATTCCGAAGAAGAATAATTGGTACACCAACTTTCAATTGTAAATGATGAGACGCCAATCCAGGTAAATCCAACGAATTCAGAAATTCCGTCGGATAATTGACAGCGTCATATTGATTTGTGACCGTGTCTACTTCACCTTGTTTCCGTCACTGGAACTTCTTCGACGACGCATTTCAATATCGGAGCATTTCGCAATAAGTAAGTGTTCGTGCAAACTCGTGGCTTCGGCAAGTGTCGAAAAAATTGGTTAATGTTGTTGCAGGTGCCATAACCCTACTCACGAATGAGCAGAGTACCATGATTGTTACTCGCTCATTTTTCTTAACAACCCCTACGTGAAAACTCAAAACGCTGAAAAATCTCATTTTCCACGTCATCTCAATCACCCCTACAATTCAACATACTCACTCATACTAATGCAAGGATCCTGAAAATAATGGATTCAAACACCATCAAACAAATATCAAAGTATATATGTACTCCATTTCAAAATGTTACTACTTATGTAATGTAACATAGTAAACATAATTTAATAGAACAAAGTTATTAGGTAGGTAGGTACCTATATTTAAAACAAAAAATGTAAAACTGTTCGCAACAACAATTTGCTCGAAAAATTATTAAAATAATTGACAATAACAATTGGGGACGTTCGGATTCATAGTTTATGTAAAACGTCAACTAGATTCGTCGTGACTAGGAATCCGAACGCGTTGACTGAGCAACTTGAATTGTTTTTGTATTCTCGCGGTCAGCGTTGCCTTTTCAAATAGGATTTTCTTGACTAGATTTGTCGGCTTCCCCTCCATAAACGTCAACTGCAAAAACTAATCACGTGACCACTCTGGGCCAATCAAAACTGAAATACATCTAGTCAGACAGCCTTTCAACTTACTAAACTATGAATCCGAACGTCCCCAATTACTTTTAAAATAATTTTTTTTTTTTTTTTGTATTTGAAGTGTCACTACTCGATTTCTATCCAGATTTATTTTTTATTTTTTAAAGTGCATTTCCCCATACAAACTTTCATAACCTCTTTCATCCCCCCAAAGTCTTGTTTTCGTGACAAAACTTCACAAAAATCATATATAGACCAATAGCAAATATGTGGGAAAATTTGGTTCAAATCGGTAAATGCGTTAAGGCGTGAATCGGCGACAAACGAACACAATTTTAAGGCTTTCTTTTTATATATAAAGAAGATAGATTACATATTTTTCGACGCAATTGACACACTTCCTTAAATGCGAAGAGTTTGATTTAAAGCGCCACTCATCGCTGTTTGAATAAATTACAAAGTGGCAGTCTAGATTATTTATTTCTAAATAATGTATGTTCCCGTACTTTTTTCACTGAAATTTGTGTAGAGCGATTTAGTAATGTCTTTTTCCACTGGGACAGAAAAAGTCTTTCTGCTCTCGAAATCAGCTGGCTGTCAGAATTTACGTTCTATTGGCCGCAAAAAAAGACACTTTTTTAAGAGTCAGAGCAATTTTACGAATCTCGATATCTGAGCGAGATTTACACCTATTTACATTAACACTAAAGCATTTGAGAGTTGTCAAACTTTAAAGTGTGCTATTAATTACGTTTTTAGACTACAAGTCTGTGAAAAATAGAGAAAAATTTACATTTGGCCGCTGCAATAGATGTCAACATAAATTGAATGGATTTTTATAAATACAAATCTGACAGCTGACTTTTAAAACACGCAACACCACAAATGCAAAGGAAGAAAAATCTCGTTTTATGTTCCATTGGGCACGAAAAAATCTGAAATCTGAGAGCAAAATCTGAAAATCCCAATGGAAAACGACATAAGCTTCTCTGCAACAAGTAAAATTGCAGTCGAAGATTTGTAAAAAGTCATTTCTATTTTTGTTTAGTTTTAAGAACCGTTGGCAACCTTTACGGCCGTATTATCTGCTCGATTGAAAGAGTTGTTTAATTTAGACCAAAGGTCTTTTATGGCTTAAAACCACGGTCGAAATTAAATCGCTTTTCAAATCGATTAACCTACAAGGACGGTGATGAAATTTCCAATCGTTTACCAACACGGATTTCTTCAGCTTTCTCATGCCATGACCAAAACTTTTCCTTTAACTGACTCTAATCTCTAATGCGACATTAAAGAACAATGGTTAATGGTTAAAATTAATTTAATCACTTTGCATCAAAAATCGCAATCATAAGTAGTGTATTTATTTTATTTACATTTAAATTTATATGCCCAACTGCCTTCTCTCTGATGTATCGTTTTGTTTTTCCTTTTGTTCCTATTATAAATTTCTTTAGAAAAATTTGCAAAAATATGTTCTTCCAACTACTTAAGAGCTGTTCAACTTTTCTTACACCTTACACCTACGGTAAAAAAATATTGCAAAATGTTTCCTTATACAAAAATGATAAATTAAATTATTAAAGATACAAAAGAACATTTTAGAATTAAGATCATCAGCGCTAAATGATTGGATCAGAATTGTCTTTTTGTCCAACAAAGTAATAATAACTAATGAATTATAATATAATTATTTTTTATTTAAAAATAAAGCGTTTCTTTTATTTCTGAAACCTGTGTGTAAGAGGGCATTTCGCATTGCAACGGAGTCGTAAGTATGAAATAAATATTCGAAAGCTGTAATCGCAAATCGCCGTATTTACATTCCAGAGGCTCTCACCTCCCACCGTCACAATAACAATCACCGTATAGCCGTCAACGTTTGAATTGGCGAAAGAGCTCGAGCAAAATATAATTATAAAATATATATATAGGTATATATTTATGTAAGTAAGTATTCCCATGCAACAACAACGACACCTAAATGTTCCTTTGTGCCTATCAGGTTTTCTTATCGGATTTCCTTATTGAGACCTCATCGCGTATGCTTGCTTCCTTCCTTATTTAGGTCGAGGTGGCGATCGCCTTCTTTGGGGTGGGAAGCGAATAAAAAAATATTGTATTGAAACTATTTATCGGTGAGCGGTCCCCGCCACTTTGCTGGCAAATCTTCAACATGCTCGTCAAACGAAATGAATAATTAACGAATCCAGCCCGCCGCGCCACTCATATTAACTACACCCATGTGTACTCACAAAGCGAGCTAGCTGCGTGCTGACAGACATCAAATGTAATTATGATAAAAATAATAATATTTATTGATATTTTGATTCGAAATCGGAATCGATGTCATTCCTTCCGTTCTTCAGTGGCTTCCTCCACAATGCGTGCACACACTATATACACCCGAGTGTTAGTTTGACGAAACTGCGGAACTTCCTAATTTGGTGGGCGACGATAGCCACACGGCTACGGCTAGATAATAGTGTTACTTCACATTTCACAATGCCGTGGGTTGTGCACGTCATGTTTAAAAATGCGTAAGCTGAGTGTCATATAAATATTAATTCTTTGACTGATTTATAAACCAGTAGGTATATGCGTTCAGGTTCAGGTTAATAGGGTCACTAGATAGCCGCAGCTGTGCTGCCTCAAGAGGGTGTAGTTACTACTTAACTTTTCTTTATTTTGTCTTGACCAAACTGACTAGCAAATAAGTTGTAACTAATTACGGCTCAGTGACCATATTAACTTGAAATTGAACGCATTACCCTATACTTTATCATTTCTTAAAGAAAAAAAGTGAAACTGAAATCGATATACCCATCTATGAAAAATGAAAAACCTGAAACCTGAGAATAAATTTGAAAATCCGAATTAAAAATTGCAGTACAGTTACCCTGCAGCTAACCTCATCGTTTCGGCTAAACTCAACATTTCAGCCCAAATGACCAGCATTTCGCCATATCTTTTCCAAATGTTGAATTCCAGCGAAATGTTGAATTTTGTCGCTGCATTTGTAAGTTTGTAAAATTGAACAAACCTCTTTACAAATTCCGCACTTTATTTTATGACCTTTCAGCCCGCTGACAAAAAAAAAAAGCATGTCTGCCGGACGTGTCTTCCATTAGAAGATCCTTCGCCAGAATGGATACACCGTATTACTTGCTTCGTAAAGTGACGAGCTACTTCAATAACAGGAAGTTGAGATACAACACAGATGAAGTTGTAAAATACTACAACGTCACTTCCGGAGTTCCGCAGGGATCAGTCTTAGGACCCTTATTATGGAACATCATGTAAGGGAATTATGCTAAAGATGACATACCCGATAAGATGACAAACTTGCAATTACTCTTTAACCATAAGCGCCACAGTTCTGCCCCAAATGTCTAGACATGCAGTTTTACGATGTTAGTTACGCCCACAGTAATTCGGCAGCTAGTTAACAACGTGCTTTAAATGATCACGAAATCAAGAATTTTGTGCGTGAATTATTTTTTTTTTTTTGTATTGAGTGTTAGCTCCAAAATTTCTGACCGTCCAAGATCGCAAGCTATGTCATCTATAGTAGTAGTATCTTATGTTAATTGTGTATCTTTTCTTTGTAGTATGCCAAATAACTAAAAAAGAACCTCAATCATGCGTACTTGGTCAAAAGACCAATGAAATTGCCGTCGTGAGAGTAGGTAAACACATTCACACAGTTGAATCCGTTACTTACTTACTTACTTACTTACTTAAGGTGGCGCTACAGTCCGGGGTGGACCTGGGCCTCAACCAATACGCCTCTCCAGTTAGCGCGATCTTTGGCTAACTGCCTCCAGTTGCGCACTCCAAGTTGTTTGAGGTCCCCTTCCACTTGCGCGCGCCACCTAAGGTTGTCCCTCCGGGTTGGAATCGAAGACTCTCCGGGCCGGAGCGTTGGTGTCCATTCGCTCTACATGTCCTAACCATCTTAGACGACTAATGCGTACTTTTCTGACCAGGTCGATGTCGCTGTACAGCTCGTAGAGTTCGCTGTTAAATCTTCTCCAAATCCCGTCAACGCAAACGGGACCAAAAATCACTCGAAGAATTTTGCGTTCGAAGTGACCAAGAAACAGCGGTTGGCAAGAGTGAACTTCCCTTGATTTCTGAGGTGATGTCAGTTAATAGCGGATCCGAGGTAGACAAAGTCCCGAACTACCTCAAAGTTATAGCTGTCTATCGTGACGTTCTGTCCGATTCGTCGATGTTGTGTGTCCCTTCTTGTTGACAGCTTCTGTACTAATACTAGCAAACGCTCCAGTAACAGCTCGCTGTGTTCTGCCAACAATGTTACAAACGCAGAAATTGCCCGGATAAAGGATTGGCTACTAGTATCTATGAAGTTTTCGCATAGGTACTTGGCGCAACAAAAAAAAAAAAACAAAAAAAAGTTACTGTTGTCCAAGAAATTTGTTGACATTGCTGCCTGCCAGGCGGTTTTAAACATACAGCCCTATTGCGAAGATCAACTATCAATCGGTTGACGATTGACAAATTTATCAATTAAAATTGATGTTGGTATTGCGAAAAACAATTGATAAAAATATAAACTATTGTGAACATAACTTTGACAGTTCTAAAATATTTGATCTGAAGAGTGATTGTTACGATTTTTGCAAACAATTTAATTAAGCAATAATTACCATGTCATTGGTGGAATTATTTTTTGATGATGACCAAGACGAGACAGAGTACGCGGAATTGGCTGCTATACGGAGGAGTTTGCGAGTCGCATTAATCCTTTGGAACTGGAAAACCGAAGGTAGCTAATTTCATTTCCAAGGAATGCTTTTGAGGTGCATTCGTTGATTTTTTGGAAGATATTGGACCCAAACTTAAACCGATTAATTATAGCTCTGCTTGGTCTTGCGCAGTCAACAGCAACAGTTTCCTTTATTCTAAGTGAACTGCTAAACGCGTTATGGAAAATTAATTGTACCCAAATTTTCTTCATTACACATATAGGTACCTACATATATTATATATCTTATCTATATTATATCTACTATATATCTAGCCCTTAAAAAATAACAACAATAACAATTAAAAACGTTGACGTTCAACATTTTCTTTCAAGAATCGTCCTTATCAACACCGAAATTGCGATTGATAGAAAAATTGACAACTACCAATAAAATTGTTCAAGATTGACATTCACAATACCGATTTGTCAACCGACAATTGCTGCACGTTCACTGTCGATCAACACTTAATTGATAAATTGATCTTCGCAATACCATTTAAAGAAATTTATTGATAAGTATCAACTATCAATTGATAGTTGATCTTCGCAATAGGGCTGATAATCTAAGCGGAACAACATATAAGTCATTTTACATTTTATCAAAAGCTAGAAGACATAAATCAATCCGGTTTTTAGTGTTCAATTAAGAAACACTACCCAAGTAGAAATTGATGGTTATAGTGGAGGCGCTGATCCTACATTTCGGAATGTTTCCGTAACAGTAACAGTGTGTATAGGCTCTCAATGTGCGTACTGTTTCCACTGCAGGGTGTAACGCTGACCAAAGTGGGGAATCAATTTTACCTCTTTAAATTACTATTTCGGGAAACACACATAATGGTATTTCGGCTATGCTTTGTAACCAAAGTGTGACCGAATCTTAGTAAGCTGTCAAATTTTTTTTTTGTATGTTGCTTCACATGAAAAAGAAAATGTGAAATAGAAATACTGCGATAGCAATATAAAACGTGCACACATAACCTATCCTCTTTAATGGGGTTGCTAAAATACCTAAACGATCATATGTCATGAAAATGGTAAAGCAGGTAATATTATGAGAATTTGATAATTATTGCATTTCTTCGTACCAGAATGCTAAATATTCAAACGAAAATCAGTTTCACCACAAATATCAATAAGTTGTAGTGGCAAAAACTCACGCGCTCAAGAAATATTGAGTATTTAAGAAATTAATTTTATTTCGAAGCTAGGTACTTTCATTTTTCCATGGACTATTTTTTTTTTTTTTTGACAATGAATCCCAATTAGAATCAGAAAGCGACCACTTGCCTGCCATTTGCATTTCTTTAGGAGGGAGCACAGGGTGCATGCACATACATTGAGGAAACTTTTTTTTTTGCGTTTATTATTATTAAATCGTAATATTTAAATGATTCATTCTTTTGAATTCTACCTTTTAAAGTATATGAGAACATGCACAAAAGTTTGGGGGGAATAATAAGAAACGGATTTGCAAATTTTAAAATATTTTCGCTTCTAATTTTTGTACTGCTATTCTGGTTTGCTAAGACCGACATAACAACGTTTGTTATCCATATATGGGAATATTTTCTTACAAAACCCACCCTCATACACATTCACTTGGTTGGGTTTAATTTTATTGTACTAAATCGCTGCAGAAGGTTATGATATTTCTACCATTATTTCATTTTATATACGTATAACATGCTATTTATTCAAAAATATTGGTACCATTTGATATAATGTGAATGATAGAAGTTAGAATATTGTTTTTTTTTTTTTTAACTTTTTCAAATCAAATATAATTATTTTATTATCTCGCACTTCATTAATTGTTTCCAATTCAATCTGCTGGAGTTAATGTGTAGTGAAATCAAAAAGCATTCTCATTTTTCTCATACAATACTATTGAAACGTCGGAAAGCAGCGCAGCGCACAAACTAGATGTACAATGAAAAGTTTATTCGATGTTGCACTACAACGGCAAACAATTTTCAATACACCTTTTAAAATAAAAAATAATTCTTTAGGAGGAAAACTCATGAAAAGATATACGTATTCCAAAATAATGAAGTCTCTAAATTACATATTTCCATTCTTTTTAGATAGATTCATTGTTCGTCATAAAACCATTCACGGTGTTTTTTTTCCATGCCACCCTATATTCCCTTTTACGCTTGATGCGCCATAGTTATAGAATTATCTGTGCACGCCTGGTTGGTATGGTAACAATCAGTGGTCACAATTTCGACTGTGCGCAGTCGATTTGCGTAGCTGTTAAGTGGTAACATTAAATAGTAACCTCACAGTTTTTGTGTGTTTGAAATGTTACAGTAAAGGACATTTGTATCTTTGAGACACGTAATGGTCACAAAAATGTCAAATCGTAACCATCTTATTGGAATGGAGTTAAGCGACACAAAACCGAGTCGAATATACCGTTTGGTGACTATAGTTTAAAGTAAATGTGGATAAGAGTCAAAAATTTCTTCTTGGGATAGGGGCAGTTAATACTGCAAACAAAATTAGTGTCTTTGTTCACAATTTGGAAAAAATCAGCATTCAACAATATTTTTATTTTTCTCCTTAAATTTCAAGTTTGAAAGTCTTTTCTTCAAAAACTATTAACTAGAATAACTTGGTTTGAAAATAATATGAAAGAACAAGCTCCTGCCTTTCAAAAATGGTAAACTACTTTATTGTAAGCGTTACCGTTGTTTTTGGAATAGATTTTCTCTCCCTTTAAGTGTTTTTTTTTTTAATTACCCCTCCCGCCCAAACCGTGCCTCGAATCTTATTTTCTCAATAACAACCCATGTCCGCCATCAAAATCCGCGAACTAAATGCCGCTGGTTTCAACGTCGGTCATCCAAAAAGCAAAACACTATCGCGTGGAGCTCCAATTAAACATTCTAAATGCAAATGCGAAAGTCAAACAGTCAGAAAGGGGCCATTGACGAGGCGATGAGAGAACCCAAATGTCCTTACAAATCCCTTCCGCAGTTCATGACTTTTCTCTTTTTAATTAAACAAATAATGTGTTTCGTTGTGCGATTATGTATAATCCCCAGCTACAAACACACAGACACACAGTGTCTCGTTGACGTTTGCAATATTTCGCTGTTCCGACAAGTCCTGCCAACCCCAACAATTAACTAGGTATACGAATTCCTGTTTCTAGTAAAAGCATAGACGTACGCGGTACCTACACATACAAAAAGGCACTAGAATGCATGCTTCAAATGAAAGTCGGTGGGCAATTAATTAAGCTGGTGCTAGTCACAGCTTAAGTGGGTACAGAAGAGTGATTTTGTGTGTGCACAAGTATTTGCCGACGCGACGGACGACTGTATTGTTGCTGGCTTCTTTGCTCTTCTGAAATGGATTAGCTGTCAAGATGTCCTTGAAATTGTTGTACATCGAATGGGATAAAATATCCTATTTGGGTATTGTGTATGTGTTATCTTGTCCATGCTAAGCCTGTCGATGAATGTCAAACAATAAAGTAGAGGTGACAATACAAGGAATTCTCTTCCAAATACTTTATGTATTTGTCCTTGTTTACATCGTGAGGCGCGAATTTAATGCTTTAATGTCGTTAAGGGGTGTTGAGCAGTAGTTCAAAATTCATCCATTAGTCCAAGTGATATATGGGCCTATAAAGCGAACCCCGATATGGTCGTAAATTGTTTAACAGCCTTGGAAGATTATCTGCTAAACACCCCGACAGAAAAGGAGAATAAGTCTTGCAAGTTTTAGGGGTGAATTTGCTTGGTGACATACGGCAATTTATTTGCAATAATTGTAGATATATGTGGCGACTTGTGTGAATAGTTGTCGAGTGTTCATCAAAAAACTATTCAATCCGCACAAGCACCCACTGTATATCAACTCAATGGGGAATTGTTCATCGAATTTCAGAAATCGTCTTCCACTAAATCAAAAATTACTTTATTGCACAATGTATTATAATAGGTACTAGGAATATGAAAATTTGCATCAATATACAATCGTATGTCGTCCATTAAGCGTGTGTTAGATTGTCAGCATTGTGGTCGCCATCAATTTGAATACGCTCGTCAGCACTTTCATTTGACATCGTCGCCACCAGCATCCGTACTACTGGTAGTGCCATCAACGTTCCCATTACCACCGTCGTTGTGCTCATCATTTTGGCTATCGTTTTGATCGTTGTCTTCAACCTTGCAACCATCGCCATCAGCATCACCATTGCCAGAAGCACTACCACCACCACCACCGCCGCCGCCCTTCCCTGTCAGGGTTGCGATGTTGTCGATTCGCTGCTGTATGTACTGCTGACGTCTGACTTCTGCCTTGGCCAGCTTCTCTTCCAAGTGCTCGATGGTTGTTGGTGGCACAGCTGTTGCCGCTTGTTCGACCAACTTTTGCAGTCGCTTCGGAGGGTGCTTTTTGATTAGGCTATCACTTCCATCGTCGTTGTCGTTGTCAACGTCATCCAATGGTATTTCGAAAGCCTCCGCAGGTGCTGTCAGAAGTTATAGTTAGAAGGTGTATAGCCCACCCACCGCCATTCATGTCATCGTGTGTCCATATATATACGACACACATGTATGAAATGACACAACGCAGCACACCATTCCGTTACAGGAAGCAGAACAAAAAAATAGAGAAGAGAAGAAAAAAATAGCCGATTGTTCCGGGATGAATGGAAATGAAAAGCAATAAAAAGAGGGTTAAATAAATTTCACACTTTCATCTTGTTGTATACACACAAATCGATATTTACGGTACTTAGCCGATAGCTCATTGTCAGCGGAAGTTGCTGTAGGGTTGGAGTTGTCCAGCGCCTTGTCAGGGCCAGCGTTGCCCGGAAGGCCACCACTCTGCGATGATGCGCAGCCCATCATTCGAGTCCAACGTTATCGGTAAGGTGTAAAGCTGTAATCAAATATCCGCTCGTTTATCCCAACCGATGACATTATCCCCTCATAATGCGGGACGACAGCTGCCGTGCCAAGTTGAAGGAAATCTCAATCCCGGCAGTTTCCTTTTCTACGCGAAAATACTCCGAGCAAACGATGGCCTACTTCTTCAATCTATGACTCGTAGAATCGAGACGGGAAATTCCCTTAGCAAGATGTTACGTATTCGCGCAATGAATATACCCTCACAGGATGTAGCACTTTAGATCAGTTATGAGTTTTGATTTTTAATTTCCGCTATCCCATTCACTGAGCGAGTAACGAAGCCGTACAGTTCCCATGTTAAACTAAAGTTGCAAGCACAAAAGAACTGCGGAAGGACTGCTTCTACTCTGATGTTTACATTCATTGCCTGCGCCAGTGCCTTTCTGGCCATAAATAAAAAACGACATGTCCGTCAATTTATCCACCCGCTCGCATGCACCGGTCGCATACATGAAAGTATAGCTGCCTCATTCCCTTGAACTACCCGATTATTTATTCGAATCCATCAATTCAGCGAATAAACGGGTAGTGGCCACACCAACACCCTGGAAGCACAATATTGTGTTGTTCATGGATGACCGCCACATCCGCTTTGAATGCACGATTAAAACTGGTGGGCGGATGCGGGGGACGAAGGTTTTAATACATATGTCCTGCGTGGCTCTTATCCTGTGCGCTGTGCCGCGATGTGTTCTTTCGAAACGCTAATAGCAGAGGAGGTCGACGCCGCCGTTCGTATAGATACATAGTAATTTTGTGTTATGCATAATAGACAAATTATTTCGCGTCCATGTATCTCTATGGGTATGTTGTATGTATGTACGATGTACTCGACACTCGTATGCCTGGGGGGGGGGGGGTTTATTATGATTGCAGATACTAACTTAACGTTATCCGATGGCAATTCAGAATTTTTACTCTTTTTTTTTTTTTGTTGCCTTCCTTCCAACGAGTATTTCCATGGAAGGATATGTGAAATGTGACCTGCGGCAAGGTCACACACAGCATTGACTGCCAACGAACTACTGTTACGTTAAAATGAAAACATGTGACAAAGAGTAGGTACTTACAGTTTATTTGTTTGGTTTAATGTTTTTACTACATCGAAACCAATTTGTTTGCTCGAGCTACCGCATTGGTATTCGGGTGGGTATTTAGGGTGGGTAGAGAACAGAAGATAGCAATCCATCGGAATAATATTATCGACATTTTGTTAAGTTCTTTTAGTAGGTGCAGGGAAATAAGTCCCCGGGAACTAAGTGCACTGAGGGACTTAGGTCCCACTTAGTGGGAAGTAAAACCACTTTCTCGAAGTGGACTTAGTTCCCATGTAAGGTGGGAACTATGTTCACTTTCTTATGGGAACTTAGTACACATTCAAAAATAAGAAGAGGGAACTAACTTCCAACATTTAGAATTGGATACACTTTTGTTTAAATAATCACGGCGATTTTTCTTTGACTATTTTCAGAGTTGAATTTTTTAAGTTTTATTCTGTATGACAAAATACTCTATTCGAAATTCAGTTAGCAAGACTCTGAAAATAACCAAAGAAAAATTGCGGTGATTTTTTGCGCAGGGACATAAGTCCACGAGACTAAATTCACGAGAATTTTTTACTTTTATTTTCTCAAATTTTCGAAGCTAAAACAAAAAAGTTGTTTAAGAAAATAAATTGGCATTTTTAGCCTTCGAAAATTTGAGAAAATAAAAGTAAAAAAGTCGCACGACCGGTCATGGTGAGCGTCGATTTTTCTTTGATTACTTTCAGAGTCCTGCAAACCGAATTTCGTTTTTAAAATGTCTTACATATATTGCTCTGCCTAAGTTAAAATTTAATTTCTCTTTAGTTAATAAAAATTGCAAAGTACCAACTTGACGCTTTAACTTAACTTTGTTCTTAGTCGACAGTGAGAATTTACTTCACATTAAAAGGGAAATAAGACCACTCAGAGTTTTCGGAATTTATTTCCCACCTTACATGGGAACTAAGTCCACTTCACGAAAGTGGTTTTATTCCCCATTAGGTGGGAACTAAGTCCCTCAGTGAACTTAGTTCCTGGGGACTTATTTCCCTGCACCCTTTTAGTATACGTTTAGTTCAGACAGACAGTGCGCCGTACAAATAACAAACTTTAATCTTGACATTAAACTTCCGGAAACTCACAATCTATAGAAAATGAAGCCACTGTGAACTAATAAAATTTAGAGTCGAAACTAACAATTTGTATTGGTATAAGGCCAAGTATCAGGCAAGTTTCGTTTCCTGATCCCTATCAGTGCTGTCGAAATGGATACTATAGTATCATTTGGATACTCCCGCAGGGCTCTGGATACTGGGATACCAAACACTCTTAAATGATACCCTTGCTTTTACAATCTATTAAGTAGAATAATTTTGTAAAAAATGCAATTTCTTCAAATCCCTATTTAACGAATAAAGTGCAAATCTCTAGGTCTGTCAAATAATTTCATTTTATAATTATTTATTGGCCTTTTTCATTGAAGATCCGAGAGAATTGCACCCGAAATTCGTTGGAACACCTTTACCGTTTTCATAAATAGGTCAAATCAATTTATTTCAATTAATGTTTATATTCGCACGCTTAATTACATAATTTTCGGATCACATCGTGCAAATTTGGTATGTCCCGGACACTTTTGTCGTATTCGGAGAGTTTCTTCTTTTGTAGACTTTAAATTTCCAAAAGTAGAGCATCTTTTTCCATCAGAAAAGCTGACAAACAAAGAAGAACGTCTTTTGTGCACTGTAGGCTGGCGTCATTAGCACGAAAAGTAAAGTCTAAGGTATAAGGGAGCTTCCATACACGGGGTGGAATAAAACGCCTTAGACAAACAAAACTGTTTTTCTGTATGTTTCTGAAATTTAAATACGCGCGGCCACACTGAATAAGGCTAAACAAAGCAAGAAAACAAAATAAGACGTTTTGTTCCATCCGGTGTGGAAGTTCCCTAAAACTCGAACAACAGGACCGTGCGCAAGTGAAAACTTTATTCAACTCGGCATAAGGAACTGGAGGCAGTACTCAGTGATGCCAAATCGTGGGTAATTACCCATTTCGTGGGCATTTTGCATATAAAAATAAGCCGAAAGGGCGAAAAGTTCATTATTATATATTTCTAAACAAAATAAAGGGCATTTCAAATACAGAATCTGAAGAAAAATCGATTTCAATATCGTGGCGGCTTTTGTAATAACGGCATGAACAAAAAGAGTGTTTTTGACAACACCCGAGCAATTAGATCGTTCTGGTAAGGGAACCAGTAAATTAACAGGATGCAAATCGGAAACTCAAATGGTTTGCCCAAAGTGTAAGGTAAATTTTTTTTGGTGGGCAAAATCGTCACCTCCACGCAGGAGCAGGAGAAAAGATACGCTCTGAAGATCCACCCACCCACACGATCTACACGTCATGCACACAGGCCTCACAAGCCGGTCATGAAAGGGAAAATTCATTGTGATGAAAAATGCAAATTATGCCTCGGATGACCAAACCAATTATGTTGACCAAATTTTCACTTTACGCCAGATCCTGGAGAAAACCCAAGAATATAACATCGACACCCACCACCTTCGTCGATTTTAAAGCAGCCTATGACAGTGTTAATAGAGTTGAACTGTATCGCGCTATGTCTAACTTTAGAATCCCTGCTAAACTGATACGCCTTATCAGAATGTCGTTGGAGAATGCTCGATGTTCTGTCAAAGTTGGAAGAGACTCTACTGAAACCTTCGAAACCACCAGAGGGCTTGGACAAGGCGGAGCACTCTCATGCAGCTGTTTTAAAATTGTGCTTGAAAATGTAATACGGAGCACCCATGCCAGTACATCTGGCACCATTTTCAATAAATCGACAACAATTACTTGGGTTTGCAGACGACATTGATGTGATAGGAAGAACGAAGCGAGCAGTAACCGGTGCATTCACTACCATGGAGTCAGCAGCAAGCAGAATGGGATGAAAATAAATGAGGACAGGACGAAGTATATGCTCCCATCAACAAAAGTCCAATCCCACCATCGACTTGGTCAAAATGTGACCGTTGATAGGTATAACTACGATGTAGTCAGTGAATTTGTCTATCTAGGTACTGGTGTAAACTCAGGCAACAACATCAGCGATGAAATCAAACGCAGACTAACTCTTGCAAATCGCTGTTTCTTTGGGCTGAATAAGCAATTGAGGAATAGAGCCCTATCGAGAAGAACCAAGGAGACGTTGTATAAAACACTCATCATCCCGGTCCTGCTATATGGTGCCGAAGCGTAGACCCTCTCCCAAACGGATGAAAAGTCACTTGGATGGAGTCTACGAGAGAAAAGTTCTGCGTACGATTTACCTGTCTGCGTAAACCAAGAAGACAATATTTGGCGAAAAAGATACAACGACGAACTATACGTGCTGTACAGCGACATGAGCTTAGCCAAAAAAATTCGAATTCAACGACTAAGATGGCTGGGTCATGTAGAGCGAATGGACATCAATGCTCCAGCTCGAAAAGTCTTCAACGCCAAACCAGAGGGAGTCAGAAGCCAAGGTAGACCTCATCTTCGATGGAGCGACCAGGTGGAGGAAGACCTCCGACAACTTGGAGTGCGAAATTGGAGACGGCAGGCTAGAGATCGAGCAGGCTGGAGGGGTATATTGAGCAGGGCCTAGGAGCACCACGCTCTAGTTGAGTCAACAAAAGTAAGTAAGTAAGTAAGGTAAATTTGTGCCTATCAGCGACAAAAAAAAAAAAATTAACTTTAACATAACAAAACATTTCTTCTTTCTTAAATCGAATCTACTATGCTAATATTTCAACCTTTGTATCACTTACAGCAATAAAACAAATATACGAAAATTAAATAAAGAAAACATTATCTCCTTTGTACTCGTGTACTGGCCTACCAGCCTTTTGGCGGCCTACCTATTTTCTTAACTGCAACTCATACCAGATCTTAGTTTCGACTTTATTTTCGTGGTCTTGATATTGAAATCACTTAAGCTTAATTTATTCATAGAAAACAAAAATTGTCCTCCTAGAGGGTAGCAAATTAAACTCACTCTTAACTTGTTTACTTATATTGTTCTTTTGTAACACATGCGTTCTCTATCTACATTCTATACACGGAAAGAAGTTTAAGATCAGTTCAAGAAAAATAAGCGCCGAATAACGAAAAGTTTGTCTCATTTTAGAGCTTAGCTCAGGATTTACTAATTCACGACTTTTTATTCGCAATTCTAGAAATTGTACGAAGTGAAGATATTGACCCTCAAAAGTCGTGAATCAACACTTCTCAGTGTCAACATACATATTGCCATAACCGATCGCAATTTGACACAAATAGTTATCAATTTGATATTACTGTGGTTGTGAAATTACCACTTTCCTGTTGCAATTACGATAAATTGCAACAGGGGTTGATTTACTACTTCAGTAGTTGCAATTTACGAATTCTTAATTGTAAATTGCAATTTGAGATTTTAAAGTGGTGTTTGAGGAATTGACCTATTGAAGTAGTGAATTGCGCCAAAAATGTCGCAAATCACAACAAATAAAGAAGTTCGAATTAATACTTCTAATCGTAATATTAAAAAAACTTAATTTGATATTTTTCGCCGTTTTCAATGTCGAATTACGAATTTTTGTATCAATTCAAGACAAAATCGTTGTGATTTGCGAAAAATATATAATTCGTGATTTGCAACTCAAAATTTTTCAATTGCTGACTATATTTCCGTGATATACATAAAAATAAGTTGTATTGTGTTTGTCGCCAATGTTCTCTGTAATGCGTGAACCGATTTTGATTCTGGAATACCATGGTTTGTAAGTATATACGGTCTTTGTAGGTGTATTGGTTCATGAGATACAGGTACGATTCTTAATGTTTTTTTTTTTTTTTTTTTTTGTATCATCGGTGCCACTCCCCTTTGTCCAATTTTGACTAATCTTTACAGTTATACTCCTGTGTGGTCTTCGAAATATAATATTTTGAATGCATTTTTTGTATGGGAGGTTCTACGCCCCTATAACTCATGAACCAATACACCTACAAAGACCGTTAGTTAACATTTACACACAATCTTAGGTATTGGATGAGGAATATTCCTGTGAATATTGGTCAAAATTGGAGAAAGGGGCGTGGCACCGCCCATACAAACAAAAATTAAAATTTTTTTCTTAAGCCCACGATATTTTTCTCCACCCTGTGGTTTTACTTTCTCCCAAAATAATGACAGGTCAATTAGGTTGTGTTGTTGGCAGTTGCCAGTTGCGGCTTGCAACACGGCACTGCCAGGTTAGCGACTTTCTCAACTCTACTGTTTTTCATTTACTTATGTTCTAAAGGGCAGAGAAAAAAAAAACGCAAGAAGCATTTGATCATCATCGATGATCCCAAAATCAAACGTACAACATACATACGCAATGTGAGTAGGTACAGTTTTATTTTATTCGGAGAACCATAATTTACCAACACACATGGCAAAAGCCTCAAGATTTCTTTAAAATCCTATAGAGTTATATCGGTCGCCCACTTATATTTATTACTCATGGGGAGGTTTTTGTGACATTGTTCCCCTGTCGCCAGCTTTTGTACCTACTCAATTCAGCAAACAAAAATGTTAAACAAATTTCAAATCTAGTTAACGACCACCCAGATAATAGCAAGAGCAAGAAACCCGCCATCATCCGCCAACCGCCAACGACACAAGATACATTTCATTCGTACAAGATAATGTGTACTTTTTACGATCAAAACAAAAATTATCCTTATGCCACGCATCCACACACTCCCCATCGCTGGGAGGTAATTTAATTTGCATTACCGACCAACACACATTGATTCACTTATACGCAAACATAAATTCTAAACATCTCCACGCTCCACCGACCGCAGCGCAGCATCGAAGCTGTGCTCGTTTCGCATTTTCTGTTTGAGTTTCAGTTTCTCTCGATAAAAGAAAGGGGATGAACGAAGCTGTGCATTGGGGCATTGGCGGGCTTAGCCTTAGATACCCTCTAACAGCTGAAGATAGCGCACTCGAGCGTTAGCAAGTACATACACAGCCATTATAATAATTCGATTTATAATGTTAAATATGAAAATCCATAGCCGCAGCGAAATTGGAACGAAATGCATGATGGGGACAGAACAAAGTTGCGCGGTGCCTTCCTTAAGCTCGTGCGAAAACCAATCGCAATATTTTTCCAAGTACGTGATACGTGCCATGAACGTGCCCATGACCAAGTCCGGGAGGTTGACTGCCTTTGCGTGTCATCAAAGTTGACACAGCGGGCGATAGGTTATTGCCCAAGCAGGGTAGTATTTAAATAAAAACACGTGAAAACACCTAGCACAGTCACCCAGGACAGGTATATTGTCATATATGTATGTGGAACGATGTGCTATTTTCGTTATTGATTTACGTCCTATCATAAGTTTTGACTATGATAACATCAGCAGTCAGCATTTCGTTCGTGTTGCGGATAACTATGGAGAGGATTAGGCTGTATAGAGTATAGATTGGGACTCTTGGCTTGGCTGGAAATGAAATGTCACGCGAAGGGTAGTTTGCCTATAGCCGGTCATTGACTGAGTGGCAAATTGTTCATCGATTTCCTGGCACACGGGGGTGGTATATCGTTTCACACAGTGTATGTAAAATATCCACACAAAACGAGTCCCCCTGGCTGACATCATCCCCTTTGTCCGAAATTACAACGATCAATTGCGACTAATGATTCGAGTGGGATTGTTTCAAGTGAGCGGCCATTGGGAGATTGTTAGAAAGATACATCCAAAAAATTTCAGAAATGTCGAGATTTAATTTGAGGAAAGTGGAATATCGAACAAATTCATTTAAAAGAAAGCTTTTATCGGCCTATAACAAGCTCTCATTTCGCATGACTTCGTTTAGACTCCGAAATCGCTGTTAAGTCGCAGTGGCAATCTATTTCCCCCTTCCCCTGAATGTGCCAGGTGCGAAAATAAGTACGAGTTGTCAGACTTATTTTAGCAATATAAAAGCATAACTGATTAATCGATATAAATATTTTTTTCTTTTTTCCAAAACCTTACAAAGTGTCAATTCCTCCTACCATGAAGGAGGATTTGCCATCTGCCTAAGGGGGAATATTTTGTACTGAACTTCCTGTTTGTTTTTGTTTTTTTTTTATGTATGAATACTTAAGTGGTAGGTATACGTTTAATATCGGATTTTCGGGCAGCACTGCTTATCGACTCCGTTTTGTTTTGAATGTCTCTAATCTCTAATGGCATTCTCAACACTTGTTTCATCGAAGGTGCACTACATTGCACTTTCAATGTCGGAAGCTAAGTAATTAAAATATTACAATTTGATGAAATGGGCAGAAAGAAACAAAAGACGCGTCCACTTCGCTTATCTCCTAGACCACAGTGATTGTTTATTTATCACTCAAACCAATCTTTACTAACTTCGTTTTCTCATCATTTAAAGTACTGCCAAGTTCTTTGTTTTTCGCAGAAAACTGCTGATGTCTATTCCGCCTGCCTGTCACATCCTCCCGACATTACCCTAAGTGGGTACGCAACGATTTAGCCGTTTAGCTAGGCTATAGGGCATCACGTAGGAACGTACATAGGATAGGCGCGAATCACAAAACCCTCCCTGTGTCCAGTCGGGTAAAAAGGGTAACTCTTTTGAATTTAGGTGAAAACTGAAAACTATAGGTTTTGCTGATAAAAAAAAATTGGGAAAACAGTGTTTAAATTTGGAAACACTGCAACGGACACGACGGAAGTTAGAAGTTGGGCCTTTTGTCAAAAAAACGTATCCAAAGTTTGCAAAATATAGCTAAATAAATAAAATGACAGCAGTAATAATAATCCAGAGACGATTTAAGTTGGCAAGTGTTGATGTCATCATGTTGCGAAAAAGCAAACATTTGTGAATATCATCGTTTTATATGTAAAACTTTAGCGGACTCCACTCCAGCTCTTTTGTGAACAGAAATCTTAATGTTTCAATCATTAAACAGTCTTTAATTCATTAAGAGTGAAAGCAAGCCCTTTCGTGAACGCAGAACCCCTAAAAGTAATAACAACATTTGTGGTAGAACGGATTGGATATTGATAAATATTCCTTATATATATATATATACTCTCTCTGCGAATGTCGATGGGGACACATGCGCTGAGAACAAGTAGTCGTAAAAATTAAACATTATATATTAGCTAATAATATTGGTAACTCTAAAAAAGAATGGCAGGTTGTCAACGACATTTTGAACAAAACTAATGTGGTTTTCCATTAGGACAAAAAATCAATCTTTTTTTTTTATCTAAATCACTTTTTGCGTTCCATTGGGACGAAAAATCAATCTTTTTTTCGATTCGGATCACTTTTCGCAGATCTCGATATTTTTTCAGATTTACGCATACCAATATACTTTGTACAGCTGTTTAATGTCAGTTTAAGAAGTTTCATTTCGAGGCAAATGCGCAAAGTTTCGTGAAAACCAAAATAACAAAATACATAAATAGCTATGGATACGATTTCGGAGGAATTATTATCTTCATTATCTCCCTCGTCATCTGAAGACTACAAACCACCAATTATACTTCATTTGTATCTACAACAAGGAAAACATTTTTGAGGTCGATATCCATTTGCGATTTTGCCAGAAACGAATGCAATTTGAACAGCTGATATTGTTGTCAATTAACGCACTAATCCATTTACAAAAGCAGATCAATCTCGTTGCGCGTTCCATGAGCACAGTAAAATCTGAGATCTGAAAAAGATTTCTGGTGGTCCCAATGGAAAACCACATAAATCTAACGTCGATATCGCAGTGTCAAATAATAATAACGTGATTATATCTGAGCCTTTTGAAGTTGCCACTGTGTTTAATGACTTTTTTACCAATGTAACAAAGTCTATTCGGGATTCCACTCTTAGTAATGATTCTGATTGTGTTTGTGATAGCCCTCTTACTCATGACCCTTTCGAAAGACAAAGTTTTTTCTTTAAATGTTTTTCTTCATTTGAAATACACACCTACATACAGTCTCTTAAAGCATCTAATTCAACTTCATGTGATCAAATTTCAAGTAACGTTCTGAAAAATATATCTCTTCTTGTTTCAGATGTATTATGTCATATCTTCAATCTAAGTATACAAAAGGGTATTTTTCCAGATTCACTAAAAACAGCTGTTGTTATTCCACTACATAAAAAAGGTGAAACAATGTATTTGAACAATTACCGCCCAATTTCCCTTTTATCAGTCTTTTCAAAGGTCTTCGAGAAGGGAGTCAAATCAAGAATGCTGTCTTACCTAAATAAAACAAATTTCTTCAGTGATTCGCAGTTTGGCTTTCGTAGTGGCAAATCGACTGAAGATGCCTTATTAAAGCTGTGCGGTGAAATATATAATAGTCTAAATGAATCTGATATCCCTGCTTGCCTTTTCATTGACATCACTAAAGCTTTTGACATGGTTGATCATAAGATATTGCTTGATAAACTTTATAACGCAGGTTTCAGAGGTTTTATCCACGACTGGTTTACTACTTATTTAGAAAATCGTAGTCAGAGAGTAAGAATTCGAGATTGTTTGAGTGAAAAAGTTCTCATCAACATAGGTGTTCCACAAGGATCTGTTTTAGGTCCTATTCTGTTTTTAATTTTTGTAAATTCGCTTCGTAGTCGCAGTAGCTTAGTGGTTAGTGTGTTGGACTGCTATGCGGGGGTTCAAGGTTCGAATCCCGCAAAAAACCCAATTCCGCCTTTGTAGGGTTTTTTCCGCTGCGCTACCTCTCGCGAACGTCTGACAAACATCCGAGAGTATAAATGTCTTGTAAGAGCTTCTCAATTAGCCGTTTGGAGTCGGCATAAAACTGTAGATCCCTTCCATTCGTTCCAAAAATGAAAAACTCACACAAAACGAATGGTTGTGAGAAGCTAGGCCTAGGGTCTCTCCAGGCCTGTTGCGCCAACTATTTATTTTTATTTTTTTTATTTTAAATTCGCTTTTCATTCAACATTTCAAAGGTAAACTCACAGCTTTCGCCGATGACACCGCCTTGTCTTATCACGGTAAGTGCTATTTCAACATTTTTTTTGGATGTAAATTATGACCTAGATTTAATGAGGAGATGGTTCAAACTTCACAAATTGGTCATAAGCAATAAAACGAAGTTCATGTTTTTTAACATAATGGGTAAGATCTGTGAAGAAATGCCTTTACACTACCACTCACCCAATTGCAATAGATTCCGTTTAATTAATTCCTGTACACACGATAATAATATACCCCCTTTTGATTGCCATGCATATTGCTCTGTCGACTGCTTTAAAATCGAACGCGTAGACAACTTTAAGTACTTAGGTATTACTTTGGATTATAGGCTCAGTTGGAAAGAACATACCACGTCATTGAAGCAATATCTAAACAGTGCTGTTAGGCATATTTACCATCTTAGTCTATATTGCAGTTTGCCTGTCTTAAAGCTAGTCTATAACGGTCTCCTTAAATCTAAACTCCAGTATGGTATAGCTTGTTGGGGTGGTACACATTTCAATAAAATAGAGCCTCTGTTAATCAAACAAAAACATGCTGTCCGTATTTTATGTAAAGTTAATCGTCGAACTCCTAGTTTTGAGCTGTTTAAAAGTCTTGGTTTTCTACCTTTAAGGCATTTGTACTGTTATAAGGTTTTAAAAATATTTTTTGAAAATTCCGGCTATAACTCCTCAAGGGTTTATGATAACCAAAATCTACGTGTTAACACCAGAAATTTCGTCAATGTACCCACTATAAAAAAATCGCATTTTTCTCACTTTTATATTGTTACTGCGCCCCGTTTATTTAACAAAATGCCTTGTAGTCTAAGATGTCTGAGAGTTAAATCCGTCTTTCTTAAAAATGTTAAGCGTTGGCTTTTTTCCTTAAACTACGATATTATTGGTGACTTGCTGATTCCTTTGGTTTAATTCTTTTTTCTTTTCTTTTTGTTACTGAATATATCTTTTCTAAATTTTTGAAACTTTGTTTGTACTTAATCTCTTATTTAATTTTTTTTTAATTTTTTATTGTTTGTTTTTATTACTGCATTTTATCGCATCCCCATCGATAAATTAGTCCTTATTTGTTAAATACGGTTCGTACATTCGCCTCTTGTCTGAATCTGACAACAGAATGTATGTACCTATTTCATTTTAAAGCTAAAAGCTGTATTCTTTTAAAAAATCATTTTGTTGAACTATCGATTTATCTTTTGTATAGCTTTAAGTTTTTTTGAATGAAATAAAGATAAAATCTAAAAAAAATAATCCCCATTAGAAGGTGCTATCCCTTCGATATTATTTTATGTCGAAGTCAATGAAAGACGTTTCGAAACATAAACCTTTTTAGGAGGAGTAGTAGACTGAGCAGAAGGTATAGGTAGTTGTGGAGCAACAGACCTCAAACATTAATCAGTTCGTCCCATTGCGCTTACAACAAAGCTCAAGAATTTTTCAATTCGGTTGATTTGTTTTTAAGTTATCAGACATCAAGAGAACATGCTTTTTGTGTAGAATAAATAATTTTGAATGACCATACACCATACATTCACCACTCTTAAAAGTTCAGCTAAGATTACACGTGCCATTTTTACAGGAAAAACAAAACTTGCGACACAAACAATTGCAAGTAACTTACACAAACGAAATAACCAACAGCTGACCGAAATGACGTTTCTCTTTTTTAGAATTGTAAGTGCTGCCAAGAACCTGAATACTTTTAGTGTTCGCTTTACACAGAGAAAAGAATAGTCAATGATCAAAAATGACAGCCGAAATAGCAACAGTTATCTATCAAGTTAGCCGATTCCACCCGTCTTTCGTGACATTCTCTCCGAATCGTCATTGTATTAAAGGCTTCGCCCTCGTTCAATACAAAACCCATTCATTTGAAATTTTTTTCCCAATAACTGGTATTGACAGCTCACTCTGTTTTACTACATCTACTTGCATATTGACGTTTAAGTAACGTGCTTACCGTTTTGGACTGGACTTAATTTATTTTTTTTTTTAAATATAAAGGTACAGAAGTCACATGATGACGGTGAGTTGTGTCTAAATCCCCTTTGACATCAAATGTCTCGCTATTATTGTTTCCAACTTTTTCGACAGCAGGCGTTTTCCATCGTCGTTCTTAAGGAGTTTACCAGTGATACAAGAACACAAAACTCTGAATAGCTTAACTTGACATTCTGTCAGCATCAGCCTTAATTCGATGAAAGGCGGTCTGCACTGATTTCGAGTTTTTTCCGTTTTAAACAGCTTCATTTGATTGTGGACTTACCGGGTTTAAAATCGCAGACTTCAATTATGATGTTGACAAAATTGACTTTAAGAAGACAGTACAAACACGGTTGCCAACACGGTACATTTGGGACAAAATATTTGTCTTTCCCAATGTTTCTTTGCCCTTTGTCCTTCCCGACGATTTCTCAGTCCGTAAGTTATTTTAATTCAACAAATAACTAAAAAATAGGGTAATGTACACAAACAACCTTGGTTATGCAAAACATTTTTTTTTAGGTTATTTTAAGGTAGTACGTTTTGAGAAATAAGAGTTGGGTGAGTAATTTATAAAACTTTTAACATTTGTTATTTCAGTTGGAAAATAACATCTTTGTCCCACTGTTGATTTCCGTCCCACTCTTTTGGTATACTTGTCCGAAGTTATGTTTCAAGTTGGCAAGCCTGAGTACAAACCCGAATGCATATAAAGTTGTATCGAAACCTATTGAAAAAAAGTTAAACACATTTCCAAGAGATTTATATTTCATACCTGTCGAATTTGGGCGCAGGGACATAAATCCCGAATTCATTGTTCGGGACTTATGTCCCACTTTAGTGGGAGTTAGTGGGAAATAAGAAAAATAAATTCAGGACTTATGTCTCGAGGACTTATGTCCCTGCGCCGTCGAAATTATGTGCAGAATTTGATCAAAGAAATTCACTAACATTAGGCGTTTTTTATTATGCCCTCATGTTCTATATAGATTATTGATTTCTATGGTTTACAACATTAAAACGGGATCCAACTGTTGTTGTAAACCATGAAAATATATTATCTATATGGAGAATACGGTCATAATAAAAAAAAGCCTATTAATCGGCCCTAGCGAGGTATCCGTCGGAACGGAAATTTCTCCGATTTTATACGATTTGGAGGATTTTGGCTGCGAGGTGTTCTTCGAAACAACTGTTCGGAGAATTGTTCCACATTTTGTAACGCATGTCGGTGAATTACGTTGAAATGCGATGAAGTCAATTTTTTTGTTAAATTTTTGACAGCTAGGTTCCGATATTCTCCGACAGAAATTGGTTGCGGATATGTTTTGCAGTGCGCCTTGCGCCATCACATATCACAATTGTTTACTTCTCTTCCGAAGTCGGACACCTCGAATGGAATTTTAGCCTCCGAAAGAGTATGCGTTGCGGAGAATTTTCCGTTCCGACGGATACCTCGCTAGGGCCGAATGATGTTGCGATTTATATTGTCTGAAATTATTTATTTGACCCCGGCGCTATATTAAGTATAACCAACTCATAAACAATCTCCGACATTATTTTTTTACATAAGCTTACCTCTATTGTAGTCCGCCCTAAAATCAAATATTTCCCTTCAACTGCTGCATCTTCGACATCCATGAAGGGGCTGAAAAGGAAACCCTTCTGTTAGTAAAACAACATCGTCGTTTTTTTATTAAACGTACATATATATAATATATTTCTTTCGACTTTGTTTTCTTGCCTATGTACTTGCCATCTTATAAACTACATGCACACATAATCATGTACTGTATGTACTTGCACATATACAAATTACTTCACAAACATAAATTAGTTTCTTAATTTTATTTTGTTTATTTCCCAAGATATATAATATGTAGTTTTTTTATGTCTTTGTTTTTGGATTTATTCTATGTTACTGCTGATTTTTCGCTTATATACCCGTATTTTTATATTTATTTTATGTAAATATGCTATTTACTATGTAAAAACCTGTGATCTCACAAAAATGTTCTTAAAACTGATTTTTCGGGGCTCGTATATTTAATGGTATCTACAGAACATACATGTGGATTGATCGGATGAAAATTTGTTTTGCTATATATAATTTATTTTCTATCATGATTTATAACCTCGTTTAGATTGCTATATGAATTTGTTTGTTTCTCTTTTTTTCCATTGTGTTTACGATTAGAATTTTTTTTTTTCTAACATTTATATAGGTATATTGATTTTTCATTATCGTATATATATAGTTTTTTTTTTCAAAGATTTTTATGTATATCTATCTAGTTTGCGTTGGTGGTTAATTTGTTTTTTGTATGAAATACGTTTTGTTTATACTTTTGGATTTTTTATTTCTCTTGTTTTGTATATAAAAAAATTATTTATACTCATCTAACTAATGTATAAGATGGTTTTGCTGTGAAGACTGCATATTTCCATCCCCAGCGGATTGATTTTATAACTAAATTCAAACGAAGGGCTTTAGAATCTTTTTTCGGGCGAATGGAAAGAGCTACTAACTCAATCCCATTTATTGGTCTTTTGAAAAGCATGAAATTGTTCCTTAAAGCGACATTCGCAATGGATTCAAATCATTTGTAAAGATGTTCATAGGAACTAAAAAGTTCGGTCTTTGGTGAAAAATGCTTCCCACTATACGGATGGAAATATGTGTCCTCCTTGTTTTCCAAAATAAGCTACACTGGCGTACAAGAAACCCAAACTCGTGCTGCAGACAGACATTGAACTTGGTGGTCAGCTTTCCGGCTTCATTCTTATGCGTAAAAAAACGTTTTGTGGAAGGCGAGGTATTTGGTTTTGTTCCGTATGTATTTTATTGGTTATATTGGAATTTGCTTGTAAGAGGCGGAAAATATTGGCAAATTTATGCCGGTCGCACACTGCGTGTGTAACTCAACAATATCGAAATTAACGCATTCGACTCAACCGTGAAAAAAATTTCACGGGCTTAATCTAGTGTCAAAAATTAACGAAAGCAAAAATAGACTCAAAACCGATCGACAATGGGGACGTTAAAATCTTCATTAGTGAGTCTTACAGCTGTCTGATTTGATGTGTCTCAGTTTTGATTGGTCTAGATCGAGTCAAATAAACAGCTTTTTCAGTTGACGTTTATGAAGTGGTAGTATTGAATCTAATCAAGAAATTCGTAATTGTGTACCAACTAAGTCGACAGTTTGTGTATGTGACTGTATGTAGGAAAAGTGACATTGCCGACCATTACTACTCAGTATATATATGCATTCAATATTATTTGCTAACCAAGTGCTGTCACTTTGCTTAGTTGACGCTTGGTAAATTAAATTCAATTCATGTCAGTCGAAACGTCATTTTGAAAGGAATGTATATAGAATTCAACTTTTTAAACACCGACTTAATATCGTCTGATTGATGTGAAATAAAGCATGTTTTTCATATATGATGGTCTCACATTTCGATGAATTAAACTGCATTTACACAATCACGCACGCGCATTTTTGCACGAGACGGAGAGACAGAGAGATCAGTTTGTCCGCAGTCAATTGCTAATAAAGGCGTAGGAATGAGATCACAAATCAGACGCCTAAGGTGTCATGGATGTTCTACCCATAATTATAGATACGTAAAGCGGAAGTTCTGGCAACCAACATTTCTGCAATCACATGAAAACATTTCTATTTTCGATTTAAAATATGTGAAATGAAGGTTTTAATTAGTTTCAGTAAATTAAACCAACAATTCATCAATCATTTATACGAAATAAATAAATAATTGTACGTTCATCACTTCCGGAAGCCATTTTGTTTTATAGGAAAACGAAATTTCGTAAGTCATCGCTATGAAAATATCAACATGCATAGCTTTCCCATAATTCCTACCACGTAAACATGGTGGCCGACCAAAAAACGTATCACGTTTTTTTGCGTGTTAGGTAATGCTGTCCCTTTCAGTCAGACGGCTGTTTAGTATTGGACATCTCTTTAATTTTCCCTGACTGTGTAAATGCCCCATTAGTGGTTCAGTTCGAAATATGTGAATGAGTTGCTGACCTCTCAAAACAACACTTTGCATGAAAACTCTGCAATAATTTTCCATTACAAATTGTCTCCACAATTTAAACGAGTAATGTAAATTTTGACTCACCCCGGAAGTGTTTGCACCATTTCCTCTTCTTGGAAAACCTTACGCCATTGCACTTGAAAAGAAAGGAAAAAATACATGTATATTTATTTCTCGGCCACTGATTTTACTGGAAAGGCAACTGTTTCTCACGGTACCGATTTAAACCGACAATAGTCTGAGCCCAACACCATGGCCACATCCGTAATTATGTACTTCGTTTTCTGTTTTTTTTTTTTTTTTATATACGTAATAGTAGGTATATAGTGTGTTTCGTTTTTCTAATTTTAAATAAATAAAAAATACATATCTCAAGTTATAGTAACATCTTTTGTGTGCGCATTATTTTTAGATATTATTTTTTGTTGGATACCCTATCAATAGAGTAAGAGGTTATAGTCTATTATATGGGGTGTGGTTGATATAACTCAAAACGTATTTATTTACAATAAATATGCTATATAACAGTTAAAATGATCACTACGCTATGGCAACTTTTAATATACAAATAAATTTGAGCAAATGCCAAATGTAATTCATCACGATTATAACAAAAAACATATCAAAATTTGTGGTGCTGCGAAATTTAAATGTAAAAATCAAATCACTTCACTTATTTAACATATAACTTATTTACTCACATCACCTTAAATTTATAAATTTAAAAATTAACTAGAATTATTCTTAATTAGTTTAAAATTAATTAAAGCTCTCATTTTTTTTTAAGTTTAATAAATACGTTAATACTTGTCTATTTTTGGGTTTTGGTTTTTCTTTCTACTCTACCTTAGTACAAATGAGTTTAATTCTAGAGTTTTCTTTCGCACTTAGAGATGCAAACGGAATGACCTCACTTTAAGGGTTGATAAGTTAATACAAAAATGCTCTTTTCTTCGATGTAATCAAAATAAATATGAAAACAAAATAAGTTAACCCTTAAAAAATACACACAATTTTAGTATTATTAGTATTTTATTTTTTTGATTTTGATTGCGTTTAACTATAATTTTTCTTATTTGTTTTGGCTTTTGAAATTGATTTATCTGCATTAATATCTAGACACTTACTTACATAGCTAATTTTTTTGTGTGAATTTATTTATTTAATTTTTTTATTCATTTCAAAAAACTTGTTTTTCTTTTTTAATTTTCACTTCAAATGCAGCCACTGTTAAAATTGTAGCAAGCAATTTCCTTTGAATACGGAGTTCCCTATTTCATTTATTCGATGATGATGATGGGTCGAAGCAAGGGTGATGTTTAAGCGTTAAATATGGGAGGTGGGTGCCGAAGTACTTATACATATTTTAAACATGAATGAAAGAAATACAAGATAATGGCATCTAGTTTCAGTTTTTGGCGTTACCATTGCTTTTACTAGTAACGGGTGATTTTTTAGCTGGTTTGGTTTTGGCAACACTGGTTTTGACAGCTGACGTGTGTTTAGTACCTTGTGTCACTGTCAAACAGCTTCAGTTTGGTTTGCAATTTAACCATGGATCGTCTTACAAATGAACAACGCTTGCAAATTATTGAATTTTACTATCAAAATTCGTGCTCGGTTCGAAATGTTCATCGCGCGCTGCTTTCATTTTATGATCGGCATTCTCGACCTTCTGAGCAGTCTATTCGGAAGATTGTGACCAAATTTCGCACCAAATTTAGTTTGTTGGACATTAAACCACCAACACGTTTACGTACTGTGCGTAGTGAAGAAAATATTGCGGCCGTATCAGCTAGTGTGACAGAAGACCGCGAAATGTCGATTCGGCGCCGTTCCCAGCAGTTAGGCCTTTGTTACAGCACTACGTGGAAAATTTTGGAAGGATTTGTGCGTAAAGCCTTTTAAGATACAACTTGTGCAAGAACTAAAGCCAGCCGACCTACCACAACGCCGAATTTTTGGTGAATGGGCTCTTGGAAAGCTGGCCGAGGATCCGCTTTTTTATTGAAAAATTGTGTTCAGCGATGAGGCTCATTTTTGGTTGAATGGGTACGTAAATAAGCAAAATTGCCGCATTTGGAGTGAAGATCAGCCAGAAGCATTGCAACAGCTACCAATGCATCCCGAAAAAGCCACTGTTTGGTGCGGTTTATGGGCCGGCGGCATTATTGGGCCATATTTCTTCAAAGATGATGCGAATCGCAGCGTTACTGTCAATGGTGAACGCTACCGAGCGATGATAACAAACTTTTTTTTGCCCGAAATGGAAGTTCTTGACTTGCATGATATGTGGTTTCAACAAGACGGTGCCACATGCCACACAGCACGCGAAACAATGGCGCAATTGCGAGGCGAGTTTGGTGAACAGTTAATTTCACGTTTCGGGCCGGTCAATTGGCCGCCTAGATCGTGCGATTTGACACCATTAGATTATTTTTTGTGGGGGTATGTCAAGGCTAATGTGTATAGGGACAAGCCCGCTTCGATTGACGCACTGGAAGCCAACATCCATGCATTCATTCGTGAGATACCGGCCGATATGTGTGAAAGAGTATGCCAAAACTGGACTCAGCGGATGGACTACCTGAGACGCAGCCGCGGTCAACATTTGCATGAAATTATCTTTAAACATTAAATTGCAAGGTTCAAACTATCGATTCAAATAAATATTTCATTCATTTTTTCGAATTTTTTGTGTTTTTTTTTTTTTTTTTAAGTTCTAAACCTCTTAAAAAATCACCCTAGAAACAGAAAACTAGAAACATATGCATGACGTTGACTTGTATTAAAGACTCCGCCACAAGAGCACTGCAGTTACTCTTACCCTGCACAGCTACGTCATAGCATAAGAAATAACTTCATCACAATATAAGAACACACTTCGATGTCGAGAAGCTATTAAATTTCACAAGAACAAAAAAAGGAATCATACAAGTGCCGTCTTGTATTTCTTTCATTCTTGCATATTAAACGGAATCACTCCTACAGTGATGGGACTTCTACCACTTAAGCGGTATTTCTACCACTTTTTACACTTTCGGAAATTCTACCAACTTGAAATCGAAATCCACCACCTTTTACTCATAGCTATTCGCTAATAATATTTATTTTCCATCATTAGAATAAATTGAAAGTTGTATTCCTACTGCTACTCGCCTTACTTTTACCCATACACAATCAGCTATCAGTATTTTTCTCGAAGTATTGCATCAGCAAAAACTTCCAGTCCAGTATACACCATTTCTTTCAAAATTTTAATTCAAAATATAAAACCTGCCAAGGAACTTCTGGAGAACGGGGAAGATTTTTTTAAATTCGCAGACGGTTGCCATATGAAGTAATAATTAAGTTTTTTGTTTTGAACAAAAAATGTTATTTTTAAATATAATTTAAATTAATAAAAAGAAATGACTGATTTATATTTATTTTATCTCCGTTTTTTTTTTTATTTTTTATTATTACTATTTCATCGGTATAAATAAATGAATTATTTACCATGGACAATTTTTTTTTTTTCTACCACTTTTCTACCACCTTTTTTTAAGGTTATCTTCCACCGTTTCACTTTCCTCAAGTCCCATCACTGGCTCCTATACTAGTTGTCAGTTGTCGTTACACGACTTAGGTAAATTAGGTATTTTTCTTGACGGTTCCATTTCTTTTCTATGTGCAAACTGACTCTCTAAGTAAAAGTGGGGACGTTCAAGTATCTAGTTTAGTCAGTCTGACAGCTGTCTGACTGGATGTATCTTGGATTTGATTCGTTGAAATCGGTCATATGATCAGCTGTTTCAGACGACGTTTATGTAGGGGTAGCCGAAGAATCTAGTCAAGCAATTCGTGACTCAGTACTAAGTTGACAGTTCGCAAAATGTGGCTGACGTAGGAAAAGCGACGTTCCTAACCAATCTAGTTTTTGCGTTCAGGTCCAGACCAGACCGATTTAGTCGACTTAAGATAACTAAATTCTTGCATGTGCCCAGTGACTAACACCGAAATAAACATTAAAATGACAACTAGAGGGTGATTCGTGAATATTATTGTGCATCTGTCATGGGCCATTGTGACTTGCATAATAGCTTCTTATAGAAATAGTGACGGAAATGCGAAACGTCAACAAAATTCGCATAACATACTGCATCAGTAATGCGTTTTGGAATTCAATCAGTTTGCAAGCGTACGTGTCATTACAGACAACTGTGACTTTCTTTCAATGGAAGGTCATGTCTTTTTGACAGACGTGTAGAACGAAACGAAAATAAGTGTTTGGAATATTATTGCATACCTGTTATGCATTTTCACCTTGGTAAGAGTAGTCTAGCTGCAGTCCCAATTTAACTACTGGAGTGAAGGATTGTTTTTCTTCTAACCGAAATAGTTTACGCAGAAGTTACACGACTAGTGCCTTACAGCTGATTGAAACGTCAAACTAGTTGGCGTTCGGTGTGAATGCATCGACGATTTTTCGACAAAAACACGGTTTTCGGTGAGGTGTGAATGGGCTGTTAGGCACATTACTATTGAAAGGGTCTTCCATTAAAGCCCGATTGCTGATGCTATACTCATAGCTTAAGTTCTACTTAAATACCTTATAGGCTACTTTTTTGTTGTCATAAACTGTCACATAAGATTTTAAGTCAAACTTAAATCACTATGAGTAGTATCAGCAAACGGGCCTAAGAGCTTTAATTCTCAAGCAGTTGCATCAGTTTTTCTTCTGCGAGATGCGGTCAATTTTATTTAATTTCTTATAAAATTAAAGCATTAAAAGCTAGACTATCTTTGCGCAATTATTATGCGACGCGATTTAGGTCTGACTTGACATATTATGTTGTTTGAATGTTTTTGCCTAACGAACACGAGTCTGAGCCTTCATATCACAAAATTGGTCGGCTCTCGGTTTTTTTGTACTCAAAATGATACGAACTTAACGAAAGCACAAACTCCACGTAAGTAGATACATAGGTATGTATAATATTTTTCTTGGTACCGTACAGTCGCTACTTCGCACAGTTTCATTTTTAAAAAAAGCAAAAATACCGAGCAGTTTAAAATGAAAGCTCTTGGTGGAGGAACGTGTAACTTTTTTGAATTTAGAACCGAGGCAGGGCTGATGGGCAGAGCTTGAGTACTTCACTTGAAATTCCTTTCGTACTTCAACGGTCATTTAGGATATAACGTTGGCTGTGCCCAGATTTTTACTCCGACTAGTTGTTCAATTAGTTCTGAGCTCATAGAGTCTGTTCCGATCATGCTCCACTTGAAAGAAAGTCGAACACTTTTGCGGCCATTTCATCTTCAATACCATCAAAATTCTCTAAAGTTTACAAGGGTTTTTAACATTAAAAAGCCAGGTTCGGTGTCTCCTTCGAAATCAAGTTCATAAAACGCCACGAACGTATCCTTCCACCGCAATGCTTGCTGTTAAGTTTCTCACTCTTCTGAGAATAATGACTGCCGCCATTTGCACAAACGCATACTTTGGGATTTAAAATGGTTATCTCTCAATCATCTCCCGATCATTGCTTAACTACTGATAAACAATTGAAAGCCATTTAACAAAGCAAACCATTCGCACTCGTACTCTGCGTAGTGATGGTTGTAGGGATGATAATAAATCACATAAAATCAATTCGTGACTAAAACTGACCGACACCAGTCAGTAATAAAAGCAACATACCCCCAACAGACTTCGTGCGGCGAATAAACTGGAACAAGTGATATCCTTTGAATTCAAAATGAAATTGCTCGCATATTGAAAAGTTACACAAACAAAAAAGGAACCCAACCAAAACAACAATATCTCAATATAATCCCTTCAGTTGTACACACCTCGTACCATTGCTTCACGGTTTCTCGTATGCCATTTGCATGTCAAAATCCGGATATAGGTCCGCCGGAAGGACGCGTTGCAGAGAGCATAGCACACTGGATTAATGGTCGAGTTGATGTAACACAGGGCGTAGAAAAATTCCCACAACTCATCGGGAATGCAGTCAGAACAGGTGGTCAGCGGCTTGATCAGCACCAGGATGTTGTACGGGGTCCAGGTGATGATGAAACTCAACAGGATGGCGGAAAGTGTTTTCGCTGCTTTAGACTCCTGACGCTTCTCTTGGGACTTTTTCTTCTTTTTCGCCTGACGAGCTGTTAGTGGTTGAGTGGTTTTGCCCAATGGTTTCGGAATGATTTTCGCATTCAGCGGTATCCGGATGTCGTGAGCGGCATGTGACATCCGTCGCACGGGCAGACTATACTCGGAGTCGCGTGACGGCAATTGCCGTCTCGGTGGTGCCGACATTACGGGCAGAGGAACATCATCCTGGATCATTTTTATAGATGGGGCGTGCTCTTCTCCCGCTTTTCCGCCATCCGACGGTAAGCGTATTAGAATTGTGTAGACAGAGTCTTGGCTGACGGATCGCGAGCCAAGACGATTGCTATTTGGTAGTGAGCGTGAGTCGCGTGGTCCCGAGATTTCTTGCAGTTGCGAGAGAGGCGTTAGCGGTGGTCGTAATGGGGTTGGTGATACATCGGGTAACAGCATGCTGGGAGGCCGAACGGCGCCGTAAGGATCTCGAATGACATTCATTGACGTGCATCTGGTTGTAAGAATATAAATGGAAGAAAGAAGAATAATTGAAATGATGAAAAAAAGTACATATAGCTGCACTATGGGGTGAATGCCAGTACTTTATGGTACGTTTATTAACTGTAACACTAAACAGCAGTTTCAAGCCAAAACACAACACAATATTTTTTTTTTTTTTTTGTATAATTTCTCGCAACATGTGAGGAACTAAATGAAAATAAAAATTAATAGTGCGAATATGGAATTTTGTTTACTATCTAAATGGGGAATATATGACATATTTACACACTTTTCATATTGTTTCGTTCGTTTTCTAGAACTTTACTGCCAAGTGATAGGTAGGTAGACTGTGTTTATTTTAAGATCTTTACATATTTTTATTTATTTATATAATTGATGGGAGTTGAGTGTGAGTCATCAATCGTTTGAATTTTGAAATTATAAGTTGTCCTTACCCAAAAAAAAAAAAGAATCTGTTTGAAGCAGATGTCGTCTCCTGATGGATGAGCAAACAAATAATATTCATCGAAGTGTCATTACATCTAGACTTGGACCTTTAGAGGGTTTAATTTAATTTATCAATCTAACCTGTTGCACGTTTGCAACATGAACGAAATTGTCTTACTGAGCCAAAAAATGTATCTTCCAAACAAATTTGTATCAAACCAATTAAAAACAATTCGTTTCCCAAAATCATATGAAAAGTACCTACCACAAAAGTTGTTCTTAAATTGAAAATAAATAAATGGTTCATGGCTTATAATTGTCTCAAACATTTTAGTCAATTTTGTTAAATGTTAACCAATTTAGAAAATAACGCAGTACTTTTATGACAACCTGATTATTACATTCTTTTCTTAAAAAAGAAACGCCGCCCATGGTAAGTAGAGAAAAGGATTCCGATTTTCCCTCTAGCTCCCTGAGAGTTTGGCCAAATTCTAGTTAAAATTGCAAAATTAATTCTGCATGGCGAATTTGTACTCGTCGAGTCGTCGGCGGGGATCGGGGTTTGTCGTATCCCACCCCTCTCACAAATTTCCAAAACTACCTGTTTTAACAAAACTTCTCAATTTAGGCTTTCAAGTGTGAGATATACACACAGATGGTAACAAGCAGCACCGTGCTTGGTATTAAAGTGTCCAACAGATGTCATTGAAATTGCTGTTGTAATAATGTGTTTTACTGCATTTAAATCTGTAAGTTCAAAAAGTTAAAGCCGATAGTTATAGCGAACAGAAAACTACAAGCTTGGAATCAAAAAAAAATCAGACAACTGAATCTGAACGAAGTTTAAGGTCGACTTACATAGGATTTTGGAATTAGAATCTTCACCAAAAAATATACAAAAAAAAACGGAATGGGCAAATAGAAACGAAAAAACAACTCATCAAGACTTCGATTGGAAGGTTAACCGTATGATATTTTTTTTTTAAATGAACGTGTTTAATCTCTTAAATTTTGTAAATACCTAACCTACTATCAGCGTGACCGTTGTGCGACTAAAGTTGCAATTTGGCATTTTTTCATCACCTTGCCACAATGAGACGACTTTCCTAAAATTTATTGATTTTGGCCCTTTTTGAACATTTTCGACAAAAAAAAATATATGTATTGAGGTGTCTAGACCCGAAAATCATAATATCCGGCGAGGAAATAGATTATTTCGAGATAACAAGTGCTTATGGTCATTTAACAAGCAATCTACAAAAGGTTATTGACGATTTTAAATTATTAGAATACAAGTCTAATGAAGATTCCTATAAAAAATTATTTGAAATAACGGATTTGGAACAGTTTTGGCATAGAGTCGGAAAAAAAATTGTACCATTTTGTTGTTCAAATACAGACATTACCACATAGCAATGCCTGTGCTGAACGCATATTCCAGAATTTAGCCCCAATGCCAATAGGCTTAACATAAGTTCCTGTGAATCAATGCTTTCTGCATTTGTTCAAACGCAAATGAAAGATTGGGAGCCAAGTTTTAATCTTGTCAATAAGTACAGAAGTACATTAAACAAAAATAAAAATACCTCATATTTATGTATGTTATGAAACTGATTTTACGTTTAATGTTATTTTGTTTTTAATGGTATGTTTTATTCGACTGAATTGCTTAGCTCTAATAATAAACTATTACCAGTATAATGTCTTGTTTTTTTAAGTCAATTTTTGATTTGCAGTTATTACTTAATATTATTGGCCTTTTTTCTCCTTGGCCCTTTTTCTTGCGACAAAATTCATCAACGGTAACGCTGCGACTATTATTTATTATGTCAATGGAAATTTGGTCTTTTCTATTTAATAAGCACCGTTAACTAGAGATGTTCATTGAAAAAATGCATCGAAACGTTACATCGATTATTACCGATGCATCGATTGAAAACATCGATGTTTTCAAGGAAAGCTGGTAAACAAAATATTGTTCATGCTAAGTTTGGAGCGGAATTGGGATCTTTGAATTCAATAAAACCCAGTTAAATAAAAAACTTTGGATAATGTCTTATTTTAAATTTCCCATTTTTAGCTCATATAACAAAATACGTCGATGTTCGTAATCGATGCATCGGTAATAATCAATGTATTACATCGAATAAAACATCGATGTATTTTTTGAATGAACATCCCTGGCGTCAACTGGCCTAACAATGACCAGGCCCCTAACCAATTTTGGCGCTTTTTTTTGAAAGTGTAACAAATTTTTTCAAACAGAACAAATGGAAAAAAATTGTAAGAAACTGAAAAAAAAGATTAAATAATAAAAACATCGTTTTTCAACTCAAAATAATCTTTATTAGGAACTCTTTATCACATTTAAAGAAAAAAACTCTTTATTGACCTACCTGTCCATTTTGTGTTTAACAAATAAAAAAACAAAATTATTGACCATCGAAATAGATTTCAATTTCTATTTCAAAAACTTTATTGACCACGAGATGTAGAACATTGTCAACGGCGAATCGGCGAGACAGAAAAATATTGTTGTTCCTATATTTTCTCGTTCCCTCCCATTCCCACTCGCAGTTTGACGTTTTGCACAACTTTTGCTCACATATAGATTGACAGAAATTGGTAGAAGTTTGTTCGAAAGAAAAAAGTGCTGTCAGTTCAATTTTTCAATAATTTTTAACGAGAAAAACAAAAAAGATTTTAATGAGAAAAAGGGTAACAAGCCAAAACAAAAAGGAACATTATAAAAAAATTATAAATTAATTAAAAAGTGATCACTATTTCAGTGGTATTTGTCCTGGAAGTTCCACAAGTCGCGCAAGTTATTTTCTTGTCATCGCATTACATTTTTTTTGGTTTTTAATTATCACGCAAATGTTTTCTTCGGTTTCCTGAAGAAATATCCCAAGTAAACGCAACACAACACAAACCTTTTCCTTTGTTCTTTATGTCAAAATTTATTTTCAAATCAATGAAGGTACCGGACATTTATTTCGCGGAGACATGTCATCGGCCCATTTATATTTAGTTAAGAAGAAGAACTTAGCGTGCGAATAGAATACTGCTTTGCTACACTGTTTCGCTAAATTTGTTGAAATGCATCAATAAGTAAAAAGCGCGACTAGGTCGCATCGCAAAAACCTTTCTTCATCACTGTGATGTGAGTTAGTTTCTTTTATTCGTTATTAATGTCATAAATTGCTTTACAACATATAAAAAGAAAACGTTTTGATAGATTTGATGGACATAAAAAACAATGAAACACTTCAGCGGAACGATGATGTTCCATTCCCTTCTTAAATTGAAAATTTCTTCAGAAAAATTGATTTGGTACTATGTAAAATAATGAATTGGTTTTTGCAAGAAGGTTCAATTTTTTAATTGTAATTATTTGGCATTATTAATAAATCTTTATCGAGTGAATTTATTTGATATACTTAAGGGCCCAGTTATACGAAATAATACGTAAAACACAACCGAAAACATTTTAGGGTTTTTTTAGATTACCTATACACTTTTGTAACAAAAAAAAAAAAAAAAAGATTTTACTACGCACGTAAAGAAATCGTTCCACTGAATTGAATTGTGCCATTATTTTAAACGTTCTATCCTTGAGAATTAACTCACATCTGAAGATCTGATCGGTAGGACGGACCGCCATATTGAAGTTAAATTGGTTTTCTGTATCGTTCCAACTTTTTCCGGAGCGATTTACTGGAAAATAAAAGAGCATGCATCAATTAGGTGATTCGATCCCTGAGTAGTGAGTGTCCCAATAACAGGTTTTAGGCATAAGTTATAGCTATCATTAAAATGCATTATTGGAACAAATCAGTGGAATAATGGTTTAATTTTGTTGACAAGTCAGTTATAGCAATCATTGAAAAGTTGCTGTCACTGGAAGGACCTGTCAGTGAAACTAAACAGAGAAAACTCCAAAAATCGGAAAGCAAGTAAAACTGTTTAATAATCGGAATTATGGGATTGCATAAAAGAAATAAAATGTAATAAAATGTTATTATTAGTATTGAAAATGCTCAGTTTAATAAAAAAAAAAGAAAAAGTTACAGTACAAAAGAACAACTTGCAATAAACAATTCCAGGTTTCGAGGTTGGAGGAGATCATTGAAAGCAAAACTGACAGCTAAGAACAGAAAGAGAATCGAACACATCAGTGAAACGATTGAGGAACGAAAATCAGCTGTTCATTGAAACCATTTTCAATCAGTGAAATAATGAAAGTGTATTTAAAGAAAAGTTTCAATCAGAATTAAGTTGTTTTTTTCGTAAAAAAATTCCACAATTGATTAGCTTTATTTTGATACCAACTAAAGCCAATATTGTTTGATAAATCGTAAATCAAAATGTTCAATGATGCATTTCAATGAAAGCTATAACTGGGGCCTTACTGTCTATCATACAGATTTAAATTTTAATGGTACCTATCTAAAACAATTTTTGTACAAAATTCCATATATGTAAATAATGTGCATTGTGCGCTTAAATCAGTGCATTGTGCATGTGTGAATAGATTAAAACAACATAAAACAAACTTCAAATTCAAATTCATTCCTTATACGTAGGTATAGGTAAATCAGTAAACAGAAAAACAGAAATTAATATCAGTAAATCAATCCTGTTACGACGACAAAACGATTCTATATGCGATCGCGCTACAGTTTACGTTTACGTTCACTTTATATTTTTTTTGGTTAATATTATAAAACAAATACTTGTTTATTTTGGCTTTTACTACCTGGATACGGAGCTTTGTAAAGGAGTTTCTATGGTTACAGGTGTTGCATACCCTAAATCCGAGGGATCCTCTGGTTCGTAGACAAAATCATCGGAATCCTCACGGCCCGAGTGCCACCACGCTATGCACCATTCCTTGATGCCGCCAAAACAATTATTTGTCTTCTTCACATTGCTGCCGCTCTTTATCTGCAAATGGAAACCAAAAGCATACCCCATTTCTATTTGAATTGTGAAGTTAAAAAAATAATCTAAAACGACATTAATTGGTGTCGAGCCATTTAAAACGTCAGTTACACTCTCGCCAGCAAATGGCGCGCTTAACACTGAAAGGAAACAAAGTCTATATATTCTACACCACCGGGGGCCCAAACATTAAGGACAATCAGTTGCCGATTGTCATTATTCCATTTGGCAACAGCCCAAAATGACGGGGAAAAAACTGCTGCCAAACGGGGGAGGGGGTAAATTTGAGCGAGTTCAAATGAGGCTACTTACACTTGATCTCCGCGAGTGCATGCCGTGGTAGCCTGCGTCGGAGAGCACAGCGTTTGTCATGTAAATGCTTTCGGCATCAGCTGATGACTCAGAGCGAGGGCGTCGCCAGTTGTCATGGTCGTTTCCGCCAACATGCGAAATGGACATCATGCCGTGATTAACTGCAGTATTCTCATCGCTGGAAAGATACAAACAAGAAACACACACAAATGCGGATTAAATTTTTTAATTCACAAATTCAACAAATTTCAAAAAATTAAGAATTCAAACCAGTTCAAAATCCTATCGGATCAGATTCGTGTAGCAATAATTTATGGGCTGCCCTTTCAATTCCCACATGAACAGTAAAATGCCATCGCCATGGAATTAACTTATGCGAGAGATATTTTTTCTCCCCCATAACGGAAGGATCGCATTCACTATTCTGTCGCCCCTATTGGGACCGAAAGGGGGTACATTCTCCACCTGACATTGTACAATGTACTATAGCATGGCCGGGGATTAATTTCCCATTTTCCGTTGCAAATTAAAGTTTTCTTTGGAATTTATGATTTCCTCCCCCGCATCTATTGTGCGCCGTCAGGGTAGATTGAAGAATGTTAATGTATAAGACGACGAAGAATATAAAAATGCGAGGAATTGTCCTCATTGAAAAGTCTAGGATTATGATTATGTGCGCTGAGCAGAGGGCCCACTTTGTCTTGCCTTGGTCTTTTGTCCTTCCCATGCGAAGGTATGCCTCAACCGGCATTGGAAACGTGCCAATGTGGTTAACGGGTCTGCCTTCTCCAACTATTAAAGCAAGTGGAATTAAGGCGGTTTAAACCATTAATTTCATTATAAAGAATCATTTGGAAAATTCGTGATCCGAGGAGTGCCACAATGGGCGTATAGTGTGGGTGGGAAAATTTATTATTGAGGGAACGGCTTAATCTGATTTGCCTACTAAGATGCGTGCAGTTAAAAACTAAATCCTTTCTTTACATGTCTTATCGCAATAACGGCTCGTAGAGTGATGGAAGTGACCTTCTTCTACGGATAGCACTCCAATGCTCCCCTTTCTCTGAAATATAGACATATTTTATTTATCAAGATGAACGAGGTCACATTAGACACTCGTACGTTTGTGTGCCATCATCAGAAATATACGTAGATCGGTCGAAGAACATAGTTAGTACTTTGGGTCTGGGCGATATGAAATTAATTTGCATTAGTGCTATATTAAAATTAAGGGTCATCTAAGAATCACATAGACACTAAAATTTCCAGCACATGTATTGTATGAGAAGTTCCTTTCGATGGCATGGGCGGAAGAGGGAGCATTGTTCTGGAGTTGTGTAAATGTTTCTTGGAACAACAAGTGGTCTCTTGGGTTGTGTTTGCGATGTGGACGTCGATTAACTTTTGCATGTATGAATAACAAAGCTTTGCAGAAATCTTAGAGAGGACGGCTGTCAAAGTAGGCTCTTTCCTTATGATGAAGTGTACCCAACTCTTTGGCAGCATTCAGAATCTATAAGGAAGCCATTATGGTGTCTCTGATACGAACAAAATGTCCGGTTGACTTTCAATATTCAGAAAACGACATGTGTTGGGTATGGTGGTATGATTGAGTGTAAACTTGAAATGTATTTCAATAGACTGACAGCTGCTTTTCCCGTGTTTTTAGAGTCTTGTCACCCCGAAAGTCGAGGTTATGAAAGTGACATGTTTTATTCGCACAATCATCTAAAGTAATTTTAGGGTGGGGGAATATAGAAACACATGCGGTTTCTGATATAATATCGGTTTGATTGGCGTCATACTCCCATTTTAGGGATCTCCTCTCACAACTGTGGATTACATTTCGAGTTCGTCCGTAAAAGTGTAGTCGGGACTACAACATGCAGGGGGGCAAAATGCCCCCCCATACGTATTCCATGTCGGAAGGGTAACAATTAATAACAAAAAATTAGTTTTGGAGACTTATTTCATTTCTTCTTAAGGGGTCTTATTTCATAATAAAATAAGACCCCTAGTTTTCATAAGGAAACTAGCTGACCCGGCGAACTTCGTTCCGCCCAAATCTATATATATAAAAATTGAGCCTTAAAATTGTGTTCGTTTGTCGCCAATACACGTCTTAACGCATTTACCAATTTTAACCAAACTTCCATACATCTTTATATGATTTTTGTGAAGTTTGGTTGCAAATGGTAAACGTATGTTTGTGTAATTTGTTTACAAAAAATCTACTGATCTACTAAACCACTCAACCAATTTCAATGGAATTTTGTGGCTGTGTATGGTTGGTTACAGTTTGAAAGATAGGATACTATATGTTGGTATAATGGGTACGGCTATATGTAAAAGAGACTGACGTCCGTATGTGCACTCATAACTCGGGAATGGATCGTGGTTCGGTGAAGATTTGGTTTTAAACATGTTTTTTGATGCCAAATCTAAAAAACTAAGAAAAAATGTTTCGTCAAAAATAAAAAGCAAAAATGTTGTGGACAACTTAATCACTATTATTTTTATTTAAAGTATGTGTTTTTTTAACTATCGCAGAGCCTTTTCATAAACTACATTTTTTGTTTTGCCCTGATAGTAGTATAAAGAAACAGAACTGATGTCTTTCCTACACGTGAACATGATACATATAATTGTCCGTGGGAGAAGCATGGATACTCTAGGTCGATTCCACACAATTCCAACGATTGTCCTTGAGCCTTATTTATTGTCATAGCGAACGCAAGACGTGTCGGAAATTGTAATCTTTTGAATTCAAAAGCTTCAATAAAATTGTTCATAACCTTTCTAACTGCTAATCTTGTTCGGTTGCACAATCGAGGCTGATTTATATTCCGAAGAAGAATAATTGGTGCACCAACTTTCAATTGTAAACAATGAGGCGGCAATCCAGGTAAATCCAACGAATTCAGAAATTCCGTCGGATAATTGACAGCGTCATCTTGATTTGTGACCGTGTCTACTGATTGATACGTTACAAAATCACCAGGCACATCAGTTAAAATATCCGCATTCAATTGGCCGACGTCCTTATTTTTGGCAGCCAATATTGCTCTTTCAGCTAACCAATTGTGATTTTTATAAGTTTGCGCAATGTTTGGAAAAACACTTGAAACCAATTGTTGTTTTGTTTGTGCGAAATTATACAAATTATCTGGTAAAGTGATTAATCCAGTGTTATCAATAAGAATTGGTCCATTTCCTATCGACAGTATTTGCCTAGAAAATTCTGCAGCCGATGAGTCATTTTGTATTTGTACTCTCACATTTGTTGTTAAAGTGAGTGTTTGTACATTTCTCCGTAAATTTGATGACTTTAAATATGCCTTTAATTCATCTGCTGGAGTTGCACGGGGTATCACTGGCAGTGTTTGACGGATATCACCAACCAATAATATTAAAGCGACACCAAATATTTCTTGATTATTACGTAAATCTTTCAAAGTCCTATCCAAAGCTTCCACCGATCTCTTATGTGACATTGTACATTCATCCCATACCTACTATTAATTTGCATTGTTGCAAAACTCTTCCTATTCCAGAATTTTTAGAAATATTACACGTTGGATTTTCATTAATTTGCATATTCAATGGTAGGTAATTTAAGTGCGGAGTGCGCTGTACGACCACCATCCAATGTAGCAGCTATTCCAGACGATGCAAGTGCTAATGCTATATTCTTCGGTGATCTTATAGTAGCTAGTAGCATGGAAATCAAAAACGTTTTTCCGATACCACCTGGCGCGATGAAAAAAAAAAACATTCCTCCGCTTTCGTTTTGTATAGCTTGAATTATTGTATCATATACCTACATTTCTTTGTTCTCGGTTCAATTTCGGCAGATTCAAATTTATAAATGTGTTCAGTTCATTTATATCGTATTGTTGTTTATTGTTACATTTCTTGATTAAATACGTCATGCAATGGTCAATTAGGAGCTGGCAAACCTAATTGTGACAATGTTTTTTTTTGCAATTGCTAAGCACATATCTTCAATTGTAACTAATGCCTCATTATAAATTTCGAGTGTTGTTGTATTGTCAAAATCTTCCAACTCGTAGTTTTTAACTTCTCGAACGACATCTTAAGACGCCAAATCACTATAAAAGGTCATATAATCTTGATGAACGCCAAAACTATCTAGATTTCCTGAAAATATCTTTGTGTCATCATTTTAAACCAAAAATTGCCACTCATGAGCAGACACATATCCTCGATCAAAATCAAAACTTTGTTGCGCTTTTCATCTCACATCAGATGATTATCCGATCCGATCAGTTCATTAGTCGATGTCACAGTGCGAATTCGATGCAAAATATCGTCGGCCAAAGCACATAACACACCGTCACCACTCCGCAGCGCTTCGAACGAAGTAGGGCCACAAACATTGACCAAAAGCATTCTCAAATAGAAGCATTCCTTGTTTTTCGGGTGAACTGTGTATATTCTACCAATTGCATCACTTGCATAAACACCACGAAATGCGGGAACTACTTCACCTTGTTTCCGCCGCTTGAACTTCTTCGACGACGCATTCCAACATCGGGGCATTTCGCAATAAGAAAGTGTTCGTGCAAACTCGTGGCTTCGGCAAGTGTCAAAAAATTGGTTAATGTTGTTGCAGGTGCCATAACCCTACTCACGAATGAGCAGAGTACCAAGATTGTTACTCGCTCATTTTTCGTAACAACCCCTACGTGAAAACTCAAAACGCTGAACAACATCATTGTCCACGCATCTCAATCACCCCTACATTTCAACTTACTCACTCGTACTAATGCAAGGATCCTGAAAATAATGGATTCAAACACCATCAAACAAATATCAAAGTATCTACTCCACTTTAAAATGTTACTTAATGTAACATAGTAAACATAATTTAAAAAAACAAACTTATTAGGTAGGTACCTATATTTAAAAAAAAAATTAAAAATTGTTCACAATAACAATTTGCTCGGAAAATAATTGAAATCATTGACAACAACAATTGCTTTTAAAATATTTTTTTTTTTTTTTTGTATTTGAAATGTCACTACTCGATTTCTATCCATTTTTTTGTTGTTTCAAAGTGCATTTCCCCATACAAACTTTCATAGCCTTTTTCATCCCCTCAAAGTTTTGTTTTCGCGACAAAACTTCACACAAATGATATACAGACCAATAGCAAATATGTGTGAAAGTTTGGTTCAAATCGGTAAATGCGTTAAGGCGTGAATCGACGACTAACGAACACAATTTTAAGGTTTTCTTTTTATATATATATATAGATATAGATAGATAGATAGATATAGATAGATAGATAGATAGATAGGAGATAGATAAGGCCCCAAAAAAGGAAATAACACCCAAAATTGTATTAAAAATCTTTGTTGTTGTTTCCTGTATAATATTTTGGGGCCTTATTTCATTGGGGCCTTATTTCGCAGAGCCCCCAATATCAGACGCCTTTCGTCCAAAAGATCCAGCAAAAAGCTTGAAAATCCAGGTTAGGAACTGTGCGTGTCAGGGTAAATTGCCTATGACGGAAAAGAAACAAATTCTTATGAAACAACGACAAGCCTCGGTTATCCAAACGTTAACACACTTTACCAACCAGCTTTATAACTGGTGGTGGAATATCTGAACCTTAAACCGACTGGGTGCAGCACTGCATTAGTAGAGATTCTGCACAGGTATAGGGCTGATTTTACAAGTGAGATATGATGCGGAAAGTCCAGGAAGAGTGAAGAACTGTGTAATTTACTACAGCGATTGTTGCATGAAACATCTCAGAATGAAAAAGGAAGAACATGACAAGTGAGGATTTTGAGGGATGCTATTGCGCAGAGGTAATTTTCGGGGGTTGTACCAGAGGATAAAACGCCCCAAATAGAAGCCTGCAGAGATGGAGATTTAGAAAAACAGTGCTAAGGACTTGGTCGGGCGGTTCACGTCAGTGTTATTGGGACGGAATTATTGTCCGACGATTTAACAATCACAAGTTCAACGCTAAGGGAACTGAATCCTCAAAACCTAAGAAAGCTCCTGATTATGATTTGATCACGGGAGAAGTTCTCAAAGTTCTACCAAGAAAAGCATTAATTAAACATCGGACAATAACTGCGTCAAATACCGAAATAATTAATATAGTCAGAACAAAACGAAAAGCGCGAAAAAGATGGCAACAAACTCGAGCCCCACAAGGCTATAAAAGCCACAAAAAGGCCGAAGATCGCAGGCCCGCCTATTAAGATAACCCAAGGTGTTTGGGCAAAAAGCGACAAAGAGAAGGTGGATGTTTTCGCCACTCATCTAGAAGAAACTTTTAAGCCGTTCGATGGTCAAGCGCTTGATGGAAATATTTATGCGTCAGACAGACGAAATATCTATAGTAATAAACGCTACACTCACCGATCTCGGACAAGTAATAAAGAAACTTAAGCCCAAAAAAGCTCCGGGCTATGATCTGATCAAGGGTGAGCTCCTAAAAATGCTACCTCGGAAAGCATTAACTAAGCTTCTCCACATTATAAACGCCGCGATCAGATTACAATACATTCCGAGTCAATAGAAAATCGCGGAAGTCATAATGGTTCTAAAACCAGGCAAACCACCGAATGAAAAAAAGTCTTATAGACCCATATCGCTTCTTCCAATTATTTCCAAAGTTTTTGAGAGGATATTACTCAGACGCTTACAACAAATTATAGAAGAAGACCGTCTTATACCCGACCACCAGTTCGCATCAGACAGCATCTTCTGTTCAACCTGGACGATGTTGATCAACTCCCACCCAACCAAAGTAAAGTGAAGATATCGATAGACAAACTTTAGACCAACAATAGCGCTGCAGCTAATGTCATTTTCAATGCAGCGGTAAGCAGCACGCACCAACTTATCTGGTAAATTTATTCGGCTAGATATATGCCCGACGAGTGGAATTACAGCATCATGTGTCTCATCTACAGGAAAGGGGATACTCTGAACTGCGCCATCTATACAGAGGAATAAATCTCCTTTAATGCCGCGTATAAGACTGTGTCAGATATACCTACAGATGATCTCGCTGGATCTGTTCCCGATGACGATGGAGAACCACCTCGCCGCATCGTTGCAAAGAACATCACCGAATCGATATCAAAAAAGAATGAAGACAAGTTGCGATGCCTAACTTTTAAACATCGCTCTTGAAACTGGTGAATACGAAAGACACAAGTCAACATCACAACAAACCATTCCCTCGCTTCAAATATTTACTTACATAGCCTGGTGATGATGTTGGTGGCATTTATGTGGTCATTGACCCTGCAAAGATGGGTCTGACTGTTAATAGGAAAAACTAAAGTCATCGAGAAAGGGCTCTAACATCGGCGAGTCAGAAAAAAAGTCTAAACGAATACATCTTCGAAGTCTTCTTCCACTATCCTCTCGTTGAATAAAATCGGAGGTCAAGATGAGCATCTTTCTAAGTAGGTATTTAAAAATTGAAATCCCTTTATAGCAGGACCGTATTTATTTCGCGAACAGAAAACAGACGGCAAACTTCGAAGAGATGAAAGGCCGATCTCCAAGAAGTTACTCAAGACAGCAGGGTGAACTTGCAAACAACCAATTAGTACCAGCTTGTCAGTGAATATATGTACAATCACTCGAAGTCTTGATAAAAGTTAAAACACCAGCTGGTATTTGATATCTTAAAGCAGTTCAGAGTGCTACTCTCAGCGGCAACTTTAGGTTCCTTCAACCCCCCAGACCTTACGACCCCCTCCATCTCGTATGCTGTCTGTTATAAACGCCAAATCATCTGATTCCTTCATCTGAGTTACTAGCTTGCCCTGCCCTCCTTTGTCCTTTTCTTTAATTCATTTTCTCTCAGCTGAATTTTAAAATACTGCATTAGAGCATCACTGCGCTGTTTTAATTTTCGTGCTGTCGCTGCTTACATTATACAGAATTAATAGATAAATCTACGTCCCTTTTAAGTTTTCAACAAGTTTGTATTAATAAATTGAAAACAAACGTACACATGTACTCGCGTTAAACAAAATTAACAAATACAGTCCTCGGTCATAGTACGCCCCATTTTCGTAGAGTGCTTCCATAAGACCCTTAATCATTTTGCAAAAAGTTCTCTTTCACCTAAGGGTTATTACTTAATCCAAAAGTGATACTTAACTGTAGAAATTCTGCTATATGCGAACACTATAATTCATGATTCACCCTTCGGCACAGTGAGACATAGGCGAGGAGGGCGAAGCATCACAAAAACAATGACCGAAAAAATATAAAGCACTCCTCTCGGACTGGCATAATGAGTTCTACAGCCCCCTAGCCCCTACTCCTACGCTCCTGTTGCTTCTCCTTGTGCTTTTATCATCTCCTTGCTGGCTGTATAGAGTGTAGTGTTCGCCAAATTCGATTGTGTGTATGAATGTGAATGGCGTTTCTACCTGGAGGCAACAACCAACAACTGTGGCCAACTTGAAACCTATGTAGGTCACAGTGGCACCAGCTCGAAATCTGATACCAGCGGAAACACTGCCATCCTGCTGCCTGTTAAAAGGGACGTATCCTGTTGCATTGTACATGAGCACATGAGGAGACCTATCCTATTATACCAGCGGGGGTGGAAAAACGCGCACTCGACATAAACAGGTAAATACTGTTTGTGTTATTAACTTCGCCAAGCAGCATCATGTAGAGACTATAGAGACTGGGAGCTGGAATACATATAGCTTGACAAGGATGCCTCAGTGTTCGTTCCTCTTCATTTTCATTTGGGTTGTTTGATTTTTGTAGCAACGTCCTTTTGCCTTCTCGTTTCCATTGTTTTCCCTTTTCCGTCACTTCGCTTGAACAGTGCGAGCATTGTTGTTTGATGGTTCCCCTTTTTTCTGCGTCTTGGAGTGCTTTTCTTGATTGCTCTTTTGTTTTTATTAGAATTATAAAGAACCGCGTCGTTTGCCTCGATGCTAATCTCGAGGAATCAAATAAAAACCTCCGATAGGAGAGCGTGATTAAAATGTGCTTGGCGCTTGTCTAAAACTGCGCTCGCGCGTTCGATGGTTCACTTTTATGAGCGGCACTTACATCAGAACCATCTTTATAGCCAAAAGATGCTCGGAGCCGCACTGAAAGTGTCTCGCAACTAGCTTAGTTATCCTAATCCCATAATCCAGTGTGAAATGAAGGTCATCCTTCGGCAGTTAATTCGGTGCTTGCTATTGATTGTTACGAGGGTGGGGGAAAATTTACCGAAAATAATGAACAGTTATTTATATTCAATTAAAGTTCGTTCAGCACAATCGCTAATGAATACAGCAGGCCAATGAATACGATAAGAAAACTCCTTTCGGTGTGTGTTTATGCCTTCTGAATTATTGAGCAAAGAATAGGGCAAAGCCGATTGGGCGACGGCCATTACAGGCAGTTGTTGCCAAAGACCAAAGTTATGGCATAAATAAATGTCTACAATTCGTTTAGAGACCTTATTACGGGGATTAATTAAATTAATACGCACGAGGGAATCCGCTGAAAAGTTTTCATTTTGACCACATTCAGAATGAACTGAAATAATGATTAATACTGTGGCGACAACAATCGAGAGCAATAAAAAGTCGAGTCCTTTCGTCGAGCTAATTAGTTAATTGGCAAAAAGGCGTTGGATAGAGTGATGTGTGCCTATGTGCGAATAGGTGCAGAGGTAGTTACCCTCTTGTTTTTCTTTCAAGTTTTAATATATTTAGCGCAACAAGTCCTTATGCGAGCCTAACCCAAGCTATGTTCACATTCACTCATCGATAGCTGTTTTAAGTGAACACTTCCCAGAGTGCTTCGTCTCAATAATTTGTACTTTGGAGTGGGATGTCCGCTCTCCGATTTGGAATGGCCTGATCATTTCCGATTTTGCTCCTTGAGATTTAATTTTGTTTGTTTGGGGTTCTTTGAAATTCCGCATGTATGTCAGTCACCCTGGAACTATGTCCGGGTAGTAACTAACTGGCATTAAGTCCTTAATTATAATTATTAAATATTTAATTCTTCGAAACTTTAGGAAATGCTCGTTCATTCGACTCAATTATTTATTCAATACTCAGGCCGGTGATTAAGTTTGCTGGAATCACACCATTGCCCATCGCCAACAATTGCGTGGAGAACTCTGCAGCGGACTGGTCATTTTGTAAAGAAACTCGCATATTTGTTATCAAATGCAATTTCTTGACGTATCGCCATAAAGCAGACGCCTTCAGGCAAGCATTAAATTCATCTGCCGGAGTTGATCTCGAAATGACAGGCAGCGTTTGACGAAAATCACCTGATAGCAAGATCGTTGCTCCACCGAAAGGTCGCTTATCATAACGTAAATGATTCAGGGCCACCATTGTAAACCATTGTGCATTCGTCCCATATGAAAATCTTACATTGCTGCAGTACTTTCGCCATCACAGTGTTCTTTGAAATGTTGCAGGTAGGTTCTTCATCCACTTGCAGATTCAATGACAATTTCAATGCTATTCGACCGCCTTCTAACAATGTAGCCACTGTCCCAGAAGAGGCTAGGGCCAAAGCGATCTCAGATCTCGAACGAATTGTAGCCAAAATCAGTGAAATCAGGAATGTATTTCCAGTTCCACCGGGCGTATCAAGGATGAAAATTCGCCATTTTCGTTATCGACTGCTTGCATCAATTCATCGTACACTTTCTTTTATTCTTGATTCAACATTGGCACATTTGTTCGAACAGCTTGACTCAATGCGATTCGATCGAAGTCCATTTCTCGCTCCAGTTCTCGATTAAATGCGTCTTGCATTGAACGATTTGGCCGTGGCATCCCCAATTTGCACAACAAATTGCCACTCATGAGCAGACACATATCCTCGATCAAAATCAAAGCTTTGTTGCGCATTTCATCTGTTCATTATCCGATGTCATGGTGCGAGTTCAATGCAAAATATCGTCGGCCATAATATCATCTTTGTACAATCAAAGTATCTACTTCATTTCAAAAAGTTACTTAATGTAACATAGTAAACATAATTTATTAGAACAAACTTTTTAGGTACCTATAGGTATTTAAAAAAAAAAACTTTCAAAATTGTTGACAACAACAATTTGGTTGGAAAATAATTAAAATAATTGACAACAACAATTGCTTTTAAAATTTAAAATATTTTTCTTTTTGTATTTTAAGTGTCACTACTCGATTTCTATCCAGTTTCTTTTTTTTCAAAGTGTACAAAAATGAATTTATTATAATGGCGGTTGCGCCTTCTTTCAAAAATTTATCATACTAATATATGAACCTTATCTGCGTGTTCTATTAACCAACAAAAAAAACTAAATCAAAATCGGATGTGTATGGCAGTCGTTAGGCTGTCACACACACATTTATCAAGTTATTTTTATATATATATAGAGATAGATATTTCAAAAATAACTGGCCTGTTTGATAAAGAAAACAGGAAAAGGACAGCACAAATTCGTGAAAATTGTCCCAGCTTATCGTATTACATAAAACAAAAGATAGATATATAGATAATACTGACATTTTCAAAATACATTTCTATGATCAGTTTTTCATTGTCAAAAACACTCATTTTGAATTGATTGTACTAATTTTAATACAATTGTCTGCAAAGAAAATGTGGATGTTAAATTGAATTGGGTTGTAGTTGAATTTTATTAAGAAATTTAATTGAAGTGAAACTTCTTATGCGACTTCCAACTCAAGGTCGCGTTAAACGTTTAACGCTAATAATTGGATACTCAAAGGCGTGAGCGAGGGTGAGGGTAGCGCACATTGCACAGCATAAGCACGTTCATATGAAAAAGAAAAGAAAAGAAAAGTGGTGGTTGTTTCTGAGGAAATGCGCACATGGCTGTTGACGTGCGCTGATGGACTTATGGTGGTGTATATAGAAATTGAGTTCAAGGGTTTTGTTTCAATGGTTGTTATAGTACATACCTACATACGTTGATACCTACAGTATAGAATTGAAGAATTCAAGAAGTAAAGACGATATAGGTGAATTATGTATGTTGTTTGATTTATTGAAGTGAAACTTCTTAAATGCTTAATGCTACTATAAGCATTGCATACTCAAAGGTGTGAGGGTACCGCTCACGCTTCAGAGTATGCAATGGTGAGTGAGTTTATTGGCACCAAATGCTGGGAGAAGAATATTCTGTGGTGAAGATTAATTTCCAAAAATAATGACTAAATTGGCAATTAATGTCTTATTGAAGTGAAACTTCTAATGCGACTTCCAACAAGGTTGCGTTAAACGTTCAACGCTCCTGGGGAGGGGGAATAGAAGGAGACAGAGCGATAGTGAATGCGTGGCACTCGAACGCATGCGCGTAGTATACCTGTTACAGGCCAGCGCGAGCGTTAGCAACGAGTAGCGTCCTCATTATTTCATTTACTTGTTTTGATACACATACCTATAATTTAATAGGGTAGTATTTTTGAAGTGAAACTTCTAATGCGACTTCCAACATATCGTATCTTACTTAAGTTGTCATTATCCCATTGTAAATGTTATGGATTTGGATATTTCTCCACTCGAAAATGATAATTAAAAGATGCGATCAATTGTGAATTGTAAGTAATGTTAATAAAGTTTGTCTTAAAGCCTAGTATCCTACTCGCGCTAAATTTTATCTCCCATACAAAAATGTCTACAAAGATAAAATTGAGCGAGGCAGTTTAGCAAAGCATCAGTATCCTGTTCGCACGCCAAATCCTTAACTTCATATAGATGGGCCGATGAAAAGTCTCCACTCATTTAGCTCGCGAAATAAATGTCCGGTGCATTAAATCGAAGATAAATTTTGACATAAAAAAACGGAGGAAAGTGGTTGTGTTTTGTTTGCCATGATTTCTTTTAAGCATATGGGTTTTGTCCCATCTAGATCATGTTTAATAATAATTTAGCGACCATTTATCTTTGGTGTGGAGAAACGAAGTGGAGACTAGGGGCGCTAAAATTTAGCGCGAGCAGGATACTAGGCTTAAAGAAACAATATAATTTCACTAAAAATCAATTTCTACCCCTTCCTATTTTCATTTCCACATTACGAAGTTTCACTTCTTCCGCGCGGAGGGACTCCACGCACTATTTTTTTAAAAAACACATCTTTATACTATTACAATCTTAATGCAGTAGATAAGGGTATTCATTCATTTAAATAATTTTCAGAACGCAATCCAATCCCACGTTTTCTAATTTTACAGTTTTTGTTCGCATTTTGTTTTTATATCGTTACAACTAAGATTTAATTTAATCAACTGATTCAGAAATCTAGTGTCTGTGTAAGACTTCGCTTTATCAGTTCACTCCCCAGTTCCCGTGTGCCCATATAAGTATTCACTTTAAGAATTAGGTAAGTTAAAAGAATTGAAAAAAATGTTTTTTATCTCGGCAACAGCACCAATTATCGGGTCCAAAACTGTCCTATCCTTCAAGTTGCCACCAACCATACACACCCACAAAATTTCATTGAAATCGGTGGAGTGGTTTAGAAGGCCAACAACAGCGCCACCTATCGGGCCCAAAATTAAGCTATCTTTCAAGTCGGTTGAGTAGTTTAAGAGTCGAGAGCAGCGGCGTAGTGATTTCCGTCACGGCATACAACAACATGCCAATTTCCATCACGGAATTCGATTCGATTTTACTCTCAAGACGCGGCAATAGTTGTTTCACATCAAAAATACAAAAATTTAACAGAATTTAGTCCGGAAAGCTGCAGTGTTAAGTCTCTTCCTTCAAATGCACGGCTGGATGTCGGCATAGACCTTTGACTTTCAATAAGCCCATAGAATGAAATCCAATGGTGTTATATAAGCCAATCTAGCTAATCTAGGGCGCCAATTTTGATCACCGAAACGAGAGGGAGGAATTGACACTAGTAACGCAGAGCATTCATTGTTCTTTCGCATGTTGCTCCATTTTTACTAACCCTAAGCTGTCAGCTGTCAAACTGTTTTTTTTTTTTTTTTTTTTGCCAACACTACCGCACAAACGGCGGCAAATTTAAATTTCGATTGAATTTTGGGACACTCTTTAGAAGCGGCTAGCAGTGGTTACTGTGGTGGACTGGTCAGACTTGATCCAAGCACAACTTCCATATAAGACTGTAGGTATCTTTCATTCCTAACAAAAATTAAAACTCACACAAACGAAAGGTTGTTATGGATCTATCATCTATTGCGCCAATTATATAGATATGCTGTACAGATAAGACATTCATTTCAAAGGGATGGAGTATTTCGCGAAGCTATCCCTTTTACAACTTTGCTTTCTCTTTCACTTAAACGTCAAACCAACTTTTAGGAAAACAAATCAAATTTTATATGGCTGGAGATATGATTTATTTCTTTTGAAGATTAAAATTTATGATAGAGTGCAAAATAATATTTAAAAGCATAGCAGAATTAATATTATATTTCCTAAATGACTTGGAAAAGTGTAATAGGTCGGTAGAGAGATTCACCCCTATTGCGAAGATCAACTATCAATCGGTTGATGATTGACAAAATTTATCAATTAAAATTGTTACTGGTATTGCGAAACACAATTGATAAAAATATAAACTATTGTGAACGCAACGCAAAAAATAAAGTTATTCTGATTGAAAACTCAACTTTGACAGTACTAAAATATTTTTGATTTGAAGTGTGATCGTTACGACTTTCGCAAACAATTTAATTAGGTAAACAAAAATTACGAGTGCAGTGGAATTTGTTTGATGATGACCAAGGCGAGACAAAGTACGCAGAATTGGCTGCTATACGGAGGAGTTTGCGAGTCGCATATAATCCTTTGGAACAGGAAAACCGAAGGTAACTACATAATTTAATTTCCAAGGAATGAAATTAAAGCTATTGAGGTGCATTCACTGATTTTTTGGAAGATATTGGACCCAAACTTAAACCGATTAATTGCAGCTCTGCACCTGTGTCGGCAATGACTTCAACCTTGGTCTTGCGCAGTCAACTACAACAGTGTCCTTTATTCTAATTGAACTGCTAAACGCATTATGGAAAATTACATGTGCCCAAAATGGATAAGATTCATTCACAGAGGATGAAACACCGAAATTGCGATTGATAGAAAAATTGACAACTGCCAATAAAATTGTTCAAGATTGACATTTACAATACCGATTTGTCAACCTACAATTGCTGCACGTTCACAGTCGATCAACACTTAATTGATAATTGATCGTCGCAATAACATTGAAAGGAATTTATTGATAAGTATCAACTATCTTCGCAGTAGGGGTGATTGTGTACCTACAAAAATGAATAAATAAATAAATAAATATGTTCGAGTTTTGAGGGCAACTGAGTTTTAGGAGGAACCAATAGCTATCTACATCTTTTACCGAAAGCTGAAATATAGTTATATACCAACACCCAAGTCTCAAGTGTTTTTTTTTTTTTTCACCTAGACGTTAGGAATGAAAAACTTAAAGGTAGTTTATACAGTTATTAAACGGTTGTTATACAATTCGCGTGTTTTAATAACCTTTTTTCAGTACCACTTAAATTTGTAATAAACAAGCGAGTACCTTTCATATTTTTTAACCATCCGGCTTCAAAAAGTTCTTGACGATACTCTGACTGTTATTGCACTCATTTCCAGGGTATATCGACTTTGTTTTTATGAAACAATTAAAAATTTAAGAAACTTTCACATTCCTAGGAAATTCTTTTGATAAAGATAACAGGTAAGGGTCTTTCACGACTTCTCAATTTGTTCTGAGTAGCGGAGTCTATTCAGCGCATCAAGGCCTTTTCCGTAAGCAGATAGCTCCATTTTAGGGATGATAAGGAGCTTCGACTCCGAATCCGATATGTCGGAACTTCCGGTTTGAATTGCACCTCCGAATCCGGCTTCGGTTCCGATATAATCACATCGGAGGTTTATCGGAGCACCATCATGGGTGACGAGGCGACCGATGAACATGAACAACAAAGAATTATCGAGTTGCGACATTTAACAATACGACTGTCTTCACTCTTTTATGTATTTTACATAACTATGCGAGATTTGCATTGAAGCTGAGAGTGTGTGTATCAATTTTATATTTTCAAATTTTATATATTAATAATTTGTGTATGCGTGCGACCTCCGCCTCCGACTCCGATTCAACTCCGACTCCGCGGAGTTTGGTATGGCGCTTTCGACTCCGACTCCGACTCCAGTAAAACCACCTCCGTAGCATCCCTACTCCATTTCTATAACTAAGATAAAATTATTCAGTAAGTTATATATTGAATACTTTAGATTTTAGATTTAAATTACTTTTAATACTTTTAATAAACACTGATGTGGTATTCGATGGGCTTCTTAGAGCACTTCCTTTTGCTCTGGGTCACTTTTTATGTTAGATTGTTACACAAAAACAACAATCTTTTCCCGATTTCAGAGCTTTTATGTGAATTATATTAAATTTCAAATTTATGGCTATCTCTCGCCATATAAAATATCGTTTGTTTTCCTACAAGTTCCTCAGCTGTCACTTTGTTTTTATTGATGTGTAAACATCTAAGTGCGCGTTGTTGGAATCTGGTGGAGTAATTCCACACATTTAACTTGCGGGGACGGAAATGCGTCACTGTGTTTTATCATTGCATACATTTTATCATTGCATAAATTTATGAGCTGGGGCATATTAATTTCAGCTTTTTGTTGTGTGAAATAAAGCATGTTTTTCATACATGATGGTCTCACATTTCTTCCCTGTAACGGACATCTCGAGGAAATTCAGTGCCAAATCTTTCGTGAATTACCAGGCACGCAGAAATCACAGCTGAACAACAACTAACAAAAATGTCGTAGACCAGCACCTCTACAATGTGCAATGCAAGCCGAATGAAATTCCAATGACACTTTCATTTACTGTGTAACAATTATTGATTTCATTTAACTTGCGGGGATGGAAATGCAAACGGGTATTTTCCACTGCATATGTTAGGAGTGTTTGTTGATGTGTAAACATCTAAGTGCGCGTTGTTTCACAGTTCGATTTCACTGTTTAATACACTGCTTATAATTCATTCAGTTGTGACTCCTTAACCTCAACTGTCATCCAACTCGCATCTGTAGGTACCTACCTGCGTTTCAATAGTAAAACGCAGAAAAATACAGGAAAATACGTAATTGGTACGATTCCATATTTCTGACAATAATGCAATGTTTTGCCGTCATTGAAGATGCATTAAAATATTTTCAGATATGGGAAAGACAGATGCAGAACGTGCAAAAGATTACAGGGCGCGTTTACGTGCAAGTAAACCTCTGAAAGTCGGAAAAAAGGTTGGGAAAACGAGTACTGAACGCTCGCGTGAATGGAGAACTCGTCTCGCAAGCCGTAAATAATTACTGACAATGAACCGACGACATCACGATCAACTGTCAATGATGTTCTGACGATAAATGACGTGGATTTATCGTCAGTTCAAGCCAAAAGAAGGAGATCGGACATCAATGAAGTTTTACAACCACAGGTAGTCACTCCGCTCTACGAAGACATGTTAAGGCTCACGCAGAGTTTGAAAAATAATATATCAAGAATACGGTTATTACAATTCCCTCTTTTCTCAATGACGTGTATCAAGCCACACACATACCGCACGCACGGTGTTTACACATATTTCGGGACTGTTGGATACAGTCGCACCAATTTTTTTTTTTTCTCATTTAACACTGACGTTGAACTACTCTACTATTGCAAGTTGCAACACCCCATTTGGTTTTATAAAATTAATAGGAAGCTAAAGATCTATAACCCATATTAATGTAACCCAAAACTTTCCATATATTGCAGCAAGTTTATTGCCCGAACGTAGGTAGCTTAAATTAAGCGTAACTGTTTGTACGCAATGAATAGATTCCAAGTTATTTTTTACAAGTTTAGGTTAGGTTGAGTGGGGTTGTGAGATCGTCACAAAAGACCGGCACCAAAGCGGGCCCATCGCCATTCCCGCTTTTTACAAGGTTTCACTCTTAAAATTTGCCTATGCTACTAGCAAGATACATACTGCGACGCCTCGTACAATTAAGCGGATATTTGACATTAATGTCAGTTGGTCATTTTAAATTTTGGACAGCTGAAAGAATAGGTTCATTCGTTTACACGGGTTAAGCAGTAGCCAGTACTAAACATGAAGTATTCGCCCGAACTACCGCACCAATCACGTACCTTAACCGGATTTCAATAAAAAGGACACACTTCAAAAAAATCAATACAATAACTCACCTCGAATTTGAACGCTTCGACGAGTCCTTCTTTCCGGCCTGCAAATTGGGCAGATCCTTCTGTCGCTTCTTCGTCTCTCGCCATATCCGATAGTACAAAAAGCACATTATCGTCACGGGAAAATAGAACGCAGCCAGCGCCGTTCCAAATGTAATATACTGATTCGTTTCAATGAACTGAATGTAGCACTCATCCTGTGGCACCGTCCGTTTGCCCTCAATATAGGGCCAACTATAGATCCATGGCGGCCACAGCAACAAACTGATGCCCCATGCGGCGCCAATCATTACAGCCGCCCGACTAGTGGTACGCTTAGCGCGATATGTTAATGGTCTGGTTACACTAAAGTATCTATCAAAACTTATAATTAGCAAGTTCAGCACAGACGCATTGGACGCCAAATAATCCAGCGCCAGCCAAGTGTCACAGATATGCGCCCCAAGTGGCCAATATCCAAGTATGGTCGATACAGAGAACAACGGCATCGAGATGAGACCGATCGCAAAATCCGCGATCGCCAATGAAAATAGAAAATAGTTACTGATCGTCTGCAGTTGCTTATCGATTTTGAACGAAATCATGACCATAAAGTTGCCCGCCACTGTCAAAATACTCAGTACGGTGGCTACGATGGCGAGTACCACCATCTGCGGTATGGTGTATCGCAGAACTCGCTCTTCGACGTACGTAGCATTTGTATGATTGTTGTGATCTTCGAAGATGAGCGCTGTGATGTTCTCGAGCAGGGCGAGTCCCGCCTGCGTCGTGGCCGCTGTTGTGGTTGTTGTTGTTGTTGTCGTCGTCGTCGTCGTCGTCGAGGTGGTTTTCATAAGAGTTGGTGATAGTGGTGCCAAAATCGATGGCGGTGCCTGCCCTCCAAACCCGTAGCCATTGTAGGTGAGCATTCTGACAGTTGCTCCCCAACCGAATGAACGATGACAGTGCTGGTGATAAGATGCGTGACAAGTAACCTCTAAGCCACCTCGATGAATGGAGTAACCCAACTGATGATACTGTATGGATGACTGCGATGATGCTGTGTGTAACGATGCTGCAACGAGAAGAGAACAAGACATGTGAAAGCCAACAAAAATAATGCAAACCAATAACTACTAGGGCACTACTTCTGCTCGGCAGTGTTGCCATTTTGACTGTTTGTCTGTCAAATCTGATTGGATTGACACGCATTGAGCTGGAAGATTTTGTACAATCTAGCCGGCTGTTTTTTTTAGCTAGATACGATTTTTGTTTGAATATTTTTAAATGTTTCGTGTCATTTTTTTTTTTTTTTTTTTTTCAATCAGTATACATTTTTAAATTCAAAGTGAAAGTTCAAACTAAAATTCAAAGAAGAATAAAATTTACTTGAATTTCATATTTTTGCTCTGAGATTGGAAACATATCCCACTAATGCAATCAAAAATTGTATACGTTTGCATTGACACAAGTATGTACTTGCCTTTGCTGACTTTAATGTTGCTTCAACTTTGATTTACCGTCCGAAGTAACGAAAAAAGTTGGTACTTATATAAATTGCCTACAAAAGCAATGCAATATCCGACATAAATAGATGCAAATGATGAAGATGATAAGGAGACAATTGAAGCACTCAGAGAAAAGCAAATAAAATTTGTTACGGTTTCGTTTTACGTATGTCTATAACTGGGGCCTAAAGTTCATTTATAAGTTGAACTAATTTAGTGAATTTACTATCTGTATAAATATAAAACAAAGTTGCATCCGTAAGACCGCCCATAACTCGAGAACGGATCGTCCGATTTGAGCTATCTTGTCTACGCCAAAGGAAGGTTCATACGGCGAGAAAATTTGAATTTTCTTTTTTTTTAATTTTAATCGTATTATACAGTGGGATCGTTTCAAAGTCAAAATTCATTTTCATGATTTCTGACATTTTCTTTACGGGAAACCATTTCTTGTGCTAGTATGCAACTGGTAATTTGTAAAACGTTGATAATTTATTTTTGATATCTCCAGTATTTGTGCAAATGTTATTAGCGGCAACAACACGTTGTTTCAAACGTAACCTCGAGTTTAAGAACATTGAAAACGCCTTTTTTCTACACTCATGGCAGCTAATATTCGGCTCTGTCAATACAAAGCACTTTGCGAAATGTGAGCGAGACTTTAGACAATATATTTAAGCAACAGAGTTCGTTAGCACGGGCAAAGCCGGGCGGGAACAGCTTGTTATCTTTTTCTTCTAAATGATGAGTTTGATATTATGTTTGTCCGTTTATATCTCGAGTTTGGCAGCACCGAATTTGATGATCCTTTTTTTTGGTAAAAAGGTATTCTTTTGTAGCAGATTTATATTTAAAAGAAAAACAATATCTTTCCACCGAAAAAAAAAAAAATAACATCAAATTCGGAATTGCAAATCTGGAGGTAAAAATCAGGTCCAACGCGAAAGGAGTGATCAGAGAAAGAACATAGTTTCTCCGTTTCTACAATTCACACTCCATTCGAGGGGATGTTTGCACACATTGGTATAGCCAGCATCTCTGCAATGGGGTGTTCAGGATTGCCATACTGTGCAGTTTGCCTTATTTTGGGCGATCTTTTTTCAAAAAGCGATAGAAATGGAAAAATTAGCGCCCGATACAATTTTGGGCTACATCATTGTTTTCAAAATATTTGTGTTAATTTTGTTCGTTTTATTCCTTCACAAAACTAAAAAATATATATACATTAAAACTAGTGGGCCCGACGAAATTCGTCCCGCCTAATATTGATTTTTTGACTAAAATAATTTGAATTTGGAGCATTCACTATTACACCAGAAATTCATTTTTTTTGATCCAAAATATCTTTTTTGACAAATGCGATCTCACTGTATATACTACGATGAAATTAAATTTTTTTTTTAAATAACAAAAAATTTATGGAAAATAAATTTCTACAATTCTCCAATTTCCCTTTCAAATTTTACATTTTTTTTTCGTCGTATGAACCTTCCTTAGGCGTAGACAAACACAACAAAGAAAATATAGCTCAAATCCAAAGAGTATTCAATACCCTTTGCTCAAATCGGACGATCCGTTCACGAGTTCCTTCATATGAAAAATTTTGTGGTAGGTGTTACCATCTCTGAGATTGAAAGGGAGACGCACGGAAAATTCAAGACTTTTAAACTAATGGCAAATCGTTCTGAATAAGGGGAATCCGAGCAATGAGAATGTTTGCCTTTAAATGTTCCCCTCGAAACCGTCGCTTGGATGACATTTGATTTGATCTTTCACCATCAAATCAAACGCGTTCCGTTACAAAGTTTCGGTTCATTGACGTTGCGCAGCAAAATTATAACTGCCCGGAACATCCAAAGAATTTAAAAATTCAACTAATCCCAATAAAGTTTTTTATTTCACGACAAAGAGTGGCATAGTATCCATGTGTCCATATGTCCTTCCTTGGGCACATGCGAATTCAAACCAAAAATCATAAAAATCGACCAATCCGTTCCCGAGTTATGAGTGCATATCCGGACGTCAGCCTCTTTTACATGTAGTTGTACCCACCCGGAATTGCTCGTACCTTTCGTATTAAGTCCTGCTCACATTTTGCAAAGTGCTTTATTTGGACAATGTCCATTAATATTTTTAATTATACAACTTTAGAAATAGCGTTTGGTTTTATTTTTGAATGAGAAGTGCCGCAACCCGTTTTCCTACCCCGCCTATATTTTGTAAAGTACCAACAATAGGGTCCATAACTATCCTCCCTGTCAAACCTGAAGCAACCATACCAATCCCAAAAATTTCAATCGTCTCAATAAAACTGTTTAGGAAATTGACAACAGCGTCACTTATCGGGTCGAAAAGTATCCTATCTTTCAAGCTGGAACCAACCATACACATCCACAAAATTTCATTGAAATCGATTGAGCGGAATCGGAGATCGACGACAGCGCCACCTATCGGGTCCAAAATAGTGCTTTCTTTAAAGACTGCCTAAGCCTGAAATACGAAAATACGAACAAAACAAAAGAAGAACCATGAAAATTTGCTCAGTGGTTATGAACATTTTCCTTGGATAGGTATGTTACTTGTGCCGGAAATCGAATGGAAATGCTATTTACCTATTTAAAATTGATTAAAAACTAATTTGGAGTTTTCGTCAAACAATAATTGTACAGCTAAATGAAATATGAATTACTGAAATGTCAAATTCAAAAAAGTATAGACAACCAACGCCAACTATATTATTACAATTAAATTTAATGTTGTTGATACAAAATTGATATGCAGGGAAATCTTACTTGTTGTAAATATCTCCCAGCGCCGCCTATCGGGTGTTATATGATGTTAATTTGAGCCAAATCGGTCCATAAATAAGAATTTTCAAAAAAGCGACCCCAGCGCCACCTATAGGGTCTAAAACAAACATAAACCATCCGGAGCACCACACAAACATATGGTGTGAATATAAGGGGGATAGCTTCAGTGGTTCAGCCGTGATGGTCAGTCATACATACGCACGAACGTTTTTATATATTAAGATTCGGCACTTTTAAAACTTGGCAGCACTCCTGCGGTGAAGTGATATCGAACAGTCGTTCAACTTGCACGCACACCAATTTATTTTGCAGGCCTTTTGATTTGGCAGAAGCGACAAAGGCCAATTGCAGAAAAGAATAGAAGAATAGAACATTATGGCAACCCTGTGCGTGTTGCATACACTTTAAGTGAAGAGATTTCACACGGTTCATGGAACATGCAACGATATTGCTCTGCTTATGGAAATGTATTAGTGCGTTATTTGGCAGCAATATCACCTGTTCAAATTGCATTCGTTTTTGGAAAAATCACAAATGGATATCGACTTGAAAAATGTTTTCCCAATTGTAGATACAAATGAATAATGAAGTATTTTTGGCGATTTGTAGTTTTCAGATAACGAGGAAGACAGTGAACATAATAATTCCTCCTAAATTATGATCGTCGTCTCGCAACGATACAACCGAAAATGAAACAAAAATATGTAATAGGTTCATCGTGACCCCGCAATGATAAAAGCGGCAAAGATTTTAATTTGTTAATCATTTGCATGTTATTTTAATTTTTTTGATACTTTATTCTTTTTAGTATATTTGACAGAATAGGATAAAGAGCCACCTGAAGTTAGTGATAACTCATTCGGTAACGTAATTTGGATTATTCATAAGTTTTTATTTTATTTTTATTTGTTCTTATATTTCATGTTTATACGATGAAGCGGAAAGATTTGCTCACATGCGCGGTCCATCGGCAAGCGCATCGCAAACAGCTCCGAATTTTTCGCAAAGCACTTCAGCAGCGTCAGGCCAATCGGCTGTTTTAAAAAGCGGGAAAACAACTCAACAAATAACAAATTTTATCGGTTCGTTCAAAACTACCGTTCTACTTTATTTATGTAAAAGATGGAAAAACCAAAAATGTTTTTTGTAAGAAAGCATTAGAATAAAATGCAAGATATTTAAAAATCGAATTTTATTCAAAGTTTTCTTTGTTTTCGTTTTAGCATTTCTCAAGCCTCAAGACCATAAATTTTTCTTCTCAAAGCGGGACGCCCGTACATTTCTTTCAGAAAAACGCATAACTTTTTTATTTTTTTATGGTGGCCCTTTTTCAAAGCGGGACATTTTGCGTTCTTTGGGGACAGCGGGACACAAAGCTCGAAAGCGGGACTGTCCCGCCGAAAGCGGGACGTATGGTCACCTTATTTTAGAGCCACTTGGAAATGTGCTCAGCGAAGCGGTCATGGGTTTGCTAGTCTATATATTGTTTCATTCAGGCTGGAATTCGAAAAGATAAAACACTATTCTGTTCAACTTTTCTAATAAAATCACTTTATTCAAAATTTTTAATTATTAACTTATTAAGTACCAAAACAATATCACTTAAATCAATTCTTAAACGTTTCAATCCAATCGCTTTATTCACTGTATTCCTTTACACTTATTTATCTCACAACCGAATACTCTTTCGAACTTTAACAATCACTGGTTAAAAATCAACTGTACATCTCTGTTCCCTTTTATATCCGCTCTGCCACCTATCAGCGAATATTCCAAAAGTATATTCCAACTCTTCTCTAGATGGTTCTAGAATAAGCTAACTTGACAGATTCCAGTCTCCAATTTGAAGTGGAACCTGGAGGGTGTATAAGTGCCCGATTCACCACAATTCCTAAGTGCCTGATTCACCACAATATAAAAAACAAAGTTGCATCCTTAAGACCGCCCATAACTCGAGAACGGATCGTCCGATTTGAGATATCTTTTCTTTGTTGTGTTTGTCTATGCCTAAGGAAGTTTTATACGTCGAAAAACAATGTAGAACGTGACAGTATATGCAGTAAATGATTCTACGTCTTTTTTATTTTTTAATAAGGTTTATTTTTGAGTTTTTTTTATTTTTTTTATTGTTGCTTTATTTTGGCTGAATTTTTAGTTTGAATTTTTGATTGCATTTCGTTGACTGTTTTTTTGACTGTTTTTTTTTTTTCAGTCAAATCTGGAAGGCCGATTTCAAAATGGCAACCCTGCTGCTGAGTTCTATCTTCTGTTAATTCTACAGCACGTTTCGTTTCGACTCATTGTTTGCCGAAGAGCGCCTGAGAATGTATAGTTCAAACTGCAAATAAACAGCACTTGGGCATTGCTATTGCTAGTTGCTACAAACAAACAGTCGAGTGTTAACAGCGCCAGCTGAGTGCTGTTCAAGTTAAACATGAAACGTCAACAATTACCCAGATGAGATGGGTGTTCTTAAACGGGTGGGTAAGGGGTTTCCTTTATTTTAATTCTTGTTTATGTGAAATGGAACACAGAATATTCTATTTATCTTGTGCGACATCAAATTGGCCCTACGGGCACAAAAACCGGGCGAAAAACAATTCCCCATTTAAAGGACAGCTTTCGCATTGTGTCCAGGTCATCGGCTTTGAATGCGCTTCTGTTTAATGTTAAAGTTGGTTTTAAATCGTCGGCCGTGAAGATTTTAATTCTATAGAGCGAGAGCCTCTTGAAAAGCGTCATCCGAACAGTGACAAAATGAACAACAACAATTTTCCACCTTTCGGCTGGGTGCATTTGCTTATCCTTTTCGCTTTGCAACTTAGCAGATTAAGTGATCCGGGTAAACATTAAACGAATGAATCTTTAATGTCTGTACAGATAGGGGTAATTATTTAAAAGAGAACTGCAGTCAGACTCATATCCAAGGATATTTTGTAAGGCTCCTTTAAAATGAACATTATGCAATGGACTTTCAGCATGATGCTGACGATGGAATATCCAACTTGGTGTGACAGAATCTCCCTATCGGGGATTAAACCATAAATAAATAAGAAAGTAAACACATCCTGTTGGATCTGAAAAGACGTCCAAACTATTTCCTGATGAATAAATTGTGTGCGTATGCATCATCAACTCCCTAAAAATGGATTTATTTTATAGGTGAGCACCCCATATCCGCTTAAGAGGGATTCTAAAAGCGATTAAGGAATTTAATTTTCAGCTCGAGAGCAAAAGAACAGGCAAAACTGAAAGCTCAATGAATTAAGCAACACATGAACAGACCTCCTATATACGAATTAAAATTCTTGTTCACGACTGACTGGCACAAACTCGTCGTCGTCGTCGTCGTGGTCGTCGTCGTACACCCCTACCTATTTTTTGGAATAGAAAAAGCAGGAGGGTCGAGGATGAGGATGAGGAGATTTGAAAAGTTTCCCCGAGTCTGTTTGCCTTGGATTAATTGCCGGATTACGGAAGGATGTTATGTTCACATCAGGCACACAGACACATAAATATATACACGTTTGTGTCTGAACATAGAAAATGTTTTAAATCATTTGGATTTTGTTGCCCCCAGCAGTTCTCTTCCTTGCGTCTGCTAGTGCAAGTCATGCGAAAATTGGATAAGGATTATTATTTCCTATTATTTTTTATTTCTGTTTTGTCAATGACAAAGTTTTATTTGAATCGGTGGTACCTTATACAATGGGACCGAAGGGAATACGTATATCGTCATAAAATGGGATACGAGAACAAATGCAAGCTTAACAGCAGTCGTTGCGTTTTTATATCTTTATGGTGTGTACTTTTGTTGAGAAGCGTCTAAAATGCTTACCAGGGGTATTTGCAAATATCGAAATGGATCTAAAGGTGTTTGCGCATTTTATGCTAGAAGATTAGAATCTTTTTTTGTTTTATGGGCGAATTGCGCCAGAGGGCGGCACTTTAGAAGGAAGTCACGAGCAAAATATTTAAAGGAGGCTGTGAAATCGGGTAATCAAGAATACGAGTGCGTATCAACAACCTAAATGAGACATTTGTTATAAGGCCGGTCGTACACTGCATACGCCGCTGATGAATTATACATTTTGAACGAGGCATTCTTCTCAGCTCTGTTAGTGGTCGGATGTGTCATGAAAAAACGTTTTTGTGGCTAAAACGACTTGACAGCAGTTGGAAATCGTTGCTCCACGAGTGTATAGCATAGAAGCATAGATATAGTCAAATTGATAGTCAAAGCGATAGTCAAGTCGATTTACGACTTACACTTAGGGAAAAGGTAGGCACACAAACAGGAACTTAGTGTAAATTACTGGAGGCGATTGCTGCCTAGCCTATATGAGCTCGTACACTGAAGTTGTCGAAGAAGATCTCACCTTATATATATAGTCTTCCTTGAGTTGAGAGAGCTTTCCAGTCGACGCTTAAGTCTCTATCTTGCAGGCCAGTTCATGGGCAGCTCAGAACACCAGTGGAAAAAATATGTTTACAGCATAAACTGGTCCTTACGCATCCTAGCTTTATCGACTAAAAGAATTTATAGAGCCAAACTATCAAATCTTAGGAGCACTGCCAAACCCGTCAAAGTTTTTACACAAACTCAAAAATGAACGCTCGCTGCTCAAGCACGACAGGAATCTAGCACCGCAAACTTGAATACCAAAAAGGCGATGAGCAGCTATGCGAATTTGGTAACACATACTACTTTAGAAAACTGTACGAAGGTCGAAAGTGGTCGAAAGCTTTTGTTAGAAACGCAATCTGCCGAAAGTCTGTGTGTAACTTCATGACCTGCCACATGTGCGTTGCGAATACTTGGCGTTAAAAATGGGTTTAGTTATAAATGAGGGAAAACATGTGCCTAAGTTTATGTTGACAGCAAGAAAGATTGATACCAAAAGCAAAATCAGTCTTATGTGGCATACAGAAGAAGGAACAATACCTATATCTAACTAAGAAGCATCGATAACAGACGCCCTAATGCAATTTAATGCGGAACCATGCAATCATCAATAATGACAAACATACCCAGTACCCATGTCACTTTTGACGATGGTCCTGCGGCGAACAAAAGGACAGAAAGATTGGGGGGTTTTTGTCAGTAAGAATCAAATATAACTGCCAGCACCATATGAGAGATTTTACCCCCGACGCCCGACGAAAAAAAAAAAAATTAAATAGATAGAGCTCCGACCACAAAGAGCCTTGATTTTAACCTGATGAAGCAGTGGTGGATGGTCCTACCCCTTAGTGTATAGCGGCGCATAAAAATGGAAGTCAGCCTCAAATAACACTCAACTAGAGTGTGTAACCCTAGACAATTTGCTAATGACAGTGGTGACCCCTATTGATTCAGGTCTGGATTCAGATCCAGCCTGAGCCTGTAGGACGTGAGAAAATAATTAAAGATCTTTCATTTGTGGTAGGTTCTTAACGAAAAAAAAATTATCTATACCTTGAAACAAGCACAAACTTCTCAAAACAATACATATATACTAGATTGAAAGCAAATGGAGTCTGCTTCCTCCTCGGTTTGAATAAAGTCATAACCTCAAAATACACGGAATCTATGTTGAGCAGGAAGAGTTCCGTCTCAATGTTTCATGAAACAGAGGATTTTTCTACTCGCATTGTGATCCGCGACTGACGGGGCAGATCTTAAAAAAGGTGTGCCATTTGGTCGACTTTAACAGGGGAGCTGATGTTTCACTTTTAAAATAAATCTAATATGTTGCCGCTTTTGCCAAGTGTATTAAATATCCGACAGTACAAATGTATTCATAAAACTATGTGGATCTACATTCCTCCCAAGCCAAACTCATCCGAACGAACGATTGTGAGAAGCTATTCGAAGGATCCAAGTGAACATCGAGTCTTCTGCTTCTACAAAACTGTTTCACTCTTATATTTTCCTCCTAATTGGTATACCCATACCTGCTCATTGATGTACTAAAAAGCTTCTTAAATATTAATTTTTTCTAAGTTCCTAAATACTAAGGGAGGAACTTAGAACACCTCCCTTTGTTGGCCGATTAAGAACAAAACCCAAATGCTTTGCAGTGTAAATGCAAAATAGAAACGAAGGATCACCTACCCCACACCCACCCCCGATAACAATACTCTTGAGTCATTCTGCAAAATGTGTGATTCGTTTATAGCATGTGTATAGTGAAAGGATAACCCAGCGCCTGTCATCCTCTCTCCCACATGGTTATCAGTGCTTGTGCAAATGTTTATGTATCTCACTCGAAGGATATGAGAATCTGTACATAAAACACAAGAACACTTCATTTCCTTAGGAAACTAGGTACACAAGAAAATAAACAAGAAGCCATGCAAAGAAGAGAACAAGTTGCAAACAAAAAAAAAACGCACACACAAATATTTCTACTGTCTTGCAATAATAGCAGCTAGGGTAAAACGAAATGATAAAAGCCTTGCGTCGTTCTTTCTTATGGCCCCGAGGGCTATTGCTGCATGTCTGCCATTGTTGGGCGCCTCATTTGTACTTATGATTGTATAAAAGACGAACTCCTTCCCAGATGCGCACACAATTGTGAGAACGGCAACATAAAAACTCAACTTGAAGACAATAACAATTAAAGTGGAGGGTGCTATTTGCCCACCAGCCCTACTCTACTAACTTTCACTAAAACAATTAAGCCACAGGATAAGAGCTGCATTCACAATGATTGGATTTGCACAAACTTTGCTTATTAAGTGTGACGCATTCTTCAGATGTTCAGATGGGGTTGAGGATTTACTTTAACCGTCTATTATTATCAACGCAGTTTCCAATAGTTTCGAGTTGCACTTACAATTTACTCACATTCAGTGGGCTCCCAGCGTTTCCAAGTCAGTGCTTTTAGCGTTAATTTTACTGCCCAAAATTTAATGTTAGTGCTGCACACCGCCTTTTTATTCTTTCTTTGAATGCAGCCATCCTTTTATACCAGTTCATTTCTCTTATACCCTGTTTCCACCGACATGATTAAGGCGAAGTGTTTAGTAAAACACGAAAGGCGTTTCCACCGAACTTTACGTGTTTAAATGTGTCATTAACGCCAACTTTGCTCTATCAGTGATGGGACTTTAATCACTTAAGTGGTATTTCTACCGCTTTTTACACTTTCGGAAATTCTACCAACCTGAACTCGAAATCTACCACCTTCAGTATTGAAGTGAAACTTCTTATGCGACTTCCAACTCAAGGTCGCGTTAAACGTTTAACGCTAATAATTGGATACTCAAAGGTGTGAGCGAGGGTGAGGGTGGCCCACATTGCACAGCACAAGCACGTTCATATGAAAAAAAAAAACGAGTGGTGTTTTCTCCAACAAAAGTGAAACGAAAGAGAAGTATGCGAGGTGAATGTATGTATATAATCAACAGCCACAATGTGTTTTTGAGGAAATGCGCAGATGGCTGTTGATGTGCGCTGATGGACTTATAGTGGTGTGTATAGAAATTGAGTTCAAGGTTTTTGTTTTAATGGTTGTTATAGTACATTCCTACATATATGTTGATACCTACAGTAAAGAATTGAAGAATTCAAGAAGTAAAGACGATATAGGGGAATTATGTTGTTTGATTTATTGAAGTGAAACTTCTTAAATTCTTAATGCTACTATAAGCATTGCATACTCAAAGGTGTGAGGGTACCGCTCACGCTTCAGAGTATGCAATGGTGAGTGTGTTTATTGGCACCAAATGCTGGGAGAAGAATATGTATTCTGTGGTGAAGATTAATTTCCAAAAAAAAAAAAAAATGACTAAATAGGCAATTAATGTCTTGTTGAAGTGAAACTTCTAATGCGACTTCCAACAAGGTTACATTAAACGTTTAACGCTACCATGGAGGGGGTATGAAAGCATTGTTGCGTCAAACGTTCAACGCTCCTGGGAGGGGGAATAGAAGGAGACAGAGCGAGAGTGAATGCGTGGCACTCGAACGCATGCGCGTAGTATACCTGTTACAGGCCAGCCCGAGCGTTAGTAACGAGGAGCGTCCTCATTATTTCATTTGTTTTAGTTTGATTTGATACACATATAATTTAATAGGGTAGTATTTTTCATAATCCCATTGTAAATGTTATGGATTTGGATATTTCTCCACTCGAAAATTATGATTAAAAGATAATTGTGAATTGTAAGCAATGTTAATAAAGTTTGTCTTAAAGCCTAGTATCCTGCTCGCGCTAAATTTGATCTCCCATACAAAAATGTCTACAAAGATAAAATTGAGCGAGGCAGTTTAGCAAAGCATCAGTATCCTGTTCGCACGCTAAATCCTTAACTTCATATAGATGGGCCGATGAAAAGTCTCCACTCATTTAGCTCGCGAAATAAATGTCCGGTGCATTAAATCGAAGATAAATTTTGACATAAAAAAACGGAGAAAAGTGTTTGTGTTGTGTTTGCAAAGAATTTTTTTGTGGCGGAAAACTCGGATAATGTTTGCGTGATAAATAAAAGAAAACGCAAAGCCAAATAACAGCTCCAAAACAGAGATACATATACATCTAAATAAAGCGAATCAATTTTCAGGGGGACTTATGCTCTCATTTGGCTTCATCTTTTGGGTAATAACAAGTGTTCCACTATGGTAAGGAGATTGTGGAAAGTTTGAGGACACATGTCGAACTTTTTCTTATAATTTCTAGGTTTCTTACGTCTTTCAAGTTTGAAATTCGAAAATTCTATTAAAATTACGTTTACTGATATCTGTCTTGGTACTCATGGTTCATAAGCATTTGGGTTTTGTCCCATCTATATCATGTTTAATAATAATTTAGCGACCATTTATCTTTGAAGTGGAGACTAGGGGCGTTAAAGTTTAGCGCGAGCAGGATACTAGGCTTAAAGAAACAATATGATTTCACTAAAAATCAATTTTTACCACTTCCTATTTCCGTTTCCACATTACGAAGTTTCACTTCTTCCGCGTGGAGGGACTCCACGCACTATTTTTTTTTTTTTTTTCTCCAAGAATTGCATCAGCAAAAACTTTCAGTCCAGTGTACACCATTTACTGCGCCATTACTTCATTATTTACTGAATTATTCATCATGGATAATTTTTTTTTTTACCACCGTTTCATTTTCCTCAAGTCCCATCACTGACTTTTCGTTTGCTGAATGAAGTGCTGAACATAATAAAGGTATGTTCGATTTTATTTCTTCATAAGCCCGATGACAGTCGACGTAATTAAAAATAAAACAGGTATAAAACACGTAATTAGTGATCACGAAAATGTATGGTAAAACACGTAATTAGTGAGGTGTTTAAGCTTAATCATGTCGATTTAGCTTAAACACGTCGGTGGAAACAGGGTATTAAATTGTAATGCATTCTTCTGTTTTCGGTTTGGATTGCAGGGAAACAAAAAAATGTTGAAGCACCTACACCTTTCCTGAAAATGTAATTTCCAAAATCGGTACTTCGTAGGTAACTATATACCACAGGAGCAATTTAAAAAAACAGATTAAATGTACGCACACATTAATTTTTAAGTTTTATCAAAGTATTTATATTTATTTATTTTTACTTTACTGTGCAATCGCCATATAACTGAATATGAATAAACTTTTGTTGATGTTGTTTTTTAACATTTTCTTTTATCAACTATAGAGCATTGTAAAAAAAAAGTACAGTTTGATGCCCAAGAGGTCAAAATTAACGCTGACAATTTTAAGAACGGTGCACAAAAGCCAGAATGACTTGGCAACGCTGGGCTCTTGTTCGCAGAAAGAGGCATCTGACGGGCAAGCCGGTGGCTGTAGGAAATAAGGCCCCAAAAGAGAAAATGAAATAAGGCGCCAAAGCAGGGGGGTTGCAGGGGGGCAGCATGCCCCCCATACGCGTTTCATATCGGAAGGGTAACAATTAATAATAAATTCTATTAGAAATCCCAAATTCTATTAGAAATCGCTGTTGTTGTTTCCTGTATAATTTTTTGGGGCCTTATTTCATTTTTCTTTTGGGGCCTTATTTCATTGGGGCCTTATTTCGCAGAGCCCAAGCCGGTTGCTTATTAGTTATTACTAGGGTTCGGATTTTCATGCACTAAAGATCTCAAAATATGCGCTTAAAATATGCGCTTAAAAATGCAAAATATGCATTTAAAATATGCACTTAAAATTAGTTAAACTTAATTTCGGTTCAATTTAAATACACATTTTCTTCAGTCTATAAGAATACGTTCAATTTTTGTTATTTTTATTATTTAATAAAATAATAACTTAAAACGAGATCAACATTTAAAAAAAAAAAAAAAAAACACTGTTAACGTAAGCATAAACATCTTCCTTTGTTTAATAAAAATAAACAATTTAAAATAAATTGCTTAAGTGCTTAATTCATTTTGAAAAGTTTTATTTGCATAGATCATGAAATTTTTTGTTTTTAATTTTCGAATTCAAAACGTTGGCGATTCGGTCTTAAGAATACCTTATACAACGAAAAAGATCTCTCGACGTCAACTGAAGTTAGTGGAACATTTTTGAAAAAAACAAATCTCATCGCCGGTAAAGTTTTTTGTGTAATTTTCGTCATTGCTCCAAAAATATGAATTAATATTATAAAAAATATGCAAAATATGCAAATATAGTAAAATATGCACAAAAATTGCAAAATATGCATTTATAGTAAAATATGCAAAAATATGCACTAACGGTTAAATGCCATTTTAAAGGAAATTTCATGATACGTATACATAATAAGTTGCCTTGCATCCAAGGTGTTCATAAAAAAACATGCATTTGCATGGAAATCCGAACCCTAGTTATTACACACTAAACCAGCGTTGCCAGTTTGGGGGATTTAGGGTTTTTTTTTTTTATCGACGGGAGGGAATCCGGGGGGAAATAGAGTTTAGGGGAATCTGATGTTTTTTTGTTTTAATGTATGTATTTTATTTACATTTCATTCTAATATCCTTTTTGGGAACCTTGAAATGAGCTTACACGGAAAAATTCAGTGAACGCAAGAAACGCTGAGTATAAGATGTAGGGGGAAAGCGGGAAATTTGAACATATGGGAGATATAAGTCACTCAAATTCCACTCAAGCCCTCCAAGCTCCAATGGTAAAGTCAAATGCACAGATCGTGATCCGTTACTTCCACATAAAAATATTTCTAAATTGTCATTTGACTTTGGCTGTTGGAAGTAAAAATGCGTCTTCTGATGCAAAAGTTAACAAAACAAAATCCAGCTAGCTTGTGCTTCACAAATTTTATTAGTTTTTAATTGCGAAAAAAAGTGAACGAGAGACTTGAGCGGGTTTCAAAGGGGAATATTGATCAGTGGTTCTGATGAAATGATAGATATGCGTCTTTGCGTCTTAGTAACAAATATGTGCACGAGATATGTGGTGGAGTGACCAAAAGGGACAATGCGATATTTAAATGCCCTAACTGTGTTACCAATTGGAGGCTAATCCCACACATGGCTATAAAAAAAACCTTAATGATATGGTAGTTTATTAAGAAATGAATTTAGTTATTTATTTTTGTTAAGTTTTTGAGGTTTTTTTTTACCTTTTAGCCTATAATATCTTATTAATGTTAAAGGGGGCCAAAAATCGGTTCCCAAACATTTTGCATGTGGCAAAAATTTTTTGCTTGTATATAAAGTTTATGTGACTAATCTTAAAATAGGTAAATGTATTATATGTATATTTAAAAAGATGTATTCAAAGCCGGAACCACACTTGTAACGTGTGGTGTGTTGTGGATTGCTGTGTCGCTATTACCCACATATTTTTTCCCTGAGTTGTGGTGCAGCGCGCATTGTCAGTTTGGTACGTGGAGTCGAAATCGCTTTTTTACCGATTGCACCACAACGCTCTTTGGCGCAATGAAACGAGACAAAAACATTATTTGAAATTGCCTATGTGAAAGAAAGAGTACACATGAGCTAGGATATGAACAACGTCAAAAAAGCAAAACAAACAACATCAACATTTAAAAAATCACAGCACATTAAATAAGTGTGCACAGAGCGCGAAACGACAGACCGCACCACAACACCTTAGAAGTCTAGTGCCGGCTTAAGATTAATAGAAAAGTTTTTACGAACGATTTAAAAAAAAGAGGCTCAACTCTCCCGCTTTCCACCTAATTAAGAATGAGGTACCTAGCGTGCAGATTCTTCGCTTTGTTCACAACTTAATTCAAATTCAAAATTGAGCATGACAGACGAGAATGAAATAAATGGGTTTGTGTTATTTTAAAATGCTGTTCAATAATCGATGAATCCTCCATGCCAGTGAACATTTTTTAACTTTTTTTCTAACATCTTTGGACTGTTTTCATTTACAAAACAAGTCTTTCAAAAAAGTTGAATACCAATTTCATTACGAAAAGGTATTTGTAAACGTTTCTTAAATATTTTTCAGGACTTCCTTACCAACCTCATCTGTAAGTTTTATAAACAACAATTTCATCACAGTTGCGTAAGGGCTGTGTATTTATTTGCCGCACACTTTAACATTTGGAAAACCAAACTTACATGTCCGATATCCAAATTCAAAATTCGTACTTTTAAACTGCAGGCGCAGTCACTTAGTGGTTAGTGTGTTGGGCTAAGGAATGGATAAAGGCCGAAAGGCAATTATTTTAAGCATATTGACAAGTTTAGAGCGCTCACTAAGAGCCAGTAAGCTAGAATAAGATAAATGTTAGTTTTTAATTCGATTTATTCGTTTTTGTCTAGTATTTAAGTTAAAGAAGGAATTAAGAAAAAAAGTGTAAAAAAAAAAATAGTGTGTTGGACTACGAAGCGAGGGGTCTCGGGTTCGATTTCCTAAAAAAAAAAAACAAATTCCTTCTTAAAGTTTTTTTTCCACTGCGCCACCTCTTGCGAACGTATGGCAAACATCCGAAGAAAGTGTAACTGTCATTAAAATAATAATAAAAAATAAAATTTTAGATCCCTTCCATTCGTTCCAAAAATTAGAAACTAACACAAAACGAATGCTTGCGAGGCGATAGGCCTAAGGTTCCTTCGGACATCGGACCTTTTGCGCCAAATACAGGGTGTCCGTCGGGAAGGTATACTAGTTTGTTTTGCCGCCATTTTGGTAAACATAAGTCTTGACAGTTCATATTTGGCAGTCGTGAAGTAGACACGTGGCAAATTTATTATGGAAAAATATTCGATAAACCAAAGTGTTTTAATCGTTAAAACATTTTATCAAAATCAATCATCGATTACTGTGACGAAGGGAAAGTTACGTGAAATTTTTGGGAGAAACAACTTGTCATCAAAACGCACTATACATCATGTAGTGAATGATTTCGAAGAAAGAAAGTCTGTAGGTGATAGGCCCAAGCATGGACCACAACGTTAAAAGTTACAGTCTGATTCGCAATTTGGTCAGGAGGATTGATTGAAAACGTCTTAACGCCACAACTGCATGCTTTGGGCTTGATTAACATGTGGTATCAACAAGACGGTGCCACATCGCATACAGCCAGGATTACAATGGAATTATTGCGAGACCTCTTTCCACAAAAGTTATTTCAAGAAATGGTGATGTTGATTGGCCTCCACGGTCGCCTGATTTGACTGCTTCGGACTTCTTTTTGTGGGGATATCTGAAAAGCAAGGTTTATGCAAACAAACCAGAAACGCTTGAGTAACTCAAACAAAATATTCGTGATGAAATTAATGAAATACCGCGTGAAATGTGTGAGAATGTAATGAAAAATGTGCTCAAAAGGGCTCGAATTTGTGAGACTAACAGAGACGGACATTTACCTGATATGTATTCCATACATAATTGCCGACATTAAATAAAATATTCATCAATATAAGATCCATTCTCTTTCATTTAATCAAAAATTCTAAACAAACAAAGTAGTATACCTTCCCGGCGGACACCTTGTAGTTATTTATTTTTAGGTATTATATAAAACATGTTTAAAAAAATAATGACAAAAAGTTGTGATTTTTTTTTTAATAAAAAATCTGGGGGTTTTCCAGGTTTATCTGGGGGGAAATATTTTGACCGACTGGCAACACTGCACTACATATACTTGTATTGGGCGTGCGACTTTTATTTCTCCCATGGTGTTTATACTGGCTTTATGTCGTGTATTGTAACTGTAAGTGAATAAGTATACCTCGCCGCCCCTGGAATGGGATGATATACATACCTACATAACATCTCTTTTGGTTTTATGTTCGGGGAATTCGGGAAAGGTTTTCCATTCGCGCTTTAATATGTTTTTCATGGCTGCCGATACGAAATCGAAGCCCACATATCTACGAGTAAATCACGAGGGCGGTTTCAAATTTCCTCCCAACGGAGAGGTAAAAAAGAATTGAAAATCCAATTCGAAAATTGAATGTATCTCGTTCTCGGTTCTCTAAATTGTGTTATTTCTTGACGGAAACGTTATTTATACCCTCAAACGATGGAAAGATCAAAATTCATCACAGTTCATGATTGGTTAGTGCAGAGACCATTATTTCATGATGAAGTGTGTATTAAAAAAAATGCACTCCAGAAGGCGCAATAAAACAGTCGCAAGTCGTAAAAGAAACAACAAAACAAAAAAGTTTGAAACAACACTTTGAATGCTTTATAAAGAGGAAACATTAGACGTGGGTCTATCCTTGAAGGTTAGTTAAAGGCGAAGACAAACCATTTCTATACACGCGCACATATTGAAGAGAATCTCTTTTATCACATTCCATTTATCAAGCATTTTTTGGTTATATGTTCAGACTTGCGGCTACATCAATGGTATACGAGTGTAAGGGCAAATGAGTCTTTCAAGGGACTATACGTTTGTCAACAAAACCCATAATGTGGGTGGATATGAAAAAGTGTATCTACATTTTTAATGACTTCAAGGATGAAGGGATACCCATAACCAACCCATATTGGCAAAAGGTTACCTAAAAGTGACCGAATTCAGTCGGGAGAATGTTATTTTAACTTGCGAAATTATTTAATTAGGTTTTACACGTGTGCATATGGATAAGGTTTCGTATGGTGAATAATTATATGAAATCTGAAATCTCTTTTTTATATGAGTTTAGAGCCTGGACCCGACGAGTATACCTCGGCCGAAGGCAAAAAGCACATCACAACTTCTATACCGATTCCAAACGGCTGAGTTGTGAAACTTTTTCAGGGCGGCTACTCCCGAATCTTTGTCAGACGTTACCGCCAATTGGGGGAATTCAACCTAAAATATTTATGGCTTTTGGGGGTTGATCCTGGAACAACCCGCTCAGATGCGCTCACAATAAATCGAATGGTTTGCAAAGACATTATTTGCAGATAAATACATATTTCATCTCCTTTTTCGTACCTATTCGATTAGCCTGCTCCTATATTTTATCTATTCCTGATACAAGATCTGCGAACGATAAATCGCTCATTATACTCGACTGTATTCGTACGCGACAGCGATACATGCAGAAAGAGAATTTCTCATTCAACGAGGTCTTCAGAGATGCAATCCTGCGTAACAAGTAACAACATTTCTCTATAGGTCGCGTATCCTCTTAGTGCGGCCAATTTTCAAATGCGTTCAGTAAAAGTCGATAGAATAAACTAGTCCCATTTGCCTTTTTATTTAGCTCTCCATGCCGAAACAGGATTTTCTATGGGGCTGTCAATTGTATGCATTATTTTCGTAAATCCTTTTCGGATCAGACGAGCTCATATCCTCATCGATATAATAATAATAATAATAACCCTTGTTAACAAAAAAAAATCGTATATAGCTACAAGCGTGATATGCATTTGAATCAAAATCCCACACGACTGGGTAGTTTCTAAGTGAGTATTTCCCATCCGAAAGCAAACTCACCTAATCATGTATCCAAATGATGCCTTCCTTTCCGACTGTTCCATTTTCTTAAATTTTTATACAGCATCGTAATGTACACGGTTATCCGGATTGTATATTGTACGCCGCTCTCCTTCACTGTTGAAGTGTTTATATAGCCAATGAAATAAAAGCATTTCAACTATTTGCACAGATGTTCGATATTATTTCCGGAATTTTCCCATTACCAAAAGTCAACATATTCCAGTGGGAGTTTTTTGCTGCAAGGATACAAACATATAAACAAAGCGGGTGAGTGCCAGACAATTCATCACAGCGTGAACCAAATTCCATGAGTATCGAATTTGTTCGACCAAATTGGCCAAAGAAAAACGGAGGATATTTATATGAGGCATAAATAATGATTTTAATTAATTATGGTGTATAAATATGATCGTGGTAGATGGATATCCTGTAATTAAGTGTATGAAACATTAGACTTTGATTAAGTTTAAAATTTAACGCTCGTGCAATGATGCCAATTTAATTTAAGTTCGAATGGATGGAAAACAATTACTGGTTGCACACAGTGGCGGATTAGCCAAGTAGCAAGAGTAGCAAAAGATATGGGCCCTCGCATTTGGGGCGTTGTGTACCAACCGTGAAAAAGTATATAATTAGGCAAAAACTATTTAATCACCTCACTTTAATTAATATTGAATACGATTAAGATATAGAGAAGTCGATATGAAAAGTATTAGTGATAAAATTTGCCCAAATTAAATCCGGAAAAACAGTTTTGTTTTATTTTATACCATTGAAAACCTAAATCCTAAAGCAATCCAATGGCCCCGCCATTGATAGAATTTGCTACAGGCCCCGCGCTTGTTTAATCAGGCACTGGTTGCAAGGGTTGCACAGTCACTAAATAGGACGGAGTGTCAGTATTCACATTGTCACCATTGACGTAATTATATGTATGTACTGCCAACTTCAATTGTGTGGAAATATACAATATACATCGGCCAGTTTGGGGGATTACTTCTCGAAGTTAGAAATTTACGACAAAATGTAAAACTAAAAGGGAAATGTACAATCTGTCATCTGGTGTATTTTGGTCGAAAATTTCGGAGCTTAACCAATGGAATAAAAAGATATTACCACAAGGGAAAAGGCACGGATTGGCAACAGTAAAAATACCAACGTTAAGGACATCAATATCGTGCTGCCACTAGACGAATGGCGATAAAATAAAAAGTACAGTAAATTGTGTCGAGCGAAAGTTCGCAAACAAAATTCAAGTTTCATTTACATGACCGCTGTTTTGTTCACCGGTGTAGTTGGGAAATTTTAGACTTTATTTACAAGGCTCAATTTCGATTTCGAAGTTAAATATAAATAAATAAATAATTGGTGGTACCGTAGGCCTAGTTTTTATTTATTGTAAAGAATGGAACTGACCTAAAAAAATGTTTTCACAAAAATGTACCTATCCAAGGGATTATTTAAAAGGGAATTTGAGTACAGTGCGGAGAGGGACTAATTACCACGTTTCGTGGGACAAATTATGATAGAGTACTTAAAAGACTGCCTGTCACCGTATGCGACGGATTCTATGAGACTGCTCGTTCCGTCGAATACGTCAATATTGGCGAATCCGACTACGCGACGGATGCAACGGATTCTATGGGCTGAGCCCTTAAGTCTTGCAAGTATTTTGACTTTAAGTTTTTTAGAGTGTTTGGTACTGTTGTGTCCTGCGACTACTCTGTATCTGTATCGCAATTGTGTATGATTGATTTTATACTGAATTCTTATTTATATACTCGTAGTATTAAGCATAGACAGTACTGAGACCCTCAACTTCGGCCGATTTCCCGTTACCTTGCCTACAAGCTATATTTTAACGGATTGTATACAATTAAGTGCGCTAGTATTGAGCAGAAATTCGTATTGACAAATGTCACGAAACTTCAAAATTTCCGGCCCACCAATACACCCTCAAAAAAAAAATCAACAACTTCCGGTGTCGGCACAGTTGCTGCCAGCGTTCATAGAATTTTGTCCGTTAAAGTTGAAGTTATTCGTTACGTGTGAATAGTTAACTAGGGGTCGCCCCGTGGTCGAAATTCGACCAATTTATTCTATAAGTTCATTTTTGAAGGGGAAATGAAGGGGAAATATCGGAGTGCTTAAAAATAGGCAATCGAAACCATTTCAGGCTTCCCTTAAATTGCGAATAAAAAGTGTGCAGTAATGCGGGCTGTCTTCTATTTTATATCACAGGTAGTAAAGGGGGCATAGAATAGATATTCAATGTTTTATCGTTTTTCGCTTAAATTTACCTGCTGTAATTCACAATTTGTGGATAATTTTTGTATTGTGCACTTCTATGTATTGTCCCCCACCCAAATATACATATATTGTGTTGGCATATTTATGTGACGTATAATAGCAAAAATGGGTGGAAACACGTTATAGGCAACTCCGTATTAATATATAGATGATATTCAAAAGCGGAAAATACACAACAATGTTTGTCCTAATATGTTTCTAGTATTTAAAACAACTCATTTAGATAGCATTATTAACCAAACAAATTATATTAATCGTCTTTTAAAAATGTATAATATAATAACCAACCAACAGCATTCAGTTATCTTAAAATGTGGTATTCCCGAACTCTATCACATTTCCCCATGGTTGGTAGCATTGGGTGCTGTTGTCATATAATTAGTTCCTGTGAATTTGTATTATTTATTTTGTTAGGTAAATACGATTAAATAGTATTGAATGAAGCTGCACAAAAACTCATTGTTTACATATTAATTAAAAGAAAAAACACACATTAAACCAAAATTGTTATTGTTATAAACAAACGACAATATGAAGGCCACGGTAATGTAGACAGCTGTCAACAAAAATTGCAAATTTATTGAACACACTTCAAATTTGTAAGAAAAAAAAATTGTAAACATACACAGCCTTTAGAATTTTCTAAACGCCCCTAAACACCTGTATAGTTATGCAGTGTATAAGTATTTATACAGCCTTTATACACCCTCCCAAAAATTCTTATTTATAAAACATTGGGGACGTTCGGATTCATAGTTTAGTAAGTTGACAGGCTGTCTGACTATATGTATTTCAGGTTTGATTGGCCCAGAGTGGTCACGTGATTAGTTTTTGCAGTTGACGTTTATGGAGGGGAAGCCGACAATTCTGGGCAAGAAAATCCTGCCTGCAACTCAGTTGACATTTCGAAGAGTCAAAATTTAAAATAAACAGAGTGGCCGTGGCAGAATTCTGAAGAATCGAAAAAAGGGCCGGTGAGAAAAAACGGTGTCATTTCTAAAGCTAATCAGCAAATTTCGAATTTTCGCACGATATTAAACAACCATTACTTCGCATAACAGTGTAATAGTGTTGTGATAGGCAACCGTGTTACAATTTAAATGTACTTAATTGAAAATAACAATTTTTGAAAAATTTATGAAGTGCCTTTTCCGAATAAAAAAGGGCAAAAGCGAATAAAGGTAACGCTGACCTCGAGAATACAAAAACAATTCAAGTTGCTTAGTCAAAGCGTTCGGATTCCTAGTCACGACGAATCTAGTTGACGTTTTACATAAACTAGGTATCCGAACGTCCCCAATGAAAACCAGTTTGAGTTAGTTCCAACTTTTAACATGTTCGAAAGGCGGCGACACTGACCTTTCACCTTTTACTCAGATCGGTATGAATAAAACTTATCAGACAAAGCAAATGCTATGCAAATTCTGAGTCTGCTATATTTAGTTGACTCAGACCTTTTGCTAAATATTTTGTACGCACATTTTTACACAAAAAGAGTAAGAAATGTGAATTTTAGATGGTTTGTTTATAAAATAGTTAAATTAAGTTTTTTTCGTGTAGGAAAACCAACAAAAACTTGTGAAAAAATCAATTATTTCTTGTCACGCCAAAAGTATTGAGTGTGGACTATTTAAGGCTAATATTTCGTTCAGATGCAAATGTTTAGAAACAATCATTAATAAGGTAGGACTTTTAGGTGAACAGTTCAAATGACTGGCGTGTCAACAAATATTTCCAACAAGCCTAATGATCTGATACAATTCCCGGCACCTGGAAAAGAAATAAAACATCAACAACCTATTTGGCAACAAAAATCATATTTCCATGTGCAATTGGAACTGCCTATAGATTGAAATTTAATTTTTTAAATTTCAATTTCCACAAAAGTCGTTAGAATCTCAGGGAAAATTCAAAAATTCCAATTTACTGGTCATGTTTGACAGAAATTGCAAGGCAAGTACACGTGCAGCGAAGTAAAAGCGATGTTCGAATTTTCGAACTTACTTTAACAAAGTTTTTATTCATACCGATTCAAAGCAATTGCTAAGGGCTTTTGCTTTGCTAAAACCTTTTACTCAAAGCAAATGCTTATTCATACGACGCTATATTCACATGCTAAAAACAAATCAGGAATTATATTTGCTTCGAAATAATTAATAAATTGCTGAGAGAAGTGTTTTTCTTTTTTTATAAATCTGTCACAGTAATATGACAACAATTTATTGATAGTTGAGAAACTTTAAAAAAAAAAGTTCACCTTAGCGTTGGCGGGTGGGTAGAATTAGGAACGTTCAAGAATCTAGTTTAGTAAGTCTGACAGTTTTAGATTTATTGGACAAGTGAATAGTTTTGTCCAGTGATGTTTTATGGACGGCAAGCAGCCGAACCTAGTCAAGAATTTCGTGATTGAATGCTAAGTTGACATATCGTGGGTAACTGTAGGGAAACTGACATTACCGACCAATCCAGTTTTTGAGTTCAGGGTAAATGTACTCCAGACTAATCTAAACGACTTTAAGTTATGTTAAATTATTTTAATGTGCTCATTTGCACAGCAACAGTTAAGGTTTTAAGTCTAACAACGTCAATGTCGATGTTGTGTGAATAATGCAATTTCATTCTCACATAAAGCAGTCTCCTTTGGCAACATCTATGCGTTAAGTAAGGCCGTATATCACCAGTGTGCACACTCTCATCTAAAAATGTGACAAAACAGTAGTCATCTCTGCCAAAATAAATAAAAGGCTTGTCGCGTTTGTAATCGCTGAGTTTATTAATAAGTCAAGCTCCTATTTCTATATTGTTAACCAGAGTGTACGACAGGCACGTCATCACATACAGCACATAATAATAGAAAAGGGCTTTGTTTAGATATTAATAAATTTCATTCAGTGGTGGTCAGTATAAAAAGCTACTGCGCGATGGTTTATTCTTTTTTTCCTTGAAATGTTTTTTTTTTTAAGTTTTAAAAACAATTAAAAATGTTTTTTTTAGTCACTAAGATAGCACTCGTGTTTGTTGTGTTTGGAAGATAAAGCGTCAAGATCTTGTTAGCTAGGACGTATACAATACTAGGTACTATTGCCAACACAGGGTTTTTTTTTAGGCTTGTAATTTGAATTGCAACACTTTTTCAAGCATTTAACAATTTGAGAGATGATTTTTGCACATTACGATTTGGCATTTCACTATGACTAGAGTACATGGACAAAGCCCAAGCTGCCTGAAATAATATTCAGCCCTATTAGGAAGATCAACTGTCAATTTATAGTTGATACTTATCAGTAAATTTCTATAAATGGTATTGCGAAGATCAACTATCAATTAAGTGTTGATCGACTGTGAACGTGCAGCAATTGTTGGTTGACAAATCCGTATTGTGAATGTCAATCTTGAACAATTTTATTGGTAGTTGTCAAAACTATCAATCGCAATTTCAGTGTTGATAAGGACGACTCTTAAGAAAATGTTGAACATCAATGTTTTTAATTGTTATTGTTGTTTTTTTTAAGGGATAGATATACCTATATATAGATATGTCTTCCTATGTGTAATGAATTTTATCCATTTTGGGCACATGTTATTTTCCATAACGCGTTTAGCAGTTCACTTAGAATAAAGGACACTGTTGCTGTTGACTGCGCAAGACCAAGCAGAGCTGCTAGCTGCAATTAGTCGGTTTAAGTTTGGGTCCAATATCTTGCAAAAAATCAACGAATGCACCTCAAAAGCATTCCTTGGAAATGAAATTAGCTACCTTCGGTTTTCCAGTTCCAAAGGATTAGATGCGACTCGCAAACTCGCAGCCAATTCCGCGTACTCTGTCTCGTCTTGGTCACCATCAAAAAATAATTCCACCGATGACATGGTCTTCAATAAATTTCATAGATTTAAAACTCGTAATTATTGTTTAATTAAATTGTTTGCAAAAATCGTAACAATCACTCTTCAGATCAAATATTTTATAACTGTCAAAGTTGAGTTTTCATTCAAAAATAAATAGTTGGCGCAACAGGTCCAGAGGGACCCTAGGCCTAGCTTTTCCCAACCATTCGTTTTGTGGGAGTTTTTCATTTTTGGAACCAATGGAAGGGATCTACAATTTTATGTCGATTATGTCGGTTGGGTTTTTGCAGGATTCGAACCTGAGACCCCTTGCTTAGTAGTCCAACACACTAACCACTAAGCCTAAGCCACTGCGCCTACTAGACCTAATAAAATTAATTCCCAAGGTTTGAAAATCATTACTTTTTGAAATTCCTAATCACTTTGCATATGAGGCCGATGTCAAAATTTCGATATGTACTAACATTGCTTACAAAACTCGCGCAACGAAAGCTTTTTTCTGAACCATAATGTAAAAGCTTCTTCTTTTTTTTAATCAAAATTACACCGACAAGCGACTCGGTATTTGTTTACTTTCGTATTTTTAATAAATACCCACGACATCTTTCATTTTCCTCCCAGGAGGAAATATGTATAAGGCTCTAAATAAAAATTTAGAAAAGAGGAGATGAAATTAAACAAAAAAAAAAAAATTAAAAAAAATACGAATTAAAAAAGAAAAGTTGCTGTCCCTTTTTTTCTTTTTTTTTTTTGAAAGCCGAATTTAGAAAAGCAGAGATTTTAAAACAGAATTTTGTAAAAAGAATTTTGGCCCCTTCCCTGATTTGAGCCCATGGCTATCGTTGGGAAATGGTTGCGCATGGACTGGTGGTGAGCTATGTAGCGTTGATTTCCTTTATTTCATTCTTTAAATTACCACTGACTGTCGAAAAAAAGCTGTCTATAAATGACTCCGCACACAAAGTACAAGTTGTATTTATAAGGAATATGAACTCTTATTCTGCCAACTCTGCTGAACGATTCGCAGTTAGGACGAGCTAATACTTCACTCCTTAAAAAAAAGTTTTTCAGCGGTTTTTGGATTTTGTGTGCGAGTGGAGCAATAGAGGAGCAGTAGAAGATACAACAGCGAACTCTGAGCTGTATCAATATACCGATGACGTTTGCTCGGACAATATTTTTGTACATTTTGTTAAAGCTGCTCTACGATATTACTAATCTAACTGCTGCACTTAAATAGTTGTGCGTTGTGAGTTGTAGTCCTCAAGAAATAAAAGGGAATGAACAAACAATACTCCAGACAAGAAGATCTTCGAAATAGGGTGTTGCACTACTTAAATAGTAAGTGCAACACCCCTGTAAAGAACCCTCCGTTTGTGTGAGTTTTTAAATTTTTGGTACGAATGGAAGACGCCTACAATTTAATGCCCAGTTCTAACGGCTTAATTAGGAAGCTTTTCCAGGACAGGCTTACATCGAGATGTTTGTCAGACTTTCACAAGAGGTGGCGCATCAGAGAAGAAAACCTTACGATGTAACTTGTGTTTTTCTTGAACCTGGAACCCCTCGTTTAGTAGCCCGATGGAAGGGCGCTATGTTGTAGGCAGAAATTTTACACACATTGGGAGCACCGTAAGGAAATACATATTTGTTACTTGTAGATATGGTGGAAAGCAACGCATAAAATACCTACAATACAAGACCCTGTCATGATCGCAAAGCCAGGCGGAATATCAAATAACTGATCCGAAGAGTCTCGAACCCAGAGGAGTAAGGCGAAAAATGTTGAGGACAACCTTACCTCGCCCAGATGGAAGGCATTTTGAGCAACAAAGGAAGAAAGTGTAAGATGATATTTAAATGTAATCTCACAAAGTCATGAAAAATGCCAGTTTGATTAGGTTTGGTAAATCTACTAAATCTATCTAATTATGGATCTCCAAGGGATTGCGATGGGTCCCTAATCATAACACGATCTTGGCATAGCTCCTTTTAAAAATCGGTCAGTTAAATTACAACTACGAGTAGTACCTCTATCAAATATTCCCTTTACCCAAGTCCATAAAACAGATCAGACTTCTAAAACTCAGTAATTTTTGCCCTATATTGAGTATTCAAATCACCGAACCGCATTCCCCAGGATAAATAATATTCATTCTCAAACGTTTAACCACTGTGTACTCATATGTAGTAAGTAATTCAATCTATTAACTAGTCAATTAACATAACAACATTTCTTGTAACAATATTGCGCCAACAAAAAAATAGTCGAAACAAATTCTTCTTCTAAAATGTATAAATTCAAATCGAGTGGCATCAATAAGGATATACACATGATACCCATATAAAAACAAAAAATAAAACACGAGAAAACAAAAATAAAAAGGGAAATCACGAACGTACAAACAAATATCCAATGGCATGTATAATTTGTATAATATAAATTCTGTGCTTGAATACATTTTTTATCAATAGAAATATGTTACCCAATGGTTCGGGCCGAAAGGTCCTTGTCCTCGAAAGGAAGTGTATGAAAATAATTTGAATGTAAAATTATGTATAATCCAGAGCGGGGGCAACAATGTTTTTTACAACCACCCTTTATCTTTAGACGTCAATTTAGAATTGTGTAAACATCGTAGGTGGTGAATATGATGAAAGTTCGAAATTCCTTATTAATGGAGGTAAGGCCATTCCTTGGGAACTTCAGCAGTCGCAATGCAAATTTGGACAGGAGACGACAGGTCACGTGTGTCTTTCTATATTTTAAATGGAAACATAGTAATTCGTGTCCTATGAAAATAGGTATCTATGGTGTCCTTTCATAAGTTGGGGGGATGTGAGTAAGTTTGGCTTGTTGGTTATCAGTTCTTCAGAAACTGTCATATACCCGTATCCGTATGTAGATTATTCCTTACTGTGACGAAGTATATTGTCGGACTGATGGCATAGGGCGTAGGGCGTTTATGAGCAACTGAAACTAAATATAGAATCTTTCAGCCGTCGGTTTTTTGCCTTGAGAATTCCCTATAAGAAAATGCGACGAATTAGTTTTTAGTTTTACTGTATAATAACTACTGCGTGGAACTGATTTATACAGGGATTTTTATATGTGCACTATACAGCCATGAATCAGAGAATTATAGGATTACAATATATACCGATGATTCACAATTTTTATTGTAAAAGTCGACACAGAAAAGTATGCGATCATATATCTTGTTAGTCATTTCTTATATTGTGACGTATCTCCGCAGTGGAAGAGTAAATGAAGGCTCTTGTGGCGAAATTTTTAACACAAAGTGACGTCATACATGAATTTCCTGTTTTGAAAATGTTTCTACTACATGCAAGTAAGGAGATGGTGACCAATTGCCACCCAACCAAACGTCGCTTCGTGTTGTACAACCTCGCTAGAAAATATTATTATTATAATACTAGCTGTGCCCGCAACTTCGTACGCGGCCTGAGACTGTGTAATTTCCAATAGAAGAGAATTGACCGTTTTCTCAACGGCATATTTGTTTAAAATCAACAGTCTAGCTAAAACAAAGCGGTGAACATTGTCAATGTGAAACAATAAATCAAACAAATCTATTTACCTAAAACACCAATTTAAGAAAATTAAATTCAACAGCGTAAGTCCTAAAGTTCCACTTCCTTACTGTAGGTATCAACGTAGGTAATATCAAAACAACCACTAATACAAAAGCCTTAACGGAAATTTGCATCTACACCAACAATAAATAAATCCAAAAACATAATTCACCTATATCGTCTTTACTTCTTGAATTCTTCAATTCTTTATTGTTGGTATCAACGTTGGTAATATAACAACCATTAAAACGAAAACCATGAACTCAATTTCTATATACACCACCTCCACCATACGTCCATCACCACACCACACGTCATCAGCCATCTGCGCATTTCCTCAGAAACACATTGTCGCTGTATTTTTTTCATATGAACGCGCTTGTGCGATGTGCGCCACCCAACCACCTCAAAGCAGAACAACGATCAAGAACCGCGGCTGCTGATAATGTTCGATTTGAGAAAATAAATTAATTTTGTTCATGTTAGATTTTAGGTTGTAGCTCAGCTTCTAGAGGACATAGAAAGCTGATTGATGGCTTGAAGTAACTATAAAAGTGTTGACTCTCCTAAGTATTTTGTTTTGTTTGCATTGATTAAGAATTATTTGAGAATGGCGAGTAAGAGGCAGTAAAGTCAGAAAAAAAACACATTTTGGTCAAAAACGCTCCAAAAAAAAAATAGGCATGGCAATGAAAGGGAATAGCCTATGTGTTGCACAAAATCTTAAGGAACATTTCAAAAAAAGTTTCATCGAAATCTGTGCAGTAGTTTTTACGCCATTAGGTAACAAAAAAATTGCCTACAGTTTTATTATAAGTTGTAGATTATTATTATTACTAAAGTCTATAATAATATTATTATCACATTAATAAATACTAATATGACAGTATTAATACCAGAGACAATACTGAGACCCCCATCTTCGGTCGATTTTCCGTTACTTGCCTACAAGCTATATTTGTATGGGGTGGTACATGCTAAGTGCATTAGTATTGTTACATGGAAATTCGTATTGACATTTGACTTTAAAAATTCCGGCTTACCAACACACTTGCACCTTGCGTGTACCGCTTTCGCTGTCGGCAAAGTTGCTGCCAGCGTTCATAGAATTTTTTCTGTTAAATTTTAAATTATTCATTACATGTGAATAGAATTTTTTTTTTAGGAATAAGTGCACTTCTGCTGAAAATATTTATGAAAACGAAGAATTTAGATTGGTTAAAGGAAAATAAAAACATTTTGAGTAATTTTTCTCAATTTAATGATATCCAAAAACGGAAAATACCCAACTATGTTTGTCCGAATATGTTTCTAGTGTATTAAACATCTAACCAAACAAAGAATATTAGCCCTTTCAAAATATATAATCACTAACCAATAGCATTCAGTAATGTTAAAATGTGGTATCCCCGAACTCTATCACATGATTTTATATTTTTTGTATGTTTTTGCATGTCACATGGATTCTAAATTGACATAACACCGATACGAAAACAAAATGGCGAATTTGAAAAAAAAAATTGAGGGGGCCAACGGCAAGAGGATTGCGAGTTGGGGGTCTCAGTATGGTTTGTCTCTGATTAATACAATTGCTTCACAAGCATTTAACTGAAAAATATTTAATGCTGCTTATAGACTCACGTCGTGCAAATATTTAAACCTTTTCCATCAACTTTTAAGGCACTTGTAGTTAATAACTTGAAGGATTTCCTTAAATTCCGTTTTAGTACACCCATTTATTTGCAGATTGTTACTGAAATAATGTCAATAATTTAGACAAAAGAAGCAACAAAAACAAGAAGCAGGCGTACACTGCGTTCTAAAAAAAACCGAAAAGACTGGACCCCGTATTATCTCAAACAGTCAACTGTTTACACATACACAAATTGTTGTCTTTTAGCTACCTAGCTTGTGTAAAATTGTTTATTAACACGGTTGCAAGATTTGTTGTTCAAAAAAATGAAATTGATACGTGGGTATCTGCGACCAAAAAAAGTTTTCATGTGCATGAAGTGTCAGAAACTATGAATAATCGCGTGTTCGCAGTTCGCAGTTCGCAATTCGCTCTCATGTGAATAATCCTTAACGTATATTTTGCTTATTGACGAGGCCATTGAACCAAAAATGCTTCATTTTCATTTTCTTCCATCATGTCCAGAGCCCAATTCGAGAACGTACGTCGCTTCATATGATCAAGTGACTTAGTTCTTGAATCAGCTTGATCTTTTAAGGATGTAAGCCAAGATCCTTACGCAAAATCCTACTCCTACTAATATTATAAACGCGAAACTTTGTAAGTATGGATGGATGTTTTTTACTCTTGCACGTAAAAACTACTAAATGGATTTTAATGAAACTTTACAATAAAATAGCATATACATCAGAATAACACATAGGCTACAATTTTTAAAGATATTGTGTGAATTGTCCAAAATATCAAGTAAGTAGGAAAAAATCTACCATCTGCGAGCTATTCTGGCGTGCGCTGCCAAAACCGCTAGAGTTACACATTATGTAATGTATGAAGGAAATGTTTATCTTAAATAGTCCTACAAAAAAGCCCGCACAGTATGTATCTATATCTTATGTGTAAGTCATTATAGCCAAAATAGTGAACCATAACTACAATAAAAAGCACGTGTCACAGGCAGGGATGCCAGATTGAGGGATTTTTCCCGTTTTTCGGGATTTTTTGACCCCAAAGGGAAAAAGGAAAAACTAACCCAGAAAACGGGAATAATAGTCACTCCAAAAACTTTCACGTTTTAATGCCCAAACTACTTTCGTCGATCAGAAAACAGACACCATAAATTCAATAAAAAAAAAAAAAAAACACTTCATGAACATAGCCCTTAGTCTTGCCATGCGCTTCAAACTTATGTCGTTTTCCATTGGGATTTTCACATTTTGCTCTCAGCTTTCAGATTTTTCGTGCCCAATGGAACATAAAACGAGATTTTTCTTCCTTTGCATTTGTGGTGGTGCGTGTTTTAAAAGTCAGCTGTTCTTAAATTATTGTAATTTGTGTTTATCAGAATCCATTCAACTTATGCTAATATCAATTTCAGCGGCCAAATGTAATTTTTCTCTATTTTTCACAGACTTCTAGTCTAAAAACGTAAGAAAACACACTTTAAAGTTTGACAAAAATGACAAATGACAAATGTTTTGGTGTTAGTGCAAATAGGTGTAAATCTCGCTCGGATATCGAGATTCGCAAAATTGCTCTGAATCTGAAAAAAAGTGTTTTTTCTGTCCCAATGGAAAACGACATTAATTTGTACACTGGGTATGCGTATGGCCATGGGTGGGTAGTGAGTGTTTGAGTTTGACAGATTTGTCATTTGTGGAATTGTGGCTGTGTTGTTTTATTTTACTTGCTAAATTTATTTATTGTTGAGAAAAGACCCCAATTGTATGGATATATGGAATTAGAAATAGACAGAGAATGTTTGCGATTACATACAAGTAGTACACTCCTTTTCACTTGAATAGCACATTTCATATATTTGTTGTTATTTGCTTATCAATAAATATTCTTCTTCCTCGTTGTTATTGTTTTTGTTTGTTTTGTCTTCATCTTCATTTCAACTTTCATAAAAAAAAATATGGTGCACTGGAAATGTACCGTTATATGCTTTCTGCTGTTTTCTTTTAGTGTTGTGTATAATTGAAGCGAATTTTTTGTTTCACTTGAATAGCACATCGTGGTTGAAAGTTCATTTACTCAGTGCAAGTTTTCAATTATTGATCAAAGCTAAATTTAATTATTATTTGTATAACATTGTGTTTAATTTAAAATTATAATGGGCCGCGGAAAAGCTTTAACGGGCGAGGAACAAGGCAAAATAAAAGCCTATAGAGATTGTGGCCTTTCTGTGAGTGATATAGCGGAAAAAATCGGAAGAAGCAGAAAAGTAATTTGCAATTTTATTCAAAATGAACTCAAGTACGGGAAAAATATGAAAGGTCGTACGCAGAGTGTACTTTCTGCTGCAGATAAGCGGGCAATTCTGCGCAACGCTTCGAATTCGCATGATTCCTTGGCCAAAATTAAAGAAAAATCAGGAGTCCAAGCAAGTAAAACAACTGTTTGGCGGGTCATTTCTGAAGCACAACACATCAAACATCTTAAACTAAAAAAAAAAACACCACTTACCCCTCAACGTAAAGAAATGCGATTAACATTTTGCCGATCGAACATGTCATGGAACAAAGAATGGCACCGAGTTGTTTTTTCAGATGAGAAAAAAATCAATTTGGAGGGTCCTGATGGCTTCCATTATTATTTTCACGATTTGAGGAAGGAAACTCATCAGTTAGATCGCTTACACAGTCGAGAGGGTGGTGTTATGGTTTGGGGGGCCATATCATATTATGGAGTCTGTGAGCTTCAAATATTAACAACAAACATGAACGCTAGAACTTATATAAATGTTCTAGAGAAGTCTTTTCCGACATTGGACGATCTCTTTGGGCCTCTATCGTGGACTTTTCAACACGATAATGCTCCTATACACACTGCCCGTGTGGTAAAATCGTGGATCGAGTCCAAAAATGTCACGCTTTTGAGCTGGCCGCCATACTCGCCGGACCTTAACATTATAGAAAATGTTTGGCGATGGCTGGTCCGGAAAGTTTATGAGTCGGGAAAGCAGTTTTCAACAAAAACTGAGCTAATCGAAGCAATTCAACGAGCCTGGACTTTAATTTCCCTTGAATATATAAAAAGTTTGTATGAATCAATATCAAACAGGATCTATGAGACAATATTAAACAAGGGAGGCTCCACCCATTATTAAATATTTTTAATTTGTTTTTTAAATTCATATTAATATGTATTAGGTATTTGTTCATACTTACAATATTATTAAGTGTACATAATAATATAATATATTGAAGTGTGCTATTCATGTGAAATAAGAAACAAGTCGTATTTTTTCAGTATTTTTCTTTTCTAGCTTGGTTTTGAGAACGTGTTGGGCATTTGAAAGAAATGTTACTTTTTTCTATAAGATTAACTTTTATACTTGCAGCTAAAAAATAAAAACAAATCTTGGCTTTATTATTAAAGATAATATAAAAAGAATAATGGCAGTTTGCATGGTGTGCTATTCAAGTGAAACGGAGTGTATGTTGTATGCACAAAGATGACCTAGTCTTGGATTAGTCTAGTCTAATCTAATGAGTCTAGGCTAGTCTTATATATTAAAATGAATGTGATGTCTGATGTGTATCGCTATTTTTGTTTTGATGAATAAACTTTTTCTTATGTTTAAAAAATAGTTCTTTTCTTCTTTCTGAGAACAAAAAAAAGGGAATAAAAACGGGAAAAATCGGTATCAAAAAAGGGAAACAAAATAATTTTGGATGAAAAAAAAGGGAATCCACATGCTAAAAGTCTGGCAACGCTGGTCACAGGTTGCTCCGCGATGGAATCCTAAACTACTGAACCGATTTAAATCAAGTTTGTTCCAACTTGAGACTTGAGAGATAGGATAGTTTATAACTTGCCAAACAAGGAATTATATCGTAATTATCGAAACTTATCAATCAACCGTCGTTTTTGATCGTTTGTTCTGCTTTGGGGTGGTTGGGTGGAGCACATCGCACAAGCACATTCATTTGAACAAAAACTGCATTTTCTCCGAAGTGAAACGAAGGAGAAGTATGCGAGTTGAAGGAAATGCGCAGATGGCTGATTCAGTGTTGTTATATCGTGGGATTTATCCCTTTTTGTGGGTATTTCGATGTCCGAAAAGCCTTTCGTGGAATAAAGGGAAAAAGCACCAAATCGTGGGATTCTTAGGTATCTAACAAAAAACATTCAAACTATAAATTTTTGCTGAAATTTCATGAAAACACCTTCATTTCACCATGATTATCAATACACTGAATGTCCATAAAAAAACAGCTCATATAAATTGTCTCTTATCAAAATTTTCTAATACCAACAAATAATCGTAATAATGTTACAAACTGTGATTTTTATACTAAAGGTTAATTAACCGCGATTTTCTTTCCTTGTAATACAAATTTTACTTTTAAAAACTGGATTTTGAGGCAAAAAAGTATCGTGGGTTTTCAAAAGGGAATTTGAGTACGGTGAAAAGGGAAAAATGACCAAGCGTCGTGGGATAAATGAAGAGAAACTGCTAACAACACTGGGCTGATTACGTGCGATGACGGACCTGTGGTGGTGTAAATACAATGAGTTCAAGGTTTTTTTTTTAGGTGGTTGTGATATTACCTACTTTGATACCATAAACTAATTACAAGGGGTTTTTAAGTTTACATTTATAATTTCCCGAAGCAATAATAAACAAATTTAACCGAGTGAAGTGAAAAAAAGAGATTTTCCTTTGAAATTTTAATATGATGGGAACGTTATCGTTAGCGATAAGTCAGTAACGAATTCTTTGAGTGTATTTGTTTTTAGAGCTTTGAAAAAAGTGAAAGCTGGAACATGCTCGAGCTTTACACAAAGTGAAAATTTGAAATTGAGAAAAAATATACAGAGTCCACTATGTAATGGAAGAGTATTAACCGATTTTTTTTCCACTTTTTTGTACTTTTTTGAACAATCTGTTATTTCGACGTAGTTCAGGCTTTAAGCTACAATTTATTTTTCGTAACATTTACTTAATATATACAAATTTGGTGTCACGTTGTTCCTCCGCGATGGAAACCTAAACTGAACTGATTTTTAACAAATTTTGCACACTGTGTGCAGTTTGATCTAACTTGAGAGATAGGATAGTTTATAACTAAATTTATAGTCGCATTATTTTTTTTTATTGCAAATTATTTGTTTATTACTTAACAAAGACTTAAAATAATACGAGTAGGTATATATTCCTTCGGGTTGAAATTCGATGACGTTATAACTCGAAAACCGCTGGATCGATTTTCATTTTTTTTTTTTTTTTTTATTCGTATTGATGTATTTCAGGCAGACTTTTAAAAGATAAGATACTTTTGGACCCGATAGGTGACACTTTGAAAAAGGAAAACGGGTTGTGGCACCTCCCAATCAAACAAATTCAAACGACCTCAACCACAGTAACGCGTGGCTGGGTCTTCTAGTTCTCCATAATGTGGTCAGGGAGAGGCCCAATTCTTGAGGACGCCGTAAAATTGACAGATTTCGCTCGTTCGCGACGGACGCCTCTACGGCAGCAATATTCTCCACACTTCGGGCAAAACGTATTTTCACTGGCACGGCAACATCAAGCTGCGAATGTTCTGACTCTAATTTTTTCACTAGACTTTGAATTATTGCTTGCCTACTGGGACGAGAACTACGGCCGAAAATTGGCGTTACCGCTCTTAAAGTTGCGAGCACCGACTCAGAATTTCAGTAGTAATGCGAGAAACAGATTAAAACAGCGACAGCAACAGCGAATTTTTGACAGCTTTAACGTTGACTTCGCTGTCGATGTTGCTGTTCTAATGTGTTCTAAAAAGTTGTCAAAGTTGCTGTTGCTGTGTTAATCTGTTTCTCGCATAAGTTTTAATTATTTGTAAAATTGTTCCTTCGTTTACTTCACCACGATTAAAATGTTGATTTACTGAATATTTCGACATTGACAGTTCGGTAATCGGTTTAAGGGTGCGTTCACACTGAAAGTTTGAAGTTGTCAAGATGATTATGAGGGAGCCTTTACAGAGGTCAAACAAAATCTAAAACTGTTAGCTATTTGTGGCAAAAGGCATATCACTGGACATCCATTTAATCTTGAATCGAATAAATCCAATACACAAATCATTTAAAATAAACGAATGTTCCAACACCACAAACATAGGATCGGTAAGGTAGTTATTTCTTTTCATCGCTCATCGTAATCATTTGGCGAACGCGTGTGAAGCTTAAAAGGATTGGCCGGCTGTCACACCTTGAAATATATCCATCAAATTGGACACGCAAATTGAATGAATTGATTGCGTGAATAATATTGCTACAGTTATAGTGATACTTTTATGGGTTTTCGAATAAATAAAAATTATTTGGCAGCAAAATTACTATCGCCAAATACGAGCTATTGGGCTAAAATATAGTAATAGTCATCTTCAGGAAACTTTTTCATCGCCGTGACAAGCGGCAATGGCAACTTAGCCGCTTTTATTTGGAAAAGGCCTTCGCAAATTTTTCAAAAATTGTTATTTCCAAGTAAATAGGTTTAAAATGCAATGCGGTTATCAATCACAACACTTTTATAGTGTATGCGAACTAATGTTGGTTTGTTAAATGTCGTGCGAAAATTCTAAATTTGCAGAGTAGCTTCAGAAATGACACCTTTTTCTCTCATACCGATCCTTTTTTGGGACTTCTTGTACTTCTGGCACAACTTAATGTTCACAATTATTGATATATGGACTAGTATGGTGGTTCAAAAATCCATTGCCTTAATTTTGTTTATTGAAACTAACGAGTCAACTGCAGAATCGTTTGATGAAGAAGCCCGATGCTACGCACCTGTTACTGAAGATGGTTTAATAAGGCAACGCTGATAGAAGAAACAGGAAGTAATGCGTATTTTTTGTAATTAACATAAAATATCTATACCTTGTTGCCGCAATAGTTCCAAATAGGACACAAATACACATAGCTCTACAGAACCATCCGTTTTTCCTCTTCTTCGCGAATGGAAGCTACATTTTCCTAAAACGCAAACAAAATGCAAATGTCCGTCATCTGTTCCAGAGACAATACTGAGACCACCAACTTCGGCCGATTTCCCGTTTTACTTTGCCCACAAAAGCTATATTTTTACCGAGTGTCCTCGTTTTTGTGCGCTAGTATTTGAAACATGGAAATTCGTATTGACAAATGTCACGAAACTTCAACACATACCAACCTCAAAAACATGAACACTTTCGCTGCTGTCAGCGTTCATAGAATTTTATCTGTAAAATTTGCAATTATTCGTTGCGTGTGGAAAAAACATTTTAAGCAAAATTTTCTTCAGTTATTTAAAAAAAATTTACCAATGAAATCGAAGTTAATGATATAAGTCTGCTCCTTTACTTTTATAGTAAGAATGGAAAATACTGTCAAAATGGCAGTGGTGGGGATAGATTCTCTCACAGAGAGAGACACTTACGAAAAAGTTGAGGAACGCTTTTGTAGTAATCTATAAAAAAATGACAGATACATAATTTATAAATTTAAAAAAGTCCTTAAAATATCTGATAAACTCGAAGAACAGGAACATACCTTATATGTTTCTAGTATATAAAACATCTCATTTTATTAAGCACTATATATAACTTACCAATGACGCATTCAGTAATGTGAAAATGTGGTATTCCCGAACTCTATCACATTCCCCTACTTTTGGCGGCGGTTGCAAGCATTGATTATATATTTTTTGTATGTTTTTGCATGTCACACTAAATTGACAGGGCACCGATAGGAAAACAAAATGGAAATTTGTGAAAAAAAATGGGGGGCCCAACGGCAAGAGGCTTGTGAGTTGGGGGTCTCAGTATTGTCTCTGACTGAGACCCCCAACTCGCAATCCTCCTCGCTCGGCAGCTCAATTTGTTCCCATTTAGTTTTCTTATCGGTGTTCTGTCAATTTGGAATCCGTGTGACAAGCAAAAACATACAAAAAATATAAAATCAATGCTGGTTGGTTATTTACCATATAGGTATTTCTAAAAGGCGATTAATATATTTTGTTCGGTTCATAAAAATATCTAAATGTTGTGTTTTGTATACTAGAAACATATTAGGACAAACATGGTTGTGTGTTTTCTGCTTTTGAATATCATGTAGGTAATTTTAAATTTAATGAATAAATATCTATGAACGCTGCCACCAACTTTTCCGACAGCGGGAGTGGCACATATTTCCGAATGTGCTGGTGAGATGGCGTTTTTGAGTTTTGTGACCAGGGTTGTCATGTGTGGCGATTTCAAGTCTCATTTGGCATCATGAAAATCAGTTTGGCGACATACTCAAAAATGGGCGATTTTTGGCGATTTCTTGTTTTCGAATTAAAATCTTATTATATTTATATTTCCCACATATTACACAAAAAAAAAAAATCTTCGGGAATTATAAATTTCCGATTTTCCAATGGAAGTCCAATTAATCGCAGTCAATAGCACATCCCTAAAATTAATGACATGCGTCAAAGATTCTGTAATTACAATAAATTTCCAAACTCGGCCATGTGATTGTGAAAGTAAATGTAAATAAAAAATCAAGTATAAAATCAAGCAATTAAATAAATTAAATGAGTAGGTACAAAAGCAAAAAAAAAACGGATTTTTAAATACAAACGAGAGTGGGAACAATTTAAAATGAAAGGTAGGAAAATAGCTCCTTAAATCTCCTTAAAGTTATTGTTTTAATATTTTGTTATTAACAATTTCGTATCCTTTGCCTCTATTTTTTAAAACATTAAAGTTTGTTTCAAATGAATTGATTTCGTTTTTTAAATAAATGCATTATTTGTTTGTATTTGAAATAATAAGTTGTAATGTTGAGTTATTATTTTTAAGAGAATAACATTAACAACTACTCGTAGACATAGTCACTTTGGTAGGAATAATAGCTATTTCGAGCTACACCACTAATTCATCATCTCCTTTTAAGTGATTGTTTGTTTGAATAGTTTGAATTCTTACAGTAAATTCTCCGTATATAATCCACTTGAGAAGACATTTTTTTTTTTTTTGCTTTCCCTGTCAGGAAATGAACTAGCATTTCGATTTTGTCAATTCACTACCACTCGCGCCAACTAAGCGACGAGTACAAGCCTGCCAACTCATGATTAGAACGGAGGAGAAGACCAACCTCTGTGCGTTGTTGTTGCTACGAGGTTTTTTGTTTATTGTAAGTTCCTTAGTTTTATTTGACTTTACAAAACTTTTAATTTGGCGATTTTTGGCGATGGATATATATTATTTTGGCAATTTTTGGCGATTTAAAATTTAAAATTGGCGATTTAGATTTTAATAACCTGACAACCCTGTTTGTGACATTTGTCAATACGAATTTCTATGTATCATCACTAGCGCACCAATTCGTGACAACTCCGTAAAAATATAGCTTTTAGGCAAAGTAATGGGAAATCGGCCGAAGTTTGGGTCTCAGTATTGTCTCTGAACAGTTCTTTCTCTTATTGTTTCCTTTCAGTTATGGAAGGAAATGATCTGTTTGGACGTGGATGTGTGGTGTGTTTTTTTTTTTTTTTTTTTTTGTTACTGAAGGTGAAAATCTCGAAAGACACAGTGGGGTTAGAAACCCAGAGTAGTGTGGGACTCTAACCGCACTAAAAACACCTCCTTAATCATGACCAATCAAAGAAAGATCGACAAATGATTTTAGTTTCAACGTTCAGTTGCGTTTGAGAAAGTATTACAATTTGAATACGGGTTCTCATTATTTAGATTATAAGGTCGTGAGGTTTAATTCTTCTCAATCTACGAATATTGTATCGTACATTTAAGACGTCTTCTATTTCAGGATTAATATGCATCTGCAGACGCTCATTGTGACGAATTGCGTACTTTTTAATTACCTCCGTTACAAGATCAGTCTGCAAATCACGATGCAAGTCATTATTTCTAATATACCATGGGGCATTTACTATTCCCCGAAGGACTTTGTTTTGGAATGTCTGTATTATTTTTACATTTGCCTTCCTTGTACAACCCCATAATTGGACACCATATGTCCAAACAGGCTTCAATATCTGGTTATATAATAAAATTCTATTCTCAATGGACATTTCCGAGTTATGTCCTAGCAACCAATAAAGTTTTCTATATCTAATATTTAACTCTTCTACTTTCTTCTTCACATGTTCCTTCCATTTCAGCTTAGCATCCAGATTCATACCCAGATACTTAGCTGTGTTAGAATAAGGAACTACTTGGTTATTAATAACCACCGGAACATTTATAATTTTTTTATTTGTAAAATTGATATGAGTGGACTTTGACTCATTGAGTCTAATTCGCCATCTTTGTGTGTGATATCCAAAACTGCACATCAAAAATTGGGGTAGGAATTAAGCAGATACATTCAACGAATTTCGCTTTTAAGAAGTATAAACTGTGTATGGAAAATCTACTGGTTTTATTCCAACATTTCCCACAAAAAAGTCCGAAGAAGCGTAAAAACTTTGTAAGCAGTTGTGTCCAATAATTGGTGGGTTTGTACTTATCGCTCAAATCGTAAGCGCTTGGTCCATTGACTTCGAAACAAGTACAAGGCAAGTTTCGCCTTCTGACAGAGAAAAACCGGCTATGCTATGAAAGAAGAATATACCTATGTAGTCAAATGACTGTCAGAAGTCAACTATAGAAACAATCACCCAATGGCGACCAATGATGAATTTTGTTACTGAATTTCTGAGCTCTATGCAAAATGTTTGCACTTTAATCGCACATCAGACGCAGTGGCTTAGTGGTTAGTGTGTTGGACTACTAAGCGAGGGGTTCTCTAGGTTCGAGTCCCGCAAAATCCCATATTGCAACTTAGGATTTTTTCCACTGCGCTACCTCTCGCGAACGTCTGACAAACATCCGAGAGTATAACTGTCTTGATGAAAGAGCTTCTCAATTAGCCATTTGGAGCCGGCATAAGATTGTAGATCCCTTCCATTCGTTCCAAAAATGAAAAACTCACAGAAAACGAATGGTTGTGAGAAGGTAGGCCTAGGGTCCATCCCGACCCTTCAACCAACTATTTATTTATTTATTTTTTTAATCGCACATCCGCTATATACATGAACTTGTTGCCGGGAATATTCCATATCCCAATAAAAAGCACCTGCAAATCGAATTCCATCACGTTTCATACGTTTAATGAGTAGAAACCCTCCTTTTCTTACGGGTTAAAACGTTGTCAACAATGGGACTACTTGAATGGAAGGTATATAGGTAGGTACGGAGAAAAAAAAAAAAAGAAACAACCACAGTAAACCAACATGATTATCTACTTAAAAATGATAACAAGGAGCAATCTCTTGCTGCCTAAGCCCCCCACTTAAACACAGTGACAGTGTATCGATCCAAAATTAAACAACATCTCGTTTGGTAAATACACCGGCATACAATTGAATAGGTACAACCCCTTTGCTCAGGCATACACTTAATATTGGCCGCCCTTTTCTCAAATCACATGCGGATTGAAATACAAACCCTTTATTCGAAAATAGAATACCACACGTGCCGAATATCCGTGTCGCCTTTGATTTCGAAAAATGTAATCAAATCAGCCGCTACATCATTCGGCAACTTTTAAACAAAAACCTAGGAGAGCAACACCAAAAAAAAGAAAATTGGTACAAATGGAAACAGAAAAAAAAAAAAACTCCTATTAGTATTTGGTAAATATGCTGTAAACACTCTTGTGACCAGGCTAAAATGTATCTACGAAATAAAGATTAGACGAGAGTTATCACACACACACAGCATTCACAGCGTGCATTCCAGGTTCGCACACACAGTCATGCCAATAAACAAATGAGAAGCGAGAGATGCTATACAAAGGATTCCAGGAATGTGGTAGGTATCCTCTTGCCCACTTACTTCTTCTCCGCGCGCTACTAATAGGAATGATAATGGTGTGTATTGGTGCTGCTGGCGATATCCTTTTCTCCTTCGCGTATACGAGCTATACGAGTACGAGTACGAGATGCGAGTATGGCTATTGCTTAAGAGAGAACCGTTTTATATCATAAACTGTTTTAATGTTTCATAATTATTTTTATTTTTTTTTTTCTATCCATTCTTTTGATAATTTTGATACCACAAAAGGGATGTGTGATGAAAATTCAATCGAATGCTTTCCGACTCCTGCGAAAGGATACACTCCCAATCAGATACCGAACTACTTATCCTTCGGCCACAAATAACTGAGGTTAAGCACTTAAATTTACATATTTACAACTTATATTGCTTTTTTATACAAAATAAATTCAATATAAATATATCCTAGTCCTCTGATATAATATTCAACTGTGAATCCACGTACACACATATATTAGCACGCCCACTTCACATAATTCACTTAGCATCAATCAAATCGAGGAACAGTTTTTTCCGTACACTTCGCTTTCTACTTGTACCGAGGTATCCTTTTGCGAAATACACACACAATTTAACTATTTCTCGTTAAAAAAAAATAATTTGTATGTAAAAAACCGAATTGCAATTATGTACTATACACGTTTTGATATCAAAAAAAATTTTATATAATCATTATGGTCGATTACTTTGCTGGGCTCTGTACCAAACTGCTCCTTGCAAAAGTGTTTGCCTTCAATTTAAAAATTAAAAGAAAAATGTATTCCAATACGCGACTTTACTATCCGTCGAGTAAGAAGCTTTCGATGCAAATTCTCGTCCGGGACTGAACACTGAATACAAACAACAAGGATAACAGAGATCCTAGCTCTTGGAGCATCAGCAAATACCTACAGCTACAAGCTACACAACACTCTACACATTCATGGGAAAGATTGGAAAGATGCCACACTCTCTCGCTCTTGTTGTGGGTGGCTGGGGGTGTATGGTTGGTTGCTGCTTGCTGGTTATCCTTGGGAATTGAACTAAGCTTCCTTATGCGAGTAAGTGGCTGAGAAAGTGAGAACCAGCATAGTCCAACCTATATATTTTTCCACGGTTAACATTCCACTGTGGCTATAGGTAAGTATCGCTCAGCATATATATGTATAACTGAAAAAAAAAGGACAGCTCTGCAAGGGAATAAAGGACACTGACACAGATATTCCTTTCCCACAATGGGCTTGCTCGTGTGTTGTATGCTGACCTACTAACTAACTCGTTGAGTGAGCGAATTTGTGTACGGCTTTCTCCTGGTGTTATCATTATCAGTTGGCAGATGTTACAAGAGAGCGTGAAAGATGATAAATTCAGGCTACAATGTCCCGCCAGCATACTTTTCTCAAAGATTTTTTAAAGCAATTTGAGGATGTCCGTATAGCAGTAATCCAATCTACAATCTACTTGCAGATTGTTTTCGGGCGCGTCAGGCGTGCGCAATGTCTAACTAGGTTGATTTCTGTACACACGTACACGGCCCACATCACTATTTTCTTGCAGGGGATAGGTGAGTACCAAACCAAAGGCAGCTGGAAAGCTGTGATGTGGAATTTGGAAGTAGTAGGTACTCGTCGATGATTTGGAATGTTATCAGTTGTTTTCAATTATAACAACTTAAAAAGGCAACAGGATACAGGAATAGTAACATTCATCATCCCAGCAGGTATATGTAGACATCGCATCGCAATAAATGTACAAAATTCATTTAGCATACCATGTTTGGGCTGATTTACTACATTGATGTCGCATATACAGGATGCGAAGTGGATGCAGCTCCCTTCTGTGCCAAAGGTGGTGTTGTTGGTATGTACTCTTAGGTCCATTCATAGAAATGATTTGCGTGGAGAATTATTTATACTCGCGCATTTCCACTCGCTCATCACTTTTGTATGGGATTTGTTCAAATAAATTTCTATTTACATTTATTTTTAACTTGGTGGTAAATTGTGGACCAACATTCTTAGAAGATTTCAGAGAGAGGAATATATGCAATCGGATAAATGTATCGAATTCACTCATTATCCAAGAACCATCGAGAATTGAAGGTGTCAACGTCGTAAATGTTTCCACAGTTTGTTTCCTTAAGAAGTCACTTTTGGATAGGTGCTTGGAACAGAGATGATTCCAAAATAGAATTAAAAATCGATGCGCGATACTAATAATCATATTTAGTATCCACGCTAGATTTTACGAACTTACAATGGAGAAATTTTCCATAAAAAATTTTCCATTCTGACTGTAAAAAAAATCTCTTTGAAAATGAAGCGAGTCAAATCTTTAAGTTTATTACCTATACAAATGCGGGAAAACGATTTTAAAAAAGCGAATTCAAAGTTAGGACTGAAAAAAAGAAAAAGTACGATTTTATATAAGAATAAATTGGTATAAAACTGCATTTACGCCATCACGCACGCGCATTTTTGCATGAGACGGGTCAGAAAGATACGTTTGTCCGCAATCAATGCTAATAAAGGCGTAAGGATGAGATCACAAATCAGACGCCAAAGGTGTAATGGTTGTTCTAACCATAATTATAGATACGTAAAGCGGAAATAAACCGAAGTTCCGGCGACCAAAATTTCTGTAATCAATTGAAAACATTTCTGTTTCCGATTTAAAACAACATGTGAAATGTGAGTGCTGTTTAGTTTCAGTAAAAACCAACAATTTATCAATCATTTTTACGAAATAAATTGATAATTGTTCATTCATCACTTCCGGAAGCCATTTTGTTTTATAGGAACGCGGAATTTCTCTAAAGGCACCAAGTGAGAAAGAACAGAAACAGGAACAGAAACCGAAACAAAATAGAAAGTTTTTTCTTTTTGCTCAGCTACACGAAACTAGGGATGATACGGAGCTTCGACTCCGAAACCGATATGTCGGAACTTCCGGTTTAAACTGTACCTCCGAATGGCGTAAAACAGCCATTTTTGTGTTGCTAAATTCTGTTGCTGAAAAAAAAAGTTCTGTTCTTTATTTTATTTCTGTTGCAAATGCATGGTATTCTGTTCCTGTTTCTGTTCTTTGTCAATTGGTGCCTTAAACTGCATTTACACTATCACGCACGCGCATTTTTACACGAGACGGGACAGAGAGATCCGTTTGTCCCCAGTCAATGTTAATAAAGGCGTAGGAATGAGATCACAAATCAGATGCTTTATAGATACGTAAAGCAGGAGTTCCGGCAACCAACATTTCTGCAATCACATAAAAACATTTCTATTTTCGATTTAAAATATGTGAAATGAAGGTTTTAATTAGTTTCAGTAAATTAAACCAACAATAATTCATCAATCATTTATACGAAATAAATAAATAATTGTACGTTTATCACTTCCGGAAGCCATTTTGTTTTATAGGAAAACGAAGTTTCGTAAGTCATCGCTATAAAAATATCAACATGCATAGCTTTCCCATAATTCCTACCACGTAAACAAGATGGCCGACCAAAAAACGTATCACGTTTTTTTTTTTGCGTGCGTGTCCCTTTCAGTCAGACGGCTGTTTAGTATTGGGCATCCCTTTAATATTCCGTGATAGGAATGTGTGACCGTGTAAATGCACCATTAACCAGTTATAAAAATGTCCACATGCGAAGCTGTCCTGTTATTTCTACTTACGTAAACAAGATGGCCGACCAAAATACGTGTCAAGTTTTTTGCGTGCTAGGTAATGCTGTCCCTTTCAGTCAGATGGCTATTTAATATTGGACATCCCTTTCATCTTCCTTGTTAGGAATGTGTGATGGTGTAAATGCAAAATAATACGACCCAAAGATCTGCGACGTGTCACTTTTTGTGGCAAATTTTGACATATTGACGTGAAACACTGTTGGTCACTCAGACCCAAGAACGAGTACAGGCGATTACACTTTAATTAAAATATGTCAATTAGTCGTCACAGTTAGGTTACATCACTGGTACTGAAACTTGTGTCACGCGCTGTGATCAGGGCCGGCCCAACCATATGTGCAAGGTGTGCAAATGCACAGGGCGCCAGGTTTTGGGGGCGCATTGCTAGGAAAGAAGAACTAATTTTAACTTGCGCGAAGAAATACTGTCATTTTCATTTAAAAAAAAAAAACTGTTCAAATAAGCGCAAAATAACATCATCCATCACACCTGTGCTGAAGTATTTCTTGCACATTTACTCACATCACTTACAAAGTTGCAACTTCAAGAAGAATCTAACTCAAAATATCGCACAATAAAGAAATCCCACAGCCATATGCAAGTTCATTTCTTACCTAACAAATCTGAAAATATTACACCCTGTTCGTGCACGTAAATTTCTTGCACATCCACAATCCACTTTACATTTTCAAAGAGAATCTGGTTCAAAAATCTCCAAACAAAAAAAGTTCCACTTCCACATCCACCTCGTGCTCGTATGTGCAGGTTTTATTTCTCGCACATTACCTCGCAAAATTTACATATGAAAAAAGTCAAACAAACAAAAATTATTCCTACAGAATCGTTTGTGTTGAACGTGCAGGTTTTTGATCCTGCACAGTAGCACAGTCAGTGATGACAACCCGAAACGAAGTTTTTATGCCTAAATTCGAAAATAATTATGCCTTTTTCCAAAAAATTATGCCTTTTTGGTAAAAAGGATACAAATTTCATATTTTCAAACGAACCTACAATGTGATGAAAATTTGTTAACAGAATGTAGGTTGATCGATAGGTAATTAAACTTTTTTTTTATCTCTGTAATCCAAAGCTTGGGTTTCTTGAGTAAGTGAAGTAGAGAATTAGAATATAAGCATGACGCACAAGTTGTTAATAAAAATTACTTATGCCACTTTGATCAAAGACCGTACCAGATTTACCAAATTCAAATTGCATTTCTATGATTTGATGGTAAAAAACAATTCATAAAAAATTATGCCTTTTACCTAAAAATTATTCCTCAATATGCCTCAAGCATTGGAATTATGCCTAAAAGGCATAATTATGCCTCAGTTGGCATCGCTGAGCACAGTGCACATATCCATATGGAGGTGGAGGATGGGATTTCTCATCTTCGAAAGAGAGTCAAAAATTTCTCTTACAGTTACGAAGAGAACAAGTTGCTCGTATCTCGTATCAGTGTTGTTAGCACTCTCTCTTCATTTATCCCACGAAGCGTGGTAATTTTTCCCTTTTTTCCCTTTTCACTGTACTCAAAATCCCTTTTAAATCCCACGACACTTTTTCGCCTCAAAATCCAGTTTTTAGAAGTAAAACTTGTTATACAAGGAAAGCAAAGAACGGTTAATTAACTTTTAGTATAAAAATCACAGTTTGTAACATTATTACGATTATTTTTTTGGTACTAGAAAATTTTGATAAGAGACAATTTATATAAGCAGTTTTTGATGCACATTGAGTGTGTTAATAATCATCGTGAAATGTAGGAGTTTTCATGAAATTTAAGCAAAAATTTATATTTTTAAGGTTTTTTGTCAGATTCCTCAAAATCCCACGATTTGGTGCATTATCCCTTTATCCCACGAAAGGCTTTTCGGACATCGAAATTCCCACGAAAAGAGATAAATCCCACGATATAACAACACTGTCTCGTATGTCGTATCGTATTTTCGTAAATGAAAATATAGTATTCTCTTCCTCTTCAGTGCCTTTGAAAATTGAAAGTCTATTGTGACCAGCGTTGCCATTTTGACTGTTTTCCAGTCAGATCTGACTGGATTGAAATGAATTTAGCTGGAAGATTTTTTGAAATCCAGCCGGCTGGTTTTTTTAGCTGGATTCAATTTTTAAATCATTAACTTATTTTATTCTTATTATCAGTTTTTTATTTCTTTTTTAAGCATGAAGTATGTTATTTTTGTTTCGAATAAAGTTTATTTATGATTTTGTTTTGCAATGTACTACTTATTAGAATGAATTTTAAGACTTGTGTGTATATTTACAATTCTTTGTTTTTTTATAAAAACAATTTTTATTTTCTTATACTTAATTACCTACCCTTTAATGTACAAATATGAAAGAAAATGGATTCTGTGTTATTTTTATTGAATAAAACAATTTTTTTTATCTTAGCTGGATTTTTAGCTGGATTTGTGTTTAAAATTCTTTGACTGTTTTATTTGACTGAATTCCAGTTTTTTGACTGCTTTTTTCCAGTCAAATCTGACTGGAAGAACGGATTTGAAATGGCAACCCTGATTGTGACATATATGGAAAGCTGCGACCTGCGACCTGCGAGGGATGAACGCGTGGAATCGTTATTGCGCAGGCGATTTTGAATAACGAATTTCTTTTGCTTTGACTAATGGAATTTTTGTTTGAAAATTAATTACTGACCCCTAAAATTGGGAAAAGAATTTCCCTACATAAACCATATACTCACTGTCGCTATTAGATATAGTCTGGTGCAGTGCGGCGCAGTGCAGTGAAGTGCGGTAGTGTTATTTATATTCTAAATTCTGTTTCTTTTTTTCAATATGGACAAAAAAAAGCTCTCGGGGGCAGAATTTAGAAAAAGGCGAAGGCTTGTTGAAGCCGATAATAAAAAAACAGAGCAAAAATTTAATAAAATTTTTAAAACGCAGCGAGGAACATGCAGATGGGGTAAATGTAACTAATGTAAGTAATTTAAATAATACATGTAGGAAACACATTAGGGCCAGGAAAAGAAGTATCTTTAGTTCTCTTCTAACAATTGGGAAAATTTATCTGATGAGTTTTATAGAGAAGAGTTTTAAAGGGTCCAATGCAAATTCGGGATCAACATTTTCCAAAAACAAAATTTTCAATTACAAGTTATCAACTAACATTATCCAATGGCCAGGTAGTTCCGAGGACCCAATAAAAAAAAACCATTGAAAGTCTACCTCCTTGGTGATGTGAAAAAGACCTATGCATGTGTGCAAATATGAAAAAGGGCGCGTTTTGTAAATCTTGCACAGGGCGCTAGTTTGGCTGGAGCCGGCACTGGCTGTGATAGCCCGCGTGAACAGACGCTTGACAGGTGTTCACAAGTAGTGACAAGTTTTGGACAAATGTTTAAATCATAGTGACGTCGGCATGTCAAAATTTGACATGTTAAGCTAAAGTGTTGGACATAACAAAATATTTCTTTTTAACAGCGGTTATTAGTAAGGCCCGATGTGACCAAACGCATCAGTCAAGATATAATACCGTAATAACGACAGTTCCAGCAGAACTCATAACTGAAAAAAAACTTATCTGGGCAATCGATTCATTCTCCCCATTGAAATCCCCTGGATGCGAGGGGATTTTTCCAATCATGCTCCAAAAAGCTAAGATGACCATTATACCGGTCCTTAAAAGAATTTTCATTCGCAGCCTAGAGTGCGGCTATATTCCCAGAGCCTGGTGAGAAGTCAAGGCTATCTTCATTTTGAAGGCAGGGAAATCCAGGAACACCACTGACTTCAGGCCCATAAGTCTGAAAAATTAATAAACCTCTCTATGCGTGGTCGGCTAGAAGATAATGTAATATCCACGGCTCAACATGCTTATACAAAAGGCAAAGGGATGGATTGGAAACCGCATTGCATGAGGTCGTTAGCACTAAAGAGAAGTCACTAAATGACAAAGAATATACATTAGATGCGTTTCTAGACATTAAGGGAGCCTTCAAAAATGTTCAAATTTGCGCAGTGAAGAGAGCATTTTAGAACTCGAATGTTGATCAATCTCTCACTAATGTGATCTTGAGCTTGCTCCGTGAAAGGAACATCAAGCGAAATTAGGTGACACCGACCTCATAGTAACTGCTTCGAGAGGCACTCCACAAGGAGGAGTCATCTCCCCCTTACTCTGGGTCCTTGTCATTAATGAAATTTTTATGAAATTCAAAAACATGGGATTTAAAGTAAAGATGATGTAGTTATACTTACTAAGGGAACGTTTTTACCGACCATAAGCGACCTGGTAGGAAACTCACTTAGAATTTTAAGTACGTAGATTAAACCAGGCTAAACAATGTGGCCTTGGGGTCAATCCGCAGAAAACCGAGCTAGTTTTGTTCACGAATAAATAAAAGGGTGAAGAAAGCAGCGAATGCTTTCTATGCATGCAACCGCATCTTTGGCATGGCAGGAGTTAAGGACCAATCTCAAAAAGAATCCTCTGGATGTACAAGGCGACCGTGGGACTTAACTTATCTTAAGTTAATGAAAAAAATAAAAAGAATAGCTTGTATAGGGACAACCGGCGCTATGAGAACCACACCTACAGCTGAACTAGAGGCGATTCTCAATCCGACCCCTCTAGACCTATACATGGAAGAATCCGCTGCCAAAAGTGCCTTAAGGATCAGCCAAACTAACACTTGGAACCACTTTGGGCATTCATAGATCTTATATAAACCCGTAGGGAACGTTGTCACTTCTTCACTTCTCTCTATATAATAGACTTTGACAAACCATTCACCTGCTCCTTTCCGAGAAGGGAAGACTGGAATACAAATGAACCCACAAAAATAAAATGAATATCCATCTACACAGATGGTTCAAAGATGGACTGTGGAACCGGTACCGGCATATTCTCTGAGGAATTAAATATATATTGCTCTATCAGACTACCTGATAGTAGTAGTGTCTTTCAGGCGTAGATTGTGACTATCGCTGAAGCGATCCGTAAGGCGTAAATGTTGACAATACCTCGTAGCGATATTACCTATGAAAGCTGTTTCTGCTAATGAAATAAAATCCTAACTAGTTTACTGCTGCCGCGAAGAGCTCAAGGTTCTCTGCTCGCAGCACACCACGAATCTCTGCTGGGTCCCTGGACACAAAGACAAAACCGGCAATAAAATGGCGGATGAACTGCGGAGAAAAGGGTCCGTAATGGAACTTATAGAGCACTTCAATCGATCAAGCTACCACTCTGCAATCTCAGAGAGCGAGTGGGCGAGTGGAGAACAAAATTCGAATGAAAACCAACAACAGGTGGAAAGAACTCACTATCTGTGAAATATCACGGAAGCTGTTGGTGCCCCTTATGCAATAATTTTCCATCGATTTCGCACTTATGAATTGAAAACGACTATATGATAAATATCTGAAAATATGCTGAGTGTAGAATCAACTATAAAATAATGCAGTAAAGGATTTCGCTTTTTTAATAACTGAATAGTTCCCCGAAAGGTGTCTTATTCGCGCTTTCAGAGCACTTTTTCTGCTCTCAGAACAATTTTTATGTTCGTTTGGTACAAAAAAAGCAATCTTTTTCAGATTTCAGAGCACTTTTACAACCATATACTTTACCAATTACTTTAATAAGGTGGTCGTTCCATGTGAGGGAACGATTGAAACCTTGGAAAATTGGTTGTCTCCGTGTTCTCCAAGTCACTCGAAATTTCATCCCCACAAAAACCAAACTGCTTCTTGCCAAAACGCTTCTACTACCCATTATGTTATATGGATGTGAAATTTTTTGCAACTTGGACTCTGCCACTAACCGCAAATTAAATGTCGCATATAACAACATTGCCCGTTATGTCTATAATCTATGCCGCTATGACCACGTTTCCTCTTTTGCTGTTCGCATTTCTGGCTGTAGTCTAGACAATTTGTTAAATTTTCGCTCACTTAGCTATCTGCATGAAATCATTCAAACAAAACAGCCTGATTATTTACACGGTAAGCTGAACTTCCCTCACTCAACAAGGTCTTTGCTCTTATATTACCTCGTCACAATTTTCTTGTTACCGAGCGTCAATTTTTCGTCCATGTTATTCGCCTTTGGAACTCCCTGCCCATAAGTATGAGAAGTGTAAAGAGCACAAGAAGATTTAAATGTATACTTTTCAACTATTTGGCAAATCATTGATAATTTCTATATATTTATTCATCTTTTGTTACTGTTTGTTTTCTCTTTTTAAATTTCGTTATCTTTTTAATAAATAAATAAATAAATAATAATGTAAATAGCTTAATAAATACATTAAATTCAAATTTCTAAATTAATTTTAAGGCTTTCAAAAATTTATAAGACTCTTGTCCTACTTTGTAAGCGATTTTGAAATAAAAATACTAAAAAAAAAAAAAAAAAAAAAAAATACTTTTGCGAATCTAGATATTTTCTCAGATCTACCAATGCAAGTGCGTTTGAGTTTGACAACTGGTGAGTTTGTTTAGGTTTTTTCTACAGAAAAGAAAGGCATTGCATCGGGTGAATCTATTTTTTTTTTTTTTTTTTTTAATTATTTATGTACCTACCTATATAAATATTTAAAATTCAATTGGGACGCAAATTTCGAATGTTTTAATTTAAAATTTAAACAGTGAACGGAAAAGCTTTGAAAAGTGTTGAAGGCTACTCATATTCGAAACGCACGAATATCATCACAAAAAAGAGCAAGTGACGTTTTTATCAAAACCAGGGGTCGAATCGCGTCCTCCGTGATCGAGCATTTCGTGACGGAATTTGTTTTTGTTTCACATGTAAAACTAACTTAACGGGTAGTGAACGGGTAGCTCGTTCACGGAAGTGAGGATTCGATCCCAGTTTTTATGTTCGATTAGCTACAAGAAATCTGAAATCTGAGAGCGAATCTGAAGAAGCCCAATCGAATATAACATTAGCCTACAAATGCTGCCTCAAGTCCGTTTAACTACAAAACCACTCAAAGCATTTTTCTTCTAGTCAGGCTTTTCTAATAAGAACGGAAAGTCATTCAGTTCAGTCTGTTCCGTATCTTAACAAAAATAATCGTGGATTTCCACTGATTTGTTATCGAATTCGAGTATTTCGTGCTATTCCTCTAGCTATTATTACAGGGCATTGATTAAATAAAGTTTAATGTCGTTTTCCATTGGGACAGAAAAAGCACTTTTTTTCAGAGTCAGAGCAGTTTTTCTGCTCTCGAAATCAGCTGGCTGTCAGATTTCATGTTCCATTGGGCGCAAAAAAAGCACTTTTTTTGAGAGTCAGAGCAATTTTGCGAATCTCGATATCCGAGCGAGATTCACACCTATTTGCACTAACACCAAAACATTTGTCATTTGTCAAACTTTAAAGTGTGTTTACGTACGTTTTTAGACGAGAAGTCTGTGAAAAATAAAAAATAAATTATATCCGCCCGCTGCAAAAGTTATTAAAATAAATTGAATGGATTTTTATAAACACAAATTACAATTAAAGAACGGTTGACTTTTAAAACACGCACCACCACAGATGCAAAGGAAGAAAAATCTCGTTTTATGTTCCATTGGGCACGAAAAATCTGAAATCTCAGAGCAAAATCTGAAAATCCCAATGGAAAACGACATAAGACTAGAGAAAAGGTTAAAATGCAGATGAAATTATGAGAATATACTAGTAGAGAAGGTAGTTATGAGTGACAATTGTATCTTTGAAAAATTGCGGATGACCTGAGATTGGAGAGTTCTCTTCTACCGAAGACCGATCATTATTTGAACATATAAACGAGATGAAAGGTGGTTGGGTGTTGAATGAATAGGGTAGACACTGATTGGCGTCAACTTGGCGATGCCCAGCTGTTGCTTGTGTGCTTATTTTACCTCCTAGTGGTCACCACCGGGTACTGGTCTATGTCCATCCGGAATTGACTTGCTGAACTTATAGTGCGAGTGTTGAACACGTAGAAAATAGCAACACGTTAATGCTCTGTTGGAGTTGACTGTCTGCTCGAGTCTCAGAAGTCTTACATAAGCCCCTCAGAAAGAGGACGTACGGCGGATGAATTCACATGGTTGAATCAACGGTGGCGTCAACAATCAACATGGCAGATACCTCAATGAGCTACTTCGACGTATTTGGAGCTGAGGTCATTGAGGATTTTTCAGCACTAGTCAGGGTGTTGAAATAGAGATGGTGGCGGAAGAGCCCTTAATGGGTCAACGGCAGCTCTCACATCCCCGCAGAGGGTTACTGACTCCGGAATATTCCGGCTCCTTTTGCCCAAGGGGCTACAGAAAGGGCCTGGTCCTCCAGGTTGGGGGTTGTGCGTGGGGTTAACTACCCTACCACGGAAAACAATATATGTTGCGAAGCAACCAATAGCCTCGGATAATGACGGATTCACTGTTGACGACCCTGCAAAATGAAAAAAGGACAATGACGTTCGGATCTGCACGTGGAATGTTCGAACTCTGAACAGACCGCGTGCAGCCGAACAACTAGCGGAGGCCCTTGACTGCTACAGAGCAGGCATCACCGCCATCCAGGAAATGCGGTGGGATGGGCCGGGCAAAAGAAGGATGAAAAACTGTGACATTTACTACGGTGACTGCTATAGCGAACAAAAGCAGCGTCTATTTGGATGCGGATTTGTTGTAAGCGGCAGACTAAGGCAAGAAATCTTGAGCTTTCGACGCGTAAGTGAACGCCTTACAACGATCCGCATAAAGGCTAAATTCGCCAACATCAGCCTAATATGCGCTCACGCCCCCACAGAAAAAAACGATACTACCAAAGACTGTTTCTACGAGCTCCTCGACAAAACATATGAGCAATGTCCTAAGCATGACGTTAAAATCGTCTTGGGTGATTTTAACGCCAAAATAGGAAAGGAGGACATCTTTGGTAGCACAATCGGAAAACACAGCCTACACGACACCACGTCTGGAAACGGACTTAGGCTGATTGATTTTGCTGCGGGACGTAATGTTACCATAGCTAGTTCACGGTTTCCTCACCTCAATATACACAAAGGAACATGGCGGTCACCTGATCATCAAACTGTCAACCAAATTGATCACGTTGCGATCGACGCAAGGCACTCCTCCAGTATTCTAGATGTCCGAACTTTCCGAGCGGCCAACATAGACTCGGACCGCTACCTTGTTGTAGCCAAGGTACGGATGCGGATCCAAGACGCCACAACAACGAGAAAATACTGTGAGGAGATTTAACGTTGGACGACTACAAACGCAACAAACCGCCAGAACCTTTGCCGATCGCGTATCCCTCAACCTCTCGAGAAGTCCTATGCTGCCAGCATCAAGTGCCGAAGACCAGTGGCGCCGATGCCCAGAAGCCATCAAAAACGCCGCAACTGATGTGCTCGGTTTAGAGGAAGACCTCGCCTTAAGGCGTTTTTCTTTTTTAGTTCAGAGCACAACCTGAACTGTTATACAAAAAGTTTGTGTTTCTTTTTTAGCTCAGATGCATCAGAGCTCGAATTTGTGTTTCTTTTTTCGTTCAGGGCATGCTCAGAGCGCGCTCTCTGAGCTCAGAATTAATTGACTGAGCAGGCTGAGTAAAATGCTGATTACACATATACATTCACACTTCCAGTCATATTTGAGAGAAAAAAAAAACAGGAAAAACAGAAAATCATCAGAACGATCTGAGCACGCTCGGTTCAGAGCGCGCTCATATAGCTCGAGCTCAGTTCAGTGCTCAGCTCTGAACTAAAAAAGAAAAACGCCTTTAGATGGCGCGCGCAAGTGGAAGGGGACCTCAACCAACTTGGAGTGCGCAACTGGAGGCAGTTAGCCAAAGATCACGCTAACTGGAGAGGCGTATTGGTTGAGGCCCAGGTCCACCCCGGACTGTAGCGCCACCTTAAGTAAGTAAGTAAGTAAACGAGATGGAACACGTTTAATGTTTTTTTTTTTTTTTTTTTGTTTATTGAAACTTTGTAAAATTATGTAATGCAGGCTAATGTTTGTTTGCTTCTGATGGGTTGCCGCTGTATTTCAATACAATTTATAGTCAAAATAGCCAAAAATTCAATTGTTAAGAAGCCAATTACATTCGGGTCTATCACAGAATCCGTCGTATTCGGAATTTTGCTACGAACCCCGAAAGAACTATCACAGAATCCGTAGTAGGGTACATTTTTTGCTTTCGAAATTCTTAAAAAGTGGTATATTCAGTGATACCACTTTCTACGAATTTCAAAATTCCCCTACGACGGATTCTGTGATAGACCTGATTAGATCCATGACGCTTTAAAGGTGCTGAGCTAAACGCATATAGGCAAATATTTCCTACATTAGCTATTCAATTTAAACTAATATTTAATTCCATTCACGTATTTTGTGTGCTATGTTTTGTATGATATTTTGCCTCGGATGCTTTCAGATATAATAATTGTACATCTATTTCGTATTCTTACAAAAGAAATTATGAAAGAAACTTATTTAAGTATTCGCAACAGCAAGTTGTGGATCTGACTGGTAGTGGCTTGTTGATTTGTTTTTATAATCCGTCCCGTAGGATTGGTCCAAATCCAAATGTCTGCTTAATGCTGTGCCAATAGTATCGTTTCCAATTTGTTTCGGTTGTCTCGTATTCAGCAGATGGGATCCCCGACTGTTTAAGTGTCAGTTGAGTGTGATCTTTCTGTAAAAAAATAGAGGGAACAGTTTTTATTTAACGTAAATGAATTTTTAGGTCGTGTACAAGCGGTCTCTGCCAATTAAGTCAAAGAAAATGCAGTTATATGCGTTGGTCTTAGCGTGAAAGCAAAGTCGGGTGCAGTATAAATCTGTTTTATGTACGGCGCATTCTACAATCCATGTTAATCATGATAAAACTTCAACCCAACCCCCTGCCTTGTTTTAAAAATCAATTGAGTGTTCTTACCAGTTGTTCAAGTTCAATAGAAACGCTGGAATAGTGTCCGGACGGCCATGATTTCAGCCTCCATGATTGGGTAATCTTTTTTTCTGGGACCAACTCCTCGAATTTTCCTTGAATGTTTCCGCCAAAGAATGCGAACCTATAACAAGACAAGCGTTAATAAATGTTTAATGGGAGTCTATTTAGCTTACTCTCCACCGCGGACGGGTTCAATCTTGACTTGGCCGCGGGTAAAGGCAGTGACCAGTTCTTGTTTGGTAAGTGCGTTATATAAGTCGAAAGCGCTGCACTGAAAGTTTTCGCTCATTGTTAGCGTTTTTACGTCCAATTTGTATCCGACAGAGCTGTTTTTGCTCTCGCCATTCTTGTTGGAAACACTTTTGGGGTTGTTAGTATTGAATGCGCTACGTTTACTCTGACCATCACTCTTGGGAGAGGTGACATCATCACATCCTTTCCGTGGCAATATAAGTCCCTTGGAGTATTCCTCCTTTAACTCCTTTATGTATGTCCCCAGCTTCTTTCTAATAACATCTCTTCCAACATTGTACATGAATTGCTTCAGGCGATCAGCTTCCTCATCATTGGACTCGTCTATTGTGATTGTGATCTCAATTTCATTGATATTGTACTCTTCGGAGAGATTTGGAATAGTCGCCTTGCCCTTATGTTCGTCCTTCCCTCCGGGCAGTTGCCCTGTCCACTTTAAAACAATGTTCCACTCGTAGAAGAATATCAGTTTGCCCTTACGATTGTTTGCGGTGGCCTCTCCAGTGCATTCATCAATTTTGTCGATTGCACACTTGACACCGTTTTGTTCTGCATAGTACAAATGAGATGAGAAGTTTAAATCACTGTGGTAATTAGAACCAACTCATGATTCATACCTATTTTAAGATCAGTGAAGAGTTCCTTTAGCCTGTCTTTCGACCAGGTGGTGGCATTTTTCTCGGTCCAATGCCAATTGTTAACGTTTGTTGCGTCGGGACGTTCCTCAACGATCCAGCGTGGATCGCCTTCTCCCCATTTGGCCATGATAAATAATTTATTCAAGGTCTTCCGCAAATAAATTCCCTATTATAAATAGGTTTTTGCTGAAAAACTATTTAAATGTGATCTCCGTATTGTTCTTTGAAAAGGCTTTTGGTTTTTCCTTCTGCCAATTAGTAAGCTTTGTCTTTTTCAATCTTTGAAAATCACGTTCTTCAATCTTGTAGAAGACTGGAAGATCCGTAAAAATTGCAAAATTGACAGTAAAAAAAAAAAACTCCTAACAGACAGTTCTAAAAATTCGAGTCGCGAATTTTCGAGAACACAAACGTCAAAATAATGTCAGCTACTTTTTTCGAGTTCGAATCTATTGCACAGATTCAAGAACTCAACAAAGAGACAGGAATTATCAATTTTGTGTTTTCCTTATCATTTCTATCGAATATTATATAATTTACCTAGGTAGGTAAAAAAGTTACGATGAAAAAATTGAATACAATTTTCAAGGATGTTCGAAAGACGTATTCAGAACTAATGTGGTATTCGATTGGGGGCCCTCAGAGCACTTTTTTTGCTCTCTTGTGTCTTAAGCTGCATTTACACTATCACGCACGCCCATTTTTGCACGAGACGGAACAGAAAGATCCGTTTGTCCGCAGTCAATGCTAATAAAGGCGTAGGAATGAGATCACAAATCAGACGCCTAAGGTGTCATGAATGTTCTACCCATAATTATAGATACGTAAAGCGGAAGTTCCGCAACCAATATTTCTGCAATCACATGAAAACATTTCTATTTCCGATTTAAAATATGTGAAATGAGAGTGTTAATTAGTTTCAGTAAATTAAACCAACAATTCATCAATCATTTATACGAAATAAATAAATAATTGTACGTTCATAACATCCGGAAGCCATTTTGTTTTATAGGAAAACGCTGGGTAAAAATATCAACATGCATAGCTTTCCCATAATTCCTACCACGTAAACAAGATGGCCGACCAAAAAATGTATCACATTTTTTTGCGTGTTACGTAATGCTGTCCCTTTCAGTCAGACGGCTGTTTAGTATTGGGCATCCCTTTAATTTTCCGTGATAGGAATGTGTGACCGTGTAAATGCACTATTAATGTTCGATTTTGCAGCAGAAATATCAGAACAAAATCTGAAATACCTACCTACCAAATACCTTTACCTAGATAATAATGTGGTATTTGTTTGGGCTTCTTCGCTCTCAGATTTCAGATTTCGTGTGGCTAATCGAACATAAAAACGTCACTTGCTCTTTTTTGTGATAATATTCGTGGGGTTCGAATATGTGTAGCCTTTAACACTTTTCAAAGCGTTTTCCATTCACTGGTTAAATTTTAAATTAAAACATTCGAAATTTGCGTCCCGATTGATTTTTAAATATTTATACATAAATAATTTAGAAAAATAGATTCACCCGATGCACTGCCATTCTTTGCTTTACAACAAATTCACGAAAACCTAAACGACTTTCACCAGTTGTCAAACTCAAACGCACTTGTGTTGGTAAATCTGAGAAAATATCTAGATTTGCAAAAGTGCTCTGAAATCTGAAAAAGATTGCTTTTTTTTTGTACCAAACGAACATAAAAACTGCTCTGAGAGCAAAAAAAAAGTGCTCTGAGAGCGCCCAATCGAATACCACATAAGTGTCAACTTCTTCTCGGTAGAACTCACTCATCGTTCAAGTTCGAAAAATTATCGTGGGCTATTTAGTACACCGAACTGAGGTGTACTAAAATCTAAAACATGGCCTATTTGCTCTTTCCGTTTCCTTTTTCGAGAACGCTGCCAAAATGAAAGCTAAGGGACAGGTAATTTTCCCGAAAAAATTACGATATTTTCATGAAAAATGAATAATTTCGTCGAATAAACAAAGTATAAAGTGTTTAGTTATAGTTGCACTTCAATTTATTGACTAAATAATGTAGTTTCACTTGAATTTGTACGAAATATGTGAGCAAGCACCATGTGTTGTGATAGCTGTCAAAATTGTTGTTCGCTGTAAATACGTGTTGGATCTTTTCTTTTAGCAATGAAAATACGTGAAATTAACTTAATTTACAGATACTTTGTTTGTTCTTGAGTAGTTTATCAAGAAAAGTGTTTTGTGTATAACCTAACAATTCAAATGGATTATAAAAAAGACTGACGAAACATTTTTCTCTACTTTCAGTTGAAGGAATACGAAGTTATCGGGCGCAAATTGCCCACAGAGAAGGAGCCACAAACTCCTCTCTACAAAATGAGAATCTTCGCCCCGGACAAGATTGTTGCCAAGTCACGATTCTGGTATTTCTTACGTCAACTGAAAAAGTTCAAGAAGACCACCGGCGAAATTGTGTCACTCAAGCAAGTGTACGAGACTTCACCAATCAAAATCAAGAACTTCGGCATTTGGCTGCGTTATGACTCTCGGTCAGGTACACATAACATGTACCGCGAGTATCGCGACTTAACTGTCGGCGGAGCAGTCACTCAATGCTATCGTGATATGGGTGCTCGTCATCGCGCTCGTGCTCATTCAATCCAGATAATCAAGGTTGAGTCGATAGCTGCCAGCAAGACGCGTCGTGTGCATGTTAAACAGTTCCACGACTCGAAGATCAAGTTCCCACTTGTGCAAAGGGTGCATCATAAGGGCAATAGAAAACTCTTCTCATTTAGGAAGCCTAGGACTTACTTCTTGTAAATATCCTACAAACAATGGAGTTTTGTTTTTTATAAGAGAATTTTTGATGATAACTGAAGATGAACTTGGAAAATAAACTGAATTTTCCCAAATAGATTGTTTCATTTGGAAGGTATTGGATATCTTTCTGAGCGGTAAGTAGATGAATTGTTTCTAGTCGGGATTTGAAGTGATTGGAAGAAACTCATTGGAGGTTATCTAAGACGGCTACTGATAGCATTGTTTGTGTTTATTCAGGCCGTAGTGTGTTTCTGTATCGGGAGATTTTACTACTAGAGAATTGCGTACTAGGGTACGCAAATAAGAACGATGCTATATGCAGAAATGCATCTACGTATGTTTTACATAAATGCTGTGAAGCGGTGTTGGATAATCCAAAAACTAGAGCCCTTCATGCTCTAAACGAATATAACTTTGTATGTCGTGGATACAGAATACGAGATTATCCCATTTGCAAAACATTAATCAATCATTTGATTTAAGTTTTTCCTGTACGACATTTAAAAAGCGACGGTAAGGAAGGGTAGTAAGGTTCTATAGACTGGCTGGGAAGCACAATACATGACAAGAGGGTAAGCTCTAAGTGCTACACATACACACATTGGTAAGTATGTCCAGCAGGGCCTGATCAAGAGTTCTGAACGCCCTAGGCTAATTCTGAGGACGCCCCTGTCAGGTGTGTTACGGACGGTCTAAAAAGTAGTAAATGGGTAGAGTAGTAGTGGAAAGTTTTAACATGGTTTATAAATTATAATACTCATAAAAGTTCCCAGATCGATCTGCAAGCGGAAGGGCGGAACTAACGTTGTTCTTTAATCTGCATGACATTCAACCTTAGGGTCGAGGCAAGCTGCGCTAAGTGCCTAGTGAGAGTTTTGTTTAATTCGCCTCACAGAAACGCGCGTATACGTGAAGATTATTTTGTATGGGAATGCAAACCGTGCAACCTAGACGATAAAGAATAGAATATGATACAGAGTCGTCTAGCGGCAAACGCGAGAACTAAGTTGCACTGTTTAAATCCCGAATTTCCCATACAAAATGAAGTTAAAATTTACATCCGTTATTGCGAAGCGGATGATACAAAACTTGCACAAGGCACTCTGTTACCAGTTCACCCACTCGCTCGACCACAGACCGATTCAAGTAACAAGTCAGTGTCTGTTTTACGCGCGCTTTTTTAAATTTTAAAATTTATTGTTAAAATCAGGAACTCCCAAGCACATTTAGTTTTAGTGTTTGTCTCGGTCTAGTTAAAATATGTAGGGTAGATGCAATGATGCTAGATTAGTACATGCGAAGACATGATTTTAGCGCGCCCCCTCCGATCCGCGCGCCCTAGGCGATATTTATAGTTTTGAGATTAAGTTCATAATTTGCATTTTAGGTTTTCAGGTTTTCATAAACTTTTTTTTTTAATGAGAAATTACCATCCATTATTCATACCAGCAATTAATCGGCCGTAGCCAGGTATTCGTCGGAACGGAAATTTCTCCGATTTTATACGATTCGGAGGATTTTGGCTGCGAGGTGTTCTTCGGAACAACTGTTCGGAGAATTGTTCCGACATTTTATAACGCATTACGTTGAAATGCGATAAAGTAAATTTTTTTTGTTAAATTTTTGACAGCTAGGTTCTGATATTCTCCGACAGAAATTGGTTGCGGATATGTTTTGCAGTGCGCCTTGCGCCATCACATATCACAATTCTTTATTTCTCTTCCAAAGTCGGACACCTCGAATAGAATTTTAGCCTCCGAAAGAGTATGCGTTGCGGAGAATTTTCCGTTCGGACGGATACCTCGCTAGGGCCGAATATAAACAAAACGGGACATTAAATTGATTTCAATTTCTCCATTCCAACTCCAACCTCATGCACACAAACAAATTTCCAGAGCGCTAAAAATTATACGGCTCTAGCGAGTACTGAGCGATTTTATATGATTCGGAAGATTTTTGCTGCGAGGTATTCTTCGGAACAACTGTTCGGAGAATCGTTCCGACATTTTCGACCTTAGCGTTATATCCGTCGGAACGGAAAAATCTCCGTTACCCATGCTCCTTCGGAGGCTCAAATTGCATTCGAGGTATCCGGTTTCAGAAGAGAAATAAACGATTGCGTTGGCGCACCGCACCGCACTCCAAATGGTGAACAAATTCCGCAACCAATTTCAGTCGAGGATATCGGATGCTATATGTCAAAAATTTAACAAAACAACGCACTTAAACGTAATCCGCCGATATGCGTTACATTACAAAATGTCGGAACAATTCTCCTTTGGCTTGTTGTTCAGTATGAATGTAAATAATGCAGCTTCAAGTTTTCGACGAAAACACGGTTTTCTGTGGAATAGTTGTGAATAGTGTATAAACAGTTTCTCGCATGATCTATTTGAAAAAAGTTTCAATAAATTTTGTTCAACTCTAGGAACTTAAAGAAAAGCGCTCTCGAAACGACTTCAACTCTTCAATCAAACAGTCACTAGAAATAATTGAACTTTCCAGGGAATTCGGTTTTCCACCACTTCCATTTTGTTCGTCATCAGCTGTCATTTCTGGGACTATTTTGCTCACCAAATTTGACACTAAAATCGGGAAGGGGAAAGTTTTGACCTGTTTTTTTGGTGTGGCAGTGTATAGAAGTAGTATTTCCTCAAATTCATTACATTTTTATTGAGAAATGTGAATTAGTTTTATTATACAACTTTTGCTTTTCAAATTGACAAAACGGAATGGAAGACGTAAATCAGGCAGTCGCTACCGTATTTCTGATTATCTTTCGTAAATTAAATTGTGCAAATAATTTGCTTTATTTCTGTATCTCAATAGAAAATGCACTAAGGGCTGTTGCGAAAGCAATCTCCACAACTGAAGATCACACAAATACTGCGTCGTAGAAGAGAAAATTAAGCTACAAATATACAATTTAGAAGGTGAAGCAATATCGGATCAGAATGAATATTGAAGAAAACCGCTTACGAAGTTTTAACTCTTGGCCAACGAATGCTCCCATTGACCCTGAGAGGTTGGCCAGGGCAGGATTTTATTCAACGGGCAATTTGTTTGAGACCGAGTGTTATTGGTGTCATAAAAAGATCTCTGATTGGGAATATGGAGATCAGGTTTGTGCGAACGAAATTATTGTCAACATAAGTACTAGATTGTATTAATTCTTGTCTCCGTGTAGATAATGGCAAGGCATCGCCGACTTTATCCACTTTGCATGTTCATCATCAACCCCACAGATTCAGGTAATGTTCCATTGATCAGTACCTCAACGGGGACCACCAACGAATCGGGCAGCATTACCAGCAACGGAGAAACAAACAATGGACAAATTGACTTGAAAAACGAAGTACATCGTTTGGCAACATTTAAAAACTGGCCCGTGAGTTGAACGCTTTTATTTTTATGATAGCTACGATGCAAAAACTCTGTTTCCATTTTAGAATCCAAACATTTCACCGCAATCGCTGGCAAAAGCTGGATTTTATTACCTTAACCAGTCGGACCAAGTTAAATGTGCCTGGTGTAATGGTGTCATAGCCAAGTGGGAGAAGAATGATAACGCGTTTGAAGAACACCAACGTTTCTTCCCCGATTGTCCTCGAGTTCAGCTGGGTCCATTGATAGAAATTGCAAGTGACGGTATTCGGGACTTGGGTATACAGCAAATTTCGGCGCCGAAAAAACCAAAATATTCAAGTTTGGACGCACGAATGCGGACTTATGCAAATTGGCCTATTACTGACATTCAAAAGCCCGAAGCGCTGGCTCAGGCTGGTTTCTATTACCAAGATATTGATGATCAAGTTCGTTGTTTCCATTGCAACGGAGGTCTGCGATCGTGGCAAAAGGAAGACGATCCCTGGTTCGATCACGCCAAATGGTTTCCTCACTGTCTATTTGTTAAGCTGGTAATGAGCCCAGAATACGTTAAACATGTGCAGAATGTGGCACGACAAATGATAAACAATAACGTATGTGAAGCAGTGCAGGAATCGTTTATCGACCGGCCGGTTACTTTGGATGAAGCACTGTGTACACCACCCGTTCTTCAGGCTTTAAAAATGGGCTTAGACGCTGGCGCGGTTCGAAGCACAACGCAAAGACAACTGGAGCGGTCAGGCAGACCATACGAGACGAGTGAGGATCTAGTAAAAGCTGTTCTTGGAGACGTAGTCGTCGAAGAAGATGAAGAAGAACAGGAGCAAAATATGACTCAACGATTGTCTCAAATAATAAACAGTTTTATCGGCGAAGTTAACCTAGTTATGCGTGACGATGAACCAGCAGCGTCCTCAAACAGTGACGCGAGTAACTATACTCCTCCTCAAATAAGTTCTTCAAACAATATACCCGAAAGTACTGCAACATCTTCGCAGCAGGCTACTGTTCCTCCAGTTCGAGATATCCACTGTACATCGGCATCTATTCCTGGTCCAAGTAAATGGGTTGAAAGCCCTATTCCCCATACAGCAGAAGCAGAACCGAATAATGAGAAGAACCTCTCGCTTGAGGAGGAAAATCGCAAGCTTAAAGACGCCAGACTTTGTAAGGTTTGCATGGACGAAGAGGTTGGCGTTGTATTTTTACCATGTGGTCATCTGGGTAAAATTGTTTTTAATTTTTTTTTTCTCTCGTTCGTAACTAACAAAGTCTTTTTTTTACAGTCACATGTGTCCAGTGTGCACCAGGTGTAACACAGTGCCCTCTCTGCAGGACAGCGATTAAGGGATTCGTACGAACCTTCTTGTCATAAAAACCGGCGCACCCATAATATCATTTAAACATTCAAATACAGTTTTGATTTTGTATTGTAACTCGAATATATATTTTAATTTATATATTGGATTTAACTGCTTACATGTTATTACATAAACAAATAGATAGGTACCTACTTGTACCAAATAAGGAATCTTGAAATTCATACCATAATGTTCCTACCTTTCGCTCCTCGAAGTAAATTTCAATGGTTATTTCGTACTGTTTGTTTCTTCTGCAAGTAGATATTCAATTAAATGTTGTAAATAAAAATATCTAATAAACTTTGTTGATTCTGTTTGAAAATGTTGTACTAGCCTCTATGTGACCTAATAAAGTTATTCTCTTTGAAGCACTAACGCCTAATTTGGAGTGGAAACTTTGGTTATTTTTATTGCATTTTATAGCTATAGTCTTTTTTTTTTTTTTTTATATACTTCTCCCGGGAAAGGCGAACCTATAACGCTTCAACAGCGCCCCGAGATGCCTGCAGATGTATGTTTGTTCTGCACTTAAATTGCTGCAAATTGTAGTCTTCTGGAAATATATCCCCAGGAAGCGAGTTCCAAAGTTGGCTTGTCCTGTAACTGAAGGGGTTTTTGAAAGTTGATGTCCTCGCGGTTGTCAAGTGTACTGTAAGGTCATGAGCATTAGGATTTGTTGTAGGAGCTTCACTAGTCATTCGACGATTCGTTTCTGGTTCAAAGTCCGGGGACACTTCAGATGGGTGAGTGCATAGCAATTCTGGGGTTAGTTCATTAACCCTACCACCCGAACTGGCAGACCGCTTGGAATAAAATAATGCAACTCGCTGCATAGGGACACATTTTCACTGAAAAGCAACTTGCAACAATGTGAGGTACAGCTTAAATATTCGACTCTCTCAAGAGAGGTAGGTCTTTTAAACCAAATTCAGAGTGCGAAATTTATGGAATTGTATATTGATTTTGAATTCAACTTGAATATAAAGAAATTCATGATATGAGCATTGCTACACGATAATGGGGACCAGTGCCATATTCAAAGTTCATTTGATACAGGTCGATCTTAATATGTAGAAAAAAAAAAGTTTTTAATTTTGATTGAGTTCCATTGAAGAAGATTTCTTCCGCCAACAAGTTCATCTGAGAATCGCAGGCGATACATATATCCTGCGAATTAATTGACGTCGAGGCGAATATCGAAGGAATTGTGAACTCATCCACAACACACATCCTTGTTGAAATATTTTGCACACACATACGGTAGGTCTTTTCCCTAACGATAATGCATTTCATAACACATTCGTCAAACTTTGTTCTCTTATGCAAAAGTTGGGTAGAAGGGAATGAAGTTTGACAAAATTTGCCTAATGTGTTTAAAAAACTCTTTCATCAAACGTTGGTAGGAGGTAATATCAGTGTCATCGTTCATTAAAAAACAAAAAAATTAAAGGCTTCTTATACTTGCTCACTTTGGATGATTTCCCCAAATATGAAGATGGGATAGAGAGATTCTTTTGTCCGCAGTCAATTCTAGGCGTACGAATGAGATCAGAAATCAGACGCACAAATCAGAAATCAGGCGTCTCTTCTCGCCAGACAATTTGCTCGGTCATTGCCCTCATTTCCCTCATGACCTGGTATCCACGAGACGGTGATTATGTTATCCTTCGCCAGATCTTCGAGGAGGTTGAAACATTCCCAAACAAGCTTTGATCTGATCGAATACGATCTTAGGACCTGTCTGAGAGGATGTATATGCGAGCACCTTTAGTGCGCCTTCGTAAGCATTCCGGACACATATCTGTAGGGCGTGTACCTCCTCTTGAAAAGTATTTGGTGATTTTCCCAGTGTTATAGCTTTGGAACCTAGGCCCATAGACCCCAGCACCGGTGGCATCATCTTCCATTTTTTAACCTCGGTGTACCTGATTTGTGATCCTGATGGTATTACAAATTGGTTGGTTCTCCAGGTACTCCTGTCAGATATGACTATCTTGAATTTTCTGGAGAAGCGAAGCCTTTTAAGCATGGTGTCTGATACTTTGATCACAGGATCATCTTGAAGCATTTGTAATACCCGAAGGTGTCCTGTGAGGTTTCCTGCTTTAAGATTTGAATTATCAGAGTGCCTGAGGGCACTGAGATCAGCTTCCTTCTGAATATGTAAAGGCAGAAGGCTGAGCATTGCACCTACGGCTGCAGTTGCACCAACCAACCAACGCATGCTAAGCGATATATCTTGTTTAGTTTTTGTTCGGCCGTTATTTGTTCGGTTTTTGGCCACCATGATATCGCTGCATAGGTGATCATTGGTTTGATGATCGTGTTGTATGACCAACAGATCATTTTTGGTTTTAAGCCCCAGCTTGTGCCATAAAGACGATGGCACATATAAATTGCCTTTGTCGCCTTCTTGGTGATTTGATCAAAGTGTGAATTCCAGGTGAGAGTCTTGTCTAGGATTACTCCTAGATATTTTACCTCATTTAACCTCTCCTGATGAGTCGATAACTGCGTTATTTAGCTTGATCGGTTTCAGTTCTAGTTTTCTCTTTCTTGCGAATGGTGTCATGACTGTTTGGGGCCTTATTTCATATTTGAAATTGGGGCCTTATTTCGCAGAGCCGATTTATATGGTCAATCCTTCGTTCTGACACCATCAATAGGTTAAGTTTAGGGCTCTTTGCATGATCTCCGATATCGCGGAGTCTTTGCTGTCAGAGCCTTTTCAATCGTCGTTGTGAGGCTGTATATGGCAGTTTCGGTAGACTTATCGACTTGGTATGCGAACTGGCTCGCATGAAGTGGGTGAGACACTGATTCCTTATGTACTGATTGAGGACTTTCTCCATTGTTTTTAGAAGGAGCTAAGAATCATATAGAGCTTTCCCGTAATACCTACCACGTAAACAAGACGGCCGACCGAAACCCGTATTTTGGCCTCTTCCCTTTCAGTCAGACATGTTCAGATAAATTCGATCCACCAGTAACGTACCTAATCTTTTTTCACAAGATCATAGCGAAGCTTTTTACTGCTAATGGGAGATTGAACAAATTAACAATTATTTGATTGCGGAAACTTCAGTTAAAGAATTTGGTTTGGATAAAATAGAATCTCTCTTAAGTCTCTCTCTTCTTTCAAATAAGTAACAACAGGCATTTTTTAGTTTGCTCACATGATCTACAGTTGGATCTCGTATTGTTATAAACCATGGAAATCAATGATTATTGCAAACACATTTATGTAGTGGTTACTTGGCATCACTTATTTCATTCCCGTGATGAGGCAACCATTCAGTACCATAGGGTATTCGTTGTTTTTACTATTCTTGTAGATCTGCGATAAATATTAAAATACTTGCATATTTTTAGGAGTGTACGACACGATCAAGATGTGTATAACACTTTATACTGATTGTAGGTAATGGATGTTTCTGTCCTGCTGTAAATTAATTTCTCGAATAAATTATGACTCAAAACCTGTATGGCTGATAGCAAAGCATTCAGTCCAAAAAAACGAAGTGCCCACGAACTTCGCCCTCAATAGGTCTCCCATCTAATAAATGTCGCTTGAGAAACCCCTATTTTGATAACAAGCATTCGCTTAAGCAACAAAGAGCCTGATTCATAATAAACAATGCAGCCCTAGCATACATAATATCACTAACTATACAAACATGTACAACATTCTATACAAAGAGACATTTATCTATCTTTGCACAGCACATAACATAGCCCCATATACGAGTACGAGTACGATAAAAAATTACTGAACTGATACGGTTGCTATATTAAACATTTTGTTGTTGTTCCTCTGTTTAGTATTGAAGTTTGATTTGGAAAGAAAGCAAATGGAAACCAGTTTTAATTTTATTCGACGTTACTGGTTCTCTGTTTGCCGTTTGCTCACTCCGACTCCGGTCTGTTCCGTAGATTTCTTGAGCTAAATTGAGATACTTTGGCGTTTGCTGGCTGACTGCTCTGCTGCTATGCCACTTCTTCTGCAATGTTCGCTGTATTCAGTTGTATTTCAGTTTGAGTCAATTCGTTGTCCGTGGCAGACGTTTCTACAGTTTGGTTGCTTGAGTGTTCCGTTTCACTCCATAGTGCAGCGTTTAGCAAGAGCATAATATGCTTTAGTAGTAGGTGATCTTTAACCTAATTTCACCAAATATGCTCAAATGAAGTAGAGATTCCAAGAAGGAAATATTTATAAAGCAATAACCAATAGAATCATAATTTGCCAGTGAGTGCGTGTGTGTATAGAGTTTCTGTGCGAGCTTAGTGTGGTGTTTGGTGTATCTCGTATCCAAGTGAACCCCTACACGATCGCAGTGATCTGAAAAGTTTATAGGTCTTCTTGCAAGCGCGCTTATACCAAATCGATACGTACATCTAAAAACGGATAGGTACCGAATGGACTAATCACAATCTGAATCTCTTGGATATTCGTGAGGTAAGCCAATATGTCTGCTCATACCATACAGGAAAGCGTCGGTCGCCCACCTTCCTTCCTATAGGTACACTATACGATACCCCAGCATGGTTGAGTGATTCAGTTTGTTTTTATTGAATAAATAAATAGTCGCTGCACTTGAGGATAATCGCGCGCATAAAGTGGTCGTTAACCTTTTTTTTTTCCTTCGCACACATGAGTTCCTTTCAAACAAATACGAGAGCGCATACATAGATACATTGGGGAGTTGTGAAGGCGACGAAAGAACCGCCCTCACCTCCCACTGACTGGTCGTGTTTGAAGTTTCCAAATGTATTGCGCGATTTCCCCGGAATTGTTTTTCGACAGAGGGCCTTTCTACAGTCTATTGCCTGCCTACTTGGCTAGGCGCTCATCCACGCAACACGTTCTCTAATGTGGTATTCGTTTGGGCGCTCTCAGATCACTTTTTTTGATCTCAGATCAGTTTTTATGTTCGTTTGGTACGAAAAAAAGCAATCTTTTTCAGATTTCAGATCAATTTTGCGAATCTAGATATTTTCTCAGATTTACCAACACAAGTGCGTTTGAGTTTGACAATTGGTGGAGGGCGTTTAGGTTTTCGTGAATTTGTTCTACAGCAAAGAAAGGCATTGCATCGGGTGAATTTATTTTAGTAAATTGGTTATGTATATATATTTAAAAATCAATCGAGACGCAAATTTCGAATGTTTTAATTTAAAACTTAAGCAGTGAATGGAAAACGTTTTGAAAAGTGTTAAAGGCTACACATATTCGAATCGCACGAATATTATCACAAAAAAGAGCAAGTGACGTTTTTATGTTCGATTAGCCACACGAAATCTGAAATCTGAGAGCGAATCTGAAGAAGCCCAAACGAATACCACATAATTTTACAACACATATCTATCCCCTTGAGTGATTCTTTTTGCAACACTACACAGATCCGACATCCGAGCGCTACTCTATGGATATAGTGTGTTGTGTTGTGGTGTGCCCGCCTGCATCACCACAACGTGGTATGGTTCGTCGAGCAAAAAGATAAAAACTACGGCAACGATTCGATCGCGAGCGCGGTGGAGTTGAGCAATATCGCTGCTCACCGCTCGCTGTCGCTGGTCTAAAAAAAGAACTGCAAACAGTTGCTCGGATAGTTTATAGTCCGTCTACGCGGCGGTTGTTCCAGAGAATCTTTCCCCATCTTTGGGCAGATTAAATTACACTCGAAAAAGACTGCATAAAAGATCAACGAGCTAAGGTGGTTTCTGCGTCCGCTTTTATAGGTACATGGAGGATGGAGGACGTGTGGTGATCTGCACCTTTTCATTGTTTATTACCTGTCCGGATCAAATAGTGGTTTTACCGGATTTTCTCGTTCTCGCAACCCGTCTGCATCGGATGCGTACTTTGAGCAATGAAAACGATGATCACGAAAGTGCACTTAATGTCATTTCAGGTGTGTTTTTGTGTATGTTCCATAAAAATATTATTAAACTTAAGTCTAAATAACTGCATGGCTGCGGCTTTGAATTGTGCACCTACCTCATACCTACGTACATAGATTCTATGAATCGTGGGGAAATATCCACATGCACCTGTGCACATTAAACCATGGGAAACAATAAAACGTTTTCTTCGAATGCGACGAATACGATACTATGGCAGTGCATGCAGGTAGACTTTGTCGCGCTGACCTTAAACATGATTAAGGTCATTTGGACGGCAACACCTGGTTGTTGTAATTAACATTTGGGTGCGAATCTGTCGTTTGTTTACTACTCTTGTGGAGTATATTATGTGAAATTGTATTCCGTTTAGTAGGCCTTCACTAATTCTGTTCTAGAGTTTCAAGAAATTTCAATGCAGTTACTGTTGCATGGGCAACAGACTCTGATGCTTGTATCTACATAGAATTGATGGAAAATACGATTTGAATTGATCCTTTTCGGGAAAGTTCACAGGTAATATCTGTTCTGAGCAATTTTTTAATTTATGTGGGTTTTTTTTTTTTTTTTTGTGCGGACAAACCGAACTGTTGTTATAACTAGGTACCCTACTTACTACCGGAATTCTATGCAATATGCACAGTTTAACATCAACGACATGTTTCTAGTAAAAGTAACTCGGTGTTGTAGGTAGGTACGTTACCCCTCAACATTCGATGACCTTGACGACCTTTTAACCTGTTTAGAACTCGTAATTTTCGTATCTCGTTTTGGCAACAAATCAGCGACAACAATATTCTATATCAAAGTGGAATACGAAAGCCATATGTGTACAAAAAACTCGCTTGTAAGAGCAACAGTGGAGGCCACATTTTTTTTTTTTTTAAATACATTCACATTCGCACCTTTAAACGATTAACGAACAAACTAACCGCAAATGACTTTTCAAAGTAATTATTGTTTTAATGCACGGTTACATCTGATATCAAGTCATCATTAAAATCTACTGTAAATAGCAGAAATCAGTTGTTTTATGTATTGGAAAAAAATCAACAGAAACTACGTCGGGCAATGTTTATGCCAGAGACAACACTCTGGCATAAACTCTGTCTCTGGTTTATGCTATCAATCTCAAAGAAGTTTTTTCTTGTCAATATTTGTTTTTTTGTTAAACGTGTCTGTAATTAATGTGGTTTTCCATTGGGACCACCAGAAATCTTTTTCAGATCTCAGATTTTACTGTGCTCATGGAACGCGCAACGAGATTGATCTGCTTTTGTAAATGGATTAGTGCGTTAATTGACAACAATATCAGCTGTTCAAATGGCATTCGTTTTTGGCTAAATCACAAATGGATATCGCCCTCAAAAATGTTTTCCTTCTTGTAGATACAAATGAAGTATTATTGGTGATTTGTAGTCTTCAGATGACGAGGAAGACAATGAAGATAATAATTCTTCCGAAATAATATCCATAGCTATTTATATATTTTGTTATTTTGGTTTTCACGAAACTTTGCGCATTTGCCTCGAAAGCAAACTTCGCAGAATGACGTAAAACAGCTGTGCAAATTATATTGGTATGTGTAGATCTGAAAAAATATCGAGATCTGCAAAAAGTGCTCCGAATCGAAAAAAAGATTGATTTTTCGTCCCAATGGAACGCGAAAAGTGATTTAGATCAAAAAAAAGATTGATTTTTTGTCCCAATGGAAAACCACATAAGAAAGGTGTGAGCAAATCTTGGTTTTGCACTATGTCCTTATTATTTCGCCTACAAGAAGATATTTTCTTTCAGCACAGACTTTGATTCAGTGATAAATAATGGGGTAAGGTGTGCTTTTTTGAGCAAAGCAAAGTTCAATAAAAAAAAATTGCAAATAAACGGTTCTTAAGAGCCGTTCAGACAGCAGCTGGTTTAATCGCTGGAATATTTGGAATGATTGGCAGCCTGTCCTATTTTTCCACTTCTTTACATCTTGTACGTGTACACCACAACCAATCAAATTACAACAAACAAAGCAACCGCGGGCATGTTCGTTGAGTGAAAACTGACGAAGAATATATTTTCCTATTTTAATAGATACAATCTGTAAAATGTAAACCTTGTTGCTTATATACATATTTTGTTTATAGTATTTATTTTGTTTTACCTAGACTGCAACAACACTTTTAAGTTGTCTAAATGAGCAAAGAAAATTTCGCGTTAACGATGTTTTTTTAGCCTTTGTCGGTTCAAAAAAATTCTTAAATAAAAGTAAGTGGGTATAAAATTTTTTTGTGATTAATACGACTCTAAGCCATATATAGATATCTGCTACAAGAAATTGATCTCAAAGATAAATACAGCAATATTTATTTAATGATTACAGGTATTAATAAGGTAAATTTGTTTTAAACAATAAAATAAATAAATAAATAGTTGGCGCAACAGGTCTGGAGAGACCCTAGGCCTAGCTTCTCACAACCATTCGTTTTGTGTGAGTTTTTCATTTTTGGAACGAATGGAAGGGATCTACAGTTTTATGCCGACTCCAAACGGCTAATTGAGAAGCTCTTACAAGACATTTATACTCTCGGATGTTTGTCAGACGTTCGCGAGAGGTAGCGCAGCGGAAAAAAACCCTAAGTCGGAATTGGGTTTTTGCGGGATTCGAACCTGGGACTCCCGCATAGCAGTCCAACACACTAACCACTAAACTACTGCGACTACTGTTTTAAACAATACTTCAGCTTAAATAAAAAAAGAAGTCAATGCACTTTTTAATACTTACTTACTTACTTATCGGGTTCCCGACCCGTGAAGAGTCTCTGCCTGAGACATTGCAGCCTTCCATCCTCTACGATCCCGGGCACGCTGCTTCCAGTTGTCCAGACCAAGCGCTCTAGCATCCGCGATGGCTTGGTCTTTGAAACGGAGGTTCGGTCTTCTCGAACCTGAGGGCTGGGATTCGAAGATCCTCTTAGCCGGAGCTTTATTGTCCATTCGCTCGATGTGGCCGAGCCAATGTAATCGACGTGTTTTGGCTTTTTGGACTACATCCACATCTTGGTACAGCTCATAGAGTTCGCGGTTGTATCTTCTCCTCCATTCGCCCTCCTCGCACACAGGACCAAAAATCCGCCGAAGAATTTTTCTTTCGAAGGAGCCCAGTATCAGCTCTCCCTTCTTGCCTATGGTCCAGCACTCGGCGCCATAAAGCAGCACTGGCAAGATAAGGGTCTTGTAGAGCACACATTTCGTCCTTCGAGTTAGCAGTTTTGAACCCAGTTGTTTTGCCAAACTGAAGTAGCAACGGTTTCCTAGGGTAATTCTTCGCCGGATATCCACTATGGTGTCATTCGTGGAGTTTATGTTTAGTCCGAGGTAGGTGAACTCCTTAACTACCTCGAAATTGTTGCTATCAATAGTGACGTTTTGTCCTAGCCGGTGGACAGATCCTTGTTTGTTTGTTGATAGCATGTACTTGGTCTTGCCCTCATTTACTTCAAGGCCAACGGATTTTGCCTGTTCTTCAATCGCCGTGAATGCTTCTATCACGGCACGCTGGGAGCGACCAATGATGTCAATATCGTCCGCATAGCTCAGCGAGTGGACGGACCTGTTGAAGATAGTGGCTTCCGTGTTGACACATGCCCTGCGCACTATCTGCTCCAGTACGAGATTGAAGAAGTCGCATGATAGCGCGTCTCCTTGCCGAAATCCGGTGCATGTCTGGAATAGTTCGGAGGAGCTACTTCCAACCTGCACGCTGCAGCGCGTGTTTTCCAGCGTCACGCGACGTGATACGTGTGAGCAACAAAAAAACATGTTCCTAATGGCCAACCGCTCATCATCTTGCTTTTATTTGGTATTTGGGGCATAACATGGTTGTTTAATTGTTTTGTGTTTCGTATTGAATTTGTTTGGATTATGTGGATGTTTTGATTAAAATGAGAAAAATAGTCACATACGCATTAGAGATAATACCGATGTTTTGCAATAAAGTTCAATTAATGAACTCACTTATACTACAAAAGAAATGAGTATGGTTGCGTGACTTCATGATTTTTTTTTTTTTTTGGAAAACAGCTTGTAAGCGGCCCATTTCCACTGGAAAGTTATATATCTCTGTATTCCATTATCTTTGACAAGGGTGGCAACATAAAATGTTCTTCCCCTGGTGGAGAAACAATACTAAGACCACCAACTCACTATCCTCTTGCCGGTGGCCCCCTCAGTTTTTTTTTTTTTTTTTTTCAAATACGCCATTTTGTTTTCCTATCGGTGTTATGTCAATTTAGAATCCGTGTGACATGAAAAAACATAAAAAAAATAAATAGTTGGCGCAACAGGTCCGGAGGGACCCTAGGCCTAGCTTCTCACAACCATTCGTTTTGTGTGAGTTTTTCATTTTTGGATCGAATGGAAGGGATCTACAATTTTATGCCGACTCCAAACGGCTAATTGAGAAGCTCTTTCAAGACATTTATACTCTCGGATGTTTGTCAGACGAGAGGTAGCGCAGTGGAAAAAAACCATAAGTTGGAATTTGGCTTTTTGCGGGACTCGAACCTGAGACCCCTCGCTTAGTAGTCCAACACACTAACACTAAGCCACTACGACTACAATGAAAAAACATACAAAAAGGATAAAATCAATGCTGCCAACCGCTACCAACTATGGGGGAATGTGATAGAGTTCGGGAATACGACATTTTAAGATAACTGAATGCTGTTGGTTGATTGTTATAAATTTTCAAAAGTCGATTAATATAATTAGTTTGGTTAATAATACTATCTTAATGAGTTGTTTTAAATATTAGAAACATATTAGGACAAACATTGTTGTGTATTTTCCGCTTTTGAATATCATTAACTTCGATTTCATATGTAGGTACATTTTTCTTAATAAATGAAGAAAAATTTCTCAAAATGTGTTCATTTTCCTACAAACATTATGCAGTCGCAGTGATCATTTTTCATAAATATTTTAAGCAGAAGTACATTTATTCCTAAAAAGAAATACTATTCACACGTAACGAATAATTTCAAATTTAACGGACAAAGTTCTATGAACGCTGGCAGAAACTTTGCCGACACCGGAAGTCACCGGAAGTTGTTGATATTTTTTGAGGGTGTATTGGTGTGTTGAAGTTTCATTACATTTGTCAATACGAATTTCTATGTATCAATACTAGCGCACTAAATTGTGTACACTCCGTACAAGTATTGCTTGTAGGCAAGGTAACGGGAAATCGGCCGAAGTTGAGGGTCTCAGTATTGTCTCTGGTACCTAGTGTGAGTCCTCAAATTGTCAAGTAGAGCGTAGTGCGTAGGTGTAGTAATTGGATGCTGAAAATCCTACTTTACTTTGCTTTGTTGAGTTCGAAGTTAAAAAAAAAAACAAGCCTATAGTCAGTTCCAAATTTTCAAATAACTTAACATTTGTCATGGAGCCCAAAATCGGAATCATACATTTGACTAGAAAAGTCTAACTCAGATCAGATTAATTGATGCCCGGAAATGAGAACACAGTAGTCCGAAGTTAACCAAACAACAAAACCACACAAAATAACATTTTCTAAAACCTCGATTTTTTAAAATGTTGATACATACATAGGTACTTGTAACATTTAGAATCGTAAAATATTTTTTTTACGAAATTAGTTGGATGCCAAGGGATCAACCCACCCTAAACTTATACAATTTCCTGCTTTTATTTCCAGTCTTTTGAATTCCAGGTTCTTGGAACGGATTATATTTGAAATTTTGAATCCAAAAAAATCCTATAGAGATTGTCGTCAAGTGAGTAGCCAAATAAATGTATAAATTGGTGACGTTCGGATTTCTATTTCAATAAATCTGAAAGGAGAATAATGCGCTACTGCGAACCCAGCTGAGGCAGCCACTTGAACGATACAATTAATGGGAATGTTTGCTCTTACTAATAAAGCCATAATATATTATGTACATGGAAAAATAAATTTAATTTTGTGCATTTTATTGCATTTTTAAAAAGAAACTTTTACTTGGCTCACCCTGTAGTTTTTTTCTCAACTCCCGAGTAAACACCCCAGTAAAACACATTCGAGGGACAAACGGCATTTGTATTCAAAATTTTACTGGTCGACTCAAAAATGTATTTACTATTTTAAAGGGTAGGTCTAGGTGCCTATACCTAACAACACTTCAAAAATAGGTCTCATTAGCATTTTTTGTTGGGTGGAAATGCATTTGTATCCATAAATTCACATCACGCGCTTGTCGTAAAACACATGTATGCGCATTTTAAAACAAATTGTCTGTATGAATGTAATAATTACCTAAAAAAACATAGCCATTGTCTACGAAAAGATTCTTAGTAATAAAAATAAATCTATTTTCGAATGGGGTTAACGATCCCAGACTTGTTTACATAGAAATACAAACACAAAACTAATTGCTGCTTTACACACCAGACCCGTTTGAGGTAATTTTCATCTTTTACTGTCTGTTAAGGAAAAATGGTTCATATTTTAAATATAAAAAGTCGTTATTTCTTATCTCTGCAATCGTTAACTACATATTTAAAAAAAAAAAATGAAATAAAAATATTATAAACGCATCAAATGCTTGGATTTCCATTAACTCTACAAACGTTAATGTAAAGTGAAAGGCTCTGAATAGGTGACAAATAATGAAGGTTCATTTATTAATCATGCGGTGTGTGTAAATTGAGTGAAACAATAAACATTTTATTATGTTAACTTTCGATGAGTTATGAGTACAAATTTATATAAACGGTGATTTCTTTAGACTAATAGAAACTTCGATGGAGGCAGCTGTTTTTAGACAGATGATCAATAGCATCTGTTTTGGTATTTGTGTTCAGTGAGGTTTGACACGTTTGGGACGTTAAAAACACTACCGGTTATTTAGTCTAATGGATGTGTCCATGTTTTTATTGACCATGATTGATCATAGCTCTCTGTCTGTTTTACTTTTAAATTTAATTAATTTTTACTACCTCCAAATACTTAAAAAAAAAAAGCTTTCAAATAATGATACTAACTCCTACGAATTTTTACTCAAAAAGTTCGTAAACGAGAGTGGCTTCGATAGAGGAAGATATAACCTCTCCACTAAGAATTTTACTAGTTTCTAGCTTTTACTCAGCAATTTTTTTGTGGCAAGAATTGGAAAAGTTGTCACCGTAGGTAGCGAGGGGTTCCCGCAGATATTTTTATAAACGCCATAAACGAAAGAGTTACCCCGCTGTAAGAAAGGATTCACGTATTTTTTACTTTTATATAAATTACGATAAAACACTGCCATTTTGATATTTGTTTCCATTCTAAAGAAAAATATTTTTTAAAATTGACGTTTATGGAAGGAAAGGTACATGCGAGAAACAGATTAACACAGCGACTTTGACAGCAACAGCAACAGCGAATTTAGAATTAGCTCTAACGCTGTCGATGTTGCTGTGCTAATGTGTTCAAAGTAATTAAAATACATTGGTTCTAAAAAGTTATCAAAGTTGCTTTTGATGTCGCTGTGTTAATCTGTTTCTCGCAAGGTGCAGGGAAATAAGTCCCCGGGAATTAAGTCCACTGAGGGACTTAGGTCCCACTTAAAAATAAAAATAGTTGGCGCAACAGGTCCGGAGAGACCCTAGGCCTAGCTTCTCACAACCCTTCGTTTTGTGTGAGTTTCTCATTTTTGGAACGAATGGAAGGGATCTACAATTTTATGCCGACTCCAAACGGCTAATTGAGAAGCTCTTTCAAGGCATTTATACTCTCGGATGTTTGTCAGACGTTCGCGAGAGGTAGCGCAGCGGAAAAAAAACCCTAAGTCGGAATTGGGTTTTAGCGGGATTCGAACCTGGGACCCCCGCATAGCAGTCCAACACACTAACCACTAAGCTACTGCGACTACACTTAGTGAGAAGTAAAACCACTTTCGTGAAGTGGACTTAGTTCCCATGTAAGGTGGGAACTAAGTTCACTTTCTTATGTGAACTAAATTCACTTTCTTATGTGAACTTAGTAGGGGTGAGGGGGGCAGTTTAGGACAACTTAAGAAAAAGTACTACAAAAAAACTTTTTAGTACTTTAATAAAATTTTACAGTGGCAAATCCACTTCAAACAAACATCTGATGGATGTTACCAACTTTAAAAAATAAAATAAAAAGAAAAGTGTGTTTCCAGACCACGGTTGTAATTTTTTTTATTCCAGACGTAAGCATATTATTCTAACATTATGCTCAATTTACAAATTAAAAGTGTTCAAGTATAATGTTTATATGTGTAGCGATGTTATTCAACCAAAATATTAACAATTTATATTGTTTCTAAAAAAATATGAAGTTTTTAGTTTTTTATCCCTCTAGGGGCACTTTTGGACAATGCGCGAGGGGAACTTTTGGGCATGTCCTAATCTGCCCCCTTTTATCACTTTGAACAATCTATTTCCGTGTGATTGTTTTTGGTTTTATTTGTTTAGGTTTATCTCTGCACTAATGGTCAGAAATTGCAAGAAAAAGAAGGAAACCGCTCCTAATGAGCTTTTTTTAAGACATGTCCAAAAATGCCCCATGGTTGTCCTAAGGCGCCCCCCCAGAGGGGTAGAATGGGACACTTTAAACAGATTATTAAAATAAATAAGAAATATATAAATCATAACTATACATATAAGTTTGGATATAAGATTCAAAGATAAAACAACATGTAATTATAGTTTTCAAGATCCGAAGGGATACTCCGCTTTTTAATGGATCTAGAGCGATTTTTGTAAAAAGTGTCCTAAGGTGACCACCTCTCCCCTACACATTCAAAAATAAGAAGAGGGAACTAACTTCCAACATTTAGAATTGGATACACTTTTGTTTAAATAATCACGGCGATTTTTCTTTGACTATTTTCAGAGTCTTGCAAGCTGAATTTTTTAAGTTTTATTCCGTATGACAAAATACTCTCTTCGAAATTCAGTTAGCAAGACTCTGAAAATAATCAAAGAAAAATTGCGGTGATTTTTGGCGCGGGGACATAAGTCCACGAGACTTAATTCACGCGAATTTTTTACTTTTATTTTCTCAAATTTTCGAAGGCTAAAACAAAAAAGTTGTTTAAGAAAATAAATTGGCGTTTTTAGCCTTCAAAAATTTGAGAAAATAAAAGTAAAAAATTCGCACCACCGGTCATGGTGAGCGTCGATTTTTCTTTGATTACTTTTAGAGTCCTGCAAACCGAATTTCGTTTTGAAAATTTTTTACATATATTGCTCTGCCTAAGTTAAAATTTAATTTCTCTTTAGTTAATAAAAATTGCAAAGTAGGTACCAACTTGACTCTTTAACTTAACTTTGTTCTAAGTCGACAATGAGAATTTACTTCACATTAAAAGGGAAATAAAACCACTCAGAGTTTTCGGAATTTATTTCCCACCTTACATGGGAACTAAGTACACTTCACGAAAGTGGTTTTATTTCCCATTAGGTGGGAACTAAGTTCACTGAGGGACTTATTTCCCGGCGCCTTCTCGCAATAGTCGACACATTTAGACAGGAATCAAGAAGGGTTATAATTCATCGCAGAGTTGCCGTTTGACGCCTTTTGGAGCTTCAGGACCCTTGGCCCCCACTTTTTGAAAATTGAACAAAATGGCCCCTTTTATAGTTTAGGTAAGATTTTATTACTTATTGAATGAAATAGACTGCAAACATAGGAAAAGAAGTGTTTCGTAATGAAAAAACATGTTTTTTGTTACAAATAAATGTCTTTGTTGTTCTGGTTTTTTTTATTAGTATTTTATGTGGTGGCCCTTTTTTGAAAATTTTCAGCGTCAACGCTGATTCGTCGTGTCTGTTGCGTAAAGTATTCAGCCGACAGATGGACGGATCAGTGCTAAAATGCAGGACATATCTGCCTATAATTCCTACCGATATACACTTCAATTCAAATTTCCTACGCTCGCTTATATGTATTTAACTATAAATAAGAAGCTATCACAGGCTAGGTATGCAAGCGAGAAATGTCTTACCCTAAAAGGAGAAATTGTCACAATTGGTACTTTCACTAATTTTGGTGCTAATTTATTTTCAAAAAAAAAGTAGTTGGCGCAAAAGGTCCATATAGGAACCCCAGGCCTAGCCTCTCAAAACTATTCGTTTTGTGTGAGTTCTTAATTTTTGGGACGCATAGAAGGTAGGTATATACCTAAAATTGTATGACGAGTCCAAACGTCTCACAATGCCCTTATGACTTTAAAAATGAGAAAAGGTCATATGTTCGAATATGGCCTTATGCCGCTTTGTGAAAGTGTCGCATGGCCTTATGTCACGGCACCGCAAAAATATCTGGTGGTCCCAATGGAAAATCACATAACAGTTAGCGTTATTCTGACACCTATAGGTATATTTATTTATTGGTACAGGGATTTTGGAAAGTGTGGAGTCTTTGCGTAAGCTCAAACTAAAGTTGATTATTGTTCGTTTGTATTTATTAGTCAAAAAATGACTCTTTTCAAAACTAGTGGGTAATAATCATCTGTTAAATGAATGTGACAAGTAAATATTTACAAACATTATCTCGATTTTCTTGCCATATAAATTGAGTTGGTGTCACGGAAGAACTGGCACAAATGACGTGTAAAAAAAAGGCAAAGGGCACGGTAGTGCCCCAATCAAGTTCAGTTTTTACACCCTTTTAAAGGAACAAATTCAGGATTTTCGACCCCTCTATCAGTACCAATGAAGTCAGAAACTTCAATATCAAGCTGAACAACAATAGGCGCCTCACCAAATTTGAACTTCTTAGCATTAGTGGTTCCTGAGCTTTATGCCCCTATTATGGAAGACAACTTCAACCAAACCAAGGTTGTCTTTCTCCAATTGGGATTATCGATTACAACTAGTTGTCTGTCAATGGACAACCATCATCCTATGAGTGGACAACTAAAAAAACGCAATTGGTTCGACCTTCGGCTTTAACCAGTCGGCGATAAACCAGCTCTTCGAAGCGACGAAGAGAAAGTGCAACCGGAAGGTGATCGTAAAGATCATGCGATAGCATTTACATCCGCACAATCTTTAAAAACACCTAACAGGAGGTGAGGATACTGGTGAAAACTATTGAAGACGAGCGAATTGCCTACCTCAAAAATCAAACTGACTGAGAACCAAACGAATATGCTAAAAACAATTAGGAAAATCGAAAAAGTGAACTACAGAAACTATGTTCTAAACAAAAAAACTGTCGAGATACAAAAAGCATTAGAACTGCAAACCAAAAAATAAATCAAAACTATTTTCCATTGTTTTTTTCTTATTCGTTTTAATTGCAAACACTTTACTTCGTTCGATTTCAATTTCCAGAAATAAATTCACAAATTTGACATTTAACAGCTGATTTCGAATTTCAATATGCTCCTAAAAGACGGCAATTTATTTTCTAAAGACAATTGAAAAGAGTTGTCTTGCATAATACGAAAAATTTGTTTGGTTGTCTCAAAGTTGAGTTGTCATGAAGACAACACAACTAAGTTGAGTTGTCATCCATAATAGGCACTTTAAAGATCACAAAAACCGTAACTGACTGTCATACTGACTGACTGACAGATCATCAAAACTATGGAGCACTTCTCGACATCGTAGAACCTTGTAATTTTTCACAACGCCTTGTGGTGCAAGCAAAGGAATATATCGAAAATTTGAGGTTTCTATATAAGGGGCCGTGGTCTTTTTCAGGCTTGTTGTCAATTATATGGAGCACTTCCGATTGATGTAATTAATTAAATTTGGTGGAGCGGTAGAGCTTGAAAATCAAAGAAACGGCATGAAATTTGGTGAAATGCTGAAAAGAATGAGAGTAGAACATCAAAACAAGATCGGGATACCCTGGGGCAAAAAGAAGCGTCCGGGAGAGTCCGGAATCGAAAAATTCGCTTCTGAAACTGTTCCATTGGCACAAAAAATATTCTTCTGCTGATTCTGAGAAGAGAATTTCGATTCTCGATTTGATGTCAGAATCCACACAAGTGTAAATTAGGAATTTTATACAAGTCAAATGACAGCTGCGGTAGATTATTTTTTGACATTTCACCAATACTTTTGTGGATTTAATATGAAGCAGTTGTCTTATTTCATTGGATTAAAGATTGAATCGATCCCCGAGTGAAACCAAAAGAAAACGACATTAATATTGCCATGCTTAGCACTATTTCGAGTCACGAAATTAAACTTATTGCTTGAGTACATAGATTGTCCTCGCTTCTTATCTAAGAAAGCCCAAGAAACTTTACGAAAAAATGAAGAAAATTCATCTATGACTGCTGGACTAGATAGAGCAATTGTTTTAAAAATTGGTGTGACTGTTCCTGTTATGCTACGTCTAAATATAGAGACGTAAGTTTAGGTTTGGTAACGGATAAATAGGAATACCTAGTTAAAAACATTTCATGGAATGTTGATGACAAGAAAAAAAAACCAAGGAGGTAACCATTCAATTTAGTCATGAAATTGTTTATGATTTAAAGCCTGTTAAAACCAAATTTGAAGTCAAAAATAGAGCTTTCGTATATCGGGAACAGTTTCCTATCTGCCTCGCATTTGCAACCACAATACGCAATTCTTAAAGTCAAGGCCTCAGTCTCGAAAATGCTTGGAACTTGACGTATTTTTAGATCTCAGTACTTTCCACGGCTGACTTGTTACATAGACGTTTTCATATAGAAGAACTTGGCTCTTTTTTAACATTTATGTTTTTGGCGGTGCAGGGAAATCTTCACGGGCAATAACTTAAATGGGAAACAACTTCATCTCGAGTAGGGATGCCAGACGTCCCCCTTTAGGGGGGACAGTCCCCCTTTTTCATACAAAAATGCTGTTTGTCCCCTCTAGTACAAACCACTGTCCCCCTTGTTAAGTTAAAATTAAAAACTTTGAAAATACTTTCTTTTAATATTTTTAACAAGATTATCGGTTGACACATCAATTTAAAAGTGCAAGAAAACTTTCAAAGCTGAATGCATCCACTCACGAACTACATACATCTCACTTCACGTGCTAAAGTTGTTCTCTTGTAAGTTTTTGTTTTGTACTGTCATCTGTCTCTCTTTCAGTTTTTGTTTTAAAATCAAAATTTACTTATGTGCGAACCGAAAGAAAAAACTAACATGAAAATATTTGTCCCCCTTTTTGTATACTTGTCCCCCCTAGAAAACTCACGATGTCCCCCTTTTCGTATTTTTGAATCTGGCAACCGTAATCTCGAGTGAGAAAAAAATTCACTTATTTTATGTGAAATTTTTTCCCATTGAAAGTGAGCAAAAACTTCTCTTAACATGCGACGACATTATGTAGCCTACAATTCACAAACAGTGGAAAATGTGTGGAGGGCATGCTGCCCTCCTGCAACCCCACGGCTTGGAGTCTCTGTTTAGGGGTGGGAGTAGTTGCGAGTTTGGGTGTATGCAAAGTTAATTAAATCAGCTATACTACTTATGAATAATTTGATTTTGTTTTCCAGTTAGAATCAACAAATTCTCAAATTTTAGGTGGGAAATAATTTCACAAAATTGGTGGTGATGTTATTGTCCACTTCAAGTGGTAAATAACTTCACATAAAAAAGTGAAATTATTTCCCACTCAAGGTGAAGTTATTTCCTTTCACCGTTTTTGGTCTGATATGTTTAACAAGTAAAGCGGTTTTTTTTTTTTTTTTTTTTGAAGTACCTACAGTGGCTATAGTTTCTCGTTAAATCAGCATTGCTAAGAATTTACAGTAGAATTGGTGAATTCTAGTTTTGAGGTATAGGCCCACGATCTTCGAGAAGTGTCAGAAATGGACATAAATCGATCACTTGGCATGAGCTATCTATAATCCTGCCTTAAGAGAATGCATAGTCATCGAATCATGGCATGAACTGTATGAATTATGTAGGCGGCTATGAGTATGCATAATTATAGAGCGTTCTATGGCATTGAAGTAGATGAGTCATATATCCCTCTAGCCTATTAACTTGTTTTTCAAATCAACTGATGAAAGTACACGTTTGGGTAACCAAACCATGCACATTGCACGATACAAATACCTGGGACAGATATTTTGCTGAAAAACAATACGACTGACATAGTGATAAGCCAAACGCTTGAAAGTGTCGTGAGTAATAAATTACGTGAAATGCACTCGTTCGATATCTCATTTTTGTTTACCCAAAAACTGACCCGAGCAATTTGTATTAATTGAAATTTGTTTTTGTTTATGTTGAAATATCACGTAACAGTGTACTGCCAGCATGTAGTACTATATTGTCTTGTATGGGTTTAGAAAGACGCCCCTTTGCATTATATTCATATTACCTAACGATCACAAGAACATGTCAGTTAACAACAAAGGTAACGAATATTTTCAAGTGGTATTTTGGTCTGTTTATTGTATCTTCGTAGTAAGCCCCCAACGGAGATCTGATCATTGCGAAGGTCATTTAGAAGCGCGAAAAGCAAGAGCAACGTGTTTTCCTATTGAATATGAATTAACGTAAACAGCCTTGTAATTCGAGCGCGCGTTAGAAGACTTGAAGGTGCGTTTCAATGGCGCTGATGTTTTTATATGCACATGTATGTATATTGCATGTTTAGTAGTTTCCAGTTTTATCTTTCTGACTTGGAGATGACTGGCTGCGTTTCCCAGTCGCCGATATATGTCTTCAGTGGGCATTCGTTAAGTGGCCATTAAATTAAAATAACACTTGACCTCAGCTTGATTCGTTTCTTTGGTTGATTTCTTCGCATAGAACTGGGTAGTCGATTATATTTCTTATTTTTTATCGCACAAATAAAATTAAGTTAGGTTAGGTTAGGTTAATGCAGATATTTGCTCTCTTGGATGGTGCGTTCATCAAGGAATCATCATAATGCACCCATTGTGGTCATGCTTCAATTGAAATAAAGTGCTAACCTAAGGTGATTGGAATTGGTTAACCTCTTTAGCACAGACATGCAAGGGAATATTCAACGGTGTAGAGGGGTTGGGTAACTTTTCGGACAATGATCAAAATTCGAGCAATGGAACAGAATTTCCCTTCCATTGACTAAAAATGACAGATGGATTTGACAGCTGCGAGATTTCGCATGGAGAAACACGGAAATAAAGGGACCAGAAACCAAATTGGTATTAAGTTAAGGTCCTTGTTAATTCCCCGAACAAGTCTAGGACGAATTACCGCATCCGTGAAAGATCATTACGTGTCGGAATTTGTTATTGCTTTGCATGCAAAATCGACATATCTCAGTGATGAATACGGTAATTCGACCGCTGAACTGTTTTTCCTGTCTACTTCGAAATATTGTGACAACAGTTCCGGTCTTTTGTTAAACCGAGTTAAGATTCTCAACGACTACGGCAGATGTCCTTTGACAGGGAATTAAGATTTAAGATTGCAAGCACGAAAATAATTACATAGCCAAATGCACCCAACTCGCCCTATTATCACCCTACTATTATTACTTGTGCCAACAATAACGCCATGACAACACTATAATGCATAGTCGAACAATTTAAACAACAATTTCTCTCCTAGGTCTCTGATTATGAACCAGTGCCAACGGCAAGTCACAAATGCGTGAAATTTTAATATTTTCTGTTACCTTTCTAATTATACAGTAATTATCACGCGGAAGAAAGAGCATCTATCTGCTATAACAAACAAATAAGACCCAGTTACCCATTCACTGGTAAAACAAAACAAAAAGCAAACTTCACATACCCAAACTATCTGCCATTCTTCTTGGGCCATTGTCTTCCATCAAGACATAGAGCAGCTACGAAATAATCAATCCGTGGGAACACATTCTATCATACTCGGCACATCTTGTTCCGTGTCACGACCAACAAGCTTAATGGTAAATAGAAACAAAAGCTAGCCAGCAATGACGTCGATAGCTATATAAGCTGCACCGGTAGTTTATAGTGAAAGCATTTCAAAGGCAAATGTGTTGACACATAAAATAATAAAATGTCAGTTTGTGTATCGGCTGACGCCCTGAATTCAAGGCTCACAATGGTGAGTTGTAGAGCAGTTTTCTCTGATAAAGTTAGTTATATATAGTCGGAGATGTCATGAAGTTTTTGCCGTGAGAAAAAAAAAACACTTGTTTGGGCAGCTGGGCGAGAGCTAAACGCGCGTGTTATCTACTTCGTACTTGATGAGAAGAACAATGGGGATGGGGTTGTTGCTTCGTCACTATAGCTTTGTAGTTTGAAAGCAGAAACTTAACTGTTGATAACGCTGTCTGATAGCGTTAAAACCCTATTCACACCGAGCCGAAAACAGAAGTTTTCCCATACATATGTAAGTTTTCAAAACGAGTCGTTTGAAATCGTTTTCCAAGAAAACACCACGAAAACGACTTCCAATCTTTGGGCTGTTGTAACAAACACACCTTTTGTCGACAAAAATAAAATATAGATACCGAGCTTTGTCAAAATCAAGAGAGCATCTTAGAAGCCAAAACAATGATGCCATTCCTAAGAACATTTATTTTGACGGACAGAAAGACAAAACCCTTGTTTCAGATCAAAAATATAAACGTCATTTTCGCAAGGAGCTCCTAGAAGAACATAACAATATTTCTCCGATATATAATATAGGGAAAGAAATATGCAATTCAAAGATTCATTTTATAATTTTTAAGGGCTACATACCGCGATACTAATTATCATTTTTAGTGTCCAGGCTATATTTTTTAACTCACAATGGTGAATTTTTCGAAATAAAAAATTGCATATTGTGACCTACAAAATATTCAGTCTCAATGTTAAAAATGATTATTAGTATAAGGTCCATGCCATAGACATTATTTTTTAAAATGAATGTCAGATAACTCCTCCACCTATCTTAAAAGATCTGCCTGGTGATGAACTTTCATTGCTTGCAAATGCAACAGAGCTTAGAATACCAGATATAAAACAAAATTGATTCTAGAAATCGGATGCCATCTCTTAATTTCAAAAGCCAATTTTCAATGTAAAATTTGTATTTATGCCTTAATAGCTTCTTTTAAATTAATAATTTAAAATTGTTGATTATACGCAAATGAATATTTATTATTTTAATTTAGTACCAAGTTATATTTGTGTATATATTTTTGAAATAGTAATAATATTTTGAACAAATAGAAAAATTGAAAGATATTAGCGCCTTAGTTACTTTTCCCTGTCCTTCAATCGTCGGTAGAGGCCCAAAAGTTATGCCGTAATCAGAAAGTAAGTACACATTCGGAATCTTCTCGTCAATACGCAACTTTTGATACCCCTTTCGATGAGATTTTCCACGAAATTTTTTTCTTCATACAACGACGGGACACCCTATGGACATCTAAATATGTCTAGAGTCACTATAGGACTTCTTTAATAGTCATTATAGCTATGCCTTATGTAACACTCTTCAGTTTCTTGGAAAACGAAAGGAGAGGCTGAGATTGAAGCTTTCATATACCTAGACAACATCTCAGTATTAAAGTGAATCGACATGTCAGAAAACTTTCACCCTCCCAAGACGATTTACAATGATTACTTGGAAATCTTTTTCAATGCTTAACAGTAGTGCAGTCCATGTTCTTCGAAGCGATGGAAGTTAAATCCACCTGCTTTAAAAGGTTTATCGGTTTAATATTCAGAACAAGCACACTTGCTGGTCTTTCATTTTGTAATTTATTTTGTGCTGATTAAGTGGACGGAGGAAGAAAATTCATCTAAACTGGAAAAATTCCTCTGAATCTTCTGAAACTTCGTTATAATTTCTCTGATCACCGCGCACGACCGAAAATCGATGAGTAATTTTGTCAGAACATTGGTGAGTCTTACCAAATCCTGGTTATTCCGAAATTTCTGCTGAAACTGAACATCTTACAAACTCGCACTTATTCAGCAATACATCCGCAATAAATCCGTATCGGAAGATCTTCCAATGCCGTGCGCCAATTCATCTCTAGTCTAGCTTAATCAATCAGTCAAGCTCAAGGTTGCACCTCGTTATTATAATCCCAATGTAAGGCTAGTCAAATTATTATTATTAACTTTTTATTTTGCTACTTTAGGACCGGTTTCTTTTTTTGTTCTAAAATTTGACTACCGCCAGCTCTCCTCGAGGGGCAAGTGGCAGCACCAAATCTTGCTATTCACTCGTGAATTGCTTCAAGATTTTAATTGACGGCAAATTTCGTGTCTCTCGTTTGAGTTACAAACACATCTCTCGACCCACTTATCTCAATCCACTTCTGCTTAGGGTACTCGTTAATATACGTCTATTTAAGTGGATGCTTGACATGGCGTCAGAAGGTGACCGAGTAGTTCTAGAAAGAGAATAACTTTTTTTTTTTTTTTTGAAACAATCCCCACTCTCGTTTAATATGCTTTTTAATTTATTTTCCAGCGCAGCGTCCAAAATAATGGATATATTAACCAAGCGAACCTAGCATACTATTGACCAAATACACAGGACAGAGGGCAATGTTCTCCAATACATCACAAGGCGCATCTGCTTACTGCACACTGCCGTCTTCTCGCAAATCGAAAGGTGAAACGTCAACAGATTCTGCTTTTAGTGATTCCAAAAGACTATCAACACTGAACGATGACATCACGCTAACATCATCGTACGCCACTGTTGGTAGAAAGTTGCGACGAGCGATCAGGGCACAAGATGAAGCACTGCCCCCGTATAAGAAACTTAAAGCCGACTCAGAAGATAGCAGTTCGTTTGGACTATCGAACGATCTATCCACAGAGTCGATACGTAATGCTTGTGAGTACATCGAATTGAGTGACGACGATACTCCAGAAAGGGCACCGGTGTCCCATGATCGATTGACAAGCGAACGCAGATCGTTAAGGTCGCCCGCCACCAAAAAGCGCAACAAAAGAAAAAAGGCTGAAAATCCATTTTGCACACTCAGGAGGGAAGTGACTAGTTTGCCAGCAACTCTGCTCGATAGGCAGCAACAAGATCGCGACATTAATCACAGTTCGCTGACACTGAACCATCAAGAGGCATTGAATGTGCTGAACGAGCTGGATGCCATTTTAGACAACCATGCTTCGTGCTCTAGTGTCGAGCTGAATTCATCAGCTGAGCAAACACAAAAGGTGGAAGACTGCCTTTTCGAGCTGGACACCTATTTGGACGGTCTGGACGACAAAAGCTGTAACAGTTCCTTCGACTGTGATAATGTTGAGGTGCTAAGAACGAATGACAAACGACGCCCTAAGACCCTTCCAAAGAACTGTCAAGGTAGTTTCAACTTTGCAAGCGCCTTCAAAGCCGGTTTTGAAAATGGCTCACTCAATCGGGGTCAACTGCTGAGGAAGACCATCGGCAGTATCAGTGCACTGCGGAATAGCCGTGGTAGCGATAACACCATTAGGGCCAACAGCAACGACAACACATCTCATTCCGGTAAGCATTTAATTTCTCTCTGTTGGTTTCTCACACCAGTAGACTTGAAAAAAGAATATCTATGTTTAGCTTTTACGCTTTCTTGCGCACGGGAGTGCGAGGCAGCCAGAGGGTTCAGTGATGTGGTTGCGAAGCAGGTTTGCGGTAAATTCCCAAACTTGTTTTTTTTCCGTTCTTGGCTGCACATACTGACACTTTATAGGTTGTGTGCAGGTAGCGGAATAAAACTCCGTTTCGAAGGCACAGAATAATTCGATCGAATGCAGATTTAAGCTTAGTTTGGGGTAACAGTAACCATGTTTGCATTTAGCTCAGAGCCATAAGAAAGTTATTTAATGGTGGGCGGATTTGGTTCGAAAGGATATAAGTCATCTTTGTGGGGATTTGAAACAGCAAAGGGGTGAACAATTTTTGTGATACATACAAAGAAAATCACAAGTACTAAACTGGGTAGATAACTGGCAGTAGGTATACTATGACGGAAAAGTGCTACGCCGATGGTAAACTATTGCTTGTTAAAGAAACATAACAATATGTAATGCAATTAACTGTTGTGACAAGTGGCTTGATCGATGTCAACATCCTATTAATATAATTCATTCACAAAATGATATATTTGAGGTTCAAAACACAACACTGAGACCCGTTTGCTGATACTACTCATAGCGATTTAAGTTCCACTTAAAATCTTATGCGACAGTTTATGACATAGAAAAAGCAGCCCATAAGCCATTATTTATTTAAGTAGAACTTAAATCGCTGTGAGTAGTATCAGCAAACGTGTCTGACTCTGAGTCCCTGTGCTATGTAACTGGTCTATTTCGCATTGGGGGACGCTCTAGTTTACTAATGTCGTTTTCCATTGGGACCAAAAATCAATCTTTTTTCGTTTCGGATCACTTTTTTGCAGATCTCGATATTTTTTTTCAGATTTATACATACCAATATATTTTGCACAGCTGTCTTACGTGACTTTAAGAAGTTTGCTTTCGAGAGAAATGCGCAAAGTTTCGTCATGGATATCATTTTGAAGGAATTATTATCTTCATTGTCTTCCTCGTTATCTTTCTGAGGACTACAAATCACCAAAAATACTTCATTTGTATCTACAAAAGGGGAAATATTTTTTAAGTCGATATCCATTTGTGATTTTGCCAAAAGCGAATGCCATTTGAACAGCTGATATTGTTGTTAAAATACGCACTAATCCATTTACAAAAGTAGATCAATTTCGTTGCATGCTCCATGAGCATGGTGGTCTCAGTGGAAAACGACATAAGTCTAACAACAGGCAACCGTCGTATCTCTGAATTTTTATTGACCTCTATTGATCAGGTAAAAACTTTATTCAGCTGTTAGAAGTCGCGAATTTCTCGACGTAGTACTATGTTGACATTTGGGTCGTTCGGATACATAGATTATGTAAACATCAGGCTATGGGGACGTTCGGATACCTATTTTATGTAAAACGTCAACTATATTTGTCGGGACAAGGTATCCCGAGCGAGTTGACTATGCAGCTGGAATTGTTTTTGTATTCTGTCGATCAGCGTTAACTTTATTTAATTTTGCCTTTTTTATTTGGAAAAAGCCCTTCATAAATTTTTCAAAAATTGTTATTTTCAAATAAGTACAATGCGAATTCCATTTCAGCTTTGCGTCGAGTGTCATTCCCAGGTATTTGGCCTCGTTTGCAAAGGGTATTCGGGCCAAGTTTAGGAAAATTGGCAAGTCATTAGTTTTCTTATACGTGAAATTCACGTAAACAGATTTAGGTTCGTTGAGGGCGATCCGCCAGTCCCTCGTCCATTCATTTCCCTTATTCAGTGCGATTTGAAGTTTTTCAGTCGTTTCTTCAATTGTATTACCTACTGCTAGCGGTGTCGTCGGCGAACGTAGCGATAGTAGTGCCATCTTCTCTTGGTATATCGCGAGTATATAACAGATAGAGAAGGGGCAAGGACACTTCCTTGCGGCACGCCGGCCGAAATTTCCTTAAGCTCAGAGTATTCGTTTCCATGTCTTACACGGAAGAGTCTATTCCCGAGATATGATTCTAAAATATCATATAGGCGTGCGGGAAGAACTTGTCGTAATTTAAATTTTAAGCCGTCATGCCACACCTTATCAAAGGCTTGTGAGACGTCAAGGAATACGCTTGAGCATATCTTTTTTTCTTCAAATGCTTTCTCAATTACGTCAGTAATTCTATGCACTTGGTCAATCGTCGAATGCTTGGTTCTGAACCCAAACTGATGGTCAGGGATAAGATTATTGTCTTCTATAACCGGTTGTAGGCGAGTTAGTAGAATTCTCTCGAAAACTTTGGATATGACTTGAAGAAGGGAAATTGGTCTATACGACTTCACTTCATTTGGCGGTTTTCCTGGTTTTAAAACCATTATGACCTCCGCAACTTTCCATTGGCTCGGTACGTGTTTTAGTCTGAGCGCGGCATTTATAATATGAAGAAGCTTAATTAATGCTTTTCTTGGTAGGACTTTAAGAACTTCTCCCGTGATCAAATCATAACCAGGAGCTTTATTAGGTTTTAGGGATTCAATTTTACGTTTTAGTTCCCTTAGCGTTGCACTTGTGAGTATTAAATCGTCGTATAGAAATTCCGCCGCAATAACACTGTCGTGAACCGCCCGACCATCGTACGGTTTAAAGGTTTCTTCTAAATGGGCGGCAAAAACGTCCGCTTTTTCCTTATCTTCCCTTGCCCATTCATTTTCATTTATTTTTATTGGCGGCGCGAGATTTTGGGCCTTTTGGTGCCTTTTACAGCTTTCCAAAGTGAATAGTTGGAATCTTTTTTCGCCGTTAAACTTTCAAGGTAAGAACCTATCGCACGATTTTTAAAGTCCTTGATAGCTGTCTTCAACAAATTGCACAAATAATTCAAATGTGTTTTATGTTGCGGAGCGCGACTCTGTTGCCATTTTTTACGCGCCTTCCTTTTTTCGTTGACCAATTCTTTTATTTCTTTATATCGTAGACCGTATTTGGCCGGCGTTTTCCTTGGATTAGGCGTGTTATTCCAGGAAGGGATCTGCACTATCTCAACGAAGCGATCTACTTCAACCTCAAGTTCATAGGGTGTCGTAAGTGGAACGCTCAGTTCAACATTCTCTTCAATTTCGTTCCTAAAGCCTTCCCAGTTAGTTGTTCTACCAGTTAATCCCGCTGGCTCAAGGTTATTTACGAGTCTTACGCTCAATGTTAAAATAACCGGTGAATGATCAGATGACAGATCAAAGCTCTCTTCAACTTGAATGTGGTTGGTAGGTATTCCTTTCACGACGAAAAAATCGATCAGATCAGGTATTTTTGAAGTATCAGTTGGCCAGTAGGTCGGTTTGCCGTCGAGTGGAAATCGCAACTATACTCCATACCTGCCCCATATAGCATTCTTCCTTTTCGCGAGATGCATCTAGACCCCAGAACGTGTGCTTTGCATTAAAATCTCCGCCAATAATGAAGTTTGGTTTGAGCGATTTAAGCAAGTTAGTATAATCAGTTTTTTCAAGCGCGGAACGCGGTGGACAATAGATAGATGAAATTCTAAGAGTACGCTGACTATTTTTTACTCGAATCGTGCACAGTTGCATAGTTCCAAGCTCTATCTTCAGATCTTCGTATTGTTCAATGCAGTCCTTAATAAACAATGATGATCCACCTCTCGCGTTTCCCGAAGGTTGACAAGCGTGGAAGTCATTATAGCCTTTTATTTTTAAACTCGATCCCTTTTTCACGTGAGTTTCAGAAATCAAGCATATGTAAAGATCTTTCTCGCGTATGAATATTTCCAATTCGTTGAGTTTTTGTAAAAGTCCGAAACTGCGCATTTGTTTTGAAAGCAAACAAAGTACAGTGTAAATCTGAAAAAAAATATCGAGGACATAAATCTCTAGCCCTCATCTAGCGTTTAACGGTCGAAATAAACCTACTGTGACAGCGAATTCTTATTCAGTCTTTCCCCAAATAATTGTATTGATTGGTGATGCAATGAGTCCCAAAAGCGTTTTATGAAAATCAAAGTGCGACAAGAAACTCAAGTTTGTGACAAATGGAAAATCTATTTATCTATCTAAATCTATATGTCAAAGTCCCGACCAATCTAGTTAGACTGACCAAACTTGCTCATTAATTTAAGCAATTGGCAAGTAGGTAGCTTAATCGAACAGAGCACAAATGACAGTGAACTGACTTAAGACTTTAGAATTCTATTGAAATTTATGTAGCATTCTGGGCCTCTTCAGATTTGCTTTCAAATTTCGTGAGTCTCGAATTCGAATATAATTTACGTAGGTAGCCTTCGATACTTTTCTACGCGTTTTCCATTCATTGGTTAAATTTTATATTAAAACATTCGAAATTTGCGTCCCGATTGATTTCTAAATATTTATAAATAATAAATGCCTTGCATTGAAGATGTTTTTTTTTTGTCATAATTGCAGGTTTGTCCTAATATTTTTATGGCAACACTTCGATAACTGATAAGTCAAATATTGATTTTTTTTTAATTGTGTCACTTTTGAAATACATGTGCGATATCTTTTACGTGTATTGATTTATTTGACATTCCTACATTCGATTTCGATAGAGATTCATTTTTTGTTCATTTCTCCCCGCATTCTCAGTTTCGATTGCATTGAATTAAATGTCAAGTTCTATTCGAGCGGAAATTTCTGAACGAGCTGTATTTAAAAATGTAAATTGAATTGTTTTTTAATAAATTGAAATTGAAATTGAAGAAATGTTGCTACTTTTATCACAAAATGTATATAAAACGCATATTATGAACTTGGAAGCAACAATTGTTTCTTATAAAAAAAAAGAATTATTTATTTCTATTAATCGCAGGTCGCAATCCAAATGGACGAACCGCGGGCAATTTGAAATGTTGATTAAGCTAATAGGTTAGCTAATGGAGATAAATCCGGATATTGTAAAGGGTTTCAGCAGCAACAACAATTTACAATCTGACAGCTAAAACTTCAAACAGCTGATTTCGAAAATCAAATTCATCCAGTGAAATCATTCGATAATGAATTCCTTTCACTCGGAACTTAGAATGTTGGGAGTTCATTCGCGTGAAACTTTTAAATTCGAGGAATACTCTATTCGATCGAATCTCAGAATTAGCGTGATTATCTTTTTGTTTGGACATTTTTCTAATTTGACTAAGTTATCGAATGTGCTAACGTCAATGTACAGAAAGAAAGACTGTGGCCAATAAATCAAGCAGATCTCACCTGATCAATAGAGCCCTATCAGAGAAATTCTAAATTATTCAAACTATCAGCATGACAGTTAATTGTGAGATTAGATCGAAAAAAAAAACAAAGAAGTTTGAATCTTCCTACCTACTTCGATAACAAAGTTCTTTAGGATCTATTTTTAATAATTTTCTAAGCTCGAAAGCCAAAGCACCCTGTGCCCACAACAATCCAATTAAAGGCCACTTAACACTTAGGTATATGCCAACCTCACGAGATCGCCACAAATAACAACCGAACAAAGATAAAATCTGCAAAAAGTTATACCGGGCTTCCATACAAATCGAAGACGATTGAGCGACCGTAGTAAAGGTCATTGCCTGTTTGCAATAGTATTCTTCACAATTTACACCACAACCGTTCGCTGGTTGGGATTAATTCATTTCACATGGTTCGAATCTTGGCAATTTGTGCGATAGTCGACCACAAAACGTAACCACTTCCACAATATAAATTATTTAAGGAACGGTCTCTACGCACATTCTGCATAGTAGAATGGTTGCCATAAATATGAAATTGCTTCAAACTGTATAATTTGATACTATTCATCGATTTAACGAAGATGAATAATTATCAGCGATGAAAAAGAAGAAGAAGAAAAAAAAACTTTCACCCCGAAGACCACTGCTTGATTTTTCTCTAAATTTGCTGCTTTATTTCATAGTTTAGTCAAGCAAACGTCGCTAGGTAACAAAAAGACGAACCACCACAACAAAAGCTTTTACTAGATACTCCCGTGGTTATGTGTATTTTTTGTTTGAGACATCTCGTTTTCATGGCAAATGCAATTACCAACAGTAGTGTTGAATGGGTGGGGTCAATAAATTGATGAAGTTCTAATTTGTGTTCTTTGTTTGTGCAGGCAAGCTGCCCAGATCCGTCTCGCCCACTCGCAAGACATGGCGCCGTAATTCTATGCGAAAGACATCACTACTAGTTCTTCCAGATCACCATATGCATGGTGGTGCGGATATAGCCACTGTGACTACTGAAGAATCACCGGAGCCGCAGAACTTTGAGGAGCCCTCTGCGGTCGACCCCCCGCCTGACACACCAGCCGGTACACCTACCATGCGACGATGTTTGTCGCAGAGCGACTTTGTTCCCAGTGTACTGACGCCGTATGATATCTTGCAGGAGATGGTAGAAAGAAGCTCGGCTGAGGGCCAAACTCGGTCCGATGACCGTCCAAGGCAATTTGGTCGGCGCGCTGACGGTCACCCGCGAATATTCTCGATCCGCTCCGAAGCTACAGGAGGCGGCAATCACTGTATTATAATAAACCACGATCGCCCAATGAGTGCACCTGTTAGTGGTTCTCTGGATTGCGGAAGGCGAAATGCGGTTGCTTCGCCCCTGGCCGATGTTATGTGCGGTGGATTTATTGGTTCGGAGCCCAGCTCAGTTGGATCATCCCGCAATCCTAGTCCTGTTTCGTTGGTCTCTAGTACGGGTTCCAGCTCTATTGGTTCAACGACGGCTGACCACGAGCAGTCACCGCGGCGTGCCTCTACACCGCCTCTTGAAAGCGATACTACACATCCACGAATTTCGAGCATAGATCCGGACGTCAATCAAACGACATCACCGCAGGGATTCAACGCAGAGTGGCCACACTCTTACAGCAGAATACTGGCGTTGTTGTGCTGCACATTGGGGTTGTTTAACATCTGCCGGTTTGCAAATCAAACAATCCAATATGGAGGCAATTTCCTGCTGCAGTTTCTACTGCTTTCGGTGGTCTTTGGGATTCCGATGTTCTGGCTGCAAATGTGCCTGGGAGCCAAGATAAAGGCCGGACCGGTGTCCATGTGGAAAATCAGCCCGATTTGCAGAGGAATTGGAATCGCGCTTATATTAGGACAGTGCGTCATGGGCTTGTATTCAACGATTAGCATCAGTTGGTTGTTGGTGTATCTACGCGACTCGTTTCTTACCAAAGCCCAACCACTGTACAGGTGGCAGGAGTCGTTTTACATGTACCGGCGAGCAACGAACGTGTCTGGGAATATCACTGAAACGGTGGCGGACTATTTTAATGGAATTGTGCTGCAACGTCTACAGCTCGGCGGGCGCAACGATGGCAGCGGCGTTCGATTCCAGGTGAGTGATAGGGTAAGTTGACGCTTGATTCGATAAGCACTTGCCAATGATTTGCTTTCAAAACTGTGTTCTCATTCAAGCAGCTCGCCTTTAACTTGGCTATCGTCTGGGCGATGGTGTTCTTGGTCCTGTGCAAGGGCTTAAAGTCGTTTGGAAAGGTTGTCATACTTCTGACGATAACTCCTCTAGTCCTGTTCATTGTGATAACGTGCAGGCTTTTGTATTTCATCGGGTTCTCAAGTGCGCAGAACATATTCTCCGCATCGGACTTTGAAGATTTCCTAATAAACTCAAAAACCTGGACTGCTGCTGCTCAGGAAGTGTTCCTCACTTGGGGGTTGCTGGGTCCGTCAGTTATTGCAATTTGCAGCAGAAGTCACGGTAAAAGCCACAGCAAGATGGTACTCCGAAGAGAAGCATTACTCGTCGTCCTGTTGACACTGTTGGGACTCTGTGTGGCGGGTGTGTTTGGCTTCTCCTGCGAGCAGGTTTTGCACAAGAACGCCTATATATATGTGCCGGGATCCTACGGTAAGCGCAATAGGTAAGATTGTGGAAATGGCATTTTTATCTCGATTTATTCTTCCAGAACACATGGACTCGTATACTTCAGTGTACTCGCTGAGAGGAACTATATCACCTGGCCTTATATCGTTCCCCACGAAATGGGTGCCGCACTACTCCAGCCTGCTGGGCGAGACTTATCGCCGACCGCCGATCACTACGTATCGGGAAAGTGGCTATCAGGCGCTACGCTTGGTTACGGAGCTGTTTCCAGCGGCGATGGCCGTTTCTCAGGGCACGATCTCCTGGGTTTGGACAGCCCTAACGTTTTTCATGTTCATCTTATTTGGGTTGGGCCAACTATGTATCATTTGGAAGCCGATATCTTGTGCTCTGGGGAACTCAACAAGCTCCGTTCTACTGAGCTGTGTAAGTGCTCTTCTGCTGGGCATACCACTTGCAACGGAAATGGGATTGTCCATTGTCCATTACTTGGACATGGTATTCGGAGGTGCTTGGTGGCTTCTTCTATTGTGGACAGCAGAGATTTTGGCTGTCTTCCTGATACGGGGTCGTCCATATAATGGCGATGTGCTGGTGAATGATCTGCGAATGACCGGTTCAATGTCGGCATTCTTGGCGCTCTCGTGGAACGTTTTGCTTCCTATCGGAATGGTCACCTTAGCCATCATTCAATACAAGGTCTCACTATCTAACCAGTTCTACCACTGGAGGGGAAAGTCTTACTTTAGCTTTTGGGCACGAAAAGTTGGCGGCCTAACTCAAGTCGGATTTCTCCTTATTGTGCCTGTTACAGCTATAATACAGATATACCGGTATCTCACACACGGCCCTCCAGACATTCTGGACGTAAGATCTAGCTCGTTCATGACGTGATGGTGGAAATAAACGTGTTTTTTTTTCAGCGTATTCAAATGTTGTACCGCCCGACAGAATCTCCACTTCCACATCGTCGTCATCGTCCCGGGGCAGAGCGAAACAGTTCCAGCACCCAGTTCAACACAAGAACTTCAGACTTGGAAGCAAGTACTACACAAGACGACGCGCCGCCCAAATACACACCACCCCCGTCTTACACAACAGCTACGGGAGCTCGACTTGCGAAGATATTGCGTCAAAGTATAAGGCGAAGCGTCAGAAGGTCCCACAAATATTAGATTCAACAAAATGACAAATTCCTAAACTCTATCTCTCTCTTTATAGGTTTCTCGGTGAGCCGAGCCGCCCTAGACCAATACTAGCTCTCGAATCAGCGGACAACAGTCTTCCCCCAGATTACTCAACGGTACTGTCAAACCCTGCCGGCGTCGATAATCAGCCTGAACATATAGAAATCCGTCCCAGACCGTTGTACAATAGTTACACACAGCGTACACTCTCGCTGGGGCGCAACTTAAGAGAGCCCAAAGTAGAAGAGCAAAGCGAAGTGAGACCCTCGTCCGCTGGCGTTACTGTCTTTTCAAGGTCGAGGCAACCATACACAGCCTCCGATGTGGCCAGCATCTTACGTGCGTCAACACGTCGTCGGGATGCAGTTGTAACCTCAATTGCTTCCAGCATTGATCACAGCTTACAAAATACGACCTCTTGGTCGGCCGAGAATTTAGTTATCAACGCAGCACCAATTGGCGAAAGTAATGCAATCATCTTAAGTGCTTCCCCGGACTCACCCTCACTCGATAACCACCCACCAGATAGGTTAGACATATACGAAAATACATCTGTGATTTGAATCCTGCTTAACCGGCTCTATGTATCTAAACCTAACATTTATTTGCAATACCTACTACCTATATATATATATATATATATATAAAAAAGCCTTGTGTTACACTATAATTTAATATTTATGTAAGTGTGAAATCTTAAATGTAAAATGAAAAGTGCATAATAAATTTAGACGTTAATAATATAAACAAATAAGATTCAGTCGCAAATTCCTTTCCGTTTTATAAGCAATTTTGTGCAGAAATTCATCACTTACCGACCTGGTGTTTAATTTAATGTAGTTACCTGAAGCAGGGATCAGAGACAAACCATACTCTTTTATTGTCTCTGGCAGGGATGTTAAAAAGCTGAAAAAAAAGCAAAACAACAGTTGGTCGTATAAAAGCAAAAGACAGATATGAATGATTAAAAGAGATGGATATATTTTGTGCGTCTATCCCCCCAAAACCCATTTGCTTACATTGTTGTTTTTGTTATTTCAACCCCCATCTATGAATAATGGTGAGCTACAAAAAAGCATGTTGCTGAATTTGTTTGGTTTTTGTGGAGCCTTTGATAAAATCGACAAAAAAGTAGTGAAATACGTATTAGAGAATACCGAATTCTTGCTTCAAAGTCCAATTCATGAGCCCACATAATAATTTACAAAAGAAATGAGCAAATTAATTTTTGAATTTTTGAATTTTTCTGGAAAACAGCTATAGGCAAGGCACCCGCCTATCCACTGTATTATTACTCTGTGTATGGATTCCATTATCTTTGAACAAAGCACTGATACAATTCCCTAAGAGAAAAAATAAGAGTAACCGTCGGATTCTTTTATAGTTGACAAGTGCGACCTCCCTGATAAAGGATAAGTAGCATAGAGCAATACGAGTATAATGTGGTATTCGTTTGGGCTTCTTCAGATTCGCTCTCAGATTTCAGATTTCGTGTGGCTAATCGAACATAAAAACGTCACTTGCTCTTTTCTATGATAATATTCGTGCGATTCGAATATGTGTAGCCTTCAGCACTTTTCAAAACGTTTTCCATTCACTGCTTAAGTTTTAAATTAAAACATTCGAAATTTGCGTCTCGATTGATTTTTAAATATTTATACATACATAATTTACAAAAATAGATTCACCCGATGCACTGCCTTTCTTGCTTTAGAACAAATTCACGAAAACCTAAACGCCCTCCACCAGTTGTCAAACTCAAACGCACTTGTGTTGGTAAATCTGTGAAAATATCTAGATTCGCAAAAGTGATCTGAAATCTGAAAAAGATTGCTTTTTTTTTGTACCAAACGAACATAAAAACTGATCTGAGAGCAAAAAAAAGTGATTTGAGAACGCTTAAACGAATACCACATAAATATCTGCTGGTCTACGAGTCTCTCTATTAAAGACACGTTTTCTTAACCAATGAAAAGCCGGGCGGTCACAGAAAATGGGAAAATTCTCCGATGTTATAATATTCAGAAGATTTTTGCTTCGAGGTATTCTTCGGAACACATTTTGTAACGTATATCGGCGAAAATTACGTTAAAGTGCGATGAAGTGCATTTTTTTGTTAAATTTCTTGACAGCTAGGTTCCGATACCCTCCAACAGAAATTGGTTGCAGAATTTGTTTACGATTTAGAGTGCGGTGCGGTGCGCCATCGCAATTTCTCTTCCGAAGTCGGATACCTCGAATGGAGTATGCGTTGCGGAGAATTTTCCGTTCCGATGGACACCTTGCTAGGGCCGATTTTCTTCAATCGAAAACGCCATAAGTGGAAAGTGGTATAACGCGGTTCCACGCAATGAGACAAGGTGCGCTATATATTATGTCATCGGAGATTTTTTCCGAAAGTTGTATCGGAACGGATACTTCGAATGGAATTCCTCCGATTTCGTACATATCGGAGAAAATTCCGTTCCGAACGGATACCTCGATAGAGGTGAATGTGAAATGAACTCTTTGAACTGCTTTTGTAAATGGATTATGTGGTTTTCCATTGGGACCACCACAAATCTTTTTCTGATCTCAGATTTCACGGACCTCAAAAATGTTTTCCTTGTTGTAGATACAAATGAAGTGTTATTGCTGGTTTTTAGTCTTCAGATGACGAGGGAGATAATGAAGATAATAATTCCTCCGAAATCATATTCATAGCTATTTGTGTATTTTGCTATTTTGGTTTTCACGAAACTTTTCGCATTTCTCTCTAAAGCAAACTTCTTAAACTGACGTTTAACAGCTGTACAAAGTATATTGGTGTGTATAGATCTGAAAAAATATCGAGATCTGCAAAAAGTGAGCCGAATGGAAAAAAAAAACATTGATTTTTCTGCCCAATGGAACGCAAAAAGTGATTTAGATCAAAAAAAGGATTGATTTTTGGTCCCAATGGAAAACGACATGACCTTATAGCTATATCACAGTTGGCTTTGTTTCTGTCGAGGATTATTTTGACACATCTGTCTATGGCAGAGATTTCAGTTTTCAGCCTGGAATATGCTGGTACTTTTGCCGATTGGTTCAGAATATTTGGTTCCAGGCCCAAATACTCCCGCTCCAGTTCCCTCATCAGTTCTCGATCCATCTGTGTACCACTTCGTTGTTTGATTGCCCAGTCTGTGAATTGTGGATTCGCTGCTCCAGTTCTTCTTATTGCTGAGCTTAGGAACAAAGTTCTTTTGGAAATCAAATCTTTTGATGATATCGTCTCTAAGCCAATAATGGTTATTTTTTGAGTAGTGCGTCAAACTGTCTCAGTGTGATGCACTTTTCTCTTTCTACTCTTTTCTTTGTTATTCTTAGAAGAATTTGCATTCCAGTCTTTGCTCTTTATTGAGTGTCTTCCTTGTGGTGGATAGACTGGTTCTTTTTGCCCATGCAATTGCGCCATACGTGACCATTGGTCTCACATAGCAATATACATCCATCTGAGGATGGTCGGGCTACATCCCCCAGGCCAGCTAATGTTCCGGCAGAACATTAAAGCCCGCGTTGCTCTCCTGGTTTTCTCTTGTATTGAAGTGAAACTTCTTATGCGACTTCCAACTCAAGGTCGCGTTAAACGCTTAACGCTAATAAAAGCATTGGATACTCAAAGGTGTGAGGGAGGGTGAGGGTGGCGCACATTGCACAAGCACGTTCATATGAAAAAAAACTGAGTGGTGTTTTCTCAGAAATAAGTGAAACGAAAGAGAAGTATGCGACGTGAATGTGTATGTAATCAACAGCGAGAATGTGTTTCTGAGGAAATGGGCAGATGGCTGTTGACGTACGCTGATGGACGTATGGTGGTGTATATAGAAATTGAGTTCAAGGTTTTTGTTTTAATGGTTGTTATAGTACCTACGTTGATACCTACAGTGAAGAATTGAAGAATTCAAGAAGTAAAGACGATATAGGTGAATTATGTTGTTTGATTTATTGAAGTGAAACTTCTAATGCGACTTCCAACATTTCGTATCTTACTTTAGTTGTCATAATCCCATTGTAAATGTTATAGATTTGGATATTTCTCCACTCGAAAATGATAATTAAAAGATGCGATCAATTGTGAATTGTAAGCAATGTTAATAAAGTTTGTCTTAAAGCTAGTATCCTGCTCGCGCTAAATTTTATATCCCATACAAAAATGTCTACAAAGATAAAATTGAGCGAGGCAGTTTAGCAAAGCATCAGTATCCTGTTCGCACGCTAAATCCTTAACTTCATATAGATGGACCGATGAAAAGTCTCCACTCATTTAGCTCGCGAAATAAATGTCCGGTGCATTAAATCGAAGATAAATTTTGACATAAAAAAACGTAGGAAAGTGTCTGTGTTGTGTTTGCAATGATTTTTTTTTTTTTTTTTGTCGGAAAACGCAGACAATGTTTGCGTGGTAAATAAAAGAAAACGCAAAGCCAAACAACAGAGATACATTTAAATAAATATAAATAAAGCGAATCGATTTTCAGGGGGACTTATGCTCTCATTTGGCGTCGTCTTTCGGGTAATAACAAGTGTTCCACTATGGTAAGGAGATTGTGGAAAGTTTGGGGACACATGTCGAACTTCTTCTTATAATTTCTAGGTTTCTTACGTCTTTCAAGTTTGAAATTCGAAAATTCTATTAAAATTACGTTTACTGATGGTTCATAAGCGGGTTTTGTCCCATCTATATCATGTTTAATAATAATTTAGCGAGCAGGATACTAGGCTTAAAGAAACAATATGATTTCACTAAAAATCAATTTCTACCCCTTCCTATTTTCATTTCCACATTACGAAGTTCCACTTCTTCCGCGCGGAGGGACTCCACGCACTATTTTTTTTTTTTTTTAGACGAGTTTGCTGTCCAGGTTTAGTCGCATATATTTAACTTCATTGACCGATGTCAGTAATGATTGGTACTATTGTTGTTTTTGCCGGATTTAGGCTTAGTCCAGACGTTAATTCGTTTACCAAAGTTCGACAAAAGATCTGCAGATGTATTCTTCCGAATTTTGTACCCGGAATTTCGAATACCAGCCAGTATTCTAGACATCAAGATGGATAGGAAGGACATGCATGCAAGATTCACACGTTATCAAAATAGCAACTAACATTTAAATCCAGAGCAACAACCAGGATGGCTCATTAAGGATCTCAGTACCTCCAAGATTATACAGTTGAGTTTCAATGGTATCGATATTCATTGACCTAAGACACAACAGATGTATCTTCTAAGCTCACAAGATGCATTGGTGATCTGTAATACCCCAATCCTCTGTCAAGAAAATATGTAGTTTTAAACTTACACCCCCGAAAGGGTAAAATTAATTAATTATTTTATTACTATCTACATACACAAATATAAATATCTAAAAATGGGATGTAACAAACAGATACTTATTACCTACTTCTAAAAAAAAACGAAAAATCTAATTTGAATGCAAAATCTGCAATGCCATTTTGGCAGCAGCTTTTTTCGCCATGGTCTTATTTGCACCACAGCCGACAACAGTTTTAAGCAAATCACGACAATAAAACGTACAGCTTAACATTACGACATCAGTTTCCACGCAATCGTTTTGGAATGTTGGATTGGCTCCACGATACTCATGCAATTGACGGACGGGATCGATCGGCACTTCTCGAACAAACTCCTTCAACTCGATCTCCATCAATTGGCTGATGACATTCCAGGTGCAACGCAAATCATTGCCCGAGTCGAGGAATACAGCTCCGATTAAAGCCTCCAAGAGATCACCCAACGCCTTAGGCACGTCGATGTTTTGCGCCAAATTGAAAGCGTCTGCTGAAACAGTTTCTTCGAGTAAAATCTTCACCTGCTCGGTCACCCGATGATCTTGGGTATTTTGGAATTCAACAAACTTTCTGATCGAATCGGCAAGGGAAGGACTTTCATACAACAAGAACTGATTGAATCGATTTCGAACGCAGATACACGCAAGTGTTACGTTGTTGACGAGGGCCGATCGAAGATCAGTGATTTCACCAGGATTCATATGCGTGCACCTCTCGAAGATATGGCAGGATATCAAAAAGTCCAAAATTGCATCACCAAGGAATTCCAGTTGCTGGTAGCAGCCAGTGAGTCTGTTAGTCGGATACGAAGGATGCGTTAGAGCTTGCAGGAGATATGCACGATCTTTGAACTTGTACCCTAGGTTTTTCTCGAGGAATTCATGGTTCACCAGATATTGATCCACCTCGGATTGTTTGACGTTGACCTTCTTTACCAATGGATTTCCCAAATTGATGTTCAATAGATTGGGCAGCAAAGACTTGTCAACATCGTTGTAAATTCCAAAATAGTCCAGCATTTCGAAACTCTTCTGGACGCCATAATTTTTAACGCATACACCCAGCAGAGCTTCAACACAATCTGCGAGCACTTTGTCCGCGATTGTTTGCTTGTAGAGAAATTCATTGAGACATTCAGTAGATGTCTCAGAGAGTTGACTGCTGGCGCAAAGCCTTTCCAGTGACTCAGAATTGCACATGCCAGAGATGACTTCGTCGTCGCTTAGCTTTAGTTCATAAAGACAATTTGCAGAAACATTACCGCTCGCTATGGCATACAGGACATTGGTAGGCACCGACGCCAGAGGTGGCAGCCATTCGCTGGTAGGCTCGAAAGTTGAAGAGCAAATAAACGATTCGCTGAACTTGGTGCGCATGCAGTACAGTAAATTGCGGTTGCTTACCATCTTGGATTTAGTAGCCGTTAGGAAGCCTTCGTTCCACGTTGGGTGGCGATACATTAACAACAACGATACGCTAAATTTCAGGAACGAATCTCCCAATACTTCGAATCGTTCCATGTCAAAGACATCATTAGTTGCAGCCGTTGTTATCGCAGCTAAGAACTCAAACTGCTCCGCTGTTTGTAAGTGGACGGGTGGTACGTGATGATCCAGTACCTTCAGGTTGCGACTTGAATCAAACGATACATTCGCGATCTGTTGTGTCAATTCGTTGAAGCTATGTTCCTGCTTTGGCTTGTGGGCTTCTAGATTATGAACTGAAACCTCTTTAGAGGTAAGTTCGTTCAAGTTAAGCCGTTCCATGTCTTCCAATAGGTTGTTTACAAACTGGTAATAGTAGTCTACTTCTATCGGATAAACTGAGCTTACATTGCGGTAGACATCGATAGGTTCAATAAATGACTTCCAGTTGCCCTGTTCTATGTCAACAAGGGTGTAGTTTTTGCACGGCGAATTTTCGCGACGTGTTGTGTCTAGGGCCGGCAGCATGCTACGGTGCTCATTGGCCTTCGTGCTACCTACGCGCCGCAATGAATAATCAATTTGTATGGGCGCAGGCTTATAGTCAGGCTTAGTGCTTATGGCCAAAAAGCGGTTGATATCTAGGCGTAGTCTTTCCGCGTGTAGAAGGAAATGAAATCGATGCAAAATGCTGGGGAGAAACAAGGCCTTCAGCCAGAGATCGCCCGGAAATCGGAAATTATGACACAACTCCGGTATCAAAATAATGGCGTTGTCCCGCTTCATACGCTTGCTTTCAGTTGTTTTCTCAGCCGAGTTCACAAAGAAATTAGTACGCGAAGTCAACGGCTGCACTTCAATCAGAAACTGATCCTTGTGTACAACTCTTTCGTTGTATTTACATTCGACATAGTCGGCAAAGTTTTTAAATTGATTGGTCGAAAAAGGACTCAGTGGATTTAAGTCGTGTCGAATTTTTGTTACAACAAATCTGGTGCTTTCATCATTGCTGTACCAAGTGTTAACGATTTTGCCGAGGAAATCCTCCGGAGCGAATGTCTTGCGTGATCGCTCTGTTTCCGTGGTCGATCTCAGCGGTGTAAGATGTTGAAAATCGCGCACTAGTGCCCAATCAATCGCGCAATTGTGTTGCACTGGTGCAATCAGGTACGAATTCGGACCTTTTCTATTTTCAATTGCGAGAAAGTCCTTCCAAAACTTACGGATATCGCAAAATAGCATCTTATTGAACACCTTTAGCTTTCTCAGCTCGTCTTCATCGGCGATAACGAACTCAAAAGGCGTGCTACAAATACGTACATTTAGAGGGCCTTGAGTCATAAACAGCGGCATAGGAGCTAGGGCTGGAAGCTTGTGCTTCAAAACTATTGCATAAGTTGATTTCGAGTTCAACAAGTTGATAATGGGGGCGTTATCTTCGTCCAAACGGAATTCAGGTTCAATGTTGATACAGTAAGCATATGCAATTTCGCCGGGTACGGGGAGGGCATCAGTCAACTCTTTGGGGTACATTTTATCGTAGACCCGATGGTTCTTCCTAGTTCCCGCGTCCGTGGAGTTATCTGCAAAAAAAAAAAAAAAAAATTTCACTTACTGATTTTAGTTGGGTGGAAGAGGGAAACTTACCTTCAGGTTCATTCTTCCATTTAGCAAAGTAAGTATCTGCAACATTCTCAATAATCTGTTTGCGTGTGACCGGACACAGACTTTCGTTAAGTTCGCCATTTTCGTACAACTTTACGCAGGCCTTGAAAGCAGCCGAAATTTTAGCCCACTTGCAGATCTTCATAGTATCGCTCTGAAATTGGATTATGATTACACAAGCATTACCCTAGTGTGAAGTGCATACATAAATGATATCCTTAATCGTTGACTGGAGTGGTAACTGGACTGAGACTACGAAATTGTCAATCTCCTTGGAAATGATGGACCAAATTGGCGTCGATTGTGTAAATGTGTCATGCGGCAGTGTCTGGCAATAGCGATGCAAAAGCATCAATGTGCCTCCGCCTTGTAGTATAGCTCCGCTAGGCGTTATAAAGGGTTCTACTATTTCGGAAAACTGCTCTACCGTTTTACTCTCATCGGGTATCTCTCTATCAATAGTGCGTGCAATTAAATAGTTCTTGAGGAGTACGTCAATCTGCTTGTATTTTTGAATTTGTTGAGCCAACTTGGCTTTATTTCCCTTTTCACAGACTATAACGTACGTACTATCGCGGGATCGTGCACGCCCTTTCATTTGAACATACGAACTAAAGGTATTTATGTTATCATACGAAATAACATAATTACATGCTTGCACATCGATGCCTTCCTCCAAAACACTAGAGCACACAATCATATTGCATTCTTTGCGACGGAAACGTTCTACGGCCTAAAAAAAAAAAATCCATATATGTAGAATAAAAAAAGAGTTCAAAAACTAACTTGACGATTCCATTTTGAATCAAGCAGCGTGTCTATCGAATATATCATCCCAGTGTTTCGTCCCACCATAAATTCAGGCATAATAATATGGGATAGTGCCTGGTGTGCCGCAACGAAATTTTTAATCACATAATAGAGACATTTGGCGGTGAAACGGCGTTGAACAAAAACCAAACAACTTATATCGGTTGCCTTCTTTGTTGTGAACTCTTTAATGAAGTACGTCAGTAACGCCTGCAGTTTTGGTTTCGAAAAGTTGAGGATAACATCTGCCTCGTCCATGTCGTCGTCATCGTCTTCGGTAAATGAGTTCAGCTTTTTAACAATTATGTGTCGTATACGATCGCATTGTGTAAGCACATAGCGATACATATTTCTATAGATCAATATTTCTGCGTTGCGTTTATTGATTTCGAGATTCACAATCAAACCCATTATGGCTATAGATGCTCCATATAACCCCATGTCGTCCATTTGATAAATCAAATCAGACAGCATCGATTTGATTTGCTTTAGTTTAGACATCTCTCGAAGGTTTTGTAAGTTTTTCGAGTATTGTTTGCTTTCACCTAAATCCCATTTTTCGATTTGATTCGTACATGTCTGAACAATTGCATTGATTTGGTTTTCAACGCCAAAGACTGTTGATGCATCGGCATAGGTTAACATTAATTCATTTGGCGATGTTGAAAATCTGTTAGAAAAACAATTTTAAAAATGACCAATATTGTATAAATCAAGTCTTGGGGCCCACTGGCCATGAAGTTTGTAAGTGGCGTCTTAAAGACGACCGAAGGGATAATGTAACCGTTGTGCCACTAAAGTTGCAACTTGGCATTTTTTTTGAGAGCATGCCAAAATGTTTGCTTTTTGGCCCTTTTTTTTCAAATGACGTTATTTCCCAATAAAAACCTTCACATTAAAACGCAGTTGCCTATCATAACATTATCATAGTGTTAAGCGAGCCAATGCTTGAAAAATATCGTTCAAAAATGATAAATGTGCAGAATAGCTTCAGAAATGACACTTTTTTTTCTTATTGGCCCTTTTTCTTGACTTTTAATAATTCTGCAGCGGTCACCTCGTTGTATCCCTCAATATCTCGGGAACCAGTTTCCTGCCAGCTTGAAGTGCCAAAAGAAAAGTAAAGAAGAAGGTGCTAATGGAGACCATCTTTACAGATCGAAATATTTATCAAAGGGTGAAGGGAATGTCCCGAGACAAGAGACCTGTAAAAAGAAAACTCAGTCATCACAGCCCATGTTCAGAATAGTAATAAATAATTTCTAAATGTTACTGTTGATAATAGCAACAAACTTAACATCGAAAGGGCTGGTGAATTCCACGGCTTAGCTGCTTAATTGCAATTTTATCGCCACAAGTATCAACTGGACTGCTTTAGAGACATTACAAGGAAAAGAGCAGTTGCATTGCGTTGCCAAATGGCATAGACTTGACCAGAGAGTATCCAAACAAAGTTTGGTTCCTCTATGGACTTGACACTCCTTTTTAATTTCATCACATAATATCGAAAATGTCATCACTGTAAAAGTCGATCCAGTATGTACACTGTTGCACTCAATTTCCGGTCGACTTGTTTACACTGACGATAAAATAAAAACAAACACAAAAGCCACGTCAGCGGCCAAAACACTTGGGCAATGGGCCATCCATAAGTATATATCTGAACTGTGTGTATGTGTAGGACAACTGGAAAAAAGGAAACAAAACTTACAGCATTACGTTGTGAAATTCATCCATGTTCTCCACAGTGATAATTTTTCCACGAAATGCAGCTTCCAAATCTTGTAATGGCTTTAGAATATCACCATTTTTGTTAGACTTTAAGAGAACACCAGTAAGACCAACCAATCGCGGCAATTGGCTTTGATCAGGAACATACATAAACAGCGACAAAAATTGATGCATTGGATGTGCTTTTGTTGCATGATGACACTCGTCGATAACGACACAACTTAGATCTGTTACGGAAAGATATGTATGAGACACCATATCGACAAACACTTGACTGGTTCCAACAAACACCTGCGAAAATTAACTCAGTTTAATGATACCATACAACACAACATTTTATAGTTTGCTTACTTGGTTAGTATTAAGTTCAGACTCCCATCTTTCAGATGGCCAGTTATCCACGTTCATGTCGCCAATGAAAAGGCCGACTTGAAAGTTTGTCACTGTAGAGATTTCCCTTGCTGTCTGCCGTGCTAATTCAACCGTATTACAAAGAACTGCACATCGTTTGCCACCCTCAGCTAGCGGCCTGTGAAAAAAGAAACAAAAATAACTTGCAAATTTCGTATTTGGAAGATGTCTTACTTTCTAAAATCCTTTGAAAAATGTTTAATTAACATAATTGCAATATATGTCTTGCCGCTGCCAGTGGGCAAATAAATAATTGAATTATGTTTAATTGCATGATCCAGCAGCCGCAGCTGGTATGGCCGAGCAATCTTGTCTTCAATTTTCTGAGAAAAAGGCATTTTTATTTAATTTATTAAATAATCAAATTTGTTCTTACCCTCGTGCTACTCATTGCAATATAATTTTCACAAATGAATGATGTGTACTTTATGCAGGAATTATCACAGCACCACCCAGGTTGCTGCTGCTGGGTTGCTGTTTATTTTGCTTTGCTTGTTTTCTCAAACTCCAACGGGATCCCCCTATTTCTTTTCTGATATCAACAACCGCGTTCAGTTAATTAGGCAAGCACAAATATGTAGGTAAGGTGCATAGGTAGATACATACATAGGTACAGTTATTTTCGATCATGAACAAACGTTGAACAGTAGCTTTTACATAAAACTAATATTTTAATATTTTTATTACAATACAGATCCTAGCCTCTAAAAGAATAGGTACCTTTAACAAAGGCGATCCTGTTTCTATGTTTTGACACAGCTGTTAAAAAGCTTCACACAAAATTCAATAGCCTACTAATCTTAACAGCCATTTTTAATCTTATGTCGTTTTCCATTGGGACAGAAAAAGCACTTTTTCAGAGTCAGAGCAGTTTTTCTGCTCTCGAAATCAGCTGGCTGTCAGATTTCATGTTCCATTGGGCGCAAAAAAAAAAAACACTTTTTTTGAGATTCAGAGCAATTTTGCGAATTTCGATATCCGAGCGAGATTCACACCTATTTGCACTAACACCAAAACATTTGTCGTTTGTCAAATTTTAAAGTGTGTTTACTTACGTTTTTAGACGAGAAGTCTGTGAAAAATAGAAAAAAAAATATGTATTTGGCCGCAGCAAAAGTTATTCAAATAAATTGAATGGATTTTTATAAACAGAAATTACAATAGGCGCGTTTTTTTGAACTTCGATCCCAGCAAAGCAAAGTAAAGTAGGATTTTCAGCACGCAATTACAACAACTACTGCGAGTTTTCCAAGTGTCAAGTAGAGCGTAGTTGTTGTAATTGCGTGCTGAAAATCCTGCTTTACTTTGCTTTGCTGAGATCGAAGTTCAAAAAAACACACCTAATTTAAGAACAGGTGACTTATAAAAAAACACGCACCACCACAGATGCAAAGGAAGAAAAATCTCGTTTTATGTTCCATTGGGCACGAAAAATCTGAAATCTGAGAGCAAAATCTGAAAATCCCAATGGAAAATCACATTAAACTCAAAGGAAAGTAAATAATTTCGGCAGTGTGTGAAGGTGTAAGTATTAATCGAATAGGTACCTCTCTTTATTTGATGATTTATCTGCACGTAACATTTTATAAAGCCTATTAGAATTTATGTGTGTAATCGGCCGCTGGTCGGATTTTTGTTTATTTCAAGTTTAGGCAGAACGATTTTCCGGAAATTCGCATTCTTAGGGCAAAGTGGAGTTATGCCGTGTGCAGCTAGTTATATTTATAAGTATAATTCTGTCGTTGCACGACAAAAGGTGGAAAAACACAAAAGAAGTTTGAACGACCAATTTATTGCAAATTTGTTTTCGAATTCTACACACCTAATGACCTGAACAATGTGGCATCGAAAACGTAGGACAACATAACGTGACGTACCTATAGATAAGGAATGTCAAACAAAAACCGTAGCATCAAAATCAGGGGCACCAACTCTATGTTACTGGAAAAACATAAATAAAAAATTCGCTAATAAGAAAATGGCTTCCTTGTGGAATTTCTAATAGACTTTTGTGAAGGTTTCTTTTTTCTACGGAAGATGTATTAAAACAATGCACATTGCACAATTTACGCAAACTAAAAGTATCGAACGTAAGCATAAGATTTGATAAATTTATTGAGTGATGTGTATGGTAGCTACTTTTTGCTTTCAGAAAGAATGCTGGCACTTGTTGGTGGCCGTGGCAAAGCATTTATACAAATCGGGTTTATTGATTAACCATTAGCAGGCGTATACGAAGAATTAAAAGAAAGGGAATGCTGCCGTTGTTCTTTCAGTTGTCTGTTGACTTTTTTATTTTGTTCGAAAGTTGGTCATCCGCACAAGGTTATTGCTACTATGGAAAACGAGTCTGTAAAGTCGGAGCATAGTGGTCGATCACGGCGCTCTAGGAACCACAATAATAATAGTTTATCAGGAGGAGGAAACGGTGGAGGTGGGGGAACCATTAACAATAGCTATCACAGAGATAGGACGAGACATTCACACCGCAGTACGCATTCGAAATCGAATAAGCAGCCAAGGGATATGGCTCCGTTCCAAACGAGCGTAAATATGACTGGTAAGTAGGATGGGGGTGATACATTTTATTAGCCTCGCAGATCGGCAATTTGCGGATTAAAACGAAGGCAGACGTATCTTTTCACGTATGGGAATTGCCAGTGGTGATTTAGAAAGCCGATAAGGTCGAGTGATATACAAAAAAGGTCAAGTCCCAAGCGCAATCCTTGTATGATTATGATTGAAATACTAAACAAAGAAACACTATTCAGAGATCGCCGGTTATTTAAGTAGACACGTGGAATGAGTAGGGTATTTCAACTATCATCACCACAAACATACGCAATGGTACCCTTGAACGCTCCTGATATTTAGCCAAAACCACTCAAGTCATTACCGGTAATTCTCATACTCTTGGAGGAGAAATGTCGCACTTAATCCAACCACTTGATCCTTTGCCTACTGGCGAATATAATTTATTTTTATTTCATCATAGGAGACGAAAGCCGCGATGGTCAGGAGATTATTGAAGTGCAGATTCTCCCACAGGATGAAAATTGGGGAGAGAACACAACCGCTGTTACCGGCAATACATCGGAGCAAAGCATCTCCATGGAAGACATCAACAGCACATGGAATCGTGACAACGAAACCAGCCTGGGCTTTGCCTGTAAACGGTATATAGAATCGGTATTCTGTCTGATCCTAGGTTTTGTTTCGTTCTTCTCCCCGGTGGCAATGGTGATGATGCCGAAGTTGGGCTTCTTTCCATCTGCATTTGACCACCCAGAGCTAACGCAAACTGTTAAAACTCAGCTACTCGCATGCAGCAGCGAATGTAAAGGACTACTGGTGTCGCTGACAGCAAGACTGATTCTATTAGCATTGGGACTTTGGGCGTTGTTTTTGCGTCGACCCAGCGCAACCATGCCCAGGATATTTTTGTTCCGAGCAACAGTGTTACTCCTGGTCACTGTATCTACATTTGCCTATTGGCTCTTTTACATTGTGCAGGTTACAAATGGAGCAAAAATTGTCGTCGAAACGGGGGGAGATGCAGTGGATTATAAGTCCTTGGTAGCATATGCTACCAACTTTGTGGACACTCTTATTTTTATTCACTACATAGCAGTGGTTCTCCTCGAATTGAGACACAAACAACCGACATATTACGTGAAAATTATCCGCTCGCCCGATGGGGTTAGTCGTTCGTACACACTCGGTCAACTTAGCATTCAGCGGGCTGCAGTTTGGGTCCTGCAGCGCTACTATGTCGACTTCCCCATATACAATCCGTATCTAGAACGCATTCCTATTTCAAAGTCGCAACGCAACAAGATATCGACTAGTTTCAAGTATTACGAGGTGGACGGGGTGAGTACAGCACAGCAGCAGAGCCAAAGTCGAGCTGTGTTGGCGGCCAACGCACGACGCCGTGACTCATCGCACAATGAACGATTCTACGAAGAACACGAATACGAACGTCGAGTAAAGAAGAGACGCGCCCGTCTAATAACCGCAGCAGAGGAAGCGTTTACGCATATTAAGCGTATACACAACGAACCGGCACCGGCCATTCCCCTCGACCCACAGGAAGCTGCACAAGCCGTATTCCCCTCGATGGCTCGCGCTTTACAAAAATACCTGCGAGTTACGCGCCAACAACCTCGACACACCTTCGAAAGCATTCTCAAACATTTGGCTCACTGCCTTAAACATGATCTATCACCTCGAGCATTCCTAGAACCATATCTTACCGAATCACCTGTCCTACAAAGCGAAAAGGAACGACGCTGGGTTCAGTCATGGTCACTCATCTGCGATGAGCTCCTTTCCCGACCAATATCAACTGACTGCACTTTTCAACTGATCCAAAACGATGTATCGCTTATCGTTTCCATACACAAACTACCACACTTTAACATATCCGAGGAAGTCGTCGATCCGAAAAGCAACAAATTTGTGCTCAAACTCAACTCGGAAACATCGGTATGACAAAATAGCAACAACACTTCCTCGTCATACTTGCACATTTTGGTATAATAGATATCTGAGAAGCTTCTGCGAAGACTTACATATCAAATGGAACTGCCCGTGTTGTACTTAACCCGAAAGCACAAACTATCTCCTCACCAACTCCAATCAATTAGCTATACATTTAACTAACATTATTCATAACATGCTTTACGTTTTACAGTAACTAGTGTTTTATAGGTTAGAACTCATTGTGTATTCCATTGTAGGATAAGTATTTAGAAAAATATCACGCGCATACTATTTTAAATCGAAGATTCCTCTTGAAATGATAATAATACAAAGGGTTACAAGTACTATCAAGTATTTCACTCCAAAATGACTGCTAAACAAACAAAACAAAAACATAACACAACATGACAAATTAATAGTAATCTAAGATTAGAAATAAGATCTCTTGTTTTTACTTTGCAAACTGCACAAGATATAAAATAAGATGAATACCATTTATAAGAAACTCAACCACTAACTCAATGCATGACAACTATTTTAAATTATTCTCGTTTTGTACTTTTGTAATACTTAGATAATTTTTTCGAATATAATCACTATATGCCTACAAAAAAAAGAAGAGAGGTTGCAAATCAAAGGGATTGTATATGAAGAGACGTTGGTTAAGAAATGCTTAGTATTAAGGGAACCTTTTGTAAGATAAAAGTTGCATTTTATAAACCGGAACATGTATGTACTTGTGTTTTATTTGAAGTGCCGATTTCTGAATATCCAAATATACATCTTCAAATGAAATAAATGTAGAAGGCCCTGATCTTCAATCAGATCACACCCCAGTACTTATTACACTGGCGATAAACAAAATTATAAAAGAACATAGCCCACAACTAGTTTATAGACTGACTGATTGGAACTGCTTTTAACAGAAGTTCGAAGAAAATCTTCAACTATCATCAGAAGACCAACTAGAAGAAGCAGTGCAAATTAACTTTAATCTTCGTGGACACTCCCAAAACAACAAACAAGATTAAAAAAAAACATATCGTGAAATGGCTAGAAAGCGTCGGCAACAGACAATGGCGCCGAGTGAAAAAAAAACGCGTTGAAGAGTCATAAAAGTGATGCTAACCGTCTGCTCGCTCTAGAAGGCAACAAAGACAATACACAGGCCAATAGCTCACATTCCTCCAGTAAAAACCAGCGAAACTGGACAAAAATTAGCCAAGAGAAAGCAAATACTTGCAGAGTATCTTGACGACATCTTATCAAACCCTATGAAGATAAAAATTGCCAAGGAATTGCCGAAAGGTGCGAAGAAGAGACCTATACAGCCGGTAACAGCTAAACAATTTAAATCTTAAAACAATTTCCACGAAAAGTAAAAAAAAAAAAAAAAAATAGCGCAGATTATAAATGCGGGGGCCCTACTCTGGGGCCAGATTCTGTAAGGCGAAACGATCAAACGTTTTCGTGGGCAGGAATATTTTGCCCTATGTTATTACACAAGCAAATTCTTTGTGCAAACGAAAGCGTTTTTCGTTTCGTTTTTTACAGAATCCCACCCCTGTATTTCGTTCCGATAGTGAAAATCTCTATTTCTAAAACGGATTGAAATCTACTACTTTCGGACAGACAATTCCGATAGTGGAATTTTCGTACCTGGCAACTCGTTTTCGAATGTCAAAAGCATTCAAAAACGGAAAATTAGTTTCTACAACAAATGGGATCACGGAAGTGACTACGAATGTTTTAAATTGTAAGTTTTTTTTAGAAAATTGATGTGTTTTGGACGAAATATTTTTTCTATCTACCTTTGCAATACAACTTGATGTTTTTTATTGTGCCATGCCAAGGGAATATCTAGTCATTATAGCCTCCTTGCCCTAAAAACTTTAAGGTAACAGTTAGCGTATAAGATGGCTGGAATTGCAGTTGATCTTAAAGGAGCAAAGAATTCATCTTGTATGGCATTTAAAACATACAAAAAAACGTTCTTCGAAAGGCGAAAGTTCTGTACAAAATTTAAATAATAAACAATAGTTAAATAGTGAACTGAACTCTTCCAACCAATATCATTTTACTTTTTATCACACATTTCCATAATGTTTAATTTGACCCGTATAATTTTTTGTTTCATCCAAAGTGCAACCGAATCCATTTTCTTTTGTTTTATTTGTCTTTAAAAATCGTAATTTGTTATTATCCAGCTTGTTTGTTATTTGTTTTGATTTCTTAATTTGATAGATCTCATGAGAATTAGTTCGAGACTTGACAAATCTAATGAGAAATAATTCGAGACTTGAAAACAAATTTCCGTAAAAAGGAAAACTATTAAGTACTATTTTTTCCGTTTCGTATCTTTAACAGAGTACAAAATCAAAAGCGGACTGAAAAGCACTTTTGAATAGGATTGGCTTTCGGAACGAAATACAGAGTAGGGCCCCTGCATTTAAGAATGTGGCAAGCATATGGAAGGTCACGGAGATAATAATGATAGCAAAGCAACATCGTATCGCCCAATATCGATACTTCCTATTTTCTTAAGGTATTCGAAAAAATGCTGGTAAAACGTCTGCAGAAAAAAATTGATAAAAAATCGCTGGTCCCAATTCACCAATTTGGATTTAAAAATTAAGACTCTTCAATTGATCAGGTCACAGATCAAATCGAACAATCATTTAGGCCCGTTTGCTGATACTACTCACAGCGATTTAAGTTCCACTTAAAATATGTCTTATATATGGCCTTAAAACCCAAGCTATCGATAAAGTCTGTCAGAAAGGACTAATCCACAAATTGCAAAAGCAATTGCCCAAGCAGTATTCGAAATCTGATTGACTGATCTTCCGAATAAAACAAGTACTTCGGAGTAATCAACATTGAAGAGAAATTAAACCTGTGTACGGCAAGGCAGTTTTCTATATTATATATTTCAATATTATAGCTCTTAGTCACTCCCGATCTGCCTGTAAGTGAAGACACCACTTCAGCAACCTTTGCAGATAACACCTCTGTACTTACTGTGTGAGCAACTCTCCAAATAGCGACAAAAAAGTTTTAAACGGCAATAAACTATTCATTTATCACAGAATGGACTAAAAATAGCAGATTCTTAAATGAACTATTATTGATAAATCAGTTATAGGGTTCTGATGTCCCTATCAATGTTGTCATAATTTGTATTTTTATTTTTGACTTAAAACTAAAAGGCTAGCCGTCTATACAAATGAAGGACTTCTGCGCGGAGATGAAGAAGAAATGGAGTATGTTGAACATCTCTAATGCGAGAACCAGATTAACACAGCGACATCAACAGCAACTTTGACAACTTTTTAGAACCAATGTATTTTAATTACCTACTTTGAACACATTAGCACAGCAACATCGACAGCGACATCAACGTTAGAGCTAATCCTGAATTCGCTGTTGCTGTTGTTATCAAAGTCGCTGTGTTAATCTGTTTCTCGCATAATGCCACTGCCGACGTTTTGGGTCAGAAAGAAGCGGAGCTCCCACTTAATACAATGATTGAGGGTATCTATCAGACCACGTATGGCCGTTGCTATAAGGATTATCTTTGAAAAAAACTCCAATAAAGCAGCCACAAGATTGTTACAGCTAGAAGGGCACAGGGTCTCGAAGGCACTGTGGCTCGCCCTTAATCGGAAGAAGTCTGGGGTGGAATCCGCTAAGGTGATAGTTGATTATCAAAATGCATGCTTTGGCTATACGTAAGGTGATTATCATATTCATGCTTATTTTGAGATTCGAACGAATAGCCAATTCTATTGAATGTCTCCCAAAATACACAAAGTTCATTCGAACGAATGTCTCTATTCTATTGGCTATTAGTTCGAATCTCAAAATAAGCATGATTGACTATCGCATTTTTGCCACCGTTTGCTTGCGACAGCTATTTAGGTGTCGTTTTCATACATTTTGTGTCGTTTTCGTCAGCAATGTAGGTTGGCTCGGCTTCAACTCCACCAAAAATTTAAAGTTTTGTAAAAGAAGTGTTTCAAAGTTATAAAAATAAGAAAACTAAATTAATTTCAGCGCAATGTTTACTACAATGGAATTATTCTATGCTGAAGCGAGAAATGAAGAAAATAATTACGAAAAAGTCCGATTGCTCCGAATTCACTTAAGAAATAAAGCAGATATTATAGAACTTCTTAACGTTCTTTTTCATAGATATTCTTTAAGAAATTATTATCAACACATAAATCATTTATTTTAGATTCCTGAAAAATGTTCGATTTAACAAAGAACGGCACATGTTTGTTTTGGGACTGCTTGATTTACCAACTGATCAACGATTGATCCACCCATACTTTAATTGACTGCAACTTTAAATTTTCTTTAGGGGTGGTGGCTATCAAAGACAAGTTGGGGCTTACTGGGCGGCACCAATGGGTCAAAGTATTTGCTATTTATTCCCTTGGGAGTTTAAAAAAACAAACAAATATATTTTAATTTGTGAATATATTATTATTCTCAAATTCACTTACATTTTTCACAATAAAAAAGAAACACTTCGAATATGCATCAGTTGCTGACGTTTAAAACCCTAGTGCTGCCAATAATCAATCATTTTTTAGTGATCGCTTTTCGCAGAGCAAAGAACAGTTGATAATTAAAAACCTGAAGATTTAATCCATCACAGTAGAACAAAGTTAAGATTAACGGTAGGAATACTCTCTCGACACTGCCTTTTAAGGACGCATGCCATGAGACTAGGCTTAGCTAATACGGGTATATGCAGGTACTGTGAGGACCTGCTACAAGTCACGGAAGGCATCTCCCACCTTCTATGCTAGTGTCAAGCAATTGCTCGGAGAAGAAAGAAGCATCTAGGCAGGCACTTCTTTAATAACATAGCCGAGGTTGGTTCCTCAAACAATATTCGGACCATAATTAAATTCTGTAGGGATATTTAGACCGAAATGCATCGGTAGAGTTATTATTTGAAGGGGATTATGGTAAAAAAAAAAAAAAAAACAAATACAAATTAGAAACGTCAAACTTCAAAACAAAACCATTCCTCAATGATTTCTTGATAAGCATTCAGAATGGGGTAAAAATTATCAATTGATTGGTACTCATAATACCAAACTATCGATGAATTGATATTTGATAGCCTTAATAGGGATGTGAGACCCCTCGGTATATGCATCATCTGCCTTCATGGATTCTGGGTGAAAACTGCACTGCCCTTAAGAGGTGCAGTAAAAAGGAAGCACCATAAGAAAGGATAAATTTCTGTTCACGATTTTGAACCGTCTTGATCTCTAGCACTTACGAATTGTGACTACCAGAGGTACGAGAGACTGAGATCCCCATCTTCGACCGATTAACAGTTATTTGCCTACAAGCTAGATTTTACGCTCCCAAAAAGTTTAGGTGCGCTAGTATTGTTGCATAGAAATTCGTATTGACAAATGTCAAAACTCCTCTCCACCAACACATTCGCACCTAATCTTTTTACCTTTCACTCTGGGCAGAGCAAAACGGATAGGAATTGGCGTACACGGATAGGACAACAAAATGGCGGATTCCTGGCAAAAATTGAGGGGCCAGCGGCAAGAGGATTGTGAGTTGGGGGTCTCAGTATGATTTGTTTATGGTGACTACCTATGAATAATCGTTCTGGATCGCCTATTTCAAAAAAACAAACCTTAGGGGAGAGGTGGTCACCTTAGGACACTTTTTACAAAAATCGCTCTAGATCTAGATCTGCCCCTCTGGGGGGGCACCTTAGGACAACCATGGGGCAGTTTTGGACATGTCTAAAAAAAACGCTCATTAGGAGCGTTTTCCTTCTTTTTCTTGTAATTTCTGACCATAAGTGCAAAAATAAACCTAAGCAAATAAAACCAAAAACAATCACACTGAAATAGATTGTTCAAAGTGATAAAAAGGGGCAGATTAGGACATGCCCAAAAGTTCCCCCGCGCATTGTCCAAAAGTGCCCCGAGAGGGATAAAAACTAAAAACTTCATATTTTTTTTAGAAACAATGTAAATTGTTAATATTTTGGTTGAATAACATTGCTACACATATAAACATTATACTTGAACACTTTTAATTTGTAAATTGAGCATAATGTTAGAATAATATGCTTACGTCTAGGAATAAAAAAATTACAACCGTCGTCTGGAAACACACTTTTTTTTTTCTTTTTTTTTAAAGTTGGTATCGTTTCAATATCCATCAGATGTTTGTTTGAAGTGGATTTGCCACTGTAAAATTTTATTAAAGTAGGTATTAAAAAGTTTTTTTTGTAGTACTTTTTCTTAAGTTGTCCTAAGCCCTCCCTGTCATAAACTGCCCCCCTCTCCCTTACTACAAAAAAGCATAAATTGAATCATCGCATACCTACACATTTTGCGTCAAAAATTAGTTTTTTCTCAGGTTGGTGGATTCTGTTTGCTATCTGGATTTTCCTGGCGTGTTTGCACTTTCGCGCTGCTTTGCTGACGGAAAGCAAAGGAATTTGATGACACTCACATCTTAACTGTGCTGACAGACTATACACTTCTCATTACGAACATCTGTCTATTGACGGGAAGAAAAATATCGGCAAAAGGTGCAAAAGGAAAACTATTCCTCAGAATTTACTGTTAAAATGGATAAAGACACGCATTATGGAAGTAACAGATAAAGTAGAACAATGCATATCAAAAGTTGTCGTCAACGCAAAGAAATTTTCAAAGTCATGTTCAGAGCACGTAAACAAATAATACGTTGTCGAACTTATTTTTCTTTCGTTTTCAAAATCGGCTCAATTAGCACAAGCATTGTTAATGGATGTGGTTCAGAGATTTTGTTTACTGCTTGTATTAATTGAGGACAACTCGTGACTACAACCAAAGTAGCGACGAATGGTCCTGCATTTTGGATCCGCCTTTTGCCTATTACAGACAGTCTCTCTCTGTCGCAGGTGTTGACCGGAACATTGGCAGTTTTTTGTTCGAATATTCATCAAACGTTTGCAGTGGTTTGCAGAACGTAATCCATCATTCACTTATCATCATAAATTAAGTATTTTTAATACTTACTTTATGACCTTGTTTTATGCTTACTAACTATGCTAACTACTTTAATGTCGTTCCCAATTAACATATTTTTAATTAAGCCGCTGCGTAGGTAAATGTAGTTTTTTTAAAGTTATACCCTGGCGTATGTGGAACATTTCCAGCCTCCGAATATTTTCTGAAACGCCCCTTCAAACTCTTACGACTTCTAATGACTAATTTAATAGCACTCAGTTCATGATTTTTATAATGTCCAAAGCGTCATAGGTCGTCGGTACACACATTCAAAAAAGTGCCAACATACGTCCTTAACCTTTGGGAATGGCGCGCATCATGGTCATCAGAGACAATATTGTTGTTCGTATTGTATTATTGTATTGTCTGTGTCTCTGATGGTCATTATCAAGCAGTGACCATTGACTTCTTTTAACTACACTGGAGCACCGAAGGCGAAGCTAATCTTGGCAAACAGCTTTGAAGGTGTTTACAAAGTTCATTCATAATGGCAGAATCCACGTGTAAGGTGCAACATACTTACAGTAATAGATAAACAACAAACGAATGAGAGAGTAGAGTAGGTCTATAAAAAAATAAAACCCATCGCAGCTCGCTGTCCTTGTCACTAGTCATGTGGAAGTTGAGCGGGGAGGGGAGGGGATGGAAACGGAAAGCAAAGATAATGGAATAATGGATTAATTCCATTTATCTTTGACGGAAAGTGAAGTGGCAATGGCAACCAGTGATCCAAGACTTTAGAAGCAGGTTAGCCCACGGTTTTACCAAAAAAAAAATCCTCTTATCCCTCGCCAAAATTTCAAAAATCTCACATTTATCCCGCGAAATATTAAATTAAAAAAAAAAACATGTATTTCATTAATATTACCATAAACAAGTTACATTATAGGTCTGTTCCCTTACTTTTAAATCTTACGAATTTTTACTAATTCTTACGAATTCTTACGAATTTTAACTCAATGCCGTTCCTTAACTCAAAAAATTCGTAAAAGAGAGCGTCATCGAGAGAGCAATATATTACCCCTCCACGGAGAATCTTACGAATTTTTACTCAACAAATTTCTTGGTGTAAGAAGTGAAAAAGCTGTCAGTCACCTAACAACTAACAGCTGATTTGAAATTTGTTGTCCCATTTGGCATATGCGTTGATTATTTTTTGATTTCTTGCTTATTAAAATGGTATCAACAGGCGGCAAAATAAAATTGAATGTTCTCTTTAAGATGCTTATCGATATTGGTGTCGAAATTCTTCCTTACTGTAACAAGGTACAATCTCTTCCATGTTGTTCTTAATGCAGTGTCGCTTTTTCCTCTTCTCGAATGCTTGTAGTTCAATCAGTACAAACTCTTCCACATACTCAGATTCATCAAAATAAAGTTAAAAATAAATGATAGTACTAATTTTCTTAGTAAATTAACAAATTCCTCGAGTTTATCAGACATTTTAACGACTTTTCGTACAATTTTTTGAATATTTGATTTATGTATCTGTCATTTTTCATAAATTACTACAAAAGCGTTCCTTAACTTTTTCGTAAGCGTCTCTCTCTGTGAGAGAATTTATCCCTACCACTACCGTTTTGACAGTCTTTTCCATTCTTATTACAAAAGTAAAGGAACAGACCTTATATATTACCTAACTATGCAAGCTAACAAAAATAAATAGGTACATATTAAGATACGTTTGTAAATGGTAAAATTTTAAGAGCCGATGTTGAATGTGAACCATACCTAAACGTCAAGTTCTTTTCTGCATTTCATTTGACATTTCTCAATTTTAGACTAACTTAATTTGAACCATGGAAAGATACACAATCGAGCAACACTTTAAAGTTATTCAGGCTTATTATGATGAAAATGGACGTTCAAATCAAAATGCATATCGTGCACTTCGTTATTTTTTCGGTCAATTTAATCGTCCATTTTCACCTTAGTGGATTCTTCAATAAGCAGAATTGCCGCATTCGGGCGAATGGTAATCCAAGAGCGATAGTCGAAAAACCAATGCACCCACAAAGAGTGACTGTTTGGTGCGGTTTATGGGCTGGCGGCATCATCGGGCCGTATTTTTTCCAAAATGAGGCCGGTCAGGCAGTTACTGTGAATGGTGTTTGCTATCGTGAGATGATAACGAACTTTTTATGGCCCGCATTGGAAGATATGGATTTGGACGGTAAGTGGTTTCAACAGGACGGTGCCACTTGCCACACAGCTAACGAAACAATGGCTCTTTTGCACGACAAATTCAATGGCCGTTTTATCTCATTCTCACGTGGTGGCAATATCAATTGGCCGCCAAGATAATGTGATTTGACACCATTGGACTTCTTTCTTTGGGGTTATTTGAAAAAAAAAAAGGTGTACGTCGATAAGCCAGCAACAATTCAAGAGCTAAGGGATGAGATAATTCGGCACATTAACGACATAGAACCTCAATTATGCCTCAGTGTATCCGAAAATTTGGACCATGGGATGAAGGTGTTCCGCCGAGGTTGCGGCGGCCATTTGGCCGATATTTTGTTCCATACATAATTAAACCATACCAATATTATCATAATAAAAAGAAATGATAATAATTTCCCAAATAAGTTGTGTTTTATTCAAAATCAACACCGGCCCTTAAAACCTAACCACCCTTTATATATAAAAATAGAAATGCAGGTACATCTTACATATTTTTAAAATGTTAGAAACGTTACGTTACGTTTTCTGCTGACATTAGGTATTCTGGAACAAATATTCTATAAATTCATTTCTTTTGCATTTTTGAAACAAGCAGAACAAATTACCTGAATTATAACAAACCGCTCATATAAGTTCACGACAAAAAGTGTCAAATTGTTGTATTTGTTGTATGAAATTTCATTTTATTAGTATGTGTGCGGTGAGTTGAGAATTTCACGACAGATATGTGAGTTTATGAAACAGTTTAGGGAAATGAAAAAAGAAAATTTACACATTAAGATACTTTGAATGACTTTTTTTCTAAAGATGATAATATTTAACTTGATCGTAAGTTGACTATTGCTTTTATTCTTATTGTAACTAGCAAATTATAAACATAAATTTACCAAAAAGTAAAATTCCTTTTTTTGTACTATGAGGTTTGAAAAATCCCTTTATCATTTCTAGCTTATTTGAAGTGAAAAAATCCTACAAAAAGGGATAAATCTCCCGATCTGGTATCACTGATGGCACAAGGCAAAGGCAAAGATTATAGAATTAAAAGAGATGGATATCTTTCGTACGTCTATCCCCCCAAAACCCATTTGTTTACATTGTTGTTTTTGTAATTTCAATCCCTGTCTGTGAATACGTGTGAGCTTTGAGCTACAAGAAAAAAAAAATCGACCAATGACCGGCCACCATTCAAAATTCAGTGTGGTGAGTTATATTTGAATAATATTCAAATATATTAAGGCCCGGATTATTCAATCTTGGGCATCTTTTTAATTAACCACTGATTTTCTGCAATTTCGTTTGTTCAAGATTTTTTAAGGACTACGTAGGTATTCATTTTGACGTAGCTGATATACAAAAACTTTTTGTATAATATGGTGCCAACAAAAATAAAAATGCAAATAAAAGAATGAAGGAATGTATAACGCAAGATGGAGTGAACCAATAAAATCTTTCACATCGGTTTCTTTGACGTTTTCAACTGGCACATAAGTATAGAATACACAACACGCCAAAATAATGGAAGCAAAGGATGAAGTAAAATTATTTTCAACATTTTTTGGAATATGACAGTTCTAATAGATTGGGATAAAGCACACGAGTTAGGAAAAATATTGTAAGAACGAGAAAATTGCGATTGCCGTTGATTAAATCAACATGTGGCCTGTTAATTTGTAATATATTTTATTGGTTTTGGCTTTATTTCGGTTTTGTTCACAAAAAAATTGCTTATTGACTCACAAATACAAAGTTCCATTCTTTAGTTCCAAAAAAATGCCTGTATTATTTGGTTATGACATTAATTTTTGTGTTTTTTTTAAGTTTACAAAAAAATAAATACATTAATAAAATACATACCTAAATAAATTACTTATCAAAAACAAACAGACCCGAAGAAAAAAACAAAAAAAAATATATATGTATATAACCGTGGATTCGGTCAATGACTAAATGGAAAAATGGAACGATTTGTTGCAAAGATATGGTTTGATGACCGAAGTAAAAAAACGGTCAACAGATACCCATTGGTTATCACTGATTTATAATCATGGGTTAACCTAAATCCGTGGTAACTAACCTAACCAACGCTCTAACCAGCTGTGAATAGACCGGCCCTTGATGTTGTATTCACCATACGCGGTGCCACGTCATATAGGTCTGTTCGTAAGATATACGAATTTTCGTATATCTCCATTGTATTAGTCCGACTGGAAGGAACAACTGCTTTTATATGTGAAATTATTTTATTGAAAATACTTAATTTTTTATAAGAATGGATTTATATATATTTTAAGGAGTGGTTGGTGTACTAGGGTTAAAATTATAAAAACTTTGATAAGAAACATAACAAATTGTGATTTCTAAACCAAAAAAGTTATAATTTATTTCTACGTGCTGTACTAAAATGTAGAAAAACGAAGTATTGAGGTTTTGAAATAATAAATAATAAACAATAAAAACATTTCATGCCGAATTAAAGGCATTGAAAGATTACTACTTGACTAAAACGTAATCCATTTTGCATTTAAAATTTATATGAAAATTAATTGAATTTTAATTTACTTGTGCTCAATTTTACGAGAAACTTCTTTAATTGCTCTGTTAATAAAAATGGAATTTGAATCCTTTTTCGCAACTTTATTGACCATGCTTGATAAAAGGCAGTGCTAAAGTGTAAGAAACGTATTAATTATATATTCACTGCAAGCAACTAACTGCCAACAGTCAAAATTCAAATTTTCCTTGTGAACATGTCCAAACCAGTTTTCCAGGATATTTGAAAATTTTATGAATTTCGGTGGTGAGTTCACCAACTTTCCGCCATCTTGCGGGTGAATTCACGAACTCACTTATACTATCATAGAAATGAGCATGTATGCGTGACTTTATGAATTTTTCTGGAAAACAGCTTGTAGGCAGCCGCCTTTCCACTGGAAAGTTATCCATCTCTTTTAAATTCCATTATCTTTGGCAAAGGCAACGAAAACGAACTGTTGTTGTGTTGTGCTTACACGAAAGAGAGACGTCAAATTTAGTCACCTGCTGCTGTTGGTGAAAGTGATTGATGTTGTTAGCGAAAATTACAAAAATTTCAATTAATTTCAATTTCCCATCAAATAGAATAAAACTCCTCGAAATGTCCAGCTAGTACTAGTGCAACCTTAGCTCCACCAAATTTTCACTCCAATTTCCAACTAATCAACACAAGTAAGTAAAACCTGTGGATATACATTTATGTAATAACTTCAGCTGCGACGAATCGCTGCCAGACTTCCAGATTTGATATCGTATCGTGCATACCTTCGCACTAATATACGCATATTTTGGTTATCATATCGCACCCAAAATTTGCTGTGGGCTCTTGGTATATTACTGTCAAAGGTTATTTGACTTGCACTTGCTACGAAAGTCTCATCAAATTATGCGTAAAACCAGCAATGAATTGTGAAATCGAGTGGAATAATCGAGCGTAATCATTATTCAGTACAAAACACATGTTTCTTGGCCTCTTTACAGATTCCCATTCATCCCCGTGTCGCCAGTGAGTCAGTTGGAAATGATTCGTCGTGTCATAACATACTCGATACTAGGTGCGAGCACCGTCGGTACTGGGTTGAGCCTGCGGGCAAACGATTACGACATCAACTCGCTCGGCATTGTTCGTCTGGGAAGATCTGCCATAACTGTGTTCGATGTCGCCCTTACATACAAAAGGGAGCTATACTACCGCGAGTGGGACAAATCATCGCCAGAATACAAAGCCGAGAAGAGTCGCGTACACACAATTGCAGCCCATAAACTGCTCGAGCTGATGTGCACAAACAAGGGCGTTTACATAAAAGTGGGTCAGCATGTAGGCGCCCTGGACTATCTACTGCCTAAGGAGTTTGTGCAGACAATGAAGGTCCTGCATTCGAATGCACCAACCAATCCAGTCGAAGATTTGTACAAAGTAATCAAGCAAGACCTCAAATGTCATCCAGACGAAATCTTCGAATCATTTGACACCGAACCGCTGGGAACAGCCTCGTTGGCACAAGTGCACAAAGCCAAGCTGAAGACGGGCGAAATTGTTGCTGTTAAGGTACAGCATCCGTATGTCAAGGGAAATTCAATAGTGGACATGAAGACGATGGAAATTCTTGTGAATGTAATGGCTAAGGTATTTCCCGATTTCAAAATCACATGGCTGGTGACAGAATCGAAGAAAAACCTACCAATCGAGTTGGACTTTATTAACGAAGGCCGCAATGCGGAAAAGGTAGCTCAACAGTTTAAGAAATACAGCTGGCTGAAAATACCAAAGATATATTGGGAGCTGTCAACAGCGCGAGTCTTAGTCATGGACTATCTGGAGGGTGGACAAGTGACTGACTTGAACTACATCAATGCCAACAAAATCGACCGATTCGACGTAGCGAACAAGATTGGTCAGCTTTACTCGGATATGATATTCACCACTGGCTTTGTGCACAGCGATCCGCATCCGGGTAATATTCTCGTCAAGAAAAATTCAAACGGAAATACCGATATTATTCTACTGGACCATGGGCTGTATGCCAATCTAACCGACAAATTCCGCTACGAATACTCAAAACTTTGGCTAAGTATATTGCGAGTAGATAGAACAGCAATGCGCGAACATAGTCGCAACTTGGGCATTAAAGGCGATCTGTATGGGCTGTTTGCTTGCATGGTAACTGGGCGACCATGGGAGACTGTAGTGCAGGGCATAAGTAAAGTCAAATACACAAAGGAAGAGGTGAGTTGACAACATCCATCATTAGTTACAAATACTGAGTTCAATATTTACAGAAAGACTTGCTGCAAAACAATACCTCGCTTGTGCTCCCTCATATATCAGATGTACTGGAACAGGTTGACAGGCAAATGCTGCTGATATTGAAGACCAACGATTTAATACGTGGTATTGAGGCTACGCTGCAAACACAAAATCGAATGACTGCTTTTTGGGTCATGTCTAAGTGCTGTGTGCATTCGTCGTATAGTCAGCAGAGGCTTTCTGAAACTAGTCGTCGATCCCGGTTACGTGTCTCTTTAGGGGAGCAGTGGGAAATTTTAAAGCTTAATGTTTACTATTTATATATGGGGCTTATTGCTGCAGTGAAGCAACTGTTATAGATGTAAGAAGGGCGTTCTTGTTATTTATTGTTGTTCGAAATGAATCAGATGCTACATTTTCTATCTTAAGCTGAGTTTCAATTATTCTATTCTGCTATTCTCATTGTCGTTTCTATCGGATTGAAAGATTTGCATATGCAAACTGCGCAATGATATAAAGGTGCTGACCCTAGAAGCCAAGTACTTTCAAACTCGCAGTATTCTTTACACGACTGGGTAATCGATTTTTGCTTGATCTACACATCGCATTGTTTTTTATCGCCTTAAACTACATGCAACCAAAAATGCTATAAAACACATGCGAGGAATATTGTACAAGACTAGACTCTAAAAGGTTACCAGTATAGCTATCGTATTAAAATAAATACGAAGCTAAACATTAATATGTGATTATATTGGGGTCTATATCTATACTACTGACGATAAGGATCGTGTCCCATAATGTTTTTGCAATTTCGTCCGAGTTTGGAACACTGAAAATCACATGAAGGTAATGCATGTGATTTTAATCAGGCAAAGATTTCGAAGCCAGTCGGACTTTCGTACCTAGTACAAAATAACCATGCAATTACAGGTCTAAAGTCCAACCGCACCCAACTCTCCCCTAAAACAAGCAGTTTGACATCTATCATACACTTGTCAAAATTACGTAAAAATCTCGTCTGCCTTCGGCTTTTGTGTTTTGTACCTACCTCAAATTATTATATTTTTGTACACTGATTCGAATCCGATCAGGCGATTTGATTTATTCGCAAGTAAGTGCTACCTCTGTTGACTGTCCGTTGCAAAAAATTTAAGATGTCTACGTTTCTTAAAGCATCCAAGGTACGCCATTTAATGAATAAACCTTTCCCCAACAAACTATTGCTAATTGGATAACTTTTAAAGGTAATATCCAAGCAAGCTCGCAATTTCAGTTCGAAGATCAACGATGTGGTAATTGTGTCTGCAGCCAGAACGCCGATTGGCAGTTTCCAAAGTTCTCTTGCCCCCTTATCAGCCACACAACTGGGAGCAACTGCAATAGAAGCTGCAATCCAGCGAGCTGGCATTTCGAAGGACGAAATCGACGAGGTGTACATGGGGAACGTTGTTTCAGCTGGCTTGGGACAGGCACCAGCCAGGCAAGCGGCAATTTTTGCTGGACTACCAAAGACCGTTTGCTGTACCACCGTGAACAAAGTCTGTTCGTCAGGTATGAAGTCCGTGATGATTGGATCACAAAGTCTGATGCTCGGTCAGGCGGAGGTCGTTGTAGCTGGGGGAATGGAATCTATGTCCAATGTGCCATTTTACTTAAAACGTGGCACCACTCCCTATGGTGGTGTGAATTTAGTCGACGGTATCGTATTCGATGGTCTGTGGGATGTGTACAACAAATTTCACATGGGCTCTTGTGCCGAAAATACTGCAAAGAAAATGGGAATTTCTCGCAAGGACCAGGATGACTTTGCTATCGGTTCTTATCAACGATCTGCTAAAGCTTGGGCCGATAAAGTGTTTGACGCTGAAATTGCGTCGGTGAAAATTCAACAAAAGAAGAAAGGGGAAATCACCATCTCCGAGGATGAAGAGTTTAAGCGAGTAAACTTCGACAAATTCGGGCAACTGTCTACGGTATTCCAGAAGGAGAATGGCACAGTAACTGCTGGAAATGCATCCACCTTAAACGATGGCGGAGCTGCTGTTGTTTTGATGACTGCTGAGGCAGCGGAACGCTTGAAGCTCAAGCCTTTGGCTCGCATTGTCGGCTTCCAGGATGCCGAAACCGATCCCATTGACTTCCCAATCGCTCCAGCGCTTGCGATTCCCAAATTGTTGCAGAAGACTGGTGTTCGCAAGGACGAAATCGCTATGTGGGAAATCAACGAAGCGTTTTCCGTAGTGATAGTTGCAAACATTAAAAAGTTGGATCTTGACCCAGCTAAAGTGAATGTTCATGGAGGAGCTGTTTCTCTTGGCCACCCAATTGGCATGTCTGGTGCTAGATTGGTCACACATATATCGCATTCGCTAAAGGCAGGAGAGTACGGTTGTGCTTCTATTTGCAACGGAGGCGGTGGTGCTTCATCGATCCTCATCCAGAAATTGTAAGAATATTTCTTTGTGTCCTGAAAATCTGTGCCTTTATCCAGAATTTGCATTTATGAAACGTTGATTAAGTATAAAATTTTTATGTAGTTTGTATCTTTAAATAATAAAACCGAACATAATATTTTCAAAAGTAAGCGTGCCGTCGCCTTAAATGTATGCTTTTCAGATCAAATGGTGTGCCCGAAGGAAGGAGCGTACCAGTTCTAACACTGTACACGAAGAATCCATGCCCATTGTGTGACGAGCTTGTAAGTGAATTGGAAACATGTTTTAACGGAGAATATGAACTAGAAAAGGTCTACATAACAGAAAAGGAGAATGTACGTTATTTACGTCTCTTTCGGTATGATATTCCAGTCGTCTTCATAAATGGGCAGTACTTATGCAAACACAGGTTGAATCATCGATTTTTACGGAGAAAGCTGGATGAGCTTAGTGGTCTTTAGTATAATAAAAAATAAGAAATCGCATAGTTGGGTTCGTATTTGCACATTCGAAGTCAAGTAATCGAAGTGGCTATTCGCACGTCGTTAGGGACACGGCATAGGTCGACGGCTTATGTATTTACATTAAAAATATTTTTTTAAGAATATTAAGTTGTATCTTAAAACGTACAGACTCGTGCCCGAAAATGTTTAGAGTCCTTTTTATGAGCGAAGAGAGCCCTTATACCACCGTTTTACGCGTTTACCCCTAGCTGTCGACCTAAGCCGTGTCCCTAACGACGTGTTAATAGCATCAGCCAATAATCATAGCAAAAGGAAGTATCTGTCTTGCAACACAATGCGTATCCCTACTGAGAATATTTTCGCTAACTCCAGTGGTGGCGTGAGCGACCCTGGGGGCTAGGCTACAAGGTAGTAATGCGGAAACTGGGAGCTCAATCGGTACCACCCACTATAAACGAAGAAAATATGGAGAGCATTGTAAATACTCTTTTTCCAACTCATCCGGTCAGGTCTCCCGACAACACAACAGCCCGACGACAGGAAACCCCAGGCTTCAGCGAAGAAGAGTTGAGATTAGCTGTGCAGACAAAGCACTAAAATTGGCTGCCCAAACATGCCCTAACCTGCTGCTCAATATGTACAACAGTTGCGTTGAAGAAGGAGCCTTCCCAAAGAACTGGAAAAATCAAAGACTGGTACTCATCAGCAAAGGAAAAGGAGACCCAGAATCCCCAATGGCGTACAGGCCCTTATGTATGCTGACCACTGCGGGGAAACTCATGGAAAAGTTGCTGAAATCACGAATCACAGATGCAGTACAAAAAGCAGGAGACTTAGCAGAAAGGCAGTATGGTTTCAGGAATGTTCGCTCTACGGTCGGGGCGGTTGAAGAAGTGGTGAAGGCTGCCCAAACCGCCCAAGAGGGAAGCCAGCGCTCTAAGAAGATCGTTTTGCTGGCAACCCTAAATATAAGAAATGCATTCAATTCAGCTAGGTGGACTGATATACTAAATGCGTTGGAAAATAGACTCAACATCCCAGCTTATCTACTAAATATGGTGAAGGACTATCTCAGGGAGCGGGAGCTGATCTACGAGACCACAGAAGGCCCACGAAGGAAGGAAGTAACATCTGGAGCAGCACAGGGATCAATTTTGGGACCAGATCTCTAGAATATTTCCTATGACGACATATTACGGATAGAGATTCCGGAAGACACCTTCCTCGTTGGATACGCAGACGACATTGCGGCAGTGATAACGGCAAGAGACCCTGAAAACGCGCAAAGAAAGTTGAACCAAGTCATGCGACGAACAACCTCCTGGATGGATGAACACGGTCTCAGTTTAGCAACAGAGAAAACTGAGATAGTCCTTCTGACGAAGAAGAGAATCCCCTCGCAAATCAACTTTCAAATCGGCTCTGAAGTCATTAAGAGCAAGAATGCGGTGAGGTATCTGGGATTGAGGCTCGACACAAAACTAACTTTCTGGCAACAGATAAAGTTGGCAGCAGAACGAGCCTCTAGAGTTACAACAGCACTCAGCAGATTAATGGCGAACATAGGTGGTCCAACGCTAAGCAAGCACAGGTTATTAATGTCGACAACGCATGAAATTCTCCTATATGGAAGCGAGATTTGGGCAGACGCGCTCCGAAAAAAAAAAGTACTGGAAGCAGATGGCGGCAGTGCAAAGACGTGGAGCCCTACGCGTGGCTAGCTCTTACCGAACGGTGTTGGAACCAGCGAGCGACTCCCATCGATCTCCTAGCGGAACAAAGGAAATACGTCCACGACAAAAAGGCGGAAATTGGATTGGAAACGGCAATCGATCAAGCAGCGCAACAGACGATAAGGAAATGGCAAGAGCGCTGGAGCTCGGAAACCAGAGGAAGGTGGACAGCGAGGCTCATAAGAAGCGTGGCTGAGTGGAACGACCGGAAACACGGTGAGGTCAACTATTTCGTCACCCAGTTCCTCACCGGACACGGAAATTTCAATGCCTTTCTCCATAAGATTGGTAAAAAGGATAGCACAGCCTGCCAGTACGGTGACTCTCCAACGGACGACGCACAGCACACGTTTTTTGCGTGCAGAAGATGGGAAACGCAACGCACAGTCCTGGAAAGCAGCATTGGTACCTTCAGTCCAGAAAACATAGTCGACAAAATGATGACGAGCGACTCGAATTGGAGAAAAATTTGCCAGTATGTGGAAGATATTCTCAGAAGAAAGAAAAGAGAAGAAGAACAATACCGGGAAAGCACGTGAGCCCGAAAGGGCGTATGATTACAGCCCCCTTGAAGTAATGCGAATAGCGGTCCCAGGGGGGTGTGTCAGAAACCAAAGGGTTGGGAGGAGTTTTAGTCCGTATGCCCCGTAGGCATGCGGAGAGAGCCGGACACACGGGGATGGTCAACGCAAACAGGTCTCCTTATGGTGAGTAAAGCATTTCTCCTCCCCCCAACAGGAAAAAAAAAAGTGGTGGCGTGAGCGCAAGGAAAACCGTACCGAAGGATGAAAGGTTGGAGGTTAGCGAAGAAATGTCCTTAATCTATACTCTATAGAACCATATTATTGTTCCAGTATCCAGTTTAAAAATTTTGTTCGTTCCGGTCAAGAATCGGTTACACCGGATATCAAACATTCCAGTGGAAAGGCGGCTGCCTACAAGCTGGTTTTCCAGAACAATCCATGAATTTACGCACATTTGCTCAATGCTTTTGTAGTATATCTGAGTTCATGAATTGAACTTTAATGCAAGAATTCAGTATTCTCTAATGCAAGCATGTCAAACTCAATGGCCACAAGGGGCCAACCCAGCAGGATATAAATTTGTATGGGCCGCATAAAAAGAAGAAGAAAACAAGATCCACTTTTACTTTTTTCCTTATTAATAAGATTACTTTATTCGCTCCGTCGGAACGGTAAATTCTATGCAACGCATATATACTATTTCGGAGGCTCCGAGGTGAACAGTCGAAAAAAAAAAAAAAAAAACAAATTAATAACTTAACCTCAAAATTATAAATACTGCCGGCTGGGCCGCACAATTATTCGTAGTGGGCCGCATGTGGCCCGCGGGCCGCGAGTTTGACATGCTTGCTCTAATGTGTACCTATTTCACTATTTTTTTCATTTAAATCAAAACCTCAAAATAAAATTTAATACGAAACACAAAACAATTAAATAGCACGATGCCCATAAAAGTAAAATGTTTTGTGGCCGGCCATTATTAGGTCTGTTCCTTTACTTTAAAATCTTACGAATTTTTACGAATTCTTACGAATTTTTACTCAGTGCCGTTCCTTAACTCAAAAAATTCGTAAAAGAGAGCGTCATCGAGAGAGCAAGATATTACCCCTCCACTGAGAATCTTACGAATTTTTACTCAACAAATTTCTTGGTGTAAGAAGTGAAAAAGCTGTCAGTCACCTTACAACTAACAGCTGATTTCAAATTTGATGTCCCATTTGGCATATGCATGCGTTGATTATTTTTTGACTTCTTGCTCATTAAAATGGTATCAACAGGCGGCAAAATAAAATTGAATGTTCTCTTTAAGATTCTTTTCGATATTGGCGACGAAATTCTTCCTTACTGTAACAAGGAACAATCTTTTCCATGTAATTCTTAATGCAGTGTCCTCTTCTATTATGCTTGTAGTTCAATTAGTACACTTCCACATACTCGGATTCATCAAAATAAAATAAAAAATAAATGATAGAACTAATTTTCTTAGAAATGAACAAATTCCTCGAGTTTATCAGACATTTTAACGACTTTTCGTACAATTTTTTGAATATTTGAATTATGTATCTGTCATTTTTCATAAATTACTACAAAAGCGTTCCTTAACTTTTTCGTAAGCGTCTCTGTGAGAGAATTTATACCCACCACTGCCATTTTGACAGTCTTTTCCATTCTTACTACAAAAGTAAAGGAACAGACCTATTAACATGCCAATTTGTAGCTCACACGTATTCAGAGACGGGGGTTGAAATTACCAAAGTCACATTAGGCCTGTTTTTTTGAGCTTCGAACTCAGCAAAGCAAAGTAAAGTAGGATTTTCAGCACGCAATTACAACAACTACTGTGATTCCTCGAAGTGTCAAGTAGGGCGTAGTTGTTGTAATCGCATGCTGAAAATCCTACTTTACTTTGCTTTGCTGAGATCGAAGCTCAAAAAAACACGCCTAATGTAAACAAATGGGTTTTGGGGGGATAGACGTACGAAAGATATCCATTTCTTTTCATAATTTGAGCAAAAACATAAAAAACTCGCTCCTTACTGTACCTAATTGTAGTTCTCTGTTGAAAACAAAGATCACGCGATACTCGAACCACCCAGCTGCAGCTGCACCCTGCACTGCACAGATTTTATAGACAGCTGCTGTCAACAACGAGTCGTTTTCTGTGTTTTCGTTTTGTTTTGTACGCTTTGGTCGTCAGTTCTGCGCTGGACGATTTGTACACAGTAATTTAATTTTGTGCGTATTGAGAGTGCTGTGGAAATAAGTTTTATTTTATTTTTTTAAAGAAAAATTTCAATAAAATTACTGAGATGTATAATTAATCATTTGCCAGTCGCAGGAGTATACAATTTAATCGAACAACGAAACGGGAAATCGGATCGCCATTGAATTCCTCCCTTTCTTACACCATTTTCTTTGTTCCGTTGCGTTTTACACAGTATCCTTCCTCCTTGGGGTGGATTAAAGGCAAACAAGAAAAATATTAATAAGTTTTCATCGCTTCTCCGATGAGAACCAACAAATAACTTTAATGGAAACTTGGTGAACAGAGCACAATGATTAGTGCACTAATTTCTCGATTGATCATGTAAGTAGAATAAGAACTTTTATATTTTTGCATTTCCTTAACCAGTAAAAACTAACCCAGGAAAATATCGATTTTGATTTCCTCGTCTTCGTCACTGAGATCAAATAACTAGGTACCTACTCTCCTTGGCTCTGCCTAATTACATATTTACATTGAAAGCGGTAATAATAACTCTTCTGTTGATTCAAGAAACCGTGCATGGCCTACAGTTAAGTAATAGTTTGGGTAAAATTAGGCAAATTTTCCCAATGACATCTCGCGTACAGAAAAAAAAAAAGCACAAATAAAGAAGAGAGCTACTCTAAACAGAATTCTTTTGTTTCATTATTTTTCTACTTGCCTATATTATGCTGCATAATGGAATTGAATTCAACCTTTTTTTTTGTTAATTAATTGCGTGACAATTACGGGACTATCTGCTTTTGTGTGGCTATGTTACCGCCAGCACTTGTGGGTCATTCGCGTTTTTCAACGTCTAGGTACCCCATACCCCATTAAACTATTCGTTAGCTGTTTCTCTTGATTCCCTTATTTGGAATGTTGATGGCGAACTGCCTGGCAAAAGTTTATTTAAAGATCCAAATGTGTTGAGCCGAATGACAATACGGCAATGGGATATTGACCGTGAATCACAGTGCGGAGCAAGTAGTCGAATGATGCTGTTTTCGATTCGCTATTCGCCAATATGCAAAACGAGTCTTAAGTGCGTGCGTCAAAAGAAGTATGGGCGTACGACTGCAGACATGATGATTGTGGTATGACCAAATAGAAACCCACTTCCGTGGTCTGAATGAGTGCAATGAACGGTATGGGCTTATATGGATAGCTGAAACAGATTTGGTGGGTTGGTGCTAGACCTTTGTTTTTTTTATTTGTATCAGTAAATATTCAAAGGGCAGAAAAGAAAAGTTTATAAGTGGACGGAGATCAGAGATTGGAACACATAATTTGCAAAGGTATACTTCTTGGGAATGATACAGTGCAGATGCCATCACATTGTTAAAGCAACTCTACAAAACGGTTTCTTGTTTTGCATGATCTATGTCAACTGTCAATCACTTGCACTTTAGTGCAACATTTGTAACCAGTGGTTCGTTTCTGTTATAACAATATGGTAATCAGAATTGTTTAAGTATCAATCTTGGTCTTAAAATGAATGAATCATTAAGTAAGGTTATCAAAAAAAATTGAATTATATATATATATATACCTATCTATATATATTTATGCAAATGATCTTTAAATTGTCTGCAAAAATAATTTATTCATTTTGCCGTACATAAAACTTTCCGATCAACTTCTCAGTCAATTCCACAAAAGTAAACCGAATCCCACTGAAATATTTCATTCAGTGTTGCCGAAAGTACTCCCATCAGACTCTCCGTACTACCGTACTCCTCCTTTCACATTCGTATTCCTAATTTTTTTAAGGACATAAAATATCTTACATTTGCACAAAAGTGTAATGTCAAACTTAATAAATTTAATTCACTTAAAATTGAATGCAAATTTTGTCAGAAGGAATTTCCCTCTTTCTAGTTTATTTTTGTTTTTTGTTGACTTCATGCAATTTTTAACTGTCAGTTCGGTATTTATTTTATTGTTGTACCTGAGATTCTGATTTTGTGATTCTGTTTTTTTTTTAACTCCTTGAATTTTTACAGTATTCCTATTAGAATAAATCAAAGTAAACTAAAACAAATTTAAATTAAGCAAAATCGCTTTCTGCAGGAGCCAACGATAGCCAACTTTTGGTATTAGAATTAATAATACAGACGAATCCCTCTAAGTCGAATTAAATAAAAATTTGTTCGAGTAGACGGATTTCTGGAAAAATTCGAGTTGGAGGGATTTACTATATATTTTTTTTTCAAGCCAATTTATTTAAGCTAAAAAGTAGGAAAGTAGATACATCTTGAACAAAATTAGTTAAAAAATTTAGTTATGTATTTTTTATTTTAAATTAGGCTACTCAACTAACAACACAAATAATGTTGGGCACCTGCAACTTATCTTTTAATTTTTTTTTATCACTCTAACTAGAACGACAACACAAGTGTTGCGCACCTGCAAATGTTGCTCATTTATTTTTAAAGCAGAATATGTACATATGTACAAGTATATATCTATGCATATTACATATGTATGTAGAAACACAACGTATCGTCGCGACGCAACACTTCCGGCCCGGGGAATATTGAATAGGTCAAGAATCAAAAGAATATGATCGAGTTAGATTGATTTTTGACTTGGATTTCGACTTAGAGAATGACTTTTCTATGCAAAATTGAAGGAAATGCAAAAATTGTGTCGAAAAATTCGAGTTAGAGGGAAATTCGAGTAAAAAGAGGTTCGACTTATAGGGATTTGAATGTATATATTTATGTTATTTATTTTTTCTAGCCTAACATTTCATATTTTAACATTTACAATTTACATATTTTTAAAGACTAAAAAATGTCTGTACTACTATTTCTTTTAAAATACTCCCATTTTTTTGCTGCGGTACTCCCTTATAAAATTTCTCTTCGGCAACACTGATTTCATTTCTTTACGGTTCCATCTGTCAGGAATTTTTTTTCTGATGGAATCCAATCAGTGGGGGCTGGTTTGTTGTAATAAGGTCTGTTCCTTTACTTTTGTAGTAAGATGTAAGAAATAAGAATGGTAAAGGCTGTCAAAATGGCAGTGGTAGGGATAAATTCTCTCGCAAAGAGAGGCACTTACAAAAAAGTTAGGGAACGCTTTTGTAGGAATCTTTAATAAATGACAGTTACATATTTTAAATATTGAAAAAAAGTGGCAAGGAAAGTTGTTTAGATGTCTGATGAACTCGAGGAATTTGCTAATTTAAAAAGAAACTTGGTTATATCATCTACCTTGCGATGAAAGTGACGAGGAATTAATCGAACTTCGTTTTGATGAATCCGATTATGTGGAAGAGTTTGTACTGATTGAATTACAAGCATTCGAAAAGAGGAAAAAGCGAAAGATTGTTCGTGTTCCTTTTTCCAGCGAGGAAGAATTTCGGAGTGGGGGAAGCGAGGAGTAACAACGATTCTCACTTGTTTGGGAGTTACCCTGACAATTTCTGTTGGGAAATTATGTCGAATTTCAGTATTTTGTGAATTGTTGTTTTTTCGAGGGAACAACTCTTATAACAGCAACTCGTAGACACAGTCACTTTGGTAGGAATGATAGCTTTTTCGAACTACGCCAATAATTCATCATCAGGCCCCTTTGAAAAGATTGTTTGAATAGTTTTTGAATTCTGACAGTCAATTCTCCGTATATAATTCCACTTGGGAAGATATTTTGGTTTACCCCTGTCAGGAAATGAACTTGCATTTCGATTTATTCTCCAATAGACCAAGTGACTACCACTTCCGCCAACTGAGCGAAGAGTACAAGCCCGACAACTGGTGATTGGAACGGAGGGGAAGATTAACCTCTGTGCTTTGTTGTTGCTACGAGGTGTTTATTTGTCAATTATCGTTCTCTCCGGTCTTCTTCGCCTATTCGTCTCTTTTTCGTCGCCACTTTCGAAAGAATCTTGAGGAGAACATTCAATTTTTTTTTTCCGCCTGTTGATACAATTTTAATACGTAAGAAATAAAAAAAAAAAAAAAAAAAAAATCCTCGCATATGCCTAATGAGACGACAAATTTAAAATCAGCTGTTATTTTGTAAGGTGACTGACAGCTTTTTCACTTCTTACACCCAGGGTTGCCAGAATTTAGTTCGCTTTAAGCGCCCAAACCTTTAAAAAATGTAGCCCAATATCGTTGCTCAGAAAGAAGCCCAAAAGTCGTTGAAAATTTTGGTATTTTTCAGACTTATTCTCAACGGTTTTTTTTTTTTTTTTTTTTTGACTTCTACGCCTTGGATTTTATTTAACTTTTTTTTTTCTTATTGGCTTTTGTGGCTTGTGGCAGACCAAAAGGCCTGCAAAATGAATTGGTGTGCGTGCAACTTGAACGACTGTTCGATGTCACTTGACTGCAAGAGTGCTGCAAAGTTTTAAAAGTGGGGGTTTGTTCGCAAATATTTCTTTTTTTAGTTTTGTGAAAAAATTAAAACAAACAAAATTAACACACAATTTGTAAAACGATATGTAGCCCAAAATTGTGTTGGGCGCTCATGGAAGAAATTTCTACCTTTTTTTAAGTTAAAAGATAGCCCAAAATACGACAAAGTGCCCAATCTGGCAACCGTGCTTACACCAAGAAATTTTTTGAGTAAAAATTCGTAAGATTCTCACTGGAGGGGTAATATCTTGCTCTCTCGATGACGCTCTCTTTTACGAATTTTTCGTGTTAAGGAACGGCACTGAGTAAAAATTCGTTAGAATTCGTAAAAATTTGTAAGATTTAATAGTAAAGCAACAGACCTACTGTTTTCGTAAGGACACATTTTTCTGACAGATTTTTCGCTATGACCGCCTGAGGCCCTAGTTATAGCAATACGTAAAACCAAACCGTACAAATTTTCTTTTGCTTTTTTTGGCCACTTAAACTTGATGGTTGAACTCAATCTTGGTCTTAAAATGTTGCTTATGAATTATAAAGTTAGATTATCAAAAAAAAATATGCAAATGATCTTTAAATTTTCCAGAAAAATAATTTATTCATTTTTCCATACGAAAAACTTTTTCTGATCAACTTCTCAGTCAATTCCACAATAGAAAACCGAATCATTCCACTGAAGTACCTACTTCATATATTTATTGTTTCATCTGTCAGGAAATTTTTTTCTGATGGAATCCAATCAGTGGGGGTTGGTTTGCTGTAATTGTTTTCGTAGGGAAACATTTTTCTGACAGTTTTTTCGCTATGACCGCCCAAACGAAAAAAAAAAATCATTTTCATACTTTTCCAACTTTTTCGGTTGCATTTTACGTATGGCTATAACTGGGGGCGCCTAATGTTCTTTTAGCATACTATTAGGACGTCTGGCAACGGTACGGCTGCGCGCAAGACGTCTGGGACCTATATTTTTGTTATCAAGGCCGTCTGTTCTTTCATTTAAGTGGTCCAAATTTTGAAAAAAAAAAAAAAAAAAAAAAAAAAAAAAAAAATTTCAGCCTAATATTACTAACCTCAGCTGCAAGCTGCCAGACTTCGACATTCGAGTTTACTTTTTGGAGACCTTTCCATTCATTTATCAGTTTTTTGGTTATACTTATACTTTCACCCATGTTATACTATATGTATAACAACAAGAGGTCCTTCCCAGTCAATGCAAATGTGTCCATTACCAGAGCCTATGAATTTATTGGCGGCGCAGTGGCTTAGTGGTTAGTTTGTTGGACTACTAAGTGAGGGGTCCCAGGTTCGAATCCCGCAAAAACCCGAATTCCAACTGCAATTTACCACTGCGCCAATTCTAGCGAATAAACATCCGTACTGTGTTGAAAGAGCAGTTTGGAAGCGGCATAAAATTGTAGATGCCTTCCATTCGTTCCAAAAATGAATGGTTGTGACTTGTGAGAAATATATTTTATATTAATTTATTGGCAGTATGAGAAGAAGAGGCTTTTCCCACAACGTTTAACAGGTTGCTCACAAAACATAGTTCGAAATTTAGTCATCATGTATGTAGTCAGTTTTCTTCATACTCAAATGTTGTGCCTATGCGGGTTCAATGTTGTTCTAGTTCTCTACTTCCATAGTCACTCCAGCGCGGTGATTGTCTTCTTTTGTTTTACAGGTTTTGATTGCAAAAACCAAACCAGTCTTAATCCGTTCCAACTCTTTGTTCTTAGTATGATTATTCCGTCTTTTGAACACGCTACAGGCAATTAACTTGGGTCTGATAGAGGTAGCAAAATACAGTCAAATGTCAGATAAACAAACAGTTCAAAAATAACATCGCTGGTGACCACAAACGAGTGCGGTGGCATCAGGCACTATTACTAAAACCAAGGCATGCGTCACTTTGCGGATAAACCATACTATCCTCCCCACTCCGTTTCACACACAAAAACTGGCAGCAGTTTCAAATAACAAAGCAAACAAGATTTTTCATCTGATAGCTCTGCGTCTGCCACAAACATTACCAATTAAAGTCATAAATCAATACAAACCTTATAAAATTAATCAAACAATGTACGGCCGCGTGATCAGCATAAAACTTGAAAACGATATGCGCTCACCCTGTTAATAAACACATGCTTTCTCAACGCCTTTCTTTGTACATAAACAAAGACGTCCAAGGTAGAACTAGGTACAGATATGTATATCCGTGAAATGGATCGAATAAACTACCTCATCTGTGTAAACATCCCTTTGGTTTACTCAATCTCTATTAGAATTGTAAAACACGCAACGTCCAGAGTGACTGATCTGGTCAATTGCGAAACAGAGAAAAGAGCAGCAGCCAGCAGCTCTCACATGCGCACCCGCCAACCCTCCAGCCTCCACTCCCCGTCGATTAATTGAATTCCATTTGTGTCGACATACTATGATTTTATCCGCATCTCACTGAAAGCTGAAAATTCTTGTCATTTGAAGTAAATGCCGCGGGTCGAAACAAAAAGAGAAATAATTTAATAAAATTCATCTCGCAACCGCTGTCCCATTTGCGGAGCTTGAGCGTGTTGTCCCCGTGTGTATGGATTGCTGCTCATCAGTCATCGTAGAAACAAGTTTTTCCTTCGCGAATTCGATTTCTTTTGTGTTACGCAAGATTGTGGTTGCGGTATGTAGATTCCATGTAAAAACGATGCTGTCCAGGCTGGATTCACGCCGTGTTGCTTGTAAATTCACTTTCAGTTGTGAGTTCTTTTCTGAAATTTATGTCATCTCCGTCAACACACTGCGCATGCAATGCTCTAATTTTAATGCAGAGAATTGCTTCCTGCTGCAGAATAGTCATCCCCCTGCACTCGGAGAACTACTGAAACCCATCATGTCGAGTGTGTGCTATTTTTAAGATTCGATCGCGTGCCAGCGCGCGCTCACCGAACAGTTTTCATTTCGGAAAATATTTAGTTTTCCGTTCACTTTCGAATGAGAGGTTTATTCAAGCGACCGAGGGTCCTTCTCATTGATTTTATTAAAGAAGCACAGCTGTTGATCGAGTAGTCGGAATTCCTTTGCGCTCAATGACGGAGGAAATTTAAGTTTTGACAATGCGTAGGACTGCCGCAGGTGGGGCACCGTATACCCCATACATTAAAGGGCTCACGAACATCGAAGAATTGATTTACCAGTACGAGAACGGTCCGCGGCACCGACCTCCACCGCCGCGACCATCAAGAGAAGTGGAAATCTATTTAAATCGGCCTTGGCTAGCCAAATACCCCTTGGCGCAACCTCCGAGTTCGCTGACTGACTCGGAATTCTGCAGCGACAGTGATGCACCCCAAATAGCTCAAGCGAAAGTCTTTGCACATAAGGCCAGCGTGGCCCAGGAGAAAGTCATCTACAGTCTGACAATGTTTGGACGTTTTCTCGAGATGCTGCAGCGACTGCAATTGCCGCGAATGTCCCTTACAGCGACGGGCATATGCTTTCTCATAGCTATTTTCATCTCGCCAAAACCCTGTGCTCACAGTGTAATCTTTCCTGCTTTCAGATTGACCTTTGGCACTCTATATCCAGCCTATGCATCCTACAAAGCAGTGCGGACCAAAAATGTAAAGGAATATGTAAGTAGAATGACAAAAAAAAAAAAAAAAAACAACAACTCAATTGAGGCAATTGAAACCAATTGTTGGTGTGCCATAAGCACTTGTGCAACTTGCAATGCATTAGAAAAGAAACGACTAATAAACTCGCAACACTTAGGTAAAATGGATGATGTACTGGATCGTGTATGCGTTCTTCAACTGCACCGAGACCTTCACTGACATCTTCCTTTCCTGGTTCCCGTTCTACTATGAGGTTAAAGTCATCATCGTCCTGTGGCTTCTGTCGCCAGCTACCAAGGGCAGTTCAACGCTCTACCGCAAATTCGTGCATCCAATGCTTACCCGAAGGGAGCAGGTGAGTCCATATCAAAATTTTCGCTTTGTCTTCCCATCACACAACCACATTGCAGGAGATCGACGAATATCTGAATCAGGCCAAGGAACGCGGCTACTCGGCAGTCCTACAACTGGGTTCAAAAGGAGTAAACTACGCTACCAATGTCATCATGCAGACAGCACTTAAGGTATTGATTTGTTGATTTCGTTTCGAATAAAAAAACCGCTCTTAATGCGCTTTTAATTGTTCTATGCCAAGGCTAACCGTGGCCATCAATTAACGCCAGTTGTTGGCTAAAGCTAAGGCACACTTCACTTTTCTTTGCACCTTACATCATCGCCTCTCATCATTTCACAATCTAGTCTCTTCCACACCATCATGTATTTCAAATAACTTATTAAATAAATTTATATTATGTTAACTTTTTTGTTACAATTATTATTTATTTTATATTGTTCATCGCTAGCTTTGGAATATTTAAATCATCTCACACGATCACTCTGCTAACATCCACCATGACTCGCTATTGCGCCGTTTGCTGCATACTCCTATCTTAACCCAAGACAATTTCGCAATTTTCGTTCGACACAGTTGAGAGATTTTCACTGGTCACTCGATATGGCGCGTACATCTACATGAGCGATGTTTCCTATTTATTGCTGTTCAGTGAAGTGAATGGTTTGGGTTTTTTCTTTTGTGTTCTCAGCTGAGCCTTGATCGCTTAAATAATTACCTAATGACGAATTTTTGCCGATTAAGTGTGGCAGTGACATGGATTTGTGGGGAAATTAAAATGCGTTGGTAAAAAATAGAAAAATAAATATTTTTAATAGAATACCGCACAATACATCACTGTTATTAATAGACGCATTGTTTTGAGACGTTTTTTTTTGCGTTGTTTACGACGTCTTGGCGCCACACTGTATAAGAAAACCGAAATGAGTATTTTACAGGAGCGAACAGTCTAGCGGTGCGGTTTGAGTATGGGCATTTAAATCCAAGAACAATGAGCGGAGATTCTTGATATAATAAAAGGAATATTAAAATGTTTGACATGCGTCTTCTGAATGCATGCTGCATAGACGTGCATTGTCGGTGTTTAGCAACGTGACTTGATATTCTGCATAGTTCTGATCATCTTGGTAGGTGTTGTGTGCTTTGTCGAAAAGTAGACTTTAATGATGGGTGCATCTTTGTGTCTTCCAATTGGTCCGATCTTGGTCGTTTTTTTTTTTTTTTAAATACTTTATACGCGTCAATAGTGACCCAAGATGCTTGCCTATAGTTGTTGTTACATGTGTACTCAATTTGTTGTAACTTGTAGTGGCCTAAAAGCAAGTTCCAAAGACTTTTCCACACAGATGACCACCTCCTTTCTGTTTTTTTTGACACAGTAGTATTCTAGCTCCACTAAACGAGGTACTGTCTATTTTTTATTTTCTATCTATTTTCCCAAAAATAGAGAATACTCGCTTTGGATCGCACTACAGCCCTTGAGCCTCAACCAACATACCCACCCAACTTTATTCACATTTGAAATGATAATGCTACAACCCGATAGTTTCCCCTTGCTATTGCATGGCACCTACGTCTGCAGTGTCTGCCAGCTCTAGCAACTTACTTAAGGTGGCGCTACAGTCCGGGGTGGACCTGGGCCTCAACCAATACGCCTCTCCCTTCTTGTTTTACCCTCATTCACCACTAAACCCATTTTTGCCGCTTCTGTACTAATACTTGCAAACGCACCAGTGACAGCTCGCTGTGTTCTGCCAACAATGTCAATGTCGTCAGCGTATGCAAGCAGTTGCACAGACTTGTAGAAAATTGTGCCTCTGGTGTTGGCTTGTGAGTTTCGCACAATTTTCTCAAGAAAGATGTTGAAGAAGTCACAAGACAGAGCGTCGCCTTGTCTAAATCCTTTTTTGACATCAAAAGTCTCGGTGAGATTGATTGATGCCAGCTCTAGCAAGCTCTTCCAAAATATCCGCCTCTTCCTTTTAACTGATCTGCACTGGTTACTTCTCGACCGACCGACTTACGCTTCTTTAGTGTTTTACCATGTTTAGCTGTTTATATTTGGCCGGTCCACTGTTGTTAATGTCGTTGAATGATGATGTCCATTCCATCTTGCGGCAGCCCATTACTGTTTGGTTGAACTGACTATAATCTATCCTGGGGGTTCCAGTACGTATTTAAGCGAGGATGCATGTTGATGGGGCGTTCGCGTTTCAAAACCTTGGCAAACAGCTTGCTTAATCGGTTTGAACTGGTCTTCATCCAGAGGAAGGACTACCCCATGTAGCCATGCTAATCACGTCGATCGATGCGGTACTCTTATTTCATCAGCATTGAATATTCGGCCCTAGTGAGGTATCCGTCGGAACGGAAAATTCTCCGAATTTATACGATTCGCAGGATTTTTTCTGCGAGGTATTTTTCGGAACAACTGTTCGGAGAATTGTAACGCATATCGGCGAACTAAGTTGAAGCCCTTTTTTTTGAAAATATTTGAGAGCTAGGGTATAATTTCCTGGTGAAATACTTTTCGCTTAAGTTCTTTGTGATTGTCTCCACTCTTTGCGAAATATCCTTTTCGTTCCGCCTTTCGTCGAGCCGCCATCAAGTGACATTGCTACACCTTCCCTGGCGTCTGCCGGCAAACGTTTCTTCTCTGTATGTGAAAGTATTGCTTCCACCTTCTTAGAAGGCGTTATTTTATTTGGTGCTGCGAATTGCGATTTTTTTGAACTCATACATTTCGCATAAAACGGTAACATTGCATCATTCTACTATCTTCACCCCTAGTGGAGGTATCCGTTCGGAGCAGAATTTTCTCCGATTTGTACGAAATCGGAAAAATTACATTCGAGCTATACGTTCCTATACAAATTTCGGAAAAGTTCTCCGATGACAGGTAGCGCATCTTGTCGCATTGCGTGGAACCGCGTTATACCACTTACTTTTGACAGCTAGACGGGTTATTTCTTCCGATGCTCTCCGACAACTAATTGCTGCGGAATATTTTCATGTGAAATGAACGCGTTTATATGCTTCATTTATTTTCTTCCGAAACGGATATTTCGAACACAATTTGAGTTCCGATCGGAATTGACTTTCGTATCGGAATTTTAATTTTCTCCGAACGGATACCTCGATAAGGGTGATTATTAGGTTTTGAACTGATGCATTAGATAGAGATCGTTGGGTCCTCTTTAATTTCTGGCGTCAAAGACACAATATCCAAATCGTTGACTGATCGCAAAATTTGTTCGAAATTTGTTCGGTCTGTTTACACTCTGTTGGCTCTGGGGTACACCTTGTGCTGCTAATTATCAAAGTTTATAAGGCGTTCGAAATAGTAATTGTGATCGCCAAAACAGTGCTACCCGTTCACATTGCTGAGCCTCTCATTGTCTACCTTTGTACTGAGGAACCCCATAGGTCCAGGTAGCGTTGTCTCCGGTGCAAATGTTTGGTTGTAGAAATCGTCTTTGGGCGGTAGTTTATTTACTGGATAATTGCGAATTATTGTGCATAAACTATACTGACACTTGATTCACCGAAAACATTCAACTTCAAAGGACTTGTAATATGCCCAATTTAAATCCAATTTCCACCCTTTGGTTTTTTTTTTTTTTATAGAAGAATATGGTTTTCAGAGTCGACAAAGGTAGGTAGGCTTTTAGTCAGGGTACAAAAGATAAAAGTGGCCTATATCGGTTTCCGTTGCAAGAAATCTTTCGGTAGCGCACTTTTTTTTTTTCCTGTAGGGAGCGTTATGCGCCGTCAAGAGAAATATCTTTTCTTGTTGTGTCAGACTTTTACTGAGTAAACTCCCCCGTATCCCTTTGGTTTTCTGCAACAGTCCCCTGGAACTACTGTTCGTACTCGGTGCCGTTTTTTCCCTTCTACTTCATGAGGTTTCTTGTTCTTTTATGAAGGTGTGCTCTCATTTTTTCTTAAGCACGTTTTCGATAAACAATGATAAACCATTTTAGCTGCTTAAAAATCGCGTGGTCTAAACGAAATAAATTCTCTACGTCTCAGATTATTCTGACAGTCCACCTGCCTCTTCTTTCAGAGTTCCACCAAGAGGTAGATGGTAGTTCAGAAACGCTGTTTCAGTAAAGGATTTATAAAATATTACGAATGTTGATAGTGAAGAAATAGGTCAACTAATTGTTCACGAACTTGGCTGTTAACTTACTGTCTTCAACCAATTTTGACTCAGTCAATAGTTTACTGATAAATTGCTATTGGTTGCCGGAAACCACCATAAACCTATGTAGACTGGTATAGACAGCTCTTGTCGCTCTTCTCTTAGCATTGTACCTCTGGTTGCTTTATAGCATCGGTGTTCTTGAGTAGTTGCACTCTTGCATGTACTTTTGAACTGAAATGACCTACATACTGTAATCGGCAGTTGCCTTTGCCTTTTGCCTTTGTATCGACTTAAAGATCGCAGCACATTTGCAAATGGGTGATTGAGAAAGCATCTGTTAGCGCAAAGCAATTCTGTCTTATCTGCTTAATAATGATTTAACCTAAACTAGAACTATCAGTTACCTAACACTTGTATGTTTTTAACTAACATGAACGGAAAAGAAGAACTCTGCGCACATAGCTTAGTTGGCAAAGCGTACAACGAAGTGGCTGCACTATACAAGCAGTGTCCAAGGGGATAGGTATTTTGTTTGATTCACAAAGAGAAGGGATTATATTAGAGACGACATAGAGTTTGCTTAGTTTCTATTGTACCACCAACAAGGCATATCCTGCGCATTTTTTGTAGAATCCCATCCACAATTTGGATGTTAGCATGATGATTAGGGGCGTATGTTTATCTTATTCCAAGGCATGTCCTCTTCCACATAACTTCACATCATAATACCTACACCAGAATGTTATCTATTTTTGTTCTTTCTTTTCTTTTTTATGTTATTTTGGTTTGATTTTTGCAAACAATCATCATCGCAACTTGCTAAACATACACATTTGGACAACAACACTTTGACAGACATTTCAATATGGCGGCGTGAACCTAATCGGCGACAATCCAAGAGCCCTCGCATCAAGTCAGTCAGATAATTCCATTTCAGCAAGAACTCGTAGTAGAGATATGCCTGATGGCGACGGTGTCTACGTCCCCGCAGATGTTGTAATCAGATCACGGTCCCTAAACGCCGTCAATTATCGTGAGGAATTCTCCGAAGAGGAAGAGGATCAATTTGGAATACACGACGAAGGAATGGGACTCGATGAGGGCGCAGTTCGATGCCGCGAACCACCAGCGAGAAAAACCAGACTCGTTCGTTCGCGACTGCAAGAAAAGAAAGGCACACAGATACCAACTGTCGGCAGTAAGGTGCCACTACGTGGCCGGCGCAAATTGCGTGAATGCACTCCTGATGTTGATGTCGATATCGAGTAGGCATGAAGTGAACCGAGCTAGTATAAAATAATGATCTCCATGAAATTAAAATATAGTACCATTGGTGTCTGCGCAAACTACAGTCCCTAAGTTCAAATGACACAAAAACAGATATTTTCCTTTACAGTAAGATTTAGTGCTAATGCTACGCCCATTCGATTATTCAAACATCACGACCGCAGTCTGTTTGTTAAATTTTTTAGGGTATTTTGAATTTAGCGACTGTCTCTGCGGCATCCATGACACGTCTGCTCTTAGATAGACGCAAGTTGGTAATCTCAGGCCTGCCTACTGTGTCATGTTGGTTCTCAGCGAGGCCATACATCGATAGCAGTCAATTTATATACGTTAAATAAGTAGTAGTAGTTGAATTATAGATTTTCGCAACTAGGAATGTTATGTTAGTGATTCTGTTAAGATACGAGTACATAAGCTATATGCCAAGACTTCACATTGTTTCAATATTTCACACGAATGTTTGAGTGCGTTGTTTTTTTAAGAAATAGGTTTTGTATTTTTGTATTCAATAAAATGCTCAGTAAAATTGTAAAGTCGTTTTTATTTTTTTTTACCGTTTTAATTGCCTTTTAATTTTAGTTGTGCACAAATAAACAAAAGCATGCCCCACACGACAATTTATTGCTATTTTCTTTTTGGTTCTAACACTTAACACGATGGTATGATAAAACTTGGCTAAATGGAATTAATACAAATGTGTGTCGTGATGTTTAAATTGAACTGGAAATTGATTTTTATAGGGCGGTGGGAATTTGGTGCAAACTATTCGTCGCAGCTATAGTTTGAGTGACCTGTCTGAGCCCGATGTTCATCGTACACAGGATGAAGTAAGTTGAACTGCGATCCAACGAGTGCATATTTTCTAATTCACGTTTGTCTTTGTAGATTGACGAGATTACTAGGCCACAACAGAGAATACTTCGGCCCAGGAATCCAGTTGCACGTTCTGCGTCAGGGAGTCGGCATTCGACCGGAATGTATTTCTCAGAGGTCGATGTCGCTGCTAAGAATCCAGCAGAATTCACAAGGTACGTAAAAGTATCAGTCTGCATTTGTCTGTTAGTAAGGTAATTGCCCAATAAATGAACGCCGTGTTGTGGTGAGTCGCATGACAACTTCACAAATACAAATACGGTATACTGTAGGTTGTAGCCCATAACTGACACAGTTCTATCGGTGGGTGAACTAGTGAATTGTCGTCTCTCGACAAAGCGTTTTGCACGCAATACATGTTGTGTTATGTTATGTTATGTTAAAGTGGCTCTCGATGATGAGATGATGAGAAACGCTTGTGCATACAGCATACCACTGGTGTTTAGGGGTTCCTTTACTGGTTACTTATGTGAACCATTCACTTCCGTTAATATAGCTAAGAATGTTTGCAGCGCTGGTGTAGCATAGATCACTAGGATCATTGAGGAAGTAGTTTCCTTAGTGTACAAACAGAGTGGAGCGAAGAGCAACACTGCAAAAATCGTCATAGAAAAGAGCAAAGAGCACGAGAGGAGAGCAAGGATGTAAGCTAGCCAGAGTGAGGAGCAAAGAGCAAAGAGTAAAGTGAGAAGCAAACAACTCTTTCTTCATTCTTTATTCTTTTCCATTTGAATAGTTTCCCTTTGTGAGGATGGATCCTAATATTTTAAATTTTTATTTTAATGAAAACCCTTCATGTAATTTGTGGTATTACTTGACACGCGGAAACAGAATTGAAGGAATTCATATAATTAAGCGATCGCGAAGTGTCCATGGTGAATTTCATCATTTATTTCAAGAGCTTCGTGAGGATCACGTCAAGTTTCAACAATATTTTTGAATGAGCACAAGCACGTTCGACTATTTACTTGACAAAATTCAACACAAGTTGACAAAGAAGTGGACAAATTTTATCTTAAGTCCAATCATACCTACTGAACGTCTTGCAGTAACCTTAACCTTTTGTTAATATTTTATTATTTTGTTAATATTTTATTATTTGTAACTATAATATGTGTAGATTAAATTTAAAAATGTCATTACTTACTCGATGTTTTCATTTCAACTGCCACTTCATTCCACTTATCCAAGATATATCTATTGTGATGATCAGGATCTTTCTGATCCCACAAAGGTTTCCTTTCGATAATTGCACAAATTAAATTATCCACATTCATTTCAGACAAAAATTACAACGGGTGCAATCACTCCACGACCACGAAAAATCAAAGCGATGATAGCGGAAAAATCAAACATGTTTGAAATCGCCGCTTTGCTCTCTTGTCGCCGCTTTGCTCGACCTTCGAACGACGCTGCACTCTGTGTGGTACCCTTTCACTGCACGTGTTTGATTTTATCGCTTTGCTCTTTGCTCTTTGCTCTTGCTCACTCTTCGCTCCAATCTGTACGTACACTTAGTACACCATCCTTAGGAAGAGCAGGGCAGTTGCAGAGAAGGTGGGTGACGGACTCATCCTCTTCCTCATCCCTGCAGCTTCTGCAAAAGCCATTGTATGCCAGTACAAGTCTTTGCGCGCGTCTGCCCAGAATATACTGACCGGTAATGACATAACGCAATACATATGTTATCAGTTATCACTCGACCATTGGAATCCACGCGTTTTGAGATGTCTTCAGTAAGAAATGTGAAAACACCGAGTCACATTTGAGTTTTGAGGACTCACCGAAGATCTGCCACCTAATCCGAGCAAAGGCAATTGCAAAAAATAACAATTGCAAAGGATGTGATCCAAAGTGTCGCTGCCCTCTCCACAAGCGTCGCAGACAGTGGTTCCATTTAAACCCAGAACATTTAGGTGCTTGGCAAAAGGGAAGTGTCCCGTTAGAAGGGAAATAAGCTGTCAGCAGTCTTTTCTGGTGAGGGTCAGAATGAATGCCCCTGAGTTCTTACAGACGTTCGGGAGCATAGGGGCAGCCGTGCCACACAGAATTGTGTGCCTGAGAGCCAATCGTCAATGGCGGCTCTGACCGATTGCCCAAGAAAACACAACGCAAGTTCGGGTCCTGAGAAAGCACCCTCTGAGCCGTGCTTAGCAATCTCATCGGAATTCCCATTTCCCGCAATCCCAGTATGACCTGGAACCCATACAAGATTCAACGAGTTCGGCTTTGCAACCGAATTCAAAGGGATCCTAGTGTAGTCGAGTGTTGTCTATTTCGAGTACATACCAATCCAGGCTGAGACTCTGGCTGAAGCCAGTCCGGAATGAAAGGAAAAGTGGCTTATCCATGAAACCAGGGTCGTAGGGTAAGTGTCGCGCAAGGTTATCAAGACTCCAGTGTGACTGATACTAAAAGCAACCCCGCATAAGACGACAGATTTCTTTTATAGTACAGCCCATGATGAAATTATGAAGGGGAGGTGAATTACGCAGGCGGACTCGGAAACGCTCAAGTCTTCAGCAACAACTCCAGCATAAGCTGGAAAAGGTCTTATTATATGACATTTATCGAAGATAATTCCCATTTCTTGCCAAAACCACCTTTACATTGTCAGAAAACTGAAAACGCTTTGGATGTATTTGACAACATCATCAGCGTATGCCGGAGCGTAGGAGTTTGAACTATTGAGGGTTCGCAGCAGAGAGTCAACTACCAAGCACTATATCAGTTGAGACAAAACGCCACCTTGCGTATAGCCTCTGTTTACCCCTGGCAAAGCGCAAACAGTCTGCATCTATAACCAAAGATCTATTCATCAGCATTGCCCTGATCCACAGTACCAATGTGTCAACTAACTTGTGTTATCTGGCAGAGCCACAATGTATTTTTGACTATACTACCGACAGACTGTCGGTTTATAACTTATAACTTATACGGGTCTTAAAGCTGCATTCATTCTCTGTTTGGTTTCTGCAGATGTGGGAGCATCCGCACTAGGTAACCCGTGCTACGAGTTATACCCAACACCTGGATGCCACCGCAATGTCAAGCGTTTAAGCACTGCCTAGTTTTGGCACGTACTGACATCATGTCGTCTTCTTCTGAAGATCCAAACTTGTCTTATGTTCTTTGACGCTTGCCGATACTTCCCCTCTTGCGTTTCGTTGCAATAAATTCATCACTTTCAGTTTCAATTTTCAAACGGGTTCCAGCTGCTTGCTTTCGCATTCACTGAGCTCGTACTCGCGTATTACCGCATACTCCTTTCCTTCGATAGTCGATGGGCATTCTAATTGTTTTGAAATGCGCAGTATTAAAGGTGCACCGAGCTCATCATTTGGAACTCACAAGTGTTGCTAATGCTTTGTAATTATTGGCAGCTTATCATAAATTTCATAAGAACAGTGAGATGATCAACGCTGATATATGGGCGTCAGCAACCAATGGTGAGTTCCAAACGAGAAAGTGTAGAGATTTTTTGGCTTCATGTTCTTGATTTTGTCGTAAATTGGGTCTTCGGCCAATTACCATACTTCCAAGTGATTGATGCACGTCCTCAATTTAATGGAGTGTCCTCCAACTTGGCAGTCGACTTTTATATCGAATTCAAGCTGAACATTTAATCACTACTATTCGGGTCTATGACAGAATCCGTCGTATTCGGAATTTCGCTACGAACCCCGAAAGAACTGTTACAGAATCCGTCGTAGGGGAATTTTGAAATTCGTAGAAAGTGGTATCACTGAATACACCATGTTCTACGAATTTGAAAAGAAAAAAATGTACACTACGACGGATTCTGTGATAGTTCTTTCGGGGTTCGCAGCAAAATTCCGAATACGACGGATTCTGTGATAGACCCGATTAGCAACGAAGCCAATCGCTGATAAACTTGTTTTTCTTTTTTTCAGCTACAATATTCGCTCATCGGAGGACATCAGCTCGGGCTATTCCAGTGCTGAACCTGCGTCGGGAGGACTTAGTCGTACATCATCAATGACAAATGCTAACAGAGCTAGATTTAAGGCAAAAAAGGCTGAAGTAAGTACCATAGCTATAAACAAATTGCGCACTTAATTTACATTTTATGTTAAACGAACAAAAGGAGGAGGCAATTGATTTCTGTGATGGGATACCTCAGAATATGGTTGATTACCGTTTTTATGAGCCCCCAATACCAACTGAATTGATTCGAGAGGCGTATAGCGATTGGAAAGACGATGTTTACTTTGATAATCAGCAGTACTTTCAAAACCAAATGCATAGGGCTAGTGAAAAAGACACAAGCTCAACTACGAGCACATACAAAGATGACAGATACACCGATCTACCTTTCGTACCGGATACTGAGGAGTTAAAGTCAAAATACGAACTTTTCACGAAGTGGCTGAGAGAAACGGAAAACTCGCAGACCCTGCGACTTGCTGAACGTAGTGAACAGTCTGAATCTGATGATGACTTCCAAGATACTCTGCCGCTGGAACGTGTTGAAACCATCAAAACAGGCGAAGCATCTCCAAAGACTACAGTGAGACCAAAGGCACTCAAGGAATCTTTAGAGCAAATTCAGAACAGCTTTCGTTCTGCCATCGAAACACCTCTCAAGACAATAGAACCATCATACGATCTAGAGGCTTTTGCCCGCCCGCAGAAAGTCGCTGCTGTCGTTCGTAGATCGCCGAGTCACTGCAAGGGCAAAGCGCCCGCACCACCTCCACCAGCCAGCCAGCGATCAGACAGTATAGGACCGCAGTCTTCCACTGCATCGATTTCACGAAGTCCTTCTCCCGTGCCAGAAAAGTCGACGAAAAGGAGCCTCCTTAAGACTTACCTACCGTCCATATTTCGTTCTGAGCCCAAAGAAAAAATCAGCCAACTTGCTGATGCTGATATCCCAGCTACCATTTCCGACGAATACCACCTGGAAACTCAAATCTAAACTAGCCTTCATATCACAAGAATCAGTAAGAAGAGTGCTTTTCTTTCTCTCAGCCTTGGACATGGACTGTTGATCATGCTCTTGTACATACCGCTGCCTCGTTCGAAATGTGTATATAAATAATCATAGCAATCCATTTCTAACCGAATTTCTGTACCATTCACTGCCGGAAGCCTTTTTGAATCTTAAGCCACCATAAGCCCCTTTTCAATTGTTGGCAGGCAATAGATTGCAGCCGACAATTGATGCAGTTTTGAACGAGAAAAGCCTGAAAAAGCGGATGGAATGGTTGTGTTTTTATTACAAACTGCAGCGCTTTTTTCTGTCATCCATTTCTTAGGTGGAATTATCATTTTGTCGTGTCCATCAACTAACAAAACTCATGTTATGATTCGTGTTACCTCTTGCTTCTATAATTCTCAAGAATCTACCAGACTTCCGATTTTGAATTTTGCATCATGTCACTGCAGCCAGAGTGTTTTACTTTTGTTTTGTTTTCTCGAACATTTTCCCCAAAACAATTAATCCAATATTTGCTTGGTTTTCAGGAAAAATCCATGTCAGCCAGTTGCACTACTCTGCCGCGAAGCAAAAAATCAGAGAAAGCAGTGAAATCACGACAGGCCAAGTCAGAGAAATAAGGAACGGGCCCCATCGAGGCAGTATTAGCGCACATCAAACAGGAAAATAGACGAACGTGTTGCATAATCTATTTGCAAGAATTTATCCCGAATGACATATTGAAGAGACTTGGTAGACTGGCTGAATGTCCTCATAGTTTTCCTTAATTTATTTAAAGATTTCTTTTGGTGCTCTATGCTATAGCAATAATCGATTATTTTAGATAGAAAAGAAAGTAATTTTGTATTTAGTTCCTGCTTAATGCTCTCTGTTGCATATTGAACAGCAAGTGTAAGTCATCCTCCTTAGTTAGAGACGTTGAACTGTTGCTCATTTAATTGTTTTTTATTTATTTTAAAATTTCGACTGGATGCCAAGTACGTCTCGGAGGAAATGCACTTGTGCAATTGCATCCGGAGCATTTGAATTCTGTTTATTTATATGTGGTAATATGTACTAATTTTTTATGTTAATGAAGAATTTGTTATTCAAAAAAACAAATATATATAAACATATGTATGATGTATATCGATTAAAATTTAGACGCATTCGCGAAAATAATTATGTAAATGTTTATGTTTAGAGAAGAAAAACAAAAAGGATTTAAAGAAAATTGGATTTGAAAGTAAAACAGCTGTAATAAATACTAATATACAAATAAATGATTCTTGAACAAGGTTAATGGTGAGTTTTTTGCAGGATCACTTAAGCTTAGCCCTCGCAATCGCAACCATTTGAGTGCGTATTTGAAACTAGTTTATAGAGTTCTTACGGTAATTTAACTTCAGGAGCAGTTAGGCAGTGACATTCTTTGGGATTCGTTTCTTGAAATTATAGCTCCGTTGTGTGCCCCATTGCGCAGTCGAAAATCTCAGTAATATTTCGTAAAACTGCGCTGTCGTGTTTTTTTTTTGAAAACGACGTTTATGTCTCTTGAAATTTGCAAACGCGCCTGACTGCTTGCCATTTGTCTCAGGGGCTTGCTTAATTTAAAGATAAATGTATTCATTCATTTAAAAAGTGTTTATAACACATTCCCTTCCAATGTTTTTAGAGTTGCTATTTCAACTATTCAACTATCAGCTCCATATGTCCCATCTACAAAAAAGGCGATCCTATGTCTTGCAAGAACTATCGAGGCATATCCCTGCTTAATGTCGCATACAAGATCGGCACGTACCAGTGCCATCGATTTCAAAGCCGCGTATGATAGCATACATCGTCAGGAGCTCTATATGGCGATGGCCGAATTCGGAATCCCGGGAAAACTGATTCAGCTGTGTCGCGTGACGCTGGAAACACGCGCTGCAGCGTGCAGTTTGGAAGTAGCTCCTCCGAACTATTTCAGACATGCACCGGATTTCGGCAAGGAGACGCGCTATCATGCGACTTCTTCAATCTCGTACTGGAGCAGATAGTGCGCAGGGCAGGTGTCAACACGGAAGGCACTATCTTCAACAGGTCCGTCCAGCTGCTGGGCTATGCGGACGATATTGACATCATCGGTCGCTCCCAGCGTGCCGTGATAGAAGCATTCACGGCGATTGAAGAACAGGCAAAATCCGTTGCCCTTGAAGTAAATGAGGGCAAGACCAAGTACATGCTATCAACAAACAAACAAGCATCTGTCCACCGGCTAGGACAAAACAATTTCGAGGTAGTTAAGGAGTTCACCTACCTCGGAGTAAACATAAACTCCACGAATGACACCATAGTGGAGATCCGGCGAAGAATTACCCTAGGAAACCGTTGCTACTTCAGTTTGGCAAAACAACTGGGTTCAAAACTCCTAACTCGAAGGACGAAATGTGTGCTCTACAAGACCCTTATCTTGCCAGTGCTGCTTTATGGCGCCGAGTGCTGGACCATAGACAAGAAGGGAGAGCTGATACTGGGCTCCTTCGAAAGAAAAATTCTTCGGCGGATTTTTGGTCCTATGTGCGAGGAGGGCGAATGGAGGAGAAGATACAACCGCGAACTCTATGAGCTGTACCAAGATGTGGATGTAGTCCAAAAAGCCAAAACACGTCGACTACATTAGCTCGGCCACATCGAGCGAATGCACGGAGAAAAATCGACCACTTTGAAATAATATGACGCTCACCTTAATTCCAATCAACGTTAAACAACAAGATTTCATAACAAAATAAATGGATTCCGTTCAAATTCTATTAGATTTAAAATGAACGCCATTTCATTCTAACAAGAAGTTTCTTTTTAAATCAACCTTTCTTTTTCTGTTTAAAATGAACAAATTTCCGTATAATTCTAAGTGCTGACTTATTAAAATAAGAGAATTTTCTTAAAAAGAGAGAATCATATTAAAATAACGTGAACATCTGTTAAAACCAAAACGTTTGCTGGTTTTGTTTGTGCAAGAATGTTATTGCACGGTAAACGCATTAAATGGATTCCTTATTGAAGGTAAGTGATGACTCTCTATTTTAAGTAGATGTCCAACTTAATATTAAATGATTCTCCTTTTTTGTACGTGTTTTGACATGCATTTTTTGCGTAGTACACGCATTGTTCTTCAATGCTTTCATCAACTTAGTGCGGTATTGATTGTTTTGTGGTACGAAACGTGGAGGTAAGATATTGTTATTAAAAAAGTGAAGTGTTTGATAAAATGTCGGAAGCTGATGCACAAAATTTAGTGTATGAAATAGTTTATTCACACGTTAGTAGTGGAATTGAAGATCTCCTTATTGAATGGGGTCTCTCGCCAACATCGATTTCATAACTCCACGAACAGGGTATCGATAGGAATATGCTCTGCAAAATAGAGCGAAGCGACATTGAATTTCTATGTTCGCAGATTAATTTAAATGTTCGGGAGTATATTTTATTCAAAAACGGATTGTTAAATTGGTGCATTGCACAGGTACGTATGAAATGAGATATTTTTTTTTATCTGATAGCGTATGTGATCAATTTTCAGGAAATCATTTTCTTTGTCCTTGACTGGCCTATCACGTCTAGATATTTGTTGAAAAAGTGGAATCGTTATGCATTTTTATCATATAGGATATTCTCTTCTATAAATTTTTTCTGTAGTAGAGATTGATTCATTGTTTACAATATTTTTTACTTTTTTTTTTTTTATTGAAAGGACAAACCATTGGCAGGATCAAGATCAACCGATATAGATACACTATCAACGTCCAAGTCTAATTTAAGTTGGCTGGATAACATACAGCAGTCCTCATCTTCTTCTGAAACATTGTCATCAAAAGATGGAAACTTATAAAATATTTAAGTCATTTTTTGTCGTTTAAAGTAGGGGATTTAGATGCAAATTATTGTGCAATGAATATAAAAAATGTGAATGGACCACCTATTCACTTTTACGTTTTAAATCACCTCAAAGTTATTCGCCCGAAGCTGTATTTTTAAATAAAAATGTAAAATTGAATTTATGAATAAATGCTTAGCTACTAAAAAAGATCCGTTTATTATTTCTCAAACATTACTATTTATGGACAATGGAGTAATTAATAACAATTTAAAGTTTTAAACATGAATTTAATGAGCGCACTTTATCATCGTTTTCATATAAATTTTGCTATGGAGATTAATTTAATTAAAACTTCAAACTTAAAGTAGTTGTAGCTAAAATTTGTCTGCCTTTTATTTACATGCATTGTTTTTTTAAAAACAAAAATCCAAACGATTAATTGCATTGATTAAATGCATTTCATAAAAATAAGATATTCAGCAAACAACTGAAAACGAAACGATTTCCCATTAAAAAAAGGGCTACATTAAAGTGCAAAACATATAATTTTTATAAGAATGCACTTTAAATAAGCAAAGCTTTCACTTAATATTAACCTATAAGAAGTCCAAATGGTTTTCTAGTACAATCTATCAGTAAACGTATGGTATTAAAGTGCCATCGTCTTGATTCGATAGGAATGCACTTCAAATTAGCATATGCTTCACTTCATATTAACCTAAATCGAAGCAATTATTTGAGTTGAATCAATTGGGAAAAGTGTAATTTAAAAGTGCATGACATCTTATTTTTATAGGAGTGCACTCGAAATTATAATGAACTGCACATTAATTGACCTTATAGAATATCTTAAAAAAAAAAAACATTTTCCTATAAAATTAAACGGATTCTTTTAATAACAAAATGCAACACGCATAGAAATAATTAAGATGATCTTTACACTTATATTAAGTCGGAAGTCCGCTTGGCAAAAAACCATGCAGAAATCCGATTAATTTAATACAGATTCTGTTTGCTTCTAGCATGACTTTTTTCTCCGTGTGGATAATAATGCTCCGGCTAAGAGGATCTTCGAATCCCAGCCCCCAGGTTCGTGAAGACAAGAAAGACCGAACCTCCGTTTCAAAGACCAAGCCATCGCGGATGCCAGAGCGCTTGGTCTGGACAACTGGAAGCAGCGTGCCCGGGATCGTAGAGGATGGAAGGCTGCAGTGTCTCAGGCAGGGACTCTTCACGGTCGGGAGCCCGATAAGTAAGTAAGTAAGTAAGTTTCAACTATTCAGTACTCTAGTGTCTGTGTAAGACCTAACTTTATCAGTTCCCTCCCCAGATCCAGCGAGCCCCTGCCCCTATCGAGGTATCAGTTCGGAACGGAATTTACTCCGATTTGTATCCGACCACAATTTGAGTTCCGATCAGGAGCCCTACTCTGTATTTCGTTCCTATAGTGAAAATCTCTGAAAACGAATATTTTGTACTCTCTATTTCAAAAACGGATTGAAATCTACTACTTTCGGATAGACAATTCCGATAGTGGAATTTTCGTACCTGGCAACTCGTTTTCGAATGTCAAAAGCATTCGAAAACGGAAAATTTGTTTCTACAACAAATGTGATCACGGAAGTGAATACGAATGTTTTAAATTGTAAGTTTTTTTTAGAAAATTGATGTGTTTTGGACGCAATATTTTTTCTATCTACCTTTGCAATACAACTTGATGTTTTTTATTGTGCCATATCTAGAATATCTAGTCATTATAGCCTAGCAGTTGATCTTAAAGGAACACAGTTCATCTTGGCATTTAAAACATGCAAAAAAACGTTCTTCGAAAGGCGAAAGTTCTGTACAAAATTTAAATAATAAACAATAGTTAAATAGTGAACTAAATTGTTCCCACCAATAACATTTTACTTTTTATCACACATTTCCATAATGTTTAATTTGACCCGTATAATTTTTTGTTTCATCCAAAGTGCAACCGAATCCATTTTCTTTTGTTTCATTTGTCTTTAAAAATCGTAATTTGTTATTATCCGACTTGTTTGTTATTTGTTTTGATTTCTTGATTTGACAGATCTCATGAGAAATAATTCGAGACTTGACAAATGTAATCATTTCGAACGAATGTCTATCAAAATACATACTTACAAGTTCATTCGAACGAATAGAGACATTTGTACAAATTGGCTATTCGTTCGAATGTCAAAATAAGCATGAATGAGAAATAGTTCGAGACTTGAAAACACCAATCCGTAAAAGGGAAAAGTATTAAGTACTATTTTTTTCCGTTTCGAATATTTAACAGAGTACAAAATCAAAATCGGAACGAAAAGCACTTTCGAATAGGATTGCCTTTCGGAACGAAATACAGAGTAGGGCCCCAGTTGAGCTAAGGAGCAGAATGAGTAGTTTCGGAGATCGACAACAGCGCCACATATCGGGTCCAAAACTATCATATCATTTTAGTTGAAAGCAGCCACAAACATTTTATTGAAATCGGTTGAGTGGTTTAGGAGTCGAGACCGGCGGCGTAGTGATGGCGATAGGCCAATTTCCGTCACGGCATTCGAGTCGATTTTACTTCGCCAATAGATGTTCCACTTCAAAAATTTTTTTAAGGGTTCTTTTGGCAAACAGCAAAAAAAAAAAAAAAAAAAATCCTGCGTACGCTACTGCCCAGTCTCATAGTGTACTTCCTCAGCAGGCAATACCTACCCAGAAAGTATCGCTATCATTAAACAGCAATTATACTATCACGCACGCTCATTTTTGCACAAGACGGGACAGATAAATCCGTTTGTCCGGTGTCAATGCTAATAAAGGCGTAAGAATGAGATCACAAATCAGACGCCTAAGGTGTCATGAAAGTTCTACTCATAATAATTAGACACGTAAAGCGGAAATAAACACAAGTTCCGGTGATCAGCAGTTCTGTAATCACTTGTAAACGTTTCTATTTCTGAAATAGAAATTATAGTCGTAATTAGTGTCAAAAAATGATACCAAAACGAGGTTTTGGTTTATAGGAAAGCGAAATTTCGGAAGCCCAAATATCAACAAGCAGAAGTTTACCATAATTCCTACCCCGTAAACAACATGGCCGATCATCTTGTTTAAATGATTTTCAGTTAGACAGACGGTTCTTTAGTATTGGCCATCCCTTTAATCTTCCGTGTTAGGAATGTTTGATGTTGTAAATCCACTAGACCCGCAGCTTAAATCCATGTGAGGTCGGATCGAAATGACAATTTGGTGCTAACACATAAATGGTTAAACAGCTTTATCAATAAGCAAAATATGCGTTACTGGACTGGACAGGTGAGAACCCTCTAATGTGCTTCATAAAACAGCACTTCATCCGCAATAAATCACTGTTTGGTGCTGTTTTCATGCCGGTGGCATAATTGGACCGTTTTTTTTTCGTCGATGAAAATGACCGTCACGTCAGTGTGGTTCCAACTGGTTCCAAAAAGACGGTGCTACAAGCCACACAGCGGGTGCAACAATCGAGTTATTAAAGACGCAGTTTGGTGAACGTGTGTTTTAACGCCTCTAGCCTTTTTTTATGGGGCTACATTAAATCATTGGTCTATGCCTACAAGCCGGAAACCGGAGCTCAGAGGAGGTTAGAGGAGCTCAGAGTCAATATTGAACGAGAAATAGCGGTCGTATCGGTCGAAATGTGCGGCCGAGTCATCGAAAATCGGGTTCAACGTATCGACAGGTGCATAGGTAGTGTGGACATTATAACGAAATCGAATTCCATTCATAAATCTTTTGATAGTAATTCAAGCTAATACATTTTTTTTGAGATATGCACCTATTTCAAGAAGTTGCCAAGTCCTTAATGAAAGAGCCCTTACAAAAATTTATTTGTTCGCAGTTCGCTTTCATTTCTCATATAAACAGTCCTTTAAAAGCTCAACCCCCCTTCAAACATGTAGAACAATGTAGTTTTCAAATTTAAAGAAAAACTTGCACCAAAAATGATTCCCTCGAATTCAATAAATCAATTCTTTAAAAAAATACGATTTTTTTTTTCTACCGCACAACTCCCACTCGCACAAAATCATTTTAACTTGCAAAAAAAAAAAAAAAACAACGAGTTCGACTTGCGGGAATATTAAGTGTTTTGGCTTCCCATTTCCAACACATAAATAAAAATTTGTTGTTTTTTTATGACTTACGTCATAAATTAACTTGTGCCACAGCGCCCTTCAGCGATAAAGGATATAATGGGTATATGGTAATGGTAGTCGTGCAGTGGTATCTGCTTTGGGCGAACTATAGGCAACCTATTGATGTTCCGCTCTCTTCATTTTCGACATCGACATCCGGCTTATATTTTACTTCCGATGTAGAATTGCTTCGCTTTGTCCTGGTTGGGTCATTGTTTCACTGGCTCTGTCTATATTGTTGTTTGACCAGAAATTTCATGCAAAGCAAAATATACTGAACCATACAAATGGACACTGGGAAAGTGAAAAAAGGCATTTCCAAGGCCTGCTTCTTTCGCCTCCATAAAAAAAAAAACAACGATCTATATCCACCACTCCAATGGACGATTAAGCAATTCATTAAGGAGACAACTTCCCGACTTGGCAAATACCACAACTCATGCCGAAGCAGCATAGGTACACTATACCCTATACCCATATTAATCCCTTAAAGACGACCGAAAATAGAAAAAAGAAAAAAAAATCCTATAAAAGCAAACAATGAAAACATACAAAAGGGGAGACGAGACCCAAGACGACGAATCACTGACAAGCAACGAAATTCGTAAGTAAAGATTTTCCAAATGGAAATTCCATTAGGACAATCTCATTACCATAAAATGTCCTTTTTCCCATCGAACAGAACAAATTATCGATAGATAGATACAATTCCCGACCGAAGAGATAGGGTGAAAGCACTACACAGCTCGCATATAATATATACGTAGTTTTCGAACAACGAAATCCTTTGGCAAACGAGTCTACAGCTAATTTAGCTTGATGGTTCATTAAGATTACCTCATACAACATACAACTCCGACTGGCTGGAAAGTGCTCATCACAGAACGACAATATTCGGAGCTCGTTCGAGCGGTGATAATCACATTCATTCGGATTGACATCTTTATTGCTAAGTTATTGCTTATTCGCTGCAGGACTCGATTGGGGGCCAACAAGCAACGACTGTATACAGCGGAATTAAATAATTGATTTTCTGTTTATAGTACTCATTTTATTGCCAGTGACACTGCTCTTACCTCTTAATGCATTTGTATATATGCGGGCTTAGTGTGGCATTGGATTGGAACTGGACTGCCGATGCTTCAAAGATTCCATTGTCAGCGTCGAGTTATCAAACCCAATTAGGTGCGAAAAGCTTCCGATTCATTTGCCACACCGACCCTCAGCTAATTAAAGTATGTATAAAGTGTGACAGTAATCCAAATTGAAACCTGGCACTATGTTTAAAAAATAATACCGCCGACCATTGTAAATTTATTTCGCCGTTATTGGTAGTGCTTTGAAATAATAAATCCCAATTTGCGGAACAGCTGCTGTCGGTGTGAGAGGCGGGTGTCATCGTCATTAATTACGTCGTGTCGGCCGATAGGAATATGTACTTAAAAACGCTTTAAATAGCTCAGGCCAGGCATGCCTACATCCGTAGATTCCATTTTTAATTGAATTGAGCGTGATTTCCGCCTCCGCTCCGTGGCGTTCGACTTCCAATTGTTGTGTATTCATGATTTTCATCTTCTAAAATGCGGCGTCGTCGTCGGGATGATCTATTCTATGCTATTCAATAGCTGAACACATTGTCGAGGAAGAGGCACTGACACTTTTTCATCAGAGCTCAGCAGCGCTTCAGCAGTCAGCACTTCTGAACTAATTCAATGAGTCAGTGGATTCACACAGAATCATTCACTTTCTCTGGTCCTGGCAGTAGAACCTAGAACGTGCGAATTCGCTTGAACTGAAAATGCTACCGCTACGGCAAACGGCACCCGGTGATAAATGAGTTAACTGGTTCACTGGGATTTCTTTTCTTTTGCTTCATTTTTTTTTTTCCGAACGTATATTGTGTCTGAAGCCTGACTGTGTGCGTGTTGCTTCCTGCGGGTTGATGATGATTTCGAAATTGGTTAGGGTATCCAACTTGTGAGAGTTATTTTACTTTGTAATGGGTGTAGGTATGTGGGTAATGCGAGAGCGAAAACCCACCGGGCCTTTAAAAAATATTAAATTATTAAATTACTAAATTGAGAAGAAGATGTTGCACAGGTCGTTGAATTGCGGGATAGGGGAACGGGATTTGAGATGGTAAGTATGCATTATGTTGACTGTTGGTGGTACCTAAAACAATTTGTCGACAATGGGTGAAGGTAGGTTGTGTCAACAGGGGTCGAATCGCCAATTCCGTGAACGAGCTACCCGTTCACGGAATTAAGTTGGTTTTACATGTGAAACAACAACAAATTCCGTCACGAAATGCTCGATCACGGAGGACGCGATTCGACCCCAGATTCCCAACTCTGTGGATGTAGTCGGTATATCCATAGGGTGGGTGATTCATTGATAAATGTTTTTGTTTTTTAATCTAAATAAATAAAAACAATGTCGGGTTAATTACACCATTTAAAACTCAAGAACGGCTCTCTGATTGATTGTATTTGCCTCCACCCAGAATAGCAGAACAACTATTAAAATATCGAAAAGATCCACATATAAAAAAACAAACAAAAAGATATTTTTGTAGGGGGAACCGCACTTTGAAAAAAATAAACTGGAGAGAAAAACGGAGAGTGTCACTACAAATAAAAAACTAAAGTAAATATTCAAAATTTTCAAAATTATATTAAGTTCTTATTCAATTCGACGGTTCCCATTCTCATTTGATCATGCCATCCATATGCGGGGTTGCCATTTTGAAATCGGCCTTCCAGGCAGATTTGATTGAAAAAAACCGGTCAAAAATCTAAAATCCAGTCAGAAAAACAGTCAACGAAATGCAATCAAAAATTCCAGCTCTCTTAAACAAAGTTTCCTGCAAGAATCCAAGGAAGAGCGCTCATGTGTCTCTGACAACCCCTCTGAGAACGCCACTGTTTTGTTTGGGAGCACGGCTTTTCGAAGCTCTAGCAAGGATACCTCTATCAGATCTAAGAACGTTTATCAACAGATCCGAATATTTTTGTTATAAGCATGTCCTACCATGTTTACTACCTATATAAGGGTATTTACAATGGGCAATTGCATATAATGCAAACTGCCCATCTATAACCTAATTGAACCTAATTATGGGTTCCAACTCTCAGTTTTGATCATTATATTATGTGGGTTCTGAGCGACGGTAAAGGATCACGGATTTCTTCGGTATATCCATAAGGTAAATCACAAGGGTCTTACAAGCAATATGCCAGGATATGTATAAAATACTTAAGTTTGAGTAGCTGCTTCTCCGAGTGGAGCTTTGTAGGTTTGGGCATGTTCAACGCATTTTCTTAACTCATGTTCCAAGACGTGCTATGGAATCTGTGCTATTCTAACAGTCTCTTTGGTCGTCATAAATCAATACAAACGAATCTGGCAAAAAGGCCTTGGCACCTACAAGTCCCTTCGCTGATGTTGATTTTCCTATACAAGAGTAAATTTCTTCACCAAACGGTCAGATCGTTGATCGTACAACATTAAAGGCCTTAAAAACTGACATCCCCATTATCCAAAAACAATATGGAAGGTACTGGACAAAATGCGCATGAAAAACTGTGACATGGTGATAGATACCAAAAGTATCAGCATCTATTTGGATTCTAATTTGTCAGTTGACGTAGGCGAAAAGTCTTAAGCTTTGAACAGGTTATCATATGCGGTAAGGCACCAGGCGAGAGAAGAATTTGACAGTGTCAAAGACACTTTTATGGGTTCTTAACCTATATAAAAAGTGTCTGACTTAAGTACGGAATAAAAATCGTATAAGGGGAGTGTTTAGTGTCAACTTTCGCAATGCAACTCTCACCACACGGAATTGTAGGTCCATTCTTTTCGTCACAAAATTCACAAAAAACGAATGGCTATGAGAAGCTCCTAATGTTCTATATACGGAAGTGTTGTTATTTGTTTTATATGACACCATATTTGGGAAATTACAATTGACTTCGCGGCATGATTTGGCGGAACATAGTGTTTTCCTACATCTCGACATTGAAAACAAATTGTATATGTCCCTTGACCAAAACACGATAAACCAGATTGAACACATTAAAATCGACAAAAGACATTCTTTTAGACGTCCGCCTGCCAACATTTATTCTGACTACTGCCAAGACAAGCTTATGCGAACTACTCGTTCAATCCAGCAACGAGTAAATATTGTGAAAAAAGATCGACGTCGAAAATCTGATGGAGGCTTTTCAAAAGGCGGTCATGGACACTTTTACTGAATTAAGCACCAGGCGGTAAATGGACCTCCTTGACGGAACAGACCTCAAATCGGGGTTGCCAGTAGGTTTGTTTGACGTGGCTAGTCACTAGTTCCCACTATAGTGCGCACTGAGTAGTGTCAACTAATGTTCACGCCTGTTAAAAACTCTGCACAACACTGAAGACTCTTAGTTTTTGAAATTGAAAAATATTTATCTTTTGGTGAAAGAAGTATGAAGAAGATAACACTTTTGTCCTTTTTTTGTTAAAAATGAGTGCACTCAATTCTGATCTTGAGCTGTCAGAAATAGTTGATAAAAGTGTTTGGAATATAGATGATGCGTTTGAAAATGTATATAGCTCTGATGCCAGTTTTTTTTCCATTTCATTTTAAATATAAAATTTAAATACATATTTGAATATCAAATTTATTGTATTTACCTTTATCACTAGGTCTGTTCCTTTACTTTTGTAGAATGGAAAAGACTGTCAAAATAGCAGTGATGGGGAAAAATTCTCTCATAAAGGTAAACGTTTACGAACGCTTTTGTAGTAATCTATGAAAAATGACAGATACATAATTCAAATATGTATTTAAAAAATGGTACGAAAAGTCGTTAAAATGTCTGATAATTTCGAGGAATTTGTTAATTTACTAGGTAATAGAATTAGTTTATCATCTAGCTCGCGAAGAAAGTGCTCTGGAATTAATAGAAGTTCATTTTGATGAATCCGAGTATGTGGAAGAGTTTGTACTGATTGAACTACAAGCATTCGAAAAGAGGAATAAGCGACACTGCATGAAGAATTACATGGAGGAGATTGTTCCTTGTTCCAGCGAGGAAGAATTTCGTCGCCACTTTCGAAAGAATCTGAGGAGAACATTCAATTTTATTTTGCCGCCTGTTGATACCATTTTAATACACAAGAAATCAAAATATAATCCACGCACATGCCAAATGGGACAATAAATTTCAAATCAGCTATTATTGGGGACGTTCGGATTCATAGTTTATGTAAAACGTCAACTAGATTGGTCGTGACTAGGAATCCGAACGCGTTGACTGAGCAAGTTGAATTGTTTTTGTATTCTCGCGGTCAGCGTTGCCTTTGTTTGATTTGCCCTTTTTTATTCGGAAAAGACCCCTCATAATTTTTCCAAAAATTGATATTTTCAAATAAGTACATTTAAAATGTAACACGGTTACCTATCACAACTATATTACACTGTTATGCGAACTAATGGTTGTTAAATATCGTGCGAAGATTCGATATTTGCAGAGTACCTTTAGAAATGGCACCCTTTTCTCTCACTGGCCCTTTTTTCGACACCTCAGAATTCTGCCACGGCCACTCTGTTTATTTTAAATCTGTGCCTTGATTTTGTGCGGTTTTTGTCGCAATTGCGGTTGCGGAAAGGGTTCACGTATAGGCGGATTCTATAAATGTGTGCGTGATGTCGAGAACTGACAGCTTCCAATATTTCCTGTTCTATTGTAGCCTTGTTCCTGAAAATTCCAGGCGCGCTTTCCCTTACGCAACCTATTTAGGTTGCGAGAAGGATGTCGGATGAGAACAACTGACAACAGCGTGACCGTTGTGTGACAATTTGGTACTTTTTCGAGGAACCTGATACAATTTGTTGCTAATTTGTTCCTTTTTGTTAGTTGGAAAAGACACTTCGGAGAGTTTTAAAAAACTATGATCTCAAAATTAATATGTTTAAAATATAACGCTGTTCCCTATGACAACACTATTTTCGGTTAAAACGAGCCAATACTTGATAAATAATGTGAGAAAATTCTAAATTTGCAGAAGAGCTTCAGAAAAGGAATTTTTTTTTCTATGCAACTTTTTAAAACTAAATTGAACGATATCTTAAAATGTGGATATAAATATGAGTTGATATATTTACAGCCAATATTTTTTTAATAATTCAAAATCAAGGCTTTAAGGTTTTCATTTTAAAATTTGTCATTCGAAAACGAATTGCATCTATTTTTTGAACTATCTTAAACAAAATCTCTGTGTTCTTTTTTTTTTGTTTAAGTTTTTTTTTACATATGAAAATTTCTATGAAAACTACCATTTTTTTATACTAATTTATAACCTTTCTCTAACACTCAGGGCGGTGAAACAATAAAGGGCAATATTACTAAGGTCAAATGCCATACGTAAAATGAAACCGTACCAATTTTCTTTTGCTTTTTTTGACCACTTAAACTTGATGGTTGACCTCAATCTTGATCTTAAAATGTTGATTATGAATTATATAGTTAGTTTATCAATTCGTTTTTCTAAAATAACAATTTATAAATTTTTCCGTACGAAAAACGTTTTCCAATCACAGAAAAATTAATAAATTCTTTTTCTAGAAAATTGAAAGACAATTTGCTTATTTTTTTTGATAAACTTACTTTATAGTTCAAAAGCAACATTTTAAGACCAAGATTGAGGTCAACCATCAAGTTTAAATGATGAAAAAAAGCAAAAGCAAGCAAAGAAAATTTATACGGTTCCGTTTTACGTATGGGGGCCTAGAGCTTCTCTGTAAATTTTACAATTTGCGTACAATATTTTCACAGGTATTGTCCCGCTTAACGTTATAATAGTATTGCGATACTCAACCGCGGTACATTTTAAACATATTTATTTGGAAATCACAGTTGTTTAAAGAATTTGCGAAGTTCCTTTTTCAACTAAAAAAAGGGAAAAAGTACCAACAAATTGTATTAGAGTCCTCGAAAAAAGTGCCAAATTTTTGCACAACGGTCACGCTGGTCCAGCGCGCGGTGCACTCACACATTCAAATCAGATTCGGAACGTTCCCTAGCGCAATTGCGACAAAAACCGCACAAAATCAAGGCACTGACTCTTCGCAATGTCAACTGAGTATGCAGGCAGGATTTTCCTGACTAGATTTGTCGGCTTCCCCTCCATAAACGTCAACTGCAAAAACTAATCACGTGACCACTCTGGGCCAATCAAAACTGAAATACATCTAGTCTGACAGCCTGTCAACTTACTAAACTATGAATCCGAACGTCCCCATTAATTGTAAGGTGACTGACAGTGACAGCTTTTCCATTTCTTACACCAAGAAATTTGTTGAGTAAAAATTCGTAAGATTCTCAGTGGAGGGGTAATATACATATATTGCCTCTCTCGAGGACGCTCTCTTTTACGAATTTTTCGAGTTGAGGAACGGCACTGGGTAAAAATTCGTAAGAATTCGTAAGAATTAGTAAAAATTCTTAAGATTTAAAAGTAAAGGAACAGACCTACTATCTACACAAGTGAATGACAGCAAGCGAAATGACAGCGTAACTCAGGAATGACTTGTTGCCCCGTCAAATTAATTGGGGTCATGTCAAACACACGCTTTAGGTACCAGCGCGAGTTCAGTGCTATATCAAACACATAAGGGTTAAACCCGTCTTGTCTGTTGAGAAATATACTACGCACATAACCCAATCGGCACAAAGCCGCAAGAAATCAGCATATACTTACCTCAAGGCCGCTTAATTGCCTGAATGGACTCTGCTCGCACGAGCTGTCAAATGCAACTGCATTCGGGTCTGTCACGCGTCGACGACCCATTGTGCTTAAGTGGTGAAGTGCGATTCACTTGCATTTCCTCGACATAATTTCGAACTAACACTGTGTAACAAATCACAATCCCTCAACTGGGACACTGCCTACAAGGGATGTGCAAGTAGATACCTACATGGATGTGACTGGACTCCACTGTCAACGCGTCAACGGCGACTACCATTCATATTTCATTCTAATTGACATTTCGTTAGCATTTCACTGTGCGCAACAAATCTGCAAGGCAGCCGTAATTTGTTACTGCTCGCGTTACGTCTAGTCGCATGTCGGACACGTAACTTAAGTCGCTCCCACAGAAGAAACCGAAAATCCAATTTGCGTTAGTCGCACTCTTTTATTCATGCAAACGACACCGACACACAGGCGTGCAACGCAATGCTAGAGCACAAAAATGACTTTTTGATGGCGAGCCTTCTGTCCACTACAACAGACTAGACAGATTTGTCCCTTTGAGCAGACACATTTTCATTTATATTTCATTTTTCATTTGCCCCCAAGTGCGGGTAGCAATACAATTAGAGTTACAACAATGGTCCGACCAAGGCAATAGTGTTGAGCTGGGCCGAGGGCTATTTTCCAACATCTTCCGACTTTCTCAAAGACGACGAAACGACGATAGTCCTTCACATACTCAACACTTAAGAGTGTGTGCTGTCCCATTGGCATCAGTTTAATTAAACTTTCAGCATGATTATGCAACCGCACCATCAATCCTTATATGTGAGGATTCACATCACATCCAGTTAATTAAAATCTGCAATCGCAACTTGTACTCGACACTTCAGCAACTGACATTAGACATCAGGAACAACAGAAAAAGCCAACAAGCATGAGTGATAATTTATCAAATTGCTATGTAAGAGCATATCGCACTTACCGCAATGTTCCTTCGGATAGATAAAGAGAATGAACAAGAAGATGGACTTCACTTCTTGGCCATTTATACGAGTAGGTACATAAGTTCGCTCCGTTTCGTTCTCGAAATGGCTTCTTAAATTCAGATCTGGGAATTTTTGCGACGAAGAGGCAAGCACGACGACAATTACAAATTGTTAAGTTAGTTTTAGTGGCGAACTTTTGTGTGTGTCGCTGTCTGTCGCCCTCTCTGCGCAACGACGCGACGCTGATGATGATGATGACAAAATATTCCTCATGGTAACATCGCTACCAAAATGTAAAAGCAAAACTAAACCTCAAATTGCTAATTCATATCGTATAGGGTATATACGATACCCTTTCCGATTGTGACATTGTCCTTGTCGCATCCCTGGATCCCTGCTATCTGCCGGAGGCGGCCAACTCTTCTCACTCTTCCTCTGGTTGAGGGATATAATTAGTTAAGGGCCACACTGGAGTTGGCTGTGTCTATGATTTTCGGCAGCAATTTTTCCTCCCCCTCCCCCCCTCTTGGTACATCGGTTGGAATGAGCCGCAGTTAGTTATCCTTTAAACTTTTCAAAGTGCTGGAAATTGGTTTTAGATTAAAGAATATGAGAAAACGCACAGCACCAGGAGGGAATATAACCCAGCGTAAACATCATCAATTTTCGGAAAGTCGAAATTTATTCAAACCCTGTGCACGCATGTCCTCTGGATCCGACGATGGTTAATTAAAGGATATGTGAGGTTGTTGCTTGGTTCCCCACATATTCACTGACAGCTCCTAACGATGCTGATGAGCCTGTGAAACTGTGATTCAAATTCAGATTGAGAGTGTCCTCTTTAAATCTCTTATTAGGTATTCGACAGAAGGAAGAGGGAGCGCAGGGTATACGAAGCGTTAAATCGTTTTTGATGATCGCAAATCATTATTTGTGCGGTCTGAAGTTTGTGTAGCATAATGACCTTGTTCACAGGAGGACCTGAATTTTGAATCGCTTTATTTTCTGTGTTCGGCTTGGTATAGGACTTATTAAATGCGGTTGCGGAATCCTATTATGCAAATCGACGCGACGATTGAAGACAGAGCTATGCAAATGTTTTCTTGTGCTTCTGCTTCTTCGTCCCCTTTTTTTGCGTAGGGTGTCGTTAATTGAAAAATTTCCATTTTCTTGGAAAACTTGTTAAGTAAGCAACAGCTACTTATATTGCTTCAATAGACATTATGTAATGGTGTTGGGTCGTTTAGTCACCATCGCGAGAGCCGAAGGACACAGCGTTATACGTTTTCTATTGAACAGTTGATTCGGGCGCAATTGGGCGAGGGAGTGGGCGTGTACGACTGTTCGTGTACCCGTACTCATCGGAAAAACGAAGATATTTAAGGCGATTATGTTAATTATGTTGGACGCGGAGGAAGGAGAGCCGGTGGCCCTTATTGGGGATTCACCCGCCTCGTGCCTTTGGACGCAGGACAGGCGCTGTGTTTTTTTTTTTTTTTTTTTGGCTGCTGATTTTTACTTAATGGCTCAGTTTGAAAACACTTAGTTGTTGTTTTCTTCGTCTTCTTTTCGAATAGCACCACGCGTTTGTCCTCGTAAATCTTATTTAAAGTTCTGCCTCCTTATACCTTTTATCTGTATGGCACCGGGCTTGTTTTAGCGAAAGGGATTTGTAAGGCTTATGTTTCGATGCGGGGAGGTAGTTAAAAGGTATATAGGAGACTGTTCTTAAAAATACAGTAGATAGAAAGGCGAGTGGATAAGGTGAGTGGTGAATGTCCCTTCTTACTTAGTTTCCTTTTAATGGCGCTATAAGGGGGCGACGTGTTGGGCGCACGGTCCCATGCAAGACAAGCACATTCACGATAGAACTTTTCTCAACCCTCGCAATGTGAATGGCATACTATATACATCATACACTCTGGGAGAGAGTTTGAACGCGACCGATCCAATTCTAGAAGCGCACGTCATCTTGTCTGAGGTAGCCTTCCCAAATCCAGGCTGTAATTGAGTTGAAGCTTTTATTCAACAGACCATTGATATCCATTCGCTCTAATGTCGTTTTCGATTTGACTTTTCAGATTTCAGCTGCCAAGCCTAACACGAAATCCGAATTTTCTTCGTTCTTGTATGTAAAGGGTTTTTCAACTGGGACGCTACAAAAGTAGAGCAACAGGGACAGCAAACGACGCCGAATTCCTTGCCGCTCTTTTGACTTTTCTCTTCAGTAAGGTTTGCCATTTCATGATTGAAAGATATACGAGCCATAACGAGTCGAAATTATTAAAATTTACTACCGAAATTCGGATTCAGTGGCGTCAACGTTAAGAGCGCTACGTCCAATTTATGGTCGTCATAATCGTCCTAGCAGATCAACAATTGAGCGTCCAGTGGAAAAATTTGAATCCACAGGCACAGTACAAAATGTTCCCGTGCCAGTGAGACAAAGAAGTGCCCGTAGGGTCGAGAATATTGCTGCCGCTGCGCTGAGGCTTCAGTTGAAGAAAGCCCAAATGTGTCTCTCACACGTCGTTCTCAAGCGTTGGGCATCTCTGTGACGTCGTTGTGGCGATTTGTTTTTATTTATCTCGGCCTATATCCTTACAAGATTAAATTGACGAAATAACTGAAGCCGCTTGACCACCAGAAGCGTCGTATGTTCGTGAATTGGGCTGAGCAACAACTTGAAAATGATTCGGATTTTCATCGAAAAATCATCTTCAGCGATGAGGCTCATTTCTGGCTGAATGGCTTCGTCAATAAACAAAATATGCGGTATTGGTCAGGCAGCAATCCACACGTACTCCATGAGTCATCATTGCATCCCGAAAAAATTACGGTTTGGTGTGGTTTATGGGCCGACGGCGTCATTGGGCCGTACTTCTTCCGTGATGATCAAGACCGGCACGTTACTGTGAATGGGAATCGCTACCGTTCAATGATAACCGAATATTTTTGGCCCCAATTAGATGATATGGACTTGGAGGACATGTGATTCCAACAGGACGGCGCCAAAAGCCACACAGCGAATGTCACAATCAATTTATTGGAAATCAAGTTTGGAGAACGTGTTATCTCACGAAATGGTCCAGTCGCTTGGCCGCCTTGGTCGTGCGATTTGACGCCGTTAGACTATTTCCTGTGGGGCTACGTCAAGTCTATGGTCTATGCCAACAAGCCAGCGACGATTGATGAACTTCGTACGAATATCGAACGTAAAATTGCAGCAGTATCGGCCGATTTATGCTTGAAAACCGTCGAAAATTGGGTTCAGCGTCTAGACTTCTGCAAGCGTGCCCGTGGTGGCCATGCAAAAGAAATCGAGTTCCATACATAATGGCATCGAACCTTTCACAGGAATAAAGAATTTCATTGATATCCAAAACCGTTTTTGTTTTATTTAAAAACACTTTTGTAGCGCTCTTATTGAAAAACCCGATACAAGTAGGTACATATTGGATTGGCCGCAAAAAAAAAAAAATTGTTTTGTCACTTGCACCATGGAAATCCACTTCAATAGATTTTCGCACATTTATAATAACGCATTTCGAAATAATTTAATGTAAAAACTCGTTTCCAAACGCGTAATATGATTAATTCAGCTAAAAAAACAATCGTTGCAATGATAAACAATTCGTTACCGCCAGCTGTGAGTCGTAAACATTGGTGCTAGAGAAAGTATGTGTAGATCGAGATTTCTCGAAAGTGCCTAGATGCTACTTGGCTGGCTGCAAGAGTTCTAGAGTTCTTGCTAAGATTTTTGAAAAGTTCTGTTAGTTTAGTATTTTTGTTGCTAAATTCACGGAGATGACTTGGTAGAGTGCATACACCAACTCATCTCCAAGATTTGGTTAGAGGAAAGTATGCCTGATGAATGGAACCTCAGCATTGTTTGCCCGATCCACAAGAAAGGAGACCCTCTAAACTGCGCCAACTACAGAGGCATCAGTCTCCTGAACACTGCGTATAAGATCATGTCTGCTGTATTGTGTGAACGCCTGAAACCATTCGTCAACGATCTGATAGGTCCCTATCAGTGCGGTTTTAGGCCCGGTAAGTCCACGACCGATCACACTACGGCAGATCCTGGAGAAAGCCCAAGAAGTCCAGATCGATACTCACCATCTTTTTATCGATTTTAAGGCAGCATATAACAGCATTTATAGAGACGAGCTATACAGAGCCATGTCTAGTTTTGGTATCCCTGCCAAACTTGTCAGATTGTGCAGAATGACGATGGAGAACGCTCGCTGCTCCGTAATGGTCGGAAACAATCTCACCGAGACCTTTGATGTGACTTCTTCAACACCATTTTAAAGAAAATTGTGCGAAACTCACAAGCCAACACCAGAGGCACAATTTTCCAAAAGTCTGTGCAACTGCTTGCATACGCTGACGACATTGACATTGTTGGCAGAACACAGCGAGCTGTTACTGGAGCGTTTGCAAGTATTAGTACAGAAGCGGCAAAAATGGGTTTAGTGGTGAATGAGGGTAAAACAAAATATATGCTGTCAACAAGAAGGGAGACACGACATCGACGAATCGGGCAGAACGTCACAATAGACAGCTATAACTTTGAGGTAGTTAGGGACTTTGTCTACCTCGGCTCCGCTATAAACTCTGATAACGACATCACATCAGAAATCAAACGAAGAATCACACTTGCCAACCGCTGTTTCTTTGGCCTAAGACGGCAATTGATTAGTAAGGCCTTGTCAAGAAGCACTAAGGAGATTCTATATAAGACTCTCATCATCCCTGTCCTGCTCTATGGCGCAGAAGCATGGACCCGAGCAAAAACGGATGAGGATCTTCTTGGTCGCTTCGAACGCAAAATTCTTCGAGTGATTTTTGGTCCCGTTTGCGTTGACGGGCTTTGGAGGAGAAGATTTAACAGCGAACTCTACGAGCTGTACAGCGACATCGACCTAGTCAGAAAAGTACGCATCAGTCGTCTAAGATGGCTGGGACATGTAGAGCGAATGGACACCAACGCTCCAGCCCGAAGAGTCTTCGATTCTAACCCGGAGGGACAACGCAGTAGAGGAAGACCTCGCCTTAGGTGGCGCGCGCAAGTGGAAGGGGACCTCAACCAACTTGGAGTGCGCAACTGGAGGCAGTTAGCCAAAGATCGCGCTAACTGGAGAGGCGTATTGGTTGAGGCCCAGGTCCACCCCGGACTGTAGCGCCACCTAAGTAAGTAAGTAAATTCACGGAACACCCCATTTGTGAAAATATTAAAATTTTCTTTTTGCTTCGCATAAAAACAACATAGTTCTAGAGTTCCTCAGAGTTCTTTGCCGAAAAAACTTGCCAAATTACGCCAAAAAATATTTGTCGATTATGTCATATATATAACCCCATTTGCACAAAAAAAATGTTTCTTATAAAAACAATGCCTACACCAAGAGTTCTGGATTTCGCTAAACAAGAAAAAAATCGGAAAATAAACAAAAAAGTTATAGTACTTATAGAATAGAAAGATATTTTTTGTTTCCATGCTCGAGACACGCAACAAAAAATCCTTAAACAATTTATTTCTAAATCTAAACACAAAAAAGGTAGAGCAAATTGAAAAATTGCATTTTTTCGAAGAGCTCTGCTGGTTAGAGTTTCGTAAAGTGTTCAAGCAGCTTAAGAAAAAATCTTTATATAAAATATTCTTCTTAAAAATCATTATAAGAGAAGTATGCAGAGAACAAAAAATCAAATTTTAATGGACCAGAGGCACTAAATTAACACTCTGTAGATATTCAAAGGAATAAATCCCGTCCTGAAACGGGAAAAAACGCAAATAAGTGTGGGGCTAACTGCTGATGAACTGCAATCTCACTTTCAAAAACTTCTAAATACAAATACGCAGTGGCGCAGTGGTTTAGTGGTTAGTGTGTTGGACTACTAAGCTAGGGGTCGAGGTTCGAATCCCGCAAAAACCCAAATTCCAACTAAAGGTTTTTTTTCCCACTGCGCCACCTCTCGCGAACGTCTGACAAAAATCCGAGAGTATGACTGTATTGCAAGAGCTTCTCAATTAGCCGTTTGGAGCCGGCATAAAATTGTAGATCCCTTCCATTCGTTCCAAAAATGAAAAACTCACACAAAACGAATGGTTGCGAGAAGTTAGGCCTAGGACCTAAGGACCTGTTGCGCCAACTATTTTTTTTTTAAATACAAATACACTATTCAGTAAGCAGTGCCGTCGTTCTCTAATGATATAAAGATGCTCCTTTTAAGCAGGAAGAAGTACGCTGTATAATCAACAGATTGAAGGATGGAAAAGCACCAGGAGTGGATAGAATTGCAGTGGAATTTTTCAAACAGAGGATCTTGTCGGTCTACATACTTACAAAGGCATTTAACAAAATCATGGAAACAGGTGATATTCCACAACAATTAAAAAAAACAACAACATTATATACCCAATTTACAAAAAAGGAAACAGTAGATCCCAACAATTATCGTGGAATATCTTTTTTTTAACGCCTCCTAAATTTTCGTTGCATCCCTATTGAATCATCAACTGTGCAAATGGATTCATGATGCTAACAAACTCAAAGACTTCCAGGCTGGATTTCGAAGCGGATATTCAACAAATGATACAATTTGTATCCTTCGAAGTATAGCTGGAACATTCCTCGAGCAAAAAAGGAAACTTGACGTGTTTTTCGTCGACTTCAAGGTGGCCTTCGACGCAGTTGACAGGTGAGCTTTGACAACCGATTGAGATAGTGAGAGCATATAAGTATCCGGCTGTTACGATAACCAGTAACAATGATATGGAAAGCCACCTAAAGGAAAAACTTATTAAAGCAAGTGCTATATGTGCAACTTGGAAAAAGTGTTTTTTTAAAAATATGTTTCCACCTACCTGAAACGACACCGAACTACATGATCACAATCGAAACAGGATTATCACCGCTCCTTATCAAAACACTCAAGCTACATGTGGAGTATTTACTCAAAATATTCAAAATGTCAGATGTCAAATAAGACTGCCAAAAATAGTAGCGTTATATGCTATGGTGAGAAAGAGTCTATGGTTTAGGAAATTGAAGGAGCTGGCAGATTTGTGTGACCTTAATTTTGATTCTAATCGTCAGAATATTACCAATGAGTGTGCTAGAGAGATGCTCTATGATCTTGTCTCAAAATTAGATGAGAGGTATAGAATAGATTGCATAAACGAAGCAAGAATTTATAGCCAACTACAACATAATTTATGTGAACGAAACTATTTACATAATGAAAATAGTCAAAAGTTAATTTCTGCTCTATTCAAAATGAGAAGATAACTTAGAATTCCACATCGATGGAATTTACCAATCTATTGCAGTCTTTGCATTTTTTTTTCTGAAAGGGAAGATGTCTTAGGATTTATCGGGAAATGCCCGATCCTGAAAGAAATAAGAAGAGATTTTCTCGGCTAGGTTGAGTGGGGTTGTGAGATAGTCACAAAAGACCAGGCACCAAAGCGGACCCATCGCCATCCCCATCTATCAGTAAATTTAAGCTGAAGCTTCAACTGACTATTCGTAACGCCGCTAACTTTGTCGGTGTATTTTTGGTGTGTAACATTGACAGCACTTGTTTAAAGCTGTTCCTCCGAGCTGTTTTTCACCTGTGTATGGGTGGCTTAAGGAGATAAGGTAAATACACATTTTAGGCATCTTCAGATTTTTGGAAGCAGTCAAAATGCTATACCTACCTGAATATATTATAGAATCAATTTCTGACTTTGATCAAATCAAACGAAACGGTCACAGTAAACAATCCATGGCCTACATAGTATATCCCTAGAGCAGCGGTTCCCAATCTTTTTTAGTCGTGGAGCACTTTTTAGGTGAAAAATTCCTCGCGGAGCACTTCGTTGCACTTATGCTATTTTCGGGGATTCCCTATACCTACATAATGTTGATATTATCATCCAATACCACATATTTTTACACGAATTATTTTTTTAGTTTGTTTGTGTTGATTTCTTTTAAATGGGCATTTCAAATTCGATTGCTGCGATCAAAATGACGGAGTTCAGAAACACAAAACTTACTAGTCACTAGTGTAATGGAATTTTGTTAGGTATTTCTTTTTTTTATCTTTCCGCGGAGCATTTGGATATCCTTCGCGGAGCACCAAGTGCTCCGCGGAGCACGCTTTGGGAACCGCTGCCCTAGAGCAATTTCATCAGTAAACCCCATCCACCTCTTCATATTTCAATAACCCATTCCCGCACTCCTTTTTTAATGTCATCTACTCAATTTGATTGAACTTTCCGCCATAAATTTAATTCAAACGACGCGACGGGACGATTTTAAGTTTCCCCATTAAAGGGCGCAGACACACAGCACTCCACAAATTGTCTTTGCAAGCAAATCCCCATACCGAAAGTGAGTTTAAAACAATTGCTCTATCAAAGTTACACCTCTTTCCATGGTAGATATACGAGAAGAAAGAATGTACACAAGTTGAGGAAACGTCAGCACAGAACCACATCATCATTTGATGGAAATTTCAAAAATCCCTAAAAGAGTTTCATCTGCGAACACATACATTAGGTACACACATGCTCGTCGCCGTATTTATTTAAGTGTTTGAAATGGAAACTTTTTTTAAGCAACCGCATAAGTGAAAGGGTTTCCCTTAAAGCGGCTTCTTTCGGATTATGGATACATTTAGCACCAGATCCGCTACCGCTATATCTGTGTTGCACTCTCTGCCATGATGAATGCCATGATGCATGGATGGAATTTGTAGTAATTAGAAATTTTCGGTTGGTTGTATACTGGTTGAGTTTGGCTTTTAAGGGTTTTAACTTTTTTATGACTGGGTACTTAAATTGGGTACATCTATAAAATACTTAGGGTTGATGTTGGAAGGGGTATACAGTATACACACTTGAATGTTATTTGAAACATTCTTAACATAATTGCAGTAAGCAGCGCAATTCAGCTGAAGGAATGGATGATGGTATTTTGACAGATTTTTTGTTTTCCTTTAGTTTCTGTAATCCCCTTGAAATAGAACGATTTTTGTCCCTCTCGGATTCGCCGTAATATCATGTGAAGCAAGTGATTCGCATTTCGCTTGCTTTGGGTATTCGCGGAAGATAGTTTCGTTCGTGGCGAACGACATAAGTACATCTGAGAGTGCAGGGAAATAAGTCGCCGGGAACTAGGTCCACTGAGGGCCTTAATGGGAAATAAAACCACTAGAACCACTGGACTCACTTCTCATGTAAGGTGGGAAATAAATTCCGAATACTCTGAGTGGTTTTATTTCCCTTTTAATGTGATGTAAATTCTCACTGTCGACTAAGAACAAAGTAAAATTAAACGGTCAAGTTGGTACTTTGCAATTTGTATTAACTAAAGAGAAAATAAATTTTAACTGAGGCAGAATATATAAAAAATTTCAAAATCGAAATTCGGTTTGAAAGACTCTGAAAGTAATCAAAGAAAAATCGACGGACACCAAGACCGGTCGTTCGAATTTTTTACTTTTATTTTCTCAAATTTTCTAAGGCTAAAAATGCCAATTTATTTTCTCCATCAAATTTTTGTTTAAGTTTTTAAAAATTTGAGAAAATAAAAGTAAAAATTGCAAACTGAATTTCGAATGGAGTATTTTGTCAAACAAAATCAAAAATTCCAATTCTAAATGTTAGAAGTTAGTTGCCTCTTCTTATTTTTGAAAGTATACCTACTAAGTTCCCATAAGAAAGTGGACTTAGTTCCCACTAGATGGGAACTTAGTTCCTCAGTGGATTTAGTTCCCGGGGACTTATTTCTCTGCACCGGGCGAGGCCTATGTCGTAGGCAGATTATTTTATAAGAATAGTTGACGATTTCCCAAGCTCCACATATATTACGCAGCAGCTTTGCCGCTGAAATATTTAAAAACGGGACTAAAAAGGAGGCCCTTCCACATAAATACTATAGCAAAAAAAAAAAAAAAAAGCATCAAAGACATTTATTTTTTAACAAAAAAACACTTACTTCTGACCGCCCTAGGCTAATTCTGAGGACGCGCCCCTGTCAGGTGTGTAACGGACGGTCTAAAAAGTAGTAAATGGGTAGAGTAGTAGTGGAAAATTTTAACATGGTTAGAAGAATATCAAGCGTTTCGCCAAAACTTACGTAAAATACGCAGCAATTTCTCAGAAAACCAAGCGAATCGCATTTGATTTTCCCATAAGCTCATCAGAGATCCCTTGAGATATAAGGGTGATTTTTTAGCTGGTTTGGTTTTGGCAACACTGGTTTTGACAGCTGACGTGTGTTTAGTACCTTGTGTCACTGTCAAACAGCTTCAGTTTGGTTTGCAATTTAACCTTGGATCGTCTTACAAATGAACAACGCTTGCAAATTATTGAATTTTACTATCAAAATTCGTGCTCGGTTCGAAATGTTCATCGCGCGCTGCTTCCATTTTATGATCGGCATTCTCGACCTTCTGAGCAGTCTATTCGGAAGATTGTGACCAAATTTCGCACCAAATTTACTTTGTTGGACATTAAACCACCAACACGTTTACGTACTGTGCGTAGTGAAGAAAATATTGCGGCCGTATCAGCTAGTGTGATAGAGGACCGCGAAATGTCGATTCGGCGCCGTTCCCAGCAGTTAGGCCTTTGTTACAGCACTACGTGGAAAATTTTGCGGAAGGATTTGTGCGTAAAGCCTTTTAAGATACAGCTTGTGCAAGAACTAAAGCCAGCCGACCTACCACAACGCCGAATTTTTGGTGAATGGGCTCTTGGAAAGCTGGCCGAGGATCCGCTTTTTTATCGAAAAATTGTGTTCAGCGATGAGGCTCATTTTTGGTTGAATGGGTACGTAAATAAGCAAAATTGCCGCATTTGGAGTGAAGATCAGCCAGAAGCATTGCAACAGCTACCAATGCATTCCGAAAAAGCCACTGTTTGGTGCGGTTTATGGGCCGGCGGCATTATTGGGCCATATTTCTTCAAAGATGATGCGAATCGCAGCGTTACTGTCAATGGTAACAACCTTTTTGCCCGAAATGGAAGTTCTTGACTTGCATGATATGTGGTTTCAACAAGACGGTGCCACATGCCACACAGCACGCGAAACAATGGCGCAATTGCGAGGCAAGTTTGGTGAACAGTTAATTTCACGTTTCGGGCCGGTCAATTGGCCGCCTAGATCGTGCGATTTGACACCATTAGATTATTTTTTGTGGGGGTATGTCAAGGCTAATGTGTATAGGGACAAGCCCGCTTCGATTGACGCACTGGAAGCCAACATCCATGCATTCATTCGTGAGATACCGGCCGATATGTGTGAAAGAGTATGCCAAAATTGGACTCAGCGGATGGACTACCTGAGACGCAGCCGCGGTCAACATTTGCATGAACTTATCTTTAAACATTAAATTGCAAGGTTCATACTATCGATTCAAATAAATATTTCATTAATTTTTTCGAATTTTTTGTGTTTTTTTCTTAAAAAAAGTTTTAAGCCTCTTAAAAAATAATGAGATATGGTTGAAGTCGCAGCGAATATTTATAAGAAGAACATCAGGCGTTTTGCAAAAACACGCGCAAAATTCGCTGCAATACCCTGCAAACCAGGCGATTCGCTTTTCGTTCGCCTTCAAGATCTTCTAAGAGTCCATGGGAATACATACCTATCACGTGGATTGGTTAACATCGCCTGTTCGTCGTTTTGCTTCGATCTTCTCTGAGAACAGTAGACGATCTTGAGAAGTGGTAATTGTTGCTACGAATGTCGACTCGATAGAAGAATCGCTGGTGATTCGCCAAAACCCACGTAAGAGAACAAAATGCGAACATTTAGAAGGATACGATTTTTCGAAAATTTATTTATGAACCAGTGATTTGTCATCGCACTCCCAAGTTTAGCCAGGAATTCGAACTAACGTCAAGAGCCAACGACGATGTGCTTCTATGGAATTTAAATTTCTATCCCGCGCGCAACTCAATCCGCACCCAATACTACCCCTACCATCAGCTAAAATCCGGTTAGGTTACAGTGAAAATTGTTTGTCGCATCCAAATTGTTTAATAGGGTGCGCTGTGGCAAACTTCCCAAGGAGAGATTGTCCCCTGAAAGATTCTAATCCTAACCTAATATGTCTTTATTAAATTCAATCCCAGTATCGGCACCATAAGAAATTCCATGAATTTTAAATACAGACACATCTTCGAAACATGCTTTCAATAGATTCTTTTGGTCAGTGGCTATACATGCCATCGCCCGGGAATGCATCGACATCCCACAAGGACTGCGTGAAGGACATTTTAAGTCAATGCACACAATAAAGCTGCAGCAGTAAAAGGAATCTCCTCTGTTCAGTTTTGTTCGTACACCATAAATATGTACAAGTAGGTATGTGTGTAAGGATCGAAGCAAAATGTAATAACCTTAAAACATTGCGAAACACAAAAAGGACGCAAAGGAATGAAAATTGTTATATTAGATTACTTCATGGTCGAGTGACGATATCATCTTGGAGCGTAATATTTCCTCGCAAGGAACGCTCATACGTACAAAGCTTGGTAGTACAGCTACTCGCTTTGAACAAGCACTTCATTTTGTTGTGCAGCAGCGGGGATTTTGATCGATTGAACGTTCAATGACGGTTGGTCAGCCCCCTCGTCGTCACGTCCTTCCATCCGACTGTTATGTGAAATAGTGAAAACTGTTGAAGCGTAAACGTTCCATGGTGATTCACATCACATGACTATTAACAGCGTATAGCAGATTGATGGTGAGAGCGCGCAGCAACAGGGATCGGGGCGTATACAGTACACATGTACACTACGTGCTCGTACATGTACAACGGAAATATTGAACTTGCCAAGTTGAATGGAATTCCACAAAAGAAATTCTATTCTCAAAGTCGGTGCGCTCTTAAAGTATGCATAATAATGGACTCGCAGAGCAACTTTTCCAGGACATCCCCCATCGCATCGCTTATGGTATATGTATATTCTGAACGACTTGTAAACAAGGACGACATTTCTATACTTTTACTTCTGCGCTCCAGTTTCTAGGAATGGGCAATGGGGATAAAATCAAAATCCTTGCATTCCGCTGTACAGAATTTTTATAGCTTCGACATGTAGCCTTTTAATACCAATTCCCATTCGGTATTTATGAACATAAAATCAATGTACCATAGAAGTATATTATGGGCATTGCTTTTAAGCAGTAGGTAGGTATGCCCCCCACCCCGTGCTTGTGGTATGGGGTGTGCGGTGCGCGCACTTATGCCACAGCAAAGTGCCATTGTAAGGTATAATGGGTGGCTCGCTTAATAGGCGCCATCGCCAGTTGTTGGCCAAAAATGACTAGACGTTCAACTGAATACGTAATGGAAAAGAGATTTTGTGGAATTCGAGTCCACCTCCCACCCATCAGAGTAGAGGTGACGTTGAAAAACTTGAACCATAAGCAACTTCTATTCGTGTCCATCGGATGGGAATACTTTTTTGGCAGTCTTTCAAAAATGCCAGCATTTTTATTGAATGCTGTTGATCGAGAGTTGGCTGCAATTTCATATGGTGTCGGGAAACACTTTACTCAATGAAGTACTTTGCGGGAAACAGCCACAAGTACGAGTATATTGTTGCCACTTTGGCACAAGATAAAGTCAGCTTTTATGGGGTGCACACAAGAGCAAGTGCAAGGACACACATGATGTGTGCAGAGGCATCACTGATTGAGCAAGAGTGGAAATATGAACTCGATTTGGCCTGTGCAATATAATTCAGTTCATCCAATTGGAAAGGGATTTTTTTTTACGGAATATTAAGACGTTAAACTGTGATGACTTTTTTTGTTGACAAATTCGTCTTGAATTGCTGATAGGTCGATGTGCTGATTTACAACCTGATAGGTCTATCACGAGTTCATAAGTTCGCTTCAGTGATTGGAAACACATTCTGACGTTGTTTATGTTGGCAACGAAACTAATGCCACTCGCTTCTAGTTTTTTTTAGGTCTAATGGGATGTATTGGCTGGAGTAGAAAACAATTTCCCACACACATGTTTTTGAATCAAATTTCATTTTTGATAGCACCGTGGAACATCAAACAATGAAGCCCTCCATGAAGTTGATGTTCCACGATGCTATCAAAAATGAGGAGATCCTCTATCCACGAACTCGTGAAGCGTTACTTTACCACGGAGGAGTTTGGCGTTACGCCGCCTAAGGGTGAGTTGGTTAGTAGTGAGGTTTGCCGTTCATTAGACATAATGGAACGCACGTTAAGATTGGTTAATGGACAGGACGCGAGATAGGTCCAATATGGGATTCTGACGATGTCAGACCTCCCTACAGTTTCTCGATGGCCTTAAAAAATGTCTTATTGGATTGGAAAAGGCGTTCAGAAAGAGGCCCCATTTTTTAGAATGGCAAAATAATTACATGCCCGATTTAAGTGGTAAATGTTATGCCAGAGTCGCTTCTCAGAAGGAGTAAGAGAGGGATTGGCCACGAATTTGGTATGCTCCGACTTTTATCGTGGAAAATCCCAACAAAATTCCTCCGAAACCCAGATGAGTTGCTGACGTGGCTGCGAAAGTCAACGGTGTTTCCTTAAACAGCCACCTGATGAAAGGTCCGGACAATCTTGAACCTCTGCATGTCGGTCTGTTCAAATTTCGGGAGCGGAAAATAGCAGTATACGCGGACGTACGAAAGATGTTTCTTCGAATTCGTACTTAGGATGAAGACCAGCTATGCCAACGACTTATTTGGAGAGATGGCGACGGCTCACGCCAACCATCGACAGTCTACATCATGGAGGTTATGATGTCTGGGCCTAGTTGTCCCCGACCTGTGCGCAGTTCGTAAAGAACCATTACGCTAAACTCTTTCGAGTTGAATGCCCCCACCTACAAATGTCGACGACTACTTTAACAGTCATGACTCGGTTGAAGGTGCCATCTCTATTTGGAGAGATGCTATTTGGATTTGTCCGTCAATGAATTAGGTCGGTGTACAATCGAATTGCAGTGAGTTTTTACAAGACTTGCCAGAGGATCATGTCAAAGCCAAGCTGGTAAGCATTGATCCGAATAAATGTGAAGGCTTGTTCACGAAGGTTTTAGGTATGTACAGGCATTCATCTTCCGATCACTTTTCGTATAAACTTTCGCACGACGATATTTTGAAAGAGATGTTATCTTCGGCTGCTGCTATAGCTAAAAAACCATATGTTGAAAACCATAATGAAGATTTTCGATCCTCTCGGAATTGTTTCGTTGTTCATAATCCGAGGTCGCATCGTTCTTCAAGACGTTTGGCGAGAAGGTTTCGACTGGGACGAACTGGTGTCAGCCGAGTTGCGGCTCTCGTGGTTGGGTTTCGTTCAGGAGCTAAAGCACATTGAGAACATCAAGATTCCTCGCCGTTATGTTTCTTGGATCCCTGATGATTCCAGATTTAGTCTGATAACGTTCGTCGGATAAAAAAGGTTGGGTCAAGGAGGCAGTGACCAGTCGACAGTATACCTTCGGACAGGCGGGTGGTGACCGTATCGGTTAGACCCTCGCCTGTGTCTTCTGGCAACTCGTCAAGTAGGACGGGTGTAGCAAGAAGCTTATAGTTGTAGTGGCGATTGCAACAATCAGCCTGTTTACTGCGCATTTTGCGGGTTGTTTGAACTTGGTCAAAGAGTAAGTTTGACCGAGTGACGATTTGTTTCGGACATACGAAAGCTGACCGAAATAGTCTGTCGCTCGATTGTAATCCACAGACAGTCCGTCTAAGAGGTGCGGGTGGAGCGAGCAGTAGTCGATAGGACCAACTGCTAACGCCGAGTATATGCGGAAGATCATTGAAGCCATTTGATCTTTGTAATGTATTTGCTGATATAACGTTTGTCTGTGCGAGACAAGTCACTGAGGTCATCGAAGAAGTATTCTCATAAGTTGGTTTTGCGCTAATTTGCAAGAGCTGGAAAGTTACAAAGAAGATGAAAAATGTTTTTTTCCTCCTCCTCAACCATTCACCTCCTGCAAAAGCGATTGTAGGGTGCTCCCAAAGCGTGTCTACCTATCAAACAGTGTCCTGTTAATGCCTCCACTATACGGAGCTGATTCTGCTTCTACTTAAGGAGAGAAGTCTCCGAGTCCTTTTAGCATCTAGTTTTGAACAGATTTGCTTGAATATGACGCAGGTATTTATGCTATTCCACCTATTGTTTGCGACCTTTTTTGCCTCTTAGAATAGGAGGAATTTGATGGATTACATAGGATCGTACGGTTCACTGTTGTTTGTTGAATGAAAGGCGCTTCCTTGTCTGGCTAGTTCATCCACTTTGCAGTTGCCCGGAATGTCGCTATGACCTTCACCAGGCCAGTAAGATACCAAAATAATTTGCACCTTGTCTCGTAAGATGATATTCCAATAGTCCATCGCAGTCAACGAACGGCTACTCTAATAAGAAGCCTTTGGATCTTCTCTACTCTAATAGAATGTACTTCATATAATGGATTCCGTACTATATTGCAGTAGTCAAGACGAGATCGGATAAATGCAAAAAATAAACATTCTTTCGAATTCCGCAACATCTTTGGCAACCAAAGACTCAATGTCCCTGCAAAAGCTCAGTTTTACGTCAAAAATTACTCCAAGACCTTTTTTAATCACGTACGGAAAGTGAATTGGAGAGAGGTTACGATAAAAAGAAAGGCCTTGACATTTGAGGGCATTGACATAAGACACTGGGAAGGGGAACTCAAAAATAAGTCAGGAATGTCTTTAACAAATAATAGGAAGAGCAGCGGGCCTAAATGACTACCTTGAGGTACTCCAGAGACCAGAGGTAACACAAACTGGTGACGAGAACGTGTCATTTCTGTGCGAACATACTGGATATGAAATAGTTGGCGCAACAGGTCCGGAGAGACCCTAGGCCTAGCTTCTCGCAACCATTCGTTTTGTGTGAGTTTCTCATTTTTGGAACGAATGGAAGGGATCTACAATTTTATGCCGACTCCAAACGGCTAATTGAGAAGCTCTTTCAAGACATTTATAAAGTCCCTATATGTTACATCACATTGCAAGCCATTCTCAAGGTATTTCAAGGCAGAATTACAAAAAATTGAGAGATTTGTGGTGGTAGATCTGTCTTTGCACTTCAGGTATGGAACACTCGAAGTTGCCGATGTTAAAGAAACCACAGGACATTGAGCTATTACTAGAAACTGTAGGTAAAGAACATACAGACTGAAAGTGGTCAGTTTTCGGATCATAGTATATAGAGTTCTGTGGATGTTTTTTTTTTTTTTTTTGTTGAACTACTAAGCGAGGGGTCTCAGGTTCGAATCCCGCAAAAACCCAAATTCCAACTTATAATTTTTTTCCACTGCGCTACCTCTCGCGAACGTCTGACATGTATCCGAGAGTATAAATGTCTTGAAAGAGCTTCTAAATTAGCCGTTTGGAGTCGGCATAAAATTGTAGATCCCTTCCATTCGTTCCAAAAATGTTAAACTCACACAAAACGAATGGTTGTGAGAAGCTAGGCCTAGGGTCCCTCCAGACCTGTTGCGCCCACTATTTAATTTTTTTATCTTTTTGACAACAAAACTGATCAAATTTCTTGAGTGATAATACTGCTTTCAGTGGGGAACAAAATTGTAAATATTTCTCAGCACAAGTCTGTCTGACAGATCTTTTGTCAGTGGGTTTCACAAGAAACTTAACAAAATCGTTGGTTTTATTATCACAATTTTTTCCTGTAAGGACCTTTGCACATGAAGCTGCAGATTAGTTATCGGACCATTTGGTATATGGTTACATATTTCAGGCATTTTTCGAAGACTTGGACTCGTTCACGCTTTTCCAAACGCCTTTTTAAACAGGGTATAGTCAAATCATTGACCATTGACAATGCGTTTTTTTACGTCGTTTAAACCTTTATTTTTTTAACTAGTCTTAGCATTGCAGTGCCTGCTAGCCACTCATTTACAATCGCCATCTTGTAAATACACCATCAAGCTTATCAAGCATCGTCTCCCTAATATCGTGGTCATATGGGTAGTAAATATATTAAATATGCAGTTATTATTAAGGATAATATGCGAAATAAAAATTATACCCGAAAGTATATAAGACCCGAAACTCCAGACCCTAATAAAAAATTAAGAACGAACACGTCCACACGTTTAGGCTGTAGACCTCAGGAACTGGAGAAACAGGCAGACGCAGTGATCCCAGATGAGATTTTAAAAAAACCCACTAAGTTAAAAAAACCACCCACCAAATTTGTACTGGGAGAAAAAAAAAAAAAAAAAAAAAAACAACAAAAACAGTATAATATGTTCACCAACTCATTAACAAATAATTAAGTAATAATGATTTTATGTTAAAGCTTAGTACATAGCTTAGTTATAGCTAAATTTTCGCTCTCATACAAAATTCTCTCCAAAATTGAGCTGAGTTACATTCAAGCGAACGCTCAGTGCTCCCAGATTGAAAACAAAAAAATCCCCCTTTTTAGCACCAAAACGATATTTTGTCCCCCTTTCCAAATATAAAAATCCCTCCTTTTTCCTCCAAAAACATAAACGCTTATTTAAGTTTTATTTTAACATTTAATGTTATGTTTTTTTTTGTAAATATCTTAGTAAATATCTTAGAGTTAAGCAAAACAAAAATAATAGGAATGCATTAAATTCAGTCAGTATTGCGAAATTCCAATAAAAAAATTGTGAATTCTAATATTTTATGGTTAAATCAATAAATCGGTATATTTAAAAATATATATGTATGTACCTTAAAGATTGTACATTGCACAATTGTGAAGTCTTAAGCAAAATGTGTCCCTTTTAGATTATTTTCGCCACCAAATTCCTTCCCCATTTTTTCCCCTTTTGTTAGAAAAAATCGGCAAAATTGCCGACTTTCCCCCCATTCTGGGTTCACTGGGTACGCTGCTCGAACTAAGTAATCAAGCTTTTGTTTCAGAATGTACTTATGTATCGTTAAAAATTTAGTGTGCCCATTTAATGTGGCGGTATATTTTCTTAAGCTAAATTTTGCCAAATCGTTGTGTTCCGTTATTTTGTTGCGATTTTGAATTGCGGAGAATGGAAGAAGTAAGCAAGGATGAGTTTTTTTCTAATAAATAACTCGACGACTGACGAGGAGTACCTAGAATCGGGAATTGTTGAAATCAGAGGGTGTTGATTTTTGAAGTAGGCAAGTAATTTTCAAAGAACAGCTGTTTTCTGTGACACTTATCCGCGGCGTGCTCTATGTCAACATTTATTTGGTATCTAAGCTAATGTTTGGAGAGCAAAGTTGCAGAGCAGATAAAATTTAGTTTATCTCGAGTAGCGTACTAACCTTTAGTATAAGAAAATTGAACAAAAGCATTTATTATTTTTCCAGCCAATAGAAAATCAATGCTTGTTTTTTTTTTAATTCTATTTTTTCACTCGATGACGACGAAGATAAGAATTTAATAAGAAATTAATACATTTTTTCATCAAATCTCATACACCAAAATCTTCAGCACTTATAACCTGCATGGCTTCCCATGAAAGTTGTGTCCGGCGAAAGAGGCAGAAATTTATGTTTGTTGCAAAAAAAAAAAAAAAATGGTGGAAACTCCAAAAGTCCTATCTCTTTTCTACTCACTTAAAATCGACCTGAACATTGATATGCATTGTCCTGATAGAGAATAAGCAATTCAATTCATGGACGCGAGCATGATCAGGTACAGTTAGTATTCTGTATAATTATAATATGAAATAACGATATCAAGTTGATTAAGGTAACCAATAGTATTGGACATCTGAATTCGACCAGTCTTATGCAAGGATTCCACTTATTAATTACTTAGCCATATACCCAGCGAACACAGACTAATTAACATTTTCAGCTGCACCTGTACTATCGATGAAATTCTGACCATCTCTATCTCGTTAAAAAGCGCCAAAAAAAGAACAAAACCTCTTCCTTCATAGTACTCTTCTATTGAAACTCCATTTCAATTGGGAAAGTTCAACTCAAATCGCCAACATTCCTTGCCTTGGCTGGCAAAGTTTTCCCCCCATAAATCCCACCATAATTTTGTACCCCATATTCTTCCCACCATAGCGTTGATTTCCCACCATTTTGTTAGGAAAAACCACCAATCTGGGAACACTGGGCAGACGTATGAACAAACAGAATTTCGACATCCAGTCTTTTTAGTTCCTCTGTATATAATGGCGAAATTGATTAACACTCCGAGTTGGAAATTTTGAACGAAAATACAAGTAAAACAAATCACCAATCGGGCTGTATTAGGTCAAAACTGTCCCTCTTTCATTTCAGCTCTTGTATAACACACATTGCATTCAACTGCAAAGGACACCGCTTCCTGTAAATACACACGTAACCTCCCAAAGGTAACAACTTGATCAGCTTATGTAACACACAATCCATAATCCATCTGTGGTTCAAAACAGATGTCCGCAATCCTGCGAAATACCTGATTAATGAGACCTGTGCTCAATTATGCGGCACAAAATTCTCTATACCCTTGCACACTCTCGTGTATAGGTATTGCTTCCGTCAGCATCAGCGTCGCCAAACAGACAATCCCAATATTCAATGGCTTTTGTATGCTTTAAGTCTCAACTATACCCCAAAGGGGCTCCACCCATTGCACAAATGGAAAACCTTGTTTCGTGACGCCGACTACTACTGCAGCAGGAGCATCCTTGGATCGTTGCCAAAGGAGTTTATCGTCGGGACAGAGGATTAAGGTGTTCTGGTTTACTAAAGGCTCGCATTCCACAGTATAGACGATATTTCCGGTCATACTTCCACTACCATACTATATTTATTTCAAACTTTGCTTTTGTGTCAAAGTATATGACAATGTCCTCGGGACATGCTCATTACAACAATTTTGGCTTTCATTGATAATAAAAACACAGCTCCTTTGTCAATTTCGCTTTTACATTTGCGGTAGGTATGTATCAAAAATTTTGTGTGCGGGTGCTTTCTTTGAAGCACACCCTCGGGGGTGACATTAAAATTAGAATATCCATTTTTATTAAGGTCGGATGAGGAGTGTTGTATAGGCTCTGCGAAGATAAAATATACCTTAAGGACAAACAGCGTGACCTTAAAAAGAAATCCAACAGATATAAGGAGGAATGCCTCTGCCGTCGACGGGAAGTGAAACTGTGCCAAGACGTCCGGGGACCGAATAAAAGAGCTTTAGTCATATTTACCCACAGATTGCAGCAGAATTGCACTGCAACTTATTGGCCTTGTTAACGTCACCATTCCAATGGAGGTATAGCACAACAGAGTGTCTTGCAGTCGGTGCATTTGCCCACATACTCGTGTATGGATGCGGCCAAAAGCTCCTGTGGGAAATTAGTGTGAGATCAAGTTTTGTCTTGTGTATAGCTGTAGTGAAAATTGCAAGGAAAGTGAAAGAACTCACCCCTCATGGGAGATCAACCGGGTTATACCTGTCTTGTTGTTGCGGCGCTCTGCATTTCCAGGTACACCGGGAGGAGTTGAGGGTAAAGCATGTTCATACCCTGGAGGTAAATTTAGACTACTACTTGTGGCAGAGTCTTTGCCAGGGTCAATACTACCTGTCGCATGTGGTAACGCCTTTATACGGACGCAGCTTGGAAACATATTTAAGCATAGACATACTAAATATGCTAGTGCTTGTGAAATGTCATTTCCATTATACTTTTGCGGGAAAATATGTTCCAAAACCTCACGCTGTTTTACAGCGGATTAGCAAAGAAGGAAATACCCCCTTCAAGTTTAAACTTAAGTAAAGCGACATTAAAAAAAAAGAAGATCGGTTCCATTGATTCCTTATCATCCAATAACTTAAATCAAATCATTTTATCGATTTAGTTTTTATTACTGACGATTTGAATGCATCTGTTACAAAATGTTGTCCATTACTTACAAATTCTACTCATCATACTGCAATCAATATTTTCATAAAAAATTGCAAACATAACAATTTTTCTAAATTCGACTCATCTACATTTTTATATAAATTTGATTCTAATAACCTTTCTCTTATGAATAATTGCTTTTGTAATATCAACTGGTCAAATGAATTTGTGAGCAAAAATATATCCGAAAAATTCTTCACCTTTAAAGTCATTTTTAACAATGTTTTTAAAGAGTGTGTACCCACAATTCGCAAAAAAGTTAATTCTCACCCGGCATGGTATAATATCAGACTTTTGAAACTAAAAAATGCAAAAAGCTCTGCTCATAAAAAATTTAAGCAATCGAACTATTTTTTCGCGTCTCAGAAAAGAGTTTATTTTTTATCTAAATTCCTTTAAAGTAACTAAATTCAATCGACTGAAAGTAACCTAAAGAATAGCCCAATATGTTTTTGGAAGTTTATCAACAATAAACGAAAAAGTACTGGTTTCACAACAGTGATGGACTTTAATGGCATACAATAGTAGTGACCCTAAAAATATTGCGGATATGTTCGCTGATTATTTCCAAAGTATTTACAGTTCCACCTCCTCAGCTTCTTATAATTCTGAATACATTCATTCCCTTCCATCTATGTTTGACTGTTCCTCGTACAATTTGACGTCAATGATGTTAAAGAGGCTGTTTAAAACCAATAAAAAAACCTGACATTTTGGGATTTATTCCTATCGTGCGAAACTCACAAGCCAACACCAGAGGCACAATTTTCTATAAGTCTGTGCAACTGCTTGCATACGCTGACGACATTGACATTGTTGGTACAACACAGCGAGCTGTCACTGGTGCGTTTGCAAGTATTAGTACAGAAGCGGCAAAAATGGGTTTAGTGGTGAATGAGGGTAAAACAAAATATACCTATGCTGTCAACAAGAAGGGACACACGACATCGACGAATCGGGCAGAACGTCACGATAGACAGCTATAACTTTGAGGTAGTTAGGGACTTTGTCTACCTCGGCTCCGCTATAAACTCTGATAACGACATCACATCAGAAATCAAACGAAGAATCACACTTGCCAACCGCTGTTTCTTTGGCCTAAGACGGCAACTGATAAGTAAGGCCTTGTCGAGAAATACTAAGGAAACTCTGTATAAGACCCTCATCATCCCAGTCCTGCTTTATGGTGCAGAAGCATGGGCGCTATCAAAGGCGGATGAAGATCTCCTTGGTCGTTTCGAACGCAAAATTCTTCGAGTGATTTTTGGTCCCGTTTGCGTTGACGGGTTTTGGAGGAGAAGATTTAACAGCGAACTCTACGAGCTGTACAGCGACATCGACCTAGTCAGAAAAGTACGCATCAGTCGTCTAAGATGGCTGGGACATGTAGAGCGAATGGACACCAACGCTCCGGCCCGAAGAGTCTTCGATTCTAACCCGGAGGGACAACGCAGTAGAGGAAGACCTCGCCTTAGGTGGCGCGCGCAAGTGGAAGGGGACCTCAACCAACTTGGAGTGCGCAACTGGAGGCAGTTAGCCAAAGATCGCGCTAACTGGAGAGGCGTATTGGTTGAGGCCCAGGTCCACCCCGGACTGTAGCGCCACCTAAGTAAGTAAGTAAGTAAGTAATACGCTACTGTGCTAGCACACTTTGTTTCCCCTTGTTAGAATTGTTTAATGAGTCCCTTGGTAAGGGAATCTTTCTCGAGGAATGGAAGGTGTCAACCATAGACCCAATCTATAAGTCGGGAACTAAACATCTTGTTCCAAATTATAGGCCAATTACCAAATTGTCGGTTATTCCAAGACTTTTGGATAAACTTGTTAAAGATAAACTTGCCTTTACAATCAGGCAATATGTCAGCAAATACCAACATGGTTTCTGGAAGGGCAGGTCTACTGTCTCTAAATTAGTCGAATTTTCAAATTTCTGTATAGCGTCCTTAGAATGTCATAAAGAAGTCCATGTGATTTATACTGACTTCGTCAAAGCATTCAGTAGAATTAACCTTATGATTCTCTTAAAATAGCTAAAGGCGTATGGCTTTTACGGTTCATTGCTGCAATGGTTTAACTCTTATTTGCACGGAAGGACACAATATGTCGTCATTGGGGACTATTTTTCCAAGGAAATATTAGTTACTTCTGGAGTTCCAGAAGGGAGTCATCTGCTGTTTTTACTTTTTACTAACTATCTACCAGAATTACTGAAATATTGCTCTTGCCTTATTTATGCAGACGATATAAAGTTTTTTAAAAAAATATCGACAGAAAATTATTGCTTACAGTTACAGACAGACTTGATTGCTTTCTCTGCGTGGTGCAGTTCAAACGATTTATCGTTAAATCTGGACAAATGTGCCTGCATGAGCTTTAATAGAACTTTTCACTCCATTCACTCCATATATTCCATAAATAATGTTCAAATAAAAGTAGCTGATAACTTTAAAGATCTTGGTATAATTTTTGATACCAAGTTAACTTTTCATTTACACATCAACTCAATTGTTTCCAGAGGGAATTCTGCAGACTTTAAAGATCCTTACACTCTTAAGGCATTATTTTGCAGTATTGTGCGCCCTGTCATGGAATATGGTAGCGTTCTCTGGGGGTATACTACTGCATTGAATGTGCGCAGAATGCTCTACGTCACTTATTCTGCAACAATGACACTAACGTTCATCACTCCTACCACTCAAAATGTCTTTTACTTGGGATTCAAACTCTTGAGATGAGGAGAAAAATGTATAACGTACTGCTAATTCGTGATATTTTATCTGGAAGCACCGAAAGTGAGAATCTTCTTTCGTGTTTGAATTTGTACGCTCCATCTAGATCTCTTCGATCGAGACCACTTTTATTTGAAAGTTGTCACTCCACATTGTATGGTCAGCGTGAACCTGTCTCTGTGTGTATTAAAACGTTTAATTTGTTCTACCCAGAATTGGATATATCTTTGCCTAGAACTAATTTTAAAAATATGTTAATATCTCTTATCACATTTTGAATTGTATTTCTGACTTATTTATAACACTAAACTATGTATTTCAAAATCTGTTGATGTTAATCGTAGATTGAATAAATGAAATGAAATGAAATGGATGTTCCGAACTTGCCGCTTCACAATTATTAGAAATTAAAAGTCGTCTCAATTATCATTTTGTTGAGCAACCTTAATGTACCGAAAGTTTGTATCGGATCGCGTTTGATATAATTGTGAAGAATCTCAAATCAAATGTCATGCAAGGACGATTTTGATTTTGAAAGGCAAACATTTCCATATCGCGGACTTCGCTTACTCAGAACGATTTGGCATTGAAGCGCTCTATGACAAATAATAAGTCGCAAGGATAATCGCTGGATATTTGTAGCATGAATCTTGAGTTACCATGTTTTTCACATGGTACAATTCTATGTGCCGTGCTCACCTGTGGGCAAACCATTTTAGTACAAAAGCGGAAGGTTAACCGGCACGTCTATCATTGCGGTTTTATTGAAATACATCGATATTGCTATACTTCAGTTATTTCCATTGTATTTAATATAACTTTTGAATAAAGAATTTGAATTGACGGAATAGCATGCGCTGTGCAGTGCATGTTTGGAAATATTATTTTCATTACATTTATGAATTTGGGCGGAACGGAGTTCGCCGGGTCAGCTAGTATGAGATAAACCTCAAATTCAAAGTTAAAGCACTATTCCTATGAGCGCGAATTCTGACAATTCATTCCCATGAAATGAATTTTTTTTACTCAAAAGGTACCTGAGAATCAGTTTCATTGTTCAATGTTAAGTTCGAACGAACTTTTCATTCGTGGGTTTGTGGATCGCGACTTTTTTATGTGGATTGTGAATAAAGTGGGACAGTGCGCGGCACGAATTTTCAAATCGCGGGAAAATTGCTGTAATTCTAGAATCCAGAGTCTGTGGCTTTTTCTCATAGACCCGTGACTTCAAAAAAACCCCAAAAGGAAGACGCCTAGATCTGTCAAAATCCATGCAATTCGCCAAAACGAGACATTAAGCGACGCGGAAATGCATCAAAAATGTCAATTACCGCGTGAGCTGTTGCACCGTTCAGTCTTTATTCATCAAATTGCTGCACTAAAAACTTTAATAAGATTAGTAAGCGGGTTACCCAATGTGTTTTCGACAAAAAAAAAAATATATTCTTATTGACGGCTTATGCGTACGGCTCAGCAGCAGACTTTCGGTCGATGCCATGACTCTTTGTGAATAATTAGCCAACCCTTAGTGCCATAGATTCAAATTTAGTTTGTTTAGGATCGCGATGGGCCTAGTGCCGTATGTGACTCTATTCTCTCATAACCCGTTTTAATCTAACCTAGATGAAAAGGGACTCGTCGGTCGTCGCTGATGATAAATTTCGACCGGAAATCTTTCACACCATCGTCGTATGGGTTCAAAAGAGCGTGAGTGTAATTTAGACGCGATTGGCGGTCTAACATCTTCCAAACTTTCACATAAACGAACTGCAGAGACCAATTGCATGGCACGTAAACTGGCCGAGCTTCTAAGAGGAAGAGGCCAAAAGTCCTCTTAGAAGTTCCGGCCAGGAAAACTATAACCGCTTTTGGTGGTGAAGATGTTATGCATATGAGCCGTCAATGTCGACCAGATTACATTCTTTTAGTCTTTTGTGGAGACTGAACTAAACGCATTAGTCTTTAACCAGGACGACCGGAAAACCTGCATCAAAATCAGTGAAGCATTGCTGCGTATATAAAAACAGTCACGAGTACTCCCAGATCTTGGATAGTAGGTTAGGTATAGCCGAGGTGTATGTTCCATCTATCTTATTTAAAAATATAAAACAAAACCGACAGTTGTCGCAAAAGTTAGGTATAGCATATAGTGATACATTTTAAGTCAACTTGAGCCTTTGGGAGCAAGACTACGTCCAACTGTGATACCCCAAACCTATTTCTTCGACCAAATTGACAGGCCATCATTAAACTAATAGAAATTCTGTAACGCACATGGTATTAACTTGTCAAACTTTTGAAATCGCACACCAAGTCCATTACTCTGCGTATAAAATTTGATTTCTATCTTAAAGAGGATGACAATAAAGAAAACTTCTGAGACTTTTCGCCACCAGCAAGACTCACCGCAGACGACGATAATGGCTTAATACTGCGTTTCAAAGTTGTTGGTAATGGTTAGCGCCACAGCCACTCCCGGCCACCCAATAAAATGTTTACGATCCGCATGATAGTTTTTATGTTGAAACTTTCTGATCTTTAAAGGCTCTGACTCGGAGGGTGGTCCCGCTTCGCCAATATGGAGTTGTTCAACCCACGCAAAATGTTGCGCTGTAGGTGCATGTGACAATCAACCCATTGTTGCACGTTCTTCAAGCGATAACTTACATCATTTGCATGCGCAGCCCATTCCAAATACTCGTACAATGCACACGGTGGATACTGGATAAGTGTCAATTATTATTGCCAACTCCTTGGAGGCGTGTGATTGACGTTAATTGGTACAGTGACTGCCCAAACTCTTGTCTTCCCTGATGTGTATTACCTAAAAATAAGGAAAACAACGAATCACACGGCTCCTTCCACCTGGGTGCACTTGAAACTTTTTAATGAGAATCTCTGTTGTGTAGGTACCTACCTCCGCTGGATACCCCGCCATCATTTGTCGCTCTCCTCCTAATGAATGTCTTCGAAAAGTCGCAAACTTTCAATAAAAAAAAAAAAAAAAAAAAAAAAAAAAAACGGGGACATAAAAAACTTAAAACTATGTATAATTAATTTTAATTACAATTGTGCATTTCATGCTCGTCATAGAAGTTACCTATTAATAAAGTTGGGAGCGGGCGCTCTTTATTCATTTGTCATCCAAACTTAATCAACATTTAACTTGCATAGCGAAATTAACAGTTTTTCGAATAGAATGTGAACTTTTATTTACCAATCACTGGCTTGGTGCGTTGTACGAGTAAAAGTAATTTAATGGCTTACCACAAGCCAACCAATGGAGTTTCGTCCTCCTGATGGTAGGTATATATACACAGAACAGACGACGCACGAAGAACGGGAGCCAGAGTGTCCGCCGGGGTATGTGATTTGCATTCAATAAGCAGTCAAGAACACGCGCGACCACCCTTAAACTCAATTAAAACTTTACCTAACCACAGGACCTTCCGTCCGGATACACAAGTACACTCAGTATATATGACCGACCTAAGTCCTCAGTGGCTGTAGTTAGTAACGCGACAAATCCTGGAATGGCTGAAACTTTAATTGAATTTAAATGACATTTCGATTGAAGATGCGGCAGACGGAGGGTTTTTTTTTTTGCATGCACTCTCTCTGTACCCTGGAACTGGATGTGTATCTATTTTGTTGGGCGAATGTGTGCGGTTTGCCCTATTTTACGAGCAGTTTTTGCCTATGGACTGAGGTCCGTGACGAACTGATTTCGACACTGAAGTGTGGATTCAATTTCACGCACTTAATTGGAACAAAGGGAAGTTTTTGGCAGGTCGGTGCCTTCATTCGTGGTGGATAATTGACACTTTTTTGTCACACTTCACCAATGAGTGGGACAAAGTTTGCCATCAACACTGTGTGCATGTGTGCATGCTGTGGGTGATGTGAAACAATCGCGGGGGGAATTGAATTTCAAATTAAAAAAAGGCTAGTATATCAAACGCTATAGTGACGAGTCAAGTTGTGGAGATCATATTGGTTCATAAATTGTTCGAAAACGAATAGCAACGTGAATTGATGACCGAAGTTATACCTAATTGGACCTTTGTCGTCCAAATTGCTATCGATTTTTTAGCTCCACTTTGGCATGAGTCAAAATTGGCAATTTAATCTCGTACGGAAGAAGTCATGACGTAAAATTATTATTGTCGGTTAAAGCTAACTTTAAAATTATTTTAGTACGTGGCAATGTTCACTGTAGTAGTGTTTTGTTAATTATGGTCGACTTCACTTCATCCATATTACCTGGCATTGAATTTAAAACCACGAAAGGTACATTTCGTGCCTTGGTATACCAACTTGAACCAGACCTTGAACCATTTCCCATCTCTCATTTCCATTTTATTGCAAAATTAATATTTTTATACTTCTTTTTGAAGATTCGAACGATTTAAGGTTCTTAAGTTTTTAAGAAAAACAACAAAATATGAAACCCGAACAAATCCTACTTATGAGGATCTTGATTTCGGTACATATTTGATAAATAACTGTTCAGTTCTTAATCGAAAATATTAATATACATATTATAATATTCGAGAGCGTATAACAAAACGCGGGCTTCCCATTCCTGCATTTTTGCAAGTCGTAGTTACCGGTTGCCTCGATTTTTAACTTTCTCCATTTCGTAGTAAGAGAAAGATATTGTTTTCGTACAAAATTTCGAGCTCGAGATGTTACTCAATTCTGACATTACGATGATAGACGAACTCAAAAAAGTGGGTCTCAAAATCCTGTCCGTCTGTCCTTCTGTCCTTCCACAGACCTACCGCTTAAACGGCTGCCCGGATTTCGTTCAAACTTCGGATTTGGAGTTTTTGGACTTACAGTTCGGGGCCGTTTTTTTATTTTGCAAGGTAACCTCAATATGAATGGTACCTCCCATACAAAATTTTCATACCAGTTTAATTTGCTCAAAAACGGCTCTAACGATTTCAACCAAAATTGCTATTTAAGCTTAAGTGGGTGAGGTTACTATGATTATATATTATATACCCAGTTTTTGGCTAAAAATTCGAGTACCTAACGGTACTTTTGAAATTTGGACATATCTCGGTCCATACGATTGTAACAAAAATTAATTTCTGAGGTAATATGGCCATTTCCAACTTAATGGCAAACTCAGTTTTTCTCGGTATTATCGTAAAACCAATTTTTGAAAAAAGCCATTTTTTAAAAATTGAGTGTTCCTTTTGACCATAATGCAAACTTATACCATGTTCCCACCAACGTGATTTAGCCGAAGTGATTTATAAATCACGAAACGCGTCCCCACCGAACTTTAAGTGATTAAATGTGACATTTACGCCAACTTTGCCATATCAGTGATGGGACTTCTAACACTTAAGTGGTATTTCAACCACTTTTTACACTTTCGGAATTTCTACAAGAACTCGAATTCTACCACCTTTTAACAAAGCTATTCGCTAATAATATTTATTTTCCATCATTAAATTGAAAATTATACCTACTATACCTACTGCTACTACTTACTTTTACCCATACACACTCAGCTTTCAGTATTTTTTTCAAAGAATTGCATCAGCAAAAACTTCCAGTCCAGTATACAACATTTACTGCGCCATTACTTCATTATTTACTGAATTATTTATCATGGACAATTTTTTTTTCTACCACTTTTCTACCACCGTTTCACTTTCCTCAAGTCCCATCACTGACTTTTCGTTTGCTGAATGAAGTGCTGAACATAATAAAGGTATGTTTGATTTTATTTTGTGTGGACAGATACGTAATTAAAATTTAAACACGTCTAAATCACGTAATTAGTTATCACGAAAATGTATGATAAATCACGTAATTTATGAGATGATTTAGCTAAATCACGTTGGTGGGAACATGGTATTAGAGTAGGTACCTAATATTGATGTTTTTAAAATTGTTGTGTCCTGAATTTTCAATTCGAATTACAGAAAACGCTTATTTTAAAAACTGCTCATATATCGAAAACCCCATTTTTGACTTCGATAAAACTTAAAAAAACCAAGTAATACTTCTATCCCGATCAATAACTTATAATCGGTTTTTAGATATACAGTTAACAAATAGTATTTTTCAAACTAAAACATTGCAATATTTGGTACTGTTTTGTATGCCAAATGTTACAAAAACCGCTCTATTGATTTTGATCAAAATATATATTAACGATAATATCGGTATTATAAATAATACCCCGTACTTAGTTTTTCTCAAAAAATTCGAAGAAGTCTTTTTTTTATTATTTCTAATAAAATGGCTACCCAAAAGCCGATCTCTGTTCATATTTATTTTTCAAACTCAATACCGCACTTTAGAATTCAAATATGCAACAGCCATTAGAAACGTACTAACAGCAACGCAAAACTTATTTTCAGCAAATATTACCTACTTCTCCGTTTTTTCTACCATTTTGAATATGCACCTTAAATACCAACCACTTGGAGTTTACACAACCATCACAATCACAAACACTTCATTTGCACACACGTTCATCATAATATTCAGTTTATTACTGCTAATGCAAATCCTTCAAATACTTCCAATCATAGACAACTTAAGCCAGCGTCGTTAATATATTCCAGTCAAAAATAAAACAATTTCCTAACAGATCAAAATTGAGAAACTCCTACTAGGTATGCTTGTTCTCGTACTCAAAAATCTTGTAAAGTGAAGAGGTTATAAAATAGTACAGTAGACGCTTATAACACTCTAACCAGAACTGGCAACTGGGAGCTTCAACTTCTAAAAACTCACATTTTTATTATGTAGGTACCTACTGCCATATTTTATATGGCATTGCTTCTCAGATCTTCAGATCTTTACCTACCTATCTAATAAAATAAGAAAACAACCAACAAAACTTTTGATAAACGAGAAAGTTTTGTTCGACCCAGTCGTGCACTTTATTTAAATTTGTGGTTCAACGCGTTCCTTTTCTTTTTGGTTATAAATTTCATTTCGGTGAGAGTATTCTCTCGCAATGAGAGAAATGTGATATGTGACATTACACGGTTGCCGTTTTAGTGACTTTGTCGCTATACTTACTTACTTACTTAGGTGGCGCTACAGTCCGGGGTGGACCTGGGCCTCAACCAATACGCCTCTCCAGTAAGCGCGATCTTTGGCTAACTGCCTCCAGTTGCGCACTCCAAGTTGGTTGAGGTCCCCTTCCACTTGCGCGCGCCTCCTAAGGCGTGGTCTTCCTCTACTGCGTTGTCCCTCCGGGTTAGAATCGAAGACTCTTCGGGCCGGAGCGTTGGTGTCCATTCGCTCTACATGTCCCAGCCATCTAAGACGACTGATGCTTACTTTTCTGACTAGGTCGATGTCGCTGTACAGCTCGTAGAGTTCGCTGTTAAATCTTCTCCTCCAAAGCCCGTCAACGCAAACGGGACCAAAAATCACTCGAAGAATTTTGCGTTCGAAACGACCAAGGAGATCTTCATCCGCCTTTGATAGCGCCCATGCTTCTGCACCATAAAGCAGGACTGGGATGATGAGGGTCTTATACAGAGTTTCCTTAGTATTTCTCGACAAGGCCTTACTTATCAGTTGCCGTCTTAGGCCAAAGAAACAGCGGTTGGCAAGTGTGATTCTTCGTTTGATTTCTGATGTGATGTCGTTATCAGAGTTTATAGCGGAGCCGAGGTAGACAAAGTCCCTAACTACCTCAAAGTTATAGCTGTCTATCGTGACGTTCTGCCCGATTCGTCGATGTCGTGTGTCCCTTCTTGTTGACAGCATATATTTTGTTTTACCCTCATTCACCACTAAACCCATTTTTGCCGCTTCTGTACTAATACTTGCAAACGCACCAGTGACAGCTCGCTGTGTTGTGCTAACAATGTCAATGTCGTCAGCGTATGCAAGCAGTTGCACAGACTTATAGAAAATTGTGCCTCTGGTGTTGGCTTGTGAGTTTCGCACAATCTTCTCAAGAATGATGTTGAAGAAGTCACATGACAGCGCGTCACCTTGTCTAAATCCTTTTTTGACATCAAAGGTCTCGGTGAGATTGTTTCCGACCTTTACGGAGCAGCGAGCGTTCTCCATCGTCATTCTGCACAATCTGACAAGTTTGGCAGGGATGCCAAAACTAGACATGGCTCTGTATAGCTCGTCTCTATAAACGCTGTCATATGCGGCCTTAAAATCGATAAAAAGATGGTGAGTATCGATCTGGTATTCTTGGGTTTTTTCCAGGATCTGCCGTAGTGTGAATATTTGATCGGTCGTGGACTTACCGGGCCTAAAACCGCACTGATAGGGACCTATCAGATCGTTGACGAATGGTTTCAGGCGTTCACACAGCAGACATGATCTTATACGCAGTGTTCAGGAGACTGATGCCTCTGTAGTTGGCGCAGTTTAGAGGGTCTCCTTTCTTGTGGATCGGGTTAAATTGCTGTTACTTAATAACTACTAGTCTCTCCTAATACATGATGACTATAATTTTGCGCCATTTGAAGTGGAATTCTTAAGTTTATAGTAGTACGTAGAGTAAAAATACATAATTTTTGGCGTTTCATGGAGAAGTCTGTGTCCAAAACTGGATTACGTTTGCAGTTCATTAGACGCAGCGGCTGTTTCACTGAACTTAAAATTATATGGAAAGGCAGAAAACGAATCTCTAAACCTATTCGTTCAACGCTAAGAGTATATAGGTACCTAATTGCTGAACCATTTGTTAATGTCAATTGAACAGTCTCACGTTTTTGTGATTATTTGTTTTGTTTTTCCTACAACGAAGTAGGATGTGCTTTAAACTCCAGGCAATGTATTACAATCAAACTGTAATTTGAATATACGAACAAGGCAGTACATCAAACTATTTAATGGGTAGGTATACCGTATATACTTCCCCACGCGCAGGCTGGATGTGAAGGGGTGGATTGAGTTGTCCTTTATTCAAATTAATATCGAGTGGGGTTGTTAGACGAATGTCTTCGACATTTATCACTGCAGTCCTTCACATTATTTCAAGGGACTGATTTGAATTCCTTGAGACAGGATACATCTGTTGCCGACCCAAGGCGGTATTCTTTTGGAATTTTAAGATTGGATATTATGTAACACGAGTGTTGGGCACGGGGGGTATGGCGTATGGGTATTATGAAGTTGATACACAGAGTTTGCATACACCCAATACACATGTGTCAGAGGATGAAAAGCTCATTGGCAAAGGATAGGAAGACAATTTGCTCGCATGTGTCCAAAAACTGTCAAAAGTATTAAACATATTCATCAAACCTATGTATGGATGCGTTGGGACCGTACATTACAGTTAATACACGGAGCCTACATAATGATGTTGACCCATCCGGTTCTGGTCTGCCCCATATACTCCTCTTTGATAATTCTATTGAAATTATGGGGGTTTATTTAAAGTGATTTTGAAATGGCAAACAGACGTACTCATGTATAAACACAGAAAACCCAGGGTGTGCCTGTGTAGTTAAAGGAAATTAAGGACACGTACTGTAAAGGTAGGCACTTTAATGCCCCAAAAGTGTGGGAAGCTTTCGACATGCGAAATGTATCAGGTTATACTCTGTATAACCAGGCCCATTTGCTTTAGAACTTTTTTTCAGTTTCTGTATAAATATAAAGCCGTACAACTATAATTCACCGGAGTTTGACAATTGGGATTCATATTTAATATCACTTGCTTAAGGCCAGTAAATTGTACTATATCTTTGTCAAAATTAATAGAATACGAAACGATTTAAAACTTCTAGTTTCACTTATATTAAAAGCGAGATAGGGTTTAGAAAAACACTCACGGCCGCAGAAAAATGAGATAATTCTGTTGAGTTTTCTAAAAGACATATCGAAAATAATAGGTCATTGCAAAGCTTCAACGGTTTCCTAAAATATTCGAGGCAGTTTATACTCAGTTGTTTGCAATTATATTTCCGAGTTTCAGCACGGGTTTGTAAGTGGTAGATCGACCTCTACAAACTTGGTGATTTCTACTAATTACTGTCTTGAAAATATTGAAAAACGTCTTCAAGTAGATTGCGTGTGTACCTAGTATACTGATTTTTCTAAAGCCATTGATCGTGGGCAACACAACGTTCTTTTAAATAAACTAAAACTTTTTGGATTTCTTTCTTACGAATGAAATTCGAAATTTTTCAGGTGTTCCCTAAGGAAGCCATCGCTATGAGCTAATAATATTTCTTTTCCATCATTGAATTGAATTGAAAATTGTACCTATACCTACTCTCCTTACTCCTTACTCCTTACTTACTACCAGTATTTTTCTTTGAGAATTGCAACAGCAGAAACTTCCAATCCAGTACACCATTTACTGCGCTAAGTTTTTTTTGTTTAGTTATGAGTTTAATTTATGGCGTTTTTTCTGTAGTTCTTTCAAAATTTTAATTCAAAATTTAAAAGATGGCATGGGAAATTTTACATTCAAAAACTTTTCATCATACATGTTACAACTTTTTTGTTTACCTCATAGTAGCGCAGCTGCTGAACGTAAATTTTCACATCTAAAAAATATAAAAAATGAGGAAAGAAACAAATTAAATACCGTTCTAGGAAACGGGGAAGATATTGAACCCCCGGAATTATTGGTAAAACATGATTAAAATAATAATTTCACAGACGGCTTGTTTTGAACGACAAATGTGATTTTTTAAATTTATGTTTATTTTATTTCCCTGTTTTTTGTTTTTTATAAGTACTATTTAAGTGGTATATAATTGGTTAGTAGAAAAAAGTTCCCTAAATTTGTTTGAATTATAAAATGGAAAATAAGACATTAAGTACGATTTCAGACCAAAAAGACTTAGGAATCATCTTTGACACTGAGCTAAACTTTTCATTGCATATAGATTTCATAGTTGGCAGAGCTAATCAAATGCTAGGTTTAATTTTTCGAAACTCTAAAGATTTTAATGATCCATATACACTAAAACTCTATACAATGCCTTGATTCGCTCAATACTATAATTATGTTGTATTGCTTGGAATCCTTTTTACCGGAATGCTAAATCACGCTTAAAGAAAATCCAAAGAAGGTTTACTAAGAATGAACTACGAAAATTCGACTGGAACAGTGATCGTCATACTTTTCAAAAGAAGGGTATATTATTCCGTAATGTTTGCTCAAGACGTTTTAACTGGCCACATTGATTGTTCGTTTTTACTGTCTACATTTAATGTATGCTCCCTCTCGTGTTCTTCGACTAAGAACTAAGAAGCTTGCGTAAATTATAATAAATTCAAAAACCTAATTGATTTTAATATGAGTAGGGAACATTTTAAATGAAATGAATAAAAGCTACTACGTTTTTGTATTATGTATTGTAAAGTAGTCTAAAATAAGTTAAGATCAGATGAAAAAAAAAACCGCAAGATCCGTCCTCGAGCTATGGGCGGTTTTATTGATGTGTAAACATCTAGGCGCGCGTTATTGGAATCTGGTGGAGTAATTCCACACATTTAACTTGCGGGGACGGATATGCGTCACTGTGTTTTATCATTGCATACATTTTTTGGAATCTTTTTTTTTTTTTTTTTGCATACATTTTATCATTGCATACGTTTTTATCATTGCATACATTTATGAGCCTGGGGCATATTAATTTCAGCTTTTTGTTGATGTGAAATAAGGCATGTTTTTCATATATGATGGTCTCACATTTCTTCCCTGTGACGGATATCTCGAGGAAATTCGGTGCCAAATCTTTCGTGAATTACCAGGCACGCAGAAATCACAGCTGGACAACAACTAACAAAAATGTCGTAGACCAGCACCTCTACAATATGCAATGCAAGTCGAATGAAATTCCAATGACACTTTCATTTACTGTGTAACAGTTGATGTCATTTAACTTGCGGGGATGGAAATGCAAACAGGTATTTTCCACTGCATATGTTAGGAGTGTTTGTTGATGTGTAAACATCTAAGTGCGCGTTGTTTCACTGTTCGATTTCACTGTTTAATACACTGCTTATAATTCATTCAGTTGTGACTCCTTAATCTCAACTGTCATCCAACTCGCATCTGTAGGTACCTACATGCGTTTCAATAGTAAAACGCAGAAAAATACGTAATTGATAAAATTCAATATTTCTGACAATAATGCAATGTTTTGCCGTCATTGAAGATGCATTAAAATATTTTCAGATATGGGAAAGACAGATGCAGAAAGTGCAAAAGATTACAAGGCGCGTTTACGTGCAAGTAAGCCTCTGAAAGTCGGAAAAAAGGTTGGGAAAACGAGTACTGAACGCTTGCGTGAATGGAGAACTCGTCTGGAGCGGCAATTACTGACAATGAACCGACGACATCACGATACACTGTCAATGATGTTCTGACGATAAATGACGTGGATTTATCGTCAGTTCGAGCCAAAAGAAGGAGAACGGACATCAACGAAGTTTTACAACCACAGGTAGTCACTCCGCCCGAAGAGTACCCCAGACATGTTAAGGCTCACGCAGAGTTTGAAAATAAATTATTGTTATTTCATAATATATCAAGAATACGGTTACTACAATTCCCTCTTTACTCAATGACGTGTATCAAGCCACACACATACCGCACGCACGGTATTTACACATACACATATTTCGGGACTGTTGGATACAGTCGCACCAATTTTTTTGTTTTATATAATTATAAGATAGATAGATATACGAGGGCAACACTTGTTTAAGCCGAGCTGAACACAACGAAAATCCACCTGTCAACTTAGATCGACTAGAATGGTGCCGTGAAATAACGCCGAGCGAAATAACGCCGAATTTTGGAATTCTTTGTGAAAGCGAAATAACGCCGATTTTCCTTGTTCGGTCTTATTTCACCTTGCTAAAGTGAAATAAAGCCCAGTCGGCCTTATTTCGCTTTGAATTTATAAATACATTTTAAATTTCCTCCTCTGTTACTTCAGCATTTAGAATTTGAGAAAATAAAATCAAAAAAAAAAAAAAAAAAAAACAAAAACTTTAAACTATTATTTTCTCAAACTTCCCGCTAGTTATCTTAGCATTTAGAATTTTCTCGCGCGAATTTTTAACTATTATTTTCTCAAATTTTCCTTCTAGTTATTTTAAAATTTGAGAAAATAATAGTTAAAAACTCGCGCGATTTTTGAACTATTATTTTCTCAAATTTCCCCACTAGTTATTTCAGCATTTAGAATTTAGTTATATATAAAATAATAGTTGCATCTATTTCTGCAAATTTAAAATATACTTTATATATAGTTCTCGGCAATTCTGAAAACATTTGCTTCGGCCTTATTTCTCAAGCAATGTTCGGCATTATTTCACTTTGTGAATGTGAAATAACACCGAATTCTAAAATTCGGCTTTATTTCGCTTTAACAAAGTGAAATAACGCCGAGTTTTCGAATTCGGCGTTATTTCGCTCGGCGTTATTTCACGGCACCACTAGAATGCTGTCATCGCGACGGACAACCTACCATCAAGGGTAGAACAAGTGCCCTAGCTGTCAACCTCTGAACGATTAAATAAAAAATTGAATTATCAACTAAATTTTGTTTAAATTTATTTCCGAATTGATTACTTTATAATGAATGTGGTCAAAAGCCTCTTAAAGCAATTTGAAGCTTATTAATAATCTCACCATGACAATAGTCGCGATTTTTAAATTTTAGCACATCACACATTTGGTGAGCATGAGAGCACATCAAGTGAATCAGTCCAGCTTGCTCTTGAGACACCGAATTTCTCCAGTTAAATTGTCAAAGAAATTTCTTGAAGTCATATGAACTGCGTTCTACTACCCTGGTGAATATTTTTCTGTGAAAAGTCGTCGAAAGGATTTACAAAAAATCAGCACCAAATAAAAATTGACAACGCAAGGCGATAAATCGGATTCAATAGTAAATTAAAACTCCCCAGTTTTCTACCACATTCATTCAAACTATAACTACTTCTCCACAACGGCCTCGAAATAAAACAAAATCCATCGTCTTTATTGCCTGCATTTCGAAACACTTTCGAGTTTCTTTAAACATTTCACCACTCCTAGGGAAATGACTTTTCGGCGCCAATCCTGCAATTCAATAACTCAATATATACAACAACCAGCAGCCTTACAACGTCTCAATAAAAAAATTGAATATACTTCCCCAAAAGTGATGTACTCAAGAACTAGCGAACCAAGACGAACTGATGCTCATCGTCATCATCACCGCCGCTGAACGAAACAAGAATTTATGGCAACACTTAAAAGCCTCAGCACTCATCTCCCGTAAATGAAAAAAAAAAAACTTCTTCGACATCTCAAGTAACCCTTCCGTAGGAAAAACTCTATCGAACAACTCGCCTCGCCAGCGGATAGCTTTCATCTTCCGAAAATCCAATCTCAACAAGAGATCCAGAAACACACAACCAAAAAGATGGCAATGGCAATGGCAAGTCTTTCTTTTTCTTTCGCCATGTTTATTCTCCCCCACCCGCACATCTGCCCTTGAAGTACGTATTTGCTAAATAAGTTGTTCACTGTGTGCCGATGTCGTATATTCAAATAAAAATATCTTTATTGCGGATGTATTCCCTCCCTTGGTGTAAGACTATCGGCGGCGGCGGTGGCGGCGGTGGCGACGAGCGTGGAAAGGACACAATAAAAGTCAGCCATCCTTTCTGCTACGCCTCCACCAGCAGCCATACGCCCACACATACAGCTGCAGCGACCCCGAGCGTATGCCATGTTGAACAACCAAATATAATATCGACAGCAACATAACAGAACCGGAAGAGGAAGTGTGTCTAAGAGAAAGGATATTGGAAACGTTGGAGATTGCCAGCGAAATGGATAAGTATTTCCTACACCCAACATGGAGCTAAGCGCTCTCCCCCACTACGCGCTATTTTATTTTATTCTGTACAAAAAGTCACCAGCAATAGTGTGGGCCTCTGGAAACAAGCAAACAGAAACAGCAACTACGAACAAAAAAAAAAAAAAAAACAAGAGAAAGGAACAAAGCAATTTCACCGGAGGATATTTCAAACAGGCAGGTAAATTTATAGCCGGGCAATATACGCTTTCTGGAAAAGAAATTGATTACTTTTACTCTTCGTCCTGCCGCATTGAGACTTGAGAGTGTGGTGCGATAGTGCCATTTGGATTGAATAATTTGCAAGGATATACCTACGTATGTGTTGTTGTTCTCAATACGTGCATTTGGGAGATTTTTCCTTAATTTAAAAAGGAATTTATGAAGTGGGATCATTGGTGGATATGGTTGCCGAGGATCTTTAAGCCTGATCGTAAAGATTCCGAAGCGGAGTTCGAAACGGGAAAATCGCACCAATGTTCTCTTTGCATGGTATAGGCAGGTGCTCAGGGAATCTTTGTAGAAAACAACCCCTCCCGCAGCAGCACTTAAAACAATGTTTCACATTCGCAAATAAGGACGGTAACAAATTTGCTACAAACGCCGCATTGCAACACAATATTCGTCATGCTAGCATACTCACGATGCCACGGCTTACCAAACTAACTCACAGGCTGCCTATACCTTAACTTAAGTATAGGTTTTGGGCCCGTTGGCTGATACCACGCTCATAGCGATTTAAGTTCAACTTAAAATCTTATGTGACAGTTTATGACATAGAAAATGTAAGCCCATAATGTAATTAAGTAGAACTTAAATCGCTATGAGTTCAGCAAACGGGCACTCTTTACAGGACTAATCGGAGGGGAAGCAAAGCGATGAGCTGACAGCTGTCAATGCTCACTAATGGGTCAAAAATACATGGTGGAGCAGGTGATTGCACCTTCTTCTTCTGAAAAGGACCTCCCAAAATAATTGCAGCATCTTTCAGACTAAAGTCAGTGTGCTGTTCGAACAGCCGGTGGCTGGTTGCTCGTAAGTAGGTAGGAAATCGACAGTCAGGCAGCTATCAAGCTTATCAGGCTTATATCCAGCGAAATGAAATCGAAGGAATTGACAGAATGACGCACAACTCTTAACGAGACTGTCAAACTGTTTACTGTTATCGTCTTTAGGGTCTTAGTATAGGCCATCGATGTCCCAGCGAGTAAGTTAGATTATTTGCTTCCGGTATAGATAGCATAAACGAGCTAAGATAGTATGCCTTAGATGAATTTGCCTGATGAAGCAAACAAAAGCTCAAAAGTTAGGTATCCATTGAATTCTGCACAAGATTAGATAGAGCCTTCAAGGGGCTCTGGCATTGCGGCTTCTTGAAGGAGCCTATTGTGCCTTCCCTGGTAAATACTTAGAGCCGTCATTTCACTCCAGAGACAGTCAGGAAAAGGTGTAATCTCTTCATTCGCAAGAGTTGCTGAATTGACATTCTGTGAATATGTGATGAGAGGTTTCGTCACTCTCAAGATAGAGTCTGCAGATGGGAAATAGGATCCGGTGAGATGCCACTTCGGTGAAGATGATTTGTCACGCGACCGTGGTCCTATTAGGATTCTCAGGTTGTTTTTGTCCAGATTAATCAAGAAGAGTGATTTTCTGGAGGTAGATTTATGGACAAATTTTGTAGTGCAATTTTGCTCAGCTGTATTGAGCCAGATCTCGTTAGACTCGATGGATAGGTTTTTTCCAAGGCTGACTGACAAGTTCACCTGGTTTGACTCATCGTAGATTCCAGAGCCAGTCCCTGACTCCATCTTAGAACCGTCTGTGAACAATATGATGTCGAGTGGTGATGGATTGGGTTTATATTTTTCCTATTCTACCCTAGGGGGATGATTATGGAGAAGTTTTCTGCACAAGATACAGAGATGAAGAAGAGGAGTAGGCAATAAAAAATGACTTCTTATGGAACTATCCTGCTCTCACCATATCCAGAAGACCGCATTATAAGCATTTAGTGCAAAGGACCACACAACGTTCCATCAGAAAAGCGAGCCGCCAGAGATATTGCTGTCGTTCTAAGCTGAATACCACAAGTTCTATAGTTCGATGGGGACAGATGGTCAAATATATATTGCGTGGACAGCGGTGAGGAGTTCTAATAGAGGGCAAAACAATCTAGCCGAGGATAAATATAGCCCGAACAGGAGATTATACACAGATGATCAGGTGAACGTTGTGTGCTGAATATTTTAAAACTGCTGTAGATTTTAACAATTCTGTGTCATATGGGATGACCCGTTTCGAATCCACGATGATGGTAAAAACGTTCGTACCTAAATCTTTTTACTCTACTCCAAGAAACAAGTAGTGAACATGGGATTTTTTGTCAGAATTTAAGAACATGCTGTCAAAGAGAAGAGAAGGGAAGAGAAGCTCAACATCTGGAGACTTAGACGACACAGAAACTATTGAAAGATATGAATTCGAACTAATAATTATTAACTTCGGTACCTCGTATCGCACCTCATTAGCACCTGTTTCTTTGTGCTAATACGAAATCTAAGAAGTGAAATTCTCTCCTATAAAACAAACGGTGATACATACCACTTACATTATACTTAACTTTAGATGCCGCTTACAATTCGAAGTGGACCACGAACTCAACCATACTGCCCCCCCCTGTGTTTTGTTCGTATTGTTGTATTTCAGGTTTAGGATAATTTTGGATCAAAAAGGTGGCATTGTTGTCGATCTTCGAAACAATTCACCCAATTTCAATGAAATTTTGTGGGTGTGTATGGTTGGTTGCAACTTGAAAGATAGTATACCTTTGGACCCGATAGGTCTATCGCCGTTGTCGATTTCCGAAGCAGTTTTACCGAGTTGTTCGAAATTTTGTCGGTGGGTATGATTGCTTCCAGTTTGAAAGATAGCATCGTTTTAGACCCTATAGTTAGTAATTTGCAAAATATAAGCGGGATAGGAAAACGGGTTGCGGCACCTCCCATTCAAATTTGCATACAGCAGGCGCGGTTGGTGCCTCATTTCGGCCAAAGCTTTTCTTTTTTAAAACGCACTGTTTTGGCTATACACAGCACTCGGTTTGGAAATAAATTTTCAATATTTCCCAACTTTGTTCAAGCGTTCCGCGGAGGTATAATACTGAGTTGCTGTCAAGATTTCGAGCGGGAAAAAGCTGTCATGGTCAAAATAACATATGATCTAAAAAGAAACCACTAGATGGCCAACCCCTTTATGAAAAATCTTCTGTTTTCGATGAAGTTTTCGAGTGATTACGCGAGAACCCGGTTTTCGGTTCGGTGTGAATAGGGTATCCTTGTCCTTACTAAATACAGGGTGTCCGGCGGGAAGGTATACTACTTTGTTTGTTTATAATTTTTCATTAAATGAAAGAGAATAGATCTTATATTGATAAATGTTTTATTAAATGTCGGCAATTATGTATGGAATACAATATCAGGTAAATGTCCGCCTCTGTTAGTCTCACAAATGCGAGCCCTTTTGAACACATTTTTCATTACATTCTCACACATTTCACGCGGTACTTCATTAATTTCATCACGAATATTTTATTTGAGTTGCTCAAGCGTTTCTGGTTTGTTTGCATAAGCCTTGCTTTTCAGATATCCCCACAAAAAGAAGTCCTTAGCAGTCAAATCAGGCGACCGTGGAGGCCAATCAACATCACCATTTCTTGAAATCACTTGTTGTGGAAAGAGGTCTCGCAGTTATTCCATTGTAATCCTGGCTGTATGCGATGTGGCACCGACTTGTTGATACCACATGTTAATCAAGCCCAAAGCTTGAAGTTGTGGCGTTAAAGAGTTTTCAATCATATCACGATATCGCACCCCATTCACAGTTACCGTGACGCCGTTTTCATTTTCAAAGAAGTAAGGTCCAATGATTCCTCCTGACCAAATTGCACACCAGACTTGAGCAGCAGTAATGTTTTCGGCCGATCTTACAGTAGGTACGTTGTGGTCCATGCTTGGGCCTTCTGCCAAATACTTCACGTAACTTTCTCATCGTCACAGTAATCGATGATTGATTTTGATAAAATGTTTTAACGATTAAAACACGTTAGTTTATCGAATACTTTTCCATAATAAATTCGCCACGTGTTTACTTCACGACTGCAAAATATGAACTGTCAGGACTAATGTTTACCAAAATGGCGGCAAAATAAAGTAGTATACCTTCCCGGCGGACACCCTGTATAAGAAAATTGTAACAGGATTTTTTGTAAATATAAAGCTCAATTATGTACAAAGATTTTAAGATATAAATCATCTTTGTACGTTATCCTGAAGTCAAACAATAAGCAATAAACTAAAAAATTTATACAATTCGAAAAAGTAAAATGTTCGATTGAAGCTAGATCGTTGGATTTGGAGAAAATTTTGTGTGTGTATATTCGAAGTGGAACTCTGGCGAAACAAAGCGAGAACGGGTTAGCTAGTTAGGATCCAAGCAAGCGATGCGACACCTTCTTTCAACTAGGTAAACAACTGCGCATTCACTGCGTTTAACAAATTGGACACAGAATCTACCCAGCAGTCTATCGACAACGATGCTTTTTTTTATTATCACAAAAACGTTGCATATTTCCCAGGGTTAGATAATGTTAGCAGTGAGCAGCGCATCAATTTTCTTGAAGCCTGCACCATCCAGGAATATAATCAAACGTCTACGCCATTTCCAATTAGCATCAGGCTAATTTTGAGAAAACAAATGTACACGATAACCTTCCGCATCAACACCCAAGTCACGCGCTACTCCAATCCTCAAAGACAAAAAAAAACTAGAAGAACAAGAGTGAGGTAAACAAACTTTGTTCCAAGGAACTCGCTGGCATCCACCGAACCAACTATAACCGAATGATTTCAATGAAGATACATTCGCTGTTGAATGAATAACAAAGAGACCATATCAACTCGCATTTGTGCTTACAATTTCATCATCATCATCATCATCATCATCATCATCAGTATCGTCGTCGTCATCATCGTAAACTGTGTAGTACTTAACACGGGGCGCCTATATTTTTCCTGCCAATGCCAAGTGAATTTGTTCGCAATCTTCTTGGAAAATCATATTTGCATAGGAATGGAATCCGTTCATTTCCCTCGGGTGTTATTTTCTATCCGTTTTCATGCGAAGAAGCAGGAAGGAAACGACGACGACGATGACGAAGAAATGTAAATCAAGTCTGAGAAAACGCCTTCGCTCAGCATCGTTTGTGTAACACGCACAGGATCTGTCTCTTGTATGGGGGGAAATAAATTTCTTTTCCACCAAAAAGGAGAGAGAGACAATTCTTCTTCGCCCGGGTTGCTGTGGCGTGGCAAGCGAATAAACATAACAAAGGCAACAGGGCGACCCGCAAACGGATTCTTTTGAATTACACAATTCCGAGCGGCACACACAGCGATTGTGTAACTGTAACTGAACAGGAACACACTCAAACTTACGCATTTTCCTTTTATTTATTTTTTTTCCTGCTCATCTTTGTCCTTTTCGCAAGATAAAAACTTTGGCTACCCTCTGCGAGCTGTGCGACTGTGATATTTGCATTGAAAATGTGTTTATTTTCTCAGGACTCGCCCCTGTGCGCGCGGGTACAACGACTTCATGCCTTCCTCATTTACAAACCCAACTTGAGGAAAACTTGTTTGCCATCCTGACACTCTGTTGACATCGTTTCTCCCATCCGCATAGTCTCTGAAACCAACATTATTAGTCCATCACCTCAAGATGTTGCGCAGACCTTTGTTCGATTGTGTAGCCCTCTTGTCTGGCGTGGCGAAATTTGAATTTGAATCTGAATTAATCAAATCAGCTGCTGTAAGAGTTAGTCCTTAAAAATCTACAGATGCAGTGCAACAAGCCGACTATGCCAGAGCTTGTCTGCGAAAAGTCTACCACTGCAGCATGTGTCGCAAGTGATTGATGACGCATCCCATACGAGTACTGGTATATATATGTGGCAACTAGGCGCTAGTGGCTCCCCCTGCAAGGATGATGAACGATGCAAATCATGCGACGAGATGGGGAAAACAATTAAATTTAAATGAGAAACATGCATAGAGCAGATCTGAAAGGGAATAAAATTCTATACGTTTAGGGAACGTTGCGAAACGCAAATGTCTTGCTTGCATTCGTAATTTTAGTCCTTCCAAGTTGATAGCTCCCACAAGACGGTGTCGTCGTCGTTGTCGGTGTCAGACTGATGCTACCTTACACTATGTTCATTTTGAAGGGCGAATGTAAATTTGTACAGTCATTTGCATAGCTTTTATGTTTCGCAAGCCAAATGTAAATGTAAGAGCTCTTGCTTTCTGGTTGTATACCTCTTCCAGTGCCAACCTGTTGCTGCTGATGGGACTGAGGTGTAGGGAATTTATTTCATCCCACATCCACATCCAACTCTTTGCGAATATTTTTCTTCTCTAACTGGGACAAATTGCACAATGATTCGTGGTGGGGTGACGTGCGGTCGCGGGCCAAGTGTAATGGCATTCATATCGGGAGAATTTCATCGTGACAAGGTCTTCGCGTCAGTGGAATAAATATTGCAAAATGAGGTGCTTTCAAGGTTTAGTCATAAAGACGTTGCGGGTGGTAGACAGCTCTGTCGGATGATGGCATTAGTTCGACGACTTTCTTTTCGAGAAGTTTTGCTGAACACGTTAACCACGAATTGTCTATTTCATCAATTGACAGTGTCGCTTTGTGAAAGACACAATTAGAGTTGAAGCGAGGCTCACAGAGGAGTTCAAGGCTCGTTTAAAAAGACAAACCTTACTTGCACTAACTCGTCTTCTTGTTGCAGCAAATGACAAAGTTATATACAGGAGGAGATTTGAGAAGTTCTGTGGTCCCGAAAGTAATAGGGGTCTATCTGTATATAGGTAGTGTATTAGGTAGATTATTCCAATGGTCCGGAGGGTTGTCCACACATTGTTGGACTTACAGGTGTAAGACTTAAATGGGAACCTGAAGCTTTCCATACCGAGAAGAGAGAACAACCACTACTTATCTCTGCGAGCAAATATACGCTAATTCCTTTCCATTATTTATATGGAGCGGTCTTGACAAGCCTCTGAGGCAGCCTTTCCGCATACGACAGAAATATAGGATTACTTTGAGAGCTGAGACTAATTGAATATGACTTGGTTTGGTGCTTAAAAAATTATTGAACTCGCAGTTAAGTACTCCTGCAGTAGGAACTCAAAAAACCTGGGGACCATCTCCCAAAATCTACCTCTGGATATACACGGCTATAGTAAGACCTTTACTGATCTATGGCGAATGGGATGCAATGACGAACTAGTCAAAAATAGGCTCATTGGTCGTCAGATGGCTAGGACATGAAGAAAGGATGGTAGCAAATCCTGGCTCGTATATAAAGTCTTCGACTCAAACTCAGAGTGAAAACGATGTAAAGGCAGACATTACTTAGGTGAGGCGCACAAGTGAAAAGGGTACTCAAAGTTGCTTTAGGGCGCAAACACTGGGCGCAGTTACCTTATGACCAGGCTAACTGGAGGGGCTTATTAGTGGAGGGTCAGATTCATCATTAGCTGAAGCCCTATTAAGGAAGAATAACACTGACGCAGTAGCTTAGTGGTTAGTGTGTTGGACTGCTATGCGAGGGGTCGAGGTTCGAATCCCGCAAAAACCCAAATTCCGACTTAGGGTTTTTTTTTACTGCGCCACCTCTCGCGAACGTCTGACAAACATCCGAGAGTATAAATGTCTTGAAAAAGCTTCTCAATTAGCCGTTTGGAGTCGGCATAAAATTGTAGATCCCTTCCATTTGTTCCAAAAATGAAAAACTCACACAAAACGAATGGTTTCGAGAAGCTAGGCCTAGGGTCCCGGGCCTGTTGCGCCAACTATTTTTTTAACACTGACATCGCAAGTTCGTAAGCTAGGCAACATCAAAATCCACTAACTTAAAGGTCATTACAAGAGTTCCCAGGCTAGCTTGCATCACAATGAGAACATCGTCTACCACTGGCTTTGAGGCATCATCAATCTGCTTCCTCTTCACATTTTTATACATTCCTCGGCAGGTATAGAGAATGAGCCCATCAGTCGATTGGAAATTTAATGTTGTACGGACAATGGGGGAATTCAGACGTCACAGGTCTTTCGACAATTCCTTAGAAATACTTAGAATTTTCAAAACACTTTAATGGCGTCTATCCCATCATCAAAGAAGAATGGAAAGTTGGTCAGGTACAAGTCAAAAGGCTGATCAAAATTAGAAACCTGGGTAGGGTCAGGCTGGGACATCAATATGGATACACACCCCGGGCCTTAGCAGTGTCTTCAAAGTGGAGGTTCTGACAGTAACAAGAGCAGCATGTCAGTCTGCGATAGGGCCAACTATACCTACTTTAACAATGCCAAACCAGCGTTAAAAGGAATAATTTACCCAGCTTGCGAAATGCAACTGCGACGAGCTCAAATTGCTTGTAGTACACGGCACAAGGTACTGGAACGCCATATGGACTACCATATAAACGTCTTATACCCCAAAAAGGCTATGGCAATCCTTGAATCCTACCTTATTTGGCGAAACTATTGAATTCTCTCGAGAAGCCAAATATCTGGGAATTATCCTTGACAGTAAACTATCATGGAACCAGCAGATTGATTGATTGAACGTACCGTAAATAGAGCCACCAGATCTCTATGGATCTTTCGTCGAGTATGCGGTAAAAACTGGGGTCTTAGGCCTCGGATGATATACTGGCTCTATTCGCTCATCGTAAGACCAGCGGTTACCTATGCCGCCGTGGTCGGGTGGACGAAGACTAACGAAGTCACCACAGTTAAAAAGCTAGAACGAGTCCAACGTATAGCCGGAAATTGTATGAAGGTGACGGGCTGCTTACGCTCCACACCGACTATGGCACTCAATGTCATCCTTGGTCTAACACCTCTTCAAACACATATTCAAACAGAAGCCAGACTAGGTGCTCACCGCCTGTTCCATTCGAACAACTTTGATCCCTATACCTATCAAGGAGGTCATCTATCCTTACTCGGCACCATTGAGCCTTCAAGCTCATTCAGCATGCCTCTTGATGACATGCTACCGGAATATGTCTTCCATAAAAACTTCTCCATAATCATCCCCCCTAGGGAAGAGTGGGAGAAATATAAACCTAATCCATCTCGACTTGACATCATTTGGTACACAGACGGTTCTAAGATGGAATCAGGGACTGGCTCTGGAATCTACGGTGAGTCAAACCAGGTGAACTTGTCAGTCAGCCTTGGGAAAAACTTATCCATATTCCAGGCTGAAGTCCTTGCAATCAACCATTGCGCTAGAATAAATCTAAGTTCTAACACACGTGGAAAAACCATATTTATATTCTCAGATAGCCAAGCAGCTCTCAAAGCTCTTGACTCATCCGTCATCAAATCCAAACTTGTCCTAGAAACATTCTCAAACATCTATGAACTTTCTAAGAAAAACCTAGTCATCCTCCACTGGATTCCAGCCCATAGAGGATTTGAGGGTAACGAATCGGCTGACTCACTGGCTAAAGTCGGAGCAACTACTCCTCTAATCGGACCTGAACCCTTCTGCGGAGTCAGCAAAAACCATTTCAGGAACTACATCAAGAACCAATCTCGTATAGACTCTAACGAGATCTGGCAAAACACAGCTGGGCAGAATTGCACCAGAACATTTTTCCCCAAATTCTCCTCCAGAGAATCACTCTTATTGATTAACCTGGATAAAAACAACCTGAGAATACTAACAGGAATAATCAGTCGCCACGGCCGCGTGAAAAAACATCTTCACCGCATTGGCGTCTCACCAGATCCCATCTGTAGACTTTGTCTCTAGAGTGACGAATCCTCTCTTTACATAATCACAGAATGCCCGGCCCTTTGTTGTCTCAGGAAAAACGTCCTTGGTGATGAAATCATTGATTCAGCATCTCTTGCTAATATACACCCAGAGAGGATCCTGGTCTTCCTGACGGTCTCTGGAGTGAAAATGTGGCTCTAAGAATTTACCAGGGAAGGCACAATAGGCTCCTCTAAGAAGCCGCAGTGCCAGAGCTCATTGAAAGCTCTCCCGCCTTACAATCTAATCTAAATCTAATCTAATCCTTTTGGGAAGCCAACGGTATCGAGAGACTCATGCCAAATAATTTGAAGACACAACCCACTTCCTATGTCATTGCCCAGGTCTGCAACACGTCAGAAACAAATTCCTTGGGAGGTTTTTCTTCCATAACCTAGACGAGATTCCTAACACATTAAAAAAAAAAAAAAATGGGTCAACTCGTTTTCCTTTACGTGAGCGCACTGGGCAGCGTTCTCCAACAAGTTTCAGCAAGGTCATTGGAGAGAGTTGAATAAAAGCCATAGAGTCGATCTCGATTGCATTGAACTTGAAAATGGATGAGTGGCACTTGTAGTTGATGATCTGAATGGGTGGTATATCAAATAAGACCTTTAGGTTATCTGTCTCTAGACAAAGGCGTGCTTGCACGGAAAGAACTGCAAAGTCATACTAATTGCAAAATAATATTAGTTAGAATTATATATTTTTCGTAAGTCACAACGATTTTGTCTTGAATTAATACAAAAGTTCGTAATTCGACATTGAAAACGGCGAAAAATATCAAATTTTGTTTGTTGAATATTACGATTAGAAGTATTAATAAATTAATTTTTTTTTTTTTTAAATACTTCTCCCGGGAAAGGCGAACCTATAACGCTTCAACAGCGCCCGAGATGCCTGCAGATTTATGTTTGCTCTGCACTTAAATTGCTGCAAATTGTAGTCTTCTGGAAATATATCCCCAGGAAGCGAGCTCCAAAGTTTGCTTGTCCTGTAACAGAAGGAGTTTTGGAAAGTTGATGTCCTCGCGGTTGTCAAGTGTACTGTATGGTAGTGATTTACAACATTTTTTACGCAATTCACTCCTTCAATAGGTCAATTCCTCAAAACACCACTTTAAAATCTCAAATTGCAAAAAATATTTCGTAATTTACCACCACTGAATGATGAATCAATAAAATCCTATAATAATTTCGCACATGTAAATTGAAAACGTAAATTGACGTAGAGAAGTCGTAAATTGCAAAATATGAATTGCAAATTGATAAAAATAAGTTGCAATTTACGATTAAGAATTTGTAAGTTGCAGCTACTGAAGTAGTAAATCAACCCCTGTTGCAATTTACTAAGGGATGAAATCGTAATTGCAACAGAAAAGTGGTAATTTAAGATTTTTTTTGTTTGCATTTCACAACCACAGTAATAACAAATTGATAACTAAATATTTGTGTCAAATTGCGATCGGTTATGGCAATATGTATTTCAAGCCCGATCGTATTATTGACACTGAGAAGTGTTGATTCACGACTTTTGAGTGTCAATATCTTCACTTTGTAGGTATAATTTCTAGAATTGCGAATAAAAAGTCGTGTATTAGTAAATCCTGAGCTAAGTTCTAAAATGAGACAAACTTTTCGTGATTCAGCGCTTATTTTTCTTGATTTGGTCTTAAACTTTTTTCCGTGTGTATTCAGCTGGGCGTTCCATCCTCAAACGAACTACCCGGAAATGGTGGTGGCAGCTTATGAAGCGGACTTCTGAGGAACCTTTAAGCCTCAAGACGTAGAGTATAGATATAGAAAACCCTTCTTTTAGACTATAGATACTATACAGATGTTACGTACAGCCTTGGAAGACGCAGTAATGAAGGGAGAGTAGGCACTAGCTTGACGTGAAAACATTCGAAAATGGTCTCAACTCTGTAAATTTGGGGGGCTTTCAAACCAGTTTAAGCACGAAATTTAAAATAAGACCGCAAAAAAAGGAATATAAAATGCCAAATCAAAAATGTTGATGCATAATATTTGGCAAACAAAAGTAAAATAGGTTTTCAAGACATAAGTTGGGTCTTAATCTACATCTACTGTATGTCCAAAGATTCAAGGTCTTACCGCCAGCCATTAACCTAATGCTTTCAATTTAAGGGCTCTAATTGTTTTTGAAATACGTTTCTAGACTCCACTCAAACGTACCCAACCTTCCTTTATTAAAACAGTCCTACGCCTTTACCAGTACAGTACATTTCAGTGGTTTCCTTAAATTTTAGGCAAAGATCGCGTTAATTGGAGAGGCGTATTGGTTGATGACCAGGTCCACCCCGGACTGTAGCGCCACCTAAGTAATAAAGTAAGTAAGTATGAATATTGGTCAAAATCTTGTCGGTAATATAAACTAAAAAAAAACTTCTTTTTTTTCAAAAATCCATTGGACGATAATACAGAGAAAAACTGAGTTTACTATAAAGTTAGAAATGACCACATCACCGTAGAAATGAATTTTTGTTACAATCGTATGACCGTTTTCGAGATATGTCCAAATTTCAAAAGTATCGTTATTCGATTTTTTAACGAAAAAATGAGTATGCAGTCATGTTAACCTTATTTAATTAAGCTTAAATAGCAATTTTGGTTCAAATCATTAGAGCCGTTTTCAAACAAATCAAACTGGTTTGAACATTAATATTGAGGGTATACCGTGCAAAAAAGGTTCCCGAAGGCCCGAGCTGTAAGTCCCCAAACCCGAAATCTGAAATCTGAATGAAATCCGGGCAGCAGTGTAGGCTGTAGGCCTCTGTAGGAATGGACAGACGGACGGAATTTTGAGACTCACTGTTTTGAGTTCGTCTATCGTATTTAATGTCATCATCATCAGAAATGATTAAAATCTCGAGCTCGAAGTTTTGTACGAATATACCTCTCGGGAAAGTTCAAAATACTGGAAAAGGTTTTAAAAATATTTTCAAATGCAAGCCCACTTATTCAATGGGAAAGTTTGAGGTTCTCAAATAAATATATAAGCGATCTTTATGTCTCGTGACTTCCGGGCGAAGGGAGCAGAGAAATAAATTTCTCATGCAAGATGGAGCGTTTCAAATGTCAACCTCGATTCGTATAGTCTTACATGCTCTGCACACCTTCATACTTTTGTCAAAGTCATTCACTTTGACAAAGTTTCAAACTTTGACAATACTTCCCAAGCTCAATGATAAACATTCGCTAGGTAATCGGCCCGAAAATCCTTTTCCAACGATATTTTCCCCCAGACAACCATCCAAAACCTATAGCCAATTCGAAACGAATTCATTACCGCGCCAGACCACAGGTGATGCCAACTATATCGGTGGTGTGTGCCTATATATACCTACAAAACGCCGAATGATTAATCGACGTTCTTTTGTGTACACTTCCAGCCTCCATTGCTCCTTCGGACTGCTCTTTGGAAGAGGGGGGGAGGCCAGTTCAAGTCGAACAAAATGTGCAATTTGTTACCACAAACTTTCCATTAATTTAGAATGATTGATTGGTATTTTTTTGGCAGTCCACCGACCGGCTGCTGATTGAGTTATTAGGCGATTGATTGAAAAGGTTAAAAGGTACTATCTTGGAGGAGCGACGCCCGAGACACATCCCGATACGGATCGGCATCCTCAGAAGCACATCAATCAACGGGCCCGATAATAATTATGGCCCAGAAAGAGTAAAACCTGCCCAAAAATCGATTCCCATTAAAGTCGAGTTTCCATAAATTCAACGGACCTCGCTGTTCGCAGTTCAGATATCTGCGTATGTGGGCCAAACGCCGCAGTCAGCGTTCGGTATAATTATGATCTGAATAGCAATTTGTGTAATCACTTCAAGTGACAGGATAATAATTATCCCTGAGCAATATTTATATAAAAATAGTTTTTCACACACACACACACGCACAGACGAGATATGATCTATAATGGTGCCTGTAATGCCCCACATATGGAGAATGGAGCGACTCATCGGAACTTAATGACAAGTCTGACATTATCTCGACTTCGCAGGGATGATCCCTCCATGCGGATATGCGAATGATGTAATGGGATTTCAGGGGTCGAGTGACAATCTAATTAACATTTTACGCCTCCCCGTCTCACTCCTTTGATCTCGAGTGTATGCGGAGGCGTTTGATTGCTTCTCTGGCGGACATCAAAAAGACAATGTGTGCCAAGATTACGGGCACTTTTCCGCACTTGTGACTTGCGAGTGCTATCTTGCGCCATTAGAGGCGGCGGTCAATGTCTGTCCAATTTTTACGTTCATGCGTTATGCTATTAGATTCCATTTTATCACACACCGCCGAAATGTCCTTTTGTGCGAGATTGTAATAACGTCTCCCCCGGGAGAGCTGTTAAAAGAACAGAGAGCCACATAAAGTTCCCCCGACACAGGACAGCCACAGCATATTGCATTCATTAGATGATGTGCAAAGGGGGAAAGGATGTCACAGCTAACTAGAACTACACTTGCATCTTGTACTTGATGCGACCTTTGGTGCGCGTTTATTAAAATCATCGACCATAAAACTCAGCAGCACAATCGGGTCAATGTCTGGCAGAAACAATTTCGACCTTCGCAGCGAAGGTATAGCCGTTAAAACCACTCGTCACCACGGCGAATTAAATTAAGCTCATTGGGTAATTGTAAGAAACTAATTTCTCCGTTACAACCACAGACGGCAGCATCCTACACCATGGATGCTGGTTCATTACTGTCCTTTTTTGGTTGTTTGTGCTTTCCTCTCTTTCATCGTGATGATTTCGTAGTCCTGCTGGTGTCCTTTCTCCGGCGGGTGACACTGACACAAGCAGTTTATTACAGGCAGGTCACTATCTCAGTATCTCGCCCATCTCGTCGTCGTCGTCGTTGTCGTCGTCGCTGTGTGTGCTGTCTGCTGTGAGCCCGGCTAATTGTTAAAGGAAGCACCCCGGAAATTTGTATTGTTTCAGACTTAAAAGTTGCAAAATTTATGGATGGACGGATGCAATAAGCTTCGCCTTCCCAGCTATAGCCGGGCTGGCGAAAATGTCGAAAAATGGTTGTTGGTAACTAAGCAGGACGTTCAACAAACACACACCCGCCGCAGCTGTTATACGGCCGATGTACATGACGACTACTAGGACGTGGTTTCGTTGGTAGCATCATATCCTGGTCGAAATAAAAGGCGTGAATTTCGATTGCGCTGGCAAAATAGTTGAGGCAATTTTTTGCCCTCGCATACTGACAGGGGGGTGGCAAATAGGAAAAAGTTTTTCAATTAAGTTTGCAGTTCATTTTTCGAAGGACGTATGCTGGGCAAGCAGCAGCAGAACGTGGTACAGGCTACAGAGTCTATTCCAATGATGCCGCCTTTCGAATTCCTAGTGTTGACAGGGTCTAGACTCGGCGAGATGGACTGCCCTTGTACTTTGTGCTGGCGACGAAGATACATCTCTAAATAGGCAGATGCTCCACCAGCACCACCCATCGTATGAACAGAAAAATGAACAGGACAGAGATACTATATTGAAATTTCCATTATTTTGTATGGACTTTTGGGTCCTGATGCGAATGAAGTCAGCTAAAATTATGCTGAAAGTTTTCGCCAGTCGTTTGTCTCTCACATTGACTGGTGTGCAGGAATTGGGTGTTACTTTTTTTGTTTTTTGTTAGCGGATGTTTTATGGAAATATAATTTATTCGTGTGTGCCCCTAATGGCAGATGTTTGTTTTCGAGCTGTTGTGCGCCTTTATCACCCCGAATTTACTGAAAGTCAACAGGGTTTTGGCAAGTCCTTCCGGGGGCCATTCAATTTAACTGAATTATTGTAATAGACACAGTGGGCGGCGATTTAGGCACAGAGAAAGGGATTTGGGCTTGTTAGAGAGGTAAAGGTACTTAGAGGCCTTCAGATAAACTGGGTCTATTTGCATTTTTTCATTTTAGGCCATGGGCTACCCACATGATGAAGGAAATTGAATGAGCTGACATTAGTTGAAACGAAAATAAAAATTACGAAATGATGGTCAAGCCTCTTGCTATTCAGAATGATTGAAGCGAATTCTCTTTATTTATAAAGGGTGTCCCTAAATTCGTATCCCTTTGCATATTTATGGAATTTAGAAGCCATATTTTGTTTTAACGGTCCACAGAAAAAAAAGTTAGGAAGGCTCTTGAGACCCAAAAGGATTTATACAAACGATTTTGTTTGATTGAAGTATCGAACGCCAGTATTTGTTTGTTCTCTTTTACACACTTCAAAATATAATGAAACAAGCTGTCCCGAGTCGGATTTCGTCCCGCCCAATATTTGGTATTTATTTTCATTCCATGGAATTGTATTCCTTTTTTGAAATCTAAAAAAAAAACTGAATATAACGATTGCTGTAGGGGAGAGGGGGGCAGTTTAGGACTGGGGAATTTTAGGACAACTTAAGAAAAAGTACTACAAAAAAAACTTTTTAATCCTTACTATAATAAAACTGTAACTTTTTTTCCGGCTGTAAGCTGTGAGCAAAGAATAGATTCAAAAAGTACTGCACGAATTTGATTTCGGTTTTCACAGTTGCATAGGAAATTGTTCAGATTTGAACATAGGATATGTTTTACCATTATTCGCTGTCCGGAAGTGAAAATCTAAGCTGATATCTAAGAAAAGTTATAATTCTCGGATGCCTTCTAGCTCCTAGCTTCGGAATCACTCATCCAAATGAAATGGGATTTTTTTTAATACAAAGTTCAATTATGTACAAAGATTTTAAGATATAAATCATCTTTGTACGTTATCCTGAAGTCGAACAATAAGCAATAAACTATAAATTTAATACAATTGAAAAAAGCAAAATGTTCGATTGAAGCTAGATCGTTGGATTTTTCCAGCGTTGAGTGGAGGAAATTTTGTGTGTGTGTGTGCGGCAAAACCTGTTTCTCTCTCTGTACACTTTCTGCGGTGCGCTTTTTCTTTCTCTTTTTTTATGCACCTTTTGGGTTTTGGGCTATGTGTTGTTCTTTTTTTTGTTCACGTTTTTAAATTGAACTGGAGTTGGAGTATTATGCGAGAAACAGATTAACACAGCGACAGCAACAACAGCAACAGCGAATTTAGGATTGGCTGTAACGTTGATGTCGCTGTCGATGTTGCTGTGCTAATGTGTTCAAAGTAATTAAAATACATTGGTTCTAAAGTTCTGTCAAAGTTGCTGTTGCTGTTGCTGTGTTAATCTGTTTCTCGCATTAATGAATAATGAGTTGAGTAGTAGAGTAAATGAGATGCATGGAGCATGGGATTGAGAGAGATACGTCTTCGATTGAGATTGAGAGGGAGTCACACTCAGTTGTAATCAGGGATGGAAAATGCCATTTTCGATTTGTACTGAAAACTGTTGGAAGATTGTACTGAAATGGAGTCAATTGTATTGAAAATAAATTTTCTAATACAATATGAACTCGCAATATTTTCTTTTCAAAAACATAACAAAAAAAATAGCAAAACATTAATATAAATAAACATTATGTAATGACTTCATAAAGAAAACTATACATATACAAAAAATTGTTAATATTAATCTAAGAGCTCTTCCGGCTTAAAACACTCATTTTGCAAATTCATATTCAAAATATTGCCCTGAATTTGAAATTCATAACAGTTTTTCGCCCAGAAACATTCGAATTACAACAATAGAAACAACGTTTGATTTTTCGTTCAACGTCTTCTTCAAGCCATGGGTATTTTTCTTTCCATTCAGGCTGAAAATGAACGTCATATTTCTCCTTTTTTTCGTGCGTTAATCGTTTGAAGAGGTCTAAACACTTTTGAAAACAGTTATTTTTTGTTATTGCTAGCACTTAACCAACCTACACAAAACACAAACTACTTACTCATCAACAGAAAAAAGTGAAAAGGAGAATCTAGTCAACGCTTTGTCCAAAACTTAAAACAAATAGTTCGTTATTTAAATTAAATTAAAAGTTAAATTTGATTAACTATTTTTGGAAAAATACAAATTGCAAGAAAATTTTAAAGATACAGATAGATAAATTGTATCGAATTAAGGCAAATTGTACTTTTGTACTCCAGCAAACTCATTTGTATCGAATTCGATACAATTGTATCGACTTTTCCATCCCTGGTTGTAATTGTGATTTAAAATGCGTTATAGTGATTTTGATTTTATAGTGATTCATGTGCATGCCAAAACCTGTTTGTGCAATTGCATCTTTTTTGCTTTATGTTTTGCTTTCTGTTTTTTTTTTTTTTTTTAATTTGAACTTGAGGACAGTGTTGTTAGCACTCTCTCTTCATTTATCCCACGAAGCGTGGTAGTTTTTCCCTTTTTTCCCTTTTCACTGTACTCAAAATCCCTTTTAAGTCCCACGAAACTTTTTCGCCTCGAAATCCAGTTTTTAGAAGTAAAATTTGTTATACAAGGAAAGCAAATAACGGTTAATTAACTTTTAGTATAAAAATCACAGTTTGTAACATTATTACGATTATTTTTTTGGTACTATAAAATTTTGATAAGAGACAATTTATATAAGCAGTTTTTGATGCACATTGAGTGTGTTAATAATCATCGTGAAATGTAGGAGTTTTCATGAAATTTCAGCAAAAATTTATATTTTTAAGGTTTTTTGTCAGACTCCTCAAAATCCCACGATTTGGTGCATTATCCCTTTATCCCACAGAAGGCTTTTCGGACATCGAAATTCCCACGAAAAGGGATAAATCCCACGATATAACAACACTGCTTGAGGATGTTTGTGTTTGAGTAGTAAGTGAGCGAGTGTGGCGCATATGGGTTATGGGATTGAGAGGGATGCGGTAAAAATTGTAACAACTAACAATAACAAGTGGAATGTAAATGAGATTAAAAGGGAATAATAGAAGTTAGTTAGTTAGTTATAGTTAGGGACATCAACGTTGGAACTAATCCTAAATTCCCTGTTGCTGTTGCTGATAGAGTCGCTGTGTTAATCTGTTTCTCGCATTACTGACAGTTTTTCTTCTCTTTTTTCGGGTAAGCATCTTTTTGTATAACGCTAATTATTTTGTTTTAAATCTGAGAAGTGGAATTCTGGCGAAGCAAGGCGAGCACGGGTCAGCTAGTACTTTAATAAAACTTTACAGTGGCAAATCCACTTCAAAAAAACATCTGATGGATATTGAAACGATACCAACTTTTAAAAATAAAATAAAAAGAAAAGTGTGTTTCCAGACGACGCACGGAGAAAAAAGTCATGCTAAAAGCAAACAGAATCTGTATTAAATTAGTCGGATTTCTGCATGGTTTTTTGCCAAGCGGACTTCCGACTTAATATAAGTGGAAAGATCATCTTAACTATTATTATGCGTGTTGCATTTTGTTATCAAAAGAACCCGTTTAATTTTATAGGAAAATGATTTTTTTTAAAGATATTCTATAAGGTCAATTAAAGTGCAGTTCATTTTAATTTCGAGTGCACTCCCATAAAAATAAGATGTCATGCACTTTTAAATTATTCTTTTCCCAATTGATTCAACTAAATAATCGCTTTGATTTAAGACTTCGTAAAGGTTAATATGAAGTGAAGCATTATGCTATTTGAAGTGCATTCCTATAGAATCAAAACGTTGGCACTTTAATATCATACGTTTACCGATAGATTGTACTAGAAATCCATTTGGTTTTAGACTTCTTATAGGTTAATATTAAGTGAAAGCTTTGCTTATTTAAAGTGCATTCTTATCAAAATTATATATTTTGCACTTTAATGTAGCACTTTTTTTTTAGTGGGAAATCGTTTCCTTTTTGGAGTTCTAAAAGGTTCAAATTTGAAATCTCATTTTCATTAATATGATATATTTGGCACTGATTTTTGTTTCCTGAATATCTTATTTTTATGAAATGCATTTTCAAATTAATCGTTTGGATTTTTATTTTTAAGAAAACAATGCATGTAAATAAAAGGCAGACAAATTTTCAATTAAAATAACCGCCATAGCAAAATATATATGAAAACGATGCTAAAATGCACTCATTGACTTCATATTTAAAACTTCAAATTGTTATTAGTTACTCCATTGTCCATAAACAGTAATGTTTTAGAAATAATAAACGTATCTTTTTTAGTAGCTAAACATTTATTCGTAAATTGAATTTTACATTTTTATTTAAAAATACAACTTCGGGCGAATAACTTTGAGGCCATTATTTAAAACGTAAAAATGAATAGGTGGTCCATCCACATTTTTTATATTCATTGAACTAAATCCTTTTGACATCTATTATTCAGAATTTTGTTTTCTTTATAGAAATCTTTTATCATTTGGCCTTTTATTGTTTTTTGTAGGATATTTTCTAAGTTCAGTATATCTGGAGATGACAGTGTTTCAGAAGAAGATGAGGACTGCTGTATGTTATCCAGCCAACTTAAGACAGACTTGGATATTGATAGAGTATCTCTATCGGTTGAGCTTGATCCTGCCAATGGTTTGTCCTTTCAATCAAAAAAAAGTAAAAAATATTGTAAACAATGAATCAATCTCTAGTACAGAAATAATATAGAAGAAATTATCCTATGTGATAAAAATGCATAACGATTCCACTTTTTCCAACAAATTTCTAGACATGATAAAGGCCAGGTAAAGACAAAGAAAATTATTTCCTGAAAATTTCTCACATACGCTATCAGATAAAAAAAAAATCTGATTTCATACGTACCTGTGCAATGCGCCAATTTAACAATCCGTCTTTGAATAAAATATACTCCCGAAAATTTAAATTAATCTGCGAACATAGAAATTCAATGTCGCTTCGCTCCATTTTGCAGAGTATGTTCCTACACTGAAAAAAAAAGTCGGCGTCGTATTGATGAATGGCGTTCATCAACATGATATTCATTGATATGACGTAATTTTCATAAATATGATCAACAAATTCATGAAAACTTTTTGACAATTGATGAACAGTTTTTCAATATGATGAAAATGAATTCATCAATTTTTTCAACAGGATTCTGAAGAGAATTTAGCGTATGTTTTTATGAACTACGTTCATTATTTCATCAAAACATTTCATCAATATGACGAACACACTTATTTTGAAGAATATAGTCATTTGTTCATCCAGTTGATGATTTATTCGTCTTATTGATGAATGGAATCATCATATTCAAGTACGATTGCCAAGTTTTGAATTTTTATCATATTGATAACGACGTTCATAGTTTTGATGACGGCTTTTATTATATTGATGACAGCGTTCGTCAAAAAACAGACATTAATTTTTATTAAGGAGAACGTTGATGTAAACCTTCATAATATAGATGAACTAATTCGTTATATTGATGAAAAAAATTAGATTCACCGTTATATTCATCATATTGTTGAATGGAATCCTCATATTGATGAACTTTTTTCATCGGTTTCTTCAATATGATGCACAGATTGTTAATATGATGTATGCTGTAGGTGTACACACGCGATGTTGGTACAGCATTTGTACTCACACACGCATGATGAATCTTTTAATGTATATATGCGTAGATAATTATATGTCATTGCCCATCAAGCGTAAAGTATCTACACAGGGTGGCATAGAAGAAAATTGTGAATGGTCTTACGATGAACGATGAATATCTTAAAAGATTCGATATATATGTGATTTAGAAATTTCATCACATAATTATTTGTTTATCTTTTAATTAATGTTCCCCCAAAAGTACCCGTTTGCATTTTAAACAATGTATTGACAATTGCTTGCCGATGAACAAACTTTTTTATTTTTTATTTTACTACGGGCGACTGGTTTTGCTAAATAAACTGCAGTATATACAATTTAAAACAATTAATGAAGTGTGAAAAATTCAATATTAGTGTAAGAATGGTGGAAATATAAAAAAGCTATAGTCTAACTTCGATTATTCACATTATATAAAGTGTTATAAATTTTGCATAAATAGCTTTAATATATTAATATATTTTAAGTATTTATTATGTTATCAGTATAAAGAAACTTGTATAATTAGAACCTATATCTTCGATGGAGCGCCTCATTTACCTTAAAAAAAATGCAATTTACCTAGCCTTAATTAAAGGTATGCAATTAATGTATAACTTTAATTCAGTTGCATAAATATATCTGGGAGGTGTTGACCAAGTGATTTCGTTTCAATGATTTTACTATGTAAACGAACGTTTTTCGGCATAAACTGTTTGCTCTAAATGTTCATAGCGACGTTTTAAAAGCTAAATCATGAGTAAGACTATCTAATTTTCAAAGGGGCTTATTTTTCCGATATCTTGATATAGCTTTTTCATTTGTAAAAAGTAAAACGTAAATATCGAAAAATGTTGTTGTACGTGTTTTAGAATACAAACATACTTCTAAAAGGTAGGTTAAGCTACGTTTCCACCGAACACAAATAACAAGATTAAGTACAAGAGGTTTAGAATTACTCCCGAAGTGTTTCCACCAAATAAAAGAAGATTAACTTGACGTATTTTCTCTGGCTCTGTCCATTTGAGAGAAAATTACATTTCACGAGAGAGAGAGAGAGAGAGAGAGAGAGAGAAATTTTTCCATTTTTGATGTCTTTTCTTCAATTTTTTTTTTAACTTTTGACATATCGAGCTGTGAAAAGTGCGTTTGTTTTATTTCTAATCTCCCTTTTTATGAGATTACTTTCGTATGATAAGTTCCGAGATTTATGCGGGATTTACGGAAATTTTTCTAAATCTCGCAGTTATTCTCCGGTGGAAACTTAGCAGTAGGGTCGATTTTTGACGTTAAATAAATATGTCATTAAAATAAAACTACAATTATCATGAAAATTCATGACGATTTTCCTTTGGTAAAAAAAAAGAGCTCGCTATATAATTATAACGTTGTGATTTCATTACACACATAAATGTAAATAAATATTTACTTTTTAAAAATATTTTCAAAATCAATGTAATATTGTTATTTTACCAAACTTTTCTCGTACATTGTTCTCTCAGGCCTCAACATTATAAAATTCAACAGAATGGATCAATAAAATTATAACTAAATAACAAAAAACGCAAAAACACATTTCAAACACAAATGTATGCACATGCACCCTGTGACTCTATGCATATGGCAGGCAAATGGCCGTTCTCTGATTCTCATTGGGATCCATTATGAAAAAAAAAAAAAAAAAAATTGTCCCAGGACTAATAAAAGTAACTCAGAAGTAAAATTTATTTTTATAAATCTTCAATATTTCTTGAGCGCGTGAGTTTTTGCCACTACACTTTATTGACTTTCGTGGTAAAACTGATTTTCGTTTGAATATTTTCCTTTCGGATGCGAAGAAATTCAATAGTTAAATTCACATAATATTACCATTACCATTTTCATGACATTATGCTCGTTTAAGTAATTTAGCATCCCCATGAAAGTGGGAAGGCTATATCTTTACGATTTATATTGTGTCAGTATTTTTATTTCCTGTTTTAATTTGTGTGAATAATCTTACAACTACATGAAAACAAATTTGACAGCACAGAAAGTGTGCATCATATTGATGAACAAATTTGTCAATATAATAAATACATTCATCACATTATGAAATTAAAGGGGAATTTGGGTTCATCATATTGATGAATTTTTCATAATATTGATGAACAAAGTTGATGAATGATGAACAACATCATATTGACGAAATCGGTTTCATCAAACTAATGAAAAAGTTCACTGGACTAAAATTGTTGATTTTTTCATCACATTGATGAACTTTTTCACTACTATGGTGTACCTTTTTTTTTCAGTGTATCGATACCCTGCTGGTGGAGTAATGAAATCGATGTTGGCGAGAGTCCCCATTCAATAAGGAGATCTTCAATTTCACTATCAACTTGTGAATAAACTATTTCATAGCTTAGATTTTGTGCATCAGCTTCCGACATTTTATAGAACACTTCACTTTTTTAATAAAAATATCTTAACTCCACGTTTCGTACCGCAAAACAATCACTACCACACTAAGTTGATGAAAGCAAATGCATGTCAAATCACGTACAAGAAAGGAGAATCATTTAATTTTAAGGTGGACATCTGCTTAAAATAAAGAGTCATCACTTACCTTCAATAAGGAATCCATTTAATGCGTTTACCGTGCAAGAACATTCTTGCACAAGCAAAAATTGAAAACAGCAAACGTTTTGGTTTTAAGCAGATGTTCACGTTATTTTAATATGATTCTCTCTTTTTAAGAAAATTCTCTTGTTTTAATAAGTCAGCACTTAGAATTATACGGAAATTTGTTCATTTTAAACAGAAAAAGAAAGGTTGATTTAAAAAGAAATTTCTTGTTAGAATGAAATGGCGTTCATTTTAGATCTAATAGAGTTTGAAAGGAATCCATTTATTTTGTTATGAAATCTTGTTGTTTAACGTTGATTGGAATTAAGGTGAGCGTCATATTATTTTAAAGTGGTCGATTTTTCTCCGTGCGGTTGTATTTTTTTTTATTCCTAGACGTAAGCATATTATTCTAACATTATGCTCAATTTACAAATTAAAAGTGTCCAAGTATAATGTTTATATGTGTAGCAATGTTATTCAACCAAAATATTAACAATTTACATTGTTTCTAAAAAAATATGAAGTTTTTTTTTAGTTTTTATCCCTCTCGGGGCACTTTTGGACAATGTGCGAGGGGAACTTTTGGGCATGTCCTAATCTTTCCCCTTTTATCACTTTGAACAATCTATTTCAGTGTGATTGTTTTTGGTTTTATTTGTTTAGGTTTATCACTAATGGCATAGACAAATAATTACTAGATGGTGCATTTCATATAAAGGAAATGGTTATTCCGAAGCACCCCAATATCTAGATGGCGCCACCGTGAAAATATACCTCAAACTCGGATACATGCTGCAAAACATTTTATTTGAGGTGTACTGTTGACAAACACTTCCGATCAACATGAACCTTGGTCTTCGTTGGCTACTCAGTGAAGTTCATACCTGATTCTTCTTTATTTTCCTTTTTCGCAAAACATACCAAACAACAAAATGTTCCCAAGAGAATGCGTATGCATTTGCATTGCTGTTTTATGATATGCTTTCCCTTTTCGATTTCAGAGTGTTGATGAGGGATGGGTTTTGTAATCTATTCTTTCTCTGCCTTTTTGGTTCGATTTCATATTTTGTTTAGATTTGTCGTCTGTTGCCTTTATGAATGAGATGGATAGGTACCTACTGTGTGTGTAGTTGGATATGCATTTCTTTTTCTGTCGAAGAATTTGTGCATTTCGATTTGTGAGATTTTTCAATTCTGGTTTGAGCACACATGAATAATATTACAAATTGGATTTATATCTTCTATGGGCATTATGATTGATTATCCTGCTTTACTCCATGTATTTAATTTTGTATGGGAGTACAATTTTGTGGGGAAAAATTGTAAAGCAAATTGCATGTTTATTTCAAAATTTACATCAGTTACTGTCGAATAGATTTTGAAAAAAGTAGGTAAACCAAGTGCTAAATGTGTGCTCTCAGTTATCAGTTGTTAGTAAAAAAGTATGATGTATGAAACTTATTTTAAAAATACCAAGTAAAACTTTTCATTATGTTCAGGTGGATTAGTCTTCATTTCTGCAACTGGTTAAATTGGAATTAGGTTTACTTATCTCTATCCTCATGCTTTTTTTCATACTTTTTTATTTAACTAAAGACTCGTTGCAGAACATCTAAAAAATCCAGGAAAAACCTATTTATTTATAAGCCGAATTCTTACATATATTCTGATTCCTTAAACAAAAAATATTATAGTGGCATTGGGGCTACCCAATGCAGTAACGCCCATTTCCTGAATATAATATTTTATAACGGAGAAGTCAGAGCAATGGCATTACCTTTCCCTAAAGGGTATATTCGGAATTCGGCGTGGATGTAATGTTAAAAAAACCGGACTGTTTATAGGATTTCTCCGTAAATTTTGGTTTCTACAAAATATAGAAAAACCCTTTAATATGAACGGGAATAAGGTTTCCGGAAGAAGTGCAAAAAACAGGTAGCTAGTTGAGGTTAGTTTTATGGGGTTTCAATTTAAAAAAAAAAAAACATAGGTAAATAAAAACATTACATTAGCTTTTTTTATGCGAGTGTGTGTTTATTTTTAAATAAACAATTTCGAATAACCCATTACAGTCTAAAAAATAATAATAATACGAGAAATAATTATTACTAGTGGGATTGTGTGCATACGAAAAGATTATATTTGACTTGTGATTTTAATTAAAACAATATGAGAAAAAAAGTTAAATGTGTTGTGTGCAGTGAAAAATCGAAAGATTTTCCCAAGAGGCAATTTCTTTCGATCCCGAAAAAAAACAAAAGAAAGGGAAGTATGGTTAAACATATTGAGAATTACAACAGAAATGAGTACACATAACAATTTTGTCTGTGCCAATCATTTTGAAAAGGAAATTTTAGGTAAAAAACTAAAGAAACTAAACATAAGCTCCCGTAGATTATGTGTATGAAACTTCACTTATTTGGTTTTCAGATTTTCAAAATCTTTTTCTTTTTAATTGCCATCAAAACGAAATTGAACGATTTTAATGTTTACAACAACAAGTGTATCCCGCATTATTGTTGTAAACCATGGAAATCAATGATCTATATAGATCATGTGGGCATAGTAAAAAAAGGCTAATATCCTTCATCATGACCTATGCCAATAAAATATCGGAATATACACACAGAGCTACCTAATTATTTCACATTGCCATACACATTCTTTCCACATTGTTGGGTTCGTAAGACACTTCATCCCCATTGTCATCTATCGTCACGCTAAAAGTATGCTAGCTCTGCCACACCCACGACCCACCATACAACTAGCTATATGCTATTCATCCAAAAAGTACTCGATCTCGATTTCCATCACCGATTTCATTTCCTATTTTTCTTCCTCCAATCTCTGCATCATGTTTGTAAACACTGTAGATACAAATATGGGAACATGCAACACAAAAAAGGTTGATAAGTTGAAAAACTGCATTGGGACGCCATCTATTATGAGTAAAAGCGTGAGGTATACGCTGTTCCAGGTTGGGTATGGAATGCACCATCTAGTAATTATGTGTCTATGCTAATGGTCAGAAATTACAAGAAAAAGAAGGAAACCGCTCCTAATGAGCGTTTTTTAAGACATGTCCAAAACTGACCCATGGTTGTCCTAAGGTGCTCCCCATAAGGGGCAGAATGGGACATTTTAAAGAGATTATTAAAATAAATAAAAAATATATAAATCATAACTATACATACAAGTTTGGATATACGATTCAAAGATAAAACAACATGTTATAATAATATTCAAGATCCGAAGGGATACTCCGCTTTTTAATGGATCTAGAGCGATTTAAAAAAAAAAAAATTTCCTAAGGTGACCACCTCTCCCCTATTCAATTTAAGGCAGATACACAATATTTTGTGCTTTCTATTTCGGAGCGTGAATGAAGAGTGAGGATGGTTTCCCATGTCGGGAAGACGCCACATATAGCTGGCCGTGTGAAAAGCATCACATTTCCAGATTTGTCCCGCACACTTCTAGCGACTGCCCTTGTGACTTATTTATGGTCATCTCAAATGAGAGTTTCACTGAGAACTAAATGCGTTTGAACTGGAACGGCAAATCGGTTGAAGTCAAGCGAGTTCGTGGAATTAGGTATGTGTTCTCCCTTGAACCAGTGAATTTTTATTGATTTATCCCTTTTTGAGGGATTTTCTGCGAATATAAATAAATGGATTTTCCTTCATAGTTCCAAGTTTCATATAATAGGCTTGTTTATTTGAGCTTCGAACTCAGCAGAGCAAAGTACAGTAGGATTTCAGCACGCAACTACAAAAACTACGCTCTCCTTAACACTTCGAGGACGAGGACTAACACTAGGTATTCCTTCCCAGCAAAAACTACTTAGGAGCAAATGTTCACTTCTAAGTTTTTAACACCAGGGGGAAAACATTTTATGTTACCAGTCCTGTACAGGGTGTCCGCCGGGAAGGTATACTAATTTGTTTGTTTATAATTTTTGATTAAATGAAAGAGAATGGATCTTGTATTGATAAATGTTTTATTTAATGTCGGTTTAATTAATTTAAATTTAAATTTAATTAGTCTCACAAATGCGAGCCCATTTTTCATTACATTCTCACATATTTCACGCGGTACTTCATTAATTTCATCACGAATATTTTGTTTGAGTTGCTCAAGCGTTTCTGGTTTATTTCCATAAGCCTTGCTTTTCAGATATCCCCAAAAAAAGAAGTCCGGAGCAGTCAAATCAGGCGACCGTGGAGGCCAATCAACATCACCATTTCTTGAAATAACTTGTTGCGGAAAGAGGTCTCGCAGTAATTCCATTGTAGTCCTGGCTGTATACGATGTGGCACCGTCTTGTTGATACCACATGGTAATCAAGCCCAAAGCATGAAGTTGTGGCGTTAAAAAGTTTCCAACCATATCACGATATCGCACCCCATTCACAGTTACCGTTACGCCGTTTTCATTTTCAAAGAAGAAAGGACCAATGATTCCTCCTGACCAACTTGCACACCAGACTGTAACTTTTAATGGATGCAAAGGTGACTGATGAATAATTTGGGAGTTTAACATTGCCAAGAACCGACCATTCTGTTTATTCACATATCCATTCAAACGAAAATGTGCTACGTCACTCATTATGATTTTTTCATGAAAATCGGGGTTGTCATGGGCTAGCTGTAACATCCTATTGGCATATGTACGGCAGCGTAAATGGTCTTGTGAAAGAAGCTCTTGTGTCAACTGAATCTTAAATGGAAACAAATGCAAGTCCTTGTGCAAAATTGTCGCCAAAGTTGTTATTTAAAGACCAAGCTCCTAAGCACGGCTTCGAATTGAGGTTGATGGATTGTTTTGAACACTTCCTTGAGCAGCAGTAATGTTTTCAGCCGATCTTGCAGTACGTTGTGGTCCATGCTTGGGCCTATCACCTACAGACACTCTTTCTTCGAAATCATTCACTACACGATAGATAAGTAGTGCGTTTTATTGGCACGTTGTTTCTCCCAAAAATTTCACGTAACTTTCTCATCGTCACAGTAATCGATGATTGATTTTGATAAAATGTTTTAACGATTAAAACACGTTGGTTTATCAAATATTTTTCCGTAATAAATTTGCCACGTGTCTACTTCACGACTGCCAAATATGAACTGTCAGGACTAATGTTTACCAAAATGGCGGCAAAACAAAGTAGTATACGTTCCCGGCGGACACCCTGTATAATACGGATCTGTTCGCAGAGTGTCTCTATTTACAGTACATACTAGGCGTTGGTTGTGATTGGCGGATTTGTATAAAGATTAGCATAAGTAATTTACATTTCGAAATAACAACTAAATGTGAGGCAATGTTGCGATAAATTATGTGTTGGTTTATTATACTTATTGTTTGAAACAAATTTACCTTATTAATACTTCTAATCATTAAATACCTACTGAAGTCGTGTTTATCTTTAAGTTATATTTTATACCAGTACATCCTCAGATTTTAAATTCTGTTTCATATTCTCCGCTGTTTTTTAACCCAAGAATATGAAAAGTGATTTCTTTGCTCATTCAGTTCATACCATAATTATGTAGGTACACACATTTAATGTCGTATTACTCACAACCACATGAAATGTTTTAACCTTCCTTCTACCATATATTTAATGTCTTTTCTTTTGTGAACGATAAAGACTAATACCCTTTTCACACCGCAGCGAAAATCGTGTTTTCGTCGAAAATTCGAAATTGCATTCACACCGAACAATAACTGTTTTCACAATCAGCTGTGAGACACTAGCCAGGGAACTTCTGTGAAAACTATTTTGTTTACAAATTTCGATCGCATTTATTAACAAATAAAATTAGTTCAGACCTTTAAAAATAATATTAGCCAATCAATTAGTGTGGAAAATGATTTTAAGTTGTGAGTTTTGACTTTACTTCGGTCAGATGCTCTGCTGAATGTTGCATAAGGTGTGTTTGTTTCAACAACCCAACGATCGGAAGTTGTTTTCGTGGTGTTTTGGTGGAAAACAACTTTAAACAACTCGTTTTGAAAACTGAAAAATGTATGGGAAAACTTCTGTTTTCGATGAAGTTTTTGAGTGTTTTCGCGAAAACCCGGTTTTCGGCTCGGTGTGAAAAGGGTATAAGTGTAAACGCAAATTTTCTTTTGCTCATTTACCTATATTTATAGAACTTAAAAGTTAAAAGTGTTGTTGCGGTTGGAAAAAAGGGATCCGGTTGAAACCGGAAGTGTAGGTTGGTTGTTTTCAAGAATGCGTGTGCCCCATTTGATTAATATGGGTACAAATAGGGTGATGGCACCTAAGTTCAGCCCCCTCTAGAAGTCAGCCTCTGGAACACAAAGTACAGCGCAATAGTTAATCCTTTCAAGCGAAAAATATTATTGTCTTGGCTAACATTTCTTCTTCTATCTGCGTCCAAAAACTTGCAACAATTCTCGTGCTGCTTCGCGCGTAAAAAATATATACTTGAGTTCAGTTTTTATAAATGCAGAGCACTAGTGGTATTCCAAAAAAATAAGTAGTGGAAGTGATTTTGGAAAAGTGATACAAATTCTAATCCATTTAAGGCATTTGCATTTTGTGATTATTGTTATGTTATTGACAGTATATTTTATTGTTTCTAAACTTAAAATATTAAAAATATCTTTTATTTAATAAATAAGAGGGAGGCCGACCTTATGAGACATTATTTTTATGATTATCCTAGGCTCAGCCCCCTCCGGCTGACTACTAACGACTACGTGAATTTTTTTGTTTTAATAACTGAGTATGTAAATGAATGGAAACTTCAATCTGTCTTAATTCTCGCTAAAATTTCGATCAATTTTCTTTGTTTTTCAGTAGTCAGCCCCCTTGTACATTTACTAGAGAAATGGGGGTTGACTATGAAAGACGCGGTTCCTTTAAACGTTCTCCAGTTGCCAGCCCTCCCTTTTTATGAAAATGTGTAAATTAAATTGGAGCTGACTAGTGGATACTAATGCTTGGCCGACTACTGTGGCTGAGGGGACTGACTACTCGCAAATCATACCCTCGTTACTAATTTTGTAAATAACTTGTAGCTCTTATATAGGGTCCGCCAAATAATTTTTTTTTTTTTTGAAAATGCTATAAAAAAAAACTACCTACTGAATATTTTCTCAAATTTCTTTTTTTATTTGAAAGTACAATCCTTCCGATTAATAATGGAAAATAATTTCATTCAAATGGCTGCCTCGGCTGGCCATGCAGTAGAGCTTCATCTGAAAAGATGATCTTTTAGGCAGAATCGGCATCTTCTCTAAGTCGATCGCAGGCCCACTTAGCGAAGCGAAAACGCATTGGATGGTCAGTTGGCTTCAACTCCTGAACCAATTGGACTTTGTATGGCGTCATACCAAGGTCTTTATGCAAAATTCGTCTCAATGATGTCTCCGAAATGTTCAATTGTTGAGAACGACGGTGAATTGATGTTGATGGCGCTTCACGCACACTTTCTGCCACAGCAGCAATTTTCTCGGGTGTACGCACTGTTTTTAGCTTTTCACGCCTTGGATTATCGATGAGGATGCCAGTTTCTTTCACTTTTTTCACAAGATAACGAACATACAGAGCTGACGGTGCTTCTCTTCTTCCAAAATCCGTACGCAATTTTCGCACACATTCTGCAACATTACCATGATTTTCAAAGTAATGTCGCAATATTTCCCAGCGTTGTTCAAGCGTATACACAACCATATTCTTTCAGCGGAAGGATAAAACTAATTATCTGTCAAATCAGACATGAGCTAAGTGTTACCATTCGTGAAATAAGCGGAGATGGCGGACCCTTTACTTAATAAGCTAAGTATTTTGGAATCTATAGACGTCAAGCATTCAGAAGAACAGAATACTTAATTAAATAGTTGAAAAATGGATTTTTAAGGACCAAACAAACCCAAAAAATACAGTTAAAGGGCCGACCTACATGCGCTACATCGAAGGTCAAATTCGGCTTGTAGGCAATTCCTATTTTTTGGCCAAGGCTGTCAGTCTATTTAATACATATACATACTATCCCCGCGGGGCATATATGGGTGCCGGGCCATAGAGACATTCCAGGTAATTGCATCGCCGATGAGCTCGCCAGACAAGGCACTACTATGTCGACTCTACCAGAAAAAGGGAGTCTCTATATGCCTCTTGCTACTTGCAAGCTCCTAATTAAACAAAACGCATTAAGCGCTACTAATCGCAGGTGGTCTAGCTGCTTAACGTGCCACACCTCGAAACAGATCTGGCCTCAGCTGGATTCCAAGCGCTCAAAAAGTCTCATTACACTGAAAAGACCCATAATAAGCACTCTAGTAGGTGTCATCACGGGACACTGCATCATAGGGAGACATGCTCTCAGATTAGGCCTCCCTTCAAATGATTTCTGCAGAAGCTGTATGGACGAGGAGGAGGAGGAGACTATTCTTCACCTTCTCTGTACGTGTCCAGCACTGTCACTCCGTAGAAAACTATACCTCGGAGAATATTTCTTCGACAATCTTAGCGAACTCGCAAACATAGGTATCAACTACCTCCATCGCTTCATTCTTAGCTCCGGCTGGTTCCACGGGTAGATAAGGAGTCGATATCGATCCTGTGGTAACACAATGGGCCTAATTTGGCCTAAGTGAGGCTGCACTTGAGGCGGCCTGCCACTCTAACCTAACCTAACCTATCCCTGCGGGGCATTTTGCTGTAATTCAGTAATTCAGATTCAAATCAGACCTTTTTGTCAGCTACACCGCCTTTTGCTAACTTCCTAGAATATAGCTATCCTGTGAAGAATTTAAAATTCAGCCGTTGCGTCGGAACCATCCAAATTGAGAGTACCTACCATTTTTTTTTGTGAACAAAAAATCTGACAAACAAATGGTTGTGATTGTCATACACATGGGTCCTTCATTGAACAATGGCGCCTTCTACTGCCTGTATTTGTTAGAAGCTATAATAGTTGCTGACGTACCTGGTATACGCTGCCGTAGTGGCTTGTACTTTTTGTCAGTTGGATGCATTCCTTCAATACACATTGTGTACGGTATACCGTATGCCATATACACGCATTTATTATGAACACGCTGCATTATTGTAAGAGAGTGTACACTTTACACCTCTATATTAACGCTCGCGTCGCAGGTAAAACAATTTATTCGCACTATGTATCGCAAACTCGTATCTAACACCCATCTGCAGATTGGACTCTGCCAATTATACAACCTACAGTTTCGTGCCCAAAGGTGCTGCCACCTGTGACTTCAGAGCACACAAGATACAACTTGTTTACCACTCTCCCAGTGGATTTTTTCTGCTTTTAATTAACACTAAAACCACATGGTCTGCGCAAATATGTGGCCAATCAAGTTAGGCAATCTTATTAGATGCCGCTAAGACTCCGCCAGTCTACTGGGAAAACAAACAAAATCTCTATTTCTACACAGAGTCTCGCAATAAGCAGCATCCGCAGCCAGCAAACATCGATTTAATTAAATCTTTTCTCGCCACTCATATATCAAAGAGCCAATCTCAGATGCTCACATAAAAGATCCACCCGGGGAAGGAGAATCAGATGATAGAGGCAGTGAGCTGGGGCCTCATCATACGGCAAGGTGTCACCCTCGATACAAAAAATCAAATGTTCCTTTGAGGTGACATTATTTTTCGCTTGACGTGATATCGCACACATAAAGGTACACAGCTCGAGTGAAATCTCTTTTAATAACATCCATTTCAATGAACTGGACTGAAAGGCCCCAAAGGAACACACACACAGAAATATACAGACGGCGTATTATATATAAACAGAGGCAGCCACCATGACGGCGATGACACAAACACATACGGTAAAATGAGGCTACAGGGCATGTTGCCAGTGATGCCATTCTGGCATTTTTAATGCTAGATCTAGCATTTTCGAAAACTTGAAAGCATTTTTTTAAAAAAGAAAAATGCCAGATGCTGTTTTAGCATTTTTTTGGATTTTAGCTAAGAATGTTAGCAGCACTGGTGTCGCATAGATCACTAAGATCATTGAGGAAGTAGTTTCCTAAGAACGCCATCCTTAGATTGGATAGAGCAGGACAGTTGCAGAGAAGGTGAGTGACGGACTCATCCTCTTCCTAATCCCTGCAGCTTCTGCAAAAGTCATTGTATGGCAATCCAAGTCTTTACGCGTGTCTACCCAGAATACAATGACCGGTAATGACATTAGCAACCAGCGAAATGCTAGGCCTGTTTAGTCGCAGAAGCTCCTTGGATCTTTTAGTATCCAGGGTCGGCCAGGTAAGCTTGGCAACGTCGCAATATCCCAGATGTTTCCATCTATGGTTTGCAATTCTTTTTGCGTCCGCGTTAATGATTTGTTTCAGCGTACGATAGCGGTGCATGTACGTTGTACAGACTAACGCTTTCAACACCGGAGGAGCCTAATCTTGCAAGTTCCTCAGCTGCACAGTTCCCCGGGATATCACAGTGTCCCGGAACCCAGCATAGGGTAAGGCTGTACTGTCCAGCTGTCTCGTTAAGAGATACGCGACAATCTTCCACCGCCTTAGATCTTATTTCGCTGGAAACTAAGGATCTGATTGCAGCCTGACTGTCAATATAAATAAGAATATCCCTGTGTGATATACTATTAATCGACAGCCACGCCGCGGCTACTGTTTCTGTTAAAAGGGTGTAGTACCAAAACTTGGCTGGCCACTACCATGCCCTTTGATACATGGGCTAATTAATTCAGACGTGTGGTGAAGGATTCATAGCTTATCTATAGTGGACATCAAACGGCAAAAAAAAATCACCCACTGTAGTTACAGTTGATATTACTTTGTTTTGTTTTTTTCTGAAGACTGATACTTTAATGTTCAGTAAAAATAAAATTCATTATTTAAAAAAAAAAACATGATTTTTATTATTTTCTGAGATATATCTAGGATTTAGGGTCGAAATTCCTTACTAGGAGAGAGTTACATTTTATGTTATATAATAGGCTAGGATAGGCCAAAACATACATTCAGATGAATTTGTAGTATAAAAGACAAAATAATATTTTTTTTATTGTAAAAAGCTGTTGAAAATACATTTTTTTTGTCTAGCATTTTTATTTTTTGGCTTCATACATTCTAGCATATTTTTTCTTGCAGTCTAGCATTTTCTTTTTTGAAATTCTGGCAACACTGCATGTTGCACTTAGCAGAGAAAAAAAGAACCTCTCCGGTATAGTTCCAGTTCCACTGAAAGGACCAACTTACCCACCGTCCCATTACGATGTTCCGGGATATTGCTCAAATTGCTAGAGACAACTCAATGAACCTTACTGCTGTATGTGAGTCGAGATGGCAGTCGTAAACATACGTATGCTCCCTCAAGTGCGCTTTGATTAAGATTATTTTCTTCCTCGACAGTGTGGGTCCTTTAACAGGTGCTCGTAACACATGAGGTAGGAGGTATCCAGTACCCAGGTCCGCTTGTGCACTTTGCGAGCATTTGCCTTGCGGCCAAACTCAATTAATTCTCATTCAAATTTTCACAATAACTTTCGATTAGATGATGTCGTCGCTGTCGACACTCTATAGTCCCTCACGGCTGGCGTCTCCTCCGAGAGCAAAGTGAGCCATTCTGTGACACTAATTTGATTTATGTGTGAACTTTTTGCCCCGGGTAGCTGCTGCACGTATATACATCAAATCAGATGACGAAGCAGAAAAAGTCCAAATAGTAATGTATCACCCTCGGCTATACTCGTATACAACAGCCAGCTCGCATGGAATGGAGCGGGATGCAGATGATGGCAGAAAGCACTTCACGTGATGACTATGATGGCGAAGCGATGGGTATATGTTGCCCGAGAGAAAGGTGCTTTTAATTTGTTCAAACGGGCAACGGGGGGGATCTTAAATGTGTATAATACTGAACACCGTGTGCACTCGAAACCGGGGCAAACAGAAACCGACGAAGCCGACGTATGATAACGCGGCACGTGACCAAATTCCCCGATGAATGAGTCTTCGATGGGATGCTGCCTATCGGCTTCCTTTCAATTATTTTCCACCACGTGGCAGTTGTCGAATGTAAATTCGAAATTTAATTAAACCACCAAAAGTGCTCGTCATACTGCTGAGATTGTTGTTTGATTTTTATTGAATTAATTAAGTTCGACATTTCGGTGCATATGGGAAGTGGTGAGCGATAAGGGCGCTGTTATCTGTCTAGTGGTAAACCTAAACACCAAATCGTCTGCCTCTCTTGTGTACCTATCTAGCTTGGAAATATCTCTTATCGCGCGCAGAGATAACGTAGCTTGTGTACATTGTACACACTGAAGACTGACTGATTCTGGAAAACCGAGGCCTTTGACCTTGCAAAGACAGGTCCCAAGAGGTTTTTAATTTCCGTTACAAGTTGCTACGAATCATGCTCTCGCATCACCGTTTCTTTTTTCTTTTGCATCTTCAAAGGCGCAAAGGAAATTAAATTTGTTTTTTGTCACGACGACGACATGACACACAGCAAAGAAGAAGAAGATGACGATGACGCCCCCCTCGTTATATACACTCCGTGTCTGAGATATGAGTGCTGTCGCTTCTTGTCTGTGCCATCAGTCGAAATAAAATGAAATCGAAAATCGATTTCACTTTTTTTTTTATATGTTATTGTTGGCCCCCAATATTCAAGAAAAACCTACCCGATCCGAGCACACCCATTGAATCGGGAAAATAAAATTAAAATTGATGAAATAAAAACGTGAAACAGACATACATATCCTGGCCACATTATATGCCGAATGTCTACATTCGTTTATCTAATTATGGGAGGCAAAATGGATGCGATACTGTTGTCGAATTTGGCAGAAACATCAGTAGAAAGAATTTTTTACTTACTTGCGGAAGATCAAACGTAATGGGATATCAGGTCTTGAAGTTGTTTTGAATTTTATGCAGAGTAAATATTTTATTTAGGGCAGTGATTAGATGGGACCTACTACAAAGTTTCTTTTTAAAAATACAAAAAATGAATGAACCGTTTCCGGATTTCCGGCATAACATCGGTCCCTCACAGTTCCCCTCAAAAAAAAGTTCAAAGCAGTTAAATCGCAGTTCCGAGGCGGCCATTGGCATCGCCAAGATGGCTGATAACACGCATCATCCTGCATTATATATATAAGTATATACAGGGTTTTTCAATAGGGACGCTACAAAAGTAGAGCGACAGAACAGCAACCGACGCCGAAGGCCGAATGTCTTTTGACATTTCTCTTCAGTAAGGTTTGCCATTTCATTATGGAAAGATATACGAGCCAAAAACGAGTCGAAATTATTAAAATTTACTACCGAAATTCGGAGTCAGTGGCCTCAACGTTAAGAGCGCTACGTCCAATTTATGGTCGTCATAATCGTCCTAGCAGATCAACAATTGAGCGTCTAGTGGAAAAATTTGAATCCACAGGCACAGAACAAAATGTTCCCGTGCCAGTGAGACGAAGAAGTGCCCGTAGTGTCGAGAATATTGCTGCCGCTGCGGCTTCAGTTGAAGAAAACCCAAATGTGTCTCTCACACGTCGTTCTCAAGCGTTGGGCATCTCTGTGACGTCGTTGTGGCGATTTTTTTTATTTATCTCGGCCTATATCCTTACAAGATTAAATTGACGAAAGAATTGAAGCCGCTTGACCACCAGAAGCGTCGTATGTTCGTGAATTGGGCTGAGCAACAACTTGAAAATGATTCGGATTTTCATCGAAAAATCATCTTCAGCGATGAGGCTCATTTCTGGCTGAATGGCTTCGTCAATAAACAAAATATGCGGTATTGGTCAGGCAGCAATCCACACGTGCTCCATGAGTCATCATTGCATCCTGAAAAAATGACGGTTTGGTGTGGTTTATGGGCCGGCGGCGTCATTGGGCCGTACTTCTTCCGTGATGATCAAGACCGGCACGTTACTATGAATGGGAATCGCTACCGTTCAATGATAACCGAATATTTTTGGCCCCAATTGGATGATATGGACTTGGAGGACATGTGGTTCCAACAGGACGGCTCCAAAAGCCACACAGCGAATGTCACAATCGATTTATTGAAAACCAAGTTTGGAGAACGTGTTATCTCACGAAATGGTCCAGTCGCTTGGCCGCCTCGGTCGTGCGATTTGACGCCGTTAGACTATTTTCTGTGGGGCTACGTCAAGTCTATGGTCCATGCCAACAAGCCAGCGACGATTGATGAACTTCCTACGAATATCGAACGTGAAATTGCAGCAGTATCGGCCGATTTATGCTTGAAAACCGTCGAATATTGGGTTCAGCGTCTGGACTTTTGCAAGCGTGCCCGTGATGGCCGTGCAAAAGAAATCGAGCTCCATACATAATGGCATCGAACGTACTTTCACAGGAATAAAGAATTTCATTGATATCCAAAACCGTTTTTGTTTTATTTAAAAAAACTTTTGTAGCGCTCTTATTGAAAAACCCTAAGTCATGAACCCATATATACACAAGGTTCTTGAACATGCGCTTACTTCCAAGTCGATTCCACAGGTGGGCCAAAAGAGATCACCCTGTTTATAAGATGAACGGTTTCGACAAAACGTTAAACTTTATAAATTTGTCAATATTCAGGTATCAGGAATAAAGCAAACACCAATACGAAAATCAGACAACATCTTCTGTCAATAACATGCAATCTTCTACAGTTTTTATACACTGAAAGACTTTCAAGGCCTCCGCATGCATAGTTCCACAGTCCTTTTGGAAAATTGTGCCTCTGCATAGTGTTGGCTTGCGACTTTACGCTTCAGTTTCTTTAGTATAATGTTGAAGAAGTCAACATTATACTACAACATTATGGACTTGTCTAAGTCCATTTTTGACATCAAAGTTGGACTAGCGAGCGATTTCCTTCTGTTAAGTCTGACGGGTTTTGGCCATGGTTGCCAGCATTATGGTTAATTGACCATCGTCCCGTAGGCATAGCTCGTGCCTTGTGATTCAAACCGCCTTATCCTTGAACAATACGTATAATCGGTTTTAGACTAAGATTTGTTCAACCCCTTTCCTTGGACTGTTTCGGTTATCTCTAGAAGTAAAATTGTATCATCCGTGAACGAATAATTCGTGAGAGAGTTTGCTATACATATTTTTTTTTCGATCAAACGATTAACTAAACTTCCGTCAACCGCGTTTCATGCATGCATATGTACCCTTCAGACTTCAGTGCCTCCGATGCTGACGTGAGGCCGGTTCCATAATAGATTTTAAAACTCAATGAAGACGCCCGTATTACTTTCGATTGCTCTGCGACTAACTCATAAGGTCGTGAATACAAAATGAGCAAAACTGAAGCAATTTAAAAACAGTACCACAAAACTGCACCTATTACCGCTTGGCAATATTTCACAACTGTATCCTACGTGCTGCCTGTAGCCAATCCCATCTAAAACCCGAAATTCCCTCCACATCACTGATTCGCAGATACCAACTTGAAGTTGTGGCTCAGACCAGACTCCAGACCCCGCCGCACAAGTCTTGTGTTTATATACGAGTTGTACATGCATAAATCAAAAAATTTCGCTGGCACTCGCATTTGCACAATTCAATCCGCAACAATGCTCACAACAGTACGAGATACTTTGGGCCAAACCACGATTTCCAATAAATTTAAGATTTGTCTTGTGGTGCTGGTGGTGGTTGTAGCAATAGGCACTCAACTGAGGCGTGTGTTTCGACTTTCGAGAGTGCAAATTTAATTTTTACGTGGCGAAAGATTGTTTTCGGTGCTCGCACCATCTACTCCACTGGTAATTATCTCTGCTTGTAGCACACGTGTCGGACGGCGGCTTAATTTATGACCACTGAAACCCGAGCACAGCTTTGTGCAGCCTATGCTCCTTTTAAGCGCTCGAAAGTAATCCATCTGTTTAGCACGTCATGTATGTAATCCATGTCTCGCAACGCATGTCACGTCGCGTTTGTCGCCGGCTGGCGGACGGCTAATACCTTTGTCAATACACTACTAATCATTTTCAAATATGCGACCCAGGAACTGTTTGCAGATTATTTGACGAGCCACCATGTACAAAGATGCGGCACGATTTTATTAAAATAAAATCACCTCACTGGCTGACTGGTTTTCCTTTTGCAAATATGTATATGCCCGAGTACATGCCGATGCCACACAAAGAGATGACGCATGGCAGGAGCTGCAAAGCTGCAATGCCCCCAAAAGCGAATATGAATCCAATACGGATCATCGGATATCCATTGAAGGTCTGTTGCACCAGCGATAATGTGCTTTGTTCTGTTTGAATTTTATGATACTCGTAGTCGCATGTATTCGGTTCTCCTCTTTCTGCGCTGCATTGGACACGAAGCCCATTTCCCATTGCTTTTGCAATATTTCCCTGACAATATCTGCTGATGTGCTGTCTAAGCTGCCGGAAAATTGCGTCTTCTGAATGGGGTTTCAATATCGCCCTCCAGGGCATGTGCTGCGCGCCATGTTATGCCATTGCATTTAATAAAATTTTTCGTTTCTTTCAAATGTCTGCTTTGAGTATCGACTATCGACGCAATTTGCTACTCCATCGCCCACATATCTCACGATGTAACGGCTGCCGTAGTCACGATATTATTATACTCTCGCATGCATTTATATTGTAGTGCGAATAAAAAAAAAGAAAGAGGAATTTCCATTAAATTGTTACAATAGCCGCATGCGGTAGCTGTATAGCTGCACACGAGAATGCATTTTTATTCTTGTCCCGCATTCGAATTAATTTATATATCAATTTGACACATTTTATTAATCGTGATTTGCTACCAGATATGCAATTACATTTTTTTTTCTGTTCGGCACAAGTGCTGATAATTAATTAAGGGCACAAGTGTGGTTTGCGATTAAAAGGCATTCCAATAGCTCTCGGCGCATTCGGTATAACATACTTGCACTCGCAATCAGCGTGCAGCCAAGCGAAGCCATTGTTTCGATTAAGCGCGCTGAATATAAATAATTCTTAATGCCAAGCTCTACTAGGTTTAATTTTTTTGAAAGCGACGGTGATGACAATTTTTGGCTTGAAGCAACATTGTTTAAAGCGATAAACAAAACGAAAGACTAGACACGAATATGCTTAAACACATACAATCTTAAGACCTCCTTATGATATGTCGCTCTAAAAATCATGTATGTGTTTCAGTTAAACAACGACTCGACAGTGTCTTAATAGACACTTATGGACTTATGCAGGACGCACCAATTGCTGTGCGTTAGTCGGGTAAAGGCTCCATAACGGCTCGACCGATTTGAATGATTTTTGTTTTGTTTTGTTCGTCTTGAATCAGGGATGGTTTAGGGAAAAAGTCGGAAAATCCTCACCATGTGGCGTTGTAAGGGTATATGTCGTTTTTCAGTTCAATTCAATTATTTTCTTAAAAAAAAAAAAAAAAAAATGTTTTCATACTTATTATACCTAAAATTCTTTCAGGGTGGAACTCGATGATGATATAACTCGATAACCACTGGGCCATTTTTTATGATTCTTCTTTTGTTTTGTTCGTATTGTTGTATTTCTGGTTTAAGCAGTCTTAAATGGTAGTATACTTTTGGACCCGATAGGTGGCGCTGTCGTCGATCTCCGAAACCGCTCAACGGATTTCAATGAAGTTTTGTGGGTGTGCACGGTTGGTTGAAACTTGCAAGATAAGATAGATACTTTGGACCCGATAGGTGACACTGTTGTCGATCTCCGAAACAGCTCTACCGAGTTGATAGAAATATTGTAAATAGGTATGGTTGCCTGCAGTTTGAAAGATAGGATAATTTTGGATCCTATAGGTGGTACTGGTTTAAATTCGCGTGGACATAAGGAAGGGCATATTCTACTTTTTGTCGTGAAACAAAACTTTATGGGGATAAGTTGAATTTTTTAATTCTTTGGATGTTCCGGGCTTACCTCTACACAATTCAAGCTCAGTTATAGTTTTGTTGCGTAGCCTCAATGCACCGAACGGATCGCGTTTGATTTAATGGTGAAGGATCTCAGGTTTTGAGGGGAAAATTCAAAGGCAAACATTCTCATACATTTAAGCGTTTTGAATTTTCCGTGCGTCTACCTTTCACTATGACAAATAATCTGTCGCAAGAATAATCGCTGGATATTTGTGCATTTGTGGCATCAATCTTGAATTCCCATATTTCTCACATGGTCAATTTGGTTAAATCATTGCGGTTTGATTGAAACGAATCGACATTGATTAATTACATTAACGAATTTGGGCATATGGAATATATAACAAAGTTGCATCTGTAAGACCTAGACCGCCCATAACTCGAGAACGAATTGTTCGATTTGACCTATCTTTTCTTTTATGTGTTTGTCTACGCCTACGGAAGGTTCATACGGCAACAAAATTGGAAAATTTTAAAGGGAAATTGGAAAGTTCGTGAAAATTGATTTCCCACTAGCAGTGCCCGCAACTTCGTACGCGGCGTGAGACTGTGTAATTTCCAATAAAAGAGTTGACCGTTTTCTCTACGGCATATTTGTCTAGCTAAAATCAACAGTCTAGCTAAAACAAAGCGGTGAACATTGTCAATAAGTAAATCAAACAACATAATTCACCTATATCGTCTTTACTTCTTGAGTTGTTCAATTCTTTACTGTAGCCTGTAGGTATCAACGTAGGTACTATAACAAACAATAAAACAAAAACCATGAACTCAATTTCAATATACACCACCTCCACCATACGTCCATCACCATTCACCACACGTCATCAGCCGTCTGTGCATTTCCGCAGAAACACATTGTCGCTGTTGATTACATACATATTCACGTCGCATACTTCTCTTTCGTTTCACCTAATTTGGAGAAAACTACACGCAGTTTTTTTTTCATATGAACGTGCTTGTGCGATGTGCGCCACCAAACCACCCCAAAGCAGAACAACGATCAAGAACCGCGGCTGCTGATAATATTCGATTTGAGAAAATAAATGTATTTTTTTCGTGTTAGATTTTAGGTTGTAGCTCAGCTTCTAGAGGACATAGAAAGCTGATTGATGGCTTGAAATAACTATAGAAGTGTTGGCTCTCCTAAGTATGTATTTTGTTTTGTTTGCATGATTAAGAAAAACACATTTTGGTAAAAAACGATCCAAAAAATAGGCATGGCAATGAAAGGGAATAGCCTATGTGTTGCACAAAATCTTAAGGAACATTTCAAAAAAAGTTTCATCGAAAACTGTGCAGTAGTTTTCACGCCATTAGGTAACAAAAAAATTGCCTACGGTTTTATTATAAGTATAGATATATATACATTTTGTTATGGGATTTTTTTTTTTAATTTTGATCGTTGCATACAGTGCGATTGTATTTGTCAAAAGATATTTTGGATCAAAAAAATTGCAGGTTTTAATAATATATTAATAAATAAATAAATAGTTGGCGCAACAGGTCCGGAGGGACCCTAGGCCTAGCTTCTCACAACCATTCGTTTTGTGTGAGTTTTTCATTTTTGGAACGAATGGATCTACAGTTTTATGCCGACTCCAAAGCTCTTACATTTATACTCTCGGATGTTTGTCAGACGTTCGCGAGAGGTAGCGCAGTGTAAAAAAACCATAAGTTGGTTGCGGGATTCGAACCTGGGACCCCGCAATTAGTAGTCCAACGCACTAAACACTAAGCCTCTGCGCCGACAGAGCCATGATTACTGAGCTAAAATTAAAGACATAGACTTGGACGGCCTTTGGCTCAGAAGAATAGCCCGCCATATGTAACAGGCCATCAAACAACCGATCTTTTCCCCGCTTAGTTCGGTTATCTTGTTGACAGTTGCCTTTGTCGTTATCAATTGGCCAACTTGAGCCCGTAAAGCCTTTTCTGTAGGGCGGATTAAATGCCGCTGTTATATCAACAAACAAGAAACGATTCAATCCTAAACCTTACAGTCCGCTTCATTTAAGAAAAAGAGCCAGAAACAGTCAGCAGAAAGCTACATTTGTGATGTTGCTGTAAAAGTATGATATTCGACAAAAAAGCGCTGCTGTCCTATATATAAAGCGGAATCTGGAGGCCTAATTTTCAACTCCAGTTGGGACCGTGTATTGCTCACTCTTAAATGACGGCAAGCCTTACTTACTTACTTAGGTGGCGCTACAGTCCGGGGTGGACCTGGGCCTCAACCAATACGCCTCTCCAGTTAGCGCGGTCTTTGGCTAACTGCCTCCAGTTGCGCCCTCCGCCAAAACTAGACATGGCTCTGTATAGCTCGTCTCTATAAACGCTGTCATATGCGGCCTTAAAATCGATAAAAAGATGGTGAATATCGATCTGGACTTCTTGGGTTTTCTCCAGGATCTGCCGTAGTGTGAATATTTGATCGGTCGTGGACTTACCGGGCCTAAAACCGCACTGATAGGGACCTATCAGATCGCTGACGAATGGTTTCAGGCGTTCACACAATACAGCAGACATGATCTTATACGCAGTGTTCAGGAGACTGATGCCTCTGTAGTTGGGGCAGTTTAGAGGGTCTTTCTTTCTTGTGGATCGGGCAAACAATGCTGAGGTTCCATTCATCAGGCATACTTTCCTCTAACCAAATCTTGGAGATGAGTTGGTGTATGCACTCTACCAAGTCATCTCCGGCTGCCTTGAAGAGCTCGGCAGGTAAGCCGTCTGGACCAGCAGCCTTGTTGGATTTAAGCTTAGATATTGCTATCCTCACTTCATTTTGGTCAGGTGGACGGAAATCTTGGCTGTCATCGTCCAGGTTGAATGGCTCGTTCTGCCTGACAGCGGAATTTGTGTCGTCTTCGCCGTTTAGCAGAGTGCAGAAATGGTTTTTCCATGTCCTCAACACCGACTGTGACTCTACTACAAGGTTTCCTTGTTCGTCTCTACAGGTCTCCGTTCGGGTCTTGTTGGCATGACACGTTCTTTTTACCTTTTGGTAAAACTTCCGAACATTGTTCCTGGAGTAACACCTCTCTATATCCTCGATCGCGCGCTTCTCATGCTCTCTCTTTTTTCTCCGGAGAAGCCGATGTTCTTCACTCCTTTTTTGCTCGTAGAGCTGACGAGCTGCTCTCGTCCTTCTATGCAGCGACGCTTCGTATGCACTTTGTTTTGCTGCATGTGCTTGCCGGCACTCTTCGTCAAACCAGGGGTTTCGAGGGGGTGGGCTGGTGAAACCGAGCACTTGGCATCGGCGCCACTGGTCTTCGGCACCTGATGCTGGCAGTATAGGACTTCTCAAGAGGTTGAGATATACGCGATCGGCAAAGGTTCTGGCAGTTTGTTGCGTTTGTAGCCGTCCAACGTTAAATCTCCTCACAGTATTTTCTCGCTGTTGTGGCGTCTGGGATATCCGCATCCGTACCTTGGCTACAACAAGGTAGTGGTCCGAGTCTATGTTGGCCGCTCGGAAAGTTCGGACATCTAGAATACTGGAGGAGTGCCTTGCGTCGATCGCAACGTGATCAATTTGGTTGACGGTTTGATGATCAGGTGACCGCCATGTTCCTTTGTGTATATTGAGGTGAGGAAACCGTGAGCTAGCTATGGTAACATTACGTCCCGCAGCAAAATCAATCAGCCGTCCGTTTCCAGACGTGGTGTCGTGTAGGCTATGTTTTCCGATTGTGCGGCAAGCCTACTCACGTGGAAAAGGCTAATCAAAAAGAACACAAATCCACTGTCGGTTGTCAACTTGGTTATTGCTGAAAAACGTGTTGCCATCTCACAACAAACCACATAAATTAGGTTCCGAATTGGATCCATCCTGCCAATACACTCTGTAGATTCATTATTAAACCGTGACACACTTCACTTATGAAATAGAAAAATGCCAATCGAAATGAATAAGCGACGAAATGGCTCTTCCCAATATAGGGATTTCAATCGAGCAGTACGACTGAGAATAAACACATCCTCCGGCTGATGTGAGTCTATCATCTCTCACCTCACATCGCATTCACACATCAAACTTCACACACCTGAATGGGATGTGTGTCGATTTAAAATTGATCCATCAACGTAATATCACGAAACGTATTTTTCTCTTTCGTACGGTTTTTTGGCGGAATAGAACTCCACCAATCGGTTGTTAGGTTAGGTACTTATCCCAAACTCTTCGTGGCTCATGTCAAATATAAATCTAAATCTCTTAAGAAGACAGTTAGCTGGAAAAACACTTTCAGAAATTGTATGCGACACTTTGACACCGCCCTATAACCCCAGGAATGAGGCCATCCACATCAGATTTCCCAAACCAACTGTGATACGAGGTGGCAGCAAAAACGGCCCACCAGCCATTGTTTAATTTAAATTAACGCGCAGAGCTACAGTAGGTCCGGGCTGTGTGTGCCCGGAATAAACTATGCAACGGCGACCTGCATACAAGCGCCGAAAGACATATATTAACCAGCGTGTCGGAGGTCAATCGGGGGCTCTCCATATACTTTTGTTTATTTGTTTGCGGTTTTAATTAAACACGAATTAAATTGCAATTCCGCGTGTGTGGTAATGTGTCTGGACCAGCACACTCGTTCGGTACTGATGGGTGACTTTGCTGCCGCCGCTGATAATTGGAACGTACACATGGTCGACGGTCTCATAATTCCTGTGCTTTGATCGGAATCACATTTAGAGCAGGAATACGTCGTGTGCAGTGGCTGTACCTTGTCCCCCTGTAACCGAAAATTAGTTCCGATTCATTTGTGCGAAGAAATCCGTAATTAAAGTCAGAGGTGATTCCATAAAACGCTTGTTGAAGCAAAAGTGTTGTTGTTGTTGCGACAAGACAACTGGTTAGTTGTGTATAGTCGGCCAGACACTCCACTATCCACTTACCACTTTCGAGTTGACTGAGTATTCATTGGGCAGCAGAGGGCATTATGGCAGAGCCATGTCTCTTGCTACACGAAAGTACACAAATCAATTGTTTTGGCAGACATAGTTGATGGTGCATGCGGGGGATAGTAGGAAGAGTTGGGCTTGGTGGAGTTCCACTCTGTGGCAATTAATTATAGTAGTTCTGGGAGTGAGGAGAAAGTTGAAGTTCCGACTTACACTGCGGCGGCAAAGTGGGCTACAGCTTGTTGAGTGTGATTTTCTATTGGAAATTTAGGTTTCCTTAGAAGGGGCGTTTGGAGTTTGGACTATCGGAAAGGTTAGGTAGGTAACGTACACTTCGGTCGAATCTGTAGCGATCTATTCAGCGGTGCACTCTTGTCCTCCGTATATTTACATAAACAGTTCGTGATGTCTCATGTATGTTGAAATACGCCGTCATAATAAGAGAGGCACCTTAGGTTGGCGCTGACTGTATAGTATAACAAAATAAAATGCACGACTGGGTCGAACGAAACTTTCTCATTCCTCAAAAGTTTTGGTTGGATGTTTTTTTATTTATTATGTGGTTATGATGGGTATACGTAGATCTGAGAATCAATCCTACATGAAAGAAACGGTTCGTGAAATATAGAAAATGCAATAAAAAAAAAAGCTAAGTACGGGATCTTATTTAGAACACCTACCTACTGATATTATTTTTAGTATGCAAATTGAAAAATAGGTACTATTGCTTATCTATTTAACTGAAATTCGAGCATAAGTTATTGTTCGGGAGCAAGCATTACTTGGTTCTTAAAGTTTTATCGAAGTCGAAAATGGGGTTTTCGGGATATGAGCAGTTTTTTGAAGTGATGACTTCTTTAGGCGCGTTGGGCACTATTTGGATGGGCAAAAACTAGCAAACTCGCGACACCGACACCGACACCGACACCGACACCGATTGCATACTTTTAGTTGTAAACTTTTGTACTATTGCTTACTTTTAGGGGTAGGTAATTTATAGCTTAATCTACGATGATTTTTATTTGAATACGTTACTATGGTAATTTATGGTAGCGACAAATTGATTGTCACCAAAATTATTTCAATTACCTGTTTTGTATGGGGAATTCATAACTTAATTTTACCAGGCTTAATTAGGACATATCCACGATTTTGGGTTTGTGCACATTTACGGCACAGTAGCTTGTGTTATAATTACCGAAACAAGAAATAGAAAACTGTGGTAAACTTGCCACCCTAAGAGTAGGTATACTATATAAATAATTGTAATATTCATGTCGCCTTAGTGTATACTGTAAAATATGATTAGTAATTTTTGTGTAAAATAATGAATATAAAACTACAATTGATGCCGTACCACGAGATCTAGAGCATTATCAATGGCGATGCGGCAAGACAGAAAAATATTGTTGTCTTTTCTCGTTCTTTTTCTTTTAAAAGTAAAATTTGTATTTTTCGGAAAGAAATTCATATTCAATAAAGCTTCAGTATAATTATTATTAATTTATTCGTTCTGTGCTAGTTTCGGTAGAATACAAGTAGATACAATCGGATTGTGGTAGCTGAAGTAAGATAATATGTACATTCGAGACTGTAATCTATCTAGATTACGCTGGAAGACAGCATCGATGAAAATTACTTATATATGCTAAAGATAATTCTGCATTACTTCAAGATAAAGTTGGGAAGAGATTTGATGATATTCCAATCATTTTGAGTTGGGATTTCAACATCAACTTTGCAGATGATAAAAACTACCACTAATTGAATTTTTAAAAAGCAAATTTGATTTAACGATGAGCAATGATCGCAATCAGAGACAATACTGAGACCCCCAACTTCGGCCGATTTTCCGTTACTTGCCTACAAGCTATATTTATATGGGCTGGTACACGCTAAGTGCGTTAGTATTGTTACATAGAAATTCGTATTGACAAATGTCATGTAACTTCACTCACCAACACACTCGCACCTTGCGTGTCCCACTTCCGCTTCCGGCAAAGTTGCATCCAGCGTTCATAGAATTTTGTCTGTTAAATTTGAAATTTTTCGTTACGTGTAAATAGTATTTTATTTTAGGAATACATAAGTACAATTTTGCTGAAAATATTTATGAAAAATGATTACAGCAGAATGGTTGGAGGAAAATAAAAACATTTTGAGCAATATTTCTTCAGTTATTTAAGAAAAATGTACACATGAAATCGAAGTTAATGATATTCAAAAGCGGAAAATACACAGCCAGTTTGTCCTAATATGTTTCTAGTATATAAAACAACTCATTTAGATAGTATTATTAACCAAACAAATTATATTAATCGTCTTTTAAAAATGTATAATAACCAACCAATAGCATTCAGTTATCTTAAAATGTCGTATTCCCGAACTCTATCACATTCCTCTATGGTTGGTAGCGGTTGGCAGCATTGATTTTATATTTTTTGTATGTTTTTGCATGTCACACGGATTTTAAATTGACAGAACACCGATAGGAAAACAAAATGGCGAATTTGAAAAAAAACTGAGGGGGCCAGCGGCAAGAGGATTGTGAGTTGGGGGTCTCAGTATTGTCTCTGATCGCAATCTTAGCACGACTAGACATAAGGCGGCTCTCCCACTGAGGCAACAAGCAATAAGCAATAAACAACTAGCAATAAGCAATAAGCATTAAGCAATACGCAACTTTTATTTTAACCTATTCTCTCATTGAAGCAACAGTATTTCTAGCGACCTGTCACTCACTCAGTGATAGTACAGAAAACACAGGAAAAATCCTTACAGTACACAAAGAAAATCCCTACTTTTCCCTACACCGTCGAATAATTTTCAATACAAACTCTCTACATAACGATTTTATCATACATGAATAAAATCGAATCAAACTTCTCATACTCAATTTCAACCATAAATGAATTTTTCCTATTTGTTTACTCTTCAAGTTATGTCATCCCATTTTATTCCTTAGCTAATATCGACGAATGTAAGAGCAAAATATGTAATAGATAAACAAAAATAATAAACATTTTTTGACTGAGCAAATCAATTTACTTACAAATAAGATGAAAATGTTTCATTCGAAAAAAATACCTACGTTACAAATCTGTCCCTTTTTGCCTACGGCGTCATTTTTAGATCAAAAATCCCTACGTGCAGGGATTTTTACCTAAATGTACTATCACTGCACTCACTACTCGCAAATATTGATACAACGACGCGATATATATCGCTTTTCAACATGCGCTGTGTATCGCCAGCAATAATGTTGCCGCAATCAGCAACATTTTTCGTTCAACCGATATAGAGTTGCTTTAATGTGAGACGTCTAATTTGATTCAATGTAAAATAACTTTTAGCGATAATATCGCATGTTTCCTATTGCCAGTTGCTTGTTGCTTGTTGCTTCAGTGGTAGAGCCGCCTAAAACTACAATTGATGCCATCTTTACAAGATATTTAAATAGATTCGAATCAAAATTGTTTGTTTCCTATTTTAGTTACCTACCATAAACCTATAGTATCCGTTTTCAAATATAATGATAATAATGATGATGATGATGGAAGAGTTTGAAGTTGTTGATGAAATTTCATAAGTGTCATTGGTATTCATTTCAAAGAGTACCCATTAATTTTTAAATTTAATATTTCATGTATCTGTAAATTTATACATTTTAAGCAATAGATTGCAATTTTGTATGTAAAATAATATGTATTATTTTTGATGTAAAATACCGCATTAAATGAAAATGAAAAATGTAACATAGTTTTTGTAGTAGTAGTAGTTTATAATAATGAATAAAAAACACTTTATTTAAAAGTACTTCCTACACAATAATATATTTTCTGACGATTCGAAAAATACACACGTAATTGTTCAAGTTATCACTTCTGTCGGCACTCCCGGAGTGCCTTTTAATTTTTTTTGAGTTCCTCTATCATCGTCATGTCAGAATTGATTAATATCTCGAGTTCGATGTAGAAAGTTAAAAACCTACAACATGTATACGTAGACCGATGCTTGCCTTGCAACTTTCTAGGTTGCAGTTCTTTAAAAGTTGTTAATAGTCTGCTGAAACTCACCTTGGAGATTTTAAAAGTTCGCATTCTATCCAGCAGTGGGTGCAGTCATTAATGTGTTGTGGAATATTGAGCAATGGACCTCAAGTTCAATCCCCCGGAAAAACACACAATTACATCGTAAGGGTTTATATCTACTGCGCCACCTCTCGCGATCGTCTGGCATACATCCGGGAAAGTTAACTGCCATCGTCTTAAATGAGGCACTTATGCAACTCAGACTACAGGCATAAAAATAACTGCCTACGCGGAGGATGTTGTGCTAATGGCAACCGGCAAATTTCTGTCAACACTAGTCGAGCAGTTGAATGGAGCCCTCTCCACCCTTGACTCCTGGACCAGGAAATGCGGTCTATCAGTCAATCCCCAGAAGACTGAATTAGTATTATTCACTAACAAAAGGAAAATTCCGCAGTTTGTCATGCCTTCTGTTGGCGGTACACCCCTCAGAATCTCTAATAACGCTAAATACCTGGGACTAATACTTGATAAGAAACTAAATTAGAAAATGAACATAGACGAAAGAATCAAGAAAGCAACAATAGCATTCAATAGCATTCTACACCTGCAGAAAAATCTTTGGGAAAATGAGGACCATCTCCGAAGATCAAACTCTGGTTGTACACAGGTACCTATCGTAAGTCCAATACTGACATATGGCAGTCTTGTATGGTGGCCAGCGCAACGACAAAGGCTACATACCTAAAGGCTATTACAAAAGTGCAAAGACTAGCTTGCATCGGAGTCACCAGCGCGATGAGATGAACTCCAACCGCCGGACCTCAACCTGCTTCCGCTAGATATCTTTGTATAGTCAGTGGCAGCAACAAGTGCCATGAGAATTAGCTAATCAATAGACTGGAAACACGAGGGTCACTCAACGATCCTACAGAAGTACCTTGGCAATGTATCTAGCACGGATTACATGACGCCATATTTGGAATTCAGAAGACCCTTTTCTAGCGCCTATCCCAGCAGGGAAGAATGGAGAGATGGACTTGTACCTAACACGCAATCCGTTCCCGTGTACACAGACGGATCAAAAATGGACAACGGCGTGGGGTCAGGCATCTCAACATCACTACGCCTCCCAGACAATGCATTGTATTCCAAGCGGAAGTCATGGCTTTGACAAGAGCTCTACGTAAGTCTGCGATAAGGGTAATACCTCCGGAAGGTATAACCTTTTTTATCGACAGCCAGGCAGCTATAAAAGCTTTAACTGCCCCAGAAATAAAATCGAAGCTTGTGAAGAGCTGTCGCGAAGAGCTCAGAGCTCTTGGAACACAGCACAAGGTATTACTGTGTTGCCCCTCTGTGTATATCCCGCTTCATACGCTGCTAGAAGCAGGGAAAAAGGCCCCAGATGAGGCAAACACTAGATGGATATCCATGGATACGTGCGCCAACACAAGGAAGCTATGGCCATCATTCTGTAAATCCAGAACAGAGAGAATCATGCGGATTAACCGGAGATGTCTCTCTACGCTTGTAGGTATCCTATCGGGACACAACACCTTACGATACCACATGAAGAAAATGCGACTGACCGAGGAAGAACTTTACAGAGGCTGCAGTGACGAGGGAGTTATAGAGGACACAACCCACTTCCTTTGTCACTGTCCAGGGGCGGAATCTTTCCTTGCCAGCCCACAAACCTAACCTAACCTAACTGCCATCAAAGAGCTTCTTAATACAGTCGTTCACATCATCGATGTAAATTCGCTGGTGGGGATAAGTGCAACTGGTAGCCGGTTGGATTCTACCGCCTGGGTCGCTCAGCTGGGGTGGATTCAGTTGAGGGCTTTATCAAATGAATTAAAACTATGAAGAATGCGGAAACGGAATTTATACTTAACCTTTTTTATGGAGATGGTATATCCAATTTTTGGTTTGAAAATAGTGGGCGCCACACAATCTTTTTAGAAGGAATTGTAAAACCTTACAGAGCAACTTCCAGATGAAGATCCTGGCGACTGCGACACTCTGTTTTTCTTTGGCGGAGATTCGTGCGGATTCCCGTTCTTGCTCTCAATCATGCTGTTTACGCTATTTGGTGAATTCGCCCGAGTATTATGCCCAATTGACAATTCGGAGTTGCACGCGTGCGTGCGTCGGCGCGCTTTGACACGCTTTATCGAAATTCTACGATTTTAAATGCCAATGTTTTGAAAAAACATCATATAGCTTTTTAAAAGTTGTGTGTAATAAACATTAGCAGATCTGTGCCACTCCATCTATAAACGGAACATTCTATGACTTCAAACCGAACAATTCGAAATTCTAAAGTTGTCAAACGCGCGTGATAGTAGAAAGTAGCTCTACTCAGGCGTCGCGTTGAACTTTACGATATTTACGATCTAAAGTCGAGTCAACGCCTGAAGTTGTATTTTGTGTGGCACCTGGCACCATATGAACGCTTTGTTTCTACCTAATCTGTCAACGCACGCGCTCGTCAACGCGACATTGTGAATTGGTCATTAGGGCTATTCCCCAATCTCCGACTTTTCACTGAACGCATTCACACACACTCTTCACACATTGCATTCAATACCTTACTTATTATTTTTGTTGATGCTGTTGCTCTTAAAATATTTTGGACCTTATAGATCTCGAGTAAAATCCGTGTTAGAACTCGTTCGCGAAATTATTCCCCTAGCGGTTCTATCTTTGTTCCTTCTACCAACCAAAACAAAAGGATCTTAAGCAGGCGAGCTATTGGGACTTACACTGCTTAGGGATCATGAGAACTTGTTCCTATTTGGTTGCTAATCAAAAATCTAGTTCGTACTTTTTGTTTTCTTTTCCTATGCTAATTACGTGGACTTTCGCACATATTTTGGGGATTGGGGATGAGCCGATAATGGGCCATTTCTAACACATAAATTCTTTATGTTGGGGCCCTTAGCCACCGGGTGCTGACGTTGGGGTGGACATATCGTATTCTCTGTTGTAGGTATATTATATCGTCTCGCGTTTGTGGTTATATTTTGTTAGATATGACTCTGTGCCTATGTTTTGTTTGTATGTGTCACCCGTGATTTTGTATTCGAAGTTTTCTTTTCATCGAAGCAGATGTTCTAGTGTATGTATTTGACGGTCTCGTTGGCCATTTTTGAACGCAACAAACTCAAGGTGAAGGTGTTAAATATTGCTCTCGCTGGAACACCGCCTTAGAAGGGTGTTTTTTAAGTCCCTAAATGTGCAGAAATATATATGAAAAGGACAGATCTACAGCATAACAGCGCACTATAGACTTCTTTCTGAAACGTGTCCTTTACGTCCCAAAAAATAAAATCCAAGAACTTATTTTGGCGCACCTACAGTCCTACACTCTCACACCTAAACAGCTTTCTTGAAACGGTTTAACTGATATGTAGGTACACGACTTTGGGAGCACCACCATTTCATCGACAATTTTCGCACTGTATCCCCCGGCAAACATGGCCTTACCGCAGTTCACGCTCAATCAAACCTTTTTTTTTTAATGCTTTGCAAGTGTGCCTATTTATATCCTTAGTTATGGCATTCTTTTCAAGGTATCTTCCCTAATTAGGATTTATCCCTGGCATACGATCTAAAGTCGAGTCAACGCCTGAAGTTGTATTTTGTGTGGCACCATATATGAACGCTTTGTTTCTACATAATCTGTCAACGCACGCGCGCGTCAACGCGACATTGTGAATTGGTCATTAGGGATATTCCCCAATCTCCGAATTTTCACTGAACGCATTCACACACACTCTTCACACATTGCATTCAATACATTACTTATTATTTTTGTTGACGCTATTGCTCATTTCAAATATTTTGGACCTTATAGATCTCGAGTAAAATCCGTGTGAAATTATTCCCCTAGCGGTTCTATCTTTGTTCCTTCAACTAACTAAAACAAAAGGATCTTTAGCAGGCGAGCTATTGGGACTTACACTGCTTAGGGATCATGAGACCTTGTTCCTATTTATGGAAAGCAGCATCTTGGGAACAGAGGTTGCTAATCAACAACCTAGTTGGTACTTTTTGTTTTCTTTTCCTATGCTAATTACGTGGGCTTTCGCACAGATTTTGGGGGTTGGAGATGAGCCGATAATGTGGCATTTCTAACACATAAATTCTTTATGTTGGGGCCCTTAGCCACTGGATGATGACGTTGGGGTGGACATTTCGTATTCTCTGTTGTAGGTACCTATATTATATCGTCTCGCGTTTGTGGTTATATTTTGATAGATATGGCTCTGTTCATGTGTTGTGTTTGTATGTGTCATCCGTGATTTTGTCTTCGACGTTTTGTTTTCATCGAAGCAGATGTTCTAGTGTATGTATTTGACGTTCTCGTTGGCCATTTTTGAACGCAACAAACTCAAGGTGAAGGTGTTAAATATTGCTCCCGCTGGAACACCGCCTTAGAAGGGTGTTTTTAAGTCCCTAAATGTGCAGAAATATATATGAAAAGGACAGATCTACAGCATAACAGCGCACTATAGACTTCTTTCTGAAACGTGTCCTTTACGTCCCAAAAAATAAAATCCAAGAACTTATTTTGGCGCACCTACAGTCCTACACTCTCACACCTAAACAGCTTTCTTAAAACGGTTTAACTGATATGTAGGTACACGACTTTGGGAGCACCACCATTTCATCGACAATTTTCGCACTGTATCCCCCGGCAAACATGGCCTTACCGCAGTTCACGCTCAATCAAACCTTTTTTTTTTAATGTTTTGCAAGTGTGCCTATTTACATCCTTAGTTATGGCATTCTTTTCAAGGTATCTTCCCTAATTAGGATTTATCCCTGGCATCCCATAGCCCCTTGTGTATATTTTTTAATTAAAATGACCGCCCCACCGAAATTCCCGGTGCGAGAAAACAAAACCCCGCAGGCTATATACACACAGCCACCTTTGCAAACGTAATTAAAAAGCCACAGTCGAGTTCCAGAAAAAAGGTAACGAGTGTCATAATTAAATCCACATTTAATAAAAATCAAAGCACTGTTAATAACTAGATAAAAGAATGTTGTGTACCTTTACCAAAGGAAAATGCTTCCGCTTTGTCCATAGCTGGCGGCTGTCCTCAGCTCAAAATGAGTGCTGTCTTCGAGAATCACAAGTGCCCCAAGATATAAGTGTACTTACAGTGAGAGCTATATATGGAAGAGATGACTGCATGTGAGCTCACACTCGTACCAACGATATGATTGATGATCTGCAAAGTAAATTAAACAAGATGACAAATTGCCTTGTCGCTGCCGGGGGACGACACGACAGCGACTACAAGGTAGCTAATTAAAATCTGCGCCGAAACACACATACTGTTCCTTAGAAGAAGATTCGCATTCTGCTTGTGCGGGTCGTCGTTCGGCTGAAGTCGAATTATTGCTTGAAATCCTATTAACACCCTGATGTGGTGCTCGACGGAGATAACCTCCCTAATTGCCTCTCGTGGAGGAAAACTGAAATATGGTCCACAGACATATTGTAACTTTCTCGGATATGAATGGATGTGAGTGCGCGGCGGAACTCGCCCCGAATTCTGACCGCATGCGATAAGGAAGCCTCAAGAATGGGTTTTGTTATGTGTATATTGTTTGCCCAACAACAGTTCAGTAGGTGGTGGGAGTGGCTGCTTGTTAAAATCTTTCGCCAGGTTGGTTCTATTTTTTTTTTGTCTTCGAGGGGAGGAAATATCCTTGGCAATAATTGTTTTCCATTGTTAGAAATAATGCAAACCCATGGCAATGCCTCTTTGAAGTCAAAGAAATGCCAGCCTCGGTGCGGCAAAATTAAATTTTCATCAACTCTCCGACGAGTTCGTTATAAGTGAGGGTACGTATATAAGTAATGGAATTCCATTTTTGAACTTTCTAAACCTGGTTGGCTGGCGCTATTCTCGGCTCCGAGATATGCCAAGGCAATATAAGTGTTCACTCTGTACAATTATAAAAATTAAATAAACAGGACAATGCCGAGTGTACAAACTTATTTTGTCTGCTTCAATAGATCGAAGATAGCTGTGTGTGTGTGTAGTGTGTGTATGTACAGCGACGACAGCGACACTGATAAGTTGGGTTTCATTAATAGGAGATTATCTACTGCAAACATCGACGCTGCTACCCTGTGAAAGTGACGAAGAGTATCGACGGCTGTGTCATGCCAATGCCAACCCTCTTGGCAACAATTTCACTATTCAGCGTCAGCCTAATCTACTGCCGAGGTCCATTATTGCGATTGAGTTCAACTGATATAGCCGTTTGTTCCTCCAATCCTTGTCGGTTGGTATGGTGCCATTTGAATTGAGTAAACACGCGTTGGTGGTGGGTTTTATCTCGGTTTTGTTGGCACCGGCCCTCCAGGAATTCCAAATTCCAATGTGAAATTGCAGCTTCCTCTCTCTCAAAAAATGTCCGATATTTACACATTGTGCTGTTTGCGTTTTTATTGTTTGACTACCTTTTGCCCCCCGTGCCCCGTGTCCCGTCCGCCACGCACAGCTCGTGCATAAAAGATTTGCCATTCCATTTATTTTATTTGAATTTCATTGAAATTTGAAACCTTTTGCTGGCATGTTTTCTTATTTTCTTCTTTTTTTGTTTTTAATAAAGGGATCTCTTTATTCATCCCTTGAGAAGATGTGTACGCATCAAATTATCCACTTTGAACATGTAGAGGGGGATAAGACGGGTATGTGTGCTTGCACGTATTCCCCATTCGGGGTCACACAGCATGACTCTGTCTGACTGTCTGACGACGCTGCTGCATGAGTGCAACACGATTCTTTTTCAACACTGAGCGACAAGGGGATAGAGACGTTTGGGAGTTTTTTTTTAAGCTTCTTTTTATATGTTACGCGCCAAACGTTAGTCATGAAGATTCGATTTTAGTATCAGAACGAGCTCATTCTAAGTGATCGTAGTTCAAATCAAATAACTCCAGGGTCGGCATTCTGTAAGGCGAAAGGTTCAAACGTTTTCGTCTGCAGGAATAAATTTGCTTGTGTAACATATGGCAAATCATTCGTGCGCACAAAAACGTTTGATCGATTCTCCTTACAGAATCTGACCCCAGGCATTGCTATTCATCTGATCGACATCAGAACAAGCTTATTAACTGAACGACAAGAGGAAACTGTATAAAAAAACATCCCCAAAAGAGGTTGGATAACCTTTTTAAATAAAGCGCAAGGAGTAAAGTAATATAGACGAAAAACAAAATTGGTACCAGCACAGAGCCTTGGGGAACTCCCAAATTGAAGTATAGTTTATTTCGCTTTTTAATTTATTTATCCTTTCCCTTTGCGTCCGTTCTTTTGAGTTTGACTTAAACCAATTTACGAAGTCCAAAACGAATTTTCCCAACAAAAAAAAAGAAAGACTTCGTTCAAACTTCGGATTTGGAGTTTGGGGCTTACAGTTCGGGACCGTTTTTATTTTGCACGGTAACCTCAATATTAATGGTACTTCCCATATAAATTGTTCATACCAGTTTGCTTTCTTCGAAAACGGCTCTATAGATTTCAACCAAAATTGATATTTAAACTTAGGTAGGTTAGGTTAACATGACTGCATACTCATTTTTAAGCTAAAAATTCGACTAACGATACTTTTGAAATCTGGACATATCTCGAAAACGGTCCATACTATTGTAAAAAACAATTTAAAAATATGGTTATTTCTAACTGAATAGCAAACTCAGTTTTTCTCTGTATAGGTAATCGTAGAATGAATTTTTGAAAAATATATATATATATTTTTTTTAAATTTAGTTTTCTTTAGTTTAATAATAATTTTGATCAAAACGCAAACTGAGAGTAAAATTGATGTTTTCAAGATTATTGCGTAATAAATTTTCAATTTGAATCACCGAAAACGTAAATTAAAAAAAAAACTGCTGATGTCTCGAAAACCCGAGATAAAACTTAAAAAAAAAACGAATAATACTTACATCCCGAACAATAACTTATTATCGGTTTTCAGCTAAATAGTTAAGCAATAATATATTTCAAATTAAGCTTTGCAATATTTGGTTGGTTGGCTGGTTGGTGAGGGTGAGTTTTCACTCTTCACTGAGGCCGCTGGTGGGCCCGTTGTGGTCCCCTCTTATTCTGTAAACGGTCGGAAAAACGTTTTGTTAGGATGTGTGAAAGGATACAGGGGGTAAGGGGCTGTTTAAATTATGGGTAGTCACTGTGTGTAGGGCTTGTGTTTTCAGCGAATCTGTTTGTTCGCTTGGAGAACTCCATGATGTCGCTTAGTTCCATTTTTCTGGGGCATGTAAGGTCTGGTATCAGGTGTGCTCGCAGAATTTTATTACGTAGCCTCGCTGTAGCTGGACAGTGGCAGAGGAAGTGTTCTATATCTTCCTCTTCCACCTGGCAGTTTGGGCAAATCGATGTTTCTGAAATGCCGATTCTATTTGCGTGTTTGTTAAGGTTGATGTGTACTGAAATAAGTCCCATTTTGGTACTTTTTTGTCTAACAAATTTTATAAAAACCGCTAGAACGATTTTGATCAAAATGCATATTAAAGATAATACCAGTATTCTAAATAAGATCCCGTACTTAGTTTTTCTCAAAAAAATCGAATAAATAAGTTTTTTAATTATTTCTTAAAAATGACTACCCAAAAGCCGATCGCCCAGTCGTGAACTTTGTTTTACCTTCATTCGAAAATTCTAATTCACAAAATGGTTTTCAATGCGCCATACTAATAACAAATTTTTGTTCCGACTTTAATTCTACGGAAGCTCAGAATTGGTACCTACTTACAGAAAATAAAGCCACTGTGAGCTACTTAAATTTAGAGTTTAAACTTAAAATGTTTATTGGTAAGGCCTATTGTCTTTTGGAAATAGGAAGTTATGTCGCACATCCTGTATATTACAACTTTTCAATAAGGACGGGTGTATGTCGAAATGAAATAAAACAAGCTGTGTGTTTGGTATGAACGAAATTATTTTTTTATTTCAAATGACTGCCGGGGCATCCTTCTGAATCCGATTGAACCAAATTGTAATGACTCCGTCACAAAGATCCATCTGAATTTAGGCTAAGGGCATTGGTTATGTTTTTTTAAGAGCATCAGTCGATTGTGCCTTCTTGACATAGACCTCCGACTTCAGGAAAGCCCACAAGGAACAGTGTAGCGGACTTAAAAGAATTGGATCTTGAAAGCTAGTTCATGTCGCCTCTGCTAGAGATAACCTTTCCCTCAAATCGTTCGTGCAGAATGTGCAACGTGGTGTCTGCTATGTGGGACGAAGCCCAGTCCTGCTGGAACCGCATGTCGATGTCGTCTACCTCTATATCGTTCAAATTGGTTCAAAAGAAATCGGTTAGCATCGTTCTTTAGCGCTTGCTGTTGACGGTGATAGCCTTATTCATGTTGTTTTCAAAAAAATGATCAACCAAAATCTGCACCAAACAGAAACTTTTCATTTATTTTATATATTTATTTATTTTATTAATTGAATTGCATAGAAACAGCAAGATTTTTTATATTTTGTGATTGCATTTTCACCTGGTGATATTCGCGTGTGCTGGCATCGTCCCCTTTTGCTTGTTAACATAGCCATTCATCCAAAGAAGCGCTTCGTCGCTAAAGAAAATTTTTCGGCCTAAATTTTGGTTCTCCGGCCAGCGTTTGCTATAGTCATTAACATTGAGCTCCTAGGTCAGCTGGATGTTCTACGGGTGCAGGCCCAAATTCATACGCAAAATGCGCCAAGCTAAAATCTGCGAAAGGCCGACTTCTTGTCGACGCCGAGGAATTGACTGCCTAGGGTTCTTGTCTTATATATATTTTCACGGACCGCGGAAATTTTCTCGGCCAATGTGGCGTTCCTTTGACGTGCGGGTTTCGGCTGAGTGTTTACCTTTCCGGTTGTCTCTAATTTGCCCACTAGACCTTGGAAAGTCGACTTTGAACGGAAATCGCGTCTGCCGTAAAACGTGCACCATGTTCACCGTAAAACGTTTGCCATGTTCGCACTGGCGAACACTCATTTTGATACAAATGTTTTATCATTTGGAAGTCTTGCTCAATCGTGTGATGGTGATTTCACATCAGTGACAGAATAATAAACACGAAGTCATCACAACAAAATGGCGGCTAAAGGTAGCCAACACCAACACGTCACAATTAAAAAACCCTTAGGCTTCTTTTGACATTATTTTCTAAAATTTACCTACGGTAGAGGAGGACCATTCGTGTTAGGCTTCTCTGGATATTCTTTGGTACGTCTTAAAAAATGCTCCCCCCTGCTTTTTTCAAACTCTAAACCATCTTCGACATAAATACGACGTTTTGATTGATGGTTCTCAAGCTAAGATTACACGTGTCATTTTTCGTGGCAAATTTTGATATGACGACGTCATTTTGATGTCAATAGTGGTCCTAAATGTATCACTACTACGTGTGATCGCCTGTCAAGCGTCTGGTCACGCTGGCTGTCGCAGCCGCAGGAACTCATTAGAGTTCATTTCAAAGCTCGTTTATCCAGTACTTTCGTTCCATCATCCATTGCCCGGTAGATCCATTAACCGAAAGACTAGCTTTTTTTGGCCTCCATCCGATTTTTGTAGTCAAAGTACAATAGGCGTGTTTTTTTTAGCTTCGATCTCAAAGCAAAGTAAAGTAGGATTTTCAGCACGCAATTACAACAACTACGCTCTACTTGACACTTCGAGGACTCACAGTCGTTTTTCTGATTGCGTGCTGAAAATCGTCCCTTACTTTGCTTTGAGAACGAAGCTAAAAAAAAATACGCCCATCACAAACCGATTTCCTCTTAAATCTTACTAGTGGCCACAACTTCTAGTCGCTGAGTGCAAACCCCCATAAGAGGTACTTTTACTATCAGCAGCATCAGCTTATCGACGACCGACGACGGTATAATGGTGATGGTGATGGTGATGGCAGCCATGAAGGCAACCCCATCGTCAGCTGAATTTACCCACCAATTGATGAGTAGCTATCAATAAAATTACACACACACACAATCGGTCCATCAGCCAGCACTATAAAATTCCGAACCCTCGCCGCTACAGCTCGCACTCGTCGAAATTGTCCCCAAGGGTGCACTACACCAGGTTTATGTGGTGAAAATCGAGCAAAACCGTAATGGAGCACATAGAGTTGTTTGAGATCAGAGCAGCAGTAGCGCTCCCATAGACCAGCATATTACTTCGTTTAAGTCTACTTTGCGGCATGTCGCGTCATTATAAACAATTTCATTAATTTAAACTGCGCCTTTGTCTGTCCCGCTCTTATGACTGTGAAACGGCCAACGAAATATACGCGAGCGCAAAATCTCCGCGCGGAGGATGCTTTTTGACGCCACAAACATGTGACTGGATAAATCCTTTCGTTTTACACTCGCACTGCATTAATGGAACAAGCAAATTGAATTAAGTACCGTAGGTGTCGCGTTCCCACTTTAATTTTTCGCCTCGCTATATAGTATCCACACATATCCATATTCCATACTCCTCCCTGGGTCTTGTTCTCGCTCAATCCTTTTAACCAACGAATGAAAGCGAAGCGCCGGGCAAACTTTGAATGCGGATTTGATTAAATTGAGCCAGAAGGGGCTTGGGGGGCAGACAGAGAAGACACACAACCTACACCTTCTCGGGAATGTCTGCACTTGACAAAAATTACGAATGTGTACTTATAAATTTCCAATGAACCGAATTCCAATCATCCCAGTGGTCGTTGTCGGAGTTAGTCGACGAGTCGGGTCGTGGCTGGCTGGCTGCCAATTCGTAGTGCGAATTGAATTCCACAGCTGAAATATTTACAGCCGCTCGGCTCTGCTCATGAAGTCATACATAATTTTGGAACATTTAACATGAGATTTATTGTACTTCCGCAACTCGGTTCAGACAATTGTCGAGGTGGTGTTGAGTATAATTTGTGGCTTGCCTCCAACAAGTAGTCGGTCTCGGGATGGAGGGAGAACGTCTCTTTACTGTTTCTAGCAATTAGTTTCCATCCAATTGCACTCGAATGACATAGTTATGGCCGAGATGTCCGCACACACGGAGTCTATATATGTATGTATTTTTTTTTTGTTCAGGACCATAACCCAGTGGCCATGACAAGACAACAATCACACATGGAAATTGTTGTTCCTCTGTCAATGATTGAAATCATATGAGGACTTGAAGAGCTTTTGAAAAGGATTCATCAGGAAACCGTTCATCACCTTACACAACCCCACCCACCACGGTTCGATTACAGAGTCGGAAATAACTCCGGATGTATACAAGGAGGGTCCGACTCTGTATACCGGTCCTGATGAGTTGCAAATTTTCAACTATGATATAACAAATGGTCTGCCGCCTATGCCGGACAAGCAAATACCGAAAAATCTTCTTGGATAGTGAGAAAAAAAAATAACCCACATTCAGGATCAGGATACACACTTAACGAACAATGCTAGCACAACATTTTTAGACTGCGTCATGCGGGGGCAAGGGTGTCGCCTGCCAATTGCCTGTGCGGTGGCAGAAGTATAAGTGCCGAAATAAAAACGAAATCGATTGTTCATATAATAATACGACGAGAGTATCCTTTGATAAGGGTATCGGGTATCGAGTATATGGTGTATGGAGTGTGGGGTATCCCTTTGCAGCACCACCCCTGGCCCGTCCGTCGTCTATTGACACAGTGTCAATTTGTTTTGTATATACACTCAAACGCGTGCGAGTGTGTGTGCTCCTGGGCTATAAGGGTCAACGAGGGGACACGTTCTTTGGTGTGTAATTTCCAACATTTTCGCTTTTCGGATGATGTCGGACTAGAGAAAACGTGTGTGTGAATGGCGTGTATCCCGCTTTTGTTTGTTGGATTAGATTAGATACTCGTATACTCGGCGGGAAGGGATGATTTAATTGGATTTTCTGTTTCTTTTTCTGGGCGTGGGTGCGCGCCTCTGTAGGTAAGGTAAACAAGGCATTAATGAAATCATTGGAAAATAATGAGCAGTGAAGCGAAAAATTTTCAAAATTAACAGTGAGCGAGACATTTGAGATGAACAGTGAATGGTAAATGGTAAATGGTAAATGGATGCGAAGTTCGAAGGGTGATTTTTGTGAATTCAGTGAACTGTTCAATGAATTTGAGGCCAACAACAACTTTTTGCGTGTTCAATTATTATTGTTGAGATCAACTATTGTTGTTGGGAGAACAAGCAAATTTGTTTGCCAACAAAAACTCTGAAACGATAGGTAATTGGGGCGATTTTTTAATTTTTAGTTCCCAGACTGTGCCACAGTAACGGTAGCTTGCCTCTGGAAGAAGGCATAATTTGTTTTTAAACGCCTCTCATAATTTATACCAGGATTTAATTTGGTTCAGATAAAATTTTAAGAGGGTATAGAGGACAGTGATGTACCTATACATTACCTTCCCATAAACACCGCAGAATTTGCTGCGTTAGGTATACAAATGTAGCCGTCTAAGGCCTTGTACATCATTGGTCTCAAAAAATTGTACAAGGCAGGAGCAGAGCTCATAATGATCGGGATCTATACAAGCAGTATCGAATATTGCAAAAAAAATGTGTACTCTAAATAAATTCTTTTATAATCAGTATTTATTATCTATTAGTAAATGTTTTTGGAAATTTATTAATGCTAAAAAACAGTCAAATGGCATTCCCACTCTAATGCGTCACGATGGGATATTATCAGCCGATCACTTAGTCGTTTGTAATTTTTTTGCTAAACATTTTCAATCCGTTTATTTAGATGGCTCTTCGAACATACAAAATACATATCTTGGTAATCAATTTTATGACTCTGATAGCTTGAGCATAATTGGTAGTTTTAATCTCTCAATTTCAGAAATTGAACAAGCTTTAATTAAGATTAAGGTTGCAAGGAGTCAGATTAGTACAGCCACAGGGTTCCTCACTGGACATTGTCAAGTCAAAAAACACCTCAGACTATGGGAATAATACAAAACAACACTTGCAGACTATGCAACGAGGATGAAGAATCAGCAGAACATTATACTGTGTCACTGCGAATGTCTAGTCAGACTACGTCAACATCATCTAGGAAAACTTTACCTTGAAGTAATATGGCAATGACATGGCAACTTGTTTCCACCTCCGCCAAACACTCTAATCTAAAATAATCAAGATGAAGATTGACTCACGAATGGATATGCATGGAATTGCTCCTGTTGTTTGCTACTCCTTTAAAAATTACTAGTCTCGCTTGTGGTTCAAAATCGACCCTACCTTTTATAAGGATGTAATATTAAAATACAGAGCAATGTCTAGTTTTGGCATCCCTGCCAAACCCGTCTGTTTGTGCAGGATGACAATGGAGAATGCTCGCTGCTCCATCAAGGTCGGTAAAGAACTCACCGACACCTTCGATGTCAAAAAAAGGATTTAGACATGGCGATGCGCTGTCATGTGACTTTCTTAGCATCATTCTTGAAAGAATACTTAGTGCAAAACTCAAACGCCAACACCAGAGGCACGATCTTTCAAAAGTCCGTCCAATTACTCGCGTATGCCGATGACATTGACATGATTGGCAGAACGCAGCGTAATGTAAATGGCGCCTTTGTGAGTATTGAGACTGAGGCGGCGAATATGGGTTTGGCGGTTAATGAGGGCAAGACGAAGTATATGTTGTCAGCTAAAAAGGACACCCAACACCGACGGCTCGGACAGAACGTCACAATAGACAGAAATAACTTTAAGGGTGGTAAAGGACTTTGTCTACCTAGGTTAGGTTAGGTTAGGTTAACGGGTGGATACGGCAGAGTAAACCCTGCAGTACCCCACTTAGGTCCATGTGGACCCATTGTGATGCCCTTGTTGGGGGTTAGCCGATGTTGTTGGCGATGTTGTTAGTTCCTTCTAATTACTCGACCTTGTCCAGCCATCCTGATGTATTTATGAACCTGTAAAGATTAGATAAATTAACATCTGAAAGTTCTTGTATGTCATGGAAGTGGTATCTTCCAAGTGTTCTGTTCCTCAAGTGACACAGACTTGGGCAGTGACAGAGGAAGTGAGGTGTGTCCTCATGCACCTCCTCGTCTTCGCAGCCCCTGCATATATCGTCATTCTTGAGTTTTAATTTCATTGTGTGGTTTCTCAGGAAGTTGTGCCCTGTTAGGGCACCTACCAGTTTATGCAGCGACGTTCTATCAAACCGCATAAGCTTGCTAGTCCGACCTGCATTATACTCCGGCCATAGCTTCCGTGAAATTTCGCAGGTAGTTAATTCCTTCCACCTGTTGTTGGCTTTCATTCGAATCTTGTTTTCCACTCTCTCTCTGAGATTACAGTTTATCAGCCATCTCATTGCCGGCTTTGTCCCTGTGTCCAGGGACCCAGCAGAGGCGCGTGGTATGCTGCGAGCAGAGAACTTTAAGCTCTTCACGGCAGCGGCGGACTAGCTTCGATTTTATTTCAATAGCAGACACTGCTTTTATAGCCGCCTGGCTGTCAATAAATATGGTAATATCATCATTTGGTATTGCCATCATTGACACCATATGGGCAGCTTCGGCGATTGCCAGAACCTCCGCCTGAAAAACACTACTGTGATCAGGCAGTCTGATCGAGTGGTGTATATTTAGCTCTTCGGAGAAAATTCCAGCACCTGTACCACAGTCCATCTTAGATCCATCTGTGTAGATGGATATCGATTTCCTATTTGTGGGTTCGTCTGTGTTCCATTCCTCCCTGCTGGGGAAATAGCAAGAGAATGGCTTATCAAAGTCAAGTGTTGTGCCCACAATTTGTGCAACGCAAAATAGGTTAGTAATGAATGACAATGTCAATTACACATTGTCATCCAAACTGAATGACCTAGTTGAACACGAATGGGAACCACACAACACTGACCCACTCAAGTGCCCCGATTGCACAGCAATCAATAACAATATGCAACTACATTTATGTTGACACCGTGGGCCCAATAACGAAAAGGTCACAAAGAATTCAACACCAAATGTTACGTATTCTTGCGACCACCCGTATAAACAAACGAGTGCAAGAATACGTAACACGGATAGAATTACTTTGTTGACCCCGAAGCGCACAATGGGAAACGAAGCACATAGGCAAGGAGGAAGCATTGAGAACGGCTAAACGACAGTCAATACTCTACACACGAACGGGCAAGTTGCCGAAAATAAAACCTTTTTTGCGAACATTCTCGAGTTGTGTTTTTTTATTACTAACACAAGGTTGGGAGACAAATAGTCAGAAGTGACAGAGTCTCCCACGTATTTGTTCAGAATCTGTGCATGTCCCATTCTGTAGGGTTTCCAGCTTTTGGTTTGGCTGATCCTGAGGGCACTTTTGGCTGCAGATTCTTGCATGTGTAGGTCTAGGGGTACCAGGTTGAGGATTGCCTCCATTCCAGCAGTAGGTGTTGTCCTTATTGCGCCGGTTGTACCTATACATGCTTGTCTTTGTCTACCTAGGCTCCGCTATGAACTCAGACAATGACCTCAGCGCTGATATCAAATGAAGAATAACTCTTGACAACCGCTGTCTCTTTGGGCTAAGAAAGCAATTGAGTAGCAAAGCCCTCTCTCGAACAACTAAAGTGACCCTTTATAAGACCTTGATCATCCCAGTCCTACTTTATGGTGCAGAGGCATGGACTCTATCAAAAGCGGATGAGGTAACTTTAGGTTGTTTCGAGAGGAAAATTCTTCGAGTGATTTTTGGTACCGTCTGCATTGATGGTGAATGGAGGAGAAAATTCAACGACCAACTTTACGGGCTGTACAGCGACATCGACCTAGTCAGAAGAGTGAAGGTCCAACGACTGAGGTGGCTGGGTCATGTAGAGCGTATGGACACGAATGCTCCGGCCCGGAAGATCTTCGAATCCAAACCCGAGGGAAGGCGCAGTAGAGGAAGGCCGCGACTCAGGTGGCGCACGCATGTGGAAGGGGACCTTAACCAACTTAGCGTTCGAAACTGGAGACAGCTAGCTAAAGATCGCGCTGGCTGGAGACGATTGTTGGTTGAGGCCCAGGTCCACCTCGGACTGTAGCGCCACCTTAAGAAAGTAAGTAATATTAAAATACATACCACAATTTTTTTTACCACAAAAATGCTGTCGCGAAGAACTAAGGGTTCTTGGCACTCAGTATAAGGTATTACTTTGCTGGGTTCCGGGACATGAAGGCATTCCTGGCAACGAGAAAGTGGACGAATTACCTAGACTAGACTCGACAGCTGTATCAGAATATGCTGATCCCTCTGTGAATATCCCGCCTTGCTCACTCAAGCTTGAAGCAGGGAAAAAGGCCACAAGAGAGGCGAACGCAAGATGGACTGCACTAGAAACCTGTAATACACTGCGTCTACAGTGAGTATACTAAATCATAGGTATTTATAGACATGGTTATCATGGGTAGGGGACATCCTTTTCCCCCAACGGGCATCATAATGGGTCAATATTGACTTGAGTGTGGCGCGAAGTACTCCACGCCAACCCGCCTACCTAACCTAAACACATTTTTCGCTTATTCTGGTGTTTTTTTTTTTTTTTTGTAAGCGAAAAAGCCACATCTATATCGATAAAATATGCCCCTTTGAAAATAGTTTTACTCATGGTCATGATTAAGTGCGTATGACACTAATTTTTTTGGCATTTTTTTTTTTAATTTTAAAATGAAACAAGAGCAGTACGAAAATGCTTTGCAAAATATTGCTACCTCTTTCGTAATACATTTTTAGTCACTTTTACTTGATAAAAATGAGGAAAAAATGAGAGAAAAATGAAGTGTCATACGAGCTTTAATATTCGAATATCTACTTCACTATGAAAATTTAGAGCAAAAAATGTATTTCTAAAAATGTTTGTTTCCATAGTAACATCTTTGAAACCAATCGCTTCAACACCTCGCAGCTACCTATATGCCCCTGCTAAGGTATATATACCCACGATTTTAAGTGTGTGCATATCCAACGCACAGTACCTTTCGAATGATATAAATTTCATTTTACTCATTTCATAATAAATACTAAAAAAGTGTACGGATGTTCACGTTTTAATATAATGATTTTAAATTGCTCCCTTGAAAGTGGTGAGTTTCTAAATAAATGGAAATGTTCTCTAATTACTCCAATTTATAAATCACGAAGTAGACAGGAAGTTTCGAAGCATCGGCCTATTCTTAAGATGACTACAACTCCTAAAATTTGTTTATTAATGTTACCTCGGTCGTGGCTCAAGGAGACTATCCTGGCCCCCTCCTTTTCAGTAGTAGGATACTGACCACCATAGCTCGAAAATAACTCTCAACCTTTATTTTCAATTGGTTTCTCACTGAGAGATATTACATTCGGCTTCAACATTAAGGTCTTGCTCTGAGATATATTTATATACTCTTGGCTTTTTGCTCTTTGGTTGATCGTTATTTTAAAAATTTGGATATATCTCTCATCAGTTAACTTTTACCATAACATTTTAATGGAATTGATCAACCAAAGACCTCATCTGTCGAAAATAAGTAAAAAAAAACTCAAACTTGTATTGAATTCAGTTAATTTCTTTGTTTAGCATATAGCTATATTAAAAATATTTTAAGGATAAAGTTTGACTAAAAGTAAACTCTCAAGGGTTTAAGTACTTAAGCTATACCTTTTCTCACTTAAAATTAAATTCAAAACGGAAAAAAACTTTTTCCACGGTTACTTACTGTATTCAACTTCCTTAGACAAGTGTTCAACAATGACTATTCAAACCACTAATGCAATTTCGCATGCGCTGCTAGCTAACGGTAATAGTTAGTGAAAAATGTTCAAATGAGATTTATTTTTTTCTGTCAGTGATATCTCTCAGCGGTTGACCGAAACGATAAAAAATCAAAATAAAGGTTTCGCACTGAACATAACAGAAAAAAATACTGTGATAAAAAACTGGTCATTATGTGATCCTATTTAAAAATCTCAACAACTGAGAGTAATATTAAGACCTTTGAAAAGGTTGAGAGATATTTTCGAGCTCTACTGACCACTATAGACTATACTATCCCGGGTTTCGCACCATGAATTATTTCCGTTGAATTAAAGAAATAAGAAAAAAAAAAAAAAAACCAATTCTATTTAGCGACAATTCAATATTTATTATTAAGAGGATAACTTACTTGAACGCCAGAGCCGGTTAAATCGCAAGTGCAGTGAAAGAACATTGAATTGCTTAACAATGCTTTAAGTGATTACATTAGAAAGAGAAAGTTAGGCGTCTTAATTCAAAAATGGTGATAAGAAATGAGTTTCGTTAAATACATCACACTGCGAGAAATAAAGTTATATATTTACAAAATTCAACACTTGTTATTTATAAATGGCATTCCCAACATATTTTTTTAATGCTAAGTATATATGCGGACCATTTAAAAGTCTTTATATCGAATTGGTGTTTGATTAATTTCGTACACGTACATATTGAAAAATGTCAAAGTTTAACGTTTTGTCGAAACCGTTCATCTATCAACTTCTCTTATAAAAAAGACCATTGGTTAATTTTTGACAAAAAAAACTTGATTTCTTGAAACATATAGACTTTTTAGTCGCCAAGGGTAATTCAGTGTTGGGATTTATTTTGCGCAATTCAAAGGAATTCTGTGATCCTCACACTTTGAAATGTCTTGTTTTTTTTTTGCGTTTGTAGATCTACTCTTGAATATTGTAGTACTATTTGGTGCTCTTTGTATGAAGTTCACTCACTTAGAATTGAGAGAATACAAAAACGTTCTACTAGGCAGCGGTTCTCAAACTTATTAAGCTGTGGAACCCTAAGCAATGCCCAAAAATATTTCGGAACCCCTACTCTTAGTACGCTATTTACACCGAAACGAAAACCGGGTTTCGCGAAAACTTCATCGAAAACAAATGTTTTCCCATGCATATTTCAGTTTTCAATACAAGTCGCTTAATAGTACCTACACTTACACCGCACCAAAAGCTTCAGCAACGCAATGAGCGACGAGCGACTAAGCGACGAGTCGCTGAGCAACGCAAAAAAAATAAAACACATGAAATCGTATGGAGGTGGCCACATAAACCATGAGCGACTGAGCGATTTTTTAAGCGACGTCGCTCTGCAATCAAATGTGTTTTAATTTTTCAGTCGATCACTGAACCAAAAAGGTACATAATATCAATTAAAAAGTTTATTGGGACAATGAACTTTTTTATTAAAACTCGTCCAACTAACAAGTTTATTGCGACAATGAACGGCTGTTTATTGATTTCATTTTCCCATAATATTTCAACAAACTGTTAATTGATTTTTATAAACGTTTATTGAAATAGTTTATTGATTTTATAAAATGTTTATTGATTTTATAAACAGTTTATTGGAAGAGTTCATTGGCGCAATAAACGGTTTATTGCGGCAATAAACGGTTAATTGCAGTAAGCGGTTAATTTATGAACTCAGTTTATTGGCTCAATGAACTCGTTTATTGGCGCCATAAACTCAGTTATTGTCACAATAAACTTATTAATTGACGCAATAAACTCGTTAATTGGCGCAATGAACTCGTTTATTGGCGCAATAAACTTGTTTATTGTCACAATAAACTCATTAATTGGCCCAATAAACTCGTTAGTTAGCGCAATGAACTCGTTTATTGGCGCAATAAAATCATTTGATGTCACAATAAACTCAATAATTGGCGCAATAATCTTATTAATTGGCGCAATAAACTCGTTAATTGGTGCAATGAACTCGTTTATTGGCGCAATAAACTCATTTATTGTCACAATAAACTCATTAATTGGCGCAATGAACTCAGTTTACTGCCGCAAATAACGCATTGATACAAATTTTAGTAAAATATTAGCATTTTTATTTATTAATATATATATATAATATATAATTATTGATATATATAACCAAATAAATAAAATCTTTAATATTTTTTTAAAATTTCTATAAATAATTTATTGTGGCAGTACGTACTTGTTAAATATACTTACATTTTATTTTTTATTTCCAAATTTTTCCTGAAATCTGTAAGAATTTTAAGTTCAAAAACGAAACATTTTAGTTAAATTTTATATGACATTTTATTGAATTTTAAATTTAAAAATTTATTCGTTTATAACATTTAGAAGGATGTGTGCTTTTGTACAACAATTTTTTTTATTTTCAAAATATAAGGATTGCATAATGTTCCAAAGTTGGAACTTGGATTGGGATATTGTAAATTAAAAAGGAAAAAAGTCTTAAAGCGAATATCGACTGCACGGATGAAACTAATAAAGGGAAACCTTACCCCATCGAAATATAAAAATATATCCTTGAAATTAATTACATCCTCACCCACCACAATGATAAATGGCTGGACATTGTCTTGCTTTTGTTGCAGGTGCTGGATGTGGTCCTCAACTGTCTGGATTGATGCTGCCACGAAGATGAACGATTCTTGGGAGTCCTTGATAGTTGGTTTCATAGTTGTTTTTATTCCCTTCCGATCCTTTCGCACACACTTTAATGTGGGTACTAAGTACCCGTGAAGTGCCCACAAAAGAGCAGCATCCCGACAGTCTGAAAATAAGAATGAAAACTTGGATATACAATTTTGTGATATAATTATTTAGTACTTAGATAAAACTAGCATAATATTAACTTTTGTTAAAGATATGATAAATCTGGAAACAAATGGAAGTAGATCTCAAATGCCGCTATATTAATTATTGACTATTAAATAATAAAACTATACTCAACTTACTCTCTGGAATATTATTAGATTTTATCTTTTCCAAAACGTCCTTGATGTTTTTCTCTTTAACTCGATCTTTAAAATACACATGTTCCCATCGGTTAAGGAGAGAGTTGTGGCTCTTAAACATATACCCGAAATCCATGTCCACCTTTAAGAAAAAAATTGAAAAATATATTCATGGACTGTATTTCGTAGGGCAGCATTTTCGATCAAAAGCTTATAAAAAGTTCCAAAAGCTGGAACTTGCATCAGGATATTTGAAAAAAAAAACTTTTGAAACAAATATCTATACTCAAATTTGACTTACAAATCGAAAGTCAGAAGGAAGTTTATATTGCGGCCATTTCTTTAAAATATCCGATGTTGTTGTGGAGTTTTTTATATCCGTGAATCTGGATTTGGAACACGCCTTCCAGCACCTATCGAATTCCTCGGAACTAAGATTATCAAATTTTAGTGCTTGATAGCACTTATCAGCATTTTCTTCAGGAACTGAAAAACATTCACTTATGTATGTAGGTATGTAGATTAGTTTGTTTTTTATTTTGAATAAATTATAAATATAATTATAAATAAATTGACTTTTATTTTTAAATATTTTGTATCAAACCTAAAACGGATCAAACAATATTGTTTTGAACTTCTGATCTATCGAAGATCCTGAGAAGGAATTATAGAAAATACTTTAGAAAAATTGAATACTTACTTATATAGAATTTAAGTTCAATAAATCTTGTTTGAATGGATTCAATCTTATTAATTGTGTTTATTGTTTAACTTTTAACACTTTCTTGCACTTTCTTTATCACAACTTCATCAGTAGACTCCAGGACGTTTACTCGCGATAAGAACTAGGAACAGACTGAATCGTCAGCCAATTCTAATTGTGCGTTTGAGCTAACTATGGTAATGAATAGTTGTTTGCCCCAATAAATAGGTGTTTGCGCCAATAAAAAGTTTATTGCGCCAATAAACAGGGCATTGCAACAATAAACTGTTTGTTGGGACAATAAATGGTTAATTGAAAGTTTAACAGTTTTTTGAAATGGAAATTTGGATTATCAATAAATAGTTCATTGCGACAATAAAAGGTTTATTGTGACAATAATGGTTTATTGAAAGTTTTTTGAAATGGAAAATTGGATTATCAATAAATATTTTATTGCGACAATAATAGGTTTATTGTGACAATAAATGGTTTATTGAAAGTTTTTTTAATGGAAAACTGGATTATCAACAAAAAGTTTATTGAGACAACAAACGGTTTATTGTGACAATAAATGGTTTATTGAAAGTTAGCTGTTTTTTGAAATGGAAATTTGGATTTTCAATAAACAGTTAATTGCGACAATAAAAGGTTTATTGTGACAATAAATGGTTTATTGAACGTTTTTTGAAATGGAAAATTGGATTATCAATAAATAGTTTATTGCGACAACAAAAGGTTTATTGTGACAATAAATGGTTTATTGAAAGTTAGCTGTTTTTTGAAAGGGAAATTTGGATTTTCAATAAACAGTTCATTGCGACAATAAAAGGTTTATTATGACAATAAATGGTTTATTGAAAGTTTTTTGAAATGGAAAATTGGATTATCAATAAATAGTTTATTGCGACAATAAAAGGTTTATTGTGACAATAAATGGTTTATTGAAAGTTTTTTGAAATGGAAAATTCGATTATCAATAAATAGTTTATTGCGACAATAAAATGTTTATTGCGACAATGTAAAAGTTTATTGCGGCAATGAATAGTTTATTAATTTTCGGATTTGGAATTCAATAAACTCAAATTAATTGTCGCAATAAATAGTTTATTGATTCCGGAAATCTGAAATCAATAAAAGTTTATTGTGACAATAAAAAGTTTATTGCGACAATGAAAAATAAGTCAATAAACGGTTTTTATAATTTTTATGAACAGTATTATTTTCAGTGATCGCTGAGCGACGAAGTAATAAGATGGACAAAATAAACACAGAAAGTATAATTTCAGCTGTCCAAAGCCGTCCAGTGCTATGACAGAACACCCGTAAAGACTATAAAAATAATAATGTCACCGATAAAGAGTGGAAAAAACAGTCATACGGCAATATTGCCAAAATCGATCTGGAAATCTGATTTTGATATAAATGATGAAATTCACCATAATTTGCGACGTATTCTCGCTCTGTAAATATGAACGCGATTTTCAACTTTGTAATAAGCTACGACGAACCGCACTTGACGATGGCATTTTCCCAACTAATTGCTCAGCGACGCGGCGCTCATTGCGTGGCCGAAGCCTAACTCATCGTTTCGGCTAAATTCATATTTCAGGACAGCATTTAGCCATATATTTTCCAACACTTCGAAATGTTGAATTTCGTCGCTGCATTTGTAAGTTTGTCCAATCAAACAAACCTCGTTACAAATTTTGCACGTCTTTTAATGACTTTTCAGCCCGCTGACAAAAAAAAATAAATAACGGCTGTCAACAAATCAATTAAAATGAGCCAGCTTAAATTCATGTTTAAATTAATATAGCTGAAAAAAAAAAAAATTCTTTAGGTTCAACCACTTCGAACAAGGATCAATAATCAATTTTGACACTAGCTGTCATTTGAAATGTTGAAATTTCAGTGGGAATGCAAAATTGGATTTCGAATTTTTTTTCTCCCGAAATGTTGAATTTAGGTGCGGTGTAAATGTAGGTACTATAAAGTCGTTTTCCACGTTTAACGACTAGTGTCTCACAGCTGATTGAAACGTCAAACGAAAACTACATAATTGGTGTTCGGTGTTGCTTCATAGCGATACGTTGTGTTGTGATTTGTGACAAAAGGGCGAAGCAAATTTAATTGTTTGATAATACAGAAGCAAATACGTTTTTTGAAGAAGAAGAACTCTGCAGATCTATAAGAGACTCTTTTTCGGAATTCTTAGTGTCGTAGGCTGGGTTTTCATTAGAAATGGATTTTGTACCCACTTGATGTTAGTTTTCGTATCAAACGTTAAACAGTTTTTGCGCAAAAATCTTTGTAATTCGATACCTACTTATAAAAAAATATTTTTGTGTTTTATTATTCTTAATGCAGAGTCGCGGAACCCTGAAAGCTCTTTCACGGAACCCCAGGGTTCCGCGGAACACAGTTTAAGAACCGAGGTACTAGAGTATTAGTAATAGGCTTCACTGGGATATAGAAATGCCTTCCTATGAAGCAAGATGTAAGTTATTTGGCATCTCAACATTCAAAGAAAATTCTCTGAGGTTATGTTCATTCGTGATGTTTTGGCTAATCATACTGATTGTTTCTCTATGTTAATTAACCCTAATTAACTTTAATGTTCCTGCGAGGATGCTTAGAAATCGACTGTTTTTTTAATACTCCGCATCAGAGATTGATATTCAATTGAACTGAAAATCTTGGTGCTTAAGAGAAACAGATTTTCTTTTAAAAATAATTTTCTATTAATTTTAGGTAATGATGGCAATGTCTAATGTATTTTATTTATTGTGTTTTATAATTGTTACTTTATCACTAGAGTATTGTTACTTTTTTTTGATAAAGTTATAAAATAAACTAAACTATTGGTTAGTTATTATATACATATTTTTAAAACGCTAATAATATAATTTGTTTGGTTAATAAAACTATCTAAATGAGATGTTTTATATACTAGAAATATATTAGGACAAACATTCTAGTGTATGTTCCGCTTTTGGATATCAGTAACTTCGATTTAATGAGTAAATTTTTCTTAAATAAGTGAAGAAAATTTGGTCAAAATATTTTTATTTTCCAACAACTTCTGTCATACTGTAAGCAAATGTCCACTTGTTCCTAAAAAATGATACTATTAACACAACGAATAATTTAATAAAAAAAGTGGTTCATATTTTTTGAGTTTGTTAGCCGGAATTTTTGAAGTTTCGCGACATTTGTCAATACGAATTCTTATGTAACAATACTACCGCACCAAATCGTGACCACTTCGTAAAAATATAGCTTGTAGGCAAAGTAACGGGAAATCGGCCGAAGTTGTTGGACTCAGTAGTATAGCAATAGCACTAAGCCTCCTAAAAGCTATGTTGTTGCTTGGAATTATGACAGCCCCAATTCCATTCCCAATTCCATTCCCAATACATGTTTGCTTTCATCTCATTCTGTAGTCAAGTGAATGGCAAACAATTTTCAACATTATTCTGCCCATCGAACCCAAAACGTTTTCGGTTCAATCACAGGAATCCACTTCTGGCAGCGAAGCCTAAACTTCAGTCAGGTGTAAGTGACTGCAACTTTTGATATTCAAAACTTCAAAAGCCGCGTGCCGCTGCCGACCGACTGCGATCCGATAAATCGAACTCCCAGCAATCATATGTTGCTCACAAGTCAGCAGGCAGATGGATACGAGGGAGGGGGGTGCCGATGTGTAATCACGGTGTTGGCTGACCTGCCATCCATCGTCGGCACGTTCGAACACAAACAAAATTAATGCCCGACTTATGGGTGTATTATGTTTATTCATTAGCTTAATGCATGAAAGATCAAAGGATTAAATTATTATTATTATTATTTCACCTCGACGACGGGATTTACGCCCACTCCCACACGCACGTATAGCACTAGCACACGATTGCTTCCAGTCAAAGAGCACCATGATTCGCCACAACAGGAAAGTTCCAACGCTGTTGATGGTATATGCCGTTGCTGTTGCTGTTGATGACCAGCCATGGCCAGAAATGGGAGCATTAATTACAAATCTGTCACTCCAATCAACAGCAGTCGAGCGCGGTTATTCAAACAAATTAATATATTTCCCAACACCATGGTGCAAACTTGCGTCCGGCTCCAGTGCAGGACGCCACAAAGTGTTGTTCAAAATTGCGCGAAAATCGTCCAGTGTCCACCAGAATCCGCCATGTGAAAGTGAAGAAAAAAACAAATGATCCCATAGAGTGCCGGCACTCGGCTATAATACGAAAACCAACATATCGCGCGGTTTTATTAAGTGTTATAGACTTTTGTAGCGTTTTCGAGTGAGGGGTTTTCAAGTTGCAATTGGGCCGTGTATATATAGTCGTCCACTGTTGATAATATGCCAGATCCTTTGTGCAGCGAGTGCGGTTTTCCCGTTGACGCACAACAGCCGAGTAGGTTTTTATTTAAAACTTTCAATTGTTCCCATTAGGGGTTTTTTACGTTTCGGGGTTGTTTTTTTTTGAGTTTTTTTAATTGAGTGTGCTGGTGATAATGATGACGCTGCCCCTGACGATGATGCAGTGCATTACCATTCAAATCACATGCATCCACTGCGCTGGCACAAAGGGACGCACAAAAAAAAAATTAATAAAGCCACTAGCAGTGGTGGTGGTGGCCCATACCTACCTGTAGCAGTGGGTCTAGGACACATTGAATTACTTGCCCCAATTAATGGCATTGGAATGGTCTGCAGTGCTGTCCTCTTTAATGGGCCAGAGGAGGACGCCAGCGCCACCGCAGCTTGGCATTTTTCGCCTCTGCCGAGTTCCATGTTGGAAACTGTTTTTCTTGCTTTTGATAGCACTTCCTCCATCGACCGTGCTATGCCAGCTATATGACCACCACCACCACCTACGGGAGTTGCAGACTGGAGGCCATGTTCTACAAATAATAATCCTCCGTTTTGCACTGTTGCAGATGTTCTCGCTGCTCGGGTGTAGATGGTCTTAGGCACTAGGTGGTTTATCCATTATAAGCATTAAGAGCAGCTATTCGCCACGTTGTCCACTATACGGCGACGTAGTGTTATGTGTGCAGAAGGAGAATGCCCCAACCGCATTTAAATTGACCAACAGCAGTAATAAATGCAGGGTTTCTCCTCTTTTCCCACTTTGTGTGTGCGATGGTTGTGTGCTGCTGCAGCGCTCGACTACTGGTGTCGGTGTCGGTGTCCGTGTCGGTGCATGTGTTCCCGACGACGCGTCGTCGTTTTTGTCGTTGGCTGGAGGTGCAGCTGGTGTCAGCTATGTATGGATATGCGGACCGTAGTTGACTCAGCGGATCAGTGTGGGGGATTGTGGAATATCCCTGCACTCGAGTTACAGTTTCTGGTACTTGAACCGCATTGAGGTTGCTGCTTTGGTCGAAAGTGCGAGAATATACAGCGAGTCACATATGAATGGAAATATCTTAGCCACAAGGGGGACAACTAGTCGGTCTCGGACTCGGACTAGTGGACACTGGCCACTGGACAGACATGAGATAAGATCTTTTCGGATTAGATAGATTTTGTTGTTTTTCATTTTCTTTTTCTTTTTCTCATTTATTATGCATTTTCTTTGAAGACGAACAAGGGGAAAATTAATTTTGTTCTTAACGAGGTTTTCTGTATCAGATGGGGGATAGACGAGTGCGAACTGGGAACGGTCCTTGTGGGAATCGGTGTGAAGTGTTTTGTTTTCTATGTCATGTAGGTGTTTGTTTTTATAGTGGGATTGAAATAAGTCTGTGGACACTTGTGAAAATTGCGGTGAGGAGTCTAGTTATACCTACAGTTAGTGCATTTGACAGACAACATAGATGTCAATATTTTCGGTATATTATGCTTTATGCGTCCTTATTTGTGTTTTAAGTATAAAGCAAATAGCCACTGCAACCGTGTTAAGCTGGTATCTAAACCAAAATGTCTACTGCCCCATTTTTCGCAAACGTCTGGCAGATAGGTACCTATTTGAGGTATATTTTGTTTTGAGAAAGGTTCTCAATTGAGCCGCTTGGATGTGGACTAAAGCTGTAGCTCACTTCCATTTGTCCTTAAAATTAAACGAATGGGGCTGTGAGCCGCATAGGCATAGGCACTGAGCTCTTAGTAGCTGTTGCGGTTGCCACAATTATTTTGTATCTTAATCCAATCATAGGGCACTATAATCAGGGCTATCGGCAATTCCGAGGAAATCAAATGGCCCCCGAACATTTTTTGTTCCCGGGAAAATATTCCGCCAATCGCGAATCTGCATCGGAATTTATTTTCCCCTGAATTTTTCGAAAATTATGTTCGAATGCATTGACAGTTGTCAAGTGTGATTTATTCAATTGTCAATTATTAAGCTCATATTTGGGAATATTTTGCAAATATTTTTTTGCAAAAGAATATTCTGTTTTCTGATCTGTTAGGGCATGTGTTAATTTTTGACTGGAATAGACTAGTGACGCTGGCTGGGGTGCATACCTATTAGATTAGATTAGATTGCTTGGGGGAGGCGGAAACATATCACTGCGGCCACGAATGGGCCTATTGTGATTTCCTCCATTTAGAGCTCGCTCATGATACGGGACTTAGTGATAAATCCTAGTAGATCTTTGAGTGGGCTGTCAGATATGTCCTCTGCTCTGTCTCAAGGTAAAGGTTTTCCTAAATGTTGTTGACGTAGTCTGTGTGAGGCTGTAAATGAAGTATGGGATTTTCTGATTGTGTAAACTCCAAGTGGTTAGAATTATTTTAAGGTTAATGTAAATATTGTTGAAACAAAAAGAAAAGTGGGTTATATTTGCTAAAAATAAGTTTTGCGTTGCTGTTATTGCATTTCTAATGGTAATGACCGTTGCAAATTTTAATTTTTAAGTGCGGTATTGAGCTTTAAAAATATATATGAACAGAGATCGACTTTTGGGTAGCCATTTTTAAGAAATCTTCGAAGATTTCTTCAAAATGTTTGAGAAAAACTTAGTACGGGATCTTATTTAGAATACTAATATTATCGTTAATATGTAATTTGATCAAAATTGTTAGATCGAGTTTTGTAAAATTTGTCAGACTAACGAGTAGGTACCAAATATTGCAATGTTTGGTTTGAAAAATACTATTTGGTAACTAGATAGCTAAAAACCGATTATAGGTTATTGTTCGCGATACAAGCATTACTTGGTTTTTAAAGTTTTATCGAAGTCAAAAATGGGGTTTTCGAGATATGAGCATTTTTTTAAATTAGCATTTCCGGTGATTTGAATTAAAAATTAAGAACGCAACAATTTTAAGAATATCTATGTTACTCTAAGTTTGCATTTTTTTCAAAATTGTTATTGCCGTTTTCAGGGAAACTAAAACTAAATTTTAAAAAATGTCCTTTTTCCAAAAATCGATTTTAAGATAATACCGAGAAAAACTGTGTTTGCCATTAAGTTGGAAAGGACCATATTACCTACCTTAGAAATTAAGTTTTGTGACAATCGTATGGTTGAAATCGTTAGAGCCGTTTTCGAGCAAATCAAACTGGTACGAACACTTTGTATGGGAAGTACCATTAATATTGAGGTTACCTTGCGAAATAAAAAACGGCCCCGAGCGCTAAGCCCACAAACTCCAAATCCGAACGGAATCCGGTCAGCCGTTTAGGCTGTAGGTCTGCGGGACAGACGGACAGACGGACAGACGGACAGACCGGACAGAATTTTGCGACCCACTTTTTTGAGTTCGTCTATCATCGTAATCATCTCCAGTTCGAAATTTTGTACGAAAACAATATCTTTCTCTTACCTACTACGTAAACGTAATGGAGAAAGTTAAAAATCAATTTTGGTTACCTAATTCCTATATACAATTAAAGCAGTGGGTGTCGCGATACAGCAGAGTACAACAAATCTACTTAAATCACAAGGCCTCTCAAATCTTATTAAACCAATTCGCAATCAGAGGAGCGAACAGAAAATGCAAACTTTTATTTTTGACGAATACGAACAAGCCATCCAAAACTCTTCAACAATTAAGAATGCCGCGTGAGTCTCGGAAAACTTTCCGAAAGAAAACTCTCCTAGTTTTTGTTTTGTTCGTTCGTTGGCGAGGACTGTTTTTTTTTTTTCTAATCCTTCAACTCGTTCCTTCGGAGCAAACTTTTGACGAATTTCAAAGAAAACTTTCACAAGGATATTCGCAGTCTCCCAGCAGTTTTCAATACGTTAAACACAGACTTGCCTGTTGCGAGAGGAGTCAGTCTTAAAATCTCTACACAAGAACAAAATAAAGAAGAATTCAATCGACGGAACTAGTTTGACCAACTTAAGCGCCAGGCGCCACCATCCACATCTTGTGTGTGTGTGCGGTCTTTATTAGTCGGTGGAAGAGTTGCCCAACAACTGTATGGAAAGGACAAACTTTTCCATCCAACCAAATAATAAAACACTTGGACATCACTTCACTTTCTTTTCGATTGGGAATTAGTAGGTTATTATTGCGGGCGTTGAGATATCCGTTGCAAAAATTGACTAGATGCGGTATAGCCGCACGCAACACGTAGAAACATCTTCTTCAGCTATTCCGACATCTTGCCAATTTTTCAACCGATGATATTGCCCCGCTGCGTCCATCACTTTATACAGACACTCGAAGTTCAACTTCACTTTAGCTCCCGACAGCGAAGACTAATCTCTGGTGTTTGTTCTGCTCAAAGAATGATACTTTAACAAACCGCATGCTCATGTGAAACGCCTGTGCTTGCCAAATTGATTAGCACCTCTTTGTTGCGGGGGTATAGAGCTATCTTGCGAGTATATTTTCTAATCAAAGAGCCTCAAAGAATAATTCTAGAAAAGATCTACAGCACGACAGGTTCCTAACAAGTTTGTCCCACTTGTAGGTGTTACCTGCAGCTATAGTAGTTTTGAGTGATTCACAAATAAATGGCAGATAAAACGCCCAATTGACAAGTAGGTGCTAATGAATAAGTTGAAAACAACAACAAATCGTCGCCGATGATGGGCTATCGTTAGAAAGACTCCATTTGTGTGGTGCTACAGTCTGGAGTGTTGGGAAAAGAATCACTTAGACATACTTATCTCGATCCCAGCAGAAATGGTCAAAAGGATGTGTAGCATATGGGCAGCAATATCCTTCATGGTTATCGGAAATTATATTTTTTTCTTTTTCTTACAACTCCACAGGGACTTGATTACGAAGCATAATGAAAGGAGGAAGACATCACAGCCATATGGAGTCTATATAAAGATAAGGCGTAGTGTGGTCGAATAATGCTCTCCATTTTATTTACGCAACAATTCATACTTAGCTAGGGGAGCACTTTATCATTTCGCAGAGAAGGGCGAGGAAAAACCATAAAAAAATATATTCCGGTTCCTTGTAGTACCTGCGCCATAGTAATGGAGGATGAATCACGTGCGCGTTGCTGGTAAATTTCTTAATGGTGGCGAAAACCATGAACTCTGTTATTAACAGGGGGCAGAGTACATTTTTTTCCAACTCGCTCCGTTGCCTGTTTCGAGGGAACTTAAATCCGAGAGTCCTTTATAGACGGAGATATAACTCCTTATTAAATGGCGGCTAGTTCACTGGGTTTCACTTACTGCTGCGCTGCTTTAGAAGAACACACACTGGTTAGTACCTAGTCCTACACTCAGCGACACAAGCATCAAGTCAGCCCAAGTTTAGAGGTGATTAAGGTCAAGATGAGATTGAATGAGGAACGATATATCTGATCATTCTTATTGCAGTCATATTGAATGAAGCAGACGCTTGGCGCGGACCCAATATTTAAGGTACTTCAACTGTTGCATGACTTATGTGTTTGATTGGGCACTCCCAGAGCAATTTTTTGTTTTAGCTCACTTTTTATGTTCGATTGGTAAAAAAAAAACAATATTTTCCCTATTCCAGAGCACTTTTGCGAATCTGGATTTTTTCTCAGAACTACTTCAGATTTACCAATACAAGTCCGTTTGAGTTTGGAAACTAGTGGAGTTTGTTGACGTTCATAAAAATTTTCAAATGCAAAGAAATGATTGCATCGGGTGGATCTATTTTTGGTAATTATTTGTGTACCTACAAATATTTAGAAAGCAAATTTCGAACCTTTTAATATTAAATCCAACCAGTTAAACAGTAAAACCCTTAAAAAAGTGTCGAAGGCTACACACCTTCTTATCGCACGAATTTAAAAAAAAAGAAGAGCCAGTGACATTTTTACGTTCGATTAGACACACGAAATCTGAAATCTGAGAGCGAATCTGGAGAAGCCCAATCGAATACCAGTTACTTGAACTTCGTAACGTTCAGTACCTTCGAAAGCAACGGTCATATCTCACTTTTAAGAACTATTGCTATTTAATGGCTTGAACCGCATCACCAGAGCAACAGCAATAGCGACATCGACGAAGACCTAAATCCTTAATTCGGGTTTAATGTGCTGAGGGAGCTTATCGTTTCCTTTTCGCTCAACCTTTCAAATGGAAGAATTGACATCTTCTGATGAAGTTGGGTGTCAAAGTTACAAAGTCATTTTTGGCTGTCAAATTTTATATATGAGAGTGTCAAGAGTTATATACCAAACTTATGCCAGTCTCAGTATACCTTGCCTCTCATAGTCATTTTTGTTTCGATTTTACTATGAGGGCACAGTGTTGGTGAATTTTTTTAAGATCTCTCCCATTCTCATCTCCCATGTGTGTTAAAAAATAATTGAGAGATAAAGTGTGGAGACAAATTGGAGTAAGGAATCAAAACAGTTTCTCCATTTTCCGATGAAGAGTATATTTTCACCTGAAAGTTCTGACACGAACTGATGCTTGCTTTCATGTGAGTATTATTTTCCCTGCCGTTCCCCGTTCACTGCGCGCGCAACTCATCAACTGATTTTTAATTTTCCAAGGCAACACTTTATTTCGATCTTGCCTCATTTTTATAGTTTCGACTTTAAGTTAAAGTGGTTCAAATGTGTAGTTCACTGAATTTAACGTCGATAATAAATTTCATTATTAGTACGGCGCATAATAAAAAAAAACAGTAGAAGATTCTGTGGATGAATAATTTTGAGTAGTGAAGACCATTATTTTTCCAAAATTCTAATTTTTAAAAAATTAAACTGGGACGGGTGAACTTTTGAAGACATATAATCTTTCACCATTTGGAATAGTAACAGTACATAATTGTTTACATTTTCAAGATTAACAAAGTGTTAAAATATTCTTAATTCAAAATATTAATTAATTCAACTATATTTTATACTGAATTTTAAATTGAACAAAACTGTTATATTTTTAGCATTTTTCATGCATATTTCAAGCTTTTAATGTTGCATATAATCCGGTATCTAATGCCTATTCAATTGAAAGTCATAGATGACGCCATGACGGATTTACAAGTGTCTATTCCTGTTGAAGAAGCACTGTAATGGGCGTTTCTATCTTATTATAAAAAGCTTTTGGAAAGGAAGTTCTCAGACAGAGAACGCAGACGATTGTTTTGTATAACAAGAATGAGGGGTGTTTAGTCTGCAATAGCTTGCAATTCACCAGTTCCATATCATAATAAAGATATATCAGCATTATATGGAAATGGTAATTGTTCGTATCATTATGCTAATTAAGCAATATTGAATTTGGGTTACTTTAGGTTAATTAGGCAATATTGATTTTGAGGTACTTTTGTTAATTAAGCACTATTGATATTTTATTGTTAATTAAGCATTATGAATTGATTGTTAAATAGTATAAAAATAGTAAGTTGTGGAAATAAAGTTGTTAGTTAGTATCAGAACAACCATCAAGACATTTTTTTCTTACCTCAAGTGAGTCTGCTTGAGGACCCTACAAACGTATAATCGATACAGGTATCGACTTGTACACTCATCGCTGTCTAGGTTTATGTACCTACGACAACCCCAGGTTGGATAAAGGAATCCAATCTCAACATTTGGCGACCGTGACAGGACTTTTGGTGTCCAATATCGCAATTTTCAACAGTGGTACCAGGTTAACCACAGTACAACGGTTTGTGTGCGTACACTGGGCCATAACACAGTGTTTATAAAATTCATTCGCGGTTGGGCGTGAACTGGGCCATAACACAGTTCATCATCAATTCAAATTCGAGCGCTGATTGATTATTCTCTTCGTTGGATTACAAGAAAGTGGAATAAACAGCAAGATGGATGTGGACAGCATAACCCAGAATCAAAATGAAGTTGGGCAGAATATCTGCAAGTTATGGAGGAACTTTAAAAAGGATTCTCCCGAACGGAAAACAATTCTGTACTTGAATGACCGATTGCATCAATTAACGTCACTGTGGGAGGAGTTCGATGAAAATGACTCCAAAATCAGGGAGATAGCGGAGGTTGACCTGAGTCATCCCTACTTCAGCAGTGATTATTATGCAGAGATAAAAAAAAATACAAGAATCATTCCTGGACGACATCCAGGAGAAATTAAAGCTGGCAAACGCGGAGACACCAGGTAAAGCAGCTCCCGGTCCAGCAAAGAGGGATGGAATGGAGATGGTAGCTAAGGGAGCAATACCAAAACGCGTCCAAGAGCAACCAGCAATTCCAAAACGTAAGGAAGAGCGCACTCCAACCCTAGAAGACCCGCCCGTCAGTTCCTTAAGGCAACGATACCATCTTTGTCATAGGGATCCTAAGGGGGTCAATGGATAAGATGGCATTGCAGCCAAATAAAAGCAAGGCCTTTTGTCAAATCAAAATTCGGACGTTGGAACAAAACTGGGAAGAGTTAACTACCATGTATCGAAAAATGGAGAATCAGTTAACTCAGGAAGACATACACGGCTACTTTGAGTTACAGGATCAAGTAGCGGAAATACTACAAGAACTCTATGGGGCAATGGAATCACCATTAGCCCAAGGATTGGAACAACGGCCAACAACGATGAAAATGCCCAAGGTTGAGTTACCAAAGTTTGATGGTAACTACCTCCAGTGGCAGCAATTCCACGATCTTTATACGGAAATGATCCATAATCAACGGCTGTCGGATGGACAAAAAATGTGGTTCCTGAAATCAAGCCTGACAGGAGAAGCCGAAAAATTAGTGCGGCATCTGACAGTGTCAGGTGCCAACTATAGCGCAGCATGGAGGATAATAACAGGTCGCTACGACAACCCTAGATTGCTGATATCATCCTGGTTATCAAAAATGTTGTCCCATCCGACTATACAAATTGGAAGTGCCAGGTCGATTCGAAGTCTACACGACACCATACAAGAGTGTATACTAGGGCTGGAAGGACTAGAGGTGGATACCAAGGCATGGGACCCGATCTTGCTTCACCTATTTCTGAAGAAATTGGACAAGGATACTCACACTCTATATGAACAGTCCTTGGTGCAACCAAGGCAACTTCCTTCATTCCAGAAGTTTCTCGAGTTCCTGGAAAATCGTTTTCAAGCTCTCGAGGCCTTGGGAAATAAGGATAGGTCAGAAGAAGGCAAACATCAAAAACAAGGTGCCAAAACACTCTCGGCAATCGCGTCTCAGCAATTAGGTTGTCCGATCTGCAAACACAATCATCCTATTTATAAATGCAAACAGTTCTTGGAATTTGCATCATCAAAACGATTAAGCATCGTGAAACAGAATAATCTTTGCATCAATTGTTTGCGAGCCGGACACTTTGCCTCAACCTGCAGTTCCAGTAACTGTTCGAAGTGTCACAAGAAGCATAACACTCTGCTACATTTGGATATGAACATCAAGCGTACATCGAAACCCCCAATGATCATCAAGAACGAGGAACCTTCAACAAGTCAAACAGCTGCGACAACAAGAGACCCAGATACAGTTGTAAGTGCATTACTTAACAACAATAACAACGCATTTGTGCTGTTAGGGACTGCAAGAGTAACACTAATTGGACCTAATGGAAAGACCTGGGAATGTCGTGCGCTACTGGATTCGGGTTCACAGATAAATATCATAAGCCAGCGCATAGTGGATAATCTTGGTCTGAAAACCATGGCAGAGGCATTGTCAATTGAAGGAATTGGTCAAGGAAAGCAATTATCCAACCAACGAGTCAGCATAGAGCTACAATCTCGAATCAATGCATATTCATCCAGGATCGAAGCTTTCGTGTTACCAAAAATAACATCATACCAGCCAGCTCAGCCCTTGGATACATCTGCATGGAATATTCCCAACAATATTCCATTGGCCGATCCTAAATTCAACCGTCCAGACAGAATCGACGTTTTGATAGGAGCGGAATTTTATCATCAACTGTTGGAAGTCGGTCAAATTCGATTGGCAGGAGATCTACCAATACTCCAGAACACTGTATTTGGTTGGGTCATAGCGGGCAAAGTAAGCAGAGTAATGGCCACAGCGGTAACTTGCGCAATTGGAACCGAAGAGGAGTCCCTCAATAATATCATCGAAAAATTTTGGCGGCTGGAAGATATCGCTGAAGGCGCCAGCAGCAGTACTATAGCAGAGCAAAAATGTGAAGGGCACTTTGAAAAGACATTTCAACGCGACAAAACCGATGGGAGGTTCATAGTAAGCTTGCCTTTCTCATGCCAACCTTCAGAATTAGGGGAATCCAGAGAGATAGCCCTGCGAAGATTTTTGGCTATGGAGAGAAGACTAAACAAAGACCCCGAGCTCAGAGATCTTTATTGCAACTTTATGCAAGAATATATCGATCTAGGGCATATGAGCGAGGTGAACGAACGTTCTATAAGGTCACCACACTACTTTCTACCCCATCATGGAGTGCTTAAGCCCGATAGTACCACGACCAAGCTCAGGGTAGTGTTCGACGCATCGATGAAAACCTCATCAAATATTTCATTAAATGACGTGCTGCTAGCGGGGCCCACAATACAAGATGACACCTTCTCAATACTGTTACGCTTCAGAACGCCGCGCTTTGTGTTTACGGCTGATATTGAGAAAATGTACAGACAAATCACAGTGAGAAAGGAGGATCGGGTCTACCAGCTCATATTTTGGCGGAATGGCTCAGATCAAGAGTTGAAATGCTATCAGCTTAACACAGTGACGTATGGTACGACATCAGCACCCTATCTTGCAACACGATGTCTTCAACAACTTGCCAGGGACAACTCACATATGTTTCCCTTAGGAGCCAAGGTCTTGGCTAACGACCTTTACATGGATGACGTTATGTCCGGATCGAACAGCCTATCGGAAGCCATCGCCATGCAAAAACAACTAATTCAAATTTTGCAATCAGCCCAATTCAATCTTCGAAAGTGGTGCAGCAATATACCACAGCTGCTTAGACACATACCGCCAAAGGACCAAGCCATACAATCTGATGTAAAGGATAAGGACTCACAGACATTGAAAACCTTGGGACTCACTTGGAATCCACGATCGGATGAATTCCTAATCAATTCGGCAATACAAGTAAGCAAACGAATTACAAAAAGAACAGCCTTATCGGAAATCGCGCATATATTCGATCCACTGGGTATCGTAAATCCAATCACGATCACAGCAAAGATTTTCATTCAGCAGTTATGGAAGCTAAAATTTGATTGGGATGCTGCCTTACCTATGGAGCTCCACACTCAGTGGGATAGTTTTCGGAAGGATCTAGGGGCAATAAAGGATATCAAAATTCCCAGACACCTGTTTTCAAACCCAGGGATCAGGACAATTCAGCTACACGCGTTTGCAGATGCATCAGGCAAGGCGTTCGGTGCGGCGATATATATAAGGTCAACTAACAGCGAAGGGACAGTAACAACCCGGTTAGTGTGCTCAAAATCCAGAGTTGCACCAATAAAATCTGGGTGTGACGAACAACACATTTCTGCCACCACTATACCACGGTTAGAACTATGTGCAGCTAAATTGGCAACGGAGCTAATGCGTCGGGTAGTAAGGGATTTGAAACTAGGAGAAGTAAAGGAGTTCTTCTGGACCGATTCTGAAATCGTACTTGCTTGGATAAATTCAGAAGCGGCTAACTATCATAGCTTCATTGCCAATCGAGTAAGGACCATCAGGAGCACTACCTCGCCTCAGCAGTGGCGGCACGTGCCTACAAAACAAAATCCGGCGGACATAGTATCTCGAGGGATTTCGGCTTCAAAATTAAAAGACTGTACCCTGTGGTTTTACGGACCCTTATATTTATATGGACCAGAAAATACTTGGCCAGGCAATTTCGAAGCAAAAACCACCGATTATGAGAAGAAAAAATCTAGGATCACACTTGCAGCAACACTCGAGCCATCAGCAGGGATTATCGACATAATTGAACATCATAATTCCTTCCGGCGCCTGCAAAGGATTGTTGCATATATCAACCGATTCATAAATAACTGCAAAACGAACGATCGATGCCAACGGCTACATGACCATCTCTCCCTGTCTGAGCTAGAGAATGCCAACGATATCATAATAAGAGAAGTTCAAGATCAAGCATTTAAAGAAGATTTGAATCAACTAGCAAAAGGAAACTATGTCAGCGCTCACAGCCCAATGAGCAGTTTGTCTCCATTTTTGGACGGAGATGGAATTCTTCGCGTAGGAGGACGCCTAGAAGCAGCAGCATTGAGTTACGACGCCAAGCATCCAATATTGTTACCCTACAACCATAAGGTCAGCAAATTATTAATGCAAGAGATCCATCTCAAATACCTACACATTGGACCACAGGGTCTGCTGGCAGCAATACGCCAAAAATACTGGCCCATCAAGGGAAAAACGATGGCACGGTCCGTTGTACAAAAATGTGTTCGATGCTCTAGGGCAAAGCCTAAACTGATGACGCAGGTAATGGGAAATTTACCAGCAGCACGGGTCCAACCTGCCAGACCTTTCGTCAACTCCGGAGTAGACTTCCTCGGACCGGTGTGGATCCATTTTAAGGTACGAGGGAAGCAACCTCGAAAGGCCTATGTAGCTGTCTTTTGTTGTTTCGCAACCAAAGCGGTACACTTGGAAGTCGTAGGAGATTTAACGACCGAAGCATTCATCGGGGCACTCAAGCGTTTTATAGGAAGAAGAGGAAACTGCCTTAACCTTTATTGCGATAATGCGACCAACTTCGTCGGAGCAGGAAATCAACTTATGGAAATTGAATCATCAATATACGCAGCGGCGTCGAAAGAAAAAATAACTTCATTTTGCATGACTAGAAGTATGGAATTCCATTTTATCCCACCTCGAGCACCTCATTTTGGCGGGCTATGGGAAGCGGCTGTAAAATCAGCCAAACATTTTTTGAAACGCAATCTCCTTTCAGCCAACTTGACGTATGAAGAACTAGAAACGCTACTGATCGAGATAGAAGCCATACTTAACTCCAGACCCTTGGTCCCAGGGTCACCTGATCCCAACGATCTTACTGCCCTGACACCAGGGCATTTTTTAATCGGAGAGCCACTAACATCGAACATTGACGGACGAGCAGAACCTACAGTTGGTAGGTTAGGAAATAGGTGGAAGACAATCACTGCAATAAAAACACAATTTTGGCAACGATGGTCACATGAATACCTCAACGAGCTACAACACCGTTACAAATGGAAGCAAGCGAACAACACAATCATTCCGGGTATGCTGGTGATCATAAAGGACGACAATTTACCGCCTATGCAATGGCAGCTAGGAAGAATTGCAAAATGCATAAGAGGAAGCGACGGCTTAGTGCGAGTGGCGGAAGTGAAAACGAGCCATGGTATGTTCAAACGACCCATACATAACCTTGCGCCTTTACCAGTAGATGAAAATCCACAACAGCCAGAAGATCTGGAGCAACCTTCAAGGATTCAAGAAGCAACAAAACCATCGATTACCAATGAAGGATCACCGACAAAAAAAATAAGGCGATCTTTAGGTTCCACAATCGCAACAATCCTTTTGGTTTTATTGACACTGCCACTGAATGAGGGACTTCCAGTCGAGCTGATGCCATTCGATTCGCAACCAGGGATCTACTTCGAGAATATGGGAGCCGCCAGTATATTAGCAAGTGAATGGAAAATTATTGCTTATTACGATATGGAGATTTACGCGAAAGAACTTCAATTACTAACGAATACGACGTCATCCTTGAAACATCTATGTCAGCTGATTAAATCTGGCACTCTATGCGAAAAAATAATCATACAGATACAAAATCTGGAGGGAGAACTCCTAAGAACCAATGGACTATTGATACCACCGTCTAAAGGTAATAGGAGGAAACGAGGTGCTCTCAACCTTGTAGGAAACGTAGCCAACACATTGTTCGGCGTCTTGGATTCAGATTACGCGGACCAAATGTCAAGGACAATTGAGGGCATCAAGACAAATGCAGAATTACTAAGGAACCACATTAGGAATCAAACATCATTTCTTGCAGCCACCATAAATATAATGAATCGCGATCAAGAAACCATAGCAACACAATTTGAGACTTTGTCAGCCCACATTGCTGAGATAACATACAAGACCAATAACATCTCCAGGGATCTATATCAAGAAGATTTAGCACAAACCTTTATGTCATTGGCGATTCAAATACTCACCACTATCTCAAATTTTCAACGTATCCAAGGCTCTCTGCTAGATGTGGTGACACACAGTCAACATGGAAAAATAAGCCCACTATTAATGCCACCCACACAGCTGCAACAAGAGCTACGCTCTATAAAGGAGCATTTACCATCATCGTTAAAATTGCCTGCAGCTTATATGGATTTAACAGCTCTTCTCAACCTGATGACCATTGAAGGAAAAATTTTGCCGAAGCATGCGATTTTTGAGATCACAATACCCTTGATATCATCGGAGGATTTTGAGATATATCACGTAATACCAGTACCTGTTCTGGTAAATGGATCATTTACCACCATTCAGCCATCTTCACCATACATTATAATAAACCTTCATCGAGATCTATACTACGCAGTTTCCGAAGGAGATATGAAGAGCTGTTTGTCAATCAATAATGAAATGTACTTATGCAAGCAAGGTGGACCTCTACATCATAAGGGTTCACTGACCCACGCCTGCGAGATCTCATTCTTTAATCATCAACCTGCGTACGATAAATGTCGAATTCAAAGGGTTGGGGATGGGCCTCACTGGATTCAGCTCCGCAACCCAAACGAATGGATTTACGCCCTACAACAAGAAACTATAGTAAACGTGGTATGTGGTCAAAACACAACATCTCTAACTATCAGAGGATCGGGTGTCGCTAAGCTTCAAGGGGAATGTCTAATGAAGCAACATTTCCTAACAATTCGAGGACATAACGTTTATCCCTCAACCACTAGACTATCATATAATCCGCTAAGTAACCTCACGGATGCCATAATTCCAAGTGCCGGGACGGCCCTAATCACGCCACAAGATCTATACCAGCGGCACATGTCGGAAGTCAAGATGCTGAAACAAAGTATCGAAGAATTCATCAAATCAGGGCCACAAGAATTGCCGAATCACGATGTCCACCACAACATTGGATACGCTGGGGTATTATTAGCGCTTTTAATAATCATCTTCTTGGTCACTAAATGGTACATTAGAGCCAGAAGGAGCAAGCAGTGCATTCAACAAACTCCGAAACCAAGACATATACGACGACAACAAGAAATACAGGAAGATAGGTTTAATGTAAATATTGATGTTTAAGTTAATCTGTTGTATAATATATGAATTGAATAAAGATAATCTCTTATTATTGAACCTTCTGTTCAACGCGGGCAGAATGTTTAGTCTGCAATAGCTTGCAATTCACCAGTTCCATATCATAATAAAGATATATCAGCATTATATGAAAATGGTAATTGTTCGTATCATTATGCTAATTAAGCAATATTGAATTTGGGTTACTTTAGGTTAATTAGGCAATATTGATTTTGAGGTACTTTTGTTAATTAAGCACTATTGATATTTTATTGTTAATTAAGCATTATGAATTGATTGTTAAATAGTATAAAAAGAGTAAGTTGTGGAAATAAAGTTGTTAGTTAGTATCAGAACAACCATCAAGACATTTTTTTCTTACCTCAAGTGAGTCTGCTTGAGGACCCTACAAACGTATAATCGATACAGGTATCGACTTGTACACTCATCGCTGTCTAGGTTTATGTACCTACGACAACCCCAGGTTGGATAAAGGAATCCAATCTCAACAAGGGGAATGACAGTTTTATTTTCTTAATGTGTTTTTTGCTTGTGACTACTACTCGTATAGTTACTTACTTGTTGATTTAAATATACTAGTCTCGCTTGTGGTCCAAAAACGACCCTACACTTTGTAAGTATGGAATACTAAACAATGTACCACAATTCATTGGGGTAGGTAAATTGCTCTCCTTCCAAAATAGGTTTTAAATCTAAGATAAAAATACGTTACTATGGTATTTGGATTTATGGACAAATTGAATGTCACAAAAATGCTTTCATTTAACTGCGATAAGCATTTTGTATTGGGAATTCTTCACTTAATTTGACCAGCCTTAATGGCGACATATACCCAGAAACTTTTGATGTTCACGTATTAAAAAAATGATGATATTTTAATTTTCCTTTTAAAAATTGTTGAGACACTAAACATTTCATAAACTTTTACCCGATAATTCGTTATGCCACGAACACAAATCCCTCAGAACACAAATCCCGAGATTAGGTAGGTACAAGAGGTTTAAAATAAATCTTGCAGTATTTCCAGCGAAAACAAAGGACTATTCACAAGAGCGAGAATTGCGAACAGATATCAACATAATCAATTTAACTGTATTTAAGATTTAAAAACTCGTTTATTCGAAAAAAAAAAAAAAAACAATTTCCGAATAAATGAGAGTTTTACATTGTTTTATGTAAAAATCAAATTAAAAAAAAAAATTGTATTATTTTTTTTTATTATTATTATTTTTTTTTTAAATTAAATTAGCAAAAATTAAATATCGCAATGATAGAACACGTATAGGTAGCAAATAAACCTCAAATATGTAGAAGTCGTAACAAATCATCAAAATGTCTTTTTGGGGTGTCCCGGCAATTCACATATAAAAATTGGGAAAAACTATGAAAAAAATTGTACTATGTTGTATGTTGTACTACATAATTTTTTTAGTTACAAAAATGAAATATAATACATTTTATGTATTATTTGCAATACATATTTATTGTTAAAAAAATATTTTTCGTTTTTAGTTCTTGCATTTTTTCAACAATAGGAACGCGTTAGAGTGCATAAAAAAATTGTCCATTAATTCGGAAGATTCGTTTATTCGGCCTGACCTTTCCCTCAACCATTCCGAATTAACGAGCTTTTACATCGAAAATCTAATTTAAAAAAACAAAATTAGTCTCAATTGTTTTTTTTTTTTTTTTTTCAAATTCAAACCTTCTGACTCAACTCAGCGATGAAAAGGCACATCGACCTAGACAGATCTATTGTGCCTTAGTGCCAGAACAATGTTTGGGCTAGTAGGTTCTCCACTTTTCTTCATCTTTTCAGGGCTTAGAAGCTCCCTGTAGAAGATAGTTCTTCTGATTCCGCATAGGGCTGGTCATTTGATTTAAATATAGCGAAATTACAATCGAAAGCAATTTTCGTAAACTGAAAATTCTTCAGAATCCAAAAAAGTATACCTATAACATATTAAGTCGCGAACCACAAAAACACGAATGAAAAATTCTTTCCAACTTAATCTTTAAAAATGAAACTGAATCGCGACTAAAACACTTGTCACGTCAGGTGAATGAAATGTCAAAAACTACAAATATTCGCTTGCTGGCAATTCGCATTCATATGAATATGTCTCATTCTCATTGCCATGATATTATATGATCTCTGTCTCTCTCCATTCGAGAGGCTACTATCAATTATTGTGTATCCCCCTTAACAATATTAATTTCATCTTCCCCGCATAAATGGCATTTCAAATGTTAAAAATGACGGACCTATCTACCTGCCTACCATGTTTTTCCGAACCTTATTCCCATCTTTCTCTTCTTTAACAAACAATCACAGAGGTAAGACCTATCTGTCCTTATATTGAAATAAACCACATTATCATTAAAATTTATGACTAATTGCGTTTTAATTCTATCTGATTTTCACGCCATCAAACTGAGGGATCATTTTGCATCTCAACATTACTTTTCATAAAAGAATTTCAGCTTGTAAGTGGTTGTAGTCGAAAACTGAAAATGTCGTAAAATGTTTACCCAAACCATTCTCGTTCTCGTTTAAATATATTTTGCCAATTTTACACAAAAAAAACTGAAGAATTCGACATATATTGCGCCGCACTTCCACTTAACAACAAATATTAGTCTCGACTTTAAATTGACAGAAGCTCACAATTGCGAAATTTGAATGGAAAATATAGCCACTGGGAACTAGGTACTAAAATTTAGAATCGAAACTTTAAATGTTTATTGGTAAGGCCCAACGTCAGCCAGTTGACAGTTTACTAAAAGAACTCCTAAATTAATACTGAATAATTTGTTTTTAGTAGTCTGGTGAAGGAAAATAGAAGTTCAAGACCGATATTACCACAAAAACTGTTGTAAGTGATCCAGTCCGAATAAAGTGAGTCGGCGCCAATTTGACAAATTTTATTCTATTTCGGGTGGCGGAAATATTAAAAAAACTTCCGTCCAACGTATCGAAACCTCGCAGGAAACATCAACAAAATATATATTTCGCTTTCCAAAGTGAAACCATCTGACGTCGTAGAGTGTGTACCTCGTATACAACTATAGGATATAGGTACACAAATGCGTTGAACCGTTTAAACTTTTTCTATACCTACTCGCCGAGGATGAATAATAAAAATTGATTGCATGCTAAAAGTTACTTCCATTATACCGGCGCGGCGGCCATGAGGATGAGGCAAGAGCGAACAAGACTTGAAGACCGCGAGACTCGACCGTTCAAAAAGTTCTACTTCTCTGTTGTTGTTGCTGTTGCTGTCCCGCTGCTGGTTGATTTTTTTCCATATCCCCGCTAAGTGTTTTATTATTTCAATTTCACGTACACACTACCGACGGAAGGTATACGGGTACTTCCGGAAGACTGTAACAAACTCAATTCCGTCCCGTTTTTCCTCCCACTGCCACTACCACCATCAGCCTCTCTCTATCTCTCTCTCTCTCTCTCCCCCTCTCTGTATATACACGAGGAAGTTTTGCCGAAGCGGTCCGGGAATGGCAAAGAGCTTCTAGTGGTCTCGGCATTGCCTGTTAATTGAATTTCACCTTCGATTGAAGCCAGCCAAATTACAAAATAATAGGAGCCAATTAGCAATCACCAGAGAGAGGCAATTTTGGTTTAAAATTAAATTTTGTTTGTATGTGCGTGCGAGCCGGAAACGGGGGGTTGTATTTAATAGAGACCGTTCCACCCCACGTGTACATGCAGTCGTGCACAGGAGAAGTTAAAAAAAAAAAACAACTCCAAACTGCGATGCGAAGGAGCAACTTTAATTTTGTGCATTCAGGTGAGGGATATCCGTGTGTCTGACTGTCTTTGGCTAATTCGGTATCGCCTGCAGTTAAGTGGAAATAAATTGACTTGTGACACAGAGACATAAATTTCGATTTATCGCTTGTGTTAAACTACAATAACTACACAACAATATTAGTTTTTATAAACGACGCGGTCGCGATCGCGAACTCGGGAAGATGCCCTTGTCGGTCAGACGCATAAAGAGAACTTAACTCAATATCACTGACCCATCCACCGAGCTGCGTTTGCAGTCCTGCACTAACACTAACTAATAGACAGGAGGGATTTCCCTGTCTATATTCATTGGATTTGTCTTTGTATTTGTAATGAAGTGTTGCCGCTTTACATTCGGCCATCCGACAATACACTGTCCTCAGTGCTGCTTCCTAAAAACATTCAAATTTGTTTTTAAATAAGTAAGCACACAGCCTCACATTATGTACTACAACAATTACCTCAGTATTGCAATAAACGACTTAAAAAAGGGGTCAATCCTATCCTACTCCTTATTATATGAATTGGCATTGCCCGATAAATAAACTTTTTTCTATTTCACGCAGATATTTATATTAGTTTACTTATTCACACAGCTAAGTTCCGCTTACACAAAGTCGGAAGTTCGTTTTTATGCACACAGCTCTACGCTGCGCATACACACAGAAATATTTAACAATTTTATGTTATTCAATGTTCTTCACACAGCTTATTTATTGCGCTGACGATGATTGCAAGTTATTCACACAGCTATATGGAATGTTAATGTGTTAAAATTCCAACAATCGAAGATTTGTAGTCATTACAAATTTCTTTTACTCACGCCTTATTATTTTTAAATGGTATATAATGCCATATGTTGCATATTCTCTTACCTTAAACCTTTCGTGTTTTTTTTTTTAAGCTTAATAATCAACAAATTTTTTTTTCAACGTAACGTTTAAACTTCATATTTATTTATTTTAAGAAAACTGAAAAAGTTAAGAGAACAAATGAAAGAATTTTTTTTTTATGTTTGTTTGTACAAGTGTTAACAAAATTATAATAAAATTAATTAAGGTCCAGTGTTGTCATCATCGTCGGTGTCGTCTAACTTTTCCCAATCAAAATCTTCAAGACGTCCGAACGGCTTCATGTGGTCCGCTGAGTGAACTGACGAATAAGGTTTTTGAGAATTTTGTAACTCCTGTGAATCTCCAATTATGTATCGATCATTTTGCAAAATTTTCTTCACCTCAAAAGGACCCTTGTATCTTGGAAGTAGTTTTTTTGACTGACCAGTTGACCCATGTTCAGCGCGGATAAGAACAATGTCGCCTTCGCGGTAGGTCATTGGTTTGCGATGATTTTCGTTGAACTTGACAGCTTGAGCACATTGTCGCGTTGTCATCCTTTGACTGGCCCTTTCACGAAGTTCGGATAGAGGAATATTATCCTCATCATCGGTGTCATCTTCTTGCAAGGCTATGCTCAAATGATTTGTTAATGTATTTCTGGGTTTGAATGAGAAAAGTAACTCCTGTGGCGTCTGATTTGTTATTTGATGCTTAAGACTGTTCATTCCCCATTGAATGGCCGGAACATGATTCTCCCAGTCTCTACCGTCTGTTCGGCTAGTCATAGACGAAAGAGAAGCTCCAACTGTTCGAAAATAGCGCTCAATTTGGCCATTAGCACGAGGGGTTCGAACAGCGTTGAGAATGTGTCGAATTGAATTTTGGGCACAATATTCCTTAAAAGTTTTCGACGTAAAAGCCGTCCCACGATCGCTAATGATTTCCACCGGAGATCCGAAGAATTGTGAGAGCTCGCTAAGTGATCGGATAACAGAATTTGTGTTCGTAGATTTTACGGGACGAAGAACGAGAAATTTGGTGAAACTGTCAATGATACCTAATATGTACAAATTGCCTTTCATACTTTTGGGAAATGGTCCTAAATGGTCTATATGTATTGTATAAAACGGGATGGGAGTTTTTTGAATTGGATGAATATGGAACCTGGTTTCATCTTTGCCGCGTTTGTTATATAGGCAGGGAATGCAACTATTTAAATATTTGTTCACAACAGATCTCATTTTTGGAAACCAGTACCTTCTCTTTATCTGCTCTAAAGTTCTTTCTAATCCGCAATGACCAATGTCGTCATGAGAGGATTTAACTATTCTCCACCTCACTCCTTTTGGTACCGCAAACTTTAGTCCGTCTGGGGTTTTCTTGAAAACACGCCCTGATTGGAGAGCATATTCTTTTTCCATATGTTTGCGATTTGATTTCGAACTACTTAATATATTCATAACTTCCTGTAGATGGGGATCACTTCGTTGAAGGATGGCTATCCAATCGTTTCCATGTGCCTCAATTAGGCGAATTTCCAATCCTGCTTCTTCCATCTCCGTTGATTTTTCTACGGGATTCCGGCTTAAGGCGTCCGCATGTTGCATTTGTGTATTACTTCTATATTCCAGTTTGAAATCAAAGTGCTGTATTTTAAGCCACCATCTCGCAATTCTAGGAACTAGATCTCTTTTATCTTGGGTTTGTTTCAGGCTGTTACAATCTGTAAAGATTTTAAAAGGTTTACCTAACAAGTAGTACTTAAATCGTTCTAGGCTCTCGACCACAGCTAATGCCTCCAGTTCGTAGCTGTGAAATTTACGTTCTGAGGCAGTTGTAGCTCGACTGAAGAAAGCAACTGCTCGTTTCGTCTCAAATTCATCCACCTGAATGAGCACACCCGCAAGTCCTAGAGCACATGCATCCGTATGTAGCTCGTGGTTCATTTTAGGATCATATACAGCTAAGGTTGGACTATTGCACAATTTTTCCTTCAACAAATCGAACGCTTTTTGTTGATCCCTATCCCATTTAAAAGGAATTCCCTTTTTTAATAACTGGTTTAAAGGGACAGCTAGCCTAGCGTAATTTGGCACGAAACGTCTAAAGTATCCCGAAAGCCCGAGAAATTGCTTTACCTGCCTACAATCAGTAGGAGTGGGAAAGGATTTGACCGCATCAATTTTAATATGGCCTGGTTTTATACCATCAGCGCCAATTTCGTGCCCAAGATAGATTATCGTATCTGAAAAAAACTTACATTTTTTTATGTTTAGCGTCAGATTAAATTCGGAAAGCACTTTTAAAAGTTCTTCAAGTAGATTTAAGAGTGGAACTAGACCATCAGCAAAAATTACTATATCGTCCATATATATCAAAATATTTTTTGAGTTCACACGTCGTACAACTAAGCTCATGAGTCTTAAGAATATGAAAGGGGCATTCGTAAGACCAAACGGAACGCGGTTAAATTCGTACTGTCCTTGCGGTGTAATGAAGGCAGTAATGTGTCTTGAGTTTTCGTCGACTGGGATCTGGTAATACCCGCTCATTAAATCTAAAATTATAAACACATGTGCATTTTTCATTGAATTCAATTGTTCCTCAATGTTGGGGGTAGGAAAATTTTCGCGGACTGTATTACTGTTCAATTGTCTGTAATCGACGCACATTCTGTAAGAGGAATCTTTCTTTTTTACCAGAAGTACAGGGCTTGCAAATTCAGAAGAGGACTCTCTAATTATATTGTTTTTAAGAAGTTCAGCTATGATGGAATTTAAGTGCTCGAGTTCTTGATATGCAACGCGGTAGGGTTTATATCGTACTATTTTATTTTCCTTAAGTCTGATCTGCATCGTAAGTTTATTTGTTTTTCCAAGTTCCGATAAGTTTAGGGCTACACAATTTCTAAATTTGTTTAAAATACTCAAAAGATTTATTTTGTCATTATCTTCGAACGCGTAATTACCGAAAATAATGTGATCCATTTCAATACAATTTTTGATTATATGGGGTTTACTTGTTTTCTCCGAGGCTGATGCAGTTGGTCAAAATGTTTCCGCTACTTTTTTAACTTGCCAACTACCATGACTTTTCCTAAGGCAAACCTTTGGAGAGTCCAAAAAGTTGCGTCCTAAAATCATCGGAGTATTTTGCATATTTTCGCCGACAACTAGTAACTCGATTTCTAGACTAACGTCACCCACGTTGACCGTTTTAATCAGTTTTCCAAGTGCTTCAACTGCGTCAGCTCCAAAACCCTGCAACTTTACAGTTGACGGTTGCATCTTCCAACCGTATTTGAGGACTTCACTTAGCTTGATAGTAGAAGCATCACTTCCTAGATCTAGGAAAGCTTTAACAGAACAGCCCTCTACATCAACTAATTTATCGAGGCCACTCTCGACTGTGTTCGATATATATCGCATACTTCTCGCTGGTTCGACTGCTGGTACTTGTTTCCTAAGTGGAGCACGATGGGTTTTGGGGCAGTTTCGAGCAAAATGGCCCGAATTCCGACAATTGTAGCATACCCGGTTTGACTCATTGGTTTGGACATTGTAGCGAGCTTTTCCTTGGATAGGAGTGGTTTTAGGAGTATTTGAATAGGTTTTTAAGCCCCGTTCCCGAAAATTATTCAAAAACTTACCCCTTGAGCTCTCCTGCTCATTTATCCCTTCGTAAGCCTTAACCTTAGCCAAAAGTTGCTTTACTGTTAAGCACTCGGACGCGGTGAGAATGTTTATTAATCTTCTATCACTCAATCCCGAGATTATGTATTTAATAGTTGTAAAGTCGTTAAGTGTACCTTTTGCAATCGCGGCGATACTGTATACATAATTTTCTATGGATTCGTTTTCCATTTTACGACGCGACATTAATTGTACATGAATTCTTGATTCGTCAGTTTCATCGGGAAAAGCTTCTTTGATGCCTTCCTTAAATGCACTCCACGACGCGAACTGCGACCCGTTCCCGATGAACCACTTACGGGCTGCTTCTTCAAGCCGGAGGGAAGCATAAAAAAGAGTGTTACGGTCATCCCATCCGTAAATATTTCTGATGTTTTCGACTGAGAGCAGCCACTGACTTACACTTATACCAGTGCCACGCATCGATGGGTCTAAAGCAGGAATTAATTTGTTAACTTCATCTGCGCCCAATCTCATAGCAGTTGAATTTAGAGAAACACTCACTTGCGACGAACTACACTCACTTTCGCGCAGCATGAGCTCTTTTTCCCGGCGCAGTAGCTCATTTTCCTTTTTTAGTAACTCAATCTGTGACAACAGATGATTTTCATTTCTTTTTCCGCGACTTTCCATAATTAACACAAAGACTAAAAATCAACCGTCCTTACAGAAATCAAGGGAAACAATGACTGGGGCGAGAAGAATGCTTCTCAAGCTGTACCACTATAATGTATGTTCACGAAGGGAACGAAAACAAATACTTATACCAGTTGTGTATAAGAATACTGTCTAGACATCCAGACCGAGAGTATAGCATCTAACTGTTTCAAAAATACTGCAAATTCCACACATTGTGCTTTCTCCCCCAAACAGGATCGGACATGTATAAAAGAAGTCGAAATCCTGCACACAGAGCCACAGAGCCACAGACCGATCCTCAACGACAAACCAACAACTAAAGCAAGCAGATGTGTATATTAGGTGGGGGAGCAATATAAACACAAAGACAAACAGAAACAACCCCTTAACATGTTGCATGTTAACCTAAAGAAGAGAATATACCCAGTAGAGCTGCACACATTTATTTTTGTTATGCATCATTCACCCACCCCAATTACAACAAAGTGAGCCAAATACACTGTTTTGTTTTTAAATTGACTTGGACAGATGCTCGCAGATCGAAACAACTCGTGACATGACTGGAACTTATACACAAGTGTGAAGAAAAAAGGGATATCATACGCACGTGTAAGAAAAAATGATATATTTTGCCAAGGCCAACATGCACTAACACGTTCAATTGTTCAGATACACAATCACATTGGTTTCGCTTGAAACGAAGTTTTTTTTTTTTTTTTTTTTTTTTTTTTTTTTTTTTTTTTTTTTTTTTTTTTTTTTTATCGTTTTATTTTCACGAAGCACTTGTAGGACTTTTGTGCGGACGAATCCCACTTCTGATATGTTAAACTACAATAACTACACAACAATATTAGTTTTTATAAACGACGCGGTCGCGATCGCGAACTCGGGAAGATGCCCTTGTCGGTCAGACGCATAAAGAGAACTTAACTCAATATCACTGACCCATCCACCGAGCTGCGTTTGCAGTCCTGCACTAACACTAACTAATAGACAGGAGGGATTTCCCTGTCTATATTCATTGGATTTGTCTTTGTATTTGTAATGAAGTGTTGCCGCTTTACACTTGGATACTAAACGGAGGTCTTAATCAACGTACAGCCCTTAAATGTGTAACAGGCACTTCGTAGTTTCGGTTTAAAATGAAATCGATATCGTTTTCCATTTTTTTACACCACCCCACTACCTGTACAGTAGAGGCCATTGTTCGAGTCGAGCATACACACACTCCGAGCTGTCAGTTGAAATAAATTTCATTTTATCGAATCGTAAATCATAAAATGACATTCATAGGTGGAGATAGTGTCGTATTTGTTCATGTTTATTGTATTGAGCCCAAGGGCCCACACACAACAAGAACAAAAAACACCGTCTCACTCAATGATAAACCTGAGTTCACTCCATATCCATAAGCATAAATATATAAACGTCGCTTTGTACAGAGGATATGACAGAGCCAGTCGAGCTCGAGCACACCCAGGAGTAGGCAAAGTGGGTATCCTCATGTTCTGTGCGTGTATAGAGGACAGATATGGGGCTGCATGGGTGCATGGGTGTGTGAGGAGGCAACGTCTATGGCTGCTAGAACGTGTGTCGAATTCATCCAGCGAGCCGAGCAGCAATCAGTGAATGGGCTCAGGAATTTGTAACTCCATTTCGCATACCTAGACCTACTTGTATCGATTGTTTGCGGTGGAAAGAAGTGGATGCGAAAAACGTCCTATGCGACAGGCAGTGCCAATGATCTACCTAATTTGCTGTTATATTGATTCCAGGCGCTCAAAGGATATGACAAATTGTTAATCTCAGGTGAAGCGATGGCACACGAAGTGTATCTCAATCACTGGTATCTGATACAGATAAATTAGGTTCACCTCCCAGATAGGCAGATTCTCAAGTTAATTAAAACTAAACGATTAATGGCCGAGCAAGAGTTACAGCAAGTGCAGCTCGACACCATGATTGATTCGGATGGGGTCGGTGTCCGACATGATATAGTGATTGTCTGTCACTCGATTACAGACCGCGCATCAGTGATATAATATGTGGTGGCAGCCATCAATTATCACCGATAATCCTTGATGTCGCATCACCTCAAATTCGACTTGAATACATTCGACACGCTCTGTCAATGACACGCCAATGCCAAAGCACAATCTGTAACAGGCGATTTTAAAGCCAGGCTTTAAAGCGCGAGGAGATTGCAGAAATCAATCCCACGTTCTAAATAAATTGCACTTTGTCAGTGCCATGATAGCACTGCTGCCATATAAAGCTCTTGCACAAAGTGAGAGGTAACACATCCTTGTACACATGCAAATCGATTACAACATACACTCACTCGATAACCCGCACTTCACTCTCGATCCCGAGGGATCTTCTGACGTTTTATGTCAAGAGGTCGTGACGATGAATTATGCGAATCGCTTAGGGGCGCGCAGCCAAGGATATGCGGAGCCAAAGCATAACTCGCTTTTGATATCCCATTTTGTGGCACGAGAGCCTTTCAACAAAGCCACCCTTCAATGGGAAATAAAGAGGTTGATTAATAACAACCACCCTTGATGCATAATTGTGCTGCACAATGTATGCTGCTTGTATGCTGCTTGTCATACAAATGCCGCCCTCCCCCCCCCCCTTCCCCCACAAAGAAAACGGTAAAAGGTTTTGCAGTTCAATTGTTCAAGTTGTAACCCCTTTTGCGGACGGTAAACGAACCTCTAAATCCCATCAGACCTTGAATCCATTACTCGAGCAGTTCTTTGTTTTTGTTGTATTTCTCTTAATTGTCTTTAAGATACTGTGGAGCTAAAAAATCAACAGATCCTTGCGCAATGTAAATCAATTTTGTTCTCTCGAACAAGTAAAATATTTAACTTTCGATTTTTCCGGCTTGTTTTGCAGTTCAGTTTGAATCCAATGGGCAAACAAAGGGAAATTCGAGTCAGAACTTCCACAACAACTGCTTGCGGGAATGGATGTTTAGCGTGTGCTATTGTACTACAATGTACCTACAGTCTTGCACTCGCCCTCTTGTTAGGAACTGAATTTATGAAAGTCGAAATTAATATTGTTTCGCAAATTCCACGTTGTAATACCACCCGACAACCCTTGCTTTGGCAAACAAATACATTCTCCTTGAGGGTTATGTTTACATTTCGTGGATCATTTGTCAAGTTGTTTGGGAATTTAATTTTCGGTGGAGACAGGCTCGTATTGGAAATTAGCATGTTTCCGATTTTTCGTCCGCTTGTATAATTAAAAACTTTTTTAATTTAAATGCAAAGGGGCTGCGGTCTATAGCTACGGTCAGTGTGGCGCTATAGAAGTTGGCCAAACCGCATGTGATAAAAGTCACGGGTAATTTGTTTGTGGAACGGCGCGTCGCCACTCGCCACATCCATTAAAAATGCCCACGCACATATACCGACACACAATGGTACGGTATATACGGCTCCGCTCAAATAGGTATTATAATAATCTATGGGGAATTTGGCAAACCATTTTATGAGGCAAACCATTTAATGGATTGTTTTATGTGCAGGATTGTTGTGCTCCATTTACGAGCCGGCGAACGTTTGTCCCCGCTTCGATAAATGTCTTCGTTGCCTCGTATAATGAATTCATTGACGTTTTGGCGGAGATAAAATGCGTCAGCGTGCGAGGGTTGCCCCTTAGAGTTGATTTATGAAATTCGTCTCAGTCCGCTTAGGTATCTATGCATTTTGGGCGGTTTTTATTACTTGAGCTCGCGCCCCCGGGGAAATCCGTACGAAAAGTTAACTTACTGTCGTTGGTAGAGCAATTAAATTATGAAAAGGTCAGGTAATTAATTGAAAGGACCGTGGAGTCCTTTTTCTGTCCAAGATAAGTGTTCTTTTTATCTGCATAAGGTACAGGCAGCTTCTTTTTCAATTTTTCTTGATCTATCAGTTGCAGGAAAAGGCAAATCACCGACCTTTGTTCAACCCGAATTCTGTCATGAGTAAAGTCAGATAGAAACAAAGCATCAGTCGTGGTGATTTGTAACGACAATAGCATCAGAATCCCTACCCTCAAAATGAGGGACGGAAGCGACGCAAGGTACATACAAATATGCATTCTCCGTGAACGCGCAATTCGTGAGGAATTTGTTTTTATTTCGAATGTAAAATCGACTTGATTCCCCTGTAAAAGTATGAACGAAAGCATTTTTGAATGACACTTATGGTTAATAAATTTTTTTTTTTTTTAAAGTTGGACAATGGACAGTCTTTTTTCTGTCCTTTTTTGCAATTATAGCTAGTTGTGGAAAATCGTATCTTTCCTTAATTTTGAATATAACTTAATTCTTTAGATGAATCAAGAAACTATGTAACTGAAGGGCCCGCCTCTATACCAACACTCGCATACGGTGACAGGTAGTGTTTAAGTACTCTATACTTATTTGTCCCACGATACGTGGCAATTTTTCCCTTTCCACCGTACTCTAACTCCCTTTTAAATTAATTTCCTTGATACGTATACTTTGTTAAGAAAACATTTTTATTTTTACTTTTAAAAGTAAAATTTATATTATACGGAAAGATAATCACATTAAATTACCTTTGGTATAAAAATCGGCATTTGTTATAATTATTATGAATATACCTTTTTATACTATAAAATCCTGGTACCTACTAAAAAACCTTGCTAAAAGGCGATCAAGCTCCTTTTTACATTCACTCACATTTATGTGATACATATTTTGATGAAATTTAAAAAAAAAAAATCTGGTTTAAATGTTTTTTGCAGATTTTCCTTTTTCCCCACGGGAAGCGAAGCTTCTGTGTCCAATTACCTTTTAAAATCAGAGGTTAGAGCTTAGAGCTTTTATCATTCTCCCTTCAGCACTAACGGATTTCTATATATTCGGATTAATTCGTTGCATTAAAGGAGCTACATTATGTGCATTATGAAGATAAACGCGGGGTTCCTTCCACATTCTATGCCATAATCCGTTCGATGAATACAGATTCTTCTTCTTAACACGCATCTTCACCTTCTCTACCTATATGGCGAGAGCAGAAAATTAAATCCGTCTCGTCACTGCTTTCACTCGTTATCATTTTAAATACCTAATCTAAATTACCATTCGATTCTTTTCACTGTAGGCTTACAAGGACATGTGATGAACATTCACTTTTATAAGTACCTCATTAATTTATTTTGCGTGGCGTCGTATACGCAGCAGGATTTACTGACCAGCTTGTGATTGCAATCACTAATTAGTTCAAACGACAATGTGCGCCTTCCTGTGCGAGAGGCCTTGGAGTAATACTTTTACGATTGTAACTAGCAGGGCTGCCGTTTCAAAATTTTGTTGGGAGTACCGGGGAGTACAATATAACAAAACAGTACAAAACCAAAGGGAAAAAGCTTATTTCTAGCAAAGAGCTGTTCAAGCCTCTTGGGGCCGTTTTATTTTGGTAGAGTCTGTCTACCTGGAGTTTATTATTTAGTCACTGACCTTAGTACCAAAATAAGTGTTTGTCAGTGAAAACGAATTCAATGATCCGCGCGATTTTCTTTGATGCGAATATAATAAAAAAAAAATGGAACGCAAACAAAATTTGAATTAAACATCCAGAAAGTAAAATTTGTTTTGCATTTTACTAGTTAGAGAAATGTCAAGTAGAAATAGTAAAAATGTTCAATCCGAAATAAAAAATTGCAGTAAAATTTGTCGTTGGGGAGTATCGGAGTACGGCGGACGAAAAAAGAGTGCCTTTCGGCAGCGCTGGCTTCCCAGTATAGACCACGCGACGAAACTCTGTCATGTATATAGTGATTGATGAAAGCTGGTTCTTTTTGGAGCCCCAAAAAGGAAACTGTTGTCCACATTATCATCCATAGGAGTTTTCCATTTTAGATCCACAGATAGCTATGATTGACCGAGAAGCAAAAAAAGAAGTACATGATGCTTTTAGCAAAAACGCACCCGAACGCTTTCGTTAATTCGAAATGGGGGCGGTTTGGGTAGAGACCAAATTAAAGCTACCGTATTTGTTGTCTTTTTTAAAAGTGTTCCATATTTAAACCATTTTTGAAATTACACCGGCTGGCTGGTGCTCATATAATTTTTTCAAGATTAGTGCCCGTATAAATCAAAGACGCGCTATTACCGCCACTCGCATACTTAGAAAATCCTATGATCAGACTAAACAAAGACTAACTCCAGCCTATTCCCAACGTTTCTTAGAGCATCCACTAAAATTAGTCACTTACATGATGTTACAAACTTACATGATGTCTTAACGCAAATTGTCGCGTTTAACTTACGCAGCCCTAAAGCAACGTTGCTTAAGTTCGAAAAATGTTTATAAATCACATATATATATTCATATATTGAATTATTGAAATATACAGTCGAGCCTGTCTAAGTGGGACCCGGTTAAGTGGAATACCTCTATTAGTGGGTCTATACTCTGTCCAAGAAAAATTGTCAGTACAGGCCTTATGGGAAGCTCTTTTTTCTACCAGTGGTGCCTGTAGTACTCTCACGGCACTCAAACACAAGATTTGCCACTGAAATAAAAACGAAACCACTGGCATTCCAAAGAATTTTGTTGTTGTAATTTTCCTGAAATTCGCATACATCCCTCCACAACCAGTCTCCCACACAGTTGCGGGCAGAATGAGCACGATCGCTTGTGTTCGCTTGCTGTTATCATCAACCAAAATAAGCAGTGTGAGTGACTGAAGCACATCAGAGAAGTGTTACCATATGACAATGTTAGCATATCATTAAGGGTTTTTCTTTGAATTTTGTCAAAGAACTTTCAGTTTTGGTGCTTTTTGGAGCTTTTTGGAGCTTTTGAGAGCGGCATATTATTTGGGGTACTGCCATTCGGTTTTAATTTGTTTGTATTTCTGAAAGATCCAATAATATTCAGTTAAAACATATTTTTGAATGTTGTCTTTTAGAAATAATGTTTATTCGTGAGGTGTTTTAATGCATTGTAGAGATATTGCAATAAATTAATAATGATTAATATTAATTACTCAACCGGATTCATGCAAAAGCATGGTATTTTAAGGGATAAAATTTGATTAAATATTTTATTATAGAAAACTGAGTACAAAATTTCAGCCTTATTCGTTAGGGCATATTTCTGCATGTTTTGGTAGGTATAATTTCATATTTCACTTTGTAGAGCATATTTTTCACACTGAAATATCAAAATGATGAAGCAGGTAGACCTATACTGTTTATTCTCGGTCGTTGGGTTTTACCACATCCGGTCACTCCTCTCCATCTCCAGTAAAGCGAATGCCTTGAAAGGATTTTATGATCCTTTTTTTGCTACTGTTTCCGCGAAGTTCTACATTGACGGGTAGTAATTGTTTAACAAATATGTAATCAAGGTATATATGTCTATATTAAAAAATTTATGTAGAGCTGCACAAGTGCAGTCCTTTTACCATCTGTTTAGGTATATGACATTGCGTCGTGGTTATATAATTTTTATAATTGCCTGTTTGTGTATATAAGGCGGAAACAATGGTTGTTATCTCAATAGCGGATAGTGCATCTAAGCAAGTGGTAAACTTTATTGTGCATATGAATAAACAGAAACATGGCTACAAAGTCTTCAAAGGATCTATGTTTAGAAAAGAAACAACAAATTGTTGATGCAACTGAAAAATGCTATGGCTTTTTTAAAAGTGAATCGGAAGGCGTAGGAAATGCGGCTACGGTTTTTCCTGTTACGGAACGAACTGTATACAGGCTTAAGGGAAAAAGCAATCAAAGGCCACAATTCACCACCAAAGAAGAAAAATAATTCCGGTATCAAGATTTTGGTGGATGATTTTGACAAATGTGCGATTAGGCGGATAGTCCATCAGTTTTTTATGAATAATGACCTTCCAATGCTAGACAAGATATTATTGGAAGTACAAAAAGTGAAAATATAACAAAACTAAGCAGAATAACTTTGCATACAATATTGCAAAAAGATCTCGGACTTAAATTCGTCAAACGTCAACGAAAGAATTTTTTGTTGGAATTTATTTCGTTCAGCAATATTTGTATTTTAAATTGGAAGATGGTAACCCTAACAGTATTGCTCTCTGAGTTATGGCGAATTATCATACATACTACGGCAACCCTGTGAGAGCTTTAAAAAGGGACCGATTTATGTAAGTCATTGCAACCAGACTGAGAGACAAACATCCTATCTTCCCTGTACTGACAATTTTTCTTGGACAGAGTATAGTTCTGGCGCACATTAATTTTCTTTAAAAACCACTCTATAAGTGAAACTTTTCCCACCTCTATAAGTGAAACTTATTGTTAACCAACAGTGTGATCAACTTCACGTCCCTATTGTAATGAGTGGCGAAATCCCAGCCACTATTGTTTGAACTAAGTATTATCGAGAGTAGGTCCTGCACATGCAGCTCGACTGGGTGAAGTTGGTGAATGGAGTAGATTATATTCATTCCATATCGACGATTATGGGCGCTCGCTCGAGTTCGCAAGGTGTGTGGGTAATAAAACGTGTGCGGGTAATATTATATTTTATAAATTATTTTATTTTGAAGGCCTCCTTAAGTGAAACAAATATTTGCTCTACCTGGGATAAGTGAGAATCTGGGTAATTGCAATTGGAATACCTCTATAAGTGAGACTGAAATAAATGTCCCATTAGATTCCCATTAACCAGGTGGGACTGTATGTATGCGTGGGTGCACGAAAGCTGACGGCCTATTTTATATCAGTTTTGGGCAAAGTTCACTTCTTTCCCCCAAAGGACATCACTATAGCTAAGTGGTGAAATGGAATACTCCTTCGTCCACTAACCTAACCCCGGGAGAGGTAAAATAGAAAAGTTTAACGCTTGTAAACATCGTGACATAACCTCTCAAAGTGTGTCGCGTAGCACTGTACAGCGAATAGCGCTACAAAAGGCGGTATGGCGCTTCAGGACCAATCATTGCTAAACTTATGTAAGCACTTGCTCGGGAAAAAAATTATCGACCAAAACTTTGTTATCCCTACAACATCTTAAACAAATACACATTCACAAGACGGATCATAACATATTGTGCGACAACATAATGCCGTCGTCATACGCGTTTCTCTCCTGCGAGCTTCTCGAAGGAATATATTTTATTTATTGACTCGCTTTCAACTTTTGTTATGCTTCGGAGTGTAACGCGACTCACACCACACCACCAATTGCCAAACAATAACTTTGAAAGAATCACATTTCAAATGAACTCGTTCCTCGGTGAATCAAATATCAATTCCCATTCGCATTTGTCTGGTTTTACATATGGTATATGTCAGCGAGGCTTCAGGAAGTTTGCGTATATACCGAGCACACAAGCGCTCAACAATTCCCTGTAATTGCTTGCCAAATAAAGCTCGCAGGCTGAGAGCTGAATATGTATGTGTGCCTGATTACAGAAGTTTCTTCAACTGAGCAGGGAATCATCTCAAAAGAACAACATTCCGCTTTCTCATGGAAACCAGCTCTCCACCATGGACCGCGGGAAATTTGATGCCATTGATGTTGCAGGAGAGGTTGATGAAAAGGCCACCACGAGTCTAGGTACCTACCTATATATGGGTATATTGGGCGTGCAAATTTTATAAGACTCTTGCGGTTTAGTTTGGTCGTACAACTCCATCGAGGAGCGAGGAGATTTATATCTATCCACCGATGTGTGGTGGGACATCATCTTGATTGGGAAACTTCGTGTTGAGGAGTGTTAAGAAAATGAATACCTTTAATCGGATTAGTTCTGGGCCGGAAATTCCTCTACAGCCGGAGAAACCGATGCGGCGCGTATCTACACGGTGGCGTTTAACGAAAATATAATAATTGAGTTTTGCATAAGTTATGCGAAACTGTTTGGTGCTACTGTGTGTGCAAAATAAAACCGGATACTTCTTTGCATACCTGCGCCGTTGATTTTGAGCAGCAAAGTATTGATTTATTTAAAAGGAGCACAACAAGGAGTTTTTGTTCCTCTTCGAAATCCGTATTTCGTCTTAATTATTCATTTTACCCTGCGGGACGTGCATTTATGAGCGGGTTTTATTATATTATGAAAAGCAATCTTGATATTGGGAAGCCAATTTGTTAAAATCAAAATGTGGCGCAATGCTGACATTGGTTGGGGGAGATGATGTTTTTTGGCTGAAAAAAGGAGCACAGGATAACGTTGTCAAATGTGAGTCAAAGTTATGAAATCGCACAGGTTCAGATGTACCGAAACCTTGGCAAGAATGGGAACAATAGAACCGCTCATAAAAAAACTTGTTGATGAAACGGGTGCGAAGAGATATTATAGAAAGGCTGGCGTGTAAGCCTGAACCACCAAATGCGAATATTCTAAGTAGTCACTTTTAACGGCAATGGATGGAACATGCATGGGAGCAAAATGATTGTTAAGAGCTTATGAGTGAGGTTATAGACTATCGAGCTCCACACTCTAAATCAATCAAACATTAAAAAAATAAACTGAGTATGAAAACACCACCTACTGCGAAACGAAATAGGGAACGGGAAGGGACAGATGTTAGGAAAATATCACTAGTTACATTTTGGAAATAAGGAGAGAGAATATCACACTCAGCACAAATGAACTGCAGAGGCTGTGGTTCTACTTGAAATACACCCAGTCATAGATTAAGAGAGAATCGTTGAATATATTCTGCCAGCATTTGCCTTCAAATTCTATCCAAACATGGTACGTTTACAGAAACCGGCCTTACACGCTAAGGGGTGTGCACCAAAGAACGTATTCAGGAGGGTAGCTTTTAACGCTATTGATTTATTTAATGTCCATCAGATCTCTCGAAAACCACGTCTGAAAACACTTCGAAAAATGCATACAAAAAATGGGCTAAAAAACGCGTCGAAGAATGCCTTCACAAACGTGGCCAAAAATGCTTCAAAAGAGGTAAGAAAAACGCGTCGAAAACGGCTGAAAATCCATCTAGAAACGCTTCAAAATAACGCATCAGAAAGCAAACAAACGCGTAAAAAGACTCATCGAAAAAATCGGCAAAAACGCATCGAAAATGTGTCAAAAAATGTCTCCAAGAATGCTCCCAGGGCGTCAAAAAACGTACTGAAAATTAACCCAAAAACGCTTTAAAAGATGCATTTGAAAACGCGCCGAGGAGTGCGTCGACAAAACGCGCCCAAAATACTCTTCAAAAGAGCAACCAGAAAATCGTAAAAAAGAGGTAAAAAATGCGTCAAATAATGCGACCAGAAAGCGTTAAAAAGAGGTAAAAAACGATGGAAATAGTCTTAAAATGCGTCTAAAAATGCATAAAAATGGGTTACAAACGCGTAAGAATTACACTAAAAATCGCTTCAAAAGTCTCATCGAAAAAATCGGCAAATGCGTCTAAAAAATGTCTCCGAGAATGCCCCAGGGCGTCAAAAAACGCACTCACACATGTGTCAAAAAATGCACTGAAAATTAACCCAAAAACGCTTTAAAAGATGGGTTTAAAAACGCGTCGAAGAGTGCGTCGAGAAACGCGCCCAAAATATTTTCAAAAAAGCAACCAGAAAATCGTTAAAAAGAGGTAAAAACGCATCGAAATAGTCTTAAAATGCGTCAAAAAAACGCATAAAAATGCGTTACAAACGCGTAAGAATCTCATTAAAAATCGTTTCAAAAGCCGCATAAAAAAATCGAAAAAGTCGGCAAAAACGCATCTAAATTGCGTCAAAAAATGTCTTCACGAATGCCACCAAAGCGTCAAAAAATGCGCCCAAACATGTGTCAAAAAACACATTGAAAATTAACCAAAAACGCGATTATAAACCCGTCGAAGGGTGCGCCCGGAAACGCGCCCAAAATTCTCTTCAAAAAGCGATCAGCAAAGCGTGAAAATGAGGTAAGAAATGCGTCAAAAATGCGCCCAAAAAGGTACCAAATACGCGGTAAGAAACGCGTCAAAAATGGGTTAGAAATACGTTAGAACATGTGCCCAAAATCACGTCCAAAACCGCTCCGAAAAAGGTATCAACAAATACGCTGAAAGTCGAATCAAAAAAGGCCGAAAACGGGTCCCAAATATGCATCGAAAACTTGCAAAAAAAAAAGCCGAAAAATGGCGTAAAAATGTTTTTTGACTGATGTTGAACAACTCTCGGGGACGCCTGCTAAATATATGAGAGTGCATGATCAAGTACAAAGGCAGGAGTTTCGAAAACAAAATAAATTTAAAGGCATTAGTATGTCCACCTCCAACGTATCTGGTTGCAAAATTTGGTACGCCGGGGCAAAATTGGTTGCGAGAGTCAAATGTAGAAACGTATAGTCTAGTCAGGCCTTCGATGCTCCTTCTTCTCAAATACCTGCGACGACTACTAGTTAATAAATTTCGCCAATTCAAAAGGCTTGAATGTAGCAAGGCGGCGCAACAATTCCAACAAAGTCAGCACTTTCCAAAGTCCCCGCTCATTTGCTCTCCCCCAACACTCATCAGAAATCCCTCAATTTACTCGTACATACCTTCAGCAAAAGTAATGACTGGACACCCTCATATATATACACAAAACAATCGTAAGTAACTCCTACTCCGGAAAAACAGGGATTAAGTCCCCAAACCGATTGCGGCTATCCCCCAAGAAAACCATCTCTGATGCGGTGAGGTGTCAGATAACCATTTGTGCGGATGGACTAGAGTCCAAATGAATCACTGCCACCAGCCAGCGCACTCACACACGACTACGATTGATTGAAAGTTATGGCCTCACGTCACCTGATCCATAATCCTATTATAAGTACGTATATTACTTGCCTACCGACGCCGCCGACGACAACGTCTCCCCCGCCTGTCTCTCTGAATGGAGTTCCAGACACGTTCGTCCCATTAATTTCAATCGCCCTTATGAATTTATTTATCCTGAATGTGATGCAAATGTCATAAATAAGAGACAGCGCCTCCGTTGCAGATCTTCCCGAATGCACTGGAATGCTTTTAGTCAGCATTATGGTCATCACCACGTTTACGGTGTACGGTGTACCCCAGAGAAGGCAATTTATTAAAAACAGCCACACTTCATGGCTTCCTGTAGGTGCGCTAAACACAAGGTCATGTTTACGTCGTTACAACTGTTATACCGTTTTGTGGGTCCACATTCCTCTGATTGAAGTAAGACATGGCCTGGGTCTCCTATAAACATATCGGTGTGTGTAGGGTAGAAGAAATTTCGAACAAAGAAAGACACACAACTGCTATATGATTTACGATACGAACATGACCAAGAAACACCGATAAGCCTGCGAACGGAATCCATAAACGACTGAGAGTCGTTTGCCATTGTTTAACAGTTCATGGTTCAGGGAAATGATTTTGTCTTGAGACGTGCATCTATCTCTGGAACTCTGGAAGCCTCGCTCTAGCAAAGTGTTTTCCAAACAAAAACACAGTTATTTTTCCTATTTGTTTGTTTGTTTACTCTAGCTACAACTAATATGCGAACGCAATTATAGAGGAGCTACCTATAGCATGGGTTGATGGTCCTGCTCACTTGGTATACAGCATCGATTCACGTTGTTTACTTTTGGATCTGTAATAATTTGGAATGTCATGCTACTGCCACTTGACGGGATTAAATCCAGTTAGAAGTTCGTGAGGCAGCCATGTTCAAGGGAGATTACTTTAAACAAATACGGGATTAATTGAGCATCATAAGCCTTCGGTATACCTATCCCATATATATACGAGACGTATACGTATATTCTGTGTGCAACTCATTAGAATTTTTGGTTTGGAACCCGAAGCCATGTAGCATGTTAAATTAAATTTAAAAGGATTTCGTTGTCAGAGTTGTGTTTCATTGAAAATCATTGCTCCCTTCGGTAATAAAAACTGAGACGATTATATGGCAAAACTGAATCCACCCCCGGACGGATGAACCGTTTTCAGTGGCAGGGCGAGTTTCTTTATTTTGTGCCGCCCTCGTAGTCTGTGCTGTGCCCATATTCGCACAGGATTTATATGGAAAGTCCTTTTTAATGAAAACATGATGAGTAATGTCTTTTGTACGAATATTGTACAACTACGCGCCGGGGGCTGTGAAATTCCCAGGGGAGAGTGTTAGCACAGAGTGTTTGTTGTACTCGTAGGTAGACTTAATAAAATTAGACGAAATATACATTTGAAATAAATCCATTAGCAGTGGAACGCTTCTCGAATTCGAATGTGGGTTCGTTCTTTTCGTACACCAGTGTAGTCGGACTTTTTTGAAAGAGGTTTGTTGACTGGATTTGGACGACCTCTGGTTCATGCAGGATGGTGCGCTATGCCACATAGCTCATGCCACAATCGATCTTTTGCGCACCAAATTTCCATAAATCGTGTCAGCCGTCTTTGTGATGTCATTTGACCGCCTCCGAAATCATCAACAATGTCTTGGAAAATTGGAGTGACAGAATGCGCTACTGCGAAGCCATCCAAGGCACCCACTTAAACCACGTTCTGTTCCATAATTAATAGGAATGTTTGCTCTTAATACTAATAATAAAGCCATATTACATGGAAGCAATTTAATTTTGTTTATTTTATTGCAGTTTTAAAAAAGTGTATTCAGCCCACTCTGTATAAACGCTTTTGTTATCGTACAAGTTATTGCGACATTTAAGTTGAAGAGATACCCAATCTGTGAAAGTGTGGTCTTCGCAAAACACTCTATTCATGAGCAAACATCTCCTAAAAAGACACCAGCCAGCTATCATTTATATCCCTATAAAAACAAAGTAAGCATATCGCATACAGCGTCGGATATTTGTGTCTGGCACGGTCCCGTCCACGACGACAAAGACTCCAGGAAGCTTTAAGTCCGTATATCTTCTTAATGAGTAGGCCGATTGAATTGCAATAAAAACAAAATGCTGCTCATGGCTTCCATATCACCGTCCCTCCAATAAAGGACTGGGGATAATACAAACCCAATCCGTCACTTCTTGCCTTCGTCTGTTAGATGGACGGTTTTAAGATGGAGAAAGTGACTGGATCTACAATTTTTGGGAGCCGCCTCAAGCGAACTATTCAGCCTTGTCAAAGACACATATTCATATTTCAGGCTGAAGTCCTTGCTATTATCCACTGCGCTAAAAAAAAAAATTGGTGCGACTGTATCCAACAGTCCAGAAATATGTGTATGTGTAAACACCGTGGGTGCGGTATGTGTGTGGCTTGATACACGTCATTAAGAAAAGAGGGAATTATAATAACCGTATTCTTGATATATTATGAAATAACAATAATTTATTCGTTCTGTGCTAGTTTCGGTAGAATAGATACAATCGGATTGTGGTAGCTGAAGTAAGATATGTATCGAGACTGTAATCTATCTAGATTACGCTGGAAGACAGCATCGATGGTTGTTCCTTCTGGAGTTGCAAAATTGTCATTGAAGTCTCCGCTTACGATCATTGGTAAAAGATGATAATCTCGCTGCAGAATTCTTGAAATTTCTTCTGAGTACGGTGCAAGGACGAAATGGAGAAATTTTATTTCACGTCAACAAAAAGCTGAAATAACTATGCCCCAGCTCATAAATGTATGCAATGATAAAAACGTATGCAATGATAAAACACAGTGACGCATTTCCGTCCCCGCAAGTTAAATGTGTGGAATTACTCCACCAGATTTTTTTTTTTTTTTTTTTGTATTTGTATTTATTTGTATTTATTTATAATGCAACGCTATACATGGAGTTTAGCTCATAAGAGTATAGGAAAAAAAAAAGATTCCAATAACGAGCGCTTAGATGTTTACACATAAAAAAAAAAACAAGTTCAAATATCACGCATAACAAAATTATATTCATCTTCTTAGAAAGCCAAGCAGCTTTCAAAGCGCTTGACTCATCTGTCATAAAATCGTATTACAAAAAAGAGCCGCGAAATCACTTCTCCCAAGACTGTGGAGCAAATAAACATTTCCTCCGCTACCTGCGCTAACTTTAAGGGAGAGCACCCTGCAAATTATAGAGGTTGTGAAGTAGCTAAGGAGTTTCAAAAACGGACGGCTCCTTAAGCCTCAAAATAAAAAAACAAAGCCGCTAACGGAGACAAAGCGTAAGACCGCCCAGGAGGTAGTAGGCAATATAACACCTCCTGTTCAAAAGCGTAATAATGTCAGAGAAAAGAGACAACAGAAAAGCCCCCGACCTCTGTTGTCAAAAGAAACGTTACTGAAGACTTTTAATGATCTGCCGAAGCCTAGCTGGCAAATCCTGGGGATGCAGCCCGACCATCCTGAGATGGATGTATATTGCTATTGTGAGACCAATGATTACGTATGGCGCAATTGCATGGGCAAAAAGAACCAGTCTATCCACCACAAGGAAGACACTCAATAAAGTGCAAAGACTGGCATGCCTATGTATTACAGGAGCCATGAGAACTTGCCCAACCGCAGCTATGGAAGTGCTATTGGAACTAACTCCACCTCACCTCGTGTTTGAGGAATGTGCACGTAAAACGGTTCTAAGAATGACCAAAGAATGAGTAGGAAGAGAAAAGTGCATCACTTTGAGGCAGCATGACGCACTACTCAAGAAAAATCCATTATTGGCCTTTCCTAGAGACGATGTCATCAAAAGATTTGATTTTCAAAAGAACTTTGTTGCTAAGCTCAGCAATAAGAAGAACTGGAGCAACGAATCCATAATTCACAGACTGAGCAATCACACAACGAAGTGGTACACTGATGGATCGAGAACTGATGAGGGAACTGGAGCGGGAGTATTTGGGCCTGGAACCAAATATTCTGAACTAATGGGCAAAAATACCAGCATCTTCCAGGCTGAAATCTATGCCATAGACAGATGTGTCCAAATTAACCTCGACAGAAACAAAGTCAACTGTGATATAGCTATAATGTCAGATAGCCAGGCTGCTATTATGGCACTTAGTTCCTACATCATTAAATCCAAACTTGTGTGGGAATGCCTACAAAAACTTAATGATCTGGGTAGGAGAAACAAAACTACCCTCTGCTGGATGCCTGGCCACGTAGGAATAGGGGGTAATGAAGTAGCCGACTCCCCAGCGAGAAAGCGAGCATCAGAAACTTTCATAGGTCCTAAACTATTCTGTGGAATAGGGGATCACACCCTCAACGAAGAATTCAGGAAACTAGAGAAAGAAAACAGGGCAAGGACCTGGCATAACACTCAGGGCATGAGGCAGGCCAAGAAACATCTGGGCTTGCATCGGCATGAGCAAAAACAACCTCCGTATTCTAAAGGGGTTCCTAACGGGGCACTGTAGACTCAAGGAACACCTCAGGAAACTGGGTATATCTGAAGAAGGTCTCTGCAGATTCTGCGATGACTCCAGTGAAATCACAAAACACTTGCTGGGATCATGTGGGGCACTGACCCACAAAAGATTGAAATACTTGGGCAAGTACCAACTATCTGATGAGGAAATACTGTCACTGGAGCCAGCTCTCATCCTTAGATTCTTAAAGGAAACTGGACTGGAGAGAGTGCTATAGGACGGATTTCTTCCGCCAAGGAGAAAGAAGAGTACAAGAACCTCTAAAATGATTCCGAAAGGAATTATATTATGAGGGAAACTCTTATGAGGGATTATACCTGTCTGAGGCGTAAGCAGGGGGTACAATAGACCAACAGGTCGCAGAACAACAAACCCTTTCACATACTTACTTACTTAAGGTGGCGCTACAGCCCGGGGTGGACCTGGGCCTCAACCAATACGCCTCTCCAGTTTGCGCGATCTTTGGCTAACTGCCTCCAGTTGCGCACACCAAGTTGGTTGACCCTTTCACATAATAATAATAATAATAATAATAATACTGAAAACTTACCATCAGGAAAGCCATCGAAGAGTGGCCCTCGGACAGCCAGAGTAGTGTAGACCTTCGCTCAGGCCGCGGCATACGACGGAGCAAAAAACGTTAAAACTTCGCCGGACCCTGTTTCTCATGTTTTCTCAGTTATTCTCCAGAAACTTGAAGAACAAGGCAAAATAAATAAACTGAAATAGAATTCGCACGTGAAATTAAAGAACTCGATATTAAATATAGAGAAATGTACTGGCTACTCGGAAAATATTCCCAGTTCGTTCTTTAAGATTTTCAAAATAAAGTGCTTAAAGAAATTGTACAAACACCATGGTATATTAAAAACGATGATATCCACAGGGATCTCGGAATTCCAGCAACTGAAGCTGAAACTAGAAGCTTCGCGAGAAAGCATAGAAACCGACTAATCGGACATGTCAACAATACAGTCCGAGAAATTTTGGACGAGAGCAATTTATTGCGCCGACTACAAAGAACGAAACCGTTCGACTTGGCAAGATAAGATTAACGCGTCTAAATTGCGGAACATGCAGGGTCTTTCACTGGAAAATAGCCTGCCAAAAGCTGTTATTTTTCGAAAGAAAAATTGCTTCATAAGTTATATCTTAGTTGCAGTATCTAACAATCTTTCGAAGGGTCATTCTTCATTAGATCCAGTCCACAAGTGCTTTGCGAGCAACGAAACAGAATAGTCAGTGTCTAAAATCGGCGCAACAATACCACTCACCGGACCTGAACGCTGAACCCTTCTGCGATATCAGGAAAAAACTCTTTAGAAGTTACGTTAAGAGCTTGTCTCGTATCGTCTGGCTTAAATAACCGGGACAGAACTGCACCAGACAACTATTCCCCAAATTTTACATCAGAAGATTATCTGAAATATATACACGAATAATAAATGGCCATTGCCTCATGAAGAAATGGAGTTCCATACAACCATAAAACGGGTAGGCACAACTGGGCAGCAAGGACAACGTATTATGCTTTAAGAATCTGCACTGTACGCATTTAAAAGGCTAGTGTATTACACAGCTATTCCGTATATTAAATAGTAAATAGATTTATGAACGCCTGCCAGTCACTAGTTTCCAAGCTGCCAATTTAAACGCTAACACCCAAACCTCCTACCGAAAACACCGTCCTTCCCCGACTTCAGATGCAAATCTTAACTGCAAGTTCCATCTTCCATGTACTCGTATACGTCACCACGAATCCAAAAATTTGCCATTATACAGTTGGATAATGGCGCTTGCCCCTTAGGTACAGAGCAAAATATTTCATTATATCCTCCCTTTGCATTTAAATTGAAAAAGTTTTTGATTTGACAAAAGCATCTCCTTCAAGCTGCAACTTTAGAGTCCCGCACTTAAAACAATAACCAAAATAGAGAAGCGAAACAAATCTCTATTCACAAATTCAACAGACATAATGCGAAATATATTACTTTCGGCTTTAAGTTGTTAAACACTCACGGCTTCTCATGTTCACACAGATCCGTGGGCGTCAGATAAATCATTTGACACTCACCAAAGCCAGCTGAACTTTGTGTTTAATTATCTCCCATCCAGCAACACCAGGCCGGGCGTCGTAAACATTTGCCGGAATGTTGAAATCAAAGATTTAACAAAGCAATAAATTATTACGAGAGTTTCACACAGTCTACGGTTGGTTGGGGTCAGTCTCAGCTCTCGGTATTGTTTATGTAGCAGCAAAGTGAAATCAACTTGATCCAGGTACTCGATGGGGGATGACGGATGGCCGTGCCGGAGATGCAGTTCGTCATACGTCAAAGCAACCCCAACCGAATGCCGCTGTCGATTTCTTCCGAACTCCTTTGGGAAAAGCAACTCCCTTCGATCCCCATATGGATAAGTAATTGCAATCAGCAAATTGCAGCAGACTAATAGGCAGGCGCACACTCCGCCACTAAACATTCAATAAATCAAGCAGAAGCTGGCAGAGAGGGGTGCACAGGCACACTGATGGCATACTGCACAGGCACACTGCCAGTGTAGATTAATGGAAATAGTTGTGTAAAATATTTGTAGTTGCCGGGCTTATTAATTACCCCTGATGGATACCATCATCAGATGGTTTCAGTCAAACGCTGGACAGAGGGAAAAAAAACTTGTGCGCAGTTTAAATAGATCTGCGGCTGAATGCCATGGCAATGACACGCAAAATCCCCCCACAAAGTCCAGAGTGCACGAAATGTTATTTCCAAAACAGAGGATACCGCTAGCACCAATGATTACGACATGACATGCCAACGAAGCCACATTCAACTGTTGTCAAGTGGCGATGGTGTTGGTGGTGGTATGCTGCTGCTGCTATGCACAGATCCCCAGGGATACCAAAACAACCCGAAATTAGAAGAGCAACAACATGTCCACGAATGGGAAACATTTCCAGAACACATTCCTCTCTACGATTCGTTTTGTATTATTTTTTGTGCGGCTCTCGATTTTTGTTTTTTCCTGTGCACATCAGTGCATACGCCCCGAGACCACCCAGACGGCACTCGCACTCGGAATGGTCACCGGAGTGAGATAGTGGCTCTTTTGATTCGAATATAAATAGAAAACAAAAGCTACATGGACAGATCACTATCGCAAGAGCATGATGCATCAGGTGGAGCTGATGGGAGCTGATGGCAGAACAAGCGGTTCCTACAAGATTCTGGAAAAAGAAAATGGTTATCTTGATGAAGGAACCCTGCCTCGTTTAGGGGGCGATTTATCGTCGATCAGATACCCCTCTGGCTAATTAGAAACATCGATGAGATATTTACAGCGCACACACAGCCTCGGATGCCTCGTTATAGTTCACCCCGCTAGATCTTATCGTGGATGGTGTTTTTCTGTTGAATAGTTTAATTGAACCCTTTATCGGGACACGTATATCTAAATATATGACAATTGCTGTGATGCTTTGAAAACCAATTGGAGAATACTAAAAGGGCCGGTGGAAAATTGCGCCACTGTTGGGACAATTCAAAATCAATTTCCAGCTCAACGAGCTTGGGCGAGCCCACAGTTATTTATGAGCCTGCACGTCTGAATGGGAGTAAAAAAAAAACAAAAACAAAATACAAAATACATTGCCAGATTAATGGACTGGGGAAGAACTCCCCGACTTGGTTTCTGGGCCAGTGACTTCATTAATAACTAGAATTTATAGCGACAACGGTTTGCAGGGATGCGACCACTACACGGACGCTATATCTCAATTTCCTAAGTGACCATCTACGAGTGTATGTATTATTTAGGGGCCAGCAGACTGTAGTCCAGTCTGGAGCTAGAAAGACTGACACCTCTGGCAGTGGTTGTCAGTCGGGCGGGGGGAATTTATTATGTGGAACACGTATCGGCAGTTGCTACCGTTTATTTATACCTTATATACACATCGGCCACAAATTTGTTTCTACCGGCAAATATACGCACCTCGTAGCAATCCATTTGGCATATCCCTGTTCGTGTTTCTTTTGCGAGCACTTCCGTTGTTTTCTGCCGGATTTTTGTGATGGCTGATGCACTTGATTCCCCCCTCAGCGACAACGACGACGACGGCCAGATGAGAAAGACGTGCAGAAAATATAAAATAAAATCGGCGCCCATAGAAAGTCCCTTAATCATTCGATGAGCCAGACAAGTGCGTTTGCTCGTGCGACAAATATCCTTCGGATGATGGGAGCGCAAATCACACGAATTTGCCTCGGAGATGGGATGCCCTTCAATTTTTGAAGTGTCATGCGACGACGGCTGTGGTTTGGGCGATATAGTGACGGCTGAGTGCAGAGGGGTTGCATTTGGCGTTAATGCATTTGAAGCGAGTGTCGATGAAAGGATTTTGTGGGATTTGGACTGGGATTCAAATGCAAATGTCTTGGCTCTTAGATATCAATTTCTGCTTTTGTATTTCGATGAAGGTGCTATTATCCTGCAATCTTCGAATAATTGCAGGTCTTGAATTCCATTTAACAAAGAGACTGAGAGAAAGAGAAAAGGACTGGGCTAATGGTGGACTTCAATACAAAAGCTTTTAGGCGAAACAACACGATGGATTGACTAGAGGCAGGCTGTGGAATGGGCAGCGTTTGGTAATGCAATGTAGCTCTTAGTTCCTACCGAACAGTAAGCCCCCAAACTCAAAATCCGAAGTTTGAACGAAATCCGGGCAGCCGATTATGCTGTAGGCAAAAAAGTGTAGCAAATCGCAAAAAAAAAAAAAAAAATAGTGCGTGGAGTCCCTCCGCGCGGAAGAAGTGAAACTTCGTAAGGTGGAAATGAAAATAGGAATGGGAAGAAGTTGATTTTTAGTGAAATAATATTGTTCCTTTAAGACAAACTTCCAATCAGAGACAATACTGAGACCCCCAACTTCGACCGAATAACAGTTATTTGCCTACAAGCTAAATCTTACGCTCCCAAAAAGTTTAGGTGCGCTAGTATTGTTGCATAGAAATTCGTATTGACAAATGTCAAAAATCCTCTCAACCAACACATTCGCACCTAAACTTTTTACATGCCACTGTGGGCAAAGCAAAACGGATAGGAATTGGCGTACACGGATAGGACAACAAAATGGCGGATTCCTGGCAAAAATTGAGGGGGCCAGCGGCAAGAGGATTGTGAGTTGGGGGTCTCAGTATGATTTGTTTATGCTCCCAATGTCCAAATATCCAAATCTATAACATTTACAATGGGATTATGACAACTAAAGTAAGATACGAAATGTTGGAAGTCGCATTAGAAGTTTCACTTCAAAAATACTACCCTATTAAATTATATGTGTATCAAATCAAACTAAAACAAGTAAAAATGAAATAATGAGGACGTTACTCGTTGCTAACGCTCGCGCTGGCCTTAATAGGTATACTACGCGCTTGCGTTCGAGTGCCACGCATTCACTCTCGCTCTGTCTCCTTCTATTCCCCCTCCCCAGGAGCGTTGAACGTTTAACGCAACAGTGCTTTCACACCCCCTCCATGGTAGCATTAAACGTTTAACACAACCTTGTTGGAAGTCGCATAAGAAGTTTCACTTCAAAAAAAAAAAAAGGAAATTTGAAAAAAGTGTAGCAGATAATGAACAAACAAAATCTATAAAAAAAAAGTTTGATCATCTTCTCTCTTATATAAAAATGAATGTATTTTTGTATGTCCTTTATAGAATCCTAAACTATGCATTTGATCATGTGATGATCCTTAGCAAAGTTGTTGTGCATGAGCCCGCGAAGGCTTCTGAGTTGATACGACCAATTTTGGACAAGGGGCGTAGCACCACCCATACCAAAAAAAAACATTAAAAACCTTAAATTTCGAAATCCACCGAATCGATTGAGTTCAAATTTATTGCCTTGACAGATAATGCTGAGTTGTGAGTGCCATAAGATTTTATGTAAATTGTGAAATTAATTTAAAGGACCTTAGTGAAAAAGCGAAAGGCTGACTGATTCGAAAGAAATTGAGTAGCATGTGTATTGTGCATGCTCGGAATAATTATTTTCATTACATTTACGAATTTGGGCGGAACGAAGTTCGCCGGGTCAGCTAGTTGTTTATAAAAACTAGGGTGCCCGGCGAACTTCGTCCCGCCCAAAATTGACTTTTTGACTAAAATAATTTTCACTTCCACCTGAAATTAACTTTTTTGATCCCAACTATAGCTTTTGAAAAATACGATCTCACTGTATACTACGATCAAAATTTAAAAAAAAAAAACTCTCCGTAGAAAATGTGTGGAAAATCAATTTTCATAAACTTTCCAATTTCCCATTCAAATTTTCCAATTTTATTGCCGTATGAACCTTCCTTAGGCGTAGACAAACGCAACAAGGAAGATTAACGTGTCGGCCAACCTTCCGCTTTTTGACTAAAATGTACACGACGTACAAATTCGTTCTCAATAAGCGGATTCCGTGGAATGAGAATGTTTGTCTTTGAATTTTTTCCTCAAAACCGTGGCTTGCATGACATTTGATTTGAGATCCTTCACCACCAAATCAAACGCGTTCTGTTACAAAGTCTCGGTGCATTGAGGTTGCGCATCAAAATTATAACTGAGCCGACTTTCAGTTTTAAGCCCGGAACATCCAAAGAATTCAAAAATTCAACTAATCCCCATAAAGTTTTGTTTTCACGACAAAAAGTAGCATTATTTCCTTCCTTGGGCCCTTGCGAATTTAAACCAAAACTCATAAAAATTGAAGGATTGGTTCCCGAGTTATGAGTGCGCACATACGGGCGTCAGTCTTTTTTATATGTAGCTGTACCCACCCGCCTTTGCTCATACCTTTTGTATTAACTCCTGCTCACATTTCGCAAAGTCCTTTATTTGGACAATGTCCATTAATAATTTTAATGCTTCCACAACCTGTTCTCCTATCCCGCTTATGTTTTGCAAAGTACCATCTATAGGGTCCAAAACTATAGTATATTTCAATCTTGAAGCAACCAGAGTTGTTTCGGAGATCGGCAACAGCGCCACCGATCAGGTCCAAAAGTATCCTATATCCTTCGGTTCCAAAATTTTATCTTTTAAGACTGCCTGAAATACACCAATCCGAACAAAACAAAAGAAGAACCATGAAAATTGGCTCAGTGGTTATGAACATTTTCCTTGGTTATATTATTTGTGCCGGAAATCGAATGGAAATGTTATTTACCTATTTAAAATTGATTAAAAACTAATTTGGAGTTTTCGTCGAACAATTGTACAGCTAAATGAAATATGAATTACTGAAATGTCAAATTCAAAAAAGTATAGACAACCAACGCCAACTATAGGTATATTACTACAATTAAATTTAATGTTGTTGATACAAAATTGATATGCAGGGAAATCTAAATTTTCGTAAATATCTCCCAGCGCCACATATCGGGTCCAAATTTTGACAAAAACTTTTTTTTTAAGTGCTATATGATCTTAATTTGAGCCAAATCGATCCATAAATAAGAATTTTCAAAAAAGCGACCCCAGCGCCCCCTATAAGTTCTAAAATAAACGTAAACCATCCGGAGCACCACACAAACATATATGGTGTGAATATAAGGGGGATAGCTTCAGTGGTTCAGCCGTGATGGTCGGTCATACATACGCACGGACGTTTTTATATATTAAGACAAGATGACAGGAAAGTGTCCCTAAAAGCCCATGACGTTCAAATATGATTGACATGAAATGTTTCAAAAAATATCAAAAGTGAAAAAAAGTTGTGTGTTTTTTTTTTTTTTTTTAGTTGTTTGCTGAAATGTCACTATCAGCCATATTGGTTTCAGATTTGCTCAATTCAAGTACACTGTTATGATCACCAGAGCCCAGGGTCTTCCAAAAAAATTTTACCAAAAATAGTAAACTGACGACAAGGTCGTTATTTTTCTCGAAGGGCACCACGGTTCGGGGTGAACCTCAACCTTAATTTAAATCAACGAACCTCTTCAGCTCGATCCTTCAATCGGATTTATTCTATTATAATTTATTAAGACATTGTTGTTCCACAGCATAGCAACGTAGTTTAAAATCATGAATTCTTTTTTAACTGCACAATCTTTCCAATCAACATTCAGTGCCGCGCTTACACTTGCGCCGTCTGCACTAGCCCCAAGACTACATCACAATAAACTACTCAACATAACTCAAAATCAAAGTCCAAACGAAAACAAATCGTAAGCCTTCAGCATTCATTAGGGTGCTACTTACAAAATCATTAAATAAGCATATTTAATTTTCTAAAAGCTACCAATTGATGCCAGAACACGCGCCATGCCATGCCATCAGCCAGTCAGCCATCCAGCCAGCCGGCAAGCGCGCTCCCGTATATACACAAAACATCATTGTAAACAGCATTTCGATGGCATAAAGTTCATACTCCTTTTGGGATATCTGATAAACATTTAAAAACACTACAAATCGCGTCGCTCATGAAAATTAATGCCAAAGAATGGAAAATGGAAAATGGAAAATGGAAAATTCGAACCCCATGCACCATGTGTCGCCACTTTCAGTGGCATACCCGGTTCCCGTCGAACATTGAGTACACACTCGCCGGGAACATATGACCATTATTGCCAAGTACTCGCATATACAGGGTGCGCCAGAGAAACTTACTTATTTGAAAAAATTCCCGCGCGATGAGTTGGGCGGGTAGAGGGGCGAGAGGGGGCGCATCTGGAGGGGGAAGTTCCCACATTTGTTGCTCCTACCAGTCAGTTGCCATCATGCTCTGGTCTAGAGAGCAGCGTGCCTTCGCAGTCGAGACCTTCTTTTCTACCGGTCGCTCAATTGTTGCTACGCAACGTGCCTTCCGCGCTCGCTTTGAAATTCCTCCTCACAGACTCGTTCCTGGCCGTAATTCGATTCTGTCGTGGGTTAACTCATTTCGGGAGTGTGGAAGTGTCGCTAAACCCAGAAATGGACTTCAACGGACCATCAGAACTCCGGAAAATGTCGAAAGAGTGAGGCAGTCAGTTGTGCGTTCTCCCCGGCGTTCGGCTCGCAAACACGCAGCTGCTATGGGAATTTCTGAAACCACTGTTCGACGAATTCTCCATGAAGACCTTCACTTTCATCCCTATAAATTGGCTGTTGTGCAAGAATTAAATGAACGCGATTTTGTTGCCCGTCAAAATGCATGTGAAATGCTGGTTGACAACCTGCCTGAAGACGCGGTCGTTTTTTTCAGTGACGAGGCTCAAATCTCTGGTTTATGTCGATCGACCACGGACCATAGCACACCTCAAGAACAACATTCACGACGCCATTGCCAACATACCGATTGATATGCTGCAAAGAGTGGATACGAATTTCAAAAATCGACTTCATCAGTGTATATGCAATGGGGGTCGCCATTTACCCGATGTCATTTTCAAGACTGTATGAAAAAAAAAAATTGGGATATTGTATTCTCAAATAAAAAAAAAATTAAAACAATAATTGAAGTACTTTTGTTTTTATTGACCTTTCAAATAAGTAAGTTTCTCTGGCGCACCCTGTACAAGGGTAAATATTTACGCGAGCATTCAAAATTTTATTTAAATTAGGGGCTAGATAAACATAAATTAGGACTGTAGCAGCAGTAATTGCAGTGAATAAAGCACTTACCCTTAAGTAGGTGTTAAAAATTATTGAGGTAATGAAATTATTATTATTCGCCCCGGCATGGGTTATGTTTCCCGAAATTGAAACACTGGATGGTTTTTTATTGCTCCTACCATCCTACCGGGGAATAGTTTTCTCTCAGCCCTTTCCGTTTGCTGTGCGCCTTTTGCCCCCATGAGTGCACTAGTCACGTAGCATGGTGCAACCAAACAATGACAACTTGGCAGTCACGTTTTCCTGTGCAAAAAAAAAAAAGAAAAAGAGAAATAAGACTATAGGTATAACAAAGAGTGGAATATCTGCAGAATTCCTTATGCAGATGTAACTTATGCGACGACGTGCAATAAATCACCGGATATCTGGTGGCGGGATTAATTGCAGCAGTGAGTCTAATCACTCCAGAGCTGATGGAGCCAGCATCACTGATGAATTTCGCATCAACAGTGGAGGCGACAAATATCGGAACCCAAAGAGCGAAAAGGCTACAAAAGGAACCATATCCTGTTGTAAATTGTAATAGCTAGCCTGACCCTAATTAAATTCCCCGGGCCTTTGGCTTTTAAGTTATTCCGAACAGGGTTATAAAAACGAAATTATGCACAGAACCTTTGAAGTCTTTGATAGAGAGGACTGGGTTCGTTCAGAGGAACAATGCAAATTAGTTGGTGGAATTGTAAATCAATTAACTTTCGAGTCCCTAATCACAAGGCAAACTCTGTTCCAGCGAATAAATGGAACAAATCATTTCGCAGAACATAAGGCCGCCTATACCGACCTCACACTCGCACTCGCACCCGCCACCCCACCCAAGGAGGGTGCCGACTGTCGACTGTGTCGAGTGGTTGGGGGATTAATTTATGCAAATCAGGAATTAAAATGACACGTTGAAATTGTTTTGTCTGCCTCCTGTCAGTGTTTGCTTTGGTAGCGCAATGCTGCTACGGCTGGAACTTCTAGCTCCGGGCGTAGGACACCATCCGGTAGTTCATTTTTGTTGATATAAATGTACCTATCTTCCTTTTTTTTTTTTTATTCGTTCGTTTTCTCCTCTATACACATACACATTTATCCATGTTTGCGATTGTGATAAAAGCTGCCGAGCACGACAGGCAGTGAACTCCAACTCGGAGACTCGCTGGAATGATTCGTCGTTGGTAGTCCTCCCTTATAGTCAGAGCCGGAGTCACTCCGGCAATATGTTTTCTGGGATGTTTTAAATTCCACATCTTTGCTTCGCCTGCCAACCGAAAGTATATGTACCGGGCTACAGAAATGTCCTTCCTGGTTACGTGTTGTGCCTGGAATCCGCAATGAAGCAAAAACGGATATTTCTGATTTTTCTGAAGTATCCCTTGCCTAGGGGTGGCGCGCAAGACCATCGTCGTACTAAATGGCAAAAAAATTATGTGCATTAGGGCGGCCATGTCGAATAATATTTTTCTCTTCCATGCGCCCGCCGCCTGTGTATATTTATGACGTGTCTAGGCTTTTGTTACTATTACCGATCCATGACTTTGCGTTCACCGGCTCGCTGTAGATAAAACGATGCGAGAATAACTAACGTCCTTGCTGCAGAGTTGCAGTCTCATTTCTGTCAATTTTGCCAATATTGTATCTGAAAGGATGAAACGTATTAAATTCAAGCGAATGGGCTTTCATGTTGTTCGTTGTTCGTCAGTTCCTTCGACTTGTTATTACGTGTCCTTAATTGCGTTTATCTAGTAATTAAAATAATTACAACCGAGCGTATACGCCATAGCCGCACATAAAACATAAGCTTGCTGTCGTAATGTTGTGTAATAACTCCATAAAAACGGGATTATGCCAGCTTACGATGTATATAAAGAAGGCAAATTGTTTGTTTTATTTTTGGGGAATAGCCCTTTCGCTGTCGGGGTGTGGAGTCAGTTTTGTTACTTGTGTGGGTGGCATGGAGTGATGCGGGAGAAAAACGTTGACATGGTCATAGAACTGCGATTTGTTGGGATAAGAGAGATGATCCTTAGCGTGAAGACAAAACTTACAAGAGGATTATGCAAAGAGGAAACTATTTAATCAACATGTCAGTTGATATTTCGACGCAGAGGCGTTTTGTAAGGTGCCATAAAAGGCTTAACTTTGGCAACTGATGGCTTAGGCTTTAGGGTATGAAGAGACATTTTCTAGCTGCCTGTTGGAGTATCACTGCGGATTTATTCAATCGCGTCGAATTTGGCATGAGCAAAAACTACAACGAGATAGAGGCTTGCCAACTTGAAACATAACTTCGGACAAATATACCGAAAGATTGGGACGGAGAAATCAGCATTGGGAGTGGGACAAAGATTTAATTTTCCAACTGAAATAACATATTTCAAACATTTTATAAATTGCTCACCCAACTCTTTTTTTAGTACATCTCAAAACTTACTACCTTAAAATAACCTAAAAAAATATGTTTTTCGTAACCAAGGTAATTTGTGTACATTACCCTATTTTTTTTTTTTTTTGTTATTTGTTGAATCAAATTAATTTTCGGACTGAGAAATCGTCGGGAAGGACAAAGGGCAAAGAAACATTTGGAAAGACAAATACTTTGTCCCAAATATACCTTGTTGGGACCCGTGACGAGATATGAGGTTCATTCGCATCAGTTTAGCGGCTATAGGAAATAAGACCCCAAAATAAAAAGAAATAAGGCCCCAAATTTGGGGTGTTATTTCGTAACGAAATAACACCCCAATTTCAAATATGAAATAAGGCCCCACTGCGATGAAATAAGGCCCCAAAATAAAAAGAAATAAGGCCCCAAATTTGGGGTGTTATTTCGTAATGAAATTAAAAATAATGAAAACTACTTTTAATGTAATATTGTTGATATTGGATAAACTAATTTAGATTAAAGGAACTTTGTATATACTCAACCTCGCGCCCACCCCGTAATCTAACAGTAAACCCAAGCGGGGGGGTTTGCAGGGGGGCAGCATGCCCCCCATACGCATTGCATATCGGAAGGGTAACAATTAATAATACAAAAATAATTTTGGGGACTTATTTCATTTCTTCTTTTGAGGTCTTATGTCATATTGAAATAAGACCCCAATTTTCATTAGGAAATAAGGCCCCAAAAAGGAAATAACACCTCAAATTCTATTAAAAATCGTTGTTGTTCTTTTCCGTATAATTTGTTGGGGCCTTATTTCATCCTTTTTTAGGCCTTATTGCGCAGAGCCCCAACAACAGCAGCAGCTCTTCATCTACATTTATGGAAACTTTGCAGTTTAAATGTTAAAAAAAAAAAACGCCTTTTAAAAATGTAGGATATTTTTGCTATATCAAAGTTGGTCATTGTATTTAGTTGAATTCGAAAGAATTTGGTTTCACCTGAATTTGAATAGAACTGTTTGTCTATTTAAAAAAGAAAAGAAAATATTGAAATTGGAATGCGACTCGTTTTTTCATCCAGGACTCTTTTTTGGACTCTTTCTTCAGAGGCAACTGCTGTCTGACTAGATGTGTCTCGGTTTTGATTGGCTACAATCGGTCATGTGAGCATCTGTTTTTGTTGACGTTTATCTCGTCGACTTAAGATAACTAGATTTTTGAATATGCCCAATCTGTAGGTATCAAAATCTTGTCTAGGGCTGCATTCCAAATTCTGTCGTTTGTTGTGATAGTTGGAATGAGAGCGAGAAGTTAAATTAAAGTGATCTCTGAAATGCAAGATCTCATTCGCGAAATTTTTAGTGTGAACTTATTTGGCTAATATTTCGTTCAGACGAAAATGTTAAGAAAGAATAATTTCTAAGGTATATAGGAGATCCGGGCTTTGGGGTTAACAGTTCAAAACCTCTCGATAATTCCTAGTTCTTCTTCATCCAATTGGCTGGCGTGTCAACACACATTTCCAACAATCCTATGATCCGATACAATTCCCGGCACCTGAAGAATAAATAAAGCATCAAAAACCTATTTGGCAAACAAAAATCATATTTCCAGGTGCAATTGAAGCTATAGATTACATTCATATTTCTGAATTCTATTTTTTTAATTTCAATTTCCACAAATAAGTCGTTAGAATCTTAAGGAAAATTCAAAAATTCAAATTTACTGGTCAGGTTTGACAGGAACTGCAAGGCAAGTACAAGTACAGCGAGGTAAATACTATTTGCTCTAAACTTTAGTTAAAAGCAAATGCTAGTTTTTATTCATAAGACCCATTAGTATTTGCCTTATGTTTGGTTTATGGAGCTCAAAAAGTGGGCTTCTTCTTCTTCTTCTTTTTTTAGGGATGAGGATCACTTTGTGTTAGTGCCTAGGCCTACATAAGTTAAAAATATGAAACAAGAAGAAACCTCAAAATTATACAACAAATGCAACAGATGAGGAAAGAAAACCGCCAATCAATTGTAACACAATACTCTATAACTCCTTGACAAAAAAATAATTTTATATCTACAGTTCTGGAAGGAGCAGCTTCGTACGCTTTTCCATAACCAAGTCGTTTCCAATTCAATATAATGTACACACATTCAACAGAAGACAAAAGAAGTGAGTGCATTGATAAAAGCAAATATCTAACATTTTGATTGCTCATACACAGTCTTTAGTGTGAGCTTAAGACCTTATATATAATTACAATTAATCATTTGTACTTAAAACGCGTTCGATTATTAAGCCCGTTTATCATTATCTCCAGGGTTAATCAAACACAGATAAGAAAAAGTCGTAAACATTCGATCGTCGTTTCGAGTTTCATAAATTACTGATTGAAATTTGATTTGAATTTGAATTTGTAACAGTGAAGGGGCCATGGTCCATGGAACTATTATTTTACTCCTATATCATAAGGCAAACCAAAAACGTAGTCTTCATAAATCTAAATCGGTACTGCCCCCTGTCAGATGTGTCAGCTTTAATATTCGACAATCAATTACAATCAATTACAACTTGCATTATAGGGCACTTCATTTTGAATACCCACATAGCCCCCCAACAAAAAAAAGCGCTTTTGATGAACGGATTTATGAAGATCACGTTTACTCGTATTTGCACGGAGCTTGAGTTAAGCTTGAGTAAGAAATTAGTATTGCACTATTGGACCAAAATGAAATGACTAAGAGATTAGAGAAATATTTAAAGTCAAGTGTGCTTGCTAACATACCCTTAATAGAACTGTTGCAGCTATTCAGCAGTCAAGCTATGGTCATAGATATTAAACGCAGAACTAACCGCAACCACTCAATTTACTTATAGCCTGCTTTTCCATAAATAAATCTATACCAAGGTTTTTTTTTTTTTCCTTTTTGGAGAGATTTATTTTCGATACTTATTTAAATTTATTATATATTTATTTATTACTCTACATGTAGACCTAGTGGCTCAGTTGACGAGGGGTCTCAGTTTCGATGCCCAAAAAAGAAAAAACAGAAACTTAAAATTTCTTAAGGTTTTTTCCACTGCTCCATCTCTTGCGAACAACCACTGTCACGACTCACGAGCTTGTCAAGTCGAATTCATCTGTTCGGATCGCACTCGACGTTAAATTGTACATCCCTTCAATCGACTGAAAAAAATTAAAAACACAAAACGAATGGTTGTGAGAAGTCAGGCCTAAAGGCTACCTATAGGGACCGTTCACCTGTTGAGGCAACTGTTAATTAATTTATTTCATAATATTTGACATGCTGTCTTTAGGTATGACAAAAATTAGATTTTTGTAATAAATTGCTCTTTATAAGTCTAATGCTCTTTATTGCTCTTTATAACAATTTATTTCGAAAATCAAATTTTTATCATACCTAAAAAAAACAATCCAACAAATGTCATTCGCTTATTTATTTAAATACTGAGCTGAGTATATAACAGTTAATAAAATAATAATTATTTAAAAAAAAAAGAAGAAGATACTTATTTTAATATGTATTTATATTATAAATATTCTTTGTTACGTTTCTTTCAATAACTTTTTTTTAAATTCAATTTTGCTAAATTGAAATCAAGATTAAAATATTAAAATCCTCCGTCAGGTTATCGACGGGGCCATTGCTTCCATAGCTACATCGAGACGTCCTCTGATATAACGAAAGATGGATTCCTTCTTGTCCTCGGTCTAGTTTATGGGTTACTTCCACGCCGACTTGGGTTGGGGTGACAGCTAACCAAACATTCCAATTCCAATATTCAAATCCTTCCCAAATAATGGTTGTTACAAGTTAGTAGTTAGACCTTGACTCCAATATGGATCTGTCAAGCCAACCATTTAATTTTTATAGTAATTTTAATTATAATTTTATGAATTTATAGATTATAGTCTTTTAGTTTAATGCTTAGATTTTTCGGAATCGTAGGGTTGTGTTTTTGGGAAAACATTTAAAAACATGTAAGCGTTTAAAATTTCACACACTCCTTCATGGAGTGTTGTCATAAAAATAAATAAAATTATCGCCCCAAGAGTGCTAAGTTCGCTTAGTATTCAATCACTTCACTGACTCATCGATTTCCGTTTTGGAATTTTATTTTCGGGTACCCGGCTTTTTAGTGACAGGCATTATTTCCCAAAAAAAAAAAATATTTTAGGCATTATTTGATTGGTTGGCAACGCTGCCTGTAGGTACCTATACCTATACCTCTCAGATGTCAGTTCTCAATCCAAAAAAAAAAAATCTATTTCTATAAAACTCGGAGTAAGAGTAAGTTCCTTCTCTTTATTTTTTTTTTTTAATTTGGATAAACTTAAAAAAAAAAACACCAAACCGATTGAGCTCAAATTCACAAACATTCTTCGATATTTACCCGGGATTGTTTCTGTAAAGTTTGGTCAATATTAAAAAAAAGGATGTGTGGCACTTAGGAAAAAACACATCCAAAAAAACTATTTCTCTTACGGGTGCTAATTTTGTTTTATTTACCTAGAACTCTTATAAACAAAGCACTTTGCAAGAAAAATAGGCGAAATAGAAAAACTTTCTTTGCAAAATGTACGCTTCATTAAACAAACTCTGTCCCAAAAAAATATTTTAAATATTCACTCACAAATTTTTACTGTAGCCCATATAATAAAATATTGTATTTCGATTTGATTTGACCCTTTAATTCATCTTAGGCGGAAAAAAAATCTCAAAAAAAAAAAAAAAATAGGGAAACTCTCATAAGCTTGTACCACTGTATAGTCGATAGTGAGAGTATTTAACGTGATTATTTATCAAATAATCGTTGCAGTCCGCCCCATTTCATATTTAAACGAAATTCCAATGTTCTCCAGTGCGCAAAAAAAACCTTATGTAAAACATTTATGATGGGCGATTGAATAAAACTGATTCACTTTTAAATTCACAACATCAGGGGGGTGTTTTTTTTTTCATAATCATTCATACTCGTAGCTGATGGGGAATTTCACCATAATTCAACAATACTACGTCATATTTTGTTATCAAACAACCTGTATCGTGGGTCTAAAAAAAGACTCAGTGATTCAATGCAAGCGATAATGAAGTCGCAATTACAATTATTATCAAATGCAGTTACTTCCTGAAGATAACATCGATTTCATATTAATACACATTGTAAAGTTTAGTTTTAGTCAGTTGAGCACTAGCTTCCAATAGGAGAAGACGAGTATTTCTAGCAGAGGCTATCTGTTGAGTAGAGAAAAAAATAAAATGGCACCACACGGACAATGTGGCCCTTGTGGACCTGGTCATTATGACCATCATCACCACAACCACCACGGACCTTCGCACAATCACCATGGACCCTCACATCTTCACCATGGACCTCCACACCATCACCATGGACCCTCACATCTTCACCATGGACCTCCACACCATCACCATGGACCTCCACACCATCACCATGGACCCTCACATCTTCACCATGGACCTCCACACCATCACCATGGACTTCCACATCATCACCATGGACCGCCACATCATCACCATGGACCACCGCACCATCATCAGCATGGACCACCAGGGGTTGTTGTCATCTCCAGCCGCTCACCACCAAGGTGGTGAACTCGCAAACACCTATTTAATTTGAGTTTAAATATTGTTGAACCTGAAAGAGAAAAAAAATGTTTACTAAGTGCGAATAAAAATAAAACTAAAATACGATTATTGAAAATAAAAAAAAAATAATTTCAAGGCAGAGACAATAGCTATGTTGTTTTGCTTGCAATAAGTGTGTACGTTATTTTCATTAGAAGCTGAAGGCCAATGAGGTATTGTTGACAATCTCAAAAGCAAGATCAATTAAGGACTCAAACGAAGCTGCCGCCTCAGCAACCACAGACATCGCAATAATATTTGTTAATGCTTAAGTGAAAACTTATGGATCTGCGATATCAGTTTGCGTCATTGTCCAACATCGTAAAACCGTGAAGTTCGAAGTCGATATTTCTGTTCTTGAATGTCTAGATGGCGCTTACAGTCCGAGTTGGACAACGGCCTCAACCAACAAGCCAGCTTGGTCCCTAAGCATACTAATTTGGTTAAGGTCGCTTCCCAATTATGCGCGTCACCTGAGCTGAGGTATTCCTTTCCTTTGGTGTTTACTTAAAGACTGACCAAGATGAAAGCATGTTTGCAGTCTATAAATAACTAAATACGTCGTTTGCCATCTAGGGCAGAATCGAAGCTCTTCCCTAAAGAGATATTTTTGGTTGTATTTAACAATAAAAAATATGACAGATAAATTGAAACTATTTTATTCTCAGCTGATACTTATTCATTATCTCATGGGGTGATGAACTTCGGTACAACACAGTGGCTGAAAACTTTAACGCTCTTTCTATAATTCTGTGCCTAGAGTGCGTAAACGAGTTAACTCTCATCCACCATGGTATAGCCAGCGGTTACTTAATCTTAAAAATATAAAAAACAGAGCTCATATCGTCGGCTTTCTTTCAAAAACTCGTAAGTCGAAAATGGCGAATTTTCCGATTTAAAAATTAAAGAAAGGAATCTGTTAAAATCTGTTTGTTTAATAAAACAAATACATGAAATCAAATTTAAAGACTTACGAGGTTTTGAACAATTAATTTCAAACATTTGATGGGACATACGAGGTTATTTTTGTTCACCAGGAACAATTTCAAATAACAAAAAGGTTAGCTGTTGGTGTTTTCATGGTTCAAATTGAAGCTTAGATCAGTTGAATAATAAATAATCATAATATTCGTGGTAGTCTTTGTGTTAACAACCTTAAGTTGTTGCAAATGCAACCGTTTTTCTTTTTTAATTTTTAGCAATTCATTGTATAGTTTTGGTATATAATTATTTAATACGCCCGCAAACTGCTTACTTCTTCTTTGTGGAAGACCTTTCCAGTCATCTTCGTGACTAAGTTTGTACTTAATATAACCGCTAGTTTGATATTGCAAGGCTCTCAAATCGGTTACTTGTGGATCACCAGTTTTTGTTTCAGCTTCCAGGACGAATTGATCTATAGAAGTAACATACCACATTGTAGTTCAGAAAAGAGTTGTAATTAAGATATTTAACAGATTAAGGTTCTGGCAGTTTATGAGCTTGGGAGATAAATATCTTGGTTTCTTAGTTGTCTTTCAATGTTAGAATGCATTGAATCACACTCCATTTGTGTGTGACCTTTTTCCAGGTATTTTTTGAGTGATTGTAATTTTACGAGTATACGCAAGGTTCACTAACGCATTGGAGAGAGTCAAATTTCGGTTGTGGTAATCACAGACATCGCTAAATATGATTATTTCATCACCTTCTTCAATCGGAACTTCTTTAGTTATAAAGCTGCAAATAACTGACGTGAATTCATTTGCCGTTTACGCCCCTTGCGACTCATCCCATAAGAAGCAAAATCCTTTTCTTGTTTTTAGATGTTTGTTGTTTTATATTATAAACTTTAAAAGGAGTAAATCTCTATCGGATTATGAATTATTTGCTCGGTTGAGAAAAGATTTTTTTTTTTGTGTAGGTTCCTCTCGAAGAATTACATTCAACTCTTGGAAAGGAATCTAAAACCCAACATTTTTTTGGTTTTTGGGCGTACATAAATTCCAAACGGGCTAGTGTCGGTTTTCCGTCAACCATGAATTTTCAAGGCAAATCATCCAGTAATCCCAAAGATGTTTAGATATTTATGATTCCTCAGATCTCACTTCTTTTAATGAGGATTATTTCGGTTCTTTGAATGATTTTACTGCATCAAATTGTCTGGTACTTACTATAGATCAGAATTATTGTTGACATTACAGGATTTCAAGGACAGTAAGATTCCAGATTACTTGAGTTTTTACCCGATTGTTTCAAAATCTCGTGCTATTTCTCTCAGCTACCCCCTATTTATTTTCAATCAGTCATTGCCTGGTGGGACATTTATTGATGATTCGAAATATTCGCTCATAACTCCAATTTCCAAGAGTGGAAAAAAAGATCAAATTTCGAATTATGGACCAGTTTCTAAACTGTCTGTTATACCTAAGCTTTCGGACAGCCTTAAGTAGCCTTATAAGTGATTCTCAGCATGAATTCTGGAAGGGTCGTTCGACTTGCTCTATAACCTGGTTCAATTTACCAATTATTGTTTAAGTTCCATTGAGAATCACAAGTGCATGTAGTTTACACTGACTTCGTGAAGGACTTTGGTAGAATTAACTTACATATCCTTCTAAAGAAGCTTAAGTGTTACGGATTTTTCGGCCCATTACTTTCATGGCTTAAGTCATATCTCTTTTACAGAAAACAACTGGTTTCTATAGGACAATTAGTTTCGGTTGAAATTAACATTTTGTCTGGTGTCCCGGAATTAAGTCATCTTGGGCCAATCATTTTTATCATTTTTATTAATGATGTGCCGAGAATTCTAAATTTTTGTCATTGTCTTTTATATGCGGATAATATGAAATTGTTTGCGACTATTTCTTATTTCAGTAACTGTCTTCTTATCCAGGGAGATTTGGATTATTTTTTTGAATTGTGTAAACTGAATGATCTGCATCTTAATATGGACAAATGTGCCACCATGTCGTATAATTGGACACATAATACGCTAGTTCCCGCTTATCGTTTGGGAGACCAAACAATTAATGTTGTAGTGGAATCTAAAGATCTTGGTGTTGTTTTCGATAGTAAACTTACCTTTGATCCCCATGTTAACAACTAAATGTCAATCGCCAAGTCGGCTCTAGGATTTCTGAAAAGAAACTCAACTGACTTCAAGGATCCTTATAGGTACTCTCAAGGCCGTTTATATTAGCATGGTTTGTCCATGTCGAAATATTGTTCTGTAGTTTGGAACCCATATTCTTTGAAAAATATTAATAGAATAGAAAAACCTAAAAAAAAATTTGTGATATGCTCTACGTTGTTTCTTTCTAAATGACAATGTTTACTATTCTTGTACCGCTCTAAATGTTTGCTGTTGGGTTTTGACTCCCTCTAAGTTCGCCGTAAAATGAATTGTGTTATGTTTGTTAGAGGTTTCCTTTGTTCTTCTTTTAACTGTAAAAACTTACTTTCCATAATTTGTATTTATGCCCCCCAAAGGTTTTTTAGGGTCAGACAATTGTTATTTGAAGTTCCTCTATCTACTTCATACGGGACCAATGAGCCTGTTACGTTTAGTTGTAGATTATTTAATCCTGTATACGATCAGTTTGATATTGCTTTACCTAGATCTAAATTTAAGGTACTCGCATTATTGAACTTAAATTTATTTTTCTTTCTTTCTCGACCTGTTGATGTATTTCTGTCGTATAGATATAAATAGATAAATACCAAGTATACTACCCTCAAGCAATAATAACAGCGTGTATATGTGTTTTTTTTTTTTTTTTTTTTTTTTTTTTCAATGTAGATAATAAATTTTGCGATTACCTACAAAAAAAAACGATCCAACATCCAACAGTCCCGAAATATGTGTATGTGTAAACACCGTGCGTGCGGTATGTGTGTGGCTTGATACACGTCATTGAGAAAAGAGGGACTTGTAATAACCGTATTCTTGATATATTATGAAATAACAATAATTTATTCGTTCTGTGCTAGTTTCGGTAGAATAGATACAATCGGATTGTAGTAGCTTTACTTCAGCTACCACAATCCGATTGTATCTAGATATGTACATTCGAGACTGTAATCTATCTAGATTACGCTGGAAGACAGCACCGATGGTTGTTCCATATCGTGTTGTTGAAATTTTCCGGTTGGAGTTCTGGAGTCGCGAAATTGATATTGAAGTCTCCGCTCATGACCATTGGTAAAATATGATAATCACCCTGCAGAATTCTTGAAATTTTTTCTGAGTACGGTGCAAGGACGAAATGGATAATTTTTATTTCATATCAACAAAAAGCTGAAATTAATATGCCCCAGCTCATAAATGTATGCAATGATAAAAGCGTATGCAATGATAACATGTATGCAATGATAAAACACAGTGATGCATTTCCGTCCCCGCAAGTTGAATGTGTGGAATTACTCCACCAGATTCCAACAACGCGCGCTAAGATGTTTACACATCAAAAATAAAAATGGTCGCGATTCACAACAATCGTCGAACAAAAAATTCGTTCGAACTAAACTTCAAATTCTAAATTGCTACTACAACATGATTTATGTAGGTAGTTGAAATTCGCATACTGCTGTGACCATGTCATTCAAATGACAAACTGTACGAATCCATTATACTCGTTAGCAGTTCGTAGTTGCCTTATTATTGATAAGGATTATTATAAAATACAGTCATCGATCTTCAACATAAATTTGGTGTAGATTTTGTCTACGTTCTTTTTGCTGTACGTGTGCATGACACTGCCTTGTATTTATTATAGCCAGGTACCTATCAATAGCAGGCACATATTAATTTTATAATGTGGTTGTACGAAACCTCACTAAAAACTTACCATAATCTCAGTAGAAATAAAATATGAGAGTATTAACAATAAGTATTACGGGGCCAAAGGGCCGCAGAATACAGTGAGTATTATTTTATTTTGCAGACTTTTCAGAACCTTCTTCAATACAACTTATCGGCTAAAGATATCGATAATCCTTGGCATTTAATATGTTAAAGTTTGTTTTAGTATATTTTCGTAAACAGTCAACACGATTGAAATTTATTGAAAGCCAGCCAAACAGTTGTTGGAATGGAATTGATCGAGGGTGATTATTATCGAATCCACAAACTTTATCACCTCTTCAGAAATTTCGATAATGTCGGTGTATTTAATCGATGTAACTTGCACACATTGTTTCAATTATGAATAAAGGAAAGAAAAAGTCCAACTTTCGATATAAAATTCATTTTAATAATGATCACATTTTTACCGCCATAAAAATAAGTGATATTCGATTTTGATAGTTATCTTCGAGGTTCGAATAGAAACAATGATGCCAAAACCATTAACTCTCAACAAAATAGTTACGAATTCATCAATAAAATGAATTAAAATTATTATATTACATTAATATATATTATCTTATGTATAAATAGGCGAGTTAAGAACCACTTTCACTGCCTTAAACACAACGTATTCGCTTGCTGTTTTTTTTTTCTTTTTTTTTTTGGAAAGATTGTGCAAAAATGCAGTTCTGTTTGTAATATGTTTTCCAATACGTTGTTTAGGTCACTATAATGGTAGAATTTCTACCACAGGGCGAAATCTAGTATTCTTTACCAGGCGGCGAGGAAGTTAAGTGCGACAGTGGAGGAAATAGATGAATCAGTTAAGTCAAACGAGACTGCCTTTATGAATTATCGTAAAAGGCAGTGTTTTCACAGCCCAAACAATTACAAGTCAAGTAAAAGCCACGTTCTCAGAGAGGTATAGCGTACAACTTAAACTTAAAACCGACAGAGATAATTATCAATCAGCATCAATCGGTCGCAAATCCAACAGTCTTGATGCGGTCATAAATTTGAAGAATATAAACAAATCACAAGTGTTAATAAAAAAAACTAATTTGTTTCAGTCTTAAAAATATATTTTCATTTTACAGTACATTTGCCACACAATTATTAATTACCAATATTTTATTTCAAATATTTATTACTATTGTTCAGCTGTACATTATATATATATTTAAAAGCGCGGCGGGCCATGGTCGTGGGATGGTGGCCCAAAATGCTGGAGTGGAGGTGGAGGTCCGTGAAGATGGGGTGGAGGCCCAAGATGATGGGGTGGAGGTCCGTGATGATGAGGTGGAGGTCCGTGATGATGAGGTGGAGGTCCGTGATGATGTGGTGGAGGTCCGTGATGAAGAGGTGGAGGTCCGTGCTGATTATGATGGTCATCGTCTTCGCGACAACAACATCCACCCATTTTGTTTGTATATATTTTTCTAAGACCTGTTGACTTGTTGCGTACTAATGTCCAACTAAATAAAAGCAAGTAGTTCACGTATTTATCAAAGCCAACTCCAAGTTATCTCAATTTTGGTTTTCCCTGATGATATATAAGCGATAATAGCACACATATCACCTCTCAATATGAAAACAAAAATATTTTTAGGTATGAGTCATTATCTATATTTAAGACAGAACAAGTCAATCGCGAATGTACCTTGTATATAGATTATGAAGTCACCAGGCTTTAATTCGTTATTAGTATGTTTGTAAATAACATACACATTTGGGTAGGGTACATCCCCAAGATTAGATTTGGATTGCCTGGGGGAGGTGGACAAAATTGGAACGAAATTTCCTCCGAGTGATTATTTGTCCCCGTTTACGTTGACTTTGGATTTGAGAAGGAGATTTAATGGCGAACCTTACAACCCATAGTACAGTGACATCAACCTGGTCAGAATCAGTTGTCTAATATGACTGCGACATGTAGCGCGGACGAACATCGCTCCGGTTCGAATAGTTTTTGATTCCAATCCGGGGGGACCACTTAGTAGAGGAAGACCTCGCCTTAGGTGGCGCCCCCACCCAAGTGAAAGAGGACCTGCACCTCAGCCAACTTGGAACTATTGCAAATGACGATAGCACTGGCAGGGAATATAGATTCCGTTCCCCGCCAGTAAACAAACCAAAAGACACCAACTCGAAATTGAGAACGAAGGATCGAAGTAATGCGATCCCGGAAATATTTCGGACTCTCTTGCTCCTACGTAGAAAATATACCCATATAACTAGTATAAAGTGTCAATATCTGCCGATCGTTAACACAGTCATAGTCAAGATATAAATATGTACCTACATTTTTGGACAAACAAATAACATGACACATATCTGGGTACCGAAATAAGCTGATAAAACGCGATAACAAATATGGCTGATATTGTCAAAGTACTCATCGATAACCTTCTTTATACAAAAACGTAACTAAAATTTTCCTTAAATAGCCGGTTTATTTTTGTTTTTATTCAGTTGTTCATTTGCAATAAGTGAGAAATTTCAAGGTAGAGAAGAAAAGTACCTAATATATTTTATATAGAAGAAATGACACATCATGGTCCTCATGGCGGGCCGCCGCACCACCACGGACCACCACATCATGGCCCACCACACCATGGGCCACTCCTACCACACCACGGGCCACCCCCACCACACCATGGGCCACCCCCACCACACCATGGACCACACCCACCACACCACGGACCACCACACCATGGACCACCCCCACCACACCATGGACCACCACACCACGGACCACCACACCACGGACCACCACACCACGGACCACCCCACCACGGACCTCCACACTTCTGACCATCAGAGAGCTTATTTCGTATACAGGAAAAAATAATATTAGAAATAAATTCAATTTTAAATTAAGTGAAAAAATTTGATTTTGGGAAAAAAGTTTAAGAAGATCCTTAAAATGTAGAGAACGAATGCACAATAACTAGAGTTCTCACTTGTAATGGCCTACCTTAGCAACATATTGGAAACAAAATTACACACAGCACACAGAATTGCATCTCTGTACAAACTTAAAAGAATTAAAAAATCAAATGAATACGTTGTGTTTAAAGCAGGTAAAACAGAAAGTGCTTGTTAACTATTGGTAGGGATGCCAGACGTCCCCCTTTAGGGGGGACAGTCCCCCTTTTTCATACAAAAATGCTGTTTGTCCCCCCTAGTACAAACCACTGTCCCCCTTGTTAAGTCAAAATTAAAAACTTTGAAAATACTTTCTTTTAATATTTTTAACAAGACTATCGGTTGACACATCAATTTAAAAGTGCAAGAAAACTTTCAAAGCTGAATGCATCCACTCACGAACTACATACATCTCACTTCACGTGCTAAAGTTGTTCTCCTGTAAGTTTTTGTTTTGTACTGTCATCTGTCTCTCTTTCAGTTTTTGTTTTAAAATCAAAATTTACTTTGATAAAATGTGCGAACCGAAAGAAAAAACTAACATGAAAATATTTGTCCCCCTAGAAAACTTACGATGTCCCCCTTTTCGTATTTTTGAATCTGGCAACCGTAACTATTGGCCTTATTTACATATAAGAAAAAATATTTTTATAGAAAATAATTGTGTATTATTTATAATTTAATACTACCTGGCAAATCAAGTTTATTCATTTTAAATTGAAGGCGATTTTTCCTCCTTTTATTTTTGCTTCAAACTGAATCAAAAAGTGACCATAATAATTATGGGATTTTTTTTTCTGATGCCTTTTAAAATTAATTAAAACAAGACCAGGCATTATTTCTAGATCCATTTGACCAAGTTTACTTTCATTACAAATTTGCATGTGGTATATGCTTTGAGAGAGTGAGATTTGTTACAGGTTCCTTTCATTCGTCACGAAAATAAAAACACACAAAACGAACGGTTGTAAGAAAATAGGCCTACATGAATCTGTTGCACTTTATATTTATTTATTTATTTTATTTTTATTAGCTAGTTGTTCATACTTTATTTATTCAAAAAAAAAAAAAAAAAAAAAAAACGCTTAGTGCAAAGTGACTTAGAAGTGACGCCTGGATTCACTATAGAGGCGTTGGGTGTTTTGGATCTTAAAACTGGGTACATCATTAGAAAGAAAAAAATAGATATCTCATGAAGGGCTATAAGGAAGCACAATATTCACGTTAAAAAGAAATACGCCGATACATTTTTGACTACGGCAATAATTTCAAATCCACCCCTGGTAGCCATAGCCAGTAGGCTTCTCTTGAGTTTATATGACGATAAAATAATGTCGTTTTCCATTGGGCGCAAAAAAAGCACTTTTTTTGAGAGTCAGAGCAATTTTGCGAATCTCGATATCCGAGCGAGATTCATACCTATTTGCACTACAAAATCTGAAAATCCCAATGGAAAACGACATAAGAAATCTGTTTTTTTTTTTTTTTTTTTTCATAATAATAAACATTACAGAATTAATAGATGTGTTTACGCCTCAGGCTTACGCTTAATAGCAAAAATAAGTAGATCCACCCATCTGCTGAGTTCGGTGAGTCCGGTCAGTCGATCAATCCTAAATTATTCTGACTTATCGATATGTTTTAACAGCACAGTCAAATGTAAAATGGCAATTAAGTGGCCGACCTGCTCCACTCAAAGAAGGGTGCTAAGCATGAGTCGAGAATCATTGAAATGGGTGGTGGCTTCGTTAACAGGACATGGTAATTTCGGGTATCACTTAAGGAAGAAGGGCCTTAGAGTGGATGATACCTGTAAACTATGCCTGGAGGAACCTGAGAAAGCGGCACATATACTGTGTTAATGTCCGGCGTTGGCTGGCAAAAGAATGAGGATCTTGAGACATCATTGGGTCGAGACCCAGTCGATGAAACACATCTCCCATAAACAGATGCTAGCGTCAACACTGGGAATTGAGCTCAGGGAAGAACTCTGGAGAAATCCAGAAAGTCTCTCTGGGTAAGATTTATAGTGGTAGAGAGACGAAAAGAGACCCGACAATGGTGATCTGATTCGAATATCTCTCGAAATCTATATATATATAGCAGCACAGTCAGTAAATAGGAGCATTAATTTTGATAATTGATTCTATGGGTCCGGAAAATGTTAAGAAGTTGGAAAAGCCATTTTTCAATTTTAATTTGAAAGAAGTTGACTGTTGAGGTTATTTTCGATGTTTATACCCCAATCTCAAGAACAATGTCACCTCCATTCTGACGTTTTTATTTCTTCAGGTTTTGAAAGTAATAATTACAACCATCAATACACACGTGTTTGCAAATACGGGTCCACTGTTCTTTTGAATTGGGCTTTGTCTGAAGTGAAGAAAAACATTTTCCACGGGCAGTTATGCCTTGGATGTCCCTTTTTGCATATAAATAACCTCGTATTCGTATACAATTTGCTTTGAAACGAAATAAACAAAAACTTACCTCGCTATAGACATGGACCCTTTTCGCTTTTGAAAGAGTGTACTTAATCAGTTGAATCAGTGTACGAAAAGGGTCCGGCAGAAAGGTCGAACGTTTTAGAATTGGATAGTATACACTCCCCCATTTGGGAAGACATTTGTTTTCCGAGGTTTTAGGCTCTTAGCATATTTTTATGAGTTGAATGCTGAAGCCATCGACGGAAGAGCACCGCCTAATTTCCTAAGAAAATTCTTTCGAAACAATGAATCGGGGACTGCAATCCATCGGGCTGTACCCGAGCGAAAAACCATTCTTCGTTGGTTTGAAGTATACGAGCACGAGGTATTTTACCGAACAGAAGATCTCCAGGGGCAACACGAACGGTTCGAACCCCTGAAAATGAGCTTGGCATCATTGATCGTTCGGTAAGGCTTTTCTTTGCATTTGGAGGATATGAAATAATTGTCCGCAGTAAGATTGTTGACGTTTATTCGAGTTTTGAAAAATAAGAAACACCCACTTCACTTAAAAGACCAGATTTCTTTAATTTTCCGCTGCCATATTTTGTACTTAGGACTACGGAAAATAGCAAGCTTCATAAAACGTCAACAAAAATTACCAAAATTGGAGCGATCAGAAAATTACGTATAATTTTTATTTCAAAGTGACTGATTGATGTCTGAAAAATTGATGTATGAAATTGACTACAGTATAAATGGATTATTTTTCCAAATGGCCTCCCAACGCCCTTTTAGTATCCAACAAAAAAAATTAAGAGAGGTATAAATAATTACTTACTAAATAGCAAGACGACAACATCAGGCGTAGACCAAAAAATAACCACAGATCACGGCTAATAGTGAATAGGCCTACAAATCAATAGATTTTGAGTTGCAGAGCTGGGGGATTTTCTAAATGATGATGGAGACCAATTACTGAACAAAAATTCGCAGCAACACGACTGCGTATATTTAATTTTAAATAAATAAAATTGTTTTTTTTTTTTTAAATAGAAAATGATAAATTAACCAAACAACCCCATAAATCAGTATCGAAGCTGTCAACTGCGGCTTAGTTTAGGTGATAAAATTCTGTGGAGTTGAGGTTTTTTGATGATACACTTGAGTTGGTGGGAATTTGAAGTATGCCTGTGCTGATAGCAATTTATTCGTACTACGCATATCTTTGAAAGCGGATACATAATTCAACTAAAAAAGTGAGTCTTTTAACAAAGATATTCCTCAAAGTGAGCAAAACTATCAGTTAAATGGAAGAAAATAGAGAATTTAATTGTTTTAACCTTAGGTATATAAATTTGGTCTAAATAAAAAGTTGGATGTGGTGTTTAAAATTTACAAGTGGTATATTTTTCTCTTTTTTTTTATTAGTGATTTGTTCCGTCCCTACTGTTCCATTCGCATAAAAAGCAGCAGAATTTAGTATAACCGGGCTGTAGTCCAAGTAGAATGGCAAGAACTTTTAAACCGCCGCAGATTTAAAAAGGATATGTATCATACTGGACTATTTCAAGTAACAGTTTCATGTTTTCATAATTTTCTTTCATGTTGGCAGCGTATGCTAGAGAAACAGGAGGAAGTACATTACCGTTATGGAGTAAAACTGATTTTAAACTCGTTTTGGAAGAGTCAATGAACAAACGCCACTGAGAAGGATCAATTTCGAATTCAAAATCTCCATAACTGAATTTAAATCATTACAAAACACCAAATTCCCACCTTGAGAACAAATTTTTTTTTTAAATATTCGTCACGGTCTCGATAAAGGCATATTTTAGTTTGATGATGTAGCAAATTCCAACCCTTTAAACGAGACCCTGCTTTTTAGACATATTCAAATCACGATCCAAGTCATTCAGGTCTCCTTGAGTGATCAAATGTGGCTAAACAGAAATTTCTTCAAATTTCAGAATCATCATCGGAATTCCAACAATTGAAGCTGAAAATAGAAGCTTCGCGAGAAAGAATAGAAACCGACTAATCGGCCATGTCAACAATACAGTCCGACAAATTTTGTACGAGAGCAAAATATTGCGCCGACTACAAAGAACGAAACTGTTCGACTTGGCAAGATAAGACTAACCGCGTCTAAATTGCGGAACATGCAGGATCTTTCATTGGAAAGTAGCCTGTCAAAAGTTTTTATTTCGTGATAGAAAAATTACTTGATAAGTTATATCTTAGTTGCTGTATCTAACAATCTTTCGAAGGGTGGTGTCTTTAGTCGGTAAAAATCGGAGACTACTACGAGCACGCGCTTGCTATTCTCATAGTGTCTTTGGAAGATTTTCACCTTCCCTCGGTAAAAAAAAACATCGTCATCAAATTGGCTTGATTGATGGAACTGGTTTCGGGAAACTGTCACTATGAGGGACTGGTCTTATTGCTGAAAACAAATTGGGGTATTTAACGGTGTATTTCATCTTTGGATTTATGCCTTTTATTGGCGTTAGACAAAAATAGCAATCCGAAACATGATCTCTAGGTTCAGTCCAAATCATGGGAATACCAAAAGGCATATGACGTGGTTCTTTCTAATGGGGCCCAACTCTTTTCTTGGTGAGCCACCGAAAACCAAAATACTCGCGATAAACTTAAATTAACCTTCAAATAAAAACTGTAAAATTTCGCCTTTGATTTTTGAAAGTCAGTTCACCACAAATATAACAAAAAGAGTAAGGATCGTTAACATATCTTCTCGACGTGAGCGTAGGACATCTCCCCATTAAATTAAATATATCCTCCTCTCCGCCATGTTACATATACACTGCCATCAGTGGCACAATCGAGTTGGAATTTTTGTCCACAACAATGAACGGAAACAACTATATACGTTTGCTGGGACGGTCATTTCCGAAATTGAAAAACATTTTCGGACCCATGCCTTGGATATTCCAACAAGACAATGCCCCTATCCACACTTCCAGGGTTGTTAGAAGTTGAATTCAATCAGAAGACGTCGAACTTTTGCCATAACCGCCCTATTCACCGGACTTAAACATAATCGAAAATATTTAGGCATGGTTATCTTGTAAGTCGTAAGGTGTATAAAGGCGGCAGACAATTCGAAGTCAAGGACACTTTAATTGAAGCTATTCGTATTATTAAAAAAAAAAAAAACTGTATGATTCTAATCCAACCCGTCTTACAGAGGTCATATCGAAAAATGGCGGGCATACTCATTATTAACCTAGAAAAACATAATAAATAAATGTTTTAAACCCATAAAATGTAAACATTTTAATAATTTTTTCCTTTTTTCCGAAGATTTTGCAGTGGCCTCATCCAAGTGGCGCATTTATTATATATTTTAAATGTTTTTCAAGTAGTTCATTGTTTGATCTTGGAAAATTCCGCGCCTTCCTTTTTTTATTTACCTTTTAATTTTATGACTTACTGTTGGTAAAATATGTACCAGTTACCAGATAGTAAACGTTTCCGGGTACAAACTTTCAAACAGGTATTAAGAGTGAAAATCGATTGAAAAATGTATGGCCTCATCCTAGTGATCGGCAGTGTATAACGCAATACCGGTAGATCTTCTCTATGAGCTTGATAATTTAGCGGAAGTAGTTCAGATCGCAGTTTTATAAGTACATCCTAATTCAGCTTACTATAGGTAGATCGATGCAGTGCAGTGATTCCGATTGCTGTCTGAAGTTGAGATCTACAGCTGCAATCAAGTGTAAACTATTTAAGGTCTTTAAAAAAATAGGAGTACGAATGTGTAAGGAGGAGTACGGGAGTACGGATGTGTTGAATGTATAGTACAATACTTCTATGGGAGTACTTTCAGACCCTCCACCCTGAAATTTTTGATCGCCACATTCAGTGAGAGGTGAGACTTCTCTTTACTGGCGTTAGTATCATAGACGCAGACGATTCTTCGGACCGGATTGTTGGTGCGAACAATTGGCTTACCGAAATCGCTCATCGCCCAGCGATTCGTATGTAGGTAGGCATTTTTCTGATCACTTCATAGAGTTTGATGTCAAGTAACCTTCTCCAAAAGAGATCTAAACTGAAGAAGCAATTACATACGTATGATTTGTTGGGACGCCTTAGGCTATGTAGAGTACACCGACTCTGTATGAACAAACGTCATTATTTTTCTTTGCCATCTACCTATAACTAGTTAAAGAAAGCTGTGACTGCACTCAATCTACGAACAGAAAAATCCGTCTGTAGATCATTCCCGACAAATTCAACCAACTTACACCCTTTTGCCTTCGACACCCATCGTTATTTCGAAGAGGAATCTCTTTCCAAATAGAAATCACTGAACCATTTCATTTGCCAGGCGAATACTTCGCAATTTCAAAAGGATATCATCATCATCTTCCCTTACAAAGCAGCAGTCAAACTGAAATCCTTGAAAGTAGTTTGCAATCGCATCCGAATCAAGGGATTTGCTCATATTTACCTTCGCATCGATAACAATTTTCCTTGACTCCCCTTTCGCAAATCCTTTCGCTGTGCGGAAGAAAAGAGTGCGTGTGTGTGATGTGAAAATATGGAAAACCATTTATTTACATTACACGTTCTCTTTCTCGCACCAACAGCAGCCAACAGCCAGCACCCGCAACGGTAAAGGATTTATTTGTAATTTAATCCAGCAACAGGAGCAAATGCGTCGTCCTTCTTCATGCCTCGATGGGTGAAGGAAAGCTTATAGTATAGTCACCCCCTGCTGGGTACAAATAAACAGGATACTCGTTGAAATTGATCCCAAAGCTATCGGGATTGCTTCGGTTTCCAAAAATGTCACGAATTGGCGAAAGTAGTTCACTTTAATTTTTTTTGTTCTTTATTTTTAAATCACGAAGAACCACACACTCGGACAAATTATAATTTACGGCATATTCACGTAATCGTTTCCTTTATGTGTGCGACAGCAGTTGCTACTCACCCCAAACCGTTTTGTAAACGAGTTTCCTGCCTCTAATCGGATTACTGACGAGCAAGAGATACGCTCCGTGTTCCAGCACAAAAGATATCTACACACAATTTCGGGACACACAATGGCCCAGTGAGCTCGCTGCGACTGCATTGTTCCCGTTCGCAGAGGCTATATATATATACGGAACGTTTTCAAACATGCATCACGGAGATTTACCGGCCATTCATCTGGCGTGCGTGTCCCTTTCAAAGGAAACGCGATACAATTTGATGCGCTTTTCACAGCGTCTTTCTTTGATTTCCGAAGAATCCGAAGAAACCCCTGATGGATTGTTGCTTGCGACTCATAAACATCAACAGGCATAGGTCCCACGACGATTCATCCGCACGGTAGCCCCACTACGACAAATTGACAATTATGCAAATTCAAAGCAGCGACATCCGTTGCCGAACACAAATCGGCGTCCCAACCTTGGGATAACATTACATATTCCGTCATCTACACAGCGGCAACAAGCCAGCCGACAAAGTCGACAATGGCCGCACATATTCTACACCAAGGATTCGCGACTGATTGCAGCAATAAAGGCTGCAGCAAGCAATGCTACATCTTCCCGGTGGTGGTAGTGGTGCTGTAATTAATTCCCAGGCAGAAGAAATGTGACATCGAATGTGATAACAGCCTGTTCCCACACACTCGGCAGCCCACCTAACCTAGCATTCCGGACTGCGAGCATCTATCGCCATTTATCAAACCGGAATACTGCAGTTACAGAAGCCGGCATCCGACGATGCTGTGCCCTGATGAATGGCCACCAAAATGGATAGTCGTACTCCCCAGAGAGACAACCTTGCCTCTAGGTAGCTTCGGTACTTTTTCATGCATTCGCCTATCCATAAAGGAAAAGGAATCACATCAGACAAACAACTTGGTCGTGGAAGCCATCACTGCGCTGACTCCTCGGTGCCAGAATCAAATTACCACCACAAATGCCTACATCTTATCTGGGCACCAGACAATGCACTTCCTGGTTCGTTACCAGAGACCACGAGCTGACCCTTGATTTCTGTGGAAAATAGTATAACAGCCAACAGTCATAGGTCATCAGAGATGGAGATTTTTCCGCCTCGTCTGCACTGCGCACACTACAGTGCAACTTGTAAGTTGTAAGCCTCGCAGTGTGTACAAGGATGTGTCGTAGACCCAAGACCGACCACAGCTTAGTAGCAGTTAATCCGCTCCGCACAGAAGCAGGCATTTGTTGGTTGTCGCCGGTTGACTTTGTGGGGAAGATTTATTGGAGCCCAAAATGAAACTCTTAGTTTAACACCACAACGACTGCTCAGTGCTCAGTGCTCAGAGCTCAGTGCTAACCCTGCCCCCGCCACCACTCCGGTTTCCGGTTTAAATTTGTGCAGGGCCCCATTGCTCGCTCACATCGTGCACAGCAAAGTATTTGGATTTTTCTAAGGACTCTCCGACTCCGACTAACTGCTAAGTGACATGCAATGTGCTACCTAAATCTTTCGTATGACATGTAGCCGGGCCGACTCTTATTGTGCCACAAGAAAAGATGCCAGCAAATTAAATTTTGTCGCACCTCTCTTTGCTGTGTGCGCCTACTGCTACTGTTAAAGCGCCACCTTCTGGTTGTGTGTCGTCGTCACGGCAGTGAAGCGGTGAAGCTCCTTCGGCTTGTGTCAAGGAATTTCCACATCAATCACATATGCAAATTAGTTAATGAAATTACTTTGACGCATTTCTCGAGTGGATGAAATGCGATGGCTTTCATACACGAGGTGCGGTGCGGGGCAACACAACTAAGATAGGCAGCACATGTTAAATGACGAACAGTAACGAGTGGTGTAGTTCTTCGGTGGTATATCTTACCATCGGGATGTGCTTTTGCAATTAATGAGGCACACTATACTCGGAGAAGTTTCTTCACCAAATGTAGGTAGATTCTCTCTCGTAGTTGTGCTAATGGATTATGTGCTTAATTAAATTTACAGCACCATTACACTTATATTTTTATTCTGCGAAATGTATAAAGTGATTGAATGAAATCACTTACACAAAGTTTTAGAGGTGGTTAATGTAATTAATTTCGGTATGGAGACGCAAACGTAATTAATTTTAGTCCTGATTGTGCCAGAAGCCTTTGGAGGGAGTCTCTGCTAATATTTATACCTCTTACCTACCAACAATTTTTTTTTTATACCAATCACGATGGATGCACTACCAATTCTATGGGGATTACTAATAACAGTTTTTAGTATTCCCTTAAAGTTTATAAATTTGAATGGCCTCAACTTCAACTTCGAGTCTTCGAGTCCACCCCTGGGGGAAAAACGCAGCATAGGAAGACCAGAGACAGAGGTTGCGCGCACAATTGGAGACCGACCTCAACCAACTTGAAACTGGCTGGAAGGGCTTATTTTTTTAGGTCGGTCGTGGTCCACCCCGGACTGTAAGCACCCCCAAAAATAAAGTAGAGTAAGGGCTTAACTTCCAAAATTAAAACCTGATGTGGCGGTTGGGTTCATCAGTCGATGACCCATAGATCAGGGCGAATTTCCTAAATTGAATAAAACGCAGCGCCGCCATTACGTTGGTAAATTTGAATGGCCTCAACTACCAACATTTAGACCTCATGTAGCCGTTGGGCTCATCATAATGACCATAATGACAAAAATGTGTTAAACTCTTGCATGTACACTCAACACGATTTGTGAGGAAAAGTGTGGTAGGAGTTGTTGACAATAAATTGGTGATGCTGATATTAAAGATGCCTATAGATGGTAGTAGGATTCGTGATATATGGTTAAGTCGGGAGACTTGGCACCCATTTTCAACTTATTCCAATACGTAGTAAGCGAAATATATTGTATTCGTACAAAATTTCGAACTCGAGATATTAATCAATTCTGACATTACGATGATAGACGAATTCAAAAAAGTGGCTCGCAATATGCTGTCCGGTCTGTCCATCTGTCTGTCCGTCCTTCCACAGTCCTGCAGCCTAAACAGCTGCCCGGATTTCAATCAAACTTTGGATTTAGAGGTTTTGGGCTTACATTTCAGGGCCGTTTTCTTTTTTTGCAAGGCAGCCTCAACATTAATGGTAGGTACTTCCAATTACATACCAGTTTGATTTGTTCAAAAACGGCTCTAACGATTTCAACCAAAATTGATATTTCAGCTTAAGTAGGTAAGATTACCATGACAGCATACCTAGTTTTTGGTTTGAAATTCGAATAACGGTACTTTTTAAGTTTGGACGTATTTCGAAAACGGTCCATACCATTGTAAGGAAAATTCATTTCTAAGTCAATGGTCATTTGTAACTTAATGGCAAACTAAGTTCTTCTCTGTATTATCGTAAAATAGATTTTTGAAAAAAATTGTTTTTTTTTTTTAATTTAGTTTTCTTAAGTTAGGTATCTGAAAACGATAGTAACGATTATCATCAAAATGCAAACTTAGCTAAAATGATGTTCTCAAAATTATTGCGTCCTTAGTTTTCAATTCCAATCACCGAAAACGCTAGTTATAAAAACTGCTCATATCTCCAACACCCCATTATCGCTTTCGAAAAATTTTTAAAAATACAATTCTCCGGAACAATAACCTTTACTCGGTTTTCAGCTACATAGTTAATCACTAGTATTTTTCAAACTGAACATTGCAATCTTTGGTACTGTTTTATCTGTTTAGCAGATTTTACAAAATCTGTCTAACGGTTTTGATCAATATTCGAAATACGATCGCTTGCTAAGTTTTTTTTTTTTTCAAAAAATTCTAATAAATCAGTTTTTTAATTATTTCTCAAAAATAACTACCCAAAAGCTGATCTCTGTTCATATGTGCATAATTTTAAAACTCCATAATGCACTTCTCTGCAAATTCAAATTGCAACAGCCATTAGAAATGCAATAACAGCAGCGAAAAACTTATTTTTAGCAAATGTTACACAGTTCTTCTTCTTTTTCAACCATTATAATAATTTCAACCAGTCAAAAGAAAATCATTCCCAAACAGATCAAAAATCAGAAACTTCCACTACACTTGTTCTCGAACTGAAAAACTTGTAAATTGTAAAAGCTATAAAATAGTACGGTAGGAGCTTATAACTCTCTAACAAGAACTTGCGACAATTGTCTGTTTCTAAACTTCAACGTTTAAAAACTAAAAGTGAATTTTATTTTACACTATGTATTCCTTTTTCTTTATGCCATGAACCGTTTTTTTTACCCTGCATTGTTTCTCAGATATTTACCTACCTATCTAATAAAATAAGAAAACAACCAACAAAACTTTCGACGAACGAGAAAGTAGTATAAAAAGATAGCATTTGAAAAATATCGAAAGTCAATTATTCTTCTTGAAATTCAAAAATAAATCGTTAACCGTTTGCAAAACATACAAATCAACCATCGAGACGTTCTGTACGATTCGCCGAAGTTTCTTCTTCCTTGCTGTTGACTTTGTTTTGCCCTCATTCACCACAAAAATCATTCTTGCCACTTCCACTACATAGTGTTCTGGTAACGAGTGTCAAAGCCTTCAGTGTAAGTAATTGTACAGACTTTTGGAAAATTGCGCACCCTGTGTTGGCCAGTGAGTTCCGCACAATTTTCTCAAGTCGCATTGCAGCGCATTGCTTTGTCTAAAACTTTTTTCGATGTCTAAGGTTTTGATAAGGTTGTTATCGATGTTTTTCTGCAGCGAGCGAAAACGTTTTGCAGGGACCCTCACCCTCGTGTTGGACAGTGAGTTCCGCACAATTTTCTCAGGTCGCATAACAGCGCATTGCCTTGTTTAAAGCTTTTTTCGATGTCCCTAAGTTTTTGGTGAGGTTATAACCGATCTTTTTGAGCAGCTAGCGGAAAAGTCTTGCAGGGACCCTCGCATCTGAGCTTCGCAACGTTATTCATAAACAGGGTTTTATTTATGTTTGATCCCGTTTCTAAGCGGCTGAACTGAGAAGCTGAAAACAAATAATTCCAGTTATCCAGGCATTCGACCTTTTCGTAGGTTTGCAAACGAGAACTGCGCTCAAAATTTTCTAAGTAGGCTCAACGTATTTGTGGCTGTAGCAGAAGAGACGGGTTCTCTAAAAATAAGAGATTTTCCAAAAGACTCATATATTTAAGGCCGAGGTTGCCTCGGTACATTTGGGTCAAAGTCTTAGTCTTTCCCAATGTTTCTTTACCCTTTGTCCTTCCCGACAATTTCTCAGTCCCACGCTTAATTTAGGTATAAAAAAAAATGTATTCAACAAAAACTAAAAAACTAAGTAACGTACATTTCGAATGTATACACTTCACCTTGGTTATGCGAGAAAATATATTCTAAGTTATTTCTAATTTGTGAATTTGTATCAGCAGTTTATATTTTATATTTTTAAATATTATGCTTTTTGTTTAATGGTAGTCTAAATTGTTTCTTGTAAATCAATTACTCGGCGTAAAAGATATCTTACTCTGTAAGCTTTCAAATATCTGCTTAAGTAAATTAAATTAAGAATTAAATTATTTTTAGGTATTATTTATTAGATATTTAATAAAAGGTATTACTTTTTGAGGTGTATTAAAATACGGATTGGGTTTGCAATATATTGTTTTCTGTTATTCATAAAAATTAAACCGTTGTCCCAATGTTGATTTACCCAATCAATTCTTTCGCAATATGTGTCCGAAGATATGTATAAAGTTGGCTAGTGGTTGGCGGAAGAAAAAATGCCTCCACTAAAAGTGGCGGTAATTTTTAAATCAATTTACAGGTAATGCGCGGCATTACAACGTATTTTTTAAGACAATGAAATATCGCAACCAGATTTGCCCTGTTTGTTGGATCTTTCTATTCCACTATCTTATCAAAAGACTCATTCGTATTCAAAAGGAATTCACGTCCATTATCCTTATCAGCAATTTAAACCGCATTTAGGTACTGGGTACGTATATAATTTAAATATATTTTACTTCTGATCGATCGATGTCGATACTCGTAAATTTTAAAACAGGAAAACAACTGTAGATTATTTTTTGAAGGCTTTTTTATTTTAAATTGTTGAAATAACCCCTTGTTGCAGCAAGTTTCCAAATTTCTTGATTAGAATAATCATAAATATATGAATATACATTTTTATAAATGTATGTGTATTGCTGTAGAATTAACGTTTTATATATGTCACAATAAAATAATTTATTAAAAAAGTATTTATTTTTTGTTAGTATAGTCCTTTGCGTTATCCGTTTCGTTAGCCATTTCGTTATCCAGGTTCACTGTTGTTCGTTGCGGATTTCAGTGGGTCATCCTCGACCATCAGGTGGCGCCATTACGCCCTGCCACCGGTCAATTGGGCATCTAAAGGTGTCAAATTTCAGCACCCAATTGAAGTGAAACTCATTGACAGGCCGAATTTAAAGGTTTTTTTTTTTTCTTGGAAACTGTTATCAAATATGTTATCTTACTCAACAAGTAGATAAACAGCATATGGTAGATGGTAGCATTGTGTATAGAGAATATAGACGGTATTTTTGCTGCTCTTTGTAATTTCAATTTCAATTCTTTGGGTATACAGATTTAGAAAACTGCGCATATGAATTATCGATTAATAATATGATTGCGATAGCAATAAACCATTTAATAGCGATAAGTCGACGTTTGTGTCAGTCGCTGGAAAGTATTGGTACAAATGTTTTTTTTTTTTTTGCTTTTTTTCATAAAAATATCGGCTTATTACGACTTAACGTGGATATCATTGTAAGCGCATGGAGTTATTGGCCTGGTTCATAACGAAATGAAAACCAAGGTGAAAAGTTTCCAAAGGGTATGGGTCCACTATAAAGTGCCTATAGCCTCTGCTGACGGTTCTCCTAACAACCCTGCGTCTAACCTTACCCATAACCTGGTGTCTTTTCTAAAAGACTGCCAATATTGGGAAATAGGTTTTCAAAACAAATGACTAAGATTCGAACTTCAGTATACACCTTTATGGTATACATTTGGTCGCACGTTTTCCAAAATATTTGGATCATTGCCACTGACAGTTGACCATATCAGTCTAACCAGTCTAAATGAAGAATTTCTTCGGCAAACCTTAGGAAGCATATTTAGTCGAAGCGGCTTGGATATTCACCTCGGTCTTTGCGGATCCTGAATGGTTTTGAGTGAAATTTTTCGCATGTTAAAATCGGACAGAGAGCATTGCACCTCCAATGCAAAAAAAAAACTAAGACGCTATTTCTTGACACTCATGGGAGGTAATATTGTAAAATGTAAAACTTTACTAAAATCCAACAAAAAGTCGAAAATATTAACATCGTCTTAAAGCTGATTTAAAACTAGAAAGTATCTAATACAAGCTCTCCTTTTCTAACCATCATCTCAAGGCTCAAATAAAGAGATGCTTTCTAAACCTTAGTTACTCCTAATCTACTAAGGCCCCACAGCAGTACTCAGCTACTGGATTCTAGAGCTGCGAGAATATCACTTTAGCCCTTAATAAACCAAGAGTCATTTCCTGCCTAATACATCAACATACGATTAAGAAAAAGCTTAACCCTTGGACTTCTGAACTACGCCCGCTCAGAACCAATTGCAGGAAACATTTTAACAATGAAAAAAACCAAAATATTCCTCTTATTTGGGACTCTACAGTAAGAATAAGAAAAATCAACCGAGTGCCTTGGAGTTTTTCATTTAATTTTTTGTATTAAAATATAACAATTGTCGGAAACTGTACGGTTTGGAGAAATTATACAAAAATCCATAAAGCAACATAAAGAGTAGGTATACAATGCTGGCTTTCATGTAGAGAGAGGGTAGGGGAAAAGGTAGTTAAAGGTACAGGTATAAGTTGTAATATTTAAAAATTTAAAATTAAGAGGCGCATAAAATCAAAAATTGTTGATCTTCTCCAAAGCCAACGATGTGCCTACTTAAGTTTTGTATTCATCGTCAGCCTAAGCCGTACTATGTGAGGTCCGGAAAATTGGATGATTTGTAACTTTTTTCAATATATTGACTCTTTGTACGGATTTCTAGGATCGATAGTTGTAACATGGAGGGAGTGCAAAATGCATCATTTGTCCCAGAGGATGCAAGGTCTTACTCCAAGGACCAAGTAAGAGAACGGTTTCTCCGGGAGTCATTTTAACCGATACTCGAAAGAAACGAGCTTGAGGAACAAAAAAATTTTTTATGAGGTTTTTTTTTAATTTTTTTAAACAAGATGACAAACGTTTTTTTGATCATTGTCACAACTGCTAAAAACAGTGAAGCCAGAAAAAAAAAATCATTTTGGTGCAAAAAGAAAAAAACGCAAAAACGTAGGCGTGGCAAAAAACGGCAGAGTCCTAGACCTCCTCGGAGTCTAACAAAATATTTCGAAAACAGTTTTATCGAGATTTTAACATAGTTATCATGACATAGGGCCATTCATCAATGCGTTTAGCTGATAGTACCCACAGAGAGTCGGTACCGGGCAGACATAACTGCCCAACAAAGTTTTTCGCAAAAAAGCTATAGTTGCGCTGTTAGATGTAGGATGCGCAGTGGCTCAATGGTTAGTGCACTGGACTACTGATCAAGGGGTCTGAGGTTTGATTACCGGAAAATCACAAATAACACCCTTTTTTTGCCATTGCTCCAACTCTCTCGAACATCTGTCAGACATCTGAGAGTATAACTGTCATATAAACAGATTCTCGATTCAGCAGTTCGGAATCGGAATAAAGTTGTAACTCTTTTACATTCGTTCCAAAATTGAAAACGATTGTTTGTGAAAAGCTAGGCCTAGGGCACCTATATACGGACATGTTTCGCCTTTTTGGACACCTATACCTCAACAAAGTAAGGCCAAGTAAAGTAGATGAATATTCAGTAGAACACTTCATTCAATATTTCTTAAGATAAACTCCCTACTAAGTTGGACATGATATCACAACAACAGACTCACAATCCATCGGCTGATGTTATTTATTTGAGAGGAAGCTACTGTGGAAGCACCCCAAACCACTGCCCAAATATGAATATATCTGCTGCTCCCATCTGCTTAATAGGAGCCATACACGACACAGACATGTCGTTGCAGACCAAGGAAAACTCAAAAAGTTTTGAATTCACGCAGACGTTTGTTGCAAAGGATATACATAGGATACACACGAAACTGATAGAGACAACCATATTGGTTTGCAACGACATGTCTGTGTCGTGTATGGCCCCTATAACCAAAAGTAAGCCACAAACATAAACAAGACGTTTGGGAGACACCTCAACGGAGCTACCGTTTAACTTTCCATGATCTCCACGTAGCTTAGTAAGCTCACATTCTTCTGAACTTTAGCGCCAAGCAGACAAACTTAACAAAACCGTACTAAGGGCACAACAAATAATTACAAGTTTGTACCCTAATTTGCTCAGCGCTTGGTGAGTCAAAGGAAATATGCATATGTACACTCAGAGCACTTTTAACCTTTGAACAAATCTCGAGGTGAAAACCCCCATCATGCCAACTGTGACATAAAGATGACACATACCGAATCTAATCTGACTTTTCCTAGCAAACAATACGATAACAATATTTGTATCACATTCTGGCCATAGGTTGACAAGGGAGCAAAAAAAAAACACTCAAGTCCGATTAGATCAGTGAAGTATTAAGAGCAATAAAATCGTCTATTATCTATGGGTATTTTGGTCTATGTGTACTATGATAAGATAATGGCGACGAATGACGATAAGCTAACGATTTTTGCACGGCTTCAAACTTCTACCTATAGTCCAGCCTCAGGTGTTTGCCGATCAGTTAGAAACATCCAATCGACTCGTTTGTACACGCAGTATCGTCAAACGCAGAATACCGAACAAGGATGCCTCCACACGGTCACGGTCCTCCATGCGGTGGTCCACCTCCCCACCACCATCATCACCATCACAGGCCGGCAATTCAAATTACCATTCCGCTTTTTCGTCGTCGTCCACCGCCACCACCTCCACCGACACAAGTTGTGGTTGTAAATAATCCAGGCCCGCCGCCACCACCGCCATACGGGCAGGGATATCCACCCCAGCAATATCCGCCACAGCAATACCCACCACCCAGGTGGTGAACCCAAAACAGGAAATGTGAAACTGTTCACTTTTTTTTTTCTCCTTTAACATATAATATTGGCTAAGTTAGTGTTAATTTATTTTTTTGTGCTTTTTATAATCTCATTCGTTTTGATTTTTTTTTTTTTCTAAATAAAATGTGTTAACAGAACTAATAAAAACAAATGTTGTGCGTTGGTTGTGGAAGGAGTCGTTTTTATCTATACATACCTACCTTCGTAAATATTTGTTTCTAGATATCGCCAGTGCGGTTAAGCAAATAAGGGTCCAAAAGAGTGCGCCCTACGACTAATGGACTTTAGCCAGCGAACAAGCAGTGCGATGGGTTTTATGTGATTACCGCGATTAGCTCCCCCTCACGGAGAAAGCTTGTCTGCTTGCTGCATAACAAATGGAAGGTATATTCTGCAGCTGACAGAAGGCTGCGGCCTGCGGCTGGGCTACGGCAAGGGCTCAACTCGCAGTGGATCATTGTTACGAGTGAACGAGTTTGCTTTGAAAACTAAACATGTTCCCAATTTGAGCATAATGTTGATGGCACTTTCACAGTAGATCCACGAACATCCATCGTCGTATCAATCCAAGTGTCTGGAAATTATTACATTTGTACCCTTCGCACCCAGGCCGAACTGCGAGCGTAGTCTGAGTTTTAAATCTCATTAGGTGATTACTTTCACATAATTAATTGCCGCGCGGGAGAGTATGCACGTATTCCTATGGCAATCGGATTATTTAAAATTAACTCACACACCAACGGCCACGCACTTATTCAAATGTGTCATCTTAAGAGGCGGTTGGGGCTTTGAGTTTCTTCTCCAGTGCACGTCTTCCTCTTTAAACCGGAAACTAAATACAATTGGAGTCCAAATTAAAAATCCGATTTACAGGGCCGACAAAAAACCCCGAACCCGGTTGAATATTCATTAGCTGGCTATGTAGTGGCGATCTATAATGTTCGGCGTACATCCTTTCATATGGAAGGTGGAATTGAGGTGAGGGTTGGTTCTTGGTAGCTGTTGCACTCCCGTCCCAGATGATGATTGTTTGGTGAACGAATGCGGAATGGGGTGTTTATTGCATTGGCACCCCTCGTTTACTGTCAACTCTTTTCTTATTTTACGATTCCATGGAATTGGAGTGGAAGTGTAGAATACTTTACTTGACTGCCGTGCACGGGGTTCTGCGTTCTGCTAGCTGCTACTGCCAGTGGCTATGGGTATATACCGTATACACTCCTCGAGAATGACACTTACGGGCGTAGATTGACGTGCAGAGCGAGGGTGAGAATTGACGTTGACGCAGCTGACATATGGTGCAGCTTAATTTTGGGACATTGTAATGGAAATGGAAAACGTTTTGTAGACTGCGTTGGCGATGACTGCGGCTACACTAGGACCGACTACACCGACCAAAATATAATACATGATTGTGTGTGCAACGGAAAGAGCACACAAAAGGGAGCTACGCCGTTAACATTAAGCTGACTTTAATTTAATTTATTGCCGGAAATTGTTGGCCTTGGTTTTCGTAGGTTTTGAGTATCGAAAGTGTTGGAATAAAGAACTAGACATCGTACTAAAGGATTGAGATTGAGACTGACCAACGCTGAATTAAGTTAAATTGCAAGAGGAGATGACTCATCAGTGTGTTTTATTTGTAGGCAATAAGCAAATCAAGTGCGACGTTGATTTATTTGGGATTACTCCATGAAGGCACATGAGCAACAAATACATTCCTGTTTTGCAGAAGGAAGGTAGTCCCCCGACATAGGTAAATGATTGCGCAAGAGATGAGGGTATACCTACTTTGAAAATGTCGACGCATTTTCTGATTGATAAGTAATATGAAGGAAAATAGAAGTTTTTACTTTTGGGAGTTTGTTTCTGAAATCGATTTAAATTTTGTAATTTTGTAGAAATTGCTACCATTTGTTTTTTTATGTCAAGTCTGCGAAATGATGTAAAGTCGTATATAGACCGATTTCCCTTCTTCCAGTCATATCCAAGTTTTCTAGAGAATATTGCTAAGGCGCCTATAGTTATAGAAGACAATAATCTTATCCCTGACCACGAGTTTGGCTTCAGAACCAAGCATTCGATCATTGACCAAGTGCATAGAATTACTGACGTAATTGAGAAAGCATTTGAAGAAAAAAAGATATGCTCCAGCATGTTCCTTGACGCCTCACAAGCCTTTGATAGGGTGTGGCATGATGGCTTAAAATTTAAATTACGACAAGTTCTTCCCGTACGCCTTTATGATATTCTAGAATCATATCTCGAGAATAGACTCATCGGATCTCGGAATTCCAACAATCGAAGCTGAAACTAGAAGCTTCGCGAGAAAGCATAGAAATCGACTAATCGGGCATGTCTACAATACAGTCCGACAAATTTTGGACGAGAGCAATTTATTGCGCCGACTACAAAGAACGAAACCGTTCGACTTAGCAAGATAAGATTAACCGCGTCTAAACTGCGGAACATGCAGGATCTTTCATTGGAAAGTAGCCTGTCAAAAGTTGTTATTTCGTTATAGAAAAATTGCTTGATAAGTTATATCTTAGTTGCAGTATCTAACAATCTTTCGAAGGGTGGTGTTTTTAGTCAGTAAAAATCTGATACTACTATGAGCACGCGCTTGCTATTCTCAAAGTGTCTTTGGAAAAAAGTCTGCGAAGTCGACGCTTAAATGTGCTATCAGATATCAAACTCAGTTGGAAAATTGAAAAACTATTGGAAGAAAGGATAACCTATATAAAAATGTATATTTACCTTCAGTGAGTAAAGAATTATTTCCAATCCCACTTGTCAGTTAGATTAATCAGTATTTTGTTGACAAGCTCCGTATGTCATGCAGGTATAGCTTCTCAAATTGGAAATAACTAATTTTCTCTCTGATAAGGAAATAGAGTGGTTTTTCTTATCTATTTGTTTATTTATTAACGATAGGTGTATTGAACTCCGTAATGGTGGTTGAAAATAAGTAATGCCCCAATAAAGCAGCCCAAAAATATGTGAAATGAGCTGATAAATGATGGTTAGAAAAACTGCCTTTACTTAGGCGAGTCGAAACCGAACTGCTTTCAACTTTCTGTGGTTGCACTTTTGCCACAATTTAATACTGTACTTCGTATTACAAGTATTACAAGAAAGACAAAAATATTTGCCTTAGCCGCAGAATTAATTAAAGACCAGGCAGGCATTAATAAACATTCAGCCAATTAGTTCTATAAAAAATGGCCTAAAGCCTAAAGCCCGTATGACACTAGATTTTTCTCTCATGTTTTCCTTATTTTCATCACACTAAAACATGTTGAAAAGTCAGCTGCGAGTGAAAGAGACTATAGGTCTGTTTCTTTACTTTTAATTCTTACGAATTTTTACTCAGTGCCGTTCTTTAACTCGAAAAATTCGTAAAAGAGAGCTTCATCGAGAGAGCACGATATTACCCCTCCACTGAGAATATTACGAATTTTCATTCAAAAAATGTCTTGGTGTAAAACTGGAAAAGCTTTCAGTCACCTAACAATTAACAGCTGATTTGAAATTTGTTTTGATTTCTTGCGTATTAAAATGGTATCAACAAGCGGCAAAATAAAATTAAATTTTGTCCTCAAGATTGTTTTTGAAAGTGGCGACGAAATTCTTTGCCGCTGTAAGCTGGAACAATCTCCTCCATGTAATTTTAAATGCGGTATCACTTCTTGCTCTGTTCGAATGCTTGTAGTTCAAGTTCAATCAGTACTAACTAACTCTTCCGCACATACTTGGATTAATAAAAGAGAAGTTCGATTAATTCCAAATCACTTTCATCACTAGGTAGATAAATCAACTAATTTTGTTAGCAAATTAGCAATTTCTTCGAGTTTGTCAGATATTTTTATGACGTCACGTTCTTTTTTAATTACAGATACTGTCATTTTTCATAAATTACAACAAAAGCTAGAATAAGATAAATGTTAGTTTTAAATTAGACTTAATCTAGTCTGTATAAGTTAAAGAAAGAAGAAATAAAATTGAATTTAAAATGAATTTAAAATGAAACCATTAAAAGTGACTTTGGAAGCCATGTACAAGAATCAAGGTTGGTGATAAAAATATGTTGAATCTTATGCCAAAGTTGGAGTGAATTTTATCAAATACTAGCTGACCCGTGCTCGCCTTGCTTCGCCAGAGTTCCACTTCTCAAATTTAAAACAAAATAATTAGCGCTATACAAAAAGTAGCTTACCCGAAAAAAGAGAAGAAAAACTGCCAGTAAAACAATCCAAACAAATACTTTGGTAGGCTAACTTCTATTATTCCCTCTCAATCTCATTTACATTCCACTTGTAAGTTGTTACTTGTTACATTTTATTCCCCATCTCAATCCCATAACAACTCGCTCACTTACTACTCAAACACAAACATCCTCAAGTTCAAATTAAAAAAAGAGAAAAAAAAACATAAAGCAAAAAAACTGCAAATGCACAAACAGGTTTTAGCATGGACGTGAATCAGTATCTATACTTATAATAAAACTGTAGGCAATTTTTCTGTTACCTAATGGCGTGAAAACTACTGCACAGATTTCGATGAAACTTTTTTTGAAATGTTTCTTAAGATTCTGTGCAACATATAGGCTATTCCTTTCATTGCCATGCCTATTTTTTGGAGCGTTTTTGACCAAAATGTGTTTTTTTTCCGACTTTACTGCCTTTAACTCGCCATTACTCAAATAATTCTTTATCAATGCAAACAAAACAAAATACTTAGAAGAGCCAACACTTTTGTTGATATTTCAAGCCATCAATCAGCTTTCTATGTCCTCTAGAAGCTGAGTTACAACCTAAAATCTAACATTAAAAAAATAAATTTATTTTCTGAAATCGAATATTATCAGCCGCCGCGGTTCTTGATCGTTGTTCTGCTTTGGGGTGGTTTTTGCTGGCGCACATCGCACAAGCAAGTTCATATGAAAAAAAAACAGCCACGACGTGTTTCTGTGGAAATGCGCAGATGGCTGATGACGTGTGGTGTGGCGATGGACTCATGGTGGAGCGTGGAGGGTGTGTATATGGAAATTGAGTTCATGGTTTTTGTTTTAATGGTTGTTATAGTACCTACGTTGATACCTACAGTAAAGAATTGAAGAATTTAGAAGTAAAGACGATATAGGTGAATTATGTTGTTTGATTTATTTCTTGTTGGTGTAGATACAAATTTCCGTTAAGGCTTTTGTTTAAGTGGTTGTTTTGATATTACCTACGTGGTACTTACAGTAAGGAAGTGAAACTTCAGTACTTACGCTGGTGAATTTAATTTTCTTAAATTGGTGTTTTAGGTAAATAGATTTGTTTGATTTATTGTTTCAATGTCGACAATGTTCACCGCTTTTTTTTAGCTAGATTGTTGATTTCAAACAAATATGCCGTTGAGAAAACGGTCAAATCTCTTTTATTGGAAACTACACAGTCTCACGACGCGTACGAAGTTGCGGGCACAGCTAGTCACTAATAAGATCAGAATCACTATAGCGCATTTTAAAAATCACAATCACAATTAACAACTGAGTGTGACTCCCTCAATCTCAATTACATAGCTATCTCCCTCAATCCCATGCACCACATTCGCTCTACTACTCATTGTCATTATTCACTAATAATTTAAGAACGTGAGCAAAAAAAAAAAAAAACAACACAAAACCCAAAAGTTGCATAAAAAAAGAGAAGCACACGGCAGAAAATGTATAGAGAGAGAAACAGGTTTTGCCGCACACACACACAAAATTTCCTCCACTCAACGCTGGAAAAATCCAACGATCTAGCTTCAATCAAACATTTTGATTTTTTCAATTGTATTAAATTTATAGTTTATTGCTTATTGTTCGACTTCAGGATAACGTACAAAGATGATTTATATCTTAAAATCTTTGTACATTATTGAACTTTGTATTAAAAAAAATCCCATTTCATTTGGATGAGTGATTCCGAAGCTAGGAGCTAGAAGGCATCCGAGAATTACAACTTTTCTTAGATATCAGCTTAGATTTCCACTTCCGGACAGCGAATAATGGTAAAACATATCCTATGTTCAAATCTGAACAATTTCCTATGCAACTGTGTAAACCGAAATCAAATTCGTGCAGTACTTTTTGAATCTATTCTCGTCTCACAGATTACAGCCGGAAAAAAAGCTACAGTTTTATTATAGTAAGGATAACAAATTTAGTTTTGTGCTGAGGAAATTGTAGAACTACTTCGGAAGACTGAATTACCTCCATAACATCCGCCGATAATGATCAACATTTTTTGTAATAACTTAAACTATGCGCAACCGATTTGATTCATTTATTCAATAAATCATTATTAGGTAATAAAGTAAGTAGGTAAGTACCTACCTGAGTCTTCTTATCGTCTCTTTCCTTGCTAATTTTTTTTTTCTAGGTAGAATGCCGTTTGTTTGGGTACGTTGTCATAAGTGTAGATTTATTTTATTTATTTATTTATTTAAGTGAACAAAAGTGGTTTGTACAATTAAGAACTAAGTTCTTTTACTAGTACATAAGATACAGTATACTTTAAGCGAGATATGGCAACATAAATTTACTTACATACAATAACAAAACAAAAAGAAAAAAAAAAAGAAAAACAATGACATTTTAATACTTGACAATTGAAAAGACTAATAAATATATAGTTAAAGTTACAGTTAAAACTGGAGAGAACAAGTGTGTTTAGTTTATTTTAATTTAATCATGATTGACTTTTTTTTTTCTTCTTTTTTTTACCGATTTTTAAAGTGGTTGAAAAGGGAAGCACTGAAATTCCTTGATCCTACCATATGTCTAATTGCGCATGGCAACGTATTCCACAACCTAATAGCGTGAACAAAAAACAAACGGCTACATTTCCTAGGAACAGACAGTTTCGATAGTTTAGACATTCTCGAAGCGAACATCCTAAAATAGACATACTAAACGTTGAAACATGATCGCACTTTCTCAAATGATAAACATATTTGTCTGCATTTTGCAGATTTTTAACAAAAACGTGTCAAATAACGAGTTAAAAAATTAAAAAAAAAAACATCCAAAAGTGAGTAGAATCCGCATCAATAAAAGCTTCAAAAAAAAAAAAAAAATAAGAAACAACAAACATTTAAAAGTAAGTAGAAAACGCATCATCAAATAAGCGTTTAGACACGAATCAAAAACTCGTCAAAAGCGCAACAAAAAGGCACTGAAGAGGGTGTTTAATAACGCACCAGAAACTCTCAGAAAAGTTTCTAAATCGAATCGCCTACAATCGACTTAAAGAATAGGTGCATTGGAAACGCGTCAAAAAGCATCACAAAAAATAGTAAACAAAAATCAATTCTAAAAATCCTTCAAAAAAGCATCCAAAAAGTTCGAAAGAACATTCAAAAAATTCGTCGAAAAGGGCGTCAAAAATCGTCAAGAAATGCATTAGAAAGGCTGAAAATATGTTCAAAAACTGGGAAAAAAACGCGTTAAAAAACTTGTTCAAGAATGTAATAATAGCATCGAAAAACGGATCAAACATGACTAAAAAAACGCGTCCAAATGACGAATCAGAAACGCATCAAAACAGCGTCGAAAGACCCATCCAAACGCATCCAAAAGGGCCCTGAAAGAGCCCCTAAAAATACATAAAAAAAACATGTCCAGAAATGACTTTTAAAAGATGCTCAATAACGCATCAAAAAGCGTCGAAAACACTTTATAGAACGCGTAGAAAAACGCACAAAAATGTTCGACAAAAACTTATCAAACGCGTTGGAAAATAAATCGGAAAACGTGTCTAAAAGCACAAAAAAAAAACGTTTCGAAAAAATGTTACAATATCGTAACCGGGTCGGACAGAATGTAGTCCCGAAAGTCCAAAATCCCGAAAACCTAAAATTCCGAAAACACGGGTTAAAATTGGGTTGGGGCTATTGTAAGTAATCCGTATTACTATTGTCCATCCTTTAAACACCTTGACGGCTTTCAAGCTGACTACATCTGTATACGCAGACGCATAATTTGCATCATAAGGCCCGTTTTATTGATCACCTATGCCTCAGCAAAGTACAGCAAATCGAAATGTAGACGAATGCACTATAAAACAGTTTATAGTCACATTTGCGATCAAGTGGTATGAACTGTTATATTATGTTGTGTACCTTTAGTTTCATTTCATGTTCACCGAGATCCTTCTCGCTGAAAGTGAATGGCCAATGGCGCTGACAGCAGATTACTATCTATTTCATGGACACACCACCAAAGGTTCCAAAATGAACTGTCATTTCTACTTGGGATACATACGAATTTCGAAAGTGTCAAAGTGTTGTTGTTGGAATTGCGTGCGACAGATTTTGAACTTTTGAAAAAACTTGTTCAAGAATGTAATAATAGCATCGAAAAACGGATCAAACATGACTAAAAAAACGCGTCCAAATGACGAATCAGAAACGCATCAAAACAGCGTCGAAAGACCCATCCAAACGCATCCAAAAGGGCCCTGAAAGAGCCCCTAAAAATACATAAAAAAAACATGTCCAGAAATGACTTTTAAAAGATGCTCAATAACGCATCAAAAAGCGTCGAAAACACTTTATAGAACGCGTAGAAAAACGCACAAAAATGTTCGACAAAAACTTATCAAACGCGTTGGAAAATAAATCGGAAAACGTGTCTAAAAGCACAAAAAAAAAACGTTTCGAAAAAATGTTACAATATCGTAACCGGGTCGGACAGAATGTAGTCCCGAAAGTCCAAAATCCCGAAAACCTAAAATTCCGAAAACACGGGTTAAAATTGGGTTGGGGCTATTGTAAGTAATCCGTATTACTATTGTCCATCCTTTAAACACCTTGACGGCTTTCAAGCTGACTACATCTGTATACGCAGACGCATAATTTGCATCATAAGGCCCGTTTTATTGATCACCTATGCCTCAGCAAAGTACAGCAAATCGAAATGTAGACGAATGCACTATAAAACAGTTTATAGTCACATTTGCGATCAAGTGGTATGAACTGTTATATTATGTTGTGTACCTTTAGTTTCATTTCATGTTCACCGAGATCCTTCTCGCTGAAAGTGAATGGCCAATGGCGCTGACAGCAGATTACTATCTATTTCATGGACACACCACCAAAGGTTCCAAAATGAACTGTCATTTCTACTTGGGATACATACGAATTTCGAAAGTGTCAAAGTGTTGTTGTTGGAATTGCGTGCGACAGATTTTGAACAAAACTCGTCTACACTGATATTCCTATTAAAAATGTAAAACACTTGTTACGTCTATTTTCGAGACTTTATAGCTCTGTCCCAAAATGATCGTCATTTGAAAAAATATGCGTAATGATCGTAGACAGTAAAATAACCCCTTTCTCTAGGGTTTGTCTCAGCTCCAAAAAAAAAAAAGTAATAATAATACCATTTACAATAACAGACCGTGTGCAAGAATGCAAATACCAAATACCGTGTGATGCAACGAAACGTCTTATGATGGTCTCAGATATGATTATGCTTATCACGTTTCAATTATCTCTTTCCCATTCTTGTTTGCTCGTAGCTCGTCTTTTGTAAATGTCTGATGGCCATACCGTGGCATTGTTCGTTTTTATCGACATCTGGTCTTTGAATTTGTGAGCAAACACTTGGTATTTGCATTGGACCGGTCGTCCACTGTGGGAACTTGATATCAAAAAAGGAAGACTTTCTGCAGTTTACTTACTGCAGACAGATGTGCTAAACAGGCGCCACTGTTGACTCTGTCAGACATTCTCCTAACTCCTATCACCGTTGCCATAAAATCAATGTATCGCGAACCTGCAGCACACGTCAGACAAACGCAGATAATCCAAAGGATGTTTGTCATCGAGCCGTAACCCGTAAATGGTGTGCAAACAGACGCTACAAGTATTTGCCTTAATTTAAGAGACAGAAAACAATGCAAGCTATTGGATGGCATGGCAGCGATCTCTTCACAAATGCCCCATCCTCGAGTTAATGGCACGTTCCGCCTTCTGCAGATGCAAAGTGATCGTTTCCCCTCACGCCAACTCAATAGAGAGAAAACCTCTCAAAATAAGGTCAGAAGTGTGGATAGTTTACAAAATCAGATGCAACTGCCGACGCCGAGTGCGGACTGACAGAGGATGTCTTAATCGCCCGCTGATCGAAAACATCTTACGACGAGTAGGTACCTACTATTTCTGATCGAGAAACAAGTCCAACCGATCAGATCGGCTGTTAATTTGTTTTCGGGTCGATTTAAAATTATCCGCCGCTACCCACACAGTGTGTGACTTTGTTCTCAAACGATCCAAGTCAATACAATGTGATCGTTGGTCAAAACAGACGAGCAAATCGCCACGTTAACGACTTTTGTTTGTAAACAAAGTTCGCAATATTTGTTTGCCCGCAGCTGGAGCATGGAGGAGACAGGAGAGTCTCCCGTTACCATGTACATTCAAGTGGCATCTGCAGTCTGCACACTGGATCTGGAACTATAGAGATAGCGAGTGTGTGCGGTGTGTGTTCTCGAGCTCGCATCGATTCGATTCAAATAGAGTTTCAATTCTGCTACTCAAGAGGCACCAAATCAACAATTTAACCCCAATGAACAGAGAACAGACCGTCGCGTCGTGCAAGTCATATAAAACAAATTTTGAAAGGTCAACGCTTGTGGATAGAGTATCTGCATGGGAATGGCTTCCAATTAGAATTTATTGTATGTGGTTCTCCTGAACCACACACCAACGGCACGGACAAGCCAGCTTCATTCAATTAATTCCATGCCATGTCGATTTTTTCATTCCTAATCAGAGGCAGAGATTTCTGAGATTTCACCCAGCTCCAGCCTCCAGCCTCCAGCACCAGCTTAGCCAATATCTGAGTTTAATTTGTACTTAAATTGGTTTTTATGGGCTGTTGCACTGAATTTGAATATTTCTGTGTGTGATGACCCTTAATGAGCGTCTGTTGGAGTGATGGACGAGCGACGGCCAACAAAACGGGGTAGCTCCGCGCGCGCATTCATTTCATTTTTATTACACATCAATAATTAGATACGTTTAGATATTGTATTTGTATGTGTATGCGAAGGAAAATAATAATAAATGATTTGTCGGTGCTGTTGCCCTGTGCATTGGATGTTATTTGGTTTTGGGTATATTTTCCTCGCCCGGACAAATATGGGAGGGAATTGCCATAAAAATAGAATACGTACCATCTGAAGAGTTGTGTTGTTGAAAAATCCATTGACCCACTTTCTCGTGCTCATTCTTGCTCTCATGATAAATAGCCTTAACACGAACGAATTGGTATACATATATATCGGAGAATCATTAGGATTCTTCTTCTTCTTCTTCTTCTTGCAATATAAAATTAATTTGTTCCTATACCTTTTTTGGTCTCGTCGCTTTTAAGGAGGGCACAGCATAAATTAACTGTAAGTAGGATATTTGCGCTCCAGTGGATTTCGACGACATAAATCATCTAAGAACCAAGACTGCGGTGGACATCTTCATACAGAGGTCGTAGTCGAAAGTGACGGACCTTTTGTGGGGTAGATATCACATGCTTATTTACATAGGGTGATGGCAACAGTAGTCGGCCCCTTAACTTTTTTTTGAGTTTGATTGGTCCTTAAAAATCCATTCTTCAAGTATGAGCTACCTAATGCAAACTATTTCGAAAATAAGTGAAAAGGGTATGGTATGATTTGCCATCAGTCAGCCCTCTCAGCTCCAGTAAACGGCCACGAAAGTATCCAGTAGTCAGTCCCAATTTAATTTACACATTTTCATAAAAAGGGGGGGCTGACAACTGGAGAACGTTTAAAAGAACCGTGTCTTTTATAGTCAGCCCCCATTTCTCTAGTAAATGTACAGGGGGGCTGACTACTGGAAAACAAAGAAAATTGATCGAAATTTTGGCGCGAATCAAGACAGATTTTTTTTTTTTTTTTTATATACTTCTCCCGGGAAAGGCGAACCTATAACGCTTCAACAGCGCTGCGAGATGCCTGCAGATGTATGTTTGCTCTGCACTTAAATTGCTGCAAATTGTAGTCTTCTGGAAATATATCCTCAGGAAGCGAGTTTCAAAGTTTGCTTGTCCTGTAACAGAAGGAGTTTTGGAAAGTTGATGTCCTCGCGGTTGTCAAGTGTACTGTATGGTCATGAGCATTAGCAGCCTGTCTTGTTGGGCGCCCAAAAGTTGCATTTCGAGGGATAATGTCTTTGAGTTCCTCAGAACATCTACCATGGAAGTACCTATAGAACAAGCATAGGTCAGCGACTAGTCTTCTGTGCACCAACGGTTGTAGATTCGATGTGTGTGTAGGGTCTCCAATGAGTCGAACTGCTCGTCTCTGTATGCTATCAAGCAGGTTAAGTGAATGTTTTGGGGCCGAGCTCCATATATGGGAACAATATTCCAAGCCTGGTCTAACCTGTGCTTTGTAGAGAAGGAGAAGTTGCTTGGGGCTAAAGTACCTCTTTGCTCTAAATAGGTAGCTCAACTTTGCGGACGCCGATTTTGCGATATAGGATATGTGGTTCTGCCATGTGATTCCTGAATTGACTGTGACTCCTAGAAGGTGCATTGAGTCATTGTGATGGATTGGATGGTCATCCATTTGGATCTGAGGAACTGTTGATGCATTTTTTCTGGAAAATGTTGTGAGCTGTGTCTTGCTTGCATTAAATACAACCAAATTGTCCTTTCCCCACTTCAAGATTTTGTCCAGATCATCATTTAGAGAATTAATTTGTTCACATCTCTGATTGTGTGATGTAGCCGTATTCACAGGCCCACTGTTCGAGATGGAGGGTATAAGAGTGCTGTCATCTGCAAAGCTGTAGATATTATTATTTGTCGATCCAAGCAAATCGTTGATGTGGAGAAGAAATAGAGTTGGAGAAAGAATAGATTCTTGGGGCACTCCTGCATTTATAGCAAACGAATTGGATGATACACCATCTACAACAACTTGGATCGATCTTCCCAGAAGAAAATTTTGCATCCATCCGCAGAGTTGTTGTGGTAATCCGTAAGACGCTAACTTGCCTAATATGGCTCTATGCCAGACTCGGTCAAATGCCTTTGATATGTTCAAGGCTACGGCTCTGGATTCTGGAAATCCGTATTGCCTGTCACTTATTAATCGATGGCCTTCTAGATATTTGATTATTTCGACATTTATTGCCTTTTCCATTACTTTAGAGAGCATTGAAAGTAACGCTATTGGACGATAGTTTTGTGGCAGACATTTCTTCCCTTTCTTTGGAATAGGTTGAATGCGAGCGGTCTTCCAGCAAGAAGGAAACGTCTTCTGGGAGTACGACATGCTAAACAGCTTACAGAGTACAGGTGCAAGTTCTGGTGCACAGTTCTTGAGTACTATAGCCGGGATTCCATCGGTTCCCGTTGCCTTATTGCAATCTAGTTCTTTAAGGATGCGTTGAATTATTCGAGGCCGAAATTTCACTTCTGCCATCGATGATTGTATCCTCGGTATATTTGTTGGCTCTAGCTGTGCAGAATCTAGGGTGGAATTCTTTGAAAACATGCTAGCGAAAAGATCTGCCTTTTCTTTAGGTGTTGTTGCTAGCGTGCCGTCTTCTTTTACTAGAGTTGGAAAAGAAGAGCAACTAAAGTTATAACTGATTGCCTTTGCCATGGACCAGAATGCGCGTGAGCCGCTAGGACATCCAATCCCTTTGCATACTCAGTTATTGTAAAAAAAATTAACGTAGTCTCCAGTAGTCAGCCGGAGGGGCTGAGCCTATAAAAATAATGTCCCATAAGGTCGGCCCCTCTTAATTATTAAACAAAACATATTTTTAGCATTTGAAGTTAAGAAATAGTTAAAATAAACTATCAATAATATAACAATAATCACAATATTATTAGTATTTGTATCACTTTTCCAAAACCACTTCCACTTTTTTTTTTTTTTTTGGAATACCACTCGTTTTCTGCGTTTATAAAAACTGTACCAGTACTGCGCCAAGATTGTTGCAAGTTTTTGAACGCAGATAGAAGAAATGTTAGTCAAGGGAATAATATTTTTCGCTTGAAAGAAAGACCAACGGATAAACTATTGCGCTGCATTTTGTATTCCAGAGGCTGACTACTGGAGGGGGCTGAACTTAGGGGCCATCACCCTATAGAGATAGAGATGGGACTGTTGCTTGCTTTAGTATTGATGAATGGAGCTTCATTGCGTCACATTTGCAGGGACAGTATATTTCATTGGCGCAAGGGGTTTTCAAAAGCCGAGATAAGGAAATAGGGAAACGGCGAAAAGAATTGCAAAAAATGGTGACCATCAATATTATTTCTGTGATTGTTATTTGTTTGTAGGTCTTTTTAACTGTGGTCACATGACATGGTTGCCACTATTTGAAAAAAAAATCCCTGACCAGTTCTGAAGCTTTCCCTGACATAGTTTTACAAATATAGCTACTTTCCAATGAAAGATCCTGCATGCTCCGCAATATAAACGCGGTTAATCTTACCTCGCCAAGTCGAACGGTTTCGTTCTTTGTAGCCGGCGCAATAAATTGTTGTCGTCCAAAATTTGTCGGACCGTATTGTTGACATGTCCGATTAGTTGGTTTCTATGCTTTCTCGCGAAGCTTCTAGTTTCAGCTTCAATTGTTTAGTATGAAAAACATGCTTTATTTCAAATCAACAAAAAGCTGAAATTAATATGCCCCGGCTCATAAATGTATGCAATGATAAAAACGTATGCAATGATAAAACACAGTGATGCATTTCCGTCCCCGCAAGTTAAATGTGTGGAATTACTCCACAAGATTCCAATAACGCGCGCTAAGATGTTTACACATCAAAAAACACATTTTAACACTAGTCCTTGAGATCAATAATAATAATAATTTTCTAATGTTATTTTTAATATTATAAAAAAAAAAAAAACAGACTGAATTTTCCCTGGCTGTACTCGAAATTCCCAGACTTTCCCTGACATTCCCTAACTACATTTTCGTTCCCTGACTTTCCAGTCCAGTGGCAACCATGTATGAAGAAGAGGAAGTATTTTCCGTCCATAGGAAACAGTTTAGCAAATAATTGTAGCGCACTGAAAGGTGGCAGATGATAAATTTGACAAATCTCTCATTTTCAAGTCAAGAAATTCCCATATGAATTTCAAGTACCAATCTGTCAAATTGAAACATCATTATTTAAACTGGATTTATTTCGATTACAATGAAGGATTTCCTCGGATTAATAATTTAGTTTAGAAACGTGTACATCTGTACTAGGGATGATACGGAGCTTCGACTCCGGATCCGATATGTCGAAACTTCCGGCTTAAATTGCACCTCCGAATCCGGCTTCGGTTCCGAAATAATCACATCGGAGGTTTTTCGGAGAACCATCGGTGTCGAGGCGACCGATGAACGTGAACAACAAAGAATTATTATAGTTTTCAAATTTTATATTTTAATAATTTGTTTCCAATTCCGATTCAACTCCGACTCCGCGGAGGTTGGTATGACGCTTCCGACTCCGACTCCGGTAAAACCACCTCCGTAACATCCCTAATCTGTATACATACGAGTATAGGCAAAAAATGCAACGTACAAGAACAAAACCGTAACCATAGGTAAGGTATACGTTTGCACGGCTATTTTTTCGAGTCATTTAAGCGACGCTGTGATGGCCCGAAAAAATGTAGCACTAAGCTATGATTATACACGGCGATATTTTGGCGTCATTTAAATGGCGCTTTGACGTCAAAATCACATAACAAAGATTTCATTTTAATGTAGTTCTGTGTGATCGCCATATGTGGGATAACATTTTCGGTGTCATTTAAATGACTGGGAAAATGGCCAACCAAATGCGAAAAAATGGCAACCACACGTAATGACCACCATAGTCATTTTTGTCCCAAAATAAAATGACGGACACTACGCGTCAGTTAGAATTTTCCGTTAGAATGTCATTAAATGGCGTGATAAAAAATGTAGGTAATGACATGCGTCATAAAAATGACAAATGTCAAATTTCCTGGATATTATTTCGATTTCGCGTCATTTACCTATATCTGTTTTGCGATCAGGCGATGAGACAAATATAGCTATTGACGAAGACGCACACGTGTCCTACGACTTTTCTTAATTAAATTAAATAAAAAATATCGAAAGGAACTTTTGCGATGGAGGTGGAAATTTCTATCTGCGGTTTGCCAAATTTTCTCGACTTGTTGTACGAGTTCTTTGTGTATTCAAATTCAGAACATAGTTGACAGAATAGACCAAATTTTCGGCACTTGAAGGCGACGCGCGGTTCGTATTCCATTTCTCTTAATTCCGAAAGCCATTATTCCTATTCATTTAAATGACGCCGAAAATGTTATCCCAAAAATGCCGATCACAGAGATCACAGAGCGACATTAAAATGAATAGGACGCGATTTTGACGTCAAAGCGGCATTTAAAAGACGCAAAAAGTCCGTGTATTGAAGTTGGGTGCAGTTGGTGTCGTCATTGGGTGCGTCCGATTCTACTTTCATATGATTTTAAGTGCAAAAGCGCTAAGGTTTACAAAGGACGCAGGAAACTAGGTATCGTTTACAGTACATTTTCAATAACAACGCGGTCCATTCATTTCTTTCTATCCATAACATATCTATCGACCGATTAAGCTAGATTTAAGTTAGTACTATTTTTTGCTATTGGCCTTTGGTGATCAAATTATGGAGTCGCCCTTTTTGTTTTCTAAAACCGAAAAATGTTGAAGTTTATATTTCTTCGGAAGACGTATAGGTACGAGTACATTTATATTTCGCATTGTCAGAAAAATTGTTACGTTCGGAAAATTTTTTGTTCAAAACGTTCCGACACTTTTTATTGATTTCGCCTTGCAGTGGAATGTGAGTGAACTCTCTCACATTAACTGAAATATGACGTCATGTATCAAACGGAAAAGAAAAACGAGTTGACGACAGCTTAAAGACTTTTGTAAATGGAACATGGCTGGAACTGAAACGTGCTTTTGTTTAAAAATTGTTGCTAAGTTTATAATTGAATGCAAAATAAATGCATTAATCAAAAATATTTTGAAAAAACTGAAAACAGAAAGCAAGGCCCGTATATCGTTTAACAATTATAATCGAACAAAACACTGATGTTTGTTATAAAACAGACAACCGACTGGAGGAGTAGAGAAACAGCAGACCTAATATAAATATTACTTAGGTATATGCTAAACGTATTTATTTCGAAATAACAATAACCTCGATCCCTCGCTTAGTAGTCCAACACACTAACCGCTAAGCCACTGCGCCTAAGGATTTCATTTGGAAGTTTGAATTTGAATAAAAAAAACACTTTCAAACAGAAATAAGGATCAGGAATTGATATAGACTGTCCCAAAAAAAATATTAAGCAAAAAGATGGTTCCAGCATTAGTGGATCGTATGAATAAAGACTATAGCATTTGAGTAAAAGCTTTAAGCAAAATAAAGGTCCTTATAAGCAAATACTTTGAATTTGTATGAATACCCTACCCTTCTAAAGTAAGTTTGCAATTTCGCCTTATCTATAATTCGTGTCAAATCTGACAGGAGTCTATTCTGATTCCGCCATGAGTACAATCTATAGGTCCACTTGCAACTGAAAAAATTAATTTTGTTTACCAAACCTATTCGATCCACTGTTATATTTCTTCTTCAGTTGTCAAAAATAAGGACTCGGTACTTAGAGGAAGCTGAGGGATCCATACACCGAACTATCTACAGCCGCTTAAACCACAATTTGTTGCAGAAAAATTATTTTAGAGATGAATGTAGCATTGATGAAATAGCGATGATCTTGAGACTGCGGGGCGAACTTCTACAACTTAATTATATACCACACAGAGAAGATCTACAGCAACTATGCAGCTTGTGTAACTTAGCAGAAAGGGAAGACACACATCATTTCATTGGAAGGTGTCCAATATTGAAAGAAACGAGAAGGAATATCTTGGGAAGCGATACCCTATCTGATAATCAAGTCATAACACTCCTCAACGATGTAAATGTTCCTAATTTATTCAAATATTGTAAAATTGCACTACAGTATCGGGCGAGAATATTAACAGGCAGCTTTTGATAAATATTAATATTAACTCATTTTATTTTGCTACAAGATACTTTTCATTTGCATACATTACATAAATACATTGTCAATCAGGCAGACGGCAATGCCATGCAAACTAATTTATTTTGTAAACTTAACTTAACTTTTGTCAAAAATGTTACCCGATTCGTGGAACTATTTATTCTCACAGATACCACTAAGTTCAAGAAGAACTATGAATTACCAAGAGGTTTTTGAGATATTTATCTGCAAGTCCGCATTTCTTGTGTACTTAGGAATGATTTTATTTTCTCAATATATTCATAAAAATTAGCCAAATAGTTCACATTTCTTAGCGTGCAACAAGACTACTGCATAAAGTTATTATCATCACCAGTTATTGTACCTACTTATAATATATTCTTTCCACAAATGTTAACTACAACAGGTAAGTATATCAAATGTGCCAACTTATCGCATCCATACTTTGTTGATTTTCCTGCACAGACAAAATTTACTTAACTATTTAAAAGCCGAACATCAGTTAAAAGACACAACGCTTAGATTGTTCTATATCAAAATTGTGCTTGCAAAATATTTATCAAATACCTACTCCGTGTGAGGTAAGTGCAGTGGCTTAGTGGTTAGTGTGTTGGACTACTAAGCGAGGCGTCGATTTTCGAACCCCTCAAAAACCCAAAATTCCATCTTGGGGTTTTTTTCCACTGCGCCACCTCTCGCGAACGTCTGACAAACATCCGAGAGTATAACTGTCTTGAAATAGCTTTTCAATTGGCCGTTTGGAGTCGGCATAAAATGGTAGATCCCTTCCATTCGTTTCAATTTGAAAAACTCACACAAAACGAATGGTTGTGAGGTGGTCTGATTCGAATATCTCTCGAATCTATATACTTTACTTTACTACTCCGTGTCAGCAAAATAGCCAGATTTTTCCAGAATTTTCGTAGCAATTGCTTTGTCTGAAGCGTTTCACTCATACCGATCTGAGTAAAAGGTCAGTTGTACCGCTTTTCCAACTTAGATTCAACTCAAATCAGTTGTTATTCATTTAAATCCTATCAAATGCTTCGATTATGACATTTCTCTTGAGTAAAAGCAATGGGCATTGGACACATTCAAGAATCTAGTTATCTTTTCTTATGTCGACTGATTGGTCTGGATATGATGTAACCTGAACTCAAAAACCATATTGGTCAGGAACGTCACTTTGATACGAACTGTCGACTTAGTACTCAGTCACGAGTTTCTTGACTAGACTCGTCGGCTACCCCTCCATAAACGTCAACTGAAGCAGCTGCTCATATGACCGATTTCAGCCAATTAAAACCGAGTCACATCTAGTCAGACTGCTGTCAGACTTACTAAACTAGATACTTTAACGTCCCACTCCCAAATTGCTATGCTTCATTCAAACCTCCAGTGCGTCTATCCAAATTGTGACAGATCTGTCATTAAATTTCTTGGCCGTACATTAACGAAACAACTAGCACCTTAAACTTCATTAAACATGGTGTTGCCTATTTTTTTAATTTAACAAAGTTTAGGTTTAAGAATGATTAAGTATTAGTAAGGCCAGATTGAAATTAGTAGGTAAGTTCCATTGACTTTTTTTAAACAAACCCAAAAAAGGTAGGTACATTAAATAAGTTTTAGAAACTGTTTTCTTAGTTCATTTCTTAATTTCATTGTTCAAACTACATGTAGGTACCTAGGTATCTACCTATTTCCAATTTTTTTTTTTTTTCCAATCGGTGGAACGCTGGTTTTGAATGAGAAATTCGAAGCACGAGTGCACCTGACATTGCATAACGATCATACATTTTATACATTACCTACCTATGTTGGTTACCGTTTTTATTTGTTTACATTGGTAGCCAGCGTGACCGTTGTGCGGCTAATCTTGCAATTTTTTAAGGTAGAAAAGGCGCTAAGAAAATTTCCCAAATGCTCTTATTTCCAAATAAAAACCTTTCAAATGTACCGTAGTTGCCTCTCACAACACTATTAAAGTGTTTGAAGCGCCAATGCTTGTTAGATACCTATGGCTCAAAAATTCTAAATTTGGAGTAGGAGCTTTAGAAATGACACTTTTTTGTTCTCAATGGCCCTTTAATTTGAGATTTTGCAGAATTCTTCACTTCTTCAGCGGTCACACTGAGCGTACTCTAGTACAGTGCAATTCAAGCTACGATACGATTGCACGAGTACACCGTGCATCGCCATCGCCATCGCCATGCCACCACCGCGCGCCGTAGAGATAAAGAACGCACTCAATAGAAGCGCTAGCAAGTCAATAGGTAGGTAGGTAAGGAAGGGTAAGGTACATCGTTTTAAGAACAATCATAATAAATAATCTCAATCGTAAAATCGTACATAATCATAATCGTAATTCGTAATATCGTAGGCAATTCATTCTCTCATTTTCCTTTCCCTTTCCCGTCCTTCTCTTTCAACAAGAAATTCAATTTATTCAAACTCTCCTTTCTCTTCTCAAATCTCAATCTCTTTCTCATTTCTCATTTCTCTGTTGACAATTGAATTTGAGATTGAGTGAGTTTTTATTTGAATTGAAACTGCCTCAGTTCAGTTGAGTTTTGATTAGACGGCCAGCCCCTGCCCCAGCCCCTGCCCCAACAACAAGTCAACAGCACCAGCAGTCCACAGTCCAGCACATCCAGCAGCAGCAGCCAGCATCAGCGTCCCGCCTCCCGCGTGCCACGTCTATCACAAACACACACACCATACACCAACACCACACTCGGTCTTGTTTTGGGCTGGCAACGCTAAGCACCATTCAGAAAACTATACTCTGTCCAAGAAAAATTGTCAGTACAGGGAAGATAGGATGTTTGTCTCTCAGTCTGGTTGCAATGACTTACATAAATCGGTCCCTTTTTAAAGCTCTCACAGGGTTGCCGTAGTGTGTATGATAATTCGCCATAACTCAGAGAGCAATTCTGTTAGGGTTACCATCTTCCAATTTAAAATAAAAATATTGCTGAACGAAATAAATTCCAACAACAAATTCTTTCGCTGACGTTTGACGAATTTAAGTCCGAGATCTTTTTGCAATATTGTATGAAAAGTTGATCTGCTTAGTTTTGTTATATTTTCGCTTTTTTGTACTTCCAATAATATCTTGTCTAGCGTTGGAAGGTCATTATCCATAAAAAACTGATGGACTATCCGCCTAATCGCACATTTGTCAAAATCATCCACCTTGCTCTTCATACCGGAATTATTTTTCTTCTTTGGTGGTGAATTGTGGCCTTTGATTGCTTTTTCCCTTAAAAGCCTGGGCTCTAATCGCGTAAGCACAAAACGATTGAACGACATCGTCTCGACGATGCTTCTACATCGTATAACAACAAAAAAACGATAATCGTTGAAACGATTGAACGATCATCGTTTTTTGTTGATTCACGTTACTATTTCAAACGTCAAATACTCTCGTCGAAACGATTCGATTGAACGATGGCTATTTTGCAATCGTTTCATCGCTTTTGGTGCATTTTTTCAGTTTTAGTTAGGTCTGAGAGAAGTATAAGCATATATTTATAGGGAGACACGCACTTATGTTCTCTTTGGAGGCGACTCGCTCTTATCCGAGTAGTAAAAGAATTCTTTTTTTGCAAAAAATAAATATTTATTGCACTATTTCATTTCATTTGTTTGTTTCTTCATAATTTTTTTTACAGCTCGATTCTAAAAGAAAAATTATCATCTCACTAAATCTAATATCACTTGCATCGGAAACGTTATTCCGTACCAACTATCCATTTTTGCACAATTCGATGTCAATCAATGACAACAAAGAAAATAAACAAATTCAAGAATAAAAAAAAAGCTATTTCCATAGATTTTTTTATTTTTTAGGTGTCAGAGTTTGTTTACAGTCGTGTTCAAACTGTTCAAAATGAAAACGACGAACGATTCGATTGAACGATACGACGATAATGTTATATGAAGCAAACTAAAAACGATATCGTCTTGTTCAATCGTTTCGACGACTATCGTTTCAAAAATTACGCGATGAGAGCCCTGTATACAGTTCGTTCCGTAACAGAAAAAACAGTAGCCGCATTTCCTACGGCTTCCGATTTACTTTTGAAAAGGCCATGGAATTTTTCAGTTGCATCAACAATTTGTTGTTTCTTTTCTACACTTAGGTCCTTTGAAGACTTTGTAGCCATGTTTCTGTTAATTCATATGCACAATAAAGTTTACCACTTGCTTAGATGCACTATCCGCTATTGAGATAACAACCATTGTTTCCGCCTTATATACACAAAAACAGGCAATTAGAAAAATTATATAACCACGATGCAATGTCATATACCTAAACAGATGGTAAAAGGACTGCACTTGTGCAGCTCTACATAATTTTTTTTAATATATACCTAGATTACATATTTGTTAAAAAAATTATTACCCGTCAATGCAGAACTTCGCGGAAACAGTAGCAAAAAAAGGATCATAAAATCCTTTCAAGGCATTTGCTTTAGTGGAGAGGAGTGACCGGATGTGGTAAAACCCAACGACCGAAAATAAACAGTATAGGTCTACCTGCTTCATCATTTTGATAGTTCAGTGTGAAAAATATGCTCTACAAAGTGAAATATGAATTTATACCTACCAAAACATGCAGAAATATTCCCCGAACGAATAATAATTTATCGCAATATCACTACAACGCACATCATGATCACTTGTTGCGTTAATGAAATGATTGCATCAAAACAACTCACGAATAAACCTTATTTCTAAAAGACAACATTAAAAAATATGTTTTAACTGAATATTATTGGATCTTTCAGAAATACAAACAAATTAAAACCGAATGGCAGCACCCCAAATAATATGCCGCTCTCAAAAGCTCCAAAAAGCTCCAAAAAGCACCAAAACCGAAAGTTCTTTGACAAAATTCAAAGAAAAACCCTTAATGATATGCTAAAATTCACATATGGTAACATTTCTCTGATGTGCTTCAGTCAATCACACTGCTTATTTTGGTTGATGATAATAGCAAGCGAACACAAGCGATCGTGCTCATTCTGCCCGCAACTGTGTGGCAGAGTGGTTGTGGAGGGATGTATGCGCATTTCAGGAAAATTACAACAACAAAATGCTTTGGAATGCCAGTCGTTTCGTTTTTATTTCAGTGGCAAATCTTGTGTTTGAGTGCCGTGAGAGAGCTACAGGCACCACTGGTAGAAAAAAGAGCTTCCCATAAGGCCTGTACTGACAATTTTTCTTGGACAGAGTATAGTGAAAGAGTCAAAGAGGTAGAGAGAAAATAAATGAAAATGATGAGTTGTAGACAGTGATGCCATTCTGGCATTTTTAATGCTAGATCTAGCATTTTCGAAAATTTGAAAGCATTTTTTTAAAAAAGAAAAATGCCAGATGCTGTTTTAGCATTTTTTTGGATTTTTGTATTTTTCGATATTTGCTCTGGAATTTTTGTCATTCATGTATAATATACAGATATACAGAATACAGTGCATCGAAGTTTCAGATGTTTCCCACCACTTTCCCACGCATATGAAATGTGAAACGTGCGAACGGATAATGTGTGAGTACGATAATTCGTGTCTATTGGGTACGTGGAGATAAGTATCAGACCATAAACATAAATGTTAAAAAAAGAACCAGAGAGTTCTTCTATAAAAAACCTCTATGTAACAAAGTCAGTCGTGGAGAGTACCGACATATAAAAGTACACTAAGTTCTTACTTTATTAAGGTTTAATACGAAATATTTGAAGTGGAACAATACTGAAATAACTACAAATTAAGAGAGACATTTTTTTTTTAATCATTATTGACTAAAATTTCAAATTCGGTGGGTTCACTGATCAAGTAAAACCTGTCGAATTTGGCGTAATAAAAAGAAAACTTGCCAAGTAAGCCCACCAAATTTAAGTCAGCAATAAGTTCTTAGAAAAGTCATAGACTTTTAAGTTGCATGTATACTTTCTAAATGACAATAGGCAGACACTTCAAATGAAAAATCTTAGATTTTTGAGCTCTACTGATCAACCAAATTTCATTATTGTAGAGCCTTCGGAAGTCCTCCATATAATTGACAACAATTCTGAGAAAGTGGATGGATATGGATACCATGTCCCTTATAAAGAAACCTCAATTATTCCTTTGATTACACCACAAGACATACCGTTGTGCAAAATTAGAAGATTTCACGATGCCGGGGAGTACTCCATAATTGTCAGTCTGTCAGTCAGTTAGTTACGGTTTTTGTGATTTTTGAAGACCTATATTTCAGGAACCACTTATGCTAAAAAGTTTACTGAGGCGCTTGTGCTTGATCAACTTAGCAAATATTGCGAATTTGAAGATTCTGACTTTACTGATACTGAAGAGAAGATAGAGGAGAGTCAAAAATCGCCTGAGTTTGTTCCTGTAAAAAGGGTGTTGTGCTAGAACTTCACTGGGTACTGCCATGCCCTTTGATACGTGGGCTTATTAATTGAGACATATGGTGAAGGATTTATTTATCTATGGTGGACCTTAAACACAAAAAAAAAAAAATGCACCCACTGTAGTTACTGATGAAATTTTTTTGTTTTGTTTTGTTTTTTTTCTGAAGACTGATACTTTAATGTTTAGTAAAAATAAAATTCATTGTTTAAAAAAACATGATTTTTTTATTTTCTGTGATAGGTATTTTTAGGGTCGAAATTCCTCAATAGATAAGTAAAAAATGCATTCAGATGAATTTGAAGTTAAAAAGACAAAATTATATTTTATTTTTTTTTTTTTAAAAAGCTGGTGAAAACACTTTTTTTCTTGTCTAGCATTTTTATTTGTTGTCTTTATACATTCTAGCATATTTTTTTCCCCAATCTAGCATTTTCTTTTTGAAATTCTGGCAACACTGGTTGTAGAAGTAATCGAATATCGAAAAGACGAAAACGCCGAGTCGCCGTCGGCGATGAGTGTGTGTAAAAAATGTATGATTTTGAGAATGGAGAACATGGAGGAAAGTGCATTTGAGTGGAAACAGTTCGTGAGACTTGACAAATGACAATATGAATCGAGTTCGAGTGTGCTAATAATGTGCATCAAGTTGCCGCTTTGACGTGTTCGAAAAGAATTTGTGTGGAAGTTAAGCACAACAACTGGTAACTGGAATATTTCATTTAGCATGTAATCCTTTTATGCAACCCACTCATTTGATTTCAAATAGTTTCGACATGTTTCTTTGTAGATACCCAAGAAAACACTTTTGTACGTTCAACCTGCAAACCTTTAGTGCATATGCATACTTTAGCAGATCTGTATCATACGCTTAAAGACGCCCTCGTAAGAAAGTGATAATTACCTATATCTTCGATTTCTTCGGTTTTCCATTTCTAATTAAACCCACGATGATATCTTGTCCTTGAAAATGTGTTTGTAAATATTTGAATGCAGTAAAATAGACTTGAAAGTCGCAAAACCATGTTCTCTCATAGTACGTGGAACATGTGTTTTAAATTTAGTACAAACATTGTGAGGTGTTTTTTGTCTAGGCTGAGGTTAGCTCACCGGATCGCCAAGGTCCTTCCTAAAGAAACACGAACTTTAGGTAAAAGAGTTTCCTTTATTTAGTCTTCTTAGATTTACAATATATATATTTCAAAGCTAAATAATTATACAATTCAATCCAGACAATTCGGTAATTCAAACAATGCTAAGTGAAATAATGTCCAAAGAATATAGCTTTACAGTTTCACTTAAATAATTCTATAGTTTAAACAATGCCAAATGTTTCAAAGAATATAATTTTACAATTCAAATAATAGCTTAAGCAATGTTAAATGATTCGATAATCCTTTCAACGAATTCTACAATTTTTAAAGTACCTTAACCAATTCTAAAGTTAGCTTATTTACGACCTACAAATTCAGCTGCAGCGATTCGGTCCTTGGCTGTGGTTCCGGTAGGGAGATCGATGCTAGGCTCCAAGTGCTATACTAGCTCACGGTCTAATGACCCCAGTTGCTCCAGGTCCGTCTTACGACAGTCCCGGCTTTCTTCAGGTCCGTCTTGCGACAGTCCCGGCGTTCTTCAGGTCCGTCTTGCGACAGTCCCGGCTTTCTTCAGGTGCATCTTTCGATAGTCCCGGCTTTCTTCAGGTCCGTCTTTCGACAGTCCCGGCTTTCTTCAGGTCCGTCTTTCGACAGTCCCGGATTTCTTCAGGTCCATCTTTCGACAGTTCCGGCTGCCTTCGGGCCCGTCTTGCGACAGTTTCTTAGCAACAAAAAAATGTATCAACTGTCCAAACGACCCCTTGAGGACCAATTTAAGCAGTACACGAGATTGGTACTTTTCCACTTCTGAATTTGCTCGATTGCTTGGGGCTATGGCTGGTGGTCTAATGAAATTTCCCCCAGCAAGCGAGTGTGACTTCTATTACGTAGAGAAATTATTGTTCGGCCACAATCATTTAATTTTTTTTTTTTTTTTTTTCATATTTCCTTAGGTAAATGTTCATTCTAATGCCTGTAGGAAAATAAGTTACAAATATTGTCTGGAACAGATGTATGTGTGTATGTTCGATATTTTGACTATGATGCATATCTGCAACACCATTCATTTAGGGTACGTTAATAATGCCCCTGAACCTTGGCATGAATCCTTATTTTCGAACTTAAAAACCTTTTGGATGAATTTAATGTAATAAAAACTGTTGGAAAAAAATCTCTTTTAGCAACGAGGTCGACTATCACTTGCGATGGATGTTTGCGTCTTTGACATCCGCATATATTCGCGGATAGTCAAACAGCTATACAAATGCCCTTAGCTCACCTACCATTGACTCCAAATCAGTCCAAAACTGATACCCTCCAAACACTATGCACCAGGAACAAAACAAAAATATGGTGGGTTCCTGGCCATGAGGGAATAGAAGGAAACGAGAAAACCGACGAACTCGTCAGAAGAGGTTTGGAACACCTTTCACATGACCTGCACCCTACAGCGCAATCTCTTAATCAGCGACAAACCTTGCTATAAAAAGCAAAACACAATAATTGTATTCAACATTGCGAGAGCATCCCAGGAATAAGACAGGCCAAAAAAGTTATTAAACCCTTTAAAAAGATTCTAAATTCACGTAGGCACGATGTCAAAAATCTAGTTGGCTAACTAACAGGGCACATGTAGCCAACTATTCGAAGTGACCACTCACCAGATGTGAAACTTCTCTCGCTAAATGGGGATGTTAAATTGTATTGTGTTGCAGTTGAATTATTGTATCAAGAATTTTAATTGAAGACCCTGTTCTTTATAATATTTAATCTTAATACAGCGCAGAAGATAAAACATTCACAAAAATTTCATTGAAATCAGTTGAGTACTTTCGGAGATCGACAACAGCGTCAACTATTGGTTCCAAAACTATCCCACCCACAAAAGTTTATTGAAATCGGATGAGTGGTCTAGAAGAAGATCAACAAAAGCGCCACCTATTGGTTGCAAACCTTTCAAGTTGCAACCAACCATACACACCCACAAAATTTCATTGAAATCGGTTGAGTGGTTTAGGACTCGAGAGCGGCGACGTAGTGATGGCGATAGTTAGAGCAGAGGCCAATTTCCGCCGTCGCTACCGAATTTCCGTCTCCGTCGGGTCGATTTTACTCCCAAGTTACTCCTATAGTCTGTATAAAACCATAGCCTACATAGTTTCTTAAAAGTACTTGCTGTATGATTTTTACTTTTGCGACAAATAAAAGCGACAATTCTATGCCGAGTCCGTAACGGGTGAAGTGTGAAGCTGAATTTTGTACCATGGACATGTGAGGACATAATGTATATGAAGGATTGAGTGAAAACTGAAATACTTGAACCAAATTAAAATTACCCAATTGGGTATTCACAACGCTCGTGGCACGTTTTTAAACCAACTTAGAACAAGGGAGGGAATAGTTTGAAAGCGGGTACCTGGGTAGTTCTAGCTATGCACCAACTACGATTATACAACAAGTAAACATACAACGTACATATTCCCATTCGCATTGAACTGTATAATAGAAATGGTAAGACCTCTGACTGATAATGCTTTCACTCAAATCAGTGTTAAATAGAAGAGTTGTAAATTAGAACCAATAACTACACGTACACGTTTTCCATTCACTCATAAGTCATACATAACTCATAACAACTACTATTATCTATTAAATTAAAGTATTACAGATTACCGCCATTCGCCACTCCAAGAGCGATGGCTGCTCTTATCTCATAGCTCATACTCATGCTTATCCACAAAAACTCTGAAGTCTGAAACTGAAGCTATAACTATTTTGAATAGCGAATAGTGTTGCGAGAGTCGAGAAAAATTATCGAAATGAAATACCTTGCAACCAATTGCACTAGGGTCGCATTTAAGCACGTCGCTCAGCGTAGTTTGTGAAATAAAATAATTCAGCTGCAATGCATGTGGTCAAATTATTACAATTTCTGACAGTTGACATTCATAATAATAACATTTTTAAGACACTCCGGTTCGGTATCTCCCACTTCACTGGCTTGCCGCATTCAGTTTTGCAGAAAAAACGAAGGAACAAAGTATTTACCAAGATGTTGGAAGCGCGTTGCGAAGCTGTCCGCAATTCATGGTTAAGGGGATGAGCTGTGCGAGTTTTCACTAGCGCAGATGCACCATTGATTAGTTATTGACTTTCAGAAATGGACCTACATATTAGAGAAGACTAAATCGGTTTCAACATGTTTTATTTTTTTTAGGAAAAAAAAAAAAAAAAACTTGGAAAAGGAAAAAGACCAAGTACGTCGAACTAGACTCTGAAGTCTGAAGTGTACTGCATGAGTATGGAATTGATGGTTCTTTCCTGAGAGTCATTCAATCTTTTTACAGAATCCGTAGTGCAGTAAAGGCGTTTATGCCGTTCACCGTGGGCATTGCACCTCGTCAGATGAAAAACGTTTTGAATTGGGAGACCTTAGACAAAATGGTTTTGCATCTCACTATGGAGTTGTTTTATTGGTGAGCCTTTCACAGAGTGAACTTCGATGGATTTGTAGCCGTTTGTGTTGAAGCTGATATGAAGGTAAACCTTGACAAATCGAAAGCGATGATCGTCTACAGAACGTCCTTACTCTTGTAGGTCGCACAAGGACAACCAAAATACGTGAGGCACTTGAGGAACAATGTCGAGAAGCTTTATTTTCTAATAACAGAGCAGTCCATGCATTGGTAGTTTGATAATACAAAACGCAAGTCCTCTAAGTAGGCCAAGGCTATGATAATAAGATGAAGTTTAAAATCTCTCTTAATTACCATAAGCATCGATCTTCCACAAGTCGCTGGTGGAAAATCGAAAGTTATGAAGGTGCCGAAACATCCTACAAAATATTTTTTTAACCGACGAGGTGCTTCAAGGCATGATCTTATCATAGCTCGCTTTTGTGTCCGTCTGTTTGTCAGTTCAGTATACAATTTGCAATCGAATTTAAGGTCATTGATACAAATGAGCGAAAGACATGACTTTTTGAACATAGCTTAGAATTGGAATACTGTATGTTGGCCCCTTTTTTTGAGCCAAATTGCAATACACAAAAAGTTTAATAAAAGCAAATTTAAAATGTAAGAAGAAGTAGCACATTCGCACCATTCACTCAAATAAATAAAAAACTCAATATACAATTTTTGTTTTTTCCAGCACCCTTACCAGATTTTTATTTTATTTTTTTTTTTTTTCTAATAACGTTTAAGGCTCTAGTAAGTCTAACAGCTGGCTGACATTTGACAGCAATGGTTATCAATAGATAGGTATAGCATGAAATGCAATTTTTGGGTCATTAAGTGTGTGAAAATAGGAAACGACAATTGACAAAATAAACACCTCGTAGCAACGACAACGCACAGAGGTAGGTCTTCCCCTCCGTTCTAATCACCAGTTGTCGGGCTTGTACTCGTTGCTCAGTTGGCGCAAGTGGTAGTCACTTGGTCAATTGCAGAAAAATCGAAATGCAAGTTCATTTCCTGGCAGGGGAAAAACAGAAATGTCTTTCCAAATGGAATTATATACGGAGAATTGACTGTCAGAATTCAAAAACTATTCAAACAATCACTTCAAAGGAGTCTGATGATGCTATCATTCCTACCAAAGTGACTGTGTCTACAAGTTGTTGTCAAGAGTTGTTCCCTCGAAAAACCAACAATTCACAAACTGAAATTCGACATAATTTCCCAACAGAAATTGTCAGGGTGAATCCCAAACAAGCGAGAATCGTTGTTACTCCTCGCTTCCCCAACTCGGAAACCAAGGCCATTAAATATTACAAATATTGTCACTGGTGAGCCGCTGTGACTGGTTTTGAATATTTTGACCAGCTCAATGGGAGACCGGTAAAATCTAGATCAGATAAATCTAATCGACCTAAATACCCCTAGCACAACAAAAGCCGAAAAAGAATCCTCAAACTCATTATTCTTTATTCTTTGAATATCGCATCCATAGGGCATATTCCCATGCCAGATCACTCCCAAATAAGTACTGTCTACTGTCTCCCAGCTCCCACTTCCATGTTCCATCAACTCCACTCTACGACACTACACTCAAAAGCGCACTTTCCAATGCAGAGTGCACTGTGCAGATGCAAATAATGCAACCCGCTTGAGTGAGGTTCTTTTCGTGCTCTCAAACACGACTCCGAAACATGCAAGTGTCTCTTTCTCTCTACCAATGGATGCGTTTGCGTTCTGCGCTGTCTCCGCTCATACTCAAAAGTCAAAACTCAACTCAACTCAAATATCGTAAAGGAAAACAAACCCAACGAACCACCGAGGAGTTCATTTCATCCGAATTCAGTTTGTTTTGAGACGTCGTGCGGGTTGAGTCTTCGCATTTCTATCGCGCGGAATATTTACCCACAAATTCTTCAAAATCAATTAAAAAAAAAAGATAATTGTTTACCAAATTGAAAAAGTGTTTTGTGACATACTCAGTTTCAGTGATTCTTTGGAATTTGTGTCTAATAGAAAATTTACAAATAAAAAAAGTGTTTTGTGAGACAAAATTACAAGTCTAACACAAATTGGTTTTGCAATCAAAATTCAAGCTGTGTTTTTACTGGGCACCCTTTCAAGGATAATAGCACAACAATTGGATTAAATTTCATTCTTCAACATCCCGGCATCGAACGCAAATCAGGATTTACTCAAAGGATATACGTAGACGTACTATGCCCGTTGCAGTTGTCTGTTGAAGGTGAGAGGGTTGGGAAATTCATTTCGATATACTTTTCCCTTTTAATAATCCTAAACACGGGTAGGTAGGTACGCTACGCTACGACCCTCATATTTTTGTGTTTATATGCCATCAACCCCGATCCAGACAAAAAATGGGAAAATATGGATTTGGTGTTTATATTATTTAGGGCTGTCGTCGCCGCGCACGAATTGTGGACGTTGATATCTATATTGTCGTCTGCGGTGAACACAGCGGCTTCGGTGAGCAATTAGATGCATACTTTCGACATAAGCCGATTGTCGATGCGAAGAATGTCTTCAATTTTGTTTCTTGGTTCTTACGACAGCTTTTATAGGCTTTCCCCGCGAGTTATCTAGTTCAGAGGTTCAGTGTTGGCCCAAGTAGGCTTTGACATGGACACTTGACGAATTTCGATTGGTAGGCATAGGTAGGTAGGTTCAAGGGAAAAACGTACACAATAATTTAAAATTAATCAAAACAAACAAACAAACAGGCAGAACGAATGCATTCGTCGGGCTTATCGCTGGCCCCATCGCATCAGTCAGAAAGAGACTGAACAAACACCACGGCCACAGCATAATCGAAAGATACGAGAGAATCTATCTGTTGAATGCCTGAAGTCTGATGGCGACTGTTCAATTAAATTATAGCCCGAGGCTGTAATTATCTCTTGCTCGTCGTCGTCATCGTCAGCGCCTCAGCGGTGGCGGCTGAACTAGCAGGGCATGGCAAAACACCAGCACGGCACCACCACTACCGTCTCAGGTGGAGTTGTACGGGACTCGCACGTCGCACTCGTGTCTTGCTCACCTTGTATTTACATTACATTCCATTTCCAACCAAAATGCAGGCGATAACTTGACTTGTATCTGCATTGCAGGCAAGGTAGATGAACTATCTTTAATCGCATTAGATGATGCATTTCTCTGAAATTTTAATATAGGTAGGTACCTATATCACAAGCGGACGGACATTCCTGCTCCAACTGCAACTGTAACTAAAGTGGCTCATAAAAGATTCTCTCTGGAGGGACGTTTTTCCAGTGAATCGAATTTTCCTCCGATTTCATGGATGTTGGGGTAATTAAGTAATAAAAAGTAAACAGCCCGTCCTGCTAAGAACATTAAATTTGATGGAGAGCTTTCTCTCCCTCTCCGTGACCTGCTTTTACCAAATTACTTGGATATTTGATAAACTATCTGCTGCACTGTGCTGTGGATTATCGATCTCACACCACATTCCTTGTTTGGAATAATAAAAACTTTGTTTTGCTTGAGTACATATATACAAATGTGTTGTATACCCACTCACAACGATTATCTTTCGAATCAAATAAATCATCGACAAGAATTCACCCAGCGTGGAGTCTTTAAAAAAAAAAAAAAAAAAAAATACCTCACCAACATGGGACACACTGGTTCTACCTGCTGGGTTACAACTAAAAATTAATGAAACACACGAAATGTTTTCATTGTCATTCAACAGATATTTTTTGTATTTATATATTGAAACAAGATATTTATTGAATAACTTACATAAGAAAAATAAACATGAAACGAAATCCTTATGCCCGAATCGAATCGAATTGTTTTGAGAGGAAAAATTCCATTGTCTTTGTGTATGTTCCCGTTCCCATTCCCCCGGAACGAAAATGCCTGCAATTAAACTCCTTTGTAGCAAAGTGAAATATTTGTGGTGCAATTCCAATAATTTCATCAAAGGGATATTATCTCCGACGATGATGGTTATAATGCTGATGGCCCCGATTTAGCCCTACCTACCCGTTCCTTATTCGAAATCTACGTAAAGGGTTCAGATATCTTGTCCCTAACGATGAATTCTCGAGCCGAGTACCTACAAGACAATTTGCCCCATATTGAAATGGGGGGGTATATGGTTTGTCCTGTGATGTTGACTGCCGTTGTAAAATTATGCATCGCACTGTTAGGTTGGTTTAGTATAGGAATTCGTGTGCTATTTTCCAGAGGGCAGGTATTTATCATTGCTTTGAAGTCTTACAGAAATACCTGCTGAGTATTGCCGAAGGATATCGCATTCCAACTGTATACCTAGTTAGTTGATGTAAAATCAAACGGAATCTCTTGGGAACATGTAAAGGGATTTGGTTTTAACCTATCGTTGCCTTGCGCTCCCATATGAGTTCATATTTGAAGCCCCGAGGGCAAGGTGATGTAGCATGTTTTAGATTTATTTATTAAAAACTGACAGGTAGTCCGTGTGAAGGCGTTCTGCGGTTAAGCTGGAACGCCTTGAAAGAGGGTAGTGCCTACGAGGGGATGAAGGGAGCTTCGTTTATGTATATATATCTCAAGGGACTATTTCTTGTGAGAGCTAACTCAGGAGTTATATTTTAAATACTCCAGAAGCAATTATTAATGTGAATTAGTTAAAATTTGGCACTTTTTTCGAATTTTTTTTTTGCTATTTTGGCCCTTTTGAATTGGAAAAGACGCTTCGAAAAATGTCCAAAAGCTCTTATTTCAAAATAAGATCCTATAAAATATATCGCAGCTGCCTATCACAAATTTTAGTGTTTAACGAGCCAATGCCTGTTAAAATGGGTCAAAAATTTCAAATTTTGTGAATAGCTTCAGAAATGAGACTTTTTTTCTTGCGACTTTTCAGAATTCTACAGCGGTAACACTGCAGCTTGTACAATTAATTTAACACTATGATCTCTCTTCCAGAGTACGAATGCTGTACGAATGGAAGCCTTCTTCTAGCTCTTCGCTTAAAAATTACGAAGACTGAACGGCTAAATTGGAAATGCAGCCTAATGCTCATGTTACATCCAAGTCACTATAGAAACACAGCATTTGTAGCTAAAAATTTGTCAATGACAGTACTTTTTAGTCCCCAAGTGCACTACCTAGATCAAGCCCATTACATGCAAGTACTTCAACAACTGTCATGCAATTTATAAAGCTTTTATAAAGGTCATTTGTAAATATCCTTTTCTGGAAATGATGTCCATCAAAAATACCAACTTTTGTATTTTTAGAACTAAATTTTGGAAACTTTCTTGGAATATAGGCTCTTGGCAGCTGTCTTCGGAGTTTAAAACTAAAGTTTAAATATTCCTCTTCAGCTTCGGTCAAAAAAGCGCTGCACTCGATTAACTGATCTTCTGAAAGTTGCTCTTAGTCCAGTAATGGCAAGTCTGCTTCAAACCTTACCCAAACCTCATCGAGTCAACTGAGACGAGTCATAACCTCATCAATCGACCAAAGTGCTATTTCTTCATCAGTATAGCTGGTTACAGCGCGCCTCAACGTTGCACAATGTAGCCCCATCGACTGTTGCACAGAGCTCATCATTGGTCGTGGTTGCATAGCTCGATTCATGCTTGGTTGTGAGTCTACGACTGGTCGGTGCTCAACTTCCTCTTCCTCCATTGCATACGCAGCATCAATTTCCGCTTGCTGTTTGCGTGAAATGCTCCTGGCAACCCTTCAAGAACAAAAGAAATTGCACATTCAATTAGCGATTTGCTCTCTGATTTAAACAGTAAAAGAAACAAATAAAATCCAAGTCTTCGTTACGAACGCATTTTCGCTCCAATTTTTGGAGTTTATTGAAATATTAGCACTCAAAATTTCTGCACGAACACGTTTTCCCTTGAAATGCTAAAAATTGCTTCTCCCAATTTTTTCTTACCTGGCCCGCTTAGGCTACACGCTTCATCTGTCTTGTCCATTTTGCTATCACTTCCTGCTTAATAAAAAGAAAATAACTTATCGATCGAGCTGAAGAAGCTAATGATTTTTAAGAAAGATCAACGCCACATTATGTATTTTGTTGGTACATATAATGTGGCTCGCCGATAACGTATTTTATACCTGTTTTTGTTTCCTTCTTAAATCCTGAAAAAAAATCTCTTTTGAAAAATAATTTGAAATAACAAATAATCAAGTTAAAACAAAATTGTATTTGAAAAATAAGAAGAAACAAGAAAAAAAAAACAAAGCTTCAAAATAAAAAGTAGTCAAATTTAGGACAGTGGCCTATAACTATTTGACATTGGGTAAAAGGCGTTAAGTCAAAAAATGCATTTTGGGGTTTGTTTTATTTCGTTTGGTGTTAACGACTTAAGTCTAGCACAACTTCTTCCCATCGTATAATTTATTCTTTAGGCAATAAGTCAGACTAAACTAACTAAGTTAAGACTTAACTAAACTACTTTTAATTTGGTTTTACGAAAAACTGCAGTTTCTGACTTAACCCCTTTTTACCTAACGTCAATCGTGTAATTCCTCGGTAACATAGGTACCTACTTTAAACACTCCCTCACTTTTTTTAATAATTTTATAGGTATAAAGCTGTAGAAGCCCTAATTTGATATGCAAAGTAACATTAATACCCAGAACCAAAGGCTCCCTAAATCTTTCTAACTCGTGTGCCCTTTAGCTCTGCAGTTACATAGTTCCCTAAACATATGCCAATGTTCGTTTGTATGTTGCCTGCTCGTAAACTATATGACGGATCTCGCTGGAAGTTAACAAGTTTGTTCCAATTAGTACCGGCAATGTTTAGAGGGTGGTTTTGAGAAAATCCTATATGTGGCTCTGTTTCTTCTACAGTATTTCCCCTTTTAATGCAACAATGCGCGATACCAATAATAATCTTATTAACTATCCAGTCTATAGATCTTACGAACAAAGCAAATTTTCCATACAAAATTACCCATTGTGACCTACAAAATATTTAGTGTGAAGGTGCTACAGTCCGTGGTGAACCTGGGCCTGGTGTGAAGGTTATAAATGAATATTAGTAAGGCCCTATCTGTTGGTATCCACTAATCTCGATAACTACTGAAAGGATTTGGGTGCGGCTTTCGCTTACCTATCTGCATTTCTCGAAAAAGTGTATAAGCAATTAAATTTATTAAGTCTTAAGTCTCTTTGTTCGTCGACTGTTGTTGTCGACCATTAACTAAAACTCTGTTGTGTACTTGTCCCTCAAAAACTTGAGTTGTTGGATAAACATTTATGGAAGATTCAAAATCAGAAATATCCACTAATATAATTAAAATAGGCTGCTGCGTAAAAATAATTATCAACAGTTATGTTCAAATTTTGAACGGTGACTGAATAAACGTAATAAATTTGTTAGCTTATTTGTAAGAAATAACAAAAGTTATGCTACAGAAAAGGCAAGAAAGCTCAATTGCGTCTATAAGAGTTATATCTTAAGAGACTGTCAGACTGTTATCTGCTAGACAGAATACTTTCAGTAACTTCCTCGGTATAAGAACATGTTGCTTTGCGAACGCCTTCTTAAAAGCAAGATGGAGGAAAATCGCTGAAGCCTTCTGTCGCTTCTGTCCAGCAGAGTCTTGGTGAGATTGAGAATGTATTCGAGGAAGGAGTGGGTTTTTTTTTTTTCATGTAAATCTGCTTCAACGTGACCGATTGGTGTTCACAATAGAAAACATCAGATGCTACTCACATGCCACAGACGGATGCTCTGCTTTCACAGTATAGGTACATATGGTTCTGGTTCATGGTTGGGATGGTTCTACTCTCTGTTGAACGCGATCAACGCTTCTGGTGCCTACGCGACGTTCATCCATGGGGTTGTACAATCGTAGTTCACAATAGCGAATTTTGTACAGACCAATAATCATACCAAAAATCATTTGCAACCTTCATAACCTTAAATATTTTCGAGATCTAGATAGATCATTTTGTAACGAAAAGTTACAGTTCGCAATTATGTTTTTTTAACTCAGACATTAATCTCAATTATTAGCAGTCCACGATGGATATATATAAGAAACAATCGCTTATTAGAAACGCATGTGGAAACACCGTGTCACTTTGTTTCTTATGCATGTTATGTCATAAAAGGTTTAAAGATACTCGGATATAAGAAACATTTTTTTTTTAGAGGTGGGTTATATCGGTCGTGCACTGTACCGCGGAATGTCGTCATTGTGAGTTTGTAAAAATTAAGTTGGATACTAAGAACTATTATAAATGCCGCGCAATAGCATATATCACGCTGCGCGGTATTAATAACTAACAGAATGAATTTCACAAACTTCCAATGAAGATGTTTTCAATATAAAAATTTCTATTGTGACCTATAAAGTATACAAAGTGAAGGTTAAAATGATCATTCCTAGGCTCGGTATGGAGTAGAAAAATCAACTGATCTGAGTAGTGCTACTTTTCGTTCCACACATCAATTACTCCGTATATAAGAAAACCAGTTGTACTCCATGAAATTCTGTTTCAAATGATTCGAAACACATTATCTATCACGCAAATGCGATGACAGGGATAAACAAAGCTTGCCCACAAGGCGGCGGCGGCGGTATGTCTCCACTGTTTATAGTGCATGGTGTGGCCGACTCTCTGATGAAGGTATGTGATCAATGCCTCTGGCTTATATACGCGCAGGCGTTTGTTGGTTGTTTATGTCGCTGTAGGATATGTCTTCACATGCCCAGAAGTATAGAATTTACGCGACGACGCATAAGTGGCACTAGATGTGATCGATTACTCGATATGTTCTACAAGAACTTAAGATCAATCGAATTGAGATATTCACGAGATGACGGTGTTTTTTTTTAAACTCATCTGCCTTAACCTCATTGCTGAACTCTGAACATAAAGTATGTCTTCCATAAAAATAAAAAAATAAAAATAAAAATACAAAAATTACAAAATCACCAACAAGTTGTATAAGGGTCGAATTCATAATCAATTTGGATAATTTTGTAGGTTTATTCAAGGTGAGAATTTGTCAGGCGAACTCAGTTTAATAGCTCTTTTGTCAGTTAACCTTCAAACTCATAAAGTAAGAAAAAAGAGCGCTAAAGTACTAAAAAGTCAGACCTCAGACCTCAGACAGTGGAACAGTGACTCTTACACAATGTTTGTCCGCCTAAGAAAGTTGTTCCAAACATATTTTTTTAAACAAATAATCTTTCTAATAAAAAAAAAAAAAAAAAAACGAAAAACACTACAGCAACTTTGTTGTCTTAGGCCGAAGATCATATCCCAATATGCAATACCTACACATTTTTGAGGCCGAATGTACAAAAGCAAAATGGTTCCGGTCCTCTAAAGAAGGATTCCGAAGCTCTTCTGGCCAGTTTTGAGGCCGAATTTACAGAAGCAAAATGCTTCTGGTCTCCTAGAGAAGGCTTCCGAGCCTCTTATGGCCATGTTGGTTAGTTCTTTCGTTTCCCGCCAATACTCCTATGACCGGGAACCCATAGCTTGATTTATTGTTCCTGGAACAGAGTTTTTCCAGGCCTCTAGGGTGTTTCAGCTAAGGACATTTAAAGATACGTTGTACCTTGTTTAGCTTGCGTGCCTTCTACTGGTATGTGGCGACGGCCTAAAAGACCAAACAACAAGATTGTGAGGAAATGGAGAGTTTTTGTCTGTTTTCGGGAATGAAATAAAATTGTTTATTGAAAATTGAAATACAGTCGAACCTGGTTAATTGGAATCTAATGGAACATTTTTTTCAGTCTCACTTATAGAGGTATTCCAATTACCCAGTTTCTCACCTATCCCAGGTAGAGCAAATATTTGTTTCACTTAAGGAGGCCTTCAAAATTAAACGTATTTAGGCAGGCACATGCGCGAATTCTCCGACTTCTGTTTTAGAGATATGACATTTAATGTTACGAAACCCGAAGATGACCTCCGGAGTAACTTCAAGGCCATTTTACACAAGTTTAGAGCTGGTTTGGACCAGAGTCTGAGTCAGGCATGAATATAGACGTTCTTTTAAAAATGGTTCCAGGGCATTCATTCCACGACTATTATCGTCGAAATGTTAGACCTCCAAAACGAGCTGCATAGTCATAAAAATTCAAGCGGAAAATAACTTATGGTCATTAAAATTAAAAAAAAAAAAAAAAAAAAAATATCGTCCAGACGATCATTTGTTAAATATGGAATCTACCCTGAGGATAAGTTGCTGTAAAGGTTGAAGTAGACAATGTCAGGTTTTACATCTTGTTTGGCTAAGATTCCCCCGTTTCTCAAACCTAAATATTTCCTTTCATTTAAGCCAGAAGCTTTTTTCGGCCACGGTACCCTAAATGATCAAACTTTTTTTGGCCGACCCCATATTGATATTAATTTCGGTGCGACGAGACTGCACGGATATGTTTTTTCTATACGGAACCGCTCTGACCACCATTTGGGAAACGCTGATTTAAGCTAACTGCATGGCAGACGGACATAAAAACTTCACGTGCTCCTCTCGACATGGCGTTCAGAGGAACAATTTGAGGTGTCGCAAATATTTCTAATGTTCAAGTCGTATTCTGAGACAGAGAAATAGAACCCCATTCACCTGGAGATTATGGGTTACCCTGAAATCACGGGAAGTGAAATCTATATACTAAAACTTGTCAACGTCGGTCTTTCTGAGCTAATCCCCAGGAGTTGGGCGGCTAACGGGTTGAAAGTATCCCCATTTAAGTGGGTATCCATAAACCCCTTTAAAAAATTTTGACAGCAATAAAAATCTGTCTCATACAGCGTTTTCACCGGTTAAAAAAAGGTTGTCAAGCTCTGAACCCTTGTTTGTACTCTTGCATCTTTTGTAATGGCGTTCATTTTTGATTGGCTTTCAATTCGACGCACAATCTTCGGTATCATGACTTTTTCTTCACTCTGCGGCCAGACGATATACACTCGTGAAGAACTCGAAAAGACTTTAAGTCTGGAGCGAAATCAGTCTTTTGGATCTCTATTAAAGTAGAACAACCGTCGGCGACTGTTGTATGGGGAGGACTTCATCTGAGATTGAAGCTATACTTAAGGTCTTCTCAGGTCTAAGACCCTGGGCATTAATGTGGTGAATGTTCAGAATGTTAGCGTACTTGGCTTTTTTTTTAATTTACAACATTACAGTCTTTTGAATTTCTACCTGACGCTGGGCTAGGTTGGGCTGGCGGGATTGTTCCGCGCCACACTCAGCTCAAATTTGAACCATTGTGATACCCGTTGGGGGAAGAATGTTTCCCTTACCCGTAGTAACCTATTCTGTACGTCTTATTGTTAATTAGTTAATTATTTACTGTGTCATTGCTTACAAAAATGCAAATACCTACCTGGCGCTACCTACAATGCATCAGGTCTTTAGTCGAAATGCTCCAATGGATGCGGAATTGGCAACCAGAAATATGAACTGTATGAGCGTTTACATCCTGATGTCATTTTCGGACTTTATTTCTTTAAAAATTATACCAGGGTTTGGGTTAGCATTGCGGCCATATTTATTTATTTTTTTGGTCACTTCGTCAATCTAAGACAGGAGTGGCAAACGCTTAAAACTCCATGTAAGCTATTCACCTATATATCCGAAGGTATAATCTAAAAATAAATAGATGGCGCACCAAGCTCTTGCACAAATGTCCAAACGCACTCAGTTTTTTTGTCCCGCCAACTCTGTTTATCTTTGTCTGTCACTCAAAATTGCATCGCACTATCAACAGTGTCGATGTGTCTCTCTCTACACATTCAATCTCCGCCACAGCCAATTGCAGCCCCATTCATTTTGTTATAAAAACTTACAGCGATTAAGCGAAATCTACCAAAAAATACCAAGAAACTAATGAAACGTCACTTTGATCACTCAACACACGATTATTATGTAAATCCAAGAGTTGCAGTGACAACTAAAGGTACGTGCTTGCGCCGATCCATTACCAGACAGAGACTTCAAACCCAGTGACAACATCCAGGCAGTGTATCTATCGATATGTTTAATAGTTAATAATTAAATAAACATTCCATTTTACAACCGAGGATAATGGGAAAACCAGAAATGTCAGCATCTGTCAGACGTCAGTTTTGATGTCATACTTTCAAATCAGTGTGCATGTTTGCGATTGCTCAAACGAGTTACTGTCATTGACAAGCAAAAGGAACTGTAACTAATTTTCGATCTATATAATAAATACCTTGGCATAATTGCGCCATTGACGCATTCGTGATCGATAAAGTAGTGTGCGTCATTCGATGGTTTCCACAAATTTTCTTTTAAATGGCGTTCTGCGTAAGAGGCGGCATGCGGCACATTTATGCACGGCAAATAGACGAACCTTAAGCTGCAAACAGGGCAAACACTTGTTGAACTATCCAATAGATAAACACAGGTTCCCACTAATCCAACTGTTTTGACTGAATGCATGCGTTCATCCCAGCGTGTTGTGATGACATTATTGTGTGACACCTTTTAAACGATCGCTAATGAGGCGACGCTGCCAGTGGACGTCGCCATTCCATACAGAAAGTATCAAGTGCAATTGCTGTAATTACCGCATGGTATTGAATTTCGACAGCCACCACTCGTAGTTCGCACGACCATTGACGATTGGGAAGCTTTTATGTCGTGGCTCTGCCCGTCGAACATGCGACACAACAAAGGCGAACAAAAATCCCCATTAATCCCTTAACGATACAAAACACATCATGCACTCACACACAAACACACCCACGCTTGCTGGTGAATTGTGCCCGGCAGATTATTAATAAAGTGACAACAATCCGTATACGGCACAAGAGTTTATATATAGGTATGTAGAGGAAATCCAAACTCCGATGAATGGTATCGAAGTGGAAAAAAAAAGATGATGGCAAGTGTTAACAAGCGGAGAAATATGATCCGGGTGTGGGCATACATCTGCACACACCATGAATGTCGATACGGGAAGGGATTGGGTATATGAAAAAAATAACAAGAAGTTCCCAAGTCGGCCGCTGCTGAACTCGTATATATGTCGAATAGTGCGTTAAGCAAAAGCCATTTCGTATGTCAACGTCAATGTCACGTTTAAAACCCATGCATGGAAAAGTTATGACGTGGCAGACAGCTCCAGACTTTGACAAATCCCAGCCACAGTAGATACACCGCAACAGCAGTGGGCCGCCCTACATACGAAATTAACTTCTTGCAGCGATAAGCTGCTGGTTGGCGTGTCGCGTTTTCTTGGCTCTTATATCACGTTGAATATTATCCGGCGGACACACATTTAATTGATTTTCATGTCGATCATGCAGATAGGCCTTTTTGTGTCTATATGTTAATTCCATCAGGGCAAATGATTTCCGCTTGATAAAATCGAAATATACTCCGATAACCAGTTTCCCACTGAAGGGGCATATCTAATGGTAATAGGGCTCCGGTCTTTTGTCTTAAAATTTTCAACGCACGCAGTGTCCGTATATATCTAGCTATATAGGGAAAATGCAAATGCACACTGCGTCTATCAATGGCGATTAATTAATTTCCCACCTCTAATGAGGTTGAGAGGAGCGCTTCGCCATCTATACCAAGATACGAATGCTAATGGACCTGTACCGTTAAGAAAATATATACCTCTTCGAGCGATAGACTCTCGTCCGACAGTGGGGCACAAACAATTGAGAAATGAAAATATTTTGAGAAATAAATTCGTGGGTTTTATTGCAGCATCACGACACAGACACATCCATACGGCAGTAGTCTGCGCAGAGCCAATCAGCCATCAGCAGGTCTGGTGTATTGTTCGCCTTTCTGACGGCAGTGAGAAACTTTGAATTAAAATGAAATTTCCAATTTATGACGTCGCTGCATGTAGCTCATCTTAATCACACTCACACACTCATCGTCATCTAGTATCCGCTCCGCATATGCCCCCTGTTGTATGTGTGTGTGTTCGTTTATGGTGTGCCTGTGGGAACTGGCTTTTCCAATCTGAATTGTTATTCTTTGCGGGCGATGCCGTTCGCTTTTGTGATGGGAATGTCGTTATTATTGTTATTCTCATTTTTGACAAATTTCAAGAGCCCCCCGTCGGTATCGAACTTCCATGGGAACCACCATCAAGATAGGTAAATATTTTTCTAGGACCATACAAAGCAAAACGCGCCACCATAATTATGTACTCATATGTGTACTCTACTGTGGAACAACAACAAAAAGAAAAAGGAAAACCATGACAACGCGTTGATGGTAAACTGAACTCAAAACTCAATACTCAACTCACAATCACAAGAGTTGCTGGCTGGCTTTATGGGGAGACAAACTGTCGGGACAAACAAAGGCTTATACCGATACGGAGTCCACTTAGTCGCCGAGAGAGGGGGTGGCTTTTAATTTAAGCACGAAGCAGCCAACCAACAAACCGCACACGGGCGGACAAACTGAAGATTTTTATGGTTCGGCGCGCTCAATTTACAAGCGCTGATGCTCGTGAGGTTGTACGTTGTCGCTTGTACCCGCAGAAGATGAACAAATGAGGCGAGCCGATACAATCTCCAGATTGGTTTCGAACTATGCATCGCAGCGGGCTCGTACATACACTCAACCCTCTGCCTACCTCTCCATTTGGGAAATTGCAGCTCGTTTATGTGTTGCGAGGACAATTAAAATTGTCTGTCTGCAATCTGGTAACTGTGGTATATATCGATTTTGAGTTAACATTTTGTTTTTGTTGCGGGGTATATCGTTCTTGTCTCAAATTTCATTGCGACTATATCTGATATCTACTTCTCTTTTACCTTATTAGCTGGGGAGACTGGAGAGATTAATAAATACCTTGCAGCGCCAACACAATCTGCGGGACATCAGTGAATTACCGGACACGTCTTGTTTTGGTAAATGTCATCATCCGCACGGTCAGGGAGTGGCTGTTTTTTTGTAATTCGTAATCCTTCAACCGTGGCGCGGGGGGGTTGATATTTTTCCGCTCCACGTGCGTATTTATTAACAATTGGCAAGTTGACTGACATCCATTGTCATTAGCTTTGAGTGGTGAGCGGGAAAAACTCGTTGGGTCGCAATAATTAGGTGGGCGTATCGGAAACGTCGTGAAATAACTTAACGGATGGTAAAATTCAACTTTATAGCTCAAATGCCAAAAGCAAAAGGGGCGTCTAGCATTTGACAGGTGACAGTTGAAACAGATCACTGTTTATTGTCCCAAAATTGCATTGGGGTTTCATTCAAAAAATTTGACGTCTCTGGTGCAGGGTTGACAGAATTTGGTTTGCTTTGGGTAACGCCCAAACCTTTAAAAAATGTAGCCCAAAATCGTTGTCCAGAAAGAAGCCCAAAAAATCGTGGAATATTTTGGTATTTTTCCCACTTACCCATCTCACTTATGCGCGCCGCGGATTTTACTTGACTTATATTTTTTTTGCAATTGACTTTTGTGGCTTGTGTCAGATCAAAAGGCCTGCAAAATAAATCAAAGTGCGTGCTGTTCGAGGTGAATTCACTGCAAGAGTGCTGCCAAGTTTTAAAAGTGCGTGTTTGTTCGAAAATATTTCTTTGTGAAGGAATAAAAAGAACAAAATTAACACAAAATTTGAAAAACGATATGTAGCCCAAAACTGCGCTGGACGCCAATTTGTTCATTTCTATCGTTTTTTAAGAAAAAAGATAACCCAAGATTTTGTCGTATGATTTCCGCTTGATCTAGGTACGACATGCGCCCCTATCTGCATCTTGGTAGGATTCGTTTCCTTTTCAATGCCAAGTAGTGCAAATAGTGGTTGTAACCCAGAGTTTACATCCATTTTGTTCACTCAGATAAACCTACAGCACTGCAAGGCTGCTACCGCTTTTTTAAGTAGGAGGCTTGCTGTAAGTAGAAAAAAGAATCGCATAACATCCGTCCAGGAACCCATGGGTGTGGAAAAATCGCATCTGTGGCCTTGGTGAGTTGAGCGGTTCGCACAACGTTCTTTACGATAGGCTGTCCGAGAGACCTAGGACATGTCTCCCTTGCGGCAGTTACAATTAAACGGTTCTGTTGCCAACATTTGGTTGCTGCTACTATTACTTACCATGCAAACGACAGTTGGGAAACCTTTGTCGCCGCATCGGCTTACTTTCCCTATGACTCTTTAACTCCTCCACCACCAAAGGCTGTTGTTGAGCTCGTAGAGTACTGTGAGTCCAAAAATATAGGTCTTATTTTATGTTGCGATGCTAATGCTCAAAACACTGTTAGGGACAGCAGCAAATGCAATATACGAGGAGATCGTCTTCTGGACTTCATATTATCGTCTGACATTACCATCAACAATGTGGGTTGTCGACCTACATTTGTTACAGTCAGGAGACAGCAAGTAATTGATGTTACCCTGTCCAACCGGCATTCCAAGACTATCACGAATTGGCGGGTATCACCAGATAGCAATTTGTCAGACCACAGACACATCGAATTTCAAATCTTCTGTGAAGTTTCGCCTTTGCTAGAGAGGAGAAATCCCAGAAAAACAAACTGGGCATGGTTTGGGGAGGAGCTTGGCAACTCTGTTAAAGCTCCACTCAAACCTAGATTGATACAGGGGGTAGAGAGGTCTGCTCAGGATCTGAGTAGCACCCTAATCCGTTGCTTTGAACTAGCGTGTCCAGTTACAAAAAACTTTGTCGTATCGTAAGAAAAAAGCTTCCAAAGTGGCAACCCTAATGTGGTGGACCTTGGGTAAAATATAGAAGCGGGTGTCTTTAACCACGAATTTGAAGAACCTAGGCTACCTAAAGAAACCTGTTTGACCATAATAGGTTTTTTTTTGGGGACGATTTTCTTTCATTACTTTCATTTTCATTACATTTGCGGAGAAGGAACTGAATGAAGGTCTAAAACTCACAGTAAGTTGCTAGTTTTGGTGCTCTATCGTTTCGACAACAATCGTCTGAAAAGGTTACGTGATTAGGACCCAGGTTGATATGAAGGTGCTAGAAAATTGTCAATACCCGAGCCGCACTTGGGGAGCCTAGTTTTTTTAGAAAAGATATATTTTATGTGCATTTGAATGGATATAAAAATCAAAGACAAAGATGCATAGCTTCGAGTGACATAGACTTCTAAAAGGACTTTGGGAAAGCTGCAACTACCTCTAATGGTCGAAGTTCTTAATGTCACTCAAAGTTGTGGCTGTTTCTATAAGGTTTTGTTAAATAGGTAAGGCAGCAAAATGTTGGCGCACTGTTTAGAAGCGAGCCGTCACTGCCTGACAATAGGCGTGTTTTAGAATCTATATCATTGATTTTCATGGGTTACAGGGCGATCCAACAGTTGGTGGAAACTATGCAAATCAATGATCTTTATAGATCATGTTGCTAAATTAACAAAAAGCCTAATAGTGTAGCGAAGTGTAGTTTTTTATGTTCCTGTGAAAAAAAACTGGAATATTATGGATTTCCTCAATGAATCGGTTCGTATCTATTTGATCGTACTCAAAATGTATGACTAAATATGGTTCCTTGTCAAAAAATATCATCGTCTATTCTGGTGTCCCTCAAGGTAGTCACATTGGTCCAATCCTTACTTACTTACTTAGGTGGCGCTACAGTCCGGGGTGGACCTGGGCCTCAACCAATACGCCTCTCCAGTTAGCGCGATCTTTGGCTAACTGCCTCCAGTTGCGCACTCCAAGTTGGTTGAGGTCCCCTTCCACTTGCGCGCGCCACCTAAGGCGAGGTCTTCCTCTACTGCGTTGTCCCTCCGGGTTAGAATCGAAGACTCTTCGGGCCGGAGCGTTGGTGTCCATTCGCTCTACATGTCCCAGCCATCTTAGACGACTGATGCGTACTTTTCTGACTAGGTCGATGTCGCTGTACAGCTCGTAGAGTTCGCTGTTAAATCTTCTCCTCCAAAATTGGTCCAATCCAGTTCCTGTTATTTTTCAATAATTTTTTACATACCCAAAGATTTTACTGCTTGCGGATGACCGTAAGCTGTTTAGCCTACAAGGTTATATCTTTCTACAGCATGATATTGACCGCATGCAGGAATGGTGTAAGGAGAACTTTATGCAGCTAAACCTGAAGAAATGTATCTAAAATTGTGTCCTTCACAAGGCGTTAAAATCCAACTACATCGATTTATTTTATTAATGATGAAGTTGTTGAAAGTGTGGATCACTTTAATGATCTTGGAGTTATCTCTGACAAGAAGTTCAACTCTTACCTCCATTGTCAGTAAGGCAAAAAGCCGATTGGGACTTATAAAACGTTTTTCGAAGGAATTTATGGACCGTTGTATCACCAAACTTCTATATTGTTGTCTAGTCCAACCTATTTTGGAATGTTGTATTCCTGTTTGGTGTCCGAGCTATGAATCTGGAATTTCAAGAATCAAAAACATTCAAAAGCAATTTCTTCTTTTCGCATTTCGTGACTTACATTGGGCCCCCGGTAGTTGTTTTCCCTCCTAAGTCGATTCAAGTTGCTGAATGTGCAGAACTTGGAAAAACGAAGAGAAAAATCAAATGCTTTATTTTTGTTTTGCGCCGTGACTGGCAACGTCGACTCCACCTATATTCTTAGTTATATAAATATCAATACTAGACCGAGGGCGACAAGGAATCCAATATTTTTAAATATTCTTATATCAAAGGACGTCTCAGTGTATAACTATGTAAGCAATGGCCCCATCAATGACTTGACGGAGGATTTTAATAAGTCATGATTGAACTTAATAACTGATTTCAACCTAACAAAATTAAATTTAAAACAAATATTAAAAGAAATCTAAAATATTTTAAAATTACTACCTTTTTTTAAATATTAATAATTGATTAACTGTGGCTTAAATGTTTAGTAGTTAAACAACAATTAAATAAATAATGTGGATAAAAAAAGTCGCAGCTTTGGACTACCTTAGTTATCGGACTTTAGCAGCAGCATTTAGAACTTTTAAAACCTCGCCCCCTATCTCCATTTCAGTTTGATTTTCCTGATCTATTCCAAATCAGATTTCGGGGATATAGTAAGATACGGACCGCTGTAAGCCAAGTCCACCTTCTTCCCATCACAACGAAGCTAAAACCTCAGTAGGTGTTCCAAACCAATTTGGACCGTACGGTCACCGTCACACCTCTCCTGCAGACAGCCCTTCACCGTTTAATGTTGCCCAATTTGCATCTAAATAGCGTCCAACGAACGAAAGACTCATGTCCCAAGAAGAACCAATAAAACCCTATTTCGACACGACACTAAACTGCACTTTGGAATGCCATACATATGGGTGCCTACGACTATTCTCTCAGCGCGGTCTTATAATGCCTGAAAATTTGAATAAAGCTAGCGTGGGCGTTTAAAGACTCACCAGTCACCATCACTTGTCACCAGTCGTTTCGGGGTAATTCATTCGAAATCAATGAATAAACCGTAATTACACCACTTAAGTGCCGGTCCGATAAGAGATCTCTGTGGCCGTGTTTTGACTGTTTGATTGGTCATAGCCATCAGCAAAAAAACAAACCACCTCATTCATATGGATATTAACTGCTGAATCACACTCTCAAATATCCACTCACCACACTCGCACACACTATACATACAGGTAGACACGTAGGTAAACGTGTATCTGTATATATAGACTCAAATGATGTTTCAATTCGCATTCGCACCCACTGTGCCTTTTTGGCCGTGTCACCCGCTTTTTATCACAATAATCGCACTTTAATCTTCCCACGCGATCTGTAGTTGGCAAGGATTTATTTTCCTATTATCCTTGAGCTGAGCAAAATTCCAACACGCGGAAAACGGATTTTTATGGCTCGCAGAAGTTATGTACGTTGCGCGCCAACACGAGCATTATTATACTCTGGTGCCTGCATATACCTAGTCTATCTATGTATATAGTGTCTCTCTCCCTCATCGTTAATAGTTTTAAGTTATAATCTCGCAACATGATACTTTACGAGACAGCTACCCAAAGGAGGAGAGCAAGGACTAGACAGATACACAGCGCACGGCGAATAAATCGAAACTTGTATCTTTAGCTGGAGCTGTCTGTCGGTCGCCGGACGACGACGCTCGCGAATCCATGAGGGCGATTTATCAATGGATTTTGTGGCATTATTTGAGAGTTTTATGAGGCCAAGTAGCAAGCCTCCACCTACTTAAATGTCTTAACTCTTTCTCTCTCACGCTGCAAGGGGGCGAGACATAACAAAGCGTGCGAGCCAGACCTCCGCAGAAGTGTTGAAGGTGAGAAGTGGTACTACCTATGGATGACCATCAGTCATCGAGAAGTTCCTATTTTTATTTACCTCACCAAGCTCGTATGAGCATCGTGTATATGCGGGAATTAGTGGTTCCAATAAAATCGTGTCTCTGGCGGGATCAGGTGGTCGGGCATTTTTTATTTACTTTCAACCGAAATTCGCCATCGAATATGGGCCACCCAGATTTCCCGGTATGCGGCTAAGAAAATCCGCCGTTTTTGGCATCGCATTCAGTGTGTATATATGTATGCACGGTCATGTCACGACTTTCCTTAAGTGGATGATATGTCTTCGTGGGGTGCAGCACCGCGGCGCGCCGTGCTTGTGTACATATATGCGGTTGGTGTGGCGGGACTGTGCCCGACGATATTAGTTCCTCCGGTTCTCGTGATCGCACGCAAATGCACCAAGTAAAATGTGCAAATAAATTGCACATAATCGCATTATTACAGTTTTATTACTGCAGTCGAGCCATTTGCGGGGCATATGCCTTGAGCACAGAAGCAATCCGAATACCGACTATTTGTGGGTGTTTTTTTTTAACTTTTTTTTTTTCATTATTGTTTTGTGTGAGCGCAGCGCCAATAGGCTGGAACTCATTTGGGGCAATTACTCATAAGCTTAGTCCATCAAATTGCAGATGACGGCTTCGAAATCGGCTTACGCACGATTTATGAGCTGCAAGCCTTTAACTAAAGTTCAGAGTCGACTTGGAATTATTATTGTAGGCTGAGAACTCGTATTTGCCTTGACTTTGAATTGGTCACACAGATCCGCATTATACGTTGTAAGTATGGGGATTTACGAAATAGATGCGTACAAGGCCTTGGAGCAGCCTCTGAGCTTATGGAATTAATTACTATTGGGTATGATGAAGCAAAAGTCCGCGTCGAAAGTAGTGGACAGTGGGAAAAAATGGCCACTTCGTTTGAAATTTTCGGCAAGCGGATTGTCCCCAAGTTGTGTGTTTAAAAATCTTTCTATTAAACTGAAATTTCATCGTTAAATATCAGAAAAAAATTGCACCGTCTTTTTATTTCGATGGAGTTTAAAGAGCCTTAGCAATTTAGTGCCGATCCAGTAAATAGAAGTGTACCTAACTCCAAAGAAAACTAGAACTGTTTCAAAAATCTCTTCGAAGCCTATCGTATATGTTTACTGAAACCGTAAGAGGGTTCTTAAAAATTGAACTAAAAGAGAACTTGACAAAGTGCTTCGTTAATAGAAAACTCACTGTTCCCGCCCGGTTTTGCCCATGATAAGGAACTTTGTTTCTTAAATAGGTATAACTTGTCTAAAGTCCCGCTCACATTAAGGAAAGTCCTTTATTTTGACAGTGCGGAATTTAAGCTGACGTGGGTTTCGAGAAAAATTGCTTTCAATGAACTCGAGGTTACGTTAAAAAAAATGTGTTGTTGCCGCGAATAATATTTGCATGCTGGAGATATAAAAAAATAAATAATCAACGTTTTGCAAATTAACGAAAATCGAATTGCATTAGCACAAGAAATCAGGCAGAACTTTTGACAAACACGATCTCACTGTATATTACGAATAAAATTAAAAAAAAAAAAATCAGTAGATACAAAATGTATGGAAAATCTATTTCTACGAATCGTCCAATTCCCCTCAAATGCAATGACAACATTAAAAACAAAACTCACCACTTCACCACTTAAATTTGCACTTCAATCACTGTCAAAATCAAAAAACTATGCGGAAGACTAAATAAAAATAAGATGCAAATTAATACAAATTGAAAATCTCCTAAATAATTAAATTCATATAGAATTTTCGACTAATACGATCTCACTGTATATTTTGCATCAAATTTAAAAAAAAAAATCACCGTTCAAATTGTATAAAAATTAATTTTTATGAATTTTCCAGTTTTCTTTAAATTTTTCCAATTTTGCGTAGGCAAACACAACAAAGAAAAGGGCACAAGGCCATAAAATAAATAAATTGACTTTTAGCTTCCGAAAATTTGAGAAAAAAAAGTGAAGGATTCACGAGAATTTTTTCAAAACAAAAGTTGTTTGAGTAAATAAATCGAAAGCTAAAACAAATAACGCGCGCTTGTTTACACATCAAAAGTTGTTTGAAAAAATAAATTAACTTTAGCTTCAGAATTTTGTCCCTTTTTGTTAAAAAAAAAAGTAGTCGCAGTGGCTTAGTGTTAGTGTGTTGGACCACTAAGCGAGGTGTCTCACGTTCGAATCCCGCAAAAACCCAAATTCCAACTTTGGGTTTTTTTTTTCCACTACGCTACCTCTCGCGAACGTCTGACAAACATCCGAGAGTATAAATGTCTTGAAAGAGCTTCTCAATTAGCCGTTTGGAGTCGGCATAAAAATTGTAGTTCCCTTCCATTCGTCCCAAAAATGAAAAACTCACACAAAACGAATGGTTGTGAGAAGCTAGGCCTAGGGTCCCTCCGGACCTCTTGCGCCAACTATTTATTTTATTTTATTTGATTTGTTAAAATAAATGACACTAATGTGTTAAAAATGTGGGTGTTATTTTTATTGTTACTTTGTAACAAAAAATGTGTGAAACATTGGATTTGGACTTTTTTATGATAGCATTTGAAGAATTTCTTACAAAATATTGTAATTATGTCCCGTCTTTGAAATATAAATTACATATGGACTTATATCCCACTTCGGAGGGACATAGTTCCACAATCAAATTTTGAGCTTTTGTCCCACCGTAGTGGGACAAAAATCCATTACGAACTTATGTCTCGTGGACTTATGTCCCTGTCCCAAAGAAAAGTTAGCTCAAATCGGACGATTTTTTCTATAATTATGAGCGGTCTTACGGATGCAACTTTGTTTTAGATCTTACGAACTTTCAACCAAGAAATTTCGGCTGGTATTAAAAGCGGCCAGGTGCGAGTCGGACTCGCCCATGAAGAATTCCGTAGCAGCAAGTAACATAACATAAAAGTTCTTGTAGTTTGTTTTAATAATAGTGTATTTTTGGAATCTGGTGGAGTAATTCCACACATTTAACTTGCGGGGACGGAAATGCGTCACTGCGTTTTATCATTGCATACGTTTTTATCATTGCATACATTTATGAGCTGGGGCATATTAATTTCAGCTTTTTGTTGATGTGAAATAAAGCATGTTTTCAATATATGATGGTCTCACATTTGTTTTTTTTAATTAAGTTATTGATAAGTAAATATTATAATTAGGTAGGTGACTAAATGATGGGACTTATATCTAACTATATGCGAGCCCATATAAGTTCGTATAAAAAAAAATCTACTCACTAGATCTCGTTCAAACCAATTTCGGTGGAAGTTTACATGGTAATGAACATCATATATTTTGTTTAGTTTCATCATTCTCTTATTTTAGAAGTTACAGGGTGGGGAAGTGGATTGAAAGTGTCTCTCGCGCAAACTATTCACTTTAGAAAAAAAAAATTATTAGAAAAAATTATATTATTGAAACCTAAATATCATTTTTGAAGACGTAGAAGTAGATACCTCACACGTATGGGTTTGATGGAAAAAAAAACATTTTGAGTTTCAGTTCTACGTATGGGGAACCCCCAACAAATTTTTAATGTGGTTCACAGAATACATCTACTTACCAAGTTTCAACGGTATAGCTCTTATAGTTTCGGAGAAAAGTGTCTGTGACATACGGACGGACAGACAGGCAGACATGACGAATCTATAAGGGTTCCGTTTTTTTGCCATTTGGCTACGGAACCCTAAAAACTGTCAAAATGGCAGTGGTAAGTGTAAATTCTCTCAGAGAGAAACACTTACGAAAAGGTTAGGGAACGCATTTGTAGTAATTTATGAAAAATTACAGATACATAATTCAAACAAATCTGTTCAAAAAGTTGTTAAAATATCTGATAAACTCGAAGAATTTGCTAGTCGAACTTCTTTTTGATGAATCCAAGTATGTGGAAGAGTTATAGTTTTGATTGAACTACTAACGGGTGATTTTTTAAGAGGTCTAGAACTTTTAAAAAAAAAAAAAAACAAAAAATTCGAAAAAATGAATGAAATATTTATTTGAATCGATAGTTTGAACCTTGCAATTTAATGTTTAAAGATAATTTCATGCAAATATTGACCGCGGCTGCGTCTCAGGTATTCCATCCGCTGAGTCCAATTTTGGCATACTCTTTCACACATATCGGCCGGTATCTCACGAATGAATGCATGGATGTTGACTTCCAGTGCGTCAATCGAAGCGGGCTTGTCCCTATACACATTAGCCTTGACATACCCCCACAAAAAATAATCTAATGGTGTCAAATCGCACGATCTAGGCGGCCAATTGACCGGCCCGAAACGTGAAATTAACTGTTCACCAAACTCGCCTCGCAATTGCGCCATTGTTTCGCGTGCTGTGTGGCATGTGGCACCGTCTTGTTGAAACCACATATCATGCAAGTCAAGAACTTCCATTTCGGGCAAAAAAAAGTTTGTTATCATCGCTCGGTAGCGTTCACCATTGACAGTAACGCTGCGATTCGCATCATCTTTGAAGAAATATGGCCCAATAATGCCGCCGGCCCATAAACCGCACCAAACAGTGGCTTTTTCGGGATGCATTGGTAGCTGTTGCAATGCTTCTGGCTGATCTTCACTCCAAATGCGGCAATTTTGCTTATTTACGTACCCATTCAACCAAAAATGAGCCTCATCGCTGAACACAATTTTTCGATAAAAAAGCGGATCCTCGGCCAGCTTTCCAAGAGCCCATTCACCAAAAATTCGGCGTTGTGGTAGGTCGGCTGGCTTTAGTTCTTGCACAAGCTGTATCTTAAAAGGCTTTACGCACAAATCCTTCCGCAAAATTTTCCACGTAGTGCTGTAACAAAGGCCTAACTGCTGGGAACGGCGCCGAATCGACATTTCGCGGTCTTCTGTCACACTAGCTGATACGGCCGCAATATTTTCTTCACTACGCACAGTACATAAACGTGTTGGTGGTTTAATGTCCAACAAAGTAAATTTGGTGCGAAATTTGGTCACAATCTTCCGAATAGACTGCTCAGAAGGTCGAGAATGCCGATCATAAAATGGAAGCAGCGCGCGATGAACATTTCGAACCGAGCACGAATTTTGATAGTAAAATTCAATAATTTGCAAGCGTTGTTCATTTGTAAGACGATGCATGGTTAAATTGCAAACCAAACTGAAGCTGTTTGACAGTGACACAAGGTACTAAACACACGTCAGCTGTCAAAACCAGTGTTGCCAAAACCAAACCAGCTAAAAAATCACCCTTTACAAGCATTCGATGAGAGAAAGAAGCCACAATGCATTAAAAATAACATGGAGGACGGAGGAAATTGTTCCTTCTTACAGCGACGAAGAATTTCAGACACAACTACTGGTCCATTGTACTGCCAAACAGACACCTTCCATTTATGTACTTAGTTTTCCCGTCTTTAGAAGAAAGATGAGAAGGAGCTTCAGTGATGAAGAGCTTAGATGTTCGGCACTCACCACGTCAGGCCCAAAGATCCGCCACCTGATGCGAGCAAAGGCAGGACAGCTACAGAGGAAGTGCTCCGCTGTATCGTCATCCTCTCCACAGGCAGGACAGATGGTTGAGATGCTCAAGCCCAAAACATTTATGTGTTTGGCAAAAGCTTGGTGGCCCGAAAGGACGCCCACAAGCAGTCTACAGTCGCTTCTTCTGAGAGACAGAAGGAAGGCCGCCGACCTTTTGCAGATGTCCGGACGCAGTCGTTTGGTCTGTCTACACCCAGCACAGCCACGCCATCGATACTCGTGTTTGCGAGAAACCCAAGTATCAATGGATGATTTAACCACCGATGAAGGCAGACCCAACGCAGGTTCAGGTCCTAAGAATTCTTCCTCTGTACCCAGCCTGGCAAGCTCATCAGCTATCTCATTTCCAAGGATACCAGTGTGAACTGGGACCCAAACAAGATACACTGTATTTAGCCTTCCGACCAAGTTCAGAGAAAGCTTGAGTTCGAGCACTAATTTAGACGCGGTAAGAGGGTTAAGCAGCGCTTTTAATGCAGCTTGGCTGTCGCTGCAAACGCATATACTGCTAGCCCTCCACCTGTTTGTCACAATATAGCGCATAGCTATAAAGATAGCGAAAATCTCCGCTTGGAAGACAGGCGCATGGTTTCCTAAGGGGTAGTGAAGTCTAATGTTCTCGCTTTCCACGAAGACTCCAGAACCAGACCCCTGTCCGGTTTTGGAGCCATCCGTAAAAATACGATGGTATTCTTTCCCTGGCTCAGAGTCTGGCTTAAGCCATTCCGTTGCCTGAGGAAAGTAGACGTGGTAGTTTTGTCGCAGTAGGACATTTGGAGTCATTGCGTCAGAGGGCATATCCATAAGACAGGGGCCAAGGATAATTCTCGCACAAGTTCTTCAAAACTCAAATGCACGTGGTACCAAAAGCCACCTCTCTTTAACCGAGATGGCTTTCAGCGTAAACCCCATGATAAAAATATCAAGGGGGTTCATCATAGCGTCTAGAGCGGAGCCCGGTGTGCTGGGGAAGGCCCCCGTGCAGCCGAGACAAACCATTCTTTGAAGTCTGGCAAAAGAGGCAGTAACACGTTTCCGTTAAAGCCTGTTCCACCATACAACCGACGCGTATGAGAGGAGTGGTCTTACCATTGCCGTATAGATCCAAAGGACCCTTTTAGGAGATAAGCCCCATGTCTTGCCAAAAGCGCCTTTACACTGCCACAGGAAAGTGGTAATTTACGATTTTTTTTTTGCATTTCACAACCATAGTTGATAACTAGTTGTGTCAAATTGCGATCGGTTATATCAATATGTATTTCATGCCCGATCGCATTATTGACACTGAGAAGTGTTGATTCACGACTTTTGAGGGTCAATATCTTCACTTTTTACAATTTCTAGAATTGCGAATAAAAAGTCGTGAATTAGTAAATCCTGAGCTAAAATTAGACAAACTTTTCGTGATTCGGCGCTTATTTTTCTTGATTTGATCTTAAACTTCCTTCCGTGCATATATGTATTTTTATGTAAAGATATCGGTATATCACGAACCCTTTCGCTTATCTATTCCATTCAAAAACAAAGCAAAAGTGGATTTTACTTAACACTTCTTATATTTTATGTATACCGTTTCCTTTGTCTAGTATCACTACCCAGATGTTTACCTACTTAAGAAAACAAACAGTCAAACTTTTGAAGACAAGAAAGTTTCTTGCGACCCAAGCGTGGATTTTGTTGTATATTTCCATTTATAAACAAACACTTTGCTTGAAAAGGTAGATATTTTGAATAACACCACTTATCCATAACTTTGACTGCTAGTCTTCAATATCCACAAGATTCTTCCTAAATCCTCCCTTTTCTCAGTCTACAACAACAGCAGTAGTACAGTACACCAGTATTAGGGGAAAAAATCTCCCTGTTTAATGCAACTCTGGTGTCGCCTCATCTGCTCAAACACCAAAGACTAATTCAAACACTGAAGTCTGAGCTCAGTTAATTTTTGAAATCGCATCGAATCTGGCAGAGTCCTTGTAGGAAGCAGAATTTCTACAGGATAAATATACAATTGCGAAAGCCGATTTCGTAATTAACCAATGGCCAGAACACGCACATGCATTTGTTTCTGGTGTGCATCCACTGATGGCAGCGCTCTGTGTGTGGGTGGATTGAACGACAGCAATATCCGACACGCAGCCCTCAGTTGTTCTGCCCACGTTCCATGTACCGCCGCAGCACTCCACTATACCACCACCGACACCGCACTTGCAAACTAATCGAACTCTTTTCCCAATGGAGCTTGCAGGCACCGCATCGTCGTCGTCGGTACACACACACACCGCTGCCAGTGACCAGTCGGTGGACACCTAAGAGTTGTTATTGTTAGTCATCCTCAACTCGACGTTGGGAGTTAATTACAGGCTATTAGATGGAATAAGGGGTGTTTATTAGTACGTCACGGGCCCATGAATAATTTATATCTAGAAACTTATTAACACAACAGGCAACAAGCAATCTACTGTACTGTAGTCGTAGTTGTAGTTGTAGATGCTGGGGGAGCGGGAAAAGAACGCGCGACATCATAAATTACCCAACGCGAGGGTTGGAAGGGAGAGGAGCACCAAATGCAGCGTCGTCATGTCACAGAGGGCTTAAGCCTTAAATGGTGTGCCCAGGTGTGTGCACATACAAGTGTGCGTTTCGTTAGCAAGTGGCTGGTGGATGAATGGAAAAAGGCGTTTAACTCTAAGCACCTGTTTTGAAAGTCCAAATTAATCGACTGCAAGTAGCTGGGGGAGGGAGCGAGTTCAAAAGTGTGGGAACTGCTTCCTGGGTCAAGTTTGTGTGTATACTCTGGCAACGTCCGCATTCCTCGAATCGAGGCGGAAGAAGCCATAGCCATATGTTTTTAATCAAGCCAATTAAACTGCAGACACACAGCCCATCCAGACGCAGCAAAAGAAGTCCAAGTCGTGCGACTTCGACTTGAGAATAGGACCCTACTTCGCCACTCGTTTATTCAATTAGTTCATTGTATTGGGTTACTGCGCCCGCTGCGCTCTGGTATTCCAAGAACTTTAATTGCATTGCGCTCCAAATCTTCTGCCACAAGTTGGAACAGTAATTATTGTAGCAGCAGCAACGAGAACGACGATGATGATGAAAACACACAATAGCGACTCCCCATGGAATATGCTCCCTCTCTAGCTGGCATCTAACTTTACCAGGCAAGTGCTATTGTCTCCGGTTTCCTGGAACAACATTTGAACTTCTGCCTCACGAAATATTGAAATTGTGATTGAATCACAAAGGAACTACCATCAGTACCACATTCACCGCCATTTGCCTCCTGGATCCCCATCCGTTCTCCCAATCGTGAAGTGCTTACCAGAGATGAATTACACCGCATATTTCAGGAATTAAGTGTCAAGCGGTGTACTCAGGACCTTCGTCTTATCGGCGGCTGTTGAAATTGGATTTTCGATGAAACGCAAGACAAAGGACTGGGTACCTTATTAAAAGTCATACCCTGCCACGTTACGTTTTTCCGCTACTTGCCTATATATATATACGAGTAAATATGCAAGCGAACAAATAAGGACGAAAGCTGGCAGAAAACATTTTCATAATTCCTTTAACCTTTTGCGGGAGAACTGTAGAACGGTAGAACGGTAGAACGGTAGTGGTGTGCGCTCAACAGTTCAAATCATTCTTCTGGCCGCACCACCCCCTGGGGGGCCACAATGAAACGAACCGAAGTCATAACTCGGCAGGGTAGAGTGAGCTTTTCACGCTCTTTGACTCCCATTCCCCCCGTCATCCGGCCTGATTTCAATAAACGTTACCAACGGGGTTCCGCTTGCTGCCGCACTACTACACTAGTGCAGCAGCATTGTGTCGAGCCGCCGCGGAGAGGGTGAAAAATGCTACACACACACACACATACACCGCCTGACTACCACCTTCTGTGTGTATGGTATACGTTGTTAAAATATTACGCTACACTGAGTGTATTCACTGATTTGTTAATTTTAAAATCGAGGCAGAAATCAAAAGGGAAACATCCAACCCTCCCCGCAGCCAGGTAAATGTGCTTTGACTTTTGCCTCCGCATAGACTGAGAGGGTGGAAAAATCCACGGCGCACACAACAAACGGAGGACGAAATGGAGATTCAACCAAAAGCAGGACAAAAAAAAAAAACACAAAACACCAGCTCAACTTTGAAGAACGAGGGCGAAAAAAAAAAGATTAATTCAATCGCACAACCTGTAGTGCGCATCTTTATAGCTCGGGAAATTAGCCTCCTTCGTGTATATGTACATCCATTGTTTGCGATAAATTTAGCGAACAGCTACTTGTGCTTGTCGCATATATTTCGTCTGTGTTCCTTCGTGGCAGTGACATTGGCGGACCATTAAAAATTCATTAAACTTAAACAAAAACGCGGGCCACAAATTTCACATGACACCCAATATGGGAGTACCAAAACAGATTCATAAAATCGCCATTCGGCCGCGATGGGGAATGTTAAGTGCGCGCCCCTGCATGGCGCTCTAAGTGCCTGCAGTGCTAGTGACCGGACCGCTGGCAGGGCGGACGCTCGCGCTTATTATTTCAAATCTTTCACTTAGCCAATTTGCATTAAATGCAATTTATTAACGCGTGTCCATGATACGCGAGCGGGTGTTCGTGTTCATACGAACGGGGCAGCGCTTGAGACAATGTGGCCTGTCCAGGGTGATATCTCGTCGCGGAAGGAGCTCATTCAATTACCATTAAGCATGTTGTTGTGGCGCGGTCTCGCGTAGGTATTTTGCATTTTCTTTAACGTCTGTTTTTTTGTTTTTAACTATGCACAGCTCGGTGGAGGAGATAAATCAAAAACGTAAACAGACGTTGGGGGAGACGCATCGCCAAATGAACTGTAGATCACATAGATCATAGATGGGTTTTGTCTCTGGAATGTCAGTGGTGTCGGCCGGCGCGGCGTGTGGTGTTGCCATAGGGTAACTGGGACTATTATGTGAAATTTTTAAGCGTTTTCTAGACTAATAAAATTTATAAAAAATAAAACTAACGTGCGATAAATACCGCGGGTTATTTTTTTTAAACAAATCATTGATATTTAGAGATGGCGAGGTGCTCGGGAAACTATATTTCCCACGACACCTCATTTTTTTTTGTGATATGCTGAGTGTGACACTGACAAGTGACAATGTAGTTTTTTACTATGGAAATAACTTATACCGCCGCCGGCACCCGTGCGAGAAGCACAGAGTGTGTTAAAACGAATCGTCATTTGACAGCATGTTTTGTTAATATCTAGATCTAATGTTTAGTTCCACAAAAAGAGATTTATTTTGAAAATAATGTGTGTTTACGATATATGTGCAATTAATGACAGACGTTGGAACACCCTGTTTTATATCCAACGTCGGTCGTCTGTTTTGGGTTACTGTGTGGCCGGCAAATATGTTTCGCCTATAAAAAGAACCACTGACATTAATGCTAGCTAGCTCCGGCAATGCTTCGCTAATGCTAAATTTGAGTACTTGTATAAACAAATAGTGGTTGGCGGTTGCGTTGCTTTGTCTACTTTGTTGTTGTATGGAAAGTGCCACACCGCACACACGCCATTTTAAAATCCGGTCCCAATTTCGCAAAGTGCTTTGTTCAGACAATGCACATCGGTGTTTCAAAATTTGAAAACTTTAGCTTCCATGAGTGTCGAGGAATAGTGTTTGCAATGTCTTTTTTATTATGACGGGTGTCCCTTTGTCTAATACCGTCCACAGAATGTAGTAAATACCTCCAACAGGCGCCCACAGAAGGTAAAGACGATGCTACCAAAGGAATTTTTACGATCTCTTCGACAAAACATACGAGCAATGTCCTAAGTAAGACGTTAAAATTGTCTTAGGTGATTTTAATGGCAAAATAGGAAAGGAGGACATCTTTGGTAGCACAATCGGAAAGGACAGCCAAACGACACCACGTCTGGACACGGACTTATACTAATTGACTTTGCTGCGGGACGTAATGTTACTCTATAGCACACGGTTTCCTCACCTCAATATTCACAAATGAACATGGCGGTCACCGGATCATCAAACTGTCAACCAAATTGACCATGTTGCGATCGACCCAAGGCACTCCTCCAGTATTCTATAGATGTCCGAACTTTCCGAGCGACCAGCATAGACTTCGACCACTACCTTTTTGTAGCCAAGGTACGAATGCGGATATCCCAATCGCCACAACAATGGGGAAATGCTGTGAGGAGATTCAACGTTGAACGGCTTCAAACGCAACACACCGCCAGTACTGTAAGGCCAGCATCAAGTGCAGAAGACCAGTGGCATCGATGCCAAGAAGCAATCAGAAACGCGGCAAGTGATGTGCTTGGACCAAACCACCCCCACGAAACCCCTGTTTCGAAGAAGAGTGCCGGCAAGCACATGCAGCAAAACAACGTGCCTACAAATACGAAGCGGCGCTGCAGAGAAGGACGAGAGCAGCTCGTGAGGGAGGAGGGAAGAACACCGGCTTCTCCGGAAGAAAAAGAAAGAGCATGAGAAGCGCGCGATCAAGGAAATAGAGAGGTGTTCAGGTGTTACTCCAGGAACAATATTTGGAAGTTTTGCCAAAAGGTAAAAAGGACGTGTCATGGCAACAAGACCCGTGCAGAAACCTGTAGAGCCGAAAAAGGAAACCTTGGAATCACATATCCGGTGCTGATGACATATAAAAACCATTTCTGCAGACTGTTAAACGGCGAAGACGATATAAATTCCGATGTCAGGCAGAATGAACCATTCAACCAGGGGCGATGAAAGCCAAGACTTCCTTCCACCTGACCAAAATTAAGTGAGAATAGCAATATCCAAGCTGAAGTCCAACAAGGCTACTGGACCAGACGGCTTACCTGCCGAGCCCTTCAAGGCAACGATAACTCGGTAGAGTGCATACAGTAACTCGTCTCCAAGATTTGGTAAGAGGAAAGAATTATAAATGGAGCCTTAGCATCGTTTGCCCGATCCACAAGAAAGGAGACCCTCTAGTCTGCGCCAACTATAGAGGCATCAGTCTCCTTAACATCGCATACAAGATTCTATCTACCGTACTGCGCGAACGCCTAAGACCATACGTCAACGAATTGGGCCCCATCAGTGCGGTTTTAGGCCCGGTAAGTCCAAAACCGATCAATAGTCCAGGCTGATCCTGGAAAAAACCCGAGAAGTCCAAGTCGATACCCATCACCTGCTGACCGATTTTAAGGCCGCATATTAAAGAATTTATAGAGACGATCTATACAGAGCCATGTAGTTTAAGCATCCCTGCCAAACTTGTCCGATTGTGCAGAATGACGATGGAGAAAGCTCGCTGCACCATAGAGGTCGGAAACAATCTCACCGAGACCTTTGATGTCAAAAAAGGATTTAGACAAGGTGACGCGATGTTATGGGACTTTTTCAATGTCATTCTTGAGAAGATTGTGCAAAAATCGCAAGCCAACACCAGAGGCCCAATTTTCCAGAAGTCTGTGCAACTACTTGCATACGTTGACGACATCGACATCATTGGCAGAACACAGCAAGCGGTCACTGGTGCGTTAGCGTTTGCAAATCAGTTCAGTACAGAAGCGGCAAAAATGGGTTTAGTGGCGATTGAGGGCAAAACAAAATATATGCTGTCAACAAGGGACAAGGGACACACAAAATCGACGAATCGGGCAGAACGTTACGATAGACAGCTATAGCTTTGAAGTAGTTTGGGACTTTGCCTGCCTCGAATCCGCTATTAACTCTGGAAATGCCTCAGAAATCAAAAGAAGAATCACACTTGCCAACCGCTGTTTCTTTGGCCTAAGACGGCAATTGATTAGTAAGGCCTTGTCGAGAAATACTAAGGAAACTCTGTATAAGACCCTCATCATCCCAGTCCTGCTTTATGGTGCAGAGGTATGAACGCTATCAAAGATTTTTGAAATATTTTTTTTTAAACGAAAAAGTGACATCTATAGCTATCGAAAAAATACGCCCTTTTGAAAATAAGTCTTACTCATGATTAACTTTTTAATACGTCACTTTGAAAACTTAGAGCAAACAATTTATGTAGAAAAATGTTCGTTTCCATAGTAACATCATTGAAACAAAAATTTGTGGTCAACACCTAGCAATTGATTTCTTTTATGGATAAATGAGGCGCTCCATCGAAAATAGGTTCTATGGTAATATGGCAGCATTTTTATAACTTAATTTTAATAGCCTTAATGGCGACATAATATAGCCACGATTTTTTGTTTGTGCACATTTATTTATTTACAACATTTATGGCACAGTGACAGTACCTTTCGAATGATAAAGTTTCATTCTACTCGTTTCATCATAAATACTAAAAAAGTTAACGGAGACTGGATGTTTACGTATGCTTTTAGGGGTAGGTAAATTGCTTTAACTTTAGCACAAAGGAGAGCACACCTCAGTGTGTTTTTTTACAATGTTTTCAGAACCTTATTGCAAAGATTTCTTCATGCATATAACAGTACTCCCCGGATTATAGCACAATGCGCATGGGTATACATTTTTATTGCTTATAGCTGGGTTTTCAATTAAATTCCAATTAAGTGGACGTTTGAAATGCATATAGGATGGCGTTTGTGAATCCCCACACTGAATAATTTGTTGCTATTAAAAGGGTTTTTTCTATTAAGGGGGTTGCCTATATCCGGGGAGCACTGTACATGTCAATATTTTTTTATTAAAGTCAGTTCTACAACAGACCCGCGGTCACCTTCTTATAGCTACTATTCCCTCCCCATTATTCCCTACCTTTATAACAGAGAAAATTCTGAGATACGCTGGCCCCCTTAATTTTTTTTTTTTTTCCAAATTCACCATTTTGTTTTTCTATCGGTGTTATGTCAATTTGGAATCGGTGTGACATGCAAAAAGATACAAAAATATATAAAATAAATGTGACCTAAAAAGTATTTAGTGTGAAAACTAAAAATGATTATTAGTAAGGATAAGGACCCCTGTGTATGTACATATGTGGCATGGGGTCTGTTTGTCTGTAGCATCTTGCGAAAAACGGTATCCATGCTGACTGTAGGTATACAACAGAAGTAGAGTGTGGGTGATAGCAAAGAATCTATAAGCATCCATCACCCTATTATCTATTTGATTGCCTCGTGTACATAAATGATCAAACGAACGAGTTAGTCTAAGTCCGACTACCGACCATGGTGCATAAGCATAGCCGACCCGACTTTACAGGTTTCAAAATGTCTCGGAAAGTCTTAAAATGTACGTATAACGGGCTATCGTGAACAAAAATCCCCCCGAAATTTGTTTTCTCATTTTTCAAAAATAGGTATCGGCATCGGCAATGAACTTCGGAAAAGGGAAAAAATTCCCCCCGGAATTGATCGGATTCCCTCCGGAATATTTCCTTCGTAGATTTGTAGGTGGAAATACAAAACCTAATCAGTTTCAATAGAAGTTTCAAGTCTTTTTTTTTATTTTGTTGTTTTAAACCGTGAAAATAGAAGTGGCATAGAATTGGTATACCTCAAACAACAGAGAGCAACAATTTTTAATCAAGAAAGTATTTTTTTTTTTTAAGTTATTTTTTTTAAATGTACTAAAACTAATATATGGTGGAATGTATTCGATGAAAATCTTCTGCAAAGAACCGCAGGCATGTGCTCAGCTTGACGATGGCATTAGTGGCGAATGGTTTTTTGATTTTTGATAGTTTGTCTGAGAGAAAATCCAGCAGATAGATACTTGAACATTTGTTTATTGAGCCTGTAGTACAGGTGAAATCTAATAAAGAACGAATATGTAATATCACTGCATATTATAAAGCAAAGTCGCTTTCTCTGTCCCTATGTCCCTATGTATGCTTAAATCTTTAAAACTACGCAACGGATTTTGATGCGTTTTTTTTTAATAGATAGAGTGATTGAAGAGGAAGGTATATATGTATAATAACATCCATTAAATAGTGGAGAAATACTGTTATTTTTGAGGTTTCTAATGTGATGTCGTAAATAATTACATTTTTTCCGCTTGCATTGCAAACGCAGGCTGAACCCTACGTGCGAAGCCGGGGCGGGTCGCTAGTAATATCTATATTGCAAATGCAACTCTATTTCATTTCTACTTTCAACGCCTATGGTAACTCTAAGGGATCGGATTTATCTCTTAAAGTTTTTCTGTTCAGTTTCACCACATTTTTTTCTTGTTGAATTTGTTTCTTGGCCAGCAATCTAAACGCTGCGCTGTGCACTTTGTAAACTTCATATATGTAATGTTTTTTCTATTTTACCGAATCGAACACTTTCTCTACTTAAATACGTATAAATCCAATTCGCGTCTTTGCAATTGGTCAAATTAACGAAATTAATTGGTTTAAAACAAATACTTGCAAAAAATATCCCCAAATATGAGCTTAATTGACAATTGACAGCTGTCAATGCTTTCGAACATATTTTCGAAAAATTCCCAGGGAAATAAATTCCGATGGAGATTCGCGATAGGAGGAATATTTTCCAGGGAACAAACAATTTGTTCCCCTCGGAATTGCCGTTATCACTGATAGTTTTCGATATCATTGGCAAGTCTCGAGAGACGGGTCTCAAGTTCGATCTCAGGAATAAGACAAATCTATTATGTGTGTATAAAGGACGTTAGACCGTTGGTTTCGACTCAAGTATTCCATTTCAAGACAGAATGTTTTAGTCAAACGTCGGAGTCGTATAGGTTCGATTTTAGAGCAGCCCTGTCCAAAAACACGAAGGTACGTTTTTGACCTGCGTATATACTGTATATTATATTTGATATAAAATATTGTGGCGCCTTAAAAGGAAAAGGAAAAGCCTCAAAATTTCCTAGAACTTTTTAAAAGACTTGGCCTTACAAAAATCATTTATTTTTAACCTTCACCATAAAAATAGGTAAGTCGCAATGGGTAATTTTCTATGGAAAATTTCGAAATTGTGAGTTCGAAAAATGTAGCCTGGGGTTGAATTACTTCATCCGTGAGCGAGCAATACGTCAGTGATTTTTGTGTATTTTAAATGGAAAAAAATAACAAATTCAGGACACTAAAATAATTATTGATGTTTAAACATCTAAGCGCGCGTTGTTGGAATCTGGTGGAGTAATTCCACACATTTAACATGCGGGGACGGAAATGCGTCACTGTGTTTTATCATTACATACATTTTATCATTGCATACGTTTTTATCATTGCATACATTTATGATATTAATTTCAGCTTTTTGTTGATGTGAAATAAAGCATGACATACCGCACGCACGGTGTTTACACATATTTCGGGACTGTTGGCACCAATTTTTTAGTATCGCGGAATGTCACACCCACCACCATAGGACAAATCATACCACGGCTGTCATTATCGCAGCTTTCCGATATGTTTTCGAAATTTGCTCAGCAATTTCCTTCAAACTGTCTAAATATGAACGCAGCCGCCGATCTCGCTGAAATTACATCTGCCACTGCATAGTGTCGGCTCGGCAGCATGCAATAATTTTCAGCACACGACGCAGACGACGACGCTCCCAAAACACTGACAGCTCTCTTCGAGGAACAAGCGTATATGGTAGACCGTATACCGACAGACAGGCGAGACAGAGGCCGCATTATAGATTTGATTTATATTTGCGCGGTTCACTGGGAATGATCTACCGCACTCCGTGAGTGCCGCAAGATGTTGTATATGCTTGCAATATGATTTATTTCAGTTCTGGTTCACTTTTCGGTTTATTTTTTAATTAAAAAGAAACTTTATTGCGTGGAAATCGGATGGAGGGTTGCACCAGCAACAGCAACATCTCCCTCAGTCATCAGCGCTGCTTCAGGTGTTAAAAATATCTATTCCCCGTGCGTCGTCGGTCGTCGGTCGTCTCTACACACTCCACACTCGTTTAATTAAGATCGATACGCAACGATGTATGCGGTGAGAAGTTTCATTTAATATTTTTTATGCGTTGCGCTGACAGATTAGATAACACTCAAAGTGGAGTGATCTCGAATGCAGTGCAGCACATGGAATGTATCGAATTTCCAACCGCGATGACTCACTTTCGTTACTAGGTGACTGAAGCGCATGTATTTGTATACCTACTCGCTGTACTCGCACAGGTAGTAAAACGCAAAAGTACAGACACATTGTGAAAGAAATTTCCTTTTTATACACATACAAGGTCTCAATAAAAATTCATTTTAAAATGCACCTTATCAGCGGAAAGAATGTTGGACATAAATCAAAAGGCACCCCCGGGAGACATGGTGCGCGGTAAAGTTTTATTGCAATCCCTCTGCACGAAAATCTAAAAGGCTATCATTACCAGAAAGCAGAAAGACCATAATACAGTCGAGTTAGGGTAGTTTCGTGCTTCATGTTTTATTTGCCTCTCTTGTTTTTTAATGGATACAACTCACTACGAACAAGGCCGGCGGAATCCGCCCTCTAGAGTCGTCGAACAACTGTCCGTCCGAACAGACAGGTGACATTAACATTAATAATTGATACGTTTTTTTTTTTTTCTTTTTGTTCCCTTTTGTGTTGTGTGTTTCGAAAAAGTTTTCCACTTGATTAAAGACAGTATCAATTTCCTTACCAGGATTGAGGTTACTCCGTATTCCACCGCACGACCGCCACCACAGCAGGAAGGAACCTCGGGTGCCATCCTCGCAAGGAGAAACGACAGAGAAGGACGGGCGCTGGCCCATGTTTGTTAATAAATTATGAGAAGCAGAAACCTCTCGCTCAGATTGTAGACTGTGCACATGCATCTTTCTTATAATATCGCCTTGCTGTAGCCTGTAGAATGGTGTATACTGTGTGGTTCCTCGTGCGTTCTTTTGGGTGTTTTGGGAATAATCCATCTCTCCTCTCGGTTGTAATGAGTTTTTCAATTTTATTATAAGGACCGCACGGTCACATAAAAATAAAGTCCACAAAACTGTCACTACCAATGTCACTGTCAGCACCTGGTTAGGGGCGTTGAAAATCCACCCTTTCAAGTATCGCTATATGGAAAGTGCAAACCTATCAATGCGGTAAAACGGCCACCCTTACCACCACCACCCGGACAGACAGCCAGCGTTGTTATTCCAATTTCATACTCGTCGTATGTATTACTTTAATTTGTTGTGTCCTTTATATAGGTATAGTCGGTCGAAAATGTGAAAATGTCACTCGGAATTTGTTTAATGGGAAGTAATTTATTTTTCCTGCTCTGCTGCCGGCTTGTCAGACAGGCTCTATACGTATGCACACACCCTGATGGCTTTGAATGCCCCCAGCGGTGTATTTACGCCAACAGGATCGCCGATTAGAAGTCAATTTATCGATTTTGCCTTTGTCTATGCTGGCGCATGGGAACCACCCTCATTTATTTCATCTATCCAGTATCACACTGAGGAGGGAGAATCGGGGAACGAGGGATGACACATTCACCGCGCGCTTAAATTGGACAGGAGACAGCTTGTATCCGTGATAGATAGTCCGTGTTTTCTTTTTGTGTTCATTTGCAACGCATTTGAAAATTGAAATTGAAAGCAGAGACCGACACTAAGCGAGAGCAAAGATAAAAATAATGACGCATGCCAAATGACTGGTATCCGGTGCGGGGTGCAGTTATACAGTATGCGCGTCGTCCGCAAATTACGCACATTAATTGAAAAATCTCCGACCATGGTAACGTCATTCGCAGGGTTCAATAATCGTTAAAAAAAATCACGGCTCTGTTTGTTTTTTGAAGAACAGCGATGTCCCGCTGGTCGCCTTAAATGAGGTTGTCACCGAAATACACTGAGTCTGCTGATGAGTCTGACTATGTGAATCGTATTTTTATCCTCACAGCTTGACAGAGGTAGTCCTGTCCTGATTTGAGTGTCGTCGACTGTATACACAGAGAACTACTGCAATTTTTCTAATGGGATGTAGTTATGCACATAAATTACATTGTTTCGTGTTGAGCGGCCATTAGCTCGCGCTGTAGATGTAATTAGACGTCGCCGTCGTGTTAGGAAAACAATTGTTCATGAATCCATGAAATGCGATTCTCCAATTTTCATGGTGGTCCTATACCACCGGCACCATGAAGCCTACTGTTTGTTTTTGAGTCTCTGAGCGCGCTAATTCATTATGGGGGTATCGTTTCCTTTGGCAATAAGAACGTGTTTTCGGTTATGAATTTTATTGCCAGCGTACGGCGATAAACGAGGTGTTTCGGGGCTCTTTAGAAAATCAACAAAATGTTTCGTACAAGTGCATGATAATGGGCCTAAATTAGAGCTAATTGGTGTCGATTTTTCATGACCTCGATATGTAAATACCGACGATGGGTGTGGGTGGGTACCTAGGGGTGAGCAGGAATAAAAGTTTAAATCGTTTGGGGGTATTTTCACGCACATTTTCGTACACCCAAGTTATTTGGAAGCCGCGGAAGAAGGTGCGTTTGTTTTTCGTTTCAATTCGGTGGAGGTAAGGTTGAAAAATATTTTCAAAAATGAAAGGGTCCCTCGGAGAGGTATTGAAATGCGATATGAGTATGATGTTGTCTATAAAAAAAAAACCCGCTGTCTTCGAAACGCAAACATGATAAAACCACTGGTTTGTCTTTTCGGAAACGACCAATGGATCACAGAGTGGTAAACATGTCACTCAATGCATAAACCAGTTGATTATAGCAATAAATTTCAGGCGAAAATTCGGGTTTGTGATAGCCTAGTCGGCAGATCTTCAGAAAAAACATGACAGTTCAGAGCAAATGTGTGAAAGTGCCCTTTTTGAAAGCTTAGGTAAAGCTGGTCGGAACTAGCTGTGTCCTCAAATGAAATACCAGACTTTAAATCGATGTAGAGCAGCTTTTCCTTATTTTAAAGAAATATTTGACAATATTTTCCGATACCTACTGAAATAACCTAAACAATGTTGGGTAACTTATAATACTTGCGTTGGATCTGTCTCTGTCAAGCAGAAGAGAAAATGAAATGAAGGGCTTAACGTGTAAGCCTGCCTTGACGGCTCAATAACACGGTGGGCCTTCCCACAGAAGGGGTCAAAAGAAAAGCGTTTACCACGCCCCAGGGCATGAGCTACACTCCTTGCTAAAGAGCGAGGCCTATCTAACACCTCTTGTGTTCAAGAACACGTATGTTGCCGCAATTTGGGCAACCACACCCACCACGATGCTCCCACCAGGGGGCTACCTCTTAGACAGGCTGCACCAAGAACTTGAACCAACTTGACACAGGGGCTACTGTCTCCCGTGATACCAGAATATAGCTTCCGGTGGAGCTTCGTAACCGTAAAGGTGACTTCCAGATGGACTCTTCATAGTCCGAGGCCTGACAGCCTCATTCAACAATGCCAAAGCCTATATAAAATAATAGCAAAAGAAACAACAACCTACTAAAAATTACCCAATTATCACCTACACTCTGTAGCAGTCTTCGTCTTCTGAAGACTTCGTCCGCAAACCTACCAAATCTCTCAGAAGTGTCCCGAGAATACAAGATTCTACTAGAAACGCAAGTGCTAGCTTCCCACTCAATACCCATAGCAAGGAGGTCCCTGATATCAGCATGGACGGACAGTCACACAAAACATGTGCTCCCAATCTTCACAAAGCTTGCCGCACCCGCACACTTCAGAGCCAGTAAAGCGTCTCTTATTCAGAAATTCATTCTGTTGTCAAACAGAACTATTGGTAAATTGTCAATGCCTGCCTTGGGTCCTGTCAACCGAGCAAGCGTATTGCTACCAACACCTTGCGTTCGACCCTGTCAAGCAGAGAAAACGCAACCCTATAAGGCCCGAAGTTAGCATCACCAATCTACGGGCTCTTTTGTATAGAGCACCATATGGGTAGTCGCAGTAGCTTAGTGGTTAGTGTGTTGGACTGCTATGCGGGGGTTCAAGGTTCGAATCCCGCAAAAAACCCAATTCCGCCTTTGTAGGGTTTTTTCCGCTGCGCTACCTCTCGCGAACGTCTGACAAACATCCGAGAGTATAAATGTCTTGTAAGAGCTTCTCAATTAGCCGTTTGGAGTCGGCATAAAACTGTAGATCCCTTCCATTCGTTCCAAAAATGAAAAACTCACACAAAACGAATGGTTGTGAGAAGCTAGGCCTAGGGTCTCTCCGGACCTGTTGCGCCAACTTTTTATTTATTTTATTTTTACCATATGGTTTACTCTTCAAAAACGACGGTGCAATTCACAGATGAAAGTAGTAGCCACCAAAGTGTGGCACGTCTAGCAACTGGGCGTAAATGACGAATAAGTATCCACCTTCCTGCCATATCCATATCAAGGCTACTTCGTATTATTTTGGTATTTTCCTACAGTAAGGCAGTCTGACTTCTATGTGAGAGGAGAGGTGTCGACTATGCTTCGACGTTCGGAGTGATGTGACTGACACTGGGTGGTATGAATAAAACGTACACGGTTTAAAATCCTGGCATTAAATTTAATATTTTTGGAATTGTATAAAAGCCAAAGCCGAGAAAATATTAAAATTTAATTTTGCATATATATGTATTCAAATTTAACAAGTAATAAAGGATTAATAATTTTTAAATAATGTCTGCTTTTACAAAATATGTCTGAAATATTAAATTTTAGTATAAATGGAGATGGTTTTCAATGCAAAAGTATTTCAATGAACCTTATTTATATTGGACAATTTAAATATTTTAATACATATTTATTCGAATTAAATAAACTGCAGATTTAAATATAGTTCTTCACCTTTAATTCAATACTTCTTTTGCTTTTTATAGCCCCATGGAATATAACAATATAATGCAATCTTATTATATTTGAATACTTCTTTAGATTTGATTTAAATATCTAAGGGATATATTTCAAAACCAAAAATATTTAATTTTAATACAAATTTTTAATGGTTTTAAATATTACAATACATTTGTACAATATTGTCAAGCGTAGGAACATTCCCGTGGTCTCTTATCCCCTTTGAAATTAATCCAATAGAGTGCCGCAGTCCTCCTTCAGTAGGTATATTTTTTTAAATGAAGGAGAACTCATGTATGCCCGAATTATCTTATTAATTATTCAGTCAATTACTTACTTTCTGGAATGGATTAGCTTTATTTCTTGGACAATGAACTGAAATCTTTAGACCATCCTTATCTTCAAAAGCAAATCCGCAAGGAACATCTCTGCGCTTCACACATTAAGGAAAAAAGTAAATATTATAACCTCTTATAAGAATACTTCGAAATTAAAATTACTTAATTGTAAGAATAATATTCTCTTTGTGTATCAATGTTACTCCTTTTAAAGCATGACTTTCACATGGTTGTATTTTTATATCCAAATTATCCACTCCATTGAGTAGGACGCTCAAACTAACCTTAAATTCCCAAGCGACAAATTAATATATTTGGGTTCAAAAGTAATACCGATATATTTATATCTAATCGTAATCACTTGGTTTAGATCCTGTATTAAAACCAAATAAAAATGTATTGAAGTTGATGGCTTTAATAAGTTCGTATTAAAATGTAATCAGAGTAGATGTTATATTTTAGATCAACTATGACTTAATTGTAATAAATTCTTGATTGAAAAATTATTTTTATATATTATTATTATTTTTAAACGCCCATAAAAACTAGCAGTGGGAGCACTTTTCCGATGTTTAAATTTCTTCTCTGCACTCACATGCCACATCTGTAGCTGTCACCTGTGGTATGTGATGTCCACTTATACAAAGTACAAATGTTTGCCGCGAGTAACCAAATAGGGGGGGGGGGGGGGTTAATAGGAAGGTTAGGGGATTGTAAAGAACTATGTCCTCTTTTTTCGTTTGAGGTATATGGACACCCTAGCATAGACCTGTGGTGGTTGGGTGTTGTATGAATAGGGTAGGCACTGATTGGCGATGCCCAGTCGTTGTAACTGTTCATACACATCAATTGTGCTTATTTTACCTCCGCGTGGTAGCCACCGGGTACTGGTCTTGTCCTTCCGGGCATGACTTGCTAAACTTATAAGCGCGAGTGTTGAACACGAAGAAAATAGCAACACTATAATGCTCTGTCGGAATGACTGCCTGATCGAGTCTCAGAGGTCTTACATGAGCCCCTCAGAAAGAGGACGTACGGCGGATGAATTCACATGGCTGAATCAACGGTGGCGTCAACAGTCAACATGGCAGATACCTCAATGAGCTACTTCGACGTATTTGGAGCTGAGGTCATTGAGGATTTTTCAGCACTAGTCAGGGTGTTGAAATAGAGATGGTGGCGGAAGAGCCCTTAATGGGTCAACGGCAGCTCTCACATCCCCGCAGCGGGTTACTGACTCCGGAATATTCCGGCTCCTTTTGCCCAAGGGGTTACAGAAAGGGCCTGGTCCTCCAGGTTGGGGGTTGTGCGTGGGGTTAACTACCCTACCACGGAAAAAAAGCACTGTTGCGAAGCAACCAAAAGCCTCGGATAAGGACGGATTCACTGTTGACGACCCTGCAAAACGAAAAAAGGACAATGACGTTCGGATCTGCACGTGGAATGTTCGAACTCTGAACAGACCGCGTGCAGCCGAACAACTAGCGGAGGCCCTAGACTGCTACAAAGCAGGTATCACCGCCATCCAGGAAGTGCGGTGGGATGGGCCGGGCAAAAGGAGGATGAAAAACTGTGACATTTACTACGGTGACTGCTACAGAGAACAAAAGCAGCGTCTATTTGGATGCGGATTTGTTGTAAGCGGCAGACTTAGGCAAGAAGTCTTGAGCTTTCGACACGTTAGTGAACGCCTTACAACTATCCGCATCAAGGCTAAATTCGCCAACATCAGCCTGATATGCGCTCACGCCCCCACAGAAGATAAAGACGATGCTACCAAAGAATGTTTCTACGAGCTCCTCGACAAAACATATGAGCAATGTCCTAAGCATGACGTTAAAATCGTCTTGGGTGATTTTAACGCCAAAATAGGAAAGGAGGACATCTTTGGTAGCACAATCGGAAAACACAGCCTACACGACACCACGTCTGGAAACGGACTTAGGCTGATTGATTTTGCTGCGGGACGTAATGTTACCATAGCTAGTTCACGGTTTCCTCACCTCAATATACACAAAGGAACATGGCGGTCACCTGATCATCAAACCGTCAACCAAATTGATCACGTTGCGATCGACGCAAGGCACTCCTCCAGTATTCTAGATGTCCGAACTTTCCGAGCGGCCAACATAGACTCGGACCACTACCTTGTTGTAGCCAAGGTACGGATGCGGATATCCCAGACGCCACAACGGCGAGAAAATACTGTGAGGAGATTTAACGTTGGACGGCTACAAACGCAACAAACCGCCAGAACCTTTGCCGATCGCGTATCCCTCAACCTCTCGAGAAGTCCTATGCTGCCAGCATCAAGTGCCGAAGACCAGTGGCGCCGATGCCAAGAAGCCATCAAAAACGCCGCAACTGATGTGCTCGGTTTCACCAGCCCACCCCCCCGAAACCCCTGGTTTGACGAAGAGTGCCGGCAAGCACATGCAGCAAAACAAAGTGCCTACGAAGCGTCGCTGCATAGAAGGACGAGAGCAGCTCGTCAGCTCTACGAGCAAAAAAGGAGGGAAGAACATCGGCTTCTCCGGAGAAAAAAGAGAGAGCATGAGAAGCGCGCGATCGAGGATATAGAGAGGTGTTACTCCAGGAACAGTGTTCGGAAGTTTTACCAAAAGGTAAAAAGAACGTGTCATGGCAACAAGACCCGAACGGAGACCTGTAGAGACGAGCAAGGAAACCTTGTAGTAGAGTCACAGTCGGTGCTGAGGACATGGAAAAACCATTTCTGCAGACTGCTAAACGGCGAAGACGACACAAATTCCGCTGTTAGGCAGAACGATCCATTCAACCTGGACGATGACAGCCAAGATTTCCGTCCACCTGACCAAAATGAAGTGAGGATAGCAATATCTAAGCTTAAATCCAACAAGGCTGCTGGTCCAGACGGCTTACCTGCCGAGCTCTTCAAGGCAGCCGGAGATGACTTGGTAGAGTGCATACACCAACTCATCTCCAAGATTTGGTTAGAGGAAAGTATGCCTGATGAATGGAACCTCAGCATTGTTTGCCCGATCCACAAGAAAGGAGACCCTCTAAACTGCGCCAACTACAGAGGCATCAGTCTCCTGAACACTGCGTATAAGATCATGTCTGCTGTATTGTGTGAACGCCTGAAACCATTCGTCAACGATCTGATAGGTCCATATCAGTGCGGTTTTAGGCCCGGTAAGTCCACGACCGATCAAATATTCACACTACGGCAGATCCTGGAAAAAACCCAAGAATACCAGATCGATACTCACCATCTTTTTATCGATTTTAAGGCCGCATATGACAGCGTTTATAGAGACGAGCTATACAGAGCCATGTCTAGTTTTGGCATCCCTGCCAAACTTGTCAGATTGTGCAGAATGACGATGGAGAACGCTCGCTGCTCCGTAAAGGTCGGAAACAATCTCACCGAGACCTTTGATGTCAAAAAAGGATTTAGACAAGGTGATGCGCTGTCATGTGACTTCTTCAACATCATTCTTGAGAAGATTGTGCGAAACTCACAAGCCAACACCAGAGGCACAATTTTCTATAAGTCTGTGCAACTGCTTGCATACGCTGACGACATTGACATTGTTGGTACAACACAGCGAGCTGTCACTGGTGCGTTTGCAAGTATTAGTACAGAAGCGGCAAAAATGGGTTTAGTGGTGAATGAGGGTAAAACAAAATATATGCTGTCAACAAGAAGGGACACACGACATCGACGAATCGGGCAGAACGTCACGATAGACAGCTATAACTTTGAGGTAGTTAGGGACTTTGTCTACCTCGGCTCCGCTATAAACTCTGATAACGACATCACATCAGAAATCAAACGAAGAATCACACTTGCCAACCGCTGTTTCTTTGGCCTAAGACGGCAATTGATTAGTAAGGCCTTGTCAAGAAGCACTAAGGAGATTCTATATAAGACTCTCATCATCCCTGTCCTGCTCTATGGCGCAGAAGCATGGACCCTAGCAAAAACGGATGAGGATCTTCTTGGTCGCTTCGAACGCAAAATTCTTCGAGTGATTTTTGGTCCCGTTTGCGTTGACGGGATTTGGAGGAGAAGATTTAACAGCGAACTCTACGAGCTGTACAGCGACATCGGCCTAGTCAGAAAAGTACGCATCAGTCGTCTAAGATGGCTGGGACATGTAGAGAGAATGGACACCAACGCTCCGGCCCGAAGAGTCTTCGATTCTAACCCGGAGGGACAACGCAGTAGAGGAAGACCTCGCCTTAGGTGGCGCGCGCAAGTGGAAGGGGACCTCAACCAACTTGGAGTGCGCAACTGGAGGCAGTTAGCCAAAGATCGCGCTAACTGGAGAGGCGTATTGGTTGAGGCCCAGGTCCACCCCGGACTGTAGCGCCACCTAAGTAAGTAAGTAAGTAAGCATAGACCTGTAATAATGTAATAATGCGGAAAAACATCCCCATGTTTTTAACCGTGTAGCAATTGCTACGAAATTCCAAGTCTGTTCTTTGCCTGACTCTAGCCTTTTGCTAAATATTTGGTAAGAACATTTTTAACATAAAACAATCCAAGTATTGGGAATTTTCGATATTTTTTTATAAGTACATATGTAAAGTTAGATTCTGTTAGTACATCAGGAAAACCAACAAAATACCTACAAATAATAAAAAAAAGGCTAATAATATTTCGTTCAGATGAAAATATTTTGAAAGAATCATTTCTAAAGTAGAAATGTAGGAGATCCGGGCCTTAAGGTTGACAGTACAAAAATCTCTTGGTAATTCATAGGTCTTCTGTACCCAATTGGCTGGCGTGTCAAGAAATATTTCCAACAGGCCTATTATACAATTCCCGGCACATGAAAAAGAAATAAAACATTAACAACCTATTTGGCAAACAAAAACCATATTTCCAGTTGCAATTGGAGCTATAGATTGGGTTTATATTTCTGAATTTAGTTTTTTTAATAACAATTTGCACAAAAATCGATAGAATCTCAAGGAAATTTCAAAAAATTTAAATATACTGGTATACACGTATACAGCAAGGTAAATGCTGTATTCGAATTGTTTTTCATATCGATTCAAAGCAATTGCTAAGGGCTTTTACTTTAATACAACCTTCTGGTCAAAGCAAATGCTAATTTTTATTCATACGACCCACACTGTGGGGCCATTTGTGCCCCTATATCTATAAAGAATTGTCAGATGGCTTTCACTGTGGAAAACGCGAAAGAAAAGACGAGGCGAAACACGGGTACCATTCAGGGGTATAAGGAATTTTTTTCAAGTTGGCATTTGAACAGTGGGGTCTTCTGTCACGATTTGATACGATCTGTATTGTAAATGGCTTTCACTTGTCTACCTTTGGCAGTGCGGATCGACAATAGCACCGTAGAAAATGCAATTGACATAGAAGGTTCTTGCTCTGTGGAAAAGGAATTATTTCGAAGTCATCGTGGGGCTCAACCACTGACGGAGTAGCAGAAAGTAGTCACAATTGGAGCCTGGACCGGAGTTTTAAGTTATACCCAGCACCCGGTCTTATTATATCGGAGTTTAAGAGTAACTCACTAATAGATAGATAGATAACCAGCTCAATGACTTTCCGCTTTTATGTTTAAAAGCAATTATGAACTACTTCCCACGTGCCACGATAAATGACTCCTTTGTTTGATCGGAGCTCGAAGTTACTGCTCAACGAATTGTCGCACACTTTCGTTTCATCGGAATTAGAAACTTTTCTAAGAAGTTGAACATTGAGAATCGTTGCATCCCCTAACTTTGCAAAAACAAAGAAAACGAATCGTTAAAGGGAACTTTATTAACCATTTCCCTCAGTAAATCAAACTTCAGCGACTGCACCAACTATACACTCTACTTGACACCTCTGAGGTTGACATTAGATACTAATCGCAAAAAGAAAATACTTTAGAGCAACTCAAATTTTTAGCGCCAGGGAAAGTCTATAAATAGTTTATATTGACAACTTGGAATAGAGTTGTTCATGACACTTCTACTGCGTAATAGAATTAGCAAATGTCACTGGTGTTGAAAAAACGTCTGCTAAACTGATCAGCAATCTTTGTAAGAGGTGATAAGAACACTATACGACCTTGGACGTGTTTTTCTTCGTTTCTAAGGTTTTAATAACAATAAATATTCTGTCTGGAAAAAATCGTAATATGTATCTTGACTTCTGCCTTAAACATTTTATAACCTTTTTTAAACCTTAATAAAATAAATAGTTAGCGCAACAAGTCCGTGGGACCCTTCTCACAAACATTCGTTTTGTGTGAGTTTTTTTTTTCATTTTGAAGGGAATGGAAGGGATCTACAATTTTGTGCCGATTTCAAACTGCTAATTTGAGAAGCTCTTTCAAGACAGTTATACTCTCGGATGTTTGTCTGTCAGACGCTCGCGAGAGGTGGCGCAGTCGAAAAAAAAACTCTTAGTTGAAATTTGCGTTTTTGCGGGATTCGAACCTGGGACCCCTCGCTTAGTAGCCCAAAACACTAAATACTAAGCCACTGCGCCGACTTTGTTAAACCTTAGTGACCATCAATTTCAACCACAAAAGTCTACAATATTTTGGAAGGTTCCTAAACTAAGCTCCTCGGAGTAAAAGCCGTGACGGTCTTTGATTAACAATCCGCATAGCGTCCTTATTCCTTAGGATATACCTCGCTTGCCACTTCATTTCTTAAGGTTTTAATGCAAGTACAGTCTGAAAGTTCGATATAAAAGCCGACGCAGTCGTCAGTATTTTTCTGACAGAAACAAGTGTGATTTTTTGAGTAAAGGCTTCAAGCTGACTGATGACTGTCCACTCCATTTTAAGTTCTGAGAGTGCGACTTTTGAAGACGTATATGCAGCTCTTTCCACTTTTTCTAAAGATTTCCGGTAAATATGTTATTTTTATAGTGCAGTCTACCCGTACTGACAGAAGATACCTGTAACCACTTGGCAACCCGAAATTGTAATTGTTTTCTGCCTAAGACAAGTCCCACATATTTGCCTTATCAGGAAAGGCAAGAACGGTAGGTATCATTAAGTGACGAAGGGTCTACAAAAAATGCACTTAGACCCATACTAACAACCTATACCTATACTTTCAATCTGGGTTCCATTCTCAACATAAAACGTCTCAAATTTCACCATGCCACGCGGCGTGTTTAGTCTGACGAAATTTCCAACTGCACGCAACAAAGGAAGTTGGTCATTCCTGTTGAGTGATGTCTTCTGACATCTCAATTAGCAAAGTGCATTGTCGAATGTATAGCTATCCCACTGACACCAGAAAAGGCCCAGCCCTCTTCAACAAAATGAGGATTAAAAGAAAAAGGAACACACAGAAGAATAAAAAAATTCCTAGGATTAGGATACAACGCAATATATCCGAACAATTCCATGCCTCAGGTGGTTGAGTGATGCTCGCATCAAACAAATCGTCCGCTGGGATTGTAAACCACCTCGAAACGAGCAACGTTTTCCATTGTCGTCCTGCTTACCTGGCTGCTGCAGTCTTTGTCCATTAAAATTCACATTTCAATTCTGTCCTTCTTTGTGCAGAACAATGAAGGGCATAATTCCCTGAAAATGTGTTTGGTTCTCCTTTCTTTTTTTTCCTGTAAACAATGAATACGTATCGTAGGCGTAGTCGCAGTCGCTATAATATTGTCGATGGTTTTCTGCAAAATGCAATCCGAAATAGGACTGAACATGTCATTCCTTGGAGGCAATCTGTTTTCTTAATTCACAATTTCCTGGTATCGGAGGGCACATATGACGCAATTGCCTCCCAAAAATAGAGCAGTCTCGCCTCTACGCTCTACTGTTCATCAATTTGAAGGGGCTCTTCATTATACTCGAAAGCACACTCAAGCTGTGGCCAAGAAAATTCAAGAGAGTGCGCGCACGCATTCACTTGATAAATTATTTAAACACACTTGCTGCTTCGTAGATTTTTATTTCGTACAGCCATCTTGAAGCGATTAAGCTTAGACATCCATCACCGAAAAAAAAAAGTACCACTCATACGCATTCTCTCCCTCCCCCAAAGTCCATTACGAAGGGAGGCCAACTCAAGATGAACTCCGAGATAATAATAATTTAGACAAATGTGATTGCCGCTGGTACACAGTCCTACAAATTACTATTACCACTTCGTGGATAAAGGCGATTATTATTACTTATGTTTCCGGTTACATTGTAGATATTAAATCAGACGCGAGGTAGCTGCTCTAGTTTGGGTTATGTTGTTGTTTCGAATGGAAAATGTTTGCGTTTAGGATTATCAATATCAGGGCTAAGTCTATTTGAAATGAAAACACCAGATAACAATTTTAACAGATAAAATTGTTCAAGTGAAGCAAACAATAAAAGTGATAAATTGTTTGATTGTTTCTTTTTTAGACACCCGTGATTCTGGTAAAAGCGCTAATGCATCAACGAGGACATGGATGCCACGTAGGTGCATGAGGAGTAGCACTTTGTTTCCCGGAACCAGCGTACAAGGTGAGTCACAACGAAAGTTGGAGAATAGTTGGTATGGTTGTTACATAATGCAAATTGACTGTAGTGACTGATTGAGCTCAGTTGTTAGTGTGTTGCACTACTGAGCGGGGGTCTAAGGTTCGATCTCCAGAAAACAAAATTTACTTCTTTTTCTCCATTGCGCCGCAAGGTCTGAAAAACTTCGCAATTCAGACAACTATTTACATTTAGGTATAATACACTATTCACACCGCACCGAAAACCGTGTCTTCGTCGAAAACTTGCCGATGCATTCACACCGAACACCAACTAGTTTTCGTTTGACGTTTCAATGAGCTGTGGGACACTATTTAAACTTAGGTGCAAACTATTCTGGTTACAAATTTTTATCGCATTAAACAAAATGAATTAATTAATTTAAAAATAATATTAGCCGATCATTTAAGTGCAGAAAATGATTCTAAGTTGTGAATTGTGACATTTGTTCGGTCAGCTCTTCTGTTGAATTTGCCGAATATTCCAAAAGGTGTGTTAGTTTCAACAAACCACCGATTAGAAGGTTTCGTGGAAAACGACGAAAAAGACTCGTTTTGAAAACTGAAAAAAACAGGCTCGGTGTGAATAAGCTATAAGACATTTGAAAGCCACACAATATAAGGCCGTCTGTCAATTGCATTCCAAACAAAAGAACAAAATTGGCAACGCGATACGTTATTATGTAAGTCAGAAGGTAGGGGGAGGAGGAATAGGGGACTTAATGCGCTGATTAACTAGTGCTGCATTTTATGTTCCGCCATTCATAACTAAATTTACCAAAATAAATATTTTGACTTTGATTGCAGCCTATAGATTATTTTGCACTTGTCACACACTTGAACTTCCTGTCACACTTTTGTCAGCTAAACCTTGTCATTTTTTAAGAAGAGCACACCGGTGCCACTGAGCTGTCAAATTGGATGATGGATGGCAGCCGATAGGAAAAAAGAGAAGAAGCTTGTGGAATTTTTGCAATCATGTTAAATAATTTAAAGCCTACAAATAAAAAACGTTTTAAGGAAGAATTTTTCATCCTTTTAGTTTTAAACTGTTAAAAGAAGTAGCCCGATGCTTTCTTTGATATAAAAAGATTTTGCAACTATGTTGCTAATACAAAACTTCTTTGAACCTCAAACTCCATAACAGGGGGGCAATTTTCGCAAACAAGGCTGCCACTTTCCTATGATCGTATCAAATTTACTACGTTTCCAAAAAGAAATTATCAAAAAATACCAAAAATAATAGGCGTGTCGGATTTTTGTACTTCGACCCGAAGTTTCAGATTGTTATTAGTTGTCAGAACTCAAAGAACATTCATAGATCAAAGTACCTTTCCTATATAAACGGGGCTTTAAATCAGGTATAAGGTGTGGGGATGATGGAATAGAACTTATCGGAGAGCTAAAAAGGCACTTGTGGTTTAAAATTGGCTTCGTTCTCCGGTTCTGGGGAAGACGTTCACATTGAAAGCTATTGACGAAGAGGAAGGCACAATCGTGGTATTATATATTCAACTTAGCATCTTCAAAGCCGTAGTGATGCTGAAAGGGAGGCCCCGATTATACTACCGGCATATACCTGCCATCTATATTAGGTGCTCTCCTATTTGCTTTTATACCGCCAGAGGTGAACAGCCGGAAAAGGTCAATGTAAACCAGAGACTTATTATAAGTAAATAAATAAATAGTTGGCGCAGCAGGTCCGGAGGGACCCTAACCCTAGCTTCTCACAACCATTCGTTTTGTGTGAGTTTTTCATTTTTGGAACGAATGGAAGGGATCTACAGTTTTATGCCGACTCCAAACGGCTAATTGAGAAGCTCTTTCAAGACATTTATACTCTCGGATGTTTGTCAGACGTTCACGAGAGGTAGCGCAGTGGAAAAAAACCCTAAGTTGGAATTTGGGTCTTCGCGGGATTCGAACCTGGGAACCCTCGCTTAGTAGTCCAACACACTAATCACTAAGCCACTGCGACTAGAGACTTATTACCAGAGACATTTAACTCGTAAACCTCTTGTCATTTATACCTTTTTCGTAATCCGCCATTTCTGTCGAAGTTTGACGAAGCTTGCCGCTGGCCACTAACCACTTCGAATCTATATTACTCGGGTGGTTTAAAACACGATTAGACCGAACTCCCGCAGTAAAGGTTGCTTTCTCCAGACAGATAAATCTTCCAATAGAGAAACTTTGGATTTAAAGCGGCTGCCCTTAAAAGGTTCGTTGTGATACCGCCTTGGTGTCAAATAGTTCCCCATCCTCATTCGCAAAATAGCTTTTAAACCTTGTCGACATTTTTTGACAGTTCTTTAAAGTTTGTGTTTACAATTTACTTGGGGATATTTTTCAACAGTTGGAGTGGTTCAGCTGTCGGGAAATTTGATCTAGCTATCCTTGCCATAATTTATTTGTGTAAGTTCTTATGTCAGCCACACAACGTCGTGCTGTTTTTGGACAGGTAACTTGAGAATTTGTCTCAGGACACTTAAAATTTTGTCAGATAGTCGAGGTTAAAGAAACAAACACTCAGCCACTTCGCCCACCAATAAGTTTAAGATGAAGGTTATAAATCATTTCCAATTTGGCCCCAAAATTTGCCCATTGCCTCTTGCTAGACCCGAGTGCACATTCCAATTTTGCCGCTGAGCTTAGCCTTACAGTTTACAGACTACTTACGAACTGAGACATTCAACCAGAGCGCAATTAGTTATCTCGACCAATGCCTTGTCTTACAAACAAGTGAAAAAGTGGACAAGGTGTACTCGCACTACAAATCGTTCACTTCCAAAGCGCACCTTATCTCGCGCCTGTCTTATTGTGTGTTAGAGTGCCCGCCAGCTCGGCTCCAGCAAAGCCTGTGCGAACAACAAATTCACCTGATAAGACGGAATTTCTTACTATCGATTGTCTTGTCTAAGATGTGACGACGTAACTCGAACGCCGATTCGCCGTTAACAAAATATAATAATACAAGGAACATACTATATCGATACTCGTATCTCGCTGAATGTGCTTCAAAAAGGAGACACTCACAGTTCGCCATCATTTTCCCAAGCACACACACGCACATCCATAAGAGGTATAGCTCGTCCCATTTCCCATTTTTATTTTATCGCAAAACCCGAAATCCCTTTTATTGCCTCCTTTCGGATTACTCTGTGATGAGACATGGAAATGCAGGGATTACGTTTAGCATTCATTTTGCGTGTTTCGAGGGAGGCGGAGGCGCGCACAGGCACACTCTTCGTTTAAAGGCAATTGACAAAAATCTACGTAAATTGCTTCATTTGATTTCCTAATTCAATGTGCGTTCGCAGTCTTGTCAGTCAGTTGTCAATTAAACCAATTAATCGTGGGCTCCTTCTGGAGCCGAGACCTCTAACTTTGGCTTTGGCTCTACAGTCTACACCCCACATGTATGTGTAATTATGAACAAGACGATGGAATTTCCATTCGTCTATAAATCTTCGGTTCGCAACCATCAGTCAATCGGCATTAAGAACAACCTTCCCCCTTTGAGTATACTCGTAGATGACGATTTCACTCTTCTTCATTTTATTCTCTCTTGCAGATGCTCAGCAGTTGATGCTGCCCGGCTGTGTACACATCATCATCAATACCATCAAAGAGGAGTTCGGTTCGGTCAAGTGCAATTCTTGACGTATTGGATCATCCGTAGCGAGGGAGGAATAGAGCACAGCTCACTCAACTTCAGCAAACATCATCTAGAATCTAGATACTGTATCTCTACTGCATGATCGTCATCGTACAGGGAACGTATATTCAGCAAATAAAAAGAATAATCCGATTGAGAAATTCAAATTAAAGTGTGAAGTGTTTTGTGTTTTGAGTTTTGTGTACGTATACAAAGCGTGAAGAGGAATAAGGTGTGCAGCTGCCGGAACGTACCGCATGTCCCACATATCCCACAATTAACAAAAAAATAAAATAGAAAAAGTGTCGTGCTATCAAAATCGATCGGTGAACAATAGCCTACCTTGTCTGCTCGTGTGTGTTTTGTTCTTGTTTCGCGTTTCGAGCCCATTGTGAGTGTTTGACGGTCCATGCGATAACGCGAAAAAGGGGTGTACGTGTACCCAGTGTAAACAAGGTGAATGGACCCCGCTGAACGTCGCGTCGCGTTGATCAACTAGTTTAAGTTTTTGTTCCGAATTTTTTTTTTTTTTTTTTTTTGTATTTCCATTCAACAATCGCTGCAAATTGAAGAGGTTTGCAACAGCCAGCCGTATAGAAGAAGCAACCCTCTTTCCACTCCAAATGTCCTGGTTTTTCATTACTCGTAAATGTTAATGCTGTTGTTTTTGTTGGCTTTGTCGTCGTCGAAGTCGTCGTCGCTGCGTTTTTTATGTGAGTGCAGAGAGGAATAATGTCGCAACAACCGTCACCAGCAGCAACCCTAAAGAAGAATAGGGTTCAGCACAGAAACAACAAAGCATCATCAAGGATATTCAAAACCATTCAGTTATTACTATGGTCCAGTGTGGCGGTGCAAATAATTTGTGGTTCAACGAATGCAGCGGGCGCTGCAGCTGAACCCTATGGGGGTGGCATCACGAGTGTCGGAATACATATACCCGGCGGTGGAGTGGGCATCATCAGTGAGACAAGATGTCCGCGAGTTTGTTCGTGCAATGGATTAACTGTCGACTGTTCGCATCGTGGACTGACCCAGGTTCCGCGCAAAATCTCACCGGATGTCGAGAGACTGTAAGTGTTTTGTTGTTTTTCTATTTCCATTTCTCTTTCTTCTCCTCTGTATTATATATGTATGTACTTGCATTTCTATCTAAACTTTAATTTGTCTGCATCGTTATTCACTTTTGCTGGAGTTAAATCAATTCGCTGCGCTGAATGCATTAAAAAATCATTAAGGTACATATTATAAACGACGGCCAATAAATCAAACAGGCTAGGTCAATTAACATGATATCTTTGCTCATTAACACTTCAAAGTGTTGCCTATTCGTATATGACTATATGCCACGTGAAATTGCTGCATTCACCCGAGCTATTGGTCTCCATTAACGTGGTATAGTACCAAACACACCGTGACGATGCTCCCACATTCCTCGCGAGAAACAACACACAAAAGGTGTTATTTTTAGGCGGCACCACAGTCTGTAGTCTGTGTTTTGTGGTCATCTGGGCACGAGAAGTGCCATCAATCTGTAACACGACGATTGATTGACAAATGGCCAACTGACAAAAAACAAAACAGAACAAAACAGAACAAATCTCAGAGTCAAATCACCGCAAGGTGTGCTACAAAAAGCGACAATAAATTTGACGTCAAAATCTGTATCTGTATCTGTATCTGTAAGAGATACAAATTTGTTCGACTATACAGTAGGTGTTGAAGAGCTGTTGTCGAATTTTTTTTTTTTTTTTTTTAAAGGAATGACAACTGGCTGTTGTATAGGGAGAAGGTTATTGCATTTGCATTTGTCCCGAGGGGTGATAAATTAGCCATTTTTTAGGAGCTCTCCTCACCTGCAACTTATAATTCTGCGCAGAGAATAAATCTACTGAAAAATCTTAGGTTAGCTTAGAAATTAATCTCGTTATATAGTTAAAATGGGGATGCTCATTGCTCACCCTAGACCGCAAATATTTTAAGACACGCTGTTGACCTCTGTATTTTTTTAACGACTTGGCATTTAATTGAGGCATGAACACCAATCCCAGACAAGCTATAACAATTTAATGGCGTTTTCGATTGAAGAAAAGAATTGCCCTTTCTATCAAAAGATATAGTCTGGAAGTTTTCTATGTTTCATTAAAGAAAAGAGGACACTTCCAGGTTCCACTTAACATTACAGAAGTTTCCGGGATATTTTTTTTAAAGAATTTCCCGCCTGAACTCATCAGCACGGTGTCAGATTGAAATGCTTGTTCTGTTGTTCTAAAGAAAATTCCAGCTATGTGAGCCGAAAATATGCTAATTGCATCGCGTGCGAATATAAACTTTAATTTAAATAAATTGATTTGATATTTATTTTAGAAAACAAAAACAAATAGCAACGGAAAACTAAGTCTCACACTAAATCTCTCGCTACCATTATTGCAAAATGGCACCAACGACTTTCATTGAAAACATCAATTCTGAATTTCGGAGCAATTCCCTCGGATCTTTAATGGAGAAACGCGAGTAACGAAAGTATTTCTCACATATTTTCTAACCCCAAAAACTTGAAGCTTGAAGCATATATTTAGTGTTGTACGACTTATGATATGACGCTACAAGAAAGCTATTTGCCATCTCACCATTCTCATACAAAGCCTTGACTCTATGACCATACTCGGGCGGGTTGGGGTCAAAATTCTGGATGTGTCAAAATTATTTTTTTCAAAATTCTGCAAACATAAACAAAAGCGCGCGCTTTTTAACACTTTTCGAACCTTTTTTTATTGTTTGCAGAATTTTGTAAAGACAATCGTCTCACTTATTTAAGCATAAAGTCTAGAGATTTTTTTTAAGATTGCGGTGTTGTTTAGACTCTTCTAGGTTTTTTTTTTTTTTTGCTACCTTCGTGAACGTGTGCTGATAGTTTTATACTCCTAATTAGGGATCGGATTTCCATGCAAATGCATGTTTTTTTATGAACACCTTGGATGCAAGGCAACTTATTATGTATACGTATCATGAAATTTCCTTTAAAATGACATTGAACCGTTAGTGCATATTTTTGCATATTTTACTATAAATGCATATTTTGCAATTTTTGTGCATATTTTACTATATTTGCATATTTTGCATATTTTTTATAATATTAATTCATATTTTTGGAGCAATGACGAAAATTACACAAAAAACTTTACCGTCGAGAGATTTGTTCTTTCAAAAATGCTCTATGTACTAACTTTAGTTACCGTCGAGAGATCTTTTCCGTTGTATAAGCTATAAGGCATTCTTAAGACCGAATCGCCAACGTTTTCAATTCGAAAATTAAAAAAAAATTCCATGATCTATGCAAATAAAACTTTTCAAAATGAATTAAGGAATTAAGGAATTTATTTTGAATTATTTATTTTTGTTAAACAAAGGAAGATGTTTATGTTTACGTTAACTGTGTTTTTGTTTTTGTTTTTTTTTTTATTAAATGTTGATCTCGTTTTAAGTTATTATTTTATTAAATAATAAAAATAAAAAATTGAACGTAATAGACTGAAGAAAATGTGTTTTTAAATTGAACTGATATTAAGTTTAACTAATTTTAAGTGCATATTTTCAATGCATATTTTGCATTTTTAAGCGCATATTTTGAGATTTTTAGTGCATGAAAATCCGAACCCTACTCATAATGAATGTTTCAATCGTTAAATACAATAAAGGGAAAGATAAGTTGTGCTTCGATGGATGGGGATGGGGAGAAATTGAAAAAAAAATAATTCTTTTTTAAAACAAACAAATAAGAATATGTAGTTCTAAAAAAGGGAGCAGATCTTAGCCATATTGGTTTTCTTAAACGAAAATCCAAAAATATAGCTCTGTCTAGCTTTGTTTAGTTTCTTAACTTCTTTGGTAATTTCAAATGTGAAATAATTTGCTTCTTCTGAATTCTTCTTTCTTGTAATTTATGTACCTGCAATATATTATTAAAACCTGAAATGCATAATATATTATTATAATACAAATTTTTTTTTTTTTTTGTTCATGGCCAAATTTGTTTGTTTTTTTTAAGCAGAATAAGCAGTATTTTATTGCCTAAAATTTGAAAAGCAGAATTTTGTAAAGTAGAATTAAAAAAAGCAGAATTTCGTTAAGCAGAATTTTTGTGTGAGCAGACAGAATTTTGCAAAGCAGAATTTCGACCGGATCCCTACTCGGGCCTATACATATAGCCTGTTACCACGTCTCTTTTTGTTCCCTACTCTAAGCATTTTGACGTTTATCAGGGGGTAGCTCTTTCTCCCATTTCCTGTCTCTTTTTCGTTTCATCGGAGTTCGGAATTATGCTGGTCAAGGAACCGTACACTAGGGTGTCCCGTCAAATTTTTTTTTGTTGTATCTTAACAAAATGCCCCTTAAAAGTTGCGTATTGCTGAGCTCATTACAGGAAAAATAACATAAAAAATATTCAAGGGTACTTTTGGGCCTCTACCGGCCGTTGAAGTTTTGGAAAAAAATGTTGTTTTCCCTACATTTTTCTTTTTCAATATTTTTTTAATAATGCTTACATTTGTAAAGTTATAGCATAGTCTCTCAAATCAAATGTGTTTTTGGTAGCATTTGAGCACTTGAGAGGTTATTTTGATATCTCTTAAATGCTGGAATCAAAAAATACATTTGTTTTGTCTTAACCACAAAATTCTATATGTTCACAAAAATAGGTAAATTCGAATTTTTTAATTTAAATATTAAAACATGTAAGCAAAATGAGTTCCGGACTCCATCTCCGAGAGTTATTCTGTCCTCTTTCGATTTATAGTGAATTAAAAAAAAATCATTTACCGTCTGTAAGAGATGTAAAAAAGTATACCTATGATTTTGATCCAAAGAAATCTTAAAACAGAATACGGTGAAAAATCCCTCTAATTCCGAATTGTTTATTATAGTGAGTACATGCAGATATCGAACAGATTTTGAAGAGGGCTTCAATTCCAATTGTGTGCCACAATCAAATACTAAGACTTATTAAAATGAACTTCCATAAATATATGACTCTAAAAAGATACCCAAGTATGAAAAAATGCAAACTATCACAATAGAGTACAAGATTTCATAACATTTTCTAGTACAAAATTGTTTGACATTGCCTCATGTAAATTTGATAACTGCCACTGTACAAAGAAAAAAAGTGCCTAGTAATGAAAGGGTATTTTTGGAGGATAAGTGTTGATTACCTAGAGACGATTAAAATGCAAAAGCGTCTAGATCGAAAAGAACGTAGTGCATTGAATAATCTTGCCCCTCCAAGTTTACTCCAGAGAGTAGATCCAAACGAAACTGACGAAAGCCAGTCAAGATAGTAAGGTCACTACTTTGTTCTTCAGAACTTTCAAAGTCTTCTTCAGATCCTTCCACGTTTTCAGATAAGCTCAATTTGCTGGTCCAACCATCTGTAGCAAGAGTTTTTGATCGATATGGAGTATCGGAACGATCTGCCCCAACAGTCGCTTCAGCGGTTTTGCACGAAGCTGGACTCGCAAATAAGAAATAACACTGACACAAGGCGACAAATCGACAAAAATAAGATACAGATACTGAGCTTTGTCAAAATTAAGAGAGCATCTAAGAAGCCAATACAATGATGCCATTCCTAAGAATATTTATCTTGACGGACAGAAAGACAAAACCCTTGTTTCAGATCAAAAATATAAACGTCATTTTCGCAAGGAGCTCTGAAGAACATAACAATATTTCTCCGATATATTATACAGGGGAAGAAATATGCAATTCAAAGATTCATTTTATAATTTTTAAGGGCTACATACCGCGATACTAATTATCATTTTTAGTGTCCAGGCTATATTTTTTAACTCACAATGGTGAATTTTTCGAAATACAAATTTGCATATTGTGACCTACAAAACATTCAGTCTCAATGTTAAAAATGATTATTAGTATAAGGTCCATGCCATAGACATTATTTTTTAAAATGAATGTCAGACAACTCCTCCACCTATCTTAAAAGATCTGCCTGATGATGAACTTTCATTGCTTGCAAATGCAACAGAGCTCAGAATACCAGATATAAAACAAAATTGAATCTAGAAATCGGATGCCATCTCTTAATTTCAAAAGCCAATTTTCAATGTAAAATTTGTATATATGCCTTAATAGCTTCTTTTAAATTAATAATTTAAAATTGTTGATTATACGCAAATGAATATTTATTATTTTAATTTAGTACCAAGTTATATTTGTATATATATTTCTGAAATAGTAATAATATTTTGAACAAATAGAAAAATTGAAAGATATTAGCGCTTTAGTTACTTTTCCCTGTCCTTCAATCGTCGGTAGAGGCCCAAAAGTTATGCCGTAATCAGAAAGTAAGTAAACATTCGGAATCTTCTCGTCAATACGCAACTTTTGATACCCCTTTCGATGAGATTTTCCACGAATTTTTTTTCTTCATACAACGACGGGACACCCTACCGTACACTGCCCGAGCTCCATCAACACGCGAGCTAATACACTCTACTTGACACTTCGAGGACCCACAGTAGTTGTTTTAATTGCGTGCTGAAAATCCAACTTTACTTTGCTTTACTGAAATCGAAGCTAAAAAAAAACATGCCTATTGCTGAACTTAGCATGATTTCAAATATTGAATTGGTCACATTGACACCATTTATTTGGTCGCAGATACCCGCGAATTCATATTCAGTACCAGTTGCCATAAATTGTATTTCACAATTTATTGAGCAAAAACCCAGCCGTTGTTGATCTATTTGTGGTAGAACAAAGTAAAGCGAAACCACAAAATAAAATATGAACAAACAAATTGCAATGCGACATATCCATATCAATATGCAAAGTTGCGCCACAATTGCTGCCATCAGTTTGCCATCTTGCATACCACCAGTCCTTATTCCTCATCTAACAAAAGCAATTTTTTGAAAGTCTAGATTCTTCATAATTATACTGCAAATCTTAGTTATAAAGTCAGCCTGTGACTTGAGAGTGTTCGAAAGAAGTTAAGGTTTAAGTTAAGTTTTAGTTTAGAAGTCCGGTTTCAATGTATGTAAAGGGTTTTTCAATAAGAGGTGTTATTATGAAAGGATATGGTCCTGTATGCGTGCTCGTGGTGGCCATTTGGCTGATGTTGTTTTTCATTATTAACGGCATACTTTCCTCTTTATTAGGAAATCATCCGATCATTTATCTCAAAAAATGACATTTTTCTTTGAATACCAAAATAACACCTCTTATTGGAAAGCCTTTATATGGCATAGCTGGGCGTATTTAGAGGTATATTGAAGAGTTTTTTTTTATAAAGTTCTTGTGGAATTTTTCCATTAAATTGTACTCGTAAGATCCCCAAACTTGAGAATCATAGCAAAGAGTTGATTTGACAACTGAATTTAATACCTTATATTTTGCAGAAAAAATTATTCTTTTGTTTGAGAATACATTTTTCCATGGGAAGTTAAGCAGGCTTTGAGAGCTATTGGCTTTTTCGGTTAAGTGTTTGTTGAAATTTAAAGTTGAGTTCAGTTTGACTCCCAAATATTTAACCTCTTTTGCTGTTTCTAGAGGATGACCGTCATATTTCCATTGCCTCTCATAGTGCGCTCTTTGGAATCGACTATCATTTTGTACTCTTTTGTATTAATAGACAGTCTCTATCACCATCTCTAGTAGTAACACGATAAGCAGTTAACCATTAGTTGCATATGTTCCGGCGATTCAGAAAGTATGATGACCTCATCTGCATACAACAAAACATTAATGGTAGAATTATCGATCCTAACTCCTCCGGGAAGATCTTCTGCTACGTCGCTTATAAACAATGAATACATCAATGCACTGAGCAGCCAACCTTGTTTCACACCAGTATTTGTTCCAAACCATTCCGAAATCCGAATATAGGTTGTGCCATCCCACACCGCTGCATTTGTGTCCGTGTACATTTTATTAATCACCCTAATGAATTTCGAGGATATACCTAGTTGAGAAAGGTTATAGAAGAGAGCATTTCTGTTAAAAATATCAAAGACTGCTGAGCGTCTGCAGATGCATATTAATCCTGAAATAGAAGACGTCTTAAATGTACGATACAATATTCGTAGATTGAGAAGAATTAAACCTCACGACCATATAATCTAAATAATGAGAACCCGTATTCAAATTGTAATACCTTCTCAAACACAACTGAACGTTGAAACTAAAATCATTTGTCGATCTTTCTTTGATTGGTCATGATTAAGGAGGTGTTTTTAGTGCGGTTAGAGTCCCACACTACTCTGGGTTTCTAACCCCACTGCGTCTTTCGAGATTTTCACCTTCAGTAACAAAAAAAAACAAAAAAAAAAAGGCTGCTTTAAAATCAACAAAAAAGGAGTACATTTTTTTGTTTCTGGCATTTGAAAAGCTTTGACAATGGAAGTGTGGAAGTGAGAGTGAATTTTAAACAATTACAATTTCAATTTACTTTTTATGTGAATATCTGATCAATTGTTGAATAATTCTTTCTAAAGCCAGCTTGGAAGTCAGATAGAATATTTGTCGTCTCGACCCACTTTTCTATTCCTTCTACAAGAACACCGCAAAAAAACTTTGCTATGACCTTCATGAAGGAGATTCTTCTGTAGTTTTCAATGTTTCATTTACATTACATATCAAACACGCAATTTGTTTGCACTAGACGGGACATGGGAGAGAGAGGTCCGTTTGTCCGAAGTTAATTCTGATAAAGGTGCTAGAATAAGTACACATCGAAGATCAAATTCTTAAAGTGGGGTCGTTCAAAATTATCTTGTTTAGTATACATTTTAGTCTCGAATTTGAAATTGCATAATCTTACAATTTCGAAAAATATTTATATTGTGAACTACTTAAATTTGAAGTCGGAACTGAAAATCTGAAATAAGGCCCAACGTGGTTTATATTGGCCAGATGAACAGTTTTTTTCAGTTAATGTTTACGATAAGGGGTACTATCTACTTTGTAGAGTGTAGACAGTTCGTATATCTGGTATGTCTGCCGGATAAGTTACGTTACCGACCAATCTAGCTTTTGCGTTTCGGGTATGCATCTAGCCGACTGAAAATAACTAGATTTTTCAATGTGTCCATCGCAATTTGCTATGCTTCAACTGGGTAGCTTTAAAGTTTGTAGTAAACACGTTTCATTCGATATCAAATCATTTCTTTAGACAAGTATCAGTTTCAAGGGGCGCAAAAGTTGATGCATTGCGTTGGTCTCTTTCCGCATTCACTACAACTGGTTCGTTGAAATATTGTATAAACGTTAAAGACGTATCAGATGTGGCATGAACTATGATCGATCTCTCATTTAAATGTCGAAAAAATGAGCTTTTCCTTCCACAATTGCATAAGTGCCTCTTAAGAGAACTCTGATATGAAATTTACAAGCATATTATATTAACTCAAAATAATCCCTCGCAAGAAATAGAAAATCAACTTTCTACTGATATTCTAGAGAGAGTTCAATATCTGCGACACCGCAAATTACTTAGTCCGTTTTAAATAGGTATCGTATACATAATAATTCCAACAAACGTCTAAATTAAAAAAGAATGTTCTTTATAGCCGTACTCGCCTTTCCCAGTGATCAAGCAAGTTTTAGGTCAACGACACCACAATGGAAAATATGGGTATGGCCGTACAGCGACTTGACTGTCCTCATCTTAGCCATAAACTATGATCCCCTGGTGGGAAACACATTTCTTAACAGACTTTAAATAATACGCCGAAGGCACAAATTTTACAAGATTTCAAGTAATATTGCGATTAACATAAATTTAAACTAGGTAGGTGCAAACCCATCACAATTCACAAAAATTTATTCAAAATTCAAATATTTAAATAAACTCAACGATTGTCGTTCATTTAAGGTCTCTCTGTTAACGACCAATTACTTATGAAAAAAGAAAATACTGTGCTGTTGCAATTGGAATTTAGAAGTAGAAGCTTCACAAAAACTCACTATTCTAGCGATGGAAGCGGACCTAATTAAATTTAACGTTCACTTAACATCACAGATTTTATTCCGAAACTTATTATTTTCTACCCGAGATAACCGAACCGAAGTTGGAATTACATAATGCATACTCGCGAGCAGAAAACTGAACTGCAGCGACTGACAGCTTAGTGCTGCCAACCAAGATTTAAGTTGTTATGTCAATAAACTCTAACGGTGTGTGGTAAGTGTGATATTTTGTAAAAGATATCTTTTCATAAAAAAAAAGTTTAATATTCAAGTTACTGCACTTCGATAATGGGAATAGAAATCCGTAGGAATTAATATAAAAAATTGACCTATTGGGTACGGTACGGAACATTAACAAATGATTGGCTGAGTGTGTATTGTTTCATCGGTTTACTAGTAGGCGTAGTGGGAGCACTTTATCTAATAAATTCAAAAAATCAAATGGCGTTAGTGTATAAGCGCATCTCTTGACAATGGCTTGACCGAATTGACTCACTTTTTTTGTAAATGTTCCTAAGAATTCGAGTCAGGTTTCTAGTTGAAGAGTTGACCAGAAAAGTGGAAGATTTGGTAAAAATTTTAAAAGCTTTTTTGTTTGAACTCCCTAATCTAACTCACGATTCAAGATTTACATAAATAATTATTTTATTTTCTTCGGAATGCTTGCGGAAAAAAGTTCCCAAATTTCGTGCTCCCTGGATATCGTAAAGTTGGTACCTATGCTCCTTCTTTTGAGGAAAGTAAGATGTGCTCTATAGTTTGAGAAGTCGAAAAACCTAAACCTAGATCTAAAGTCTAACAAAATCGGACCAAGTAAAGTTACAGAAATCTAAAGGAATGACATTTCGGATCGAATTTCTCTGAAAGAAGATCTCGTTTACCCGCAAGTTTATCTGAGATTCCCAGGCGATGCTGGTAAAAGAATCGGCTGCTATTATCTAGATAAAGCTTCACAGAGAACGATATGTATAGCAGGTTAGGTTGAGTGGGGTTATGAAATCGTCACAAAAGACCAGGAACCAAAGCGGGCCCATCGCCATCCCCAGACGATATGTGTAAGTCTATGGCGAAATATTAAGCAAGCTCTCAGGGGAAGAATGTGCACTCCCGTTTTCTTGGACAGTATGTATAGGTATTTCTATTATGAGCTTATAGACGCCTTGGCCCTAGGGGATATAAAAATAAAGTGCACGACTGGGTCGAACAAAACTTTCTCCTTTATCAAAAGTTTTGTTGGTTGTATTTTTATTTTATTAGGTAGGTATTAGGTAAGTATTTAGGCAAAGATCTGAGGATCTGAGAATCAATGCTATATAAACAAGCATAAAAGGAGTTTCTCATTTTTGATCTGTTAGGGAATGATTTTCTTTTTGACTGGAATAGATTAATGGACGCTGGCTTAAGTTGTCTATGATTGGAAGTATTGTTCGTGATAGATCAATATCTTTACATATAAATATATATATATATGTATATGCAAGAATTCAGGGATTTGTTTTTGAATTTGCATTTGCAGTTTTAAACTGAATATCACGATGAACGTGTGTGAGGGTGCAAATCCAGTGCAGGATATTTTGATTGTTGGAGTTATTTTAAGGTGCATATTCAAAATGGTTGAAAAAAAAGTAGAAGTGGGTAATATTTGCTAAAAATAAGTAAAAGTTTCAAAGTGCGGTGTTGAGTTTTAAAACTATAATATATGAACACAGTTCGGCTTTTGGGTAGTCATTTTTGAGAAAAAATTATCGTTAATAAGTATTTTGATCAAAATCATAAGAGCGGTTTTTGTAAAATTTGGCAGACAAAACAGTACCAAATATTGCAATGTTTAGTTTGAAAAATATTATTTGTTAACTAGGTATATAGCTGGAAACCGATTATACGTTATTGTTCGCAATATAAGCATTACTTGGTTTTTTCAAGTTTTATCGAAGTCAAAAATGGTGTTTTCGAGATATGAGCATTTTTTTAAATTAGCGTTTCTGGTGATTCGAATTAAAAATTAAGAGCGCAAAAATTTTAAGAACATCAATACTACTCTACGTTTGCATTTTGGTCAAAATCGTTATTGCCGTTTTCAGGGAAACTAAGGAGAACTAAATTTTTAAAAAATTGACTTTTTTTCAAAAATCCATCCATCCATCAATCCATTTTACGATAATAAGTTGGTGGCCATATTACCGTAGAAATTAATTTTTGTTACAATCGTATGGACCGTTTTCGAGATATGACCAAATTTCAAAAGTACTGTTACTCGAATTTTTAGCCAAAAACTGGGTATGTAGTCATGGTAAACTCACCCACTTAAGCTTAAATATCAATTTTGGTTGAAATCGTTAGAGCCGTTTTCGAGCAAATCAAACTGGTGCGAGCACTTTGTATGGGAAGTACCGTTAATATTGAGGTTACCTTGCAAAATAAAAAACGGTCCCGAGCCCTAAGCCCACAAACTCCAAATCCGAAGTTTGAACGAAATCCGGTCAGCCGTTTAGGCTCTAGGCCTGTGGGACAGACATACAGACAGACAGACGGACAGACCGAACCACCCACTTTTTTAAGTTCGTCTATCATCGTAACGGCAGAATTGATTAACATCTCGAGTTCGAAATTTTGTACAAAAACAATATCTTAAACTTTATAACGTGAAAGGGACGATCTCAAATTATCACTCGAAACGATCGGTTCAAAAGAGAAAAAAACGTATTGTAAGTCAAGCGCTGATATGTAGGTATATCTTCATAGGTGCCATTACTTTAACATTATTTTCTCTCGCCTTTCTTGCATTTGGCAAGTCTTATCCTTCGTTTGGTGTAAGTTCACTGCAAATACAAAGTTTGGATAATGTCCCTAACCATGTCGGCCATTTTTTCCAACTTTTTTGGTTCCCTGTAAAAATATGTATCTTTTTTTCTCACAATACTTCGGTCTATTTAACATCCACTGTCCCATTCATCACGTTTAGGGGAAATATGAGATTGTTCCATACGACGTCCTGATCGCCCTTGTACCCGTGGGCCGTTTCCAACTGTTGACAACTGACACAAACATTACAATTTTCCGTGTACTTGTAAACTGTCATCGGTTTTCTTTGTCTGACAGAACTGATTGTTTGTGGCAAATATAGCTGCGGTTAGCGACTGTCATAGACAGGTTATTTTGTTCAGTCTTCCGTCGCGTCGCACAGTCAATTTTTTTTTTTCACCGCGATGGCTTGTCTATGAATATTTATATAAGCTGTTGTAAACGACAATAAGAGCTTATTTTCGTTAACAAAGCTGTTCGTATTGCACAAGTCTTTTCGGATCTTCGACATATAGCCATGAATAGACAAACAAAAGCCGTCATTTTTTGTTGTTGTAATGCTTAAGGTTCTGTTGCGACAAAAGGTTTCTCTAGCCCTAAATCATCCGTAAGATTGTGTAGTATTGTGCCTTGGATGGGTAGGACCAAAATTACATATAGTAGGTAATAATTGTGAATAATTGCCGCCAAGCTCTAGTTAAATAGACAACAACACACACGGACACGAACACATACAAGCCCATTTAACGTCCTTAATGGCGGCAAAAGATGGAAATTCCTTTCAACCGGATTACTCTGTCAATCACGCAAGGTCACTCCTCCTACCTTTGACTTGACATTCGACAGCCACCACCCTTTCGTTCATCATCACATAAATGCGTGTGTGTTTCTGACGTGATTACTGAAAATTCCGTGCGACGTTCACATGCGGTGTGTGCCTGTGTGTCCCTGTGTGTGATTGACAGATGTTAATTCTTCGAAATTTATATACGCACAAGTGTTGGGAGGTGGGTTTTCCACGCACAGTTTTATATTAACCGCTCCAAATTGCATTGATGACATATTTCAAATTTATCATTGCGGCGCAGAGGGTGGTGGTGAAAAACAATTTCAATCACCATTCAGAGTTTTCTGAATCAGAATCTGCTACATGATTGACGCACGCTCCCTCGAGATGCTCGTACACTGATGCGGATGCGGACTTCCACTTTCCTGTCAAAGCCGATCAGCGTCGGCAATTGTGTTGCGGTTTGAGTGGCTCTTCGACCCGAGCAAACTCATTCAACTGGAATGTAATGGCCGTGTGACGACAAGGATCTAAAACATACGCCACTGTTAGGCCACTCCCAAAAATCCACCACGCTCTAAACAATGCTAACTCCCCGTAATAACTGTGTTTGCCACAGATGTAATCGCGCATTAGCGCTGCTTTGCTAGTGTACTGCTGCTGGCAGGCGAATCAATTGCATATATCTTGGAACGAGTCTTGCCCTGGTGTTAAAGCTGCCTGTATTCAATAACAATTTCAAATAGCCCGCAGAACATCTTTGTGCGAGATTTCATCTTTTTGCAGAGAATTCCTGCAACGAATTCCTCCAACACATACAGAGCCATCAAAGCGATAGATAAACGATTTGCCACCATTCATGTGTGCACTTAGTGCCTTGAGCACCACTAAGGTCCACCATTCAGCCATGAGAATGTGAATTTATTATTGCAGCAGTATGCTTTGTTAATAATATTTCACAACTCGTTAAATATATTGAACGGTGCACCGTATACAGTACGTCCACTGTCCACATACGATCGGGTGGAGGTGCATGTATATATACGTGGACCTAATTCGGGTGATAGTGCGGTGCCACAGATTGTGTCCGTTGGTCCGGTATGTTTGCAGTCGGTGTTAGCACAACACGACAGATAGTTACAGGTACAGGTACCTATACGAGAGTACGGCATATGCACGAGTATCTATCTATCTCCGAGTCGAGTTGTTCGTGTAGATCTGAGAGAATTTTATTGTGGCCCCATGGTGAATAAACAAGATTGAGATCCAAAATAAATGGCTGCATGGGCTATAAATTCCCGCTTCCAATCTGTATATATACGGAGTAGTTGTGTATACCTGTACATAAGCGGCAGCGGCGGCAATTCAAAAGTTCAGAAATCACTTCGCACAAAACTTGTCGGACGGAATTTATACTGCCCCAGCCAACACACGCACACTCTGATGGCGCTGTGGCATTGATGCAGGATAAAGATGACGAATCATAACTCTTGGAAAGTGTATGTATGTAGCCTTTCACACAACGAAAGATACAAGATTAAGTTAATTGCACAAACGTAGAAACTTGTTTTTGATTACAACGCAGCCACGAGTTACTGTTGGATCTTGGATGTGCTGATACTTCGTCTCCTTTTGCAAAATAGGGGAATTCCTATTTCGCTTGTTTTATACAGAAGTCATCCTCGTCACTATCACCTTCACCGCGTAGGAAAAGGGGCCTCTAATTGATATCCAACAAAGCAGCATTAGACGTGAATCGAGTCCGCATAGGATAAGAGCGGAAAATGTGTCCGAGTCTAACGAATGTCTGGATGTCATCGCACTCAATGAAATGTTGACTTTTGTACGGGTACAGTGAGTCGCTGGAATCTTGTTCAAAGACTTAGTTGAATATTTGCTTACCTATGGTATGTGGAAGCATTGGAAATTTAATTTAACCTCTTAGTTAGAGGCAATTAACATTCCTACAACGAAAGTTGTCGGCATTACAATTTTTTTCTGAGTGAACAAGAATATAGGTGCTGCCAGTCTGTCTCCTTCCCTTATATGGAACAAATTGTGAAATGAAAACATTTTTTGTCTAATTTAAACAAATTTATTGCATTAGGGAGAAGCCGCATTTACAGCAAATTGACATTTGGATCAATTTTAATATCGAAATTCGTGTGAGACAGCTTGAAAAGATGTCAGGAACTGTGTCTTAGCGAACGCACGCGTAGATATGTCAAATGAGTGGAGTGGTCATATGTTAGTTTTTGAAGTTTGGAAAACTGAAAAACATCGCAGTTGAGATTGAATAGGCGTGGGAGTCATACAGCGATTTTTACTACAAAAAAACTTTTCAATTCAAAACATGCTTCCAAAAATGTTCTAAATTAACCTTTCTGACGTCTATCTATATAAAGAAACGGAAAAGGCCTATAAACGCAAGGACTACTCAAGTTTTATCGCCGAAAATTTAACAGTTTATTACTACAACCATTGCTTGCAGTGGCTTAGTGGTTAGTGTGTTGGACTACTAAGCGAGGGTTCGAGGTTCGAATCCCGCAAAAACCCAAATTCCAACTTTGGGTTTTTTTCACTGCGCCATCTCTCGCGAACGTCTGACAAACATCCGAGAGTATGACTGTCTTGAAAGAGCTTCTCAATTGGCCGTTTGGAGTCGGCATAAAACTGTAGATCCCTTCCATTCGTTCCAAAAATGAAAACGCACACAAAACGAATGGTTGTGAGAGGCTAGGCCTAGGGTCCCTCCTTTGCTTGGAGAATAGTTTTAATTAATCCGATAGGTGGCGCTGTTACCTAACTTTCATTGCGTCTATTTGTTACACTGAATAGATTTTGATTCAGCTTTCTCTCTTCTTCTCGAAAAGGAAATCATTTTTACTACTTTCTAACTGACCCACGTAACATCGCTATTGGTAAATTTGAATATGTCTTTATAAATAGAAAATGAATCTATATTTAAGAAAAGAAATCACTGCTAAGCTCAGTGCTGCCGAAAGTGCTCCCATGCGAGTATTGTACTACTTTCCACACCTCCGTACTCTCGTACTCCTATTTTTTTAAAAGACCATTTTCCACATGCAGCAAAGCATAATTTCAGTCTTAATAAATTCAATTCACTTCAAATTTCATGCAAATTTTGCAGCACTTTTATCTTCCAAACTGTCGTCGAAAAGAAAATTTCCCTCTTTCTAATTTATTTTTGTTTTTCGTTGGTTTCATTTAATTTTCATCTGTCAGTTCGATATTTATTTTATAGTTAACTGAGATTGTGGTTTGGTGGTTCTGTTTTTTGTGTTTAGTTCAATAAAATTAAAAGGTTTGTCAAATTAATGCTTGAAATATTCTTATGTCTATTAGAATAAACTAAATTGTTTAATTTTGTATTTTAGATATTTAGTGAAGTTGGATTAATTGGAGGCCTTAAATGCAAAAAAAAAAAAAAAACTGTAAATGTGTATAGAACTACCTACCTTAAAATATTTCTCTCCGGCAACACTGTTCGTACTACTGACAATATGATAAAAACAAAAAAAAAACGTTACTATAGATGACGGTTGGTGGCTAGAGGGGCTTCAGGTCAGAGCACAACTTCAAATCATGATACTTGGGCTGACATCACATTAAAATAGATGTCAAAAATTTTCTCTCACATATATAAATCACATACAATGCTCAATATTTTTTTAACAATTTTGTGATGAAAATTACCGCTTACTGGTCCCGTCACATTTCTTTCATTAACATTTTGAAAGCAAACGAAAACAGTCCTATTTTTGTTACAAAAATTCCCTAAGATCAACAGTTCACACCTGTGGTAATTCGCTAAATGCTTTAGGGTACTCATCCACCATTATAAGTCTCAGACATTGACCCTTATGATATGCGGGTGAGGGCATTTTGTGTTTCAAAAATGATCCTCTCATTTCCGAACACGCTGCAATTTTTTACAAAAGCGCTGGCATCCATCTTTATTCAGTTCTATGTCCGTTAGACAATGTTCGCCCAAGCTGTTGCGATATTTCCTTTATTTGTTTTTTCATTCCCTAAAAATAAATCACATAAATGTTTCTGATTTAACATAAGTTTATAAGTCGAGAAAATTACGGTATTTATTTAAAGATTAATTTTTGTATGAAGCAAATGTCACAGTCGGTGCTGAGGACATGGAAAAACCATTTCTGCAGACTGCTAAACGGCGAAGACGACACAAATTCCGCTGTCAGGCAGAACGAGCCATTCAACCTGGACGATGAAAGCCAAGATTTCCGTCCACCTGACCAAAATGAAGTGAGGATAGCAATATCTAAGCTTAAGTCCAACAAGGCTGCTGGACCGGACGGCTTAACTGCCGAGCTGTTTAAGGCAGCAGGAGATGACACCAACTCGTCTCCAAGATTTGGTCAGACGAAAGTATGCCTGATGAATGGAACCTCAGCATCGTTTGCCCGATCCACAAGAAAGGAGACTCTCTAAACTGCGCCAACTATAGAGGCATCAGTCTCCTGAACACTGCGTATAAGATCATGTCTGCTGTACTGTGTGAACGCCTGAAACCATTCGTCAACGATCTGATAGGTCCCTATCAGTGCGGTTTTAGGCCCGGTAAGTCCACGACCGATCAAATATTCACACTACGGCAGATCCTGGAGAAAACCCAAGAAGTCCAGATCGGTACTCACCATATCTTTTTATCGATTTTAAGGCCGCATATGACAGCATTTATAGAGACGAGCTATACAGAGCCATGTCTAGTTTTGGCATCCCTGCAAAACTTGTCAGATTGTGCAGAATGACGATGGAGAATGCTCGCTGCTCCGTAAAGGTCGGAAACAATATCACCGAGACCTTTGATGTCAAAAAAGGATTTAGACAAGGTGACGCGCTGTCATGTGACTTCTTCAACATCATTCTTGAGAAAATTGTGCGAAACTCACAAGCCAACACCAGAGGCACAAATTTTCCATAAGTCTGTGCAACTGCTTGCATACGCTGACGACATTGACATTGTTGGCACAACACAGCGAGCTGTCACTGGTGCGTTTGCAAGTATTAATACAGAAGCGGCAAAAATGGGTTTAGTGGTGAATGAGGGTAAAACAAAATATATGCTGTCAACAAGAAGGGACACACGACAACGACGAATCGGGCAGAACGTCACGATAGACAGCTATAACTTTGAGGTAGTTAGGGACTTTGTCTACCTCGGCTCCGCTATAAACTCTGATAATGACATCACATCAGAAATCAAGCGAAGAATCACACTTGCCAACCGCTGTTTCTTTGGCCTAAGACGGCAATTGATTAGTAAGGCCTTGTCAAGAAGCACTAAGGAGATTCTATATAAGACTCTCATCATCCCTGTCCTGCTCTATGGCGCAGAAGCATGGACCCTAGCAAAAACGGATGAGGATCTTCTTGGTCGCTTCGAACGCAAAATTCTTCGAGTGATTTTTGGTCCCGTTTGCGTTGACGGGATTTGGAGGATTAGATTTAACAGCGAACTCTACGAGCTGTACAGCGACATCGACCTGGTCAGAAAAGTACGCATTAGTCGTCTAAGATGGTTAGGACATGTAGAGCGAATGGACACCAACGCTCCGGCCCGGAGAGTCTTCGATTCCAACCCGGAGGGACACCTCGCCTTAGTTGGCGCGCGCAAGTGGAAGGGGACTTCAACCAACTTGGAGTGCGCAACTGGAGGCAGTTAGCCAAAGATCGCGCTAACTGGAAAGGCGTATTGGTTGAGGCCCAGGTCCACCCCGGACTGTAGCGCCACCTTAAGAAGAAGACATTTTGTACTGTTGCGCACTTATAATTTTAATAAACCTTTTGAAAAGTTGTTATATTCCTACGCAAATTATAAGCTCTGAAACTTTATAATAAATTTCTCTAGTCTAGTAACACTGTCCAACCATAATACAATTTGAGATTGTGAAACAATAAAATAAGATCTCAAATATTTCCTGTATCATTTTGTTAAAAATACACGGACAACAGAGAAACGTAAATAAACTAAAGAGCGGAACAAAGGTTAAAAAAAGAAAACAAAAAAACGCCTTAAATCAAATCCAAAAAATGCCTTGAATTTGACAGCAAGAGCGCCGTTTTCGTTTTTCGTGTTCGCATTAGTACAATAAAAAACATAAAAAACTCGATCGCTCGCTTGTTGCGGCAATTCAGACCGACAACAAGTTGCTAACGCCGCTTCATAGTCAATACTAAATCAGCAGACAAGTCGCTCACAACTTTACTCTTAAAACCCCCTTTAGAACTACTGTCGCTACTAGTAACTAGTACAATGTGCAAGAGCAAATATATGACAAGTGGCATGCATATGTCAGTAAATATGGAAAATTGCATTTTCCACACAACACTTTCGAGTCAACACAGTTTGCTGGTGAACATAGACACTAATTGAAAGGGAAAGATGGCACCCGTAGATTCGTGAGTCACTAATATAAACGACTTTTCCTTCCCCAGTCATGTCAAACTCTTTTAACTGAATAAATTAAAAATATTCGTGTTCCGGCCATGTTCAAAATTATTAAATACGTTTGTCTTATATCATTCCATATGCACGCACACGCACATGTCATCTGTCAGACTTCTTTTCCTTTTTTTTAATCGCTTGTTAAAGAACTTTTTGATTGATTTTGATTTCAGGAGTTTGACAGTGACATTTAAAACTTGAAACAACAATTTGTTACCAGTGCATGTCATGTCGAAGTTTCATAAATATTTATACCTCCTTCAATGTTTTATTCATTTTCGTATTCCCGTTCCCAATCTGCCTTGTGTTTTACCAATAAAACAATCTTCAGCTAGACTCTGTCCATACTCACTGTAGCATTTAATCTCTCGCACCTTCGCTCAGCAGGAAATATATTAGAGGTCCAAAACACATCCCCATTCACCGTCAACAGTAACTAACTTAACTATCCGCCATTATTTATCGAATAGGGCCCCCTCCAGCGGCACACATATCTTTCTGCTTTGGCAATTCTACTGATGAATGAACCCTGTTTCTTTGCCATTATGTGCAACTATCCCAGACTTGAGTATGCGCTGGAAAAAAAAAAATAGCAAACCCAAACCCAAGAGAAGTGTGTTCCTTTCCACTTTTTCTTGATTCGTGTTTGCTGTTTTGCTGATTGCGCTTGAGGTCCCCGCCAGAGACCCCACGTCTTCCTGTTGTTATAGTTTGGTAGTCGTACTCTACTCTTATTCAGCCGTCTTTTCAAGAATGGTAAGACCAGTTTTTGGTCGTCTTTCTCTTTTGCTCAGCGCGAGGTTCAAAGATTAATTTCATTTCTTCGCAAATGGGTTTTCTGCACGTCCTCCTTTTGACTTTGGTGTTTTATGTTCTTTAACGTGTTTTCTGTTTTGTGCCTTTGTCAACATATGGTTGTAGGGAATTTTTTTTTTGATTGCGTATGTTAGGAACTGCGTTCTCACACGTTGTATTTGCAATTAGTGATTTTCTCTATATCCTCTGATTTAATGTTTTCTTGGGGAATTCAGCTAATTGTGAGCAATCACTGCGGATGAATTTTGTAGAGTTCGGTAGACTTCGCATTATTTAACTAACTCTTTTTAAATGGACCTTCCATTAAAAGAACCAGACTTTTATAAGGCTACATGCCAAGCAAGCTCGCTTCTTGGGGACATATTTTCATCAGAGGGATACAACTGGCAACAAGTGCAGAACTGACTAATCTGCGAAAATCTTGGGAGATCTTCTTAGAGAAGTATTTAAAAAAGATTGTGATCGGAAGTTGCCCTTTTCATAAGAATTTGTCAACCAATCTTGTGACTTGTAAGTAAAAGGTATAATACAATTTCATCGTACTTTGTTGGGAATTTCCCTAATTTTAAAATATAAGACAGAAAGCTGCGAAGGTAGATAGGGACATACTATCTTTAAACCCACAGAAAGGTCGGAGATGAGTGCCACCAAGATAAGATATAAAGTCTGGGCAAAATGCGACAGAAAAAATGTGAATGTTTTTTGCCGCCCATCTAGAGGAAACTTCTAAACATTCGTTGGTCCAACTCTAAGTCAAAATAATATTATGCCCAATTCACAATGTCGCGTTGACGCGCGCGTGCGTTGACAGATTATGTAGAAACAAAGCATTCATATGGTGCCACACAAAATGCAGCTTCAGGCGTTGAGCCGACTTTAGACCGTAAATATCGTAAAGTTCAACGCGACGCGTGAGTAGAGTTACTTTCTACTATCACGCGCGTTTGACAACTTTAGAATTTAGAATTGTTCGATTTGAAGTCATAGAATGTGCCGTTTATAGATGGAGTGGCAGAGATCCGCTAAAGTTTATTACACACAACTTTTAAAAAGCTATATGATGTTTTTTCAAAGCATAATTAATTAATTCAGTGTGTGGAAATGAGGAATAACATTTTTTTTTGTAGGGCAACTTCTAATTTCTTTAGATTTTTTGTAGGAAAAATATTAATCAATGGTCTTGTATCCGTATTAAGGTTGTTGTGTGCTTCGATATATTGTTAAATTTGATTTTCTTGTATTTTGGAGAGTCGTTTTTCAATTCGTGCATAAAAATTACAGCTTCAAGAAAAAAGAGAGTAGACTTGAAATTTTAATTCTGCTCTGAATTTGTATTTTCCAGCCAAAAAACAAACAGAACTTTTAGTTTGTCAAAATTTTCCCTGTTAACGCGTAGTCGCTTCAAAGCAGCATTTTGTTTTACAAAATTGTTGCTCGCGCGCTTTGGCATTTAAAATCGTAAAATTTCGATAAAGCGTGTCAAAGCGCGCCGACGCACGCACGCGTGCAACGCCGAATTGTGAATTGGGCATTAATGATTGAACATTTGAGCTCATCAAGCTAAGGCAAAAAATAAGGAAAATCCAGGTTACGACCTCTTAAACTAAAACTATTGGCTCGAAAAGTATTACCTCAGCTTCTTTGTAGAACTCGTTATAGCTCTAAAACCAGATAACCATCTTCCGTCTATAAGTTTTTGAGAGTCTATATATCGGGCGCCAATTGTTAAAGACAAGCACCTTATACTTAGTATAAAGTCAACTTTTGACCACCTGTTTTGCCTTTAAAGCATATGTAATAAAAGACATCTCACTTTTTACTCGTACCTACAGAAATCTGTCAATGAAAATAACATTTGACTTATGTGGACCGCCTGTCTTAAGTGCGAATTGGGACAAGTTCTTCATCAAACGGTTATATATCCAAACCTAGAATTGAACTTTCTTGCAATCACGGAAACGAAATTTTAAGAATTTAATGAATACCTGCGGCGTGTCGCAAGGAACCGATCTTGGACCACTTTTGTCAATTTGTAGGCATTTTTTATACTGCGAACAGAAGGTCCTTTCGTACCATACCTCGTAGGACAAACTGTAAGGTTTTCTTCAGGCTACATTTACTAGCACACGCTTTCCTTTTGTCTACAACTGTGGGGTTGTATCTATACCGTACGTGTAAGCAGGCTTAAGCACTTGGTAGTAGTAAACGAAGGTAAACAATTTACAAACATTTTAAAATGAAGTGCACATAGTGGTACATAGGCCGAAACCGGATGAAACCGAAAATTGCGCACGTTGCCTCACGTAGCCTTACAGAAGGTTGACAAAATTACTAAATTAGGCAGAGTCCACAGAACAACTGGAGTTGGAACCTAGGGGGCCTTACAGTAAAGGCCGAAAGCGCTTAACGTGATTCTAAATATTCTGCCTAAAAATCAGCACATTAAAACCATTGTAGCGTGAATAGTGCTGATAGATTAAAAAAATATGGATGCTTCTACGAAAGATCCGAGGTCCTACATTCCGTTCCCGCTATGTGATTGGACCTTTCCGTACTGACTGTAATTGCTGTGTAAATTCGTTAAAGACGGTTTCAAACTGCAACATGCGTTGAAATTTTGCGTTATTCTTATTTCCCGCACAATTTTGCAATAGGAAAACCAAACTTACACGTTCGCGTTTAAAATTAGCCTTTTTTGACTTTTAAGTTGTACATAAAACAAGTTAAAAAAATATTTACAAAAAGTTGGTTTTTTTTTTGGAAAAAATAAGCAAATCTGGGGGTTTTTCAGATTTACCTGGAGAAAAATATTTTTACCTTCTGGCAACGCTGTAATGGAAAGTATTTTCTATTGGCGGTGGCAAATTAATGTTCCTAACTATACTCTGTTCAATTTATATTTTCAGTACAGGGAAGATAGGCTATTTGCCTTTCACCCTTACTATTAGGGATTTTAATAAGCTGTCTCCATTTTAAAGCTCTCACATGGTTGCCATAGTGAGCAATATAAATTGGCATAATTCTCTCACAAATATCGGTAGGGCTACCAAATACCAACCCTTTATTAAGAAAAAATGGTTTAACTGCATGTTAACAGATCCTTCAGATATACAAAATAATTAAAGGAGTACCTAAAAACTGTATGGCAACATCCCACATAATCAAATTCATTTATTCGCTCTCAAAAGCTTTAAAAAGCACCAAAACCGAAAGTTCTTTGAAAATATCCATAGAAAAACCCGTAAAGATATTTTTGCAAATAGATTATGGTAACACTCTTCTGACATACACATGTTTATTTTCTGCGATAAAATAGCAACCGCACACGAGAATATCACCCTCGTCGTCATCCTCATTCTGCTCGCGACTTTGCGGCAGACTGGTCATGGTGGGATGTATGCGCCTTTGAGGAAAATTGGTTGGGTTTTTCGTAAATTACAACAACAAATTCTTTGGAATCACCAGTGGTTTCGCTTTTATTTCAGTGGCAAATCTTGTGTTGAGTGCCGTGAGAGTAGCTACAGGCACCACTGGTAGAAAAAAGAGCTTCCCATAAGGCCTGTACTGAAAATATAAATTGAACAGAGTATAGGTGACCATTTGCAACTGAGCAACACATTAACACAGTAGCGGTCCATCTCACTTTAACCGCGATTGCTTCAGTAAGTTTTGCATGCAATTAAACTGCCGACCAACTAAAAATTTCAGGTTCACATTATTACGACTTGAAGACTAATCACTGATGGCTACGCCCTCGCAGAAAAAGCAAGTTCTCGGTGAAGTGACAAGATCACCGAAAATACGCTTTCCCACGCAGCTCTGAGAATATGCCACCGCTTCAGATGCGTTCCATCAAAGTCGCACTGTGGGGAATTCTCCGACTATTCCAATTCCACTCTGTCAATTGTCAAAACTTATAAATACACCCCCAACACACATTGCTTTGTGGGATCTTTCACTCTGTTGAGAGTTTTATAGTTTCCCACATCCTGTTCTGTGTGCATTGACACGGTTCTTCTGGGAATTGTTATTATGAAGCTGGAATGCAATAATTTGACAGAAATCGAGATAACAACAAGGGAAAAATATCTTCCCCCATTTTTCCGACACCTGTTTTTATAATGTAGGTACGCGGTTGTTTATTTATATTCACGTGACGCAATTAGGATAGCAATGATGAAACGTATTACCGTCCAAATAAATGACACTAATGTACCTGCAAGATGTCGTCTTTGTAATAGATTTCCCTGCCGATAAGAGGGCATGGAAAAACTGTGATTTTCCCCCCCTACTATAGTTGCGGACGGCCAAAACAATAAATTCAGGGAATACTTGCTTCAAAGTTCGCTGGAAGAAGCAGCTCTCTGTTTTATGGCATCTCATGTCGACTGTCCGTATACACACACTCCCGCAGGCTAATTTACTTGCCAACCTGGATATGACTTATGACCCCCATGTATATCTGATGGTAATTCTTTGTGTTTGGTATAGATATCGTACAAGGTTTTTCTGCTAAACACCCCAAGGTAAAATGGTTTTACAAGATTTTAGACAAAACCGAACATAAGGGGATAGCGTCTTGTTTTTTTCGTCTCCCTCCTCCAGTGATGGGTATTTTTTGTGTGTTTTCTTTTTTGAAGAACTGGAATTGTACGCACAAACATTAGTAATTATATATCATAAGAGAGATACCCCTCCCAGATAAGAAATATGAAAAAAGAAGATAAATAGCTAAAAAGAACGAGATACGGATGCTGTCGCAGGTACCAAGCCTACCGAGAGGTTCTCCTTTTTCTCTTTTTATTGTGATATCCACTCATGCATGTGACCAAATAGAAAAAGAAAAATCGATAAATACCACCAAACCCTTAAGATTGATGTGCAGTATTTTCTATGTAGCGGTGGCTTTAAGTTCCGTCGCAAGGATGTCCGTATGTATATTCGTTCAAACATTTTATTGCCGGCAAATAAATTGCGACAGTTGCAGGCGCACAGACGAACGATTTTCTTACTTCCTGAATCCTGACTTGCTTCTATTCAATTGGGACAGGGAGACAAAAAAAAAAAAAAAACGAACGAAAACGAAAATAAAAGGCAAATAGAAGGATGTCGCAGAGATTTGGAAAAATCTGTGGGAAATCTTACGTCGATTCAGGATGACGATGCAGACTGCGTCTGCCATTAAGTGCCGGCGGAAGTAATGAATTATCCGATGCTCCACACACAGAATAACTATTGTGTATTTGTTTTGATAATAAATCTCTATAGAGAGATACTCATACTCGTACCTAAATTTCATGACTAGGTTGATGGATAATAATAGTCTTTTTTTTTACTTACAGAGATCTCCAGGGCAACAACATCACCGTGATATTCGAGTCGGATTTTCAGCACTTGACCAAGCTACGAATTTTGTAAGTACTAAGATTTGAATACATTTTGTTCAATTGCCTGTGCTGGGTAGTTTTCCTATGATGATGGATAATTGAGTGGAGACGAAGAAAAAAAAACCCACAACCGAGCAGACATTTTAATTGATGTTTAAGTATTGCTGAGTGGGATATTGGGGGTTCCCGAGCCACGTCTATGGCTGGTAGAGAGCTACTCAAGGGAACACAAAACGTGTTTCACCAAGAAATATTTACCTCTCAAAGTACTGCGTCTTACATCGCAAGCTATGACTTTTAAGTTTCAAGATATTCATTTAGTTAGCACTAATAAATTATTATTGGGTATACCCACTCCAGCTGACAGTTGGATTGAAAAAAATGCTATAAATCGCCAAATCCATGTGACCTTCAGACGAGTGTTTCATTGCTACGATGAACCGTACTCGTACAGTTTGCATTTAGAGATCGTCAGAAATATCTGCAGAAGTTTAAGAGCTCTAGAAATCTATACTTATAATAAAACTGTCGGCAATTTTGTTGTTACCTAATGGCGTGAAAACTACTGCACAGTGCACAGATTTCGATGAAACTTTTTTTGAAATGTTCCTTAAGATTTTGTGCAACACATAGGCCAATCCTATTTTTTGGAGCGTTTTTGACCAAAATGTGTCATTACTCAAATTAGGAGAGCCAACACCTTTATAGTTATTTCAAGCCATCAATCAGCTTTCTATGTCCTCTAGAGCTGAGCTACAACCTAAAATCTAACACGAACAAAATAAATTTATTTTCTCAAATCGAATATTATCAGCAGCCGCGTTTCTTGATCGTTGTTCTGCTTTGGGGTGGTTGGGTGGCGCACGTCGCACAAGCACGTTCATATGAAAAAAAACTGCGTGGTGTTTTCACCAAATTAAGTGAAACGAAAGACAAGTATGCGACGTGAATGTGTATGTAATCAACAGCGACAATGTGTTTCTGAGGAAATGCGCAGATGGCTGATGACGTGCGCTGATGGGCGTATGGTGGTGTACCTATATAGAAATTGAGTTCAAGGTTTTTGTTTTAATGGTTGTTATAGTACCTTCGTTGATACCTACAGTAAGGAAGTGGAACTTTAGTACTTACGCAGTTGAATTTAATTTTCTTAAATTGGTGTTTTAAGTAAATATATTTGTTTGATTATTGTTTCACATTGACAATGTTCACCGCTTTTTTTTTAGCTAGACTGTTGATTTTAAACAAATATGCCGTTGAAAAAATGGTCAAATCTCTTTTATGTCGTTTTCCATTGGTTTCACTCGGGGATCGACTCAATCTGAAATCCAATGGAACAAGAAAACTGCTTCTGGTTGAATCCACAAAAGTATTGGTGAAATGCCAAAAAATAGTCTACGGCAGCTGTCATCTGACTTGTATAAAATACATAAATTTCACTTGTGTGAGTGCTTCTTGAGTGGATTCTGACTTCAAATCGAGAAGCGAAATTCTCTTCTCAGAATCAGCAGAAGAGTATTTTTTGTGCCAATGGAACAGTTTCAGAAGCGAATTTTTCGATTCCGGACTCTCCCGGACGCTTCTTTTTGCCCAATGGAAAACGACATTACTGGAAATTACACAGTCTCACGCCGCGTACGAAGTTGCGGGCACAGCTTGTATGCTTTAAATTGATTTAAAACAAAAATATACTTCTAAAGTTCTACAGGCTTTGGGTAAAAAAGTCCATGTCCATTTATTTGGATACCAAGTTGACTTTTGGAACGCATATAGCAAATACCCTTAAAAAAGTTGCAATTGCCATTAGGATGCTGTATCCCTTCATAAACCGAAAGTCGCAGCTTTCAAAGGAAAATAAAATAATCATCCAGAAAATAATTTTGCAAGCAATACTGCTTTATAGGTACCGAGTATGGGGAAACTGTGCAATGTGTTATATTAAGAAGCTACAGATTTCTCAAAATAAACTATTAAAAATGATGCTAAATCTACCGTGGCATAACTCGACCCTAGATACTCATGATAAAGCGAATGTTAAATTGATCTTTCAAAGAATTCAAAAATTAAAACAACGTTTTCTAGCATGCTCTGATTTTGCTGATAATCCTCTAGTAAATGTTTAAAATACGAATTATATCTCACTCGATAGTTGGCCTTTTGTTTTTTCCCTTATTATTGTTGTTATTTACTCTTGCTATTTTTTTAAATATGTTTTTATTTATTCATACGTCTATTTATTTAATTATTTGTTGATTAATTAATAAATTTCTATTTACTTGTTTATTTATCTGTTTATTTGTTTATTTATTATTGATTCATTACCTTATTATTTATTTATTCTTTTATTTGTTTATTTATTTACTTATGTATTTATTTTTTTTATTTGTATATATTTATTTAGGTATTTACCTATTTATTTATTTATATGTATATTTATTTATTTATTTATTTATATATTAATTTATCTATTTGTACCTGATTTTTCATTTTTTTATTAGCTAGTCATTATTTTTTTTTCCTTTCTCTTTTTTAATTGAAGGTTTTTTCGTATTTTCCTTCAGAACTTATACTTCTTGCCCTATGAAATTCCTAAAATTACACTAATATATAAAGATAATGTTTCAGAAGAAAGACATAAATTATCATATCTCTGAATTGTAAAATGTGTTGTAACAAAACCTACTGTAAATTTATATACGAAATAAAACTATCTATCTATCTATGTAAGTCCATGTCAGAGCCTAAAATTTTCCATTTTTTCGAACATAAGAGTCCACGAGAGATATATTTATTTATTTATCTTAAATCAAATGAGCACATCTACTGTTCTCGCTAGGTAACTTAATACAAAAATATACTTAAAAACGACCACCAAAACCTAGCAACAGAATTAATTTATTTCAAAATGAATTCCTATACTAAAATGAAAATTGAGTATACCTACTAAAATATTTATTGGATTCCCTAAAGCATCTAGAAATTGGCTCACTGTATATATAGTTAAATCTATGATAAGGTAGATAAAATAAAAGACGATTTCTAAAAGCTATCAAGGAAGCATAAAATCCAAATAATGATAATAGGAAAGGGCAATCGATATGACCATTTATCAAATCACGAATATACATATTGCCTACGTTTAAAAAAAGTTAATGTACCAAATAATTTCCACTCGTCTCGTAATATTGTATTTCAATATTCCATCGCAGTCTACGAACGGCTACTATAGTAAGAAGCTTTTGGATCTTCTCTACCAGTTTTCAACTTATCTAATAGATAAAATTCAATATCAATTGGGATTATTGACAGATCAGTGTAGGTTGTTTTTTAAGTTGAGTTAAGCTGTGTCTTCAGAGTTCGATTCCGGGTAAGCTATAAACTAAGCATATTGGCCTTCTGTATAGATTAAATATCTGTAGGCAGAACAGCGAAGCATTGCAGGGTCCGCTAGTACTCATATAAATAAAATTGATGTGGTTCTGTTCGACTTAGTCTAAATTTTACTGTCTGTTTCTGGATAGACTCTTTTTCGCTGGTTGTAATTCCTCGGGGAGGGTTTTCGAAAAGAAAAGAAACCAAAAAAAAGAGCGATGGACAGGTTAGGGATATCTGATATTTGGCTAGTACGTCTTACCTTGAAGAAGGTTGAAATAAGAAGAAAGAACTTTCATTAAAACTAACTAAGGCAGAATCAGTTCCGCCTTTACAAAATTGAACGAAGAAGCGTCATCTGCATGTGAAATAACATATCAGAAATGAGCTACTTACATCTCAGTTCTAGTACAATTTAAATCGATATTTACAAGTGAACACTGTCTTTAAATGAATAAAATCTTAGAAGCGATACATTTCTATGGAGGATACTTAGAAGACCACAATCTGCACTTTAATTCAAGCTTATTTGTACCACTATGTTCCGGAAATATAGGAAAACCGCAATTAATAATAAAGTAAAGTCGGGTAATGTGGACCACTTGGCTAATATGGACCAACAGCTTTGCTCACCTCTCACAAATGCAATTGAGGTGAGTATTGCTTGCGCTTGTTCGCGACCTCCTTAAACTGGGGGCAGATTCCGTATATCAATGATCGTCTGAACGATATCGTTTTGGAAACTTTAATCACCATTAGAAGTTATAATCTGCTCGAATTTTTTGAATATCGTCAGCTTTCATTACATTTGTGGGAAATGAACTGGATAGACCTCTCAAACTTGTAATTTTAGCACTTGGTTGCTAGTTTTGGGTTCTATCGTTTCAACGTTAATCGCCTGAAAAGTTACGGAATGAGTGCCCTTATTTTAGGGTAGTTCCAGCAGTCAGAAGGAATGCATCTCTGAGTTGTGATAAATAAAATAAAATCGAGGCAGTGATCATTTTTTTTTTTTTTTTTTTCCTTTTTTCATTAGTTAGTTAGTTCGTATTAGTAAAATTATTGTAAGATATCACGTTTTGTAGGTAGTTTTCTTTTAAAATGCGTGTTTCGGGTAATATGGACCGAGATAGGGGAGGGTAACATGGACTTATTACATATTACCTGCCGTTATATTAAAAGGAGTCTGAAAAAGAACAAAAAAAAAACAGCACAGCAAGAAAAACGCAAGTCATGGAATCCGGATGACTTAAAAAACGCTATTGAAATGGTAAAGACAAGTTCGTGCGGCTATTTAAAAGCTTCAAAGTTACATGTATGCATCAAAAACTACTCTCATAAGAATGGTTAAAATTGAAAGTACTGAGAGTTCGACATTGGTAGTTTTATGTTAGGTTTGGAAAAACTCCAAATACGTTTAAGAAATTGCCTGTGAAATATGTGCGGATCATGTGGTCCATATAAACCTCCATTTTTCTTTTTTACTGTTTTTGAGCTACTTTAGTTTTAATTTTTGAATATAAATAGACTGATCCTTTTTTTTTTTAAATAAAAGTCTTTAATAAAACTTACACCTTACTTACTTACTTAAGGTGGCGCTACAGTCCGGGGTGGATCTGGGCCTCAACCAATACGCCTCTCCACCTAAGGCGAGGTCTTCCTCTGCGTTGTCCCTCCGGGTTGAAATCGAAGACTCTCCGGGCCGGAGCGTTGGTGTCCATTCGCTCTACATACTACATGTCCTAACCATCTTAGACGACTAATGCGTACTTTTCTGACCAGGTAGATGTCGCTGTACAGCTCGTAGAGTTCGCTGTTAAATCTTCTCCTCCAAATCCCGTCAACGCAAACGGGACCAAAAATCACTCGAAGAATTTTGCGTTCTGGTATTGGCTTGTGAGTTTTGCACAATTTTCTCAAGAATGATGTTGAAGAAGTCACATGACAGCGCGTCACCTTGTCTAAATCCTTTTTTGACATCAAAGGTCTCGGTGAGATTGTTTCCGACCTTTACGGAGCAGCGAGCGTTCTCCATCGTCATTCTGCACAATCTGACAAGTTTGGCAGGGATGCCAAAACTAGACATGGGTCTGTATAGCTCGTCTCTATAAATGCTGTCATATGCGGCCTTAAAATCGATAAAAAGATGGTGAGTATCGATCTGGATTTTCTCCAAGATCTGCCGTAGTGTGAATATTTGATCGGTCGTGGACTTACCGGGCCTAAAACCGCACTGATAGGGACCTATCAGATCGTTGACGAAAGATTTCAGGCGTTCACACAGTACAGTAGACGTGATCTTATACGCAGTGTTAAGGAGGCTGATGCCTCTATAGTTGGCGCAGTTTAGAGAGTCTCCTTTCTTGTGGATCGGGCAAACGATGCTGAGGTTCCATTCATCAGGCATACTTTCCTCTAACCAAATTTTGGAGACGAGTTGATGTATGCACTCTACCAAGTCATCTCCGGCTGCCTTGAAGAGCTCGGCAGGTAAGCCGTCTGGTCCAGCAGCCTTGTTGGACTTCAGCTTGGATATTGCTATCCTCACTTCATTTTGGTCAGGTGGACGGAAGTCTTGGCTTTCATCGTCCAGGTTGAATGGTTCGTTCTGCCTGACAGCGGAATTTGTGTCGTCTTCGCCGTTTAGCAATCTGCAGAAATGGTTTTTCCATGTCGTCAGCACCGACTGTGACTCTACTACAAGGTTTCCTTGTTCGTCTCTACAGGTCTCCGTTCGGGTCTTGTTGGCATGACACGTTCTTTTTACCTTTTGGTAAAACTTCCGAACATTGCTCCTGGAGTAACACCTCTCTATATCCTCGATCGCGCGCTTCTCATGCTCTCTCTTTTTTCTCCGGAGAAGCGGATGTTCTTCCCTCGTTTTTTGCTCGTAGAGCTGTCGAGCTTGTTTTGATGACACACACTATTCAAGAACCGACATCAAAACTTACACCGTTTCTGTTTAATTAGCGAAAATGTGAATGGTGGTCCATATTACCCTACTTTACTCTAGTTACTATAATAGAGTATAAAATAAATCTGCGGTTTCAACATTTATGTACAATAATTAAGTAAATTAAGACAATTTTGGTGTTTTTACAATGAAATAGGAGAAGACGAGGGACAAGCTTAAAAGAAGGGGGAACAAAATCGAATATATACTTCCGTATTTTTAAACACTTTCGGCCTTACTAATAATCGAATACTAATGTCGACAATTAGTCGGCTGCCAGTTTAAATAAAAAAGTACAGAATTTTTGAAATGGTACGAATAAACAATTTGATCTCACCCTTTACTAGTACGAAGACTTTCTATTGAATCTATTACATTTGTTGTCACGCAGAATTTGAATTTTATAATTTGTTTTCGGGAAAAACAAGGTCAGTGGTTTCTTTCACAACGAGAAATTTATTCTAAAAAATGGAATACCTATATAAATTGCAATTAAATTTGCCCAACAGATATCTTTCAAAGGCTTTTTGAGGCTTATTATAAGCAAAAAACAAAACACAAAACGGAAATCCACAAAGTATCCGCTGATCTGTCAAATATCATATGCAAATCAGTAATGCCCTATCGTTCGTTCGGACACAATTTTCGGTACTTTTTATAGTACACTTTCCTCAGATGTCTAATACTCCATGAATGATTGATGGAGTGCATTTGTGTCGTAATCAGATCCCTTTCAAACTATTCAATGAACGAAACACAGTCTGAATGACAGCGTTTTTAAATTCGCTCCTATTACGAAATTTACAACCATGATTTTGGACGGTGCATTTTTTTTTTTTATTTAGCTAATGCCTGAGAAAAACATAACTTTCTCACCATTAATATTTAACTCTACAGATAGCGATATTCTGGCAACTATATTTGTTTATTGGTAAGGCGATTTTGGAAAGTCTGGAGTCTTTGCGTAAACTTCCAGGCTAAAGTTGATTATTGGTAAGGCCGTTTGTGCAAGTTATCAACTCGTTACTCAGTAGTTATGTCAATTTGTGTATGCTATCTGACGTCTGCTAGCTAAGTTACTTGTGCACATTTTTTTGTATGAATAAATACTAGGAAAACCTTTTAAAAGTACAATTTAAACCCTGCTCCGTTTCCGTACTAATAACAAATTTAAGTTTCAACTTTAAAATTACGGAATCGAATAGTTGCTAAATTTGCATAGAAAATACGGCCACTGTGAACTACTAAAGCTTAGAGTCAAAACTAAAAATGTTTATTTGTGCTCATTGCAATCTTCTATATATATAATTCTTTCGGGGTGTAACTCGATGAGGACGTAACTCGATAACCCCTGGGACGATTTTCATAATTATTTTTTTGTTCCGTTCGTATTGCTGTATATCAGGTTTTTATTTACTTTTTGTCGCGAAAACAAAACTTGGAGGGGATGAAAGAGGTTATGAAAGTTTGTATGGGGAAATACACTTTGAAAAAAAAGAAACTGGATAGAAATCGAGTAGTGACACTTCAAATAAAAAAAAAATATATTTTAAATTTTAAAAGCAAATTGTTGTTGTCAAGTATTTTTAAGCAAATCAGGAGTAGGTTCCAGCAAGGGTTGCTGCTCTCAAGGACAGTGTTTAAAGCATGCCACAAATATCGCCATTTCAACCGATGCAAGCAAAAAACCGCTAGCATCGTAGGTATACAAATAATCCTTACTTACCTACTTAGATGGCGCTACAGTCCGGGGTGAACCTGGGCCTAATGGTAGAAAATAAAACAAATAATCCTTGCATTGGTTTAAAAAGGGGGTTAAACTATTATCACATATTTTCTCTTATTTAAAACAGACTTGAGTCGGCCTTCGGGAGGTCTCTTAGACCGGGCTCAAGTCCCCTGCTATTGAAGGAAGTGCCCTCGCACTATACAAATACATGCCTCTGCCTCCATTATATACCTTTTCACGATTTTTGTTCGAGCCTTTCCTAAATCTTTAATCTGTTATCCCCTACAAGAAGGCAAATTTATGTCAGACAGACAGATATTCTTTTGGATGTTTTTCTGAAACGAAGCTCCCCACCACTTGCGAGAAGGTCCCTTAAGGCACATAAAAGGGAATGCAACTTTGAGCATCCAAACTGATGTCTGAATAGAACAAATTTGTGAACAATATTCGGTCAGGCGTGAGTGAAATTATCTGCCAAGTGGACAGGGATTCTTAAGCTCAAACTATTAAACACATTATAAACAAAAAACAAGACCCAACTGCCACAAAGTAAACACCCAGTATGCTAAACAGTTTTACACGAAAACCAAAAAAAAAAAAATCCCACCCATTGCCCAATAAATTGTTAATGCCAGCTCTCGGCAACCGGCCTTTAACATATACAAAATACAACCTCAGTAAGTAATTACAAACGTTATACAACACCAATTCATCTGTGCTCAGTGCGCTCTTCTGCCAGCCGAACAGGAACAGCATCGGCCTGCTTAATAGCCAAAGTATGCTCCTGGAAAACGCATCTACCTACCCAAAAGCAACACATCACTGTTTCTGCTTGATAAGTTTATCACTATGGCAAAACATGCTGCATCTGTGTTGTTCAACTAAACCGAAAGCCATCACACTTGCATATGACGGCACACATGTGCAGGGCACCCATCAGCATTATACTTTATACTGCTCTATCGTCATCAGAGAAAACAGAAAAGCCACCAGCAGCAGCAGCAGCGTCAAACGTTAAATGCTGCTACCGCTGCGCTGCGCTATGGTGCTGCTCGCTCCATCTTGATGAATGCTCCTCGGTTGTTATCTTTATTACATTTTCGGCTTAAATGAGTTTCGTGTTCATAAACATTTGGAAATTTTCAAATCTTAATTAAGTTCGTACAAGTGTATCTTTCGTTTGGCCGAAAAAGAAACACACAGCACACAGCACACAGCACACCAACATCACTTAATGGAGGGCGCACTTTCGAATTTGTTTTAATGTGGCGGTGGTTTGCGAGATAATCGCTCCAAAGTGGCTCCTTTTGCCCATAAAATGTGCTTAACATTGAAGATAATTGGCTGCGCTACTCCCTGTCCCTCCTGGAGAGACAGAAAATCGAAACGAATGCCCGTCGAAATTGGCCACCCCTCTGATGAGTAGTGGTTCGAAGCTGAACAGGTGCCCGAAGCACTTTGTGATTTACTTATCTCCGCCACAAGTAAGAGAAATGTAATTACGGATACAAAACACAACAGACAACACATCCAAGGGATAGAAAGAGAATGGCAAATTTATTAGAATTACAGTCACGTCTGATTTTCGCGATGTCAAACAGACGAGGACGACAGCAACGAGAGAGAGAGTGAGTACTCTGCTTTTGCTACTGTGCTGCTCATCCCATATGTCATCGCAGTGCCATCGTCTATTATCATTTGTGCTTCACCTGCAAGTCATGTCTGTCGGCTGTGTGATACAGAAATTCGTTCGTATACACATTATGCAGTCGGAGATGTGCTCCAACTCATCATCATCACTGTCCAAAGCGCCACCACCGTCGTCATCGTCGTCGTCGTCGTCGTGGCCTCTGGTAAAATGGGAATTTCCCTTGACAGGTGGAAATTATGTCAGTCCCGTATATACAAATATCACACACTCGCAAGGCGGTCATCTAATTCTTTTCCGTTGTTTTTTCTCTCTTCCCCATCCTAATAGACAACTGACTGACAATCAAATCCACACGATAGAGAAGGATGCCTTCCAGGATCTCATCTCACTCGAGAGGCTGTAAGTATTTCAAAACCACAAACAGTAGCTATTGCATGTCAGTGCGAACTGAGCGTAGCTATATCTATAGGTACAAAGATAATTTGCATGCGATTTGACATTTGTTTTAATTTATTTTGTTTGCTATACATTTTTTTGTTTTTTTTTTCTTCTTCTCTTGTTTCTTTTCCGTAATATTATGCACGCCTCAGACGCCTAAACAACAATCGGCTTAAGGCAATTCCTGAAAACTTTGTGACAAGTTCAGCTAGTCTTTTGCGATTGTAAGTAGTTGCCGCTTCATTATTTAGCCAGACCTTATTTTTACACATATACGTACTTTGCCTACTTCCTTTGGATAAGTAATTTTTGAGAACTGCGCCGCCCCTTCGTTCGGAGCGACTAAATTTTGATTAATGGAAATACTAAAGTAAATATTTGTTTGGGTGAACCCCTTTTTTTTCGTCGGTCGGGGTCAGGGGAACAGTAAAAGGGTCGAACCAATTTTGGGTCAGTCAATTGTGAAATATGTTGAAATCAAAATGGAGTCCTTCGCCGGAGGCGGAAAGCGTATTCACTTGTTCAACTTTGACAAATAGTGTTTAGAGCAAAAAAAAGTGAAAATAATTTATTTACTGTCCTTGGTCCTGTTTCTAATGTCTACTTCTCGCTTCAGGGACATCTCACACAATGGTATTACGACGATTCCCAGGAAGGCCTTCAAAGGCGCCCAGTCGCTGCGGAGCTTACAGATGGACAACAATCAAATCATGTGCATGGACGAGCAGGCGTTCAAGGGCCTTGTCGACCTGGAGATACTGTAAGGGCGAAATATCCTCATCCATAATGCATTGAATCAAATAACCGCCACACACTGATTTCATATATGACTGATGGTAATGTTTTGTTTTTGTTTTTATTTTTACTGCAGCACGTTGAACAACAACAATTTGACGATGCTGCCGCACAATGCCTTCACCGGACTGGGCCGATTGCGGGCCCTTCGGCTGTCCGACAATCCGTTCTCTTGTGATTGCCATTTATCTTGGCTGTCGAGATTCTTACGCAGCGCTCCGCGTCTGGCACCGTACACGAAGTGCCATTCACCCAGCCAGTTGAAGGGCCAAAACGTGGCAGATCTGCACGATCAGGACTTTAAATGCTCAGGTAAGTGATCGGTGATCTGTTCGCCTTCGCATACGCTTTTCAAATCAAACAGTCGATGGGATCAGCGTCACTGTGTAGACCCACATCGACGCGATGCGACTTTTGTGTGTGTTTTTGTGTTTGTACTTTGGTAATTTGTTTAGGTAGGACCCGTCGGAAATGCAAAGTGCAGGCCTAGCAACTTTCGTCTAATGTAACAGATTCTGTTTATTGCTTTGGAAATGAAATTGTGAAATGTCAATCTGAAACGTGAATTCTTCCGGCATTTTCAGCTGAATCTGTGCAATGCGACGGACTTGTTGGGAGCATTTTCATAGGAAAGTGTAAACCAATTTGTTTTACGAGTCAAACATCAGAAGAATGCGATGATCATATAGGAAAAGAGACGCAATTTATGACTGGAGAAATCAGCATATTATCAATGAAAAATTGCTCGTAATCTGCGCACCACGAATTGCATTAAAAAACAGAAGTTGGACAAAACTGGAAATCTTCTTAAGGACATACGAGAGCTCAGTTAGCCTCTTATCCTTTAGCAGTTAGTAAGCTCATTTTTTCTGTTGTCATTTACCTGTGATAAGGTTTAGGCACAAGCTAAAAAAGGGAAAAATAAATTATGGTCAGGGTATAGAGGGCTTGTTCGCAAGGTTAACCGCTTCTTTCATAGTTTATTTTATTTTATTTTTTGTATAGAAATCGTTTTGCAACGTAACTTTTAATTCAACAAGCGAATAACTTTCCACTGATCTACAGTTACTCATCGTCCTCAAATGAGAATTTAGTTTAAGTGTGTAAGAACTAACTTAACAGAAGATTAGGCTACTGCTAACTACTTGTGGACATTATAGCAGGAGGTCAGCTATTGCCTTTTAACGTTTTAAGCTTTATATTTTCAGCAAATAGCCACACAAAGTGCCCACCTTCACATAACTATCATCAGTGAAGAGCCACACGCTCCACTGCAATCAATAAAATGTATCGTTTTCGAAGAGGCTTTAAAAGTCACAACAAATAGTATTGATACATCCTAATAAATTTGGCCAGCGCTAGATACCAATTTGATAGAATTTGGTTTGCTTTAGGCGCCCAAACCTTAGAAATGTAGCCCAAAATCGTCGCTCAGAAAGAAGGCCAATCGCGGAAAATGTTTGTATTTCTCCCACTTACCCTTCTCACCTATGCGCGCCATGGATTTTATTTGCACTTGCAGGGGGATCTTCAACAGAAAACAACGTCACGCATGCGTGTTCTCTTTTTGCTTGTCATTCGCTATACCTATACGTAAAAAGGTCAACCGAATTACATGATCTTACCTTTTTTTCATTCATTTCGCTGCACTATTTAAACTATTCAATTATAGAAAATAGGTTTAAATTTTGTATTTTGACATCTATTGATTACAACATTTAATTTTATTTATTTAAGAAATGCAAAATCACATTAAGACAAGTTGTCTTATAATTTAGTGACTTGCTTAAATTTAACATTATGGGAGCTAGGGTTTAACAGATTTATAATAGGAAAAAAAACAAAAACAAACAATTTCAAGTGCCTTGTACAAAGATTTCATTAGTTGATATTACATTATATAAACTAAAAAAATAATAATAATAAAAAGAGTGAGCGATTAGAGAAAAAATATTAGAAAAATTCCATAAAATTAAGTAGCAGGTATCTTTACTTTACTGGGAAAAGAAAAGTTTAATTTTGTTCTTTAATCTCGATAAGTCATACACTTCTCTTATAAAACGCGGAAGGGAATTCCAAAGGCGGATTGAGTAGACAAAAAATTGACGTTCGGATGTAAGGGAGGCATGTGAGTGAGCGGGTGAGTTAGCATCCGCGACCTTTGCGAAGATGTCATAGTGACCATTTCATAAAAATATTGCGGTTGATGGTTTAAGAGGATGTTTGAGAGCAAGATTAGGGCCCGATGCTTGAGAAAGTTTTCAAAGGTCATGTTAAGAGACTTTTGGTAAAATTTGATACCCTGTCATATCTACGTAGTCACAAAGTATAGCGTATTATGCTGTTAAATGCTACATTCAGCCTTCTTTTGCTTACAGAGTCACAATGTGAATATATTTCGCAACCATAAATCAGAGTGGGTATAACCAACGTTTTTGCTAGCAGCATACGTACTCTTATGGGGGTGTAGGATTGTGTTGCCCAGAGAGTTTGAAGAATACCATATGTTCTACCCACAACTACATTGATATGGTTGCCGAGATTTTTTGCAGTTTCGACATACGTCGTGACTAAGCTGTTCTGCAGGATAATAGGAGGAAAGTATGAGAGATCGACATTTTTCTTTGATATCACAAGGCACTTCGATTTTAAAGGGTTTAAGATAAGACCATTTTGCTGCGACCAACGAGCGATGTCATCAAGGTCTTCGTTAACACAGTTTACACCATGTTCAATAAGACCTAGTGGGCAAGTGAGATACATTTGCACGTCATCTGCATACATGTGAATTGAAGAGTGTTTAGCAATAGATGGTAATTCATTAACATAAAGAGAGAACAAAAGAGGCCCCAAAATTGAACCTTGTGGAACTCCTCTTGAGGTTGGAAGGAAATCTGACAGAATATTGTTAAGCTGGACAGCCTGTGATCGACCTGTTAGATAAGATGATATAAGCTTCACGGCGCAAGATGAGAAACTGAAGTTTCGATGAAGTTTACTACATAAAATAGAGTGGTCGACCATATCGAATGCCTTTGAGAAATCTAAGAGGACCAGAAAATTGATGCTATCATTGTCCAAAGCTTGTCGCATATCTTCAGTGACTCTTAATAGAGCGGTTGTACAGCTATGACCTTTTCGAAAACCAGATTGCTTAGATGTTAATAGATTCGAAGAATCGACATGACATGTCATTTGATTTTGCAGTATTCGTTCAAAAACTTTAGAGAGGAAAGGTAAGATCGCAATGGGTCTAAATTCGTCTCCCTGTGAGTTTTTTGCGACGGGTAATATCTTAGCTACTTTCCACAACTCTGGATATACTCCTGTTGTTAAGATATTGTTAAAAATGTGGGTTAAATAGGGTAATACGATTGGTAATATTATCTTGAGGAATATTGGGTGCGTCTCATCTAGTCCAACAGCATTTGATTTTATCGATAGTAAACTTGCTACCACTTCGGTACTATCCACTGTTCTAAATGCGAAAGTTGAATGTGGAGTGGAATTAGTTGCAAGAGCCACTGTAGAACTAGCAAGGTCTGATGGGGGTGCAGGCAAGGAAACAAATTTCTTGTTGATAGCATTACAGTCCATACTGTCAGCACAACTGTTTCGGCCTTTTGCGACTCCTATTTGACGAAGATTTTTCCAAAGGTCTCGTCCACTCAGTGAAGGATTTAATCGATTCGCATATATTTGCCGTTTAGCGGTGCGTATTGCCGTTACGACTTGGTTTCGAAGCGAGCGGAATATGCGAAGGTGTTCTTGTTAGCGGAAATGTTTCCAGCGGATATACGCTTTGTCACGCTCAAAAATGAGCGAACGAATATGACGCGAGAACCATGGTTTTATGAGGGGTGTGCAGTTTCTTGTCAGCAATGGAACGTGCCTTTCAAAAAGTCTCAAAACACACTCATTAAAGAAATTAACTTGTTCATTAGTTAAGCGCAAGTAATAAATTGAATTCCAGCTAATGCTTCTGATGGTATGTTGTTCCAACAGAGCATTGTCAATAAGTCTAAAATTCCTGTATTGAATATTTTGAAATACTGATGAAATTACTTTATAGTCAAAAGTCAGGTATATAAGACCATGCTTTGAACTAGATATCGTCTATTTCTTTAATTTTCTATGGAAACTTAAATGACACCGTTCGTACGTTACTTGACATTTCCTCAGTAAAAGTGTAGCGCCCATGGCTGCTTTGGAAAATTACTTGAAGTTGTCTAATGCGAATACATATGGTATGAGCCAATGACACTAGAAATAGCATCCGGGCTCGTAGTGTTGACATAAAAACTGTCATTCTCAAATTTTTCAAGTTACATTTTTGAGAGAATGTCCCTTTCCGTTGAGAATTAAGGTTACGCTGTTTACAAAAGCAAAATTGTGTACCTATAGAGCATATATCTTTTTTTACAATTCCCCATTAAAAATGTTGATTTCCACGCCCAATTTTTAGAGACGTTTATGTTGATTTGGCGATGAATTCATTGACAAACAAAAATCAAAAGGTTTTATTAAATGTTTATTATCGTTTGCCCACACAAACTTGTTGCCACGCCCACCCTTTGGGGCGATTTTTGCGCAACTATTAAGTGTTTGTTATTTTGTTAGAACACAGAAAAGAGATTTTATACCAAATGGACAAAGCCAAAGGCGTTGTGATAATTCTACACCCACTTTTTGAGTTTGCAAAAATGATACTGTTGAAGCAGATTATAGTCTTTCCATTTGTTTGAAGTTGTTGGTAGCCCACACAATAGCCAAGAATTCCTTTTCTATTGTAGAATACCCTTTTTCAGCTGGATTTTAAGGATCGGCTTGCGTAAGCTGTAGGCTTATCCTTTCCAACCTTACCCTGTGACAGTACTGCTCCCAATGCTTCATTGCTAGCATCCGTGGTCAAGATAAATGGCTTCGAAAAATCTGGCTAGATTAAGACTGGAGGAGTAGTTATCGCCTTTTTCAATTCTTCGAAAGATCTTCGGTGATCCGGCGTCCATTTGAATTCTACCTCCTTTCTTAGCAATAAGTTAATTGGGGTGGCTATTTTCGCAAAATTTGGGATGAACTTCCTGTAATAGCTATAGCAAAACCTAAAAACGATTGCACTTCTTTAATATTTTTCGAGATTGGAACGTTCGTGACACAAATTGTTTTTGAGGGATCTGGTAATGCACAATTTTCTGAGCACTTGTGACCTAAATAAACAACCCCTTTGGACAGAAAATTGCATTTTACGGTATTTAATTTGAGTCTGTAGTTTCTCAACTGCAGAAATATACGAACCAATTTGACGCAATGGTCTTTAAAATTGTTTCTAGGTAGGTATATATCACGATATCATCCAGGTAGACAAAACAGTCTATTCCTTGCAGACCAGTTAAAATATAGTTCATTATCCGCTGCGCCCCTTAGCCCGAAAGGCATTCGGTTGAATTCATAGTGGCCCAACCCCATTCTAAATACAGTCTTTTCCCGGTCCTGATTTTCAATGAGCACTTGGTGGTAACCGCTAGCCAGATCAGGGGTTGTGAAGTAGCGGCAGTTTCCTAGCTGATCGAGAATACCTTCTACTCTTGGCAGAGGAAACGCTTAATCGTCACATTATTGAGTTTTCGAAAATCCACTACAATTCGCCATCGCTTTTGGCCATCCGCCCCTGATTTTTTAGGGACGACCAACAGAGGAGAGTCCCACGGTGATTTACTAGGGGTTTTTACTTTGTCGTTTAACATTTGCTTTACCTGATTGTGAATCTCATCCCTAGCGACTTGTGGGAGACGATACTGCTTCTGGTTGGTTGGGCCTTGATCCGGTTTGGTTCTAATTTTTCGCGCCAGGATATCAGTATGCGTCAACGGGTCCCCTTCCAGATGGAAAAAGTCGTTAAATTGAATGCAAATATTTTCTATTACTCATTTTTTCCTCTTTGTTTAAGTTGGCCTCTATATTTTAATGACTTAAGTAGTTTTAAAATTCGTTCACGTGGTGATGGTACCTACTGTTGTGCTATTTCCACCGAATGCTCCACCTATTTGACTTGTCTCCTTTCTGGATATGTTTGTGTTATTTTTTATTCAATTTATGTTAATTGCGTCCATTTGTTTTTGGTCACAAATTAAAGGGACCTTCGGCTTTGTGCCGCTGAATTCGGAAGCTTCCTCAAGACAATTATACTGTCAGATGTTTTCGACAATATGAAACAAACGAATCAGCTCCTAAACAACTGAGATACTGACCCCGCGCTCGTGACTCGATACTTCTTGCGCCCAAGTGCAGCCTATAACCAAACAGTCAGACGAGCGGACGGAATTAAAACGAAATCCACGTAACATAAAAAAAAACCCCAAGACCAATCATTTTCCAATTTCGGTTGGCAAGATGAGTTCTTGGCCGCAGCGTTTATCTTCCCCCATAAAAATAAAATAAAAACAGAGAATAAAAATAAAACGAAAACAATTCAACGAGACTTCAATTGCCTCTGTATAGAGAAAAACTACGATGATGGCATTTTAATTACTCAAAAACGAGATAATTATATATCTAAGAGCCGCAAAGCTGACTTCTCTTCTGTAATCTGAAAGTCGTTAGTTTCCCCCCAAGTACCTACACACAATTATTTCAATCGCACACACGACAGTTCGCCGACCCTGACTTACAGTTGACATTACACCCATTATACACGATGCAGCAACTATCTGAACCCTCTAATGTAATTCTATTCAATTGCATTCATTGCAGGATTGACGGAGAATGCCCCGATGGAGTGCGGCGCGGCGAGCAGTTGTCCGCACCCATGTAGGTGTGCTGATGGCGTTGTGAATTGCCGGGAGAAGAGCCTCACGAATGTGCCCAACTCCCTACCGGATGACACCACTGAACTGTGAGTACCTCTATAGAGCAACAGTGTTTGCTGGGTTTTTTCTTCTTTTTTTAATGAACTCAAGCAAACTCCATTATGTTTGGTATTACAGTCGATTGGAGCAGAATTACATCACCGAACTTCCGCCGAAAGCGTTTGCGAATTTCCGCCGACTCAGACGGATCGACCTGTCGAACAATAACATCTCCCGCATAGCGCACGATGCGCTCAGTGGACTGAAGGCACTAACCACGCTGTAAGTATATGATCTGGAAGTATGCATACGCTTTTTGCGGTTGTAAAGCATGTTGTTTACCGAATTTGGTTTTGTGTTTACGCAGGGTCCTGTATGGCAACAAAATAAAGGACTTGCCCTCGGGAGTGTTCAAGGGCCTATCATCGCTGCAGCTGCTGCTGTTGAACGCCAACGAGATATCGTGCATAAGAAAGGATGCGTTTAAGGATTTGCACAGTTTAACCCTGCTCTCGCTGTACGACAACAACATTCAGTCGCTGGCAAATGGAACTTTCGATTCCATAAAGAACATCAAGACGCTGTGAGTTATATCCCGTGTGTCATATATAATGTGTGTGTTTTAAGTTGTTTCCTATTTAGCTCCTTTGTCCTCGTTTTTTTTTTTTTTATTAATCCTGCTGAGGATTTCACTGGAAAATCCCCTCTTTGTTGTTCTCATGTCATGTCGTTTCAAATAAAAATCTCTACAGTTCTCCGCTAACTTGGCAAATGAATGCCTCTGCCTTCATGGTTGTTTTTGTACGTGCATGGCTCCTTTACTGCCATCATTCTCGCCTCTAAAGAGCAACAGTGCATTGTCGTCGTTGTCGTGGAATCCTTGGCATCTTCAATGGGGTGTCTCGTTAGCTTCCATTCGGTACTCGCTGCCATTAGAAGATGCGTGGATTTTAACTGTTCATTTGAGGGATTTTGCATCCTTGCGAGTGAAGGAGCTATTTTACTTTGCAACACAACGCATATCAACAGTTTCACATTACAAGTGCTTTGTTAATCTCTTGCTTCTTCTTCTCTTTTTTTCTTTTTTTCTTTTTTTCTTCCTTTTCGTTTTATCCCTTTTGCAAACACAGTCACCTCGCAAGGAACCCATTCATATGCGATTGCAACTTACGATGGCTTGCCGATTACCTGCACAAGAATCCCATCGAGACGAGCGGAGCCAAGTGCGATGCACCAAAGCGAATGCAACGCAGACGAATCGAATCGCTGCGGGATGAGAAATTCAAATGTAAGTACGAATGTAGTCCTAGTCAGCTTAAACACGAGAGATAGTTGAGTGCCAATGCGCGAAAACATGTATTGTATGGCGATGGGTATTTCTTTTTATATTGTAATAACCTTCCAGGGAAGCATCAATGCAAAAGGGCACACAAACGATGTTATCGCGCACATTTTCGACGAACATCGCAGTTCTTACATGTAGTCACTTGTTAACAAGGTACTAGGAAATACCCAATCTCACAATGTGAAGGATGACACTCGACTTTGTGTTTGTTTTTTTTAACTTAAATGATGAACTTTAGTTGATTTATATCAACGCTGTTTACTTGGGGAGGGGATAAGCTGGAGATAGCAATAAAATAGAAATAGTTAGCAGGTACACAAACCACTGAATGCATGAAGTTTAGTGTGTCCGTTGTAGTATAACTACTCGAACTACTGATTGATGGCGTTACAGTCCTGAATGTGGGCCCTAATCTTGAGTCTACAATCAAAAATGTACATTTTATGAACTTGCCACAAACGAAGCCTGCATATTTAAGTTCAAAGTGGTTTAGACAGACCGCCAGTGCAGTCATCGCTGTTGAAAGTAAGACCGTTTAATAATGCACATGAAGAAACAGACACACAGGTCCAATGTAAATCACTCTAAAATATTTACCAATAAAATATTAGCAAGAAAGGAGAAGGTCTTAGAATAGTTTGGGTAAGTTGAACAGGGTTGTGAGTTTGTCACAAAGCACAAGGCACCATAGCGAACACACCCCAATCTCTATTAAACCTTCAAAGTCAGAAACCTAAACAGATGAAATATATTTCGGGATATAGTTTTACTCCTAGCAATGACTTTGCAGTGACTCACCGGTGTGTGACTAATGAACGAGGGGTCTTCGAAAAAAACACAAATTAGATCTTAACAAAATTTCCACTGCCCCACCGCGAACGTCTGACAAACTTCCCGGAGTAAAAATGGCATTTATTGCTCTTCATATCACAGTTTGCAGGTACCCGACATAATCTGACACGGCAAATTTTTACTATAATGCGGACGAACTAAGCCTCAAGCGCCTTTAGCGAAGCCTGAATTTATATATATCCTATATCTATCTATATAAATATAAAACAGAATGACGTCCGTGTGTGCGCGCATAAGAATAGATCGTTCGATTTTAACGATTTTGTGCTTCATGGTTTCGTTTTGGTCTGAAGGGGATGAAAGAGGTTATGAAAGTTTGTATGGGGAAATGTACTTTGAAAAAAAATAAACTAAATCGAGGAGTGTCACTTCAAATACAAATATAAAATTATTTTAAATCTTATTACCGTCGGCTTTCTTTCAAAACCTCGTAAGTCCCAATTTTATGAAAAAATTACATTTAATGGAAAATGAGGAAAAAAATCACTGAATTTAAATATCAATACCTCGTAGCTCCATCATGATTCCTTTTGCCTCTATCAACCAGTTTAAAAAACTCCTAAGGATATCGATCTTCAAATTTCCATTTAAAAGCTCGTATATATGTCCCTCGTACGTCCCTCGTACGTTTTACTTTAAGAGTTTCCTTTTTTTAATTTTTTAAATTGGTTTTTTGCGCCTCCCCAAAAATTTTCCATTTTCGACTTACGAGTTTTTGAAAGAAAGCCGACGTTATATTATTTTATATTCCTATACGTATAGGTGTATAATTTCTGTGCGGGGGAATTGGGTAATTGCGCGGGGCTGTCGGTTTGTGCGATAGGTGGCGTTGTTGTCGGTCTCTGAAACAAGTCAACCGATTTCAATCAAATTTAGTGGATGGGTATGATTGGTTCCAGTTTAAAAGATAGGTTAGTTTTGGTATATGAAAGAGACTGACGTCATGTGCAGTGCACTCATAACTCGGAAACGAATTGTTCGATTTTTAACATTTTGAGCTTGGTGGATTCGTATTGGCACAAGGACACATGCTACTTTTTGTCGTGAAAATAAAAGTTTAAGGGAATAATTTTCGAACCTAGCTGTCAAAAATATAACAAAAAAATGCACTTCATCGCACTTAAACGTAATTCACCGATATGCGTTACAAAATGTAGGAACAATTCTCCGAATAGTTGTTCCGAAGAATACCTCGCAAGCAAAAATTCTCCGAATCGTATAAAATCAGAGAATTTTCCGTTCCGATAGAATGGAGTCCAAAACCATTTGAGCGATCGCACCATGAAAGTTGACAAATTATGTATTTTTTCATGCTGTCCAGTTCGTTGCAATACGCCACTAGATGGCGCTGTAGCATATCTGTTCAATCTCATTGAAATAACCACCGAAAAGATTGACTGATTTGCATTCTTTTTCGAAAGTACCTACTACTAAGATGTTTTTTCAAAATCGGACAAAGGAATGGCACAGAAACACAGAATGGAAAAACGGGGCGTAACGCCTCCCATTCAGCAAATCTATTTAAAATACTATATCTTGGCATTTCTAACAGCATCAGCCTTAAAACTTGGCATTTAGACATAAATTGTCTTTTGGCTGTATTTTACAAAACACATTTACAAAATGTAGGCAGTATTGGACAAAGGGGCGTGGCACACCTAACTCACAAAATATTGCAGACGCTTTTTCTTGACACTGAAGGGAGCTAAATTTGTAAAATTTCGAAAATTGATGTGCCTTGTCCGAACAAACAATTTGTGCGATATAGATAGTGTATTCTTGTTTTTATATTGCGCCCATAGCAAGTAGCTCCGTTGCTTTAGTACTTCCCTTAAGGTGTTTAGAGCTACATATGCCTATATCTCTCAAGTATATGGCTAATTAGTTTTGGAACAATCCGCAATTTTATTTTCGATCAAAACAGTTTTACTTTGGCCTCTATGCTCTACCTTATATCATGGTTCAGCGAAGTCAAGAGTGGCTATACCTACTTTCATCTGCTTTGTAAGCAATGTTGGTGAATCCTTCCCTAAGAATGAGTATGAGTAGGTATGTAAATACCTGTGCCTTGATTTTGTGCGGTATTTCCTGTTCTGACAACAGCGTGACCGTTGTGCGACAATTTGGTACTTTTTCCGAGGACCCTGATACAATTTGTTGCTAATTTGGTCCTTTTTGTTAGTTGGAAAAGACACTTTCAAAAACTGTGATTTCAAAATAAATATGTTTACAATATAAAGCTGTTCCCTATCACAACACTATTTTCGGTTAAAACGGGCCAATACTCAAGGCTTCAGAAAAGGCACTTGCGTTTTTTTTTTTTTTTTTTTTCTGTGCAACTTTTTAAAACTAAATTGAACGAGATCATAAACCAAATTTATCAAATTTGTTTTTCTAAAATTTATTTTATTTATGAATTTTTTCGTACGAAAAACGTTTTCCGATCACAGAAAAATTAATAAATTCTTTTCCTAGAATATTGAAAGATAATTTACTTATTTTTTTGATAAACTAACTTCATAATTCATAAGCAACATTTCAAGATCAAGATTGAGGTCAACCATCAAGTTTAAGTGGTCTAAAAAAGGAAAAGAAAATTTGTACGGTTCCGTTTTACGTATATGGCTATAACTGGGGCCTAAATCTTCTCTGCAAATTTTACAATGTTCGCACAATATTTTCACAAGTATTGGCAACCGCGTTACATTTTAAACATATTTATTTGGAAATCACAATTACATATCTAAAGAATTTGCGAAGTTCCCTTTTCAAGGGAAAAAGTACAAACAAATTGTATTAGAGTCCTCGAAAACGCTGGTCCAACGCGCGGTGCACACACACATTCAAATCCGATTCGGAACGTTCCCTAGCGCAATTGCGGCAAAAACCGCACAAAAGCAAGGCACTGGTTTTAAAGAGTCCTGGGCTCAAAGGCCTAAGCACAATATCACAGGCATTAAAATAGCAACGGTCGGCATTTCTCGTAGAGCACCAGTGGCATGCTAAAACATTGCGAGCTCGGAGAACTCTTTCCTTAAAATTAAGTTTCCACTTAAGCTCTATTAGCTATATCTAGTACCTAAGTATACTTATTTTAGGTATTTAGAAAGTGATATCTCGTATTTACTGGCCACGGTTTTTCCTGCCATAAATGCCACATTCGTCAGACAATATTCTAATCTTCGGGCTGATACCATTGTTTTTTGCAATAGGTCTAGGTATACATTAAAGGGGCTACATCTTTCGCATATGCAGTGACTTTTTTCCCTGGGTTGTTTGTTTCCTTCCGTATATCGTGCATAACAAGTACCCAGGGAAGGAGAAATATAACCCCTCCGCGGTGGCCTATAGTAATTCACAGATTTTTTGTGGAACTATGTCCGAGAGTTGATATATCTAATGAGTCGTGAAGGGCATCTTTCAAAGCCGATTGCTATAGTGCTAAGCTCGCCATTTATGTGTTTCGGGCCATAATTAATAGCTTCCCTTGACGTTTTGAAAAGCCTCTTCAATGACCAAAGGGCTGATATAGTGCAAAGGCATCGAAAAGACTTTCTTCTGGGTAAACACTCGCACTTGCACTTTATAAATTCATCCCATTGGATATAATCCCCATCTACTTTGGCTCTGTTCTAGAAATGTCATACCTGCAGTCTCTCGTAGAACTGCTTTTTTCACCAAACAAGTTGAGACCTCTTGGACATCTTCCTGTCCGGGCAAACTTTTTCGTAGATCATGTTTATTACTTTGGCTAGATTATCAACCGCCTTTTCTTTATCTTGGGGACGGTAACTCTTAACATGTCTTTATCATCTGGTATTTTGGCTAGAGTTTCAACTCCGTCGTGACAACTTACTTATACATAGTTCTTTTCGATCAGGAAAAACTGTTTATTTGTATTTTATTGTCACGAATGCCCACACAAAAGTCAAATAAAAGTATTATTTCGACACTTGGACACGTGCTGCGCGTGTAAGTACACATCAAAGTCCACTGGCGTATTTTTGTATTGTAAGTTGCGCCACTTCGGCTTTAATTCTGCACACGCACATTTCGTCACTACAAAAGTGCATACCTACATTCGAAAGCGAGAATTCGGCAACTGAAATACGAAAAAATGTTAATCGCCTCTTCTATTCAAGATTAAAAAAGATTGGGATATGAAACTGAAACTTCTTGTCATGGTGGCCAAAATTGGGAATATTTTGAGGTCACTTGTGAAACTGAATCTACCAATAAATCCTTCCGTGAACAATCTGTCAGTTACGTCTCCTGCTTAGAGGTTGAATTCGCCGCAGAAATCCGTAGACGTACTCAGATTATGATCCCTAATTTACAAATGAAATGAACATGAAACGAATAAGGAGTCTCGAAGATGTCATCCATAGAAATAAGAGGTAGGTATGTTTTAATGAAAATTAGACGGATGCCCCTCAGCCAGTTTAATCGACACTCATCTGCAGTATTGTAGCATCGGTGTTCACCCAAATCGGTATCACATTTAGCAGTCAAATCAGCAAATGCTTTAAGGCTTAATTTGCATTTGAAAAGGTCGTTTTAATATCCACACAACCAGAAATCCAAGTTTCCATTGCCCAAAGCTACCGCAACCAGAAAACAAAGTTGCCTAACTCCAATTGATGTTCCCAGAGCGCACCGCCCGACCACACAGACAGCGAGTGAGAGAAGTCTTACCATTTGCTTGTGAACAATATCTGCACATTTATAATTGCGGGTGTTCGGGGAGTCGGAGTCGACAACGCTTTCATAAAATAATTACTTGTACATCCGGCATCCCCTGAGGGTCAGTTGAAAATTAACCCTTCATCGACAATATACGAGTGAAACTAGTCAACACTTTGGCAATTCCAAAAGCAATCAGGGAGGAAAGTTGATTCTATACCCGAGCTTTTGTGCGAGCTGTTTTGACCATTAAACCATCCGAAATGGCACAAAGTCATCAACGCCCAGGGAGTTGTAACTTCATCTTCTCTCATCCGACCGACAGTGAAATGGAGATACTATCTCAGAACTCGCCTAACTTGAGCAAAGAAAATATACCCAGCGACAACCTGTCACAAAAATGTGACTTCATTAACTATTCTCCCAGATTTGCAAAGAGTGCGGCCAATTACCGCACTGAAAACTGTCCTCGTTGTTACGCAAACTTATTCAAAACATTTCCCTGCCCAGTTTCTGTGAGTGCGGGAAAATGTGCAAAATTAATGACTTCACCCATGCAGCAGCAACCTCATCTACATGACACACTTTCAGGTTCTATGGACGAACTGCGAACTAAAATGGCTAACGAGTGCAGGATGGATACCGAATGCCCAGCAACGTGCCACTGCGATGGCACCAGCGTGGACTGTTCAGCACGTGGACTAAAAGAGATACCGCGTGACATTCCGCTTTACACCACCGAACTGTAAGTCAGCTAGATAGTTCCCTTTATCCAATCGAAAAGTATGAATTTCACATTTTTAAACAGTTTACTCAACGACAACGAGTTGGGTCGCATCAAGTCGGATGGCCTCTTTGGCCGGCTGCCAAATCTGGTCAAGCTCGACCTGAAACGCAACCAAATTACCGGCATCGAACCGAACGCCTTCGAAGGAGCCTCTAAAATCCAGGACCTCCAACTGGGCGAGAACAAAATCAAAGAGGTCCACAATAAAATGTTCCTCGGACTGCATCACCTCAAGACACTGTAAGTATTACATGCGCTTAACTGCAAACACTTGCTGACGCTTCACTTTTGTACCTCTTTCCAGATCGCTGTATGACAACATGATTTCCTGTGTGATGCCCGGCTCATTTGACTTCTTGACATCGCTGAACTCATTGTGAGTAAACAACTCTATTTCGATATGTTTTCTTCTGTTCGATTTAATTAAGGTCATCATTAGGCATCGATCAAGAACGCTATCTGGGGCATTTCTATTTGCGATCTCGGGGCTGAACGATTTGTAATTGATTCCATCACTCTTGCGTTTGGGGGAAATCAAAATAAATTGATCTCGCATGTACAGAAACAGATTGGGTTACGCAAGTGCGATTGCTAAACTTCCTCTTCAGCACGCCCAGTTTATACCATAACATTCGAATTTGAATCCGTATCCCCCTCCCCCATCCATATACGGTTGCCACTCTAATTGCGGAAAATTGAGTTTGAGTCCGGAGAGTGCCAGTCTGTGGTGTTGCTGCATCGCAGGGATTAATTTTAGCACGTCGATGCCTGAAGCGAAATGCGCCGTACCAAGATGATGTATGGGTTAATTTATTACTCCTTCTGGGTCCGTCCTCCGTCGTTCCATCGTTCCGTTGTGATTAATGCCAACATCTTGGTGCGTTCGCACATTCCATGCATGCACATTAGCAATCATCGCGGAAAAATGAGAAATTATCACAAGTGTGTACGTTCATTTGGAGAGTGAACGAGTGCACGCGTCATAAGGACACGTACTAATTCAACGGGGTAGTGGAAGTGGTATAAATGTACTCATGACTGAAGCCAGGCGAACTTAATAGTGAAACATGAAAAAAAAAAAGTTAAAAAAATCCTGACTAATGTTCGTTTTACTTCACGCCGACACCATGCTGAATGATGTGGAATTGCAACAAGTGTGCTATGGTTTGAGCTTTGAGCTGAAGGGTTTTGCGAAAAGAATGCTCATGCTCACCCCTCGAGGAGTTTATTGAAAAATCAAATTCAAGTTAATGGTCCACTTCGGGGCGGTCGTGGTTGTATTTTTATGTTCTTAAAATTGACCATGCAATGTTTTATTTCAGCGACATATAATATACGGGCTAATTATATTTTCTTTCTTAAAAAACGGGAGCTCCCAACCATTGTGCTGGAAGGCAAAGTCCTCTTCTTATTGTGTAGTAGAGAATCGCTGGTATTAGTTTTTGTTGCTCTTAATGGGCAGTGGCAGGGTGTTGGCTGTGTTCATTTGGACTGAAACTGAATGATTTTAGTTCATTAAATCGAACTTTTATGAACCCGCCATTATTAGTTGTAAGTAGTACTAGTAAAATTTTCTTTATTTTCAATATTTTATAAATGAATACATTGTGTTGATATTAAAGTGTTAAATTTTTGTTTAAATGTGAGAACTTACGACAATGGCATAAACATTCGTCAAACAGAACCCGCCATTATGTGAACTACTCCAATATGCAAACAATTCTATATTCACCCTTATTCTACGTGGCGTTTATATTAAACGACAATTTGGCGTTTTTTTAAATCGGTATTACATGAGGCGTGCTTCTAGGCGTTTTATGCCGTTTAACGACATGTGGCGTTTAAGTAGTGTGGAACACAAGTTCTACAAACGTCAAAACAGTTTTTCGCATTCTGACAGTCGTTTTAGTTGCACAAAACGACTCATAAAACGCCGATAATTGTCGATTATAAATGCTTAAACGACTAGGAGGCAAATTTAAGTAAAAACATGTGAGTTTTGGTAACTTTTTACATTTGGCAGTGATTTCATAATTCTCTTATGATTAAGGGTGAAAAAAAAACCAATCAAATGAAACGTTTGGTGAAAATTATGGAACAAAATTTATATCGTTGGCAACAAATTTTAAAAGAGGTGTTCCACAGAGCGATGATGTGAAAAAGGCGTGGGAGTCGGTAGCTGCGACACTCAACTATTTAGGATCACCGGAATTCAAACAAAAATATTTAAATGAAGTAGATACGACCTAAAGAGTTTAGTAAATCCGAATGAAAAGTGTTCGGGGATAAGAAACCGCCGAAGTCTCTAGCTACCAATGTGTGTCATCCATTACCCACAGTTCCTGCATCGAGTTCCATACTTTCAATTCCATCCATATCAAGCTATCAACCGACAACTCCGTCCAAATCACGATTCCTAGCAGCAACTCCCTCCACATCAAGCGACGTATCTACCTTTTCTTCTGCAAATTCACATCCATCAGCCACATCACGGATGGTTTATTCTGTTGAGTCGAATACAGATGCCGAGGTCAGTTTTGCAGAACCAAATGAACACCGTTCAAATTCCAAAAAATTGTCGATTGTTTTTTATTTTAGTACCTATTATATTATCAAAATTCGAAATACTTTTGATTTTTGGATGTTCATTTCAAATTTAAAACACAAAACATAAATACCTACCTATCTGTCAATTAGCAGCTGTTGGTGTGGATCTCATGTGGAATGTAAAGTAAATGAGAGTGGAGGCGTTCAAGGAATAGAATACCGAAACTAAAACGACACTAAAGGACTATTCACATGAGAGCGAATTGCGAACTGCGAACACGCGAATATTCGTAGTTTCTGACACTTCATTCACATGAAAACTTTTTTTGGTCGCAGATACCCGCGTATCAGTTTCATTTTTAAAGGTTAAGTTCGAACGAATTTTTCATTCGCGGGTTTGTGGATCGCGACTGTTTCGTGTGGATTGTGAATAAAGTGTGACAGTTCGTGGCAAGAATTTTCAATTCGCGGCAAAATTTCTTTAATTGTTAATTTAGCTATTTAAATCAATTGAGAGTCATGTTTTTTTTAGACTATATGTTAGATTAATTAAATATAATCGTTTTGTGATAGAACAAATAACAAATTTTTGAACTCATAAATACAGTTAAATTGATTTGTTCGCAATTTGCCTATTCGCAGTTCGCTCTCATTTAAATAGTCCTTAAAGCGACTCGAAGGTGGTTGGGTGTTGTATGAATAGGGTAGACACTGATTGGCGTCAACTTGGCGATGCCCAGGCGTTGTAACTGTTCATACACATCAATTGTGCTTATTTTACCTCCGCGTGGTAGCCACCGGGTACTGGTCTTGTCCTTCCGGGCATGACTTGCTAAACTTATAAGCGCGAGTGTTGAACACGAAGAAAATAGCAACACTATAATGCTCTGTCGGAATGACTGCCTGATCGAGTCTCAGAGGTCTTACATGAGCCCCTCAGAAAGAGGACGTACGGCGGATGAATTCACATGGTTGAATCAACGGTGGCGTCAACAGTCAACATGGCAGATACCTCAATGAGCTACTTCGACGTATTTGGAGCTGAGGTCATTGAGGATTTTTCAGCACTAGTCAGGGTGTTGAAATAGAGATGGTGGCGGAAGAGCCCTTAATGGGTCAACGGCAGCTCTCACATCCCCGAAGTGGGTTACTGACACCGGAGGAATCCGGCCCCTTTCGTCCAAGGGGTCCAACAAAGGGCCTGGCCCTCCAGGTTGGGGGTTGTACGCCGGGGTAACTGCCCGACTGCGGAAAAATGTTTCTAGTTACGAAGCAACAACAAGCCTCGGATACGGATGATTTTACTGTTGACGAACCTGGCAAACGATACAAGGACAACGAATTTCGGATCTGTACATGGAATGTTAGGTCCCTTAACAGACCGCGTGCAGCCGAACAACTAGCGGAGACCCTGAACCACTATAAAGCAGATATAACCGCCATCCAAGAAGTGCGATGGGATGGACCGGGCAAGAAGAGGATGAACAACTGCGATATCTACTATGGCGACTGCTATCGACAACAAAAACAGCGCCTATTTGGTTGTGGATTCGTCGTTGGCGGTAGACTCAGGCAAGAAGTCTTAAGTTTCAGCTGTGTGAACGAGCGCCTTACGACAATCCGCATCAAGGCTAAATTCGCCAACATTAGCCTAATATGCGCCCATGCCCCCACGGAGGAGAAAGACGACGACACCAAAGAGAGGTTCTACGAGCTCTTAGACAAGACGTATGAGCAATGCCCTAACTATGACATTAAAATTGTCCTAGGTGATTTTAATGCAAAGATAGGAAGAGAGGCGATCTTTGGTAGTACTGTCGGAAGGTACAGCCTACACGACACCACCTCCGATAACGGGTTTAGGCTGATCGACTTCGCGGCGGGGCGAAATGTTGTCGTAGCAAGTACGCGGTTCCCGCATCTCGATATTCACAAAGGCACATGGAGATCCCCGGACCAATCAACCGTCAACCAGATTGACCACATTGCGATCGACACAAGGCACTCCTCCAGTATTATGGATGTCCGAACGTTCCGAGGGGCCAACATTGACTCGGATCACTACCTTGTTGTAGCCAAGGTACGACTGCGGATATCCCGAACACCGCCAAGACAAGTAAATACTGTGAGGAAGTTTGACGTCGGACGGCTGCAATCGCAAGATATCTCCAGAGCCTTTTCCGATCGAGTCTCTCTCAATCTCTCAAGATGTCCTATGCAGCCAGCATCAAGTATTGAAGACCAGTGGCACCATTGCCAAATAGCCATTAGAGACGCCGCCTCTGATGTGCTGGGTTTCACCCGACCACCGCAAAGAAACCCCTGGTTCGACGACGAATGCCGGCAAGCACATGCAGCGAAACAAGAGGCATACAAAGCGGCGCTGCAAAGGAGGACAAGAGCTGCCCGTGAGCTCTACGCGCAGAAGAGAAGAGACGAACACCGGCTTCTGAGGAGGAAAAAGAAAGAGCATGAGAAGCGCGCGATCGAGGAAATTGAGAGATGCTACGGCAGGAATGAGATTCGGAAGTTTTACCAAAGGGTTAAAAGAACTTCCCAAGGATACAGAGCCCGAACCGAAGCCTGCAAGGACGAACAAGGGAACATCGTAGTAGAATCGCAGTCGATGCTGAGGGTATGGAAGAACTACTTCTGCAGACTGTTTAACGGCGATGACGAACAAAATCCCGCTGTCAGGCAGAATGAACCATTCAACCTGGACGATGAAGACCAACAATTCCGTCCACCCGACCTGGACGAGGTGAAGATAGCCATATCTAAGCTGAAGTCCAACAAAGCCGCTGGAGCAGATGGCCTAGCCGCCGAGCTATTCAAAGCGGCAGGCGATGACTTGGGTAGGAGCATGCACCAACTCATCTGTAAAATATGGTCGGAGGAAAGTATGCCCGATGAATGGAACCTCAGCATTGTTTGCCCGATCCTCAAGAAAGGAGATCCTCTGAACTGCGCCAACTACAGAGGTATAAGTATTCTTAACATCGCCTACAAGATCTTATCTGCCGTGTTGTGTGAACGCCTGAAGCCTTTCGTCAACAACCTGATTGCTCCCTATCAGTGTGGCTTCAGGCCAGGAAAGTCTACCATTGACCAAATATTCACACTGCGGCAGATCTTGGAGAAAACCCAGGAAGTCCAAATCGATACCCACCACCTTTTTATCGATTTTAAGGCCGCCTATGACAGCATTTATAGGGACGAGCTATATAGAGCAATGTCTAGTTTTGGCATCCCTGCCAAACTCGTCCGTTTGTGCAGGATGACAATGGAGAATGCACGCTGCTCCATTAAGGTCGGTAAAGAACTCACCGAGACCTTCGATGTCAAAAAAGGATTTAGACAAGGCGATGCGCTGTCATGTGACTTCTTTAACATCGTTCTTGAAAGAATAGTGCAAAACTCAAACGCTAACACCAGAGGCACTATCTTCTATAAGTCCGTCCAACTACTCGCTTACGCCGACGACATCGACATAATCGGCAGATCGAAGCGTGATGTCACTGACGCGTTCGTGAGCATTGAGACGGAAGCGGCAAAGATGGGTTTGGCGGTCAATGAGGGCAAGACAAAGTATATGCTGTCATCAAGAAAGGACAACCAACACCGACGTCTTGGACAAAATGTCACCATAGACAGATATAACTTTGAGGTGGTAAAGGACTTTGTCTACCTAGGCTCCGCTATGACTTCAGACAATGACACCAGCGCTGAGATTAAACGAAGAATAACTCTTGCCAATCGCTGTTTCTTTGGGCTAAGAAAGCAATTGAGTAGCAAAGCCCTATCTCGAACAACTAAAGTGACCCTTTATAAGACCTTGATCATCCCAGTCCTACTTTATGGTGCAGAGGCATGGACTCTATCAAAAGCGGATGAGGCCACTCTTGGTTACTTCGAGAGGAAAATTCTTCGAGTAATTTTCGGTCCCGTCTGCATAGACGGTGAATGGAGAAGGAGATTCAACGACGAACTGTACGGGCTGTACAGCGACATCGACCTAGCCAGAAGAGTGAAGGTCCAACGACTGAGGTGGCTGGGTCATGTAGAGCGAATGGACGTCAATGCTCCGGCCCGGAAGATCTTCGAATCCACACCCGAGGGACGGCGCAGTAGAGGAAGACCGCGACTCAGGTGGCGCACGCAAGTGGAAGGGGACCTTAACCAACTTAGCGTGCGAAACTGGAGACGGCTGGCCAAAGATCGTGCTGGCTGGAGACGCTTGTTGGTTGAGGCCCAGGTCCACCCCGGACTGTAGCGCCACCTTAAGTAAGTAAAGCGACTCGAAACAAAAAACGCCAGCTGTCGTTTAATAAAAACGCCACCTAGAATAAGGGTGATTGAAATTCAATAATTTACCCAACGGGTTCACCTTCACATAAGTTCAACTTTCCGAGGAGATTTTTCGAAGATAAAAAAGTCACATTCACTTTCTGACTTCAGTCTAAAGGTTCGATACACAACCAATTCTCCGAGTCATTTAAATGACGCTGTGACGCAGGGATGAAAAATGAACTTTGTGGACTGTAACTAAATCTTAGTTACGATTGTATTTTTTTGTATTTTTTCAATTCTTGTTTCTCGTATACAAGTAAAGGAGAAATAAATAATTTTCGTAAAAGTCTTGTTTTCTACATGAATTTAACAATCAAATTTTTGATAAAAATGTATTGGGAAGGTGATGGTCTCACAGAACAAATGGTTGTACTTACTCAGTTTCTAACTCAACAGTAGAAGAACAATACTTTTTGCAATAAAAATTGCACTAAGAGTCAAAGCAATTAAGACCTCACTTGCATTATTATATTTTTCATCAACGTAAACACTAAATTCGAAATTTAAATTCCAAGAAACCCCTGGATTCGAAATAAATTCGCTGTTCCTTGATTTCATCATACATAAAGTTATTTACATTCATAAATGTACTTGAAATAGCTATATACTAATTTCAAAGAAAACAAATTAAGAGTTCACTAAAAAACCCTCAATTTGACTTTTAACTTTGGCGAAGATACTTGTTTATCTGATTAATAATGATCTTTAAAGATCACCAACCTATTCCAATAACTATAAAAACATTTCCGAAAAGATTAACAATTTGGAACGGAAATGAACTTGTAGAATGTAAGTATTTATGAAACCTATAAAATAATAGGAATTAATTTCAAAATGAAGGAAACAGTATTACACACTTAATCGAGTCCGACGACAAGCCCAATTTAAAAATAGCGATTTGTGCAACGCATTTGTTTATGTAAAACGACAGAAATAACATTAATACTTACCAGCTACCAACCCAACCCAGTGTGACTGTCAACCTTCTGTGGTATTCGATTGGGCGCTCTCAGAGCACTTTTTATGGTCTTTGGTACAAAGAAAAAACAATCTTTTCAGATTTAAGAGCACTTTTGCGAATCTAGATATTATCTCAGATTTACCAATAAAAGTGCGTTTGAGTTTGACAACTGGTAGAGTTAATTTACATTTTCGTGAAGTTTTTCTACTCTAAAGGAAGGCATTACGTCGGGTGAATCTATTTTTGTAATTTTGTATTAGAAATCAATTGGGACGCAAATTTCAAATGTTTTAATATAAAATCTAACCAGTGAATGGAAAACGCTTTGAAAAGTATTGAGGGCTACATATATTCGAATCAACACAAAAACGGCAAGTGACGTTTTTACGTTCGAATATCCACACGAAATCTGGAATCTGAGAGCGAATGTAAAGAAGCCCAATCGAATACCATATTAGAAACTTTATAACTGCGCGATTTGTTTTGTTTTTGGTTCACTTTCTTTCATAGTGATGCCAATAATTTAAGGCACAAACTAAGGTATAGCTTAGCTGTTCCATACTTTGCATAATTTGTAAGATACCAACCAACGAATAAACAAACAAATTGTAATAGGTCATTGTATTAAATATACATTGAGTGTAATTATGTATTTTTTCAAAATAAAAAATACTCTTTGAGGGTAACTTTTTCGAGACGATTGTATTTTGTATTTTTTCAAAGTTCATTGTAACTTAAAAGTTACGATCGTAACGCGTTTTTCATCCCTGCTGTGACGTCGGGGAAAAATGTCGCATTAAAGTGGCATTCAAGCTACGACTTCGCAAATGAGCGAAAAAATGGCGATCACACGAAAAGACCATCATCGTCATTTGTGTCCCAAAATAAAATCACGGGCACTGCGCGTCATTTAGAATTTTCCGTTGGGATACCATTAAATGACGAGCAAAAAAATGACAACGACATGCCTCATCAAAATGACAAATGTCACCTTTCCTATTATTTCGATTTCGCGTCATTTATCTGTTTTACGATCAGACGGTAATGCCCAATGGCCAAAATAACTACTGTCATAGTGTAATTTAGTGTTTTTCTCTTGGCGAAGACGCATACGTGTGCTACGACTTTTTTAATTAATTTAAATAGCAGTGAAAAGGAAAAAAATATTATAATAAAAGAAAAGAAACATTTGCGATCATGGTGGAAATTTCTTTCGGCGTTTTGCCTAATTTTCTCGACTTTGTTGTACTTTGTGTATTCAAATTCACAACATATTTGACGGAATAGACCAAATTGTCGGCACTTGACGGCAACGGTTTTCTACCTCTCTCGATACCGAATAACACAACGACAACAAAACAAATAAAAACCCAGTTTATTAATTTTTACCGAAATAGCAGCCACACACATGCGACAACATGGTTGCCACTTGCAAAAAAAATTAGCAACCAAAAATGGAAAAAAAAGTTACCAAACCAAGCTAAAAGTTACCAAAAATCTGGAAAAATGATAAAACACAAAAAAATCGTACATATCGTCTTGAGCCAGTATGAATATGAGTTTTTGGTGTCGTTTGATTTTTCTCTGATTTACGAATTTAATATAAAAAAATGTCATGGTAGTAGAAAAATGCACCTATGTTTAAGCCTAGTATGCACTTTATGCAGAACACGTAAAGCCTCTCAAGTGGAATCCAATTTTTCATACAAATTTTTCTCCGGGAAATGTCAAATTTAACTTTCCACGTGAAAATATGAGTAGGCAGTACGCAGTTCGAGTGAAAAATAGTTACTTCAAATACTGATATGCCAGACACTTAGGTTTTATTGTCAGTCGCATTACATTTTTGACATTTTGGCGTGAAAAATAATTTATAGGAAATCGTGAAATTTATTTGAATTTCTGAAGTTTCCTTAAGTCTTCATAGAAACTAAAAGAAAACTGTTGACAAATATCAATTAATTTTATCATAAGTATTTTAAATTCAATAAGGTACATTACAGAATGTTACTTACTGAAGTACTAGGAATACTTTTAAACCTTACACGTAGTGGGCAGAAAAAGTAAGGCAGCATTTCCATGTGATGATATCGGGTTCGTCTTTTTGATGCTCCTGTTCAAAAAGTTACCAAAACCAGATAAAAATTACCAAATTACCAAAAATCATGAACTAAGAAAAAAATTACCAGATTTGGTAATTTATTACCAAAGTGGCAACCGTGGCGACAAGTCCTTTTGTCACAAGAAACTCCAAATGAAAGCACAGATATCATATAGTAAATGCTGTGTCATTTGTCCTTTGCGTAGAAAAATGGCATGGCTGAATTTCGTGCCTGGTCATTTTTTGGAGGCTGGCATTTAAACGACGCAACACCCAAAAAGTTCTGTCATTTGTCCTAGGCGTCATTAAAGAGCGATCACATGGTAATTTTTTTTATCGTCATGTAATTTTTAAAGCATAAAATTCATGCCATTTGGTCCGCCATTTTCCTATTCAAATGACGCCGAAAATGTTATCCCGAAAATAGGTGATCATACAGAACGACATTTTTGACGATTATGACGTCAAAGCGCCATTTAAATGACGCAAAAAATAGCCGCCTTATCGTAGCTTAAGGCCGGTATTCATCGACGAATCTTAAATCTCAGATAGTTTGTGAGGCTTTTAAATTTAAGATTCTGCGATGTACTTCTTTACCAAACGCGGTGGGGTTGTGTCTATGATGTTTTTCCTTTATATAAATTGACTAAACATTAACTAGTTTACATAATCGAGACTCCACTGTACTTCATAAATTTTCGTCAAATAAATAAATGCAAACACAATAAATAAATAGCACCAATTTTGAAAGTATTTTACATATTCGCTTAATTCTCTTAACCAGCTTTTGCATCAGCATCGTATTTAAGAAAAGATGCGGCATCAATGCACACTTATTTGACGTTTCTGAACTTCCGCTCGAACATTTTAGTCACGTATTGTAGAACTGCGTTCCTGTATATACGAGTTGGACAAAAGTGAGCCACAAAAAGGGATCAAAAGCTAAGCCCTCTATAAAAATCAGACGTAGTTCGTTATAAAATCACAGAAGACTGTCAAATATTAATTGTATTAGGTCTGTTCCTGACGGAATTCTCCCTCGCTGTAAGAAGGGAAAATTTCCTCCACGTAATTTGTAATGCTGTGTCGCTTTTTCCACACATTTATTTAGTCGGATTCATCAAAAAGAAGTTTGATTAATTCCAAATCACTTTCATCGCTTGAAGAATCAATTAATATTTTTGTTTTTAAACTAGCAAACTCTTCAAGCTCAAAAACGTCGAACGCTCGGATGTAATCTAACTAATTGTGTTCGGCTCTTTCTTATTTATTGGATAGATTCCAAAAGTCGCACTTAATCGACTAGGTTTTCCCTGAGAAGGCAAAAACTTAATTGGCCGATTACATCACTTCAGCTACTTCAGTTATATAATCGAAATGTGCGAGCTGACTAGATTGATTAGCTACACCTCCACAGACGTCAACTGAAATAAAACTGGTCACTTGATTTACCTACGTCAAAACTCAAACACATCATTACAAGAAGGTGTCAAACTTATTAAATTAGAGTTTTTAAACGCCTCCATTTATAAAACAGGTTTGGGCACTAGCTGACATATGAATATGATTATAAAAAGCACCATGCAAACAGTATTGATTGTTGTTCTTAAATTTGCTACACTTTTTGAGGATTTAACTTTTTTTTTACAAATTTGTACCATGACTTCCATTCCCGATTTTCAGCAATTGTAGGTAAGCTGTTAAAATATTTTTCAGCTCAACTGCTTACTCTGACTGCTCAGTCAATAAATGCTATGCCAGTAGAGTGCGCTCTCATCGTGCTCTAAGCGAGAAAAAGAAACACTATATTAGAGCCAGCGTTGCCACAATGCTACAAGTGCAACAAAAGTGTTACACTTTTAAATTATTTTATAATTTTGTTACAATGTTACTTTCTTTTTCGCTTTGTTACATTTTTCCCCATTAAAATCCCTTTTTGTTTTTCTCATTAAAAATATTGAAAAGTTGAACTTGCAGCACTTTTTTCTTTCGAGCAAACTTCAAATGTATTTGTTTGTTTACACAGAGCAAAAGTTGTGCAAAACGTTAAACTGCGAGTGGGAATGGGAATGGGAGGGAACGAGAAAATACATCAATATTTTTCTGTCTCGGCGCGTCGCCGTTACAATGTTCTACATCTCGTGGTAAATAAAGTGAAATAGAAATTGAAATCTACTTCGATGGTCAATCATTTTGTTTCTTTTTTATTTGTTAAACACAAAATGGACAGGTAGTCAAAAAAGGTTTTTTTTTAAATGTGATAGAGTTCATAATAAAAAAATGTTTGAGTAGAAAAACGATGATTCTATTATTACAATTTTTTTCCAGTTTGTTACATTTTTTATCCATTTGTTACACTTTTTGAACAAAATTGTTACACTTTTAAAAAAGCTTGCGGCAACACTGTTAGAGCTACGAGTGTCTCAGCTGAACAAAAGCACGAACTTTTTTGACAGCTCATCTCTGTTCTAAAATAAAAGAGGAAAAACGTCTTCCCAGCCTCTGATGTTTGAATTTGCCCGTCAAAGAAAACTCCAAACTTTGCGGGTGTATGCGTTCCCGTAATTTTTGGTTATGTTGCATCGCACATGAAGTATGATAGGTATTTGAAAGTAGGTACGCAAACGAAACTAATACCATGTTCCCACCAACGTGATTTAGCCGAAGTGATTTATAAATCACGAAACGCGTCCCCACCGAACTTTAAGTGATTAAATGTGACATTTACGCCAACTTTGCCATATCAGTGATGGGACTTCTAACACTTAAGTGGTATTTCAATCACTTTTTACACTTTCGGAAATTCTACCAGAACTCGAAATCTACCACCTTTTAACAAAGCTATTCGCTAATAATATTTATTTTCCATCATTAAATCGAAAATTGTACCTACTATACCTACTGCTACTACTTACTTTTACCCATACACACTCAGCTATCAGTATTTTTTCGAAGAATTGCATCAGTAAAAACTTCCTGTCCAGTATACACCATTTACTGCGCCATTACTTCATTATTTACTGAATTATTTATCATGGACAATTTTTTTTCTACCACTTTTCTACCACCGTTTCATTTTCCTCAAGTCCCATCACTGACTTTTCGTTTGCTGAATGAAGTGCTGAACATAATAAAGGTATGTTCGATTTTATTTTGTGTGGACCGATACGTAATTAAAATTTAAACACGTCTAAATCACGTAATTAGTAATCACGAAAATGTATGGTAAATCACGTAATTTATGAGATGATTTAGCTAAATCAAGTGGATTTAGCTAAATCACATTGGTGGGAACATGGTATAAAGGGTGGTTAAGTTTTAAGGGCCGATGTTGAATGTGGACCACACCTAAACGTCAAGCTTTTTTCTGCATTTCATTTGACATTTCTCAATTTCAGACTAACTCAATTTAAACAGTGGAAAGATACATAATCGAGCAACGGGTTAGAGTTATTCAGGTTTGTTATGAAAATGGGCGTTCAAATCAAAATGCATATCGTGCACTTCGTGATTTTTTCGGTCAATTTAATCGTCCAAATGTGCGTACAATCGGAAAAATCGTGCAAACAAATTTGAGCAAACCGGGTCTGTAGGAGATGTGAAAACACCAGTGCATGCTCGTACAGCTCGTACTGCAGAGAATATTGCTGCTGTTGAAAAAACTCCAAATCGTCCTCAACTGAAGTCGAATTTGTTGCTGTTGACAGTCAAAATGAATTGCGAAAGAATCAGTCCCAAGATCGGCAAACACTTGGTATAGTTAGGGCAAAATATGTGCCTCCTTCAAATCAACAACTTGATTCTCCTGTAAATATTTGACTCTTAGCAAATCTCGTTAGCGATTTACAATTGCAATTCATGCTAATTTCCGATTGACGTTAATCCAGCCAGAGAGATAGAGACTACCTGTCTGCAATAACGCCACCACTCCCACTTTTTCACTTACATTTCCTCTCAAGCATAATGTGTGCCCGAGTTTGTGTGTGTTTTAATTAAATTTTAATTTTTTAATCCACTTGGTCGTTTTGAATGGGTAACCGGGAAATCTGCTACTTCATCTCTGCACTTGAAAAAAAAAAAAAAAAAAAACACATACACACAGCCACGGTTGTAAGTGAAGTGGACTCGAGAGGGTAAAAGGCGCGCACAGTTATGTACGTAGGTGCGGGGCTGACTGGGTCTCCCTCACCTGGGGCTCCACTCTGGTAACATTTGATATACATTCCGTGGTGCACAGATGAAGAGCTCTTCATACCTAATCGTGTTAATACCTTAGCATGTTGCTATCTCGATTTTTAATCTTGTTGTTCTCTTATACGTGTTTTTATTCATTTTGTGCTCTCCGCATGCATCGTGTGCACATTACCGATACAATCTTTTCAATCTTAAGGATTAAGCCCACACTTACACAGGCACACAGTATATACCTACCTACCTTCCTACATTCTCGATTAAGTTGTTCGTGATTTAATTTGATTGAACGAAGGTCCATGGGAAGAATTCTATGAGCACGACTTTATTATTCAAACGACGATATCTCATGTATCCATTCCATTCGGTCTCCGGTCCCCACCCACACAACTGAATTGGAAATTAAATTCAACAATACGAGCGACGACAACCCATCTAAAACCGAAATTTTCTTTCTTTGCTGGATGTGTATAGGAATCTAGCATCGAATCCGTTCAATTGCAATTGTCATTTGGCTTGGTTCTCCGACTGGCTGCGTAAAAAAGGACTGATTGGTGGTGCAGCACGATGTGCATCGCCGTCGAAGGTACGTGACGTTCAAATCAAGGATCTGCCACACAATGAATTCAAATGCACACCGGACAACAATGAAGGCTGCCTTGGAGATGGTTACTGTCCGCCTTCGTGTACGTGTACTGGCACTGTGGTGCGCTGCTCAAGGAATAAATTGAAAGAGATCCCAAAAGGAATACCACCCGAAACGTCCGAATTGTATTTGGAATCGAACGAAATCGCAATGATTCATATGGACCGCATTGCTCATCTGAAGTCATTGACTAGATTGTGAGTATATCTTCCTCGTACGTATATTTCAAATTTTTTGTATGTGTGATTAATTCTTTGTACAGGGACCTGAGTAATAATCAAATTATGATTCTCTCCAACTATACGTTCGCTAATCTCACCAAGCTGTCAACACTGTAAGTATATACGAGTATCCTTGAATGCAAACGTCATCAATAATTTCGAATTGTGGAAGGATGGGTGCGGTGCTTGCCCACTTATCACACATTTGTATGCGGTCGTGGCAAAAGCGAGTTCACATGCAGAGGTCGGAAAAATTGCACACGATTGCAACTTCCGAAGTCCTCGATGGAATACGAATCTTGTGGCACCGTTTCTCCATCAATGCTTGAACACGACTGGGTTTCCTGTTGCCCTCGTTCGAAAGTGCGATTGTGTTGTGGTTTCTTGTGGCCGCCCTTCTCTTACCCCCAATTACGAATCAATTAGGTAAAGAACATAAAAGAATGATATTTATTTTCATCCCTTTTTGTAAAGGATTATCTCGTACAACAAACTGCAGTGTCTGCAGAGGCATGCATTAACCGGGTTGAACAACCTGCGGGTGCTCTCGTTGCACGGTAATCAAATCTCGATGCTTCCTGAAGGCTCCTTCGAAGACCTCAAAACCATAACGCATATGTAAGTACTTGAAAAGTAGTTTGTACGGCAATATTAAGATTTTGCTTCCTTTGGGTATGTGTGTGTGTGTGTCTTTACAGAGCTCTGGGAAGTAATCCCCTGTATTGTGACTGCTCGCTCAAGTGGTTCTCCGATTGGATAAAGCTGGATTACGTTGAGCCCGGTATTGCACGTTGCGCTGAGCCAGAATCGATGAAGGACAAATTGATCCTGTCCACACCGTCGCAACATTTCGTCTGCAAGGAAAAAGTGAGCAACGAGATCCTTTCGAAATGCGATGCGTGCTACACGATGCCCTGCCAGAATAGGGGCGAGTGCAATCCGCTACCACAACGCGATTACCAATGCCGATGCCAGCCTGGTTACCATGGTCGCCACTGTGAATTCATGATTGATGCCTGCTACGGTAATCCCTGTCGAAACAATGCCACATGTACGGTACTCGAAGAGGGGCGCTTCAGTTGCCACTGCTCGCCTGGATACACTGGTGCCCGTTGCGAGACAAACATCGACGACTGCACCGGCAACAAGTGCCAGAACAATGCAACGTGCGTAGATGGAGTGGAGTCCTACACATGCAGCTGTCAGCCTGGATTCACCGGTAAGTACCAGCACCACCTTCCTAAGGGCTGCACCAGATAACATCCCTAAGCCCTAAACCTAATGCTAATGGAAATTAAACTTTTTTAATTAAATACAAGTTCAACGCGGCCTGTCCAATCACTTGTCATAAGCACGCCATTAACCGGGAAGGATATTCCCATTCCCACACCAATTAGCGTATTGTCGATAGACATCCGAAACTTCTGCGAGTTTGATTTTTAATTAAACGAGGGAAAGAATGTAAAAAGTGTCTTTGGGTCAATTAACAAAACTGTCAAACAAAAGAGGAATGGCCAGTGCATTATACTCGAATTATGTTTTCAGTTTGCGTCCTGTTCGTCGTGTACGCTATTAATTATTAGATTTGAGAAAGTTTAAATTAAATTCCCATAATCCTGCGAACACCTTCCTTGGGCCACAGAGATAGCTGATATCATTCTGCCACAACACTTTGTGCCGAAATAAGAATGCACTTCATAAAAAAGTTGGTGAAAACTTTTAACAAGATTCTCCTCCTGTTTCGCCTAAAAAGTACGACGGACGACAAGGACGGGAGTTGCATTTTAAGGAACATTTTCATACACTCCGAATACAGTGCCCGCATATAGAAGTTTTTGTCGGTGGTGTGATGGGGTGTTTTTTTTTTTTTTTGCGAAACCCTATCACATTCAGAATGAAAAAGTGCTGAGGTACACCGGGGGCTAGGAAATATTATCCGCTGGTGGATACAAGACTGCAGTGGAGTTTACTTCTGGGGCCATGTAAGAGTGCGAGCTGTCGCGGTATAGGAGGCACACTAATCGAATGCATTTGGAGGGAAATCCTTTGGCGCCTTAATTTTCCGTTTTGCTCTTATGGTGTACTATGGCCTAAAGGGGTTTATGCCGCCGCTATTCTAATAGTCGCTTAATGCGAACAAAAAAAAACAGACATGGAAGAGCATCTTGATCGAATGCGAACTACAAAAAGTTAATGCGGTGTCAGTGGCAGCGGTAGACTCCCCAAGAAGTTAAGCTCCAGAAAGCAGTTGGGAATTGACTTCATGGCATTTTTGACAATAGTTTTGAGGGCGAACAAGTTGAAATATATGTATTATTTAAATAAGCTGTAAACTTGGAGGAGTATTCTTTCGGGAAGTTTGTTCGATGATTAGGCTATGCCTGCAAGATAGATTCAAGGAATTTAGAGATGGAGGTACATTTTTTTGCCAAAAATCGCCTCCTAATTGTTGTTCTTTTATCAGGGAGAACAAATATGACAAATATGTAACAATGTATAGAATCTTCAGCTCGCAATTGCGAACAACTTCAGCAATCTACTTGCCGCTTTCGAGGCTTACGCTACTGCCATTAATAGGTCTGTTTCTTTACTTTTGTAGTAAGAATGGAAAAGACTGTCAAAATGACAGTGGTGGGGATAAATTCTCTCACAGAGAGATACACTTACGAAAAAGTTAGGGAACGCTTTTGTAGTAGGTAATCTATAACAAATGACAGACAGCGTTGCCACTTTGCTACAATAGCAGTAGATCTACTGCGCTTTTCTCAAAAAATAAATCTGCTGCCACTAAATTCAATCTACTTCATTTTTTTTTTTTTTTTTTGATAAACCTTCTTTTTGACAGCTGTACGAAATTGTCATTCAAAATAACCGCTGCAAAGAACGTCTGAACGAAGCCAACTTATTGAGTAAAATAGTTCTGACCATATTAGTGCTGCTGCAGAGCGAAAGTTTTTGATTGGAAGCCCTTTAAAAAATAAACTACGAAACAAACTTAACGTAAATACTCATGAAAATGTATTTTTTTTTATAGGGAAATAAATAATGTTAGCAACGGTTGCTAGACACTCTCAGAGCTCAGACTCTCCTGGGCTTTTAGAGTGTTTCCTAAATTTTAATGTAATTGATGGGACGTTTATAAAAAAAACATTTAACCTTCCGTTAGTCGCGCGCACCTCACAGGTGCATACATTTTTTATTTTTGGCGCCAAACTCATGAACAGTGATTTAGCACCCCGCCCTTTCGACTACCTTCCTAGTTTCCGTTGCTCTAGTTGCCTGTACCATCGCGACCTCTGTCCGTGTTACGTCGGAGTCAAAACGGGTCTTAACGCGCCTCATAGGTGCAACGCGCCTCATAGGCGCAACGCGCCTATATAGGTAATTTTTTTTATTTGTGTGATTTTCAATTTTGCTCTTCTTAATTTTGTGTATTGTTTTGTGAATATGTATTTGAGTGGATTTTACTTAAGCTATATAAAAACAGGAAGTTCAATGAGCAGCAGAACGGATTTTTTGCGTAAACGGTTCCACGAAACAACGAAAAAGAGTCTAATTTTTTTTCTTTTAAGTTTTTTTATTACTTATCTATTTACTTACTTCTTTATTTATTTTAAAATGCAATAAAATATATTATTTATATAAATTTTGTTAACTATTTTCTTTTATGGATTTACGCGTTGTAAAATGTGTTTAAAGTCAAAAATTGAGAAATCACCTCACAGGTGTAGCGCGACTAACGGTGTGAGAAAATAGGGCGCGCCTAACGGAAGGTTAAGTGATTATTTATATAGTTCTAAGCAATTAATGCTTGTTTTTTGTACATATAATAAAAAATCTACTGGCGCAGTAGCTTAGTGGTTAGTGTGTTGGACTACTATGCGAGGGGTCGAGGTTCTAATCCCGCAAAAAACCCAAATTCCAACTCAAGGCTTTTTTCACTGCGCCACCTCTCGCGAACGTCTGACAAACATCCGAGAGTATAACTGTCTTGAAAAAGCTTCTCAATTCGCCGTTTGGAGTCGGCATAAAATTGTAGATCCCTTTCATTCGTTCCAAAAATGAAAAACTCACACAAAACGAATGGTTGTGAGAAGCCTAGGGTCCCTCCGGACCTGTTGCGCCAACTATTTTTTTTTTTTTTTACTGCGCTCCTCTTCTTTTTGAAGTGGCAACGCTGATGACATACATAATTTTAAAATTCAAAAAAGTTGGACGGAAAGTCGTTAAATATCTGATAAACTCGAAGAATTGCCTAATTTAATAACAATATTAGTTGATTCATCTTCCACCTGAAAGATGATGAAAGTGATCTATAATTAATCAAACTTCTTTTTGAAGAGTCGGAATATGTGAAAAAGTTTGTACAGATTGAGCTCCAAGCATTCGAGAAGATAAAAAAGCGACTGGAGGTTATTATATGATCCCTCCTCACAGTGAGGAAGGGAGGGATAATATCTTGGTCTCTCGATGACGCTCTCTTTTACGAATTTTTTGAGTTATGGAACGGCACTGAGTAAAAATTCGCAAGAACTAGTAAAAATTCGTAAGACTTAAAAGTAAAGGATCAGACCTAATATTACAATGTCGTTTTCCATTGGGACAAAAAATCAATCTTTTTTTCGATGCGGATCACTTTTTGTAGATCTCGATATTAGGTCTGTTCCCTTACGATTATGCATTCGAATACATTAGTCAAACTTCGTTCACTTCTACCCAACTTTTGCGTAAGCGAATGAGGTTTGACTTATTTATTCGAATGCATTATAGTAACTGATCTATTTTCTCAGATTTAAGTCATTTTGAAGCTTAAATTCAAAACATCAAATGGCCAAAGTTTCGTCAAAACCAAAATAATGAAATACGTAAATAGCTGTGGATAAAATTTCAGAGGAATTATTATCTTCATTGCCTTCCTCGTCATCTGAAGATTACAAATTCAATGCACCAAAAATACTTCATTTGGACCTACAATAGGGAAAACATTTTTCAAGTCGATATACCCATTTGTGATTTTGCTAAAAACGAATGCAATTGGAACAGCTGATATTGTTTTCAAGTAACGCACTAGTCCATTTACAAAAGCAGATCAATTTCGTTGCATGTTCCATGAGCAGCGTAAAATCTGAGATCTAAAAAAGATTTCTAGTGGTCCCAAAGGAAAGCGACATAAACTACATACTTGAACGTATCAATTATTTCATTGGCGAAGACTTCAAAGCGCCGATGACAGTTCAATAAGTAGGCAAACATCTCTGGAAGGCTTCTGCGAAAAATGTGATTTTTTATTGCAACAGATATGAGACGGATTTTATGCGGTATCTACTGTTCTGTTTCTTCCGTTAAATACATAACTATTAGAATTCGGATTCAACATCAAAGTTTGATGATGATCAGAGGGATCAGGGCACACTGTGATGTGCCTCCTTCCTACCAACACGGCGCTACAGTCAGGGGTGGACCTAGGCCTCAACCAACAAGCGTCTCCAGCCAGCACGATCCTTGGCCAGCTGTCTCCAGTTTCGCACGCTAAGTTGGTTAAGGTCCCCTTCCACTTGCGTGCCCCACCTGAGTCACGGTCTTCCTCTACTGCGCCGTCCCTCGGGAGTGGATTTGAAGATCTTCCGGGGCGGAGCATTTACGTCCACTCGCTCTACATGACCCAGCCACCGCAGTCGTTGGACCTTCACTCTTCTGGCTAGGTCAATGTCACTATACAGCCCGTACAGTTCTTCATTGTATCTCCTCCTCAATTCACCGTCTATGCAGACGGGACCGAAAATTACTCGAAGAACTTGCCTCTCGAAGCAACCAAGATTAACCTCATCCGCTTTTGATAGAGGTCCATGCCTCTGCACCATAAAGTAGGACTGTTGGAGAGATTGCTTTGCTGCTCAATTGCTTTCTTAGCCCAAAGAAACAGCGATTAGCAAGAGTTATTCTTCGCTTAATCTCAGCGCTGATGTCATCGTCTGAGTTCATAGCGGAGCCTAGGAAGACAAAGTCCTTTACCAGCTCAAAGTTATATTTGTCTATAGAGACATTCTGTCCAAGGCGTTGGTGTTGGGTGTCCTTTCTTGATGACAGCATATACTTGGTCTTGCCCTCATTGACCGCCAAACCCATCTTCGCCGCTTCCGTCTAAATGCTGACAAACGCCCCAGTGAGATCGCACTGCGTTCTGCCGATTATATCGATGTCGTCGGCGTAGGCGAGTAGGTGGACGGGCTTTTGGAAAATAGTGCCTCTTGTGTTAGTGTTTGAGTTTTGCACTATTCGCCTTTGTCTAAATCCTTTTTTGACATCAAAAGTCTCGGTGAGTTCTTTACCACCTTGATGGAGCATAATTCCGTTTACGAGATGCAAATCCTCATGGAAAACACAGACGAGTAGCATTCGAAGACAAATTCTCGTATGCGGATTTCGAGAATTGCAAATTTCAGTTTTTCGCATCGCCTCGGAGATTTTGACCGATAAACGTAAACGAGAATTTTTGAGAATTGCGGTCCGGACTTTGATTGGCTTGTAAATGCTCTTGAAATTGCTACTTTCGTCGCAAGGTGACAGCGTTGGGTAGGATGTGTATTTTTGTTGTCAGTCATCAATTTGAGTCGCAGAAAGGACGTTAAAAATGTTTCCAAAAGTGCTGCCTGGACTGAATTTTGTTCTTTTCAAGACTTTAAGTTTATTGCGACAGAGATGAGATGACATTTTCATCCCCGAATATATTTTTCCTCCACCATTTTGTGAAACTGCCTAATTAAATGTATGTGCCCACATTCTTCCTTTCCCTTCTCTCTCTAGGTTTATACTGCGATGCGAAAATCAACTTCTGTTCCGTGGAATTCAATCCATGCGCCAACGAGGCCAAATGCGTGGACCATTTCACCCACTACACGTGCGACTGTATGCCCGGTTTTCATGGTGTCAATTGCACAGATAACATCGACGATTGCCAGAATCACATTTGCCAGAACGGTGGCACTTGTGTAGATGGCATAAATGATTATGTATGCAAGTGCCCAGAGGAATACACCGGCAAGTATTGCGAAGGCACCCCCATGGTAGCCATGATGTATCCACAGACATCGCCATGCCAAAATCACGAATGCAAGCACGGTGTATGTTTTCAACCAAACCCCTCCGGCTCGGATTATCTCTGCAAATGTCATCCCGGCTATTCGGGCAAGTGGTGCGAATACTTGACCAGCATTAGCTTCGTACACAACAATTCGTTTGCCGAGATGGAACCGTTGCGTACAAAGCCCGAGGCGAACGTTACCATAGTGTTCAGTAGTACACAACAGAACGGTATTTTGATGTACGACGGTGAGAGTGAGCATTTGGCGGTGGAATTGTTCAATGGACGGATACGAGTTAGCTATGATGTGGGTAATTACCCAGTATCTACGATGTACAGCTTCGAGATGGTCGCCGATGGGAAGTATCATATGGTCGAACTGTTGGCCATCAAGAAGAATTTTACTTTGCGCGTGGACCGAGGTCTGGCGCGTTCCATTATTAACGAAGGCTCGAAGGACTACTTGAAGTTGTCGGCGCCATTGTTTTTGGGTGGTTTGCCTGCGGAGCCGGGTCAGCAGGCCTACAAGAATTGGCACCTCAGAAACTTGACCAGCTTCAAGGGATGCATGAAGGAAGTTTGGATCAATCATAAGTTGGTGGACTTTGGCAATGCAGCCAGGCAGCAGAAAATCACACCCGGCTGCGGTCTGCTTGAGGGTGAACACTCTGAAGACGATGACGAGGAGTCGTACTTTATGCACGAGACACCGGACACGTACAAAGAGGTAAGACCCATATAAGTCCATTAAATAATTTCCATCTCTCACTGTCATTATTTTCTTTAAAGGTGGATCCTTGCGAAAACCACAAATGCAGACGAGGAGGAAGATGCGTAGCGAACAGCAGTTCGAAGGACGGCTACATCTGCAAGTGCAAACAGGGCAACAAGGGCAGATACTGCGAACAAGGTGAGGGCATCACAGAGCCCCCTACAATCACTGGTACTAATAATTTACTCTTATGCATCTTAACAAAAAATCTTTCTTCGACTATCGCTTTATGGGGCTAAGGGTGTTCTAAAAATTACACATGCCATGCGCTTTCTTTGTCTTATCTTGTCATCCAATCATTCATCCGCATTCTGATAGTCATGTCATACGTCATTCCCGCACTTCATTCGACTATCCGAATCGACTAACTAGATTTTATTTTGTGATGCGACTATCAGAACAAAGATGATAGGAGCACACGTAGCCTATAAAGTGATGGTTATCAGGCACACTTTGAGTGAGCAATTTACGAATAACGTTTGTCCCCAGCAGGCTCTACTTGTCGAAAGGAACAAGTACGCGAGTACTACACCGAGAATGACTGCAGATCCAGACAGCCACTGAAGTATGCGAAGTGTGTGGGCGGTTGCGGTAATCAGTGCTGTGCTGCCAAGGTCGTGCGACGACGAAAGGTGAGTACATTCCCTTAATCGGAGTCTTTTCTACAAACCCAATTAACATGCCATTCTCATTCGACCCACAGGTACGAATGGTGTGCAGCAACAACGTTAAGTACGTTAAAAATCTGGATATCGTGCGTAAATGCGGATGTACAAAGAAATGCTACTGACTGAAAGATGCGACTACCCAATTATTAAATAGAAGCTTAGATGTAAATTTAGAGGAAGATACCCAATTAAGTAGTTATGATAGTAATTTAAAAATAAATATAAATATTAATTATTTCAATAAGGACAGTGAGAGTACTGAGAAAAGTGATAGTAGGGCAACAATAGATAGTGACGATGACGACGTGGAAGGGAAGGAAGAGCAAGAGGGCTGGTCACAGACCACCGACAGTTACGCCGACGGGGACGAGAGAATGCAATCAAATCCAAGCACAGATTTTTATGACGACGAAGACTCTAACAGCTACGACGACGAAGAGAACGACGAGGAGTACAGCGAACAAGCCGACGTTCCAACTGCGGCGAGAAGAACTGCTAAAATAGGTGAGGACGAGGAAGAGGTAGATCTAGGTTACGACGAAGACGACGAGCCGCCAAAACGTTCGTCTGCTACAACTCATGATGACCAACAGGACTTCATGAACGAAGAGGGCAGTGGTAGCCGAGGCAGAGGCAGTGGATACAAACAAAGTAGGTTTAGATTAGATTATCTAGAGAAATTCAGAAGAAAGCACCAGAAGACTTACAGAGCCGATGCATCCGATGGCGGTGACCTCGACGACGATGACGACGAGCCTAGACGAGAAGGTAGCGGTAATTTTGCCAACGACGACGACGACGATAACGAGGACGATGACGACGACGATGGTGGTGGTTCCAATGATGATTTCTTTTCATCCAAACGAAAATCAAACAGTCACTACTTCAGGAAGAACACCAACGATGCAATCAAAATCATATCCACACCATTGGGCAAGGTTGGGATTGTATACCAGCAGACAGTCCCAGAACCGCCAAAGAATGAGAATACATCGGGCGCATCCGCCTCAAGTAAGACACAATTCACCGACTTTGATGCGCTGTCACCTGCCGACCCCAATACCCATCGTCGTGCGTCCTTACATCCGAAAATCACACCCGTACTCACAGCCGATGGCAAGGTTGCCCTGCTTTATCGTGGAGACTCGGAGAACACCAAGTACGAACCAATCCTTAACCTAACTCATAAGTTCAATATCTATGACAATAAGACAAGTGCTGCTCCCAGCAACAACGACGACAAAGACGACGAAAGCAATCAAGATTCTGGTGGTGACGTCGATGCGAGTTTAGACGATGACGAGGAGGACAGCTCCGATGAAAATTCTGTCACCGAACAAACAGCATCGACCCCACCGCCCGTGTTGGATGTAGACCGTTCGAACTCGGTGCTACCGATGATCAATCGACCCCTGTCCGAAGTGCTGGGCATAAAAAAGAACCAATTTCGACAATTTCGAATAAAAGATTCGCCAACAACGACAACCACAGAACCTCCTTTCGGTCTGCACTTTCTCACGAAGAAAGTCAACCTGGCGGAATACCCCACACGATCACGAAATCATGACTTTGATTTCAGCCAAGACACCACGATGTTGGATGAACGCAAGCGTCATAACAGCCACGTGCAGAACCCACCCGCCAGTGAGTCGCAGAGTGACAATCCTCCCGATCACACAGACGCATCGTCAATTGCGACGCAAGACATCCTCTCCAAAACCGAAGTGGTCAACTTGGCCATCATTCCGCACTTTGACGAAGAGTTCGAGCGTCAGCAGCGATTCCGCGAACATGAAATCCGACGCCACCACAGGCAACGCCATCGTCACAAACACAACCAACAAGACCTGTCCAGTATTCACTGCATCATGCAGGCCACCATGGGCATTGCCGCCATTTCCACTGTCTTCGGCATGCTAGGCACCTTCTTTAAACAAAGAATTCTCGACCAGATCCGCCTAATGCATTGGTAGTATCACAAGGGTATTCAATTGTAGGTGGCGTTGCATTGGATACCCCCAATTACAATCTAGAACTACCCAGTATTCCACAATGTGATCCAGATCATCCTCGTATTCGCGTTCTCCCTACTAATTCAGTCTCAATTGTTGGACTTTTTCAAAATCGAATTTACTAAACTTTTGTCTCTATGTATCACTTTTGCTGTTTCTATACCAATTTCTCTCCTTCTCTATCGTTCGTAGTCCTCATAAAACACATACGTTACATACCCCAAAGCCCAATTTGGAATCAAACACCCTTATCTTATCGAGTTTTATCGATACAAAACAAACGTATGTATTAGTAACAAACAAAGTGCTCGTGCAATAAAACTCTCACCATCAATGGCATTTAACTGTTGTCAAAGTTGTGAGCTTGCCCTTCCTTCCTCTTCCGGTGTACGCCAGTACACCCGAATCGGAATCAAATTGGAATCATCATCACACTCATTCAAGTACACTGAAAAATTAACAAAATGACTGTTTTTTTAAAAATAATTGAACAAATTTTTGTAACTTATTTTGTTATAATATTGTAATTAGAGACCAAAAAAAAAGAAACAAAACAAAAAGCAGAAATCGAAGTTATAAGATAATATTTATTTAATTTTGTATTGAACCCTTAACGTTAATAAGATACAAAAACAAAAATCGTGTTCTAAACAGATAAAAAAAAAACAAAACAAACTAAAACCTTAAGAAAGAAAAAAACACAATTTTAACATTAAACATCTAAGCTGGGTAGTCGCATGTAAATCCTAATATGAAACCGGAAACAAAAAACGATTTTACAACAAGAAACAAAATGCAACTCAAAATTATGTGTAAAATGTTTAACTCTTAAAAATTATTAACAAAATAGATATGCATAAATATATTATATACAAAAACAAAAAGTAAATTATTCTATTTAGTATTGTTTATCTATGTTTGTGTATTTAAAATTATAATTACCTGTTATTCTTTGCGTTTTAGTCTTCGAATATTATTTTCTCGAATCAACGCATTTAAGTTATTTTCTTTTCCGTTTTAATTTGTTTAAATAATTTTCGAACATATAAAAATGATAAGAAAAACGGGACAAAAACCGAAAAAGTTTAAAACAAAAATAAAAGTATAAATGTTTAATAAAATGTTTTATATGCATAAAATTAAATTTATAACTACGCATACAAGTTCATTTTTTATATAAGGAAAAGTGTAAATTAAATTTATAACGTAACAATAAAACAAATATATAAATGCATATATTTAAAAACAAAGAAAAAAAAAAGAAAACTGACTGTAAAACGCTTAAGCTTTGGTGTTTCATTTCTGTTACAGACTTTTTAGCCGGCTCTTAATGCTACGAACTCATCAAAATGGCTACCAATAGTCAGACAATAATAAACAACCCTATTTAGGTACGATTAAATCCAACAAGGCTGCTGGACCGGACGGCTTAACTGCCGAGCTGTTTAAGGCAGCGGGAGATGACCTGGTAGAGAGCATACACCAACTCGTCTCCCAGATTTGGTCAAACGAAAGTATGCCTGATGAATGGAACTCAGCATCGTTTGCCCGATCCACAAGAAAGGAGACTCTCTAAACTGCGCCAGCTATAGAGGCATCAGTCTCCTTAACACTGCGTATAAGATCATGTCTGCTGTACTGTGTGAACGCCTGAAACCATTCGTCAACGATCTGATAGGTCCCTATAAGTGCGGTTTTAGGCCCGGTAAGTCCACGACCGATCAAATATTCACACTACGGCAGATCCTGGAGAAAACCCAAGAAGTCCAGATCGATACTCACCATCTTTTTATCGATTTTATGGCCGCATATGACAGCATTTATAGAGACGAGCTATACAGAGCCATGTCTAGTTTTGGCATCCCTGCCAAACTTGTCAGATTGTGCAGAATGACGATGGAGAACGCTCGCTGCTCCGTAAAGGTCGGAAACAATCTCACCGAGACCTTTGATGTCAAAAAAGGATTTCGACAAGGTGACGCGCTGTCATGTGACTTCTTCAACATCATTCTTGAGAAAATTGTGCGAAACTCACAAGGCAATACCAGAGGCACAATTTTCCAAAAGTCTGTGCAACTGCTTGCATACGCTGACGACATTGACATTGTTGGCAGAACACAGCGAGCTGTCACTGCTGCGTTTGCAAGTATTAGTACAGAAGCGGCTAAAATGGGTTTAGTGGTGAATAAGGGAAAAATCAAAATATATGCTGTCAACAAGAAGGGACACACAACATCGAAGAATCGGACAGAACGTCACGATAGACAGCTATAACTTTGAGGTAGTTAGGGACTTTGTCTACCTCGGCTCCGCTATTACTTCTGAAAATGGCATCACTTCAGAAATCAAGCGAAGAATTACACTTGCCAACCGCTGTTTCTTTGGCCTAAGACAGCAATTGATAAGTAAGGCCTTGTCAAGAAGCACCAAGGAGATTCTATATAAGACTCTCATCATCCCTGTCCTGCTCTATGGCGCAGAAGCATGGACCTTAGCAAAAACAGATGAGGATCTTCTTGGTCGCTTCGAACGCAAAATTCTTCGAGTGATGTTTGGTCCCGTTTGCGTTGATGGGCTTTGGAGGAGAAGATTTAAAACCGAACTACGAGTTGTACAGCGACATCGACCTGGTCAGAAAAGTACGAATTATTCGTCTAAGATGGTTAGGACATGTAGAGCTCTGTAGAGCACGCTCCGGCCCGAAGAGTCTTCGATTCCAACCCGGAGGGACAACGCAGTAGAGGAAGACCTCGCCTTAGCTGGCGCGCGCAAGTGGAAGGGAACCTCAACCAACTTGGAGTGCATAACTGGAGGCAGTTAGCCAAAGATCGCGCTAACTGGAGAGGCGTATTGGTTGAGGCCCTGGTCCACCCCGGACTGTAGCGCCACCTTAAGTAAGTAAGTAATATAGGTACGATGTTTTCTTTTTTTTTAATTCTATTATACTCGCTTTGAGGGCAGTTATAAAATTTTTTAAAATTATCTATTGTCAAATGACGCTCTAAATGTCATTCCATTGACAGATCGTTTGCTGTTGTCGTTCACACGCGATCTAGTTGAAGTAAGTACATCAATTGTTTACTAGGTTTGTCAGTTAGCTCCTCCTAATAGTGCATTTACACGGTCACACATTCCTATCACGGAAAATTAAAGGGATGCCCAATACTAAACAGCCGTCTGACTGAAAGGGACAGCATTACCTAACACGTAAAATAACGTGATAGGTTTTTTGGTCGGCCATCTTGTTTACGTGGTAGGAATTATGGGAAAGCTATGCATGTTGATATTTTTTTTAAATGGCTTCTGGAAGGGATGAACGTACAATTATTTATTTATTTCGTATAAATGATTGATGAATTGTTGGTTTAATTTACTGAAACTAATTAACACTCTCATTTCACATATTTTAAATCGGAAATATAAATGCTTTCATGTGATTGCAGAAATGTTGGTCGCCGGAACTTCCGCTTTACGTATCTATAATTATGGGTAGAACATCCATGACACCTTAGGCGTCTGATTTGTGATCTCATTCCTTCGCCTTTATTAGCATTGAGTCATTGACTGCGGACAAACGGATAGTGTAAATGCGGTTTAATATGCTTACTTAAATTCTGTACAGATATTCTGTACAGATATTTCGTACAGTGGCTAACGAATTTAGCTTTGGAGACATTTTTGTATGGAGGTTTAATTTAAATGCGAGCAGCATACTAGGCTTCAGCTCTAAAAAAGAAAAATTCCTTTTGTTTATCCTAATAGGATAACTTAACAGTTTTGGTTCTGTTCTGAGAAAAACGCCAATTGTGACACCTATTTAGACTTACTATTTCATTAGATATGGATTTAGTAAACGTAAGCAGTTTTCTTTTTCAGTTCAGAACTGAGTACTGAACTGAGCTCGCTCGAGCATTATGAGTACACTCTGAACCGAGCCTGCTCATATCGATCTGATTTATTATTATTATTTATTATTATTTTGTTTGTCTGTCAAATCGTCACCTGAAAGTAAAGCCGGAACCACACTTGTAAAGCCCGCACCAGACCTGTAACGTGTGGTGTGTTGTGGTGTGGTCTGTCGCTTCGTGTTCTGTGCACACTTATCTAGTGTGCTGTCATTTTTTTAAATGAATTCAAATGCTGTTTGTTTTTCTTTTTTGACGTTATTGAATTCCTGGTTCGTGTTTGCTCTTTCTTTCACATATGCAATTTCAGATAATATATATGTCTCATTTCATCGCGCCATAGAGCGTTGTGGCGCAATCGGTACAGGAGCGATTTCGACACAACGCGACACACTGCAACACAACACACGAGAAATATATGTTTCTACGCATATGAAATCCATTGGAGTGATAGCGACACGACACTCCACATCACAACACACGTTACAAGTGTGGTTCCGGCTTAACGTGTGTTGTGATGTGGAGTGTCGTGTCGCTATCACTCCAATGGATTTCATATGCGTAGAAACATATATTTCTCGTGTGTTGTGTTGCAGTGTGTCGCGTTGTGTCGAAATCGCTCCTGTACCGATTGCGCCACAACGCTCTATGGCGCGATGAAATGAGACATATATGTTAGTTACAAAAGAGAATTAAATAAACAAACAAATTGATACGAGAAGTATGAGTGTTTCTCTTTGTTGCGATATGTTGTTATTACAGGGCAAATATGGAAATGGTTGGTCGATGAAAGTTCGATCATACCCATAGTATGAGTATGGACGAAAGAGAAAGGTAATTCTGTCTATAGAGAGGAATCTGCGCTTTTGTGAGTCGATGATGAGATTGGCAAGGACCAAGGGCAGTTACGCAGAATCTGTTGTGACGACGGGAGCTAATTCGTTAAATTCGTATTATCAGAAGTGGGATAGTGTACCTTGCCACCAAGGAAATAATTCAAAGTTTTCTTTTTAATATTTAAATTCATTATTACGATACAAAACAAAAAAAAAAAAAAAAAAGAAAGGTGTTAGCATTTCTTTTTGTGAATTATTGTTAGCGGTACGGGGAAATTCGTTTTTGGTCGCGCCGGTCTGACTAGACAGTGAATTTGTATACGATCGAATCTGAGATACCTACCCTTCGTGTGCGCGGCTGGTGTGTCTGTATTGCTGCGACGTTCGTTTTTGCGTGTGCGGACTTGCACGGTCGAGAAGACAACTTTGCAGCTGTTGTTACGAGCTTATCAGCGTTTTATTGTTGGCATTTCTTTTTGTGAATTATTGTTAGCGGTACGAGGAAATTCGTTTTTGGTCGCGCCGGTCTGACTAGACAGTGAATTTGTATACAATCGAATTTGAGATACCTACCCTTCGTGTGCGCGGCTGGTGCGTCTGTATTGCTGCGACGGGTTGACTGTAGATACGGGGTGAAGTTCGTTTTTGCGTGTGCAGACTTGCACGGTCGAGAGGACAACTTTGCAGCTGTTGTTGCGGGCTTATCAGCGTTTTGTTGCGGTGAGTGTGCATTCTGTTATTAAGCAAATGGCTGAAGGTTCGAGTGTCGATGTCGTTGATGCCGAGGGGGATCAGGGGAGGGGTGATGAGATACCTAGAAATGTTGGAGCGGTTCCCTGTGATCTGCCTACTGGCACCAATCATCCATTGATCACGCTTGACGCACTAAACTCGATCTTTAGCGCTGTGGCCAAAAAGGAGCGTCATTCCTCCGATTTGATTGGATTTCCGGCTTACGATCCCGACTATTCCCGAGTTAATATAGGACAGTGGTGCAGGGACGTAGATATTAGGGTAGACAGGGACAATATGAAAGACTTTGACATACTCCCTCGTGTCCAGCTAGCCTTGATAGGAAGAGCCAAGTCTTGGTACCAAAAATACGGTTACCAGCACTACGTCTGGAGCGACCTTCGTGCTTCGCTCATCCACACGTTTGGAAGTGGGTCGGATATAGTGGGACAGTTGAAGCAAGTGTCGAACACAGATAGTAGTGATTTCGATACTTACACAGACTATGTTATGGAAAAAGTTTCCCAAACTAGTCGTTTGCCTTTCGATATTCCGGAGGACAAAGTTATTCGGATCGTTATAGGGTGTATTGCAAATGTTGGCTTGCGAAATTCGCTTACATTTGTCATGCCACCTACAGTTCAGACTCTAATCGATCACTTGTCCTCTATAATTGAGTCGCCACGGCGTAAAAGAGAACTTAATAAGCAAGCAAACTACACCGATCCTTCAACATCAAAGCGACTTGATGGTTCGATGCAAGCATCCAAGCGCCCACGTCTCGCCACCAATAAAAAGTGTTTTGGGTGTGGCAAAGTAGGGCACATAAAAGCCAATTGTACTCAGACGTTATCAACACAGCCGACACTAAATGCGAATATATCGACGGAATCAAGGATAGCTCCGAACATTTGTGCTTTTTGTAGCAAAGCAGGCCACGATGAAAAAACCTGTTGGGCCAAACAACGGGCGGACAGGAAGAAAGTTAGTTTGTGCAGTGACACTACCAAGGTTAGTGGTGATACTGTTGTTGTTATTGGTGGCTTTGTATGTCGCTGCCTTCTTGACACTGGCTCCGATTGTTCACTGATCCGGTCAGACATAGCCAAGAAACTTTCTGCAAAGGTGTCGACTAATTTTACAACCATACAAGGCATTGGCGCTAGTCCAATTTTATTAACCGAACAGACTGATCTTTTAGTAGAATTTCAGGATTTAATAGTTGAAGTTAATTTCCATCTAATTGATCCAAGTCACCTAAGCAGCGAAATGATAATTGGCCTTGATGTCTTAAAAGATACAGCCTTAGAAATAAAAGTTGACAGTACAGGGTCCACAATCCGAAGGAAATCCATAGGTCAGTCTTCTGTTAACGTAGTGGGGGTGGAAAAATACCTGAACTGCCCTGATGAATACAAAGAACAGGTCGAGTGTGTTGTCGACAAATACAGCGAATTTGTTGTTAAAGGATATCCTTTGGCAAAAGTAACCTCGGGGGTACTTAACATCAAATTGCAAACGAATTCCACCATTAATTATAGGCCTTACCGGCTGTCATTGTCAGAGCGCCAGGTCGTGAATGAAATCATAGCTGATTTGAAGGCACATAACATCATACAGGACAGTAATTCACCTTTTGCTAGTCCTATCGTCCTGGTGAGAAAGAAAAACGGCCAAAATCGTCTGTGTGTCGACTACCGGGCTCTCAATCGCATCACGGTAAAGGATCGATTCCCGTTGCCCCGAATTGAAGATCAGCTCGATAGATTATCCGGATATCGTTATTACACATCGCTTGATATGGCCTCTGGCTTTTACCAGATCCCTGTAGAAGAGAACGCAATTGAAAAAACAGCTTTCGTAACGCCAGACGGGCATTACGAGTATTTGCGCATGCCTTTTGGACTAGCGAATGCTCCTGCCGTTTTCCAAAGAGCTATCAACAAAGCCCTGGGTGATCTCAAGGATGATATTGCCCTTGTTTATTTAGACGACGTTTTAATTCCATCAAAAACGGTGTGTGAGGGTTTAGAAAGATTGGATACCGTCCTGAAAGCACTGACTGATTGTGGATTCTCTCTAAACGCTAACAAGTGTCATTTTCTTCAGCCAAAAATAGAGTACCTTGGGCGAGAGATTTCTTTCGAAGGAATAAGACCAGGAACATCCAAAGTAGATGCACTTGTTAGGTCACCTGTTCCGTCAAACGTAAGGGAGGTCCGTCAATTTATGGGGCTGTCGAACTACTTCCGTAGATTTGTTCCTGGGTTCGCAGCCAAAACCAGTTGCATTACGTCACTTACGAAGCAAGGGACACAATTTCTATGGACACAGGAGTGCGAAGAAGCCAGGCTTTATATCATCGGTCAACTCACCAGAAGACCAGTTTTAGTCATTTTCGATCCAACACGGAAAACCGAGCTTCACACCGATGCGAGTTCTATTGGTTTTGGAGCAATATTAATGCAATTGATAGATGGTCAGCGTCATGTAATCGCTTATTATAGCCAGGCTACAAAACCATATGAAGCCAGGTATCACAGTTACGAGTTAGAGACGTTAGCAGTTGTCAACTCAATTAAACATTTTCGCACTTACTTACTTGGTATTAAATTTGTAATTGTTACGGACTGTAACGCTCTAAAGTCGACGAAGGAGAAAAGGGACATTTTACCTAGAGTAGCCAGATGGTGGATTTATCTGCAAGACTTCGAATTTGAAATCCAGTACCGTAAGGGAAAGGCTATGCAACACGCAGACTATTTGAGCCGAAACCCACCGGTGCGAACTTGCTACCAATTAAATAGTTTATCTGAAAACTGGCTCAACATCGAGCAAAGTATGGACCAAGAGATTCTGGAAATAATCGATCGAATTCATACTGGCGACATTGATGCCGAGTCTCATTACTTACTTAATCAAGGTTTGCTTTTTAGAAAAATGAAGGAAGGTAATAAGTTATACGTACCTAAACAGTGCCGTTTGTCGTTGATGAGACGTTGCCACGAAGACAATTGCCATATCGGGTGGGAAAAGACTTTGGCAAAAATGAGGCAGCACTTTTGGATGCCTTCCATGTCACGAAACGTGAGGAAATTTGTGCGGTCCTGTATTATTTGCCTTGTGGCAAAAAGACCTTCGGGAAAGAAGCAATCCGAGCTGCATCCTATCGATAAAAGGCCGATACCATTCCATACGGTACATATCGATTGTATGGGTCCGTTTAAAGGAGATGCTAGAACGGATAGTCGCTATATTTTAATTATCGTTGACGCATTCACAAAATTTGTCATTTTGTCACCATGTAAAACCTTGCAGGCTACTGAGACTATACGCCTAATGAATGATTTCGTGACATTGTTCGGTGTTCCCTGTCGTATCATCAGTGATAAGGGTACCAACTTCACTAGTGGTGAATTCAAGTTATTCTGCAGCACGTATGGAATTGATCATCACACAATTGCCCCCGGAACAAGTAGAGCTAATGGTCAAGCCGAGCGATTTGTGGATACCGTCGCTAACCTAATGAGAACCAATTTGAGTATTAATTTAGAATGGACTAGTTACGTTAGTCGAGTGCAGTTGGCATTAAATACCACAGTAAATAAAACCACCGGACTTTCGCCAATGAAGATACTGACCGGCGCTGATGGTCGAACCCCAGAGATTAGCGCCCTTCTAAATGATTTAAACATAGAACCGAAGTTTGATGATGTCGAGGCAATACGAGCCCTGGCTGCGGAACGAATTGAGGAAAATGCCAAGAAGATGAAGCTACGTTTTGATAGAGGAAAATGCAAACCAACAATACTTAGTATTGGCGATAAGGTCTTATATAAAAGTAACCAAATTCGGAAATCGAAGCTAGATGTCCATTTCCGGGGACCTTATGAGGTTGTGGGTATTTTACCTAATGACAGGTATAAACTCTTGAAGGCGAACAGCAAGACGATTATCGTAGCGGCTAGAGAGGTGATACGTCCCATAGACGTCGGCAGTGTGGATGACACCATGGACGACGAAAATGGTAGGTACTGCTTCAGAAACTGATTTGTTTAGTCTTGAGATGCTATTCTCTGAGGGACTGGTTCGGAAACTGATTTATTAGTCTTGAGATGTTATTCTCTGAGGGACTGGTTCAGAAACTGATTTGTTTAGTCTTGAGATGCTATTCTCTGAGGGACTGGTTCGGAAACTGATTTATTAGTCTTGAGATGTTATTCTCTGAGGGACTGGTTCAGAAACTGATTTGTTTAGTCTTGAGATGCTATTCTCTGAGGGACTGGTTCGGAAACTGATTTATTAGTCTTGAGATGTTATTCTCTGAGGGACTGGTTCAGAAACTGATTTGTTAGTCTTGAGATGTTATTCTCTGAGGGACTGGTTCAGAAACTGTATTTGTTAGTCTTGAGATGTTATTCTCTGAGGGACTGGTTCAGAAACTGATTTGTTAGTCTTGAGATGTTATTCTCTGATGGACTGGTTCAGAAACTGATTTGTTAGTCTTGAGTTGTTATTCTCTGAGGGACTGTTTTGAGACTAATTCGTTGGTTTTGAGTCGTGTTCTTAGATTAACCTGTAATGCTGAGATTTGGATCTATAGTGGTGTTCGTTTTGTTTATTTTGTTTTGCAGAAACTTAATGAGGAACAAGCTATGGAGAAGAGAACATTTCATCGAGAGCGATGAAAGGGTCAGGAAGGCCGTGTTAGTTACAAAAGAGAATTAAATAAACAAACAAATTGATACGAGAAGTATGAGTGTTTCTCTTTGTTGCGATATGTTGTTATTACAGGGCAAATATGGAAATGGTTGGTCGATGAAAGTTCGATCATACCCATAGTATGAGTATGGACGAAAGAGAAAGGTAATTCTGTCTATAGAGAGGAATCTGCGCTTTTGTGAGTCGATGATGAGATTGGCAAGGACCAAAGGCAGTTACGCAGAATCTGTTGTGACGACGGGAGCTAATTCGTTAAATTCGTATTATATATATTATCTGAAATTGCATATGTGAAAGAAAGAGCAAACACGAACCAGGAATTCAATAACGTCAAAAAAGAAAAACAAACAGCATTTGAATTCATTTAAAAAAATGACAGCACACTAGATAAGTGTGCACAGAACACGAAGCGACAGACCACACCACAACACACCACACGTTACAGGTCTGGTGCGGGCTTAACACAGTTCTATGTGAGTTGACCGATTTTCGAGATATGAGCGTTTGAAGTTTTGCATGATCTGTTTTAGCATTTTAAATTAATATTTTCAAAACATAGTTAGGTATGCAGAATCGTAAAAATGTACAAAATAGTAATTATAAATGTTAAATTTTGCTCCCACGGTCAATAGTTTTCTTTAAATTTAAAAGCCAATAAGGTTTATTGAAAGTTAAAAAAAAGTTCTATGTACCACATACATACATTTTATAATTAGATTATTGTATGAATATCACCCGTAGTTAATGTTTATGCATTTTTTTTATATAAAACACCCTATATAAAAAAAAATCAATTATTGGATATCAGTTGGTCAAACAGGCGCCATTAAAAAAAGGACAATTATAAAATTCCTTATTTACTTTGCCTGAAACCTGTGACCTGTGTTTGTGATGGACATAGAACTTTTTTAATTTATTTTTGAAGTTACATAGTTAAAATTACAAAATCCTATGTGAGAATTTCAAAAACACAAAGTTCTGTCACCCTTCATCCTAATGTTAATAAATTTTCAATATGATTCAATTCTATGTACTAATATTGTTGCATAGAACTTTGTTACAGCAAAAAGTTTTAACATTTTGTAGGATAGAACTTCGTTTTTCTTCAGATTTGGTATGGTACGAAACCTTAAGGGCCCCGTTATTATACTCAAACGGAAGTGCTCTCGAAGACGAATCGTTTGATACCAAAAACTGATTTTTGACCAAAATGGCTTATAGAACGGTGTCACTTTTTTGTGACGAAATGTGACTGGAAGCGAAGGTATATGAACATACATGCCTGCTCAGTCAAATTTATATTCTGAGCTTAGGCGTCTTTATTTTTTAGTTCAGAGCACCCCCTGAACTGTTATACAAAAAGTTCGTGTTTCTTTTTTAGTTCAGATTCAGACACATCAGAGCTCGAATTTGTGTTTCTTTTTTCGTTCAGACCATGGTCAGAGCGCGCTCTATGAGCTCAGAAAAAATTGACGGAGCAGACTGAGTAAAAAGCTGATTACACATTGGATTGGAAAAACCAAAAAACCATCAGAACTCTGAAATTTATAACAGATCTTCAATAGAGCACGAAATTATGAATCTGTGCTCATTTTTTGGCAGAAACCCATCTATAGCTTTAGTTACTAAACCCAAATATATACAACTGAGACTACCTTCACTTTGTAGAACTTGTCAGCTGTTGCGTCCTATTCGTTTAGCGGCATTTCTTTCTATTCGCAGCCTAGTATTGTACATACTTTGAAGATTATTATATTTTATCTTAAGTTTTGTGATAAATTAAAAGAGAAAGACTATGCCGAAAGCAAAAAAGAAGGCAGAAAGCTCGACGGACAGCGATTCGGGTCCAGAAGATGTAAGCTAATTTATACCCGCCTGACCGGTGTGATTACTTGCAAATTCTAATTATAGAAAAATCCACCACCACCGGCAAAGAAGACAAAAAAAGGAGAAGATTCCAAGGCAAGCCAATCCGACGAATCAGGAACCAGATGGACTCTGGAAAAGCTTCGCTTCGTAAACATAAACGAATTCCGTGGGCGTAAATCTGTCGATATCCGAGAATTTTACGAAAAAGATGGAAAGATTCTGCCAGGCAAAAAAGGCATTTCTCTATCAGGCCTTCAATGGCGCAAACTGCTAGAGGTAGCCGATGAAGTAACTGCCGCACTGGAAAATCAATAAATATCTACACCGAAATCCATTACCTCTTGTTTATTTTGTATTTACTGTTAAGTTTATGACTTCAATTCAAACACACAAATAAAAAATTCAATTGACTTCGGTCTTTGTTATTGCGTGCGATAAGATGTTGCAGGTGTACTGTGGATCCGTTTCGTCGTTATCTCTCCAGCGTGAATATCTGTTACAGATAAAATATTAGTACTAACGTAGGGGTAGGACTTAAGCTCTAGATAGATATACATTTTTTTAAAGAAACAATTAGGACAATTTACTACTACAATCGATTCACACACAGTCGAACTATAAGTACACTCCTAGTACAACACACAATGTGAAGACTGTACAGAACGGCAGCCAAGTCTTCAGGAATCCCATGAATCCAACATAGCGTCCACAGAAAAACATCCAAACAGCTAGATAGAGCATATTCCAATTGGTGCGGTTCTTGTATCGCATTCCAATCAGAGCTGTGGCTACATGAGAATGACAGTTGTCACAGAACAGGTTGTGCATACGCGTGCCGTAGAGTACAGAGGCTTTGGATACGGCCTCATCCCATTGGTACTGCCCACCATCGACGTTGTCGAGGTATAAAACCAAATAGCGTGTAGGTCGACCGAATCCCATGTTGTCCTCAGAAACATAATACGAACCAGCAAAATCTCGAATAACTCCGTTGGACATTGCTATGCCCATGTGACCAATGAAGGGAAAAAACCATGTCAACACGGGTATTGGGGTCCAAACGATGCAGTACGGATACCTATCCGTGGCGTAGTTTATTTTGGCCAACTCGGCCGGAGAATCGTCACTCGGGCTGCTGGACATTTTCCACTTTGCTTTACTTGTATTTGACTCGGCAGAATTTCGATTCAACATAAATTCTCTTACCATAGAATCGCGGTGATATACAAACAAAAATATGTTCTTTATCAATTTTTTTCACGCGATAAGCACAAACACTTTTTTTCACCCAAAATTAATCTTTTTGACGTTTGTCCAACAAAAATTTCGGGACAGGGTGGTGGTTTTTATCTCTGGTTTTTATAATGTTTGTGGTATTCGATTGTCCACTCTCAGAGCCCTTTTTTTGCTCTAGGATACTTTACATCAGAAAGATCAATCTTCTTCTTTTGATCTGAGGCACTTTTGAGAAATTTGGATTTTTTCTTTGATCTACACGTATATTTATGACACACACACACACGGTTCCGATTTTTTCTTCCTTCGAAGGATGGCTTTTTTAGCTGAACTTTTCATTTTACTCGCATGGAAACGTGTCTTAATTTTATTTATTTCGAAATGCGTTATTATAAATGTGTGAAAATCAATTGAAATTGATCGCTCTGAACCGAGCGTGCTCAGATCGTTTTGAGGTTTTTCTTTTCTTTTTTTTTCTTCTGGCAATGTGACAGGAAGTGTGAATGTGTATGTGCTATCAGCTTTTTACTCAGCTCAGTCAATTTATTCTGAGCTCATAGAGCGCGCTCTGATCATGCTATGAATTAAAAAAGAAACACAAATTCGAGCTCTGATGTGTCTGAGCTAAAAAAGAAACACAAAGTTTTTGTATAACGGTTCAGGTTGTGCTCCGAACTAAAAAATAAAAACTCCTATTGTGTCTACCACTATTACAAAAGTCCTTCATCGAATTTCATTGAAAAGAGCAATTCTAAATTTCGGGGCAATTCTCTCGGTTCTTCAATGAAAAATGCCATAGCCATTGAAGCCGAGCAAGTCATGACGAGCTTGTCTACCAAAAAATGTAAGCAAGCGGACATTTTAAAAATCGATAGACTCTGTCCTACTTTTTCTATCGAATAAGTCGATATCTGCGATATCAGGTACTGCCCATCACTGCATTATTTGACATTTCGAAAAATGGCGAATACGGGTGTGCTGCCCTTTGTCCGTGGTGTCGATTTCACTAGAAACGACTTCAGTGTGAGTGTTTTTCGTCCATAAATCCGCCAACGTTTAAAATTTTAATGTTTTCTCACCAAATTGCGCTATTTGTTTGTTACCACAAAGTCATTTGTCCTTGGAATATCGAGTTTTAAAAATCACCTTGCACTCGATGTGTCACCATTTTTTGAACTGTCATCAAAATTCTTCCAATCAGCGTTAAACTTGTCATCTCCCTCTATCCGTTTTTACTTGCTTTTCTGTTTGTTGATAAACAATTCGTGGTGTTTACGTTTTTTTGTTTTTTTGCAGGAAGACAAATTCCCGAGTGCTTTACGACTGATGACACGCGTCCAATGGCTAAAATTGGACGGCACCCATCTGAAGGAGATTCCCGAGGAGATGGGAAACCTGCACAAACTGGAACACCTTTCCATGAAGAATAATGAGTTGGAGAAACTCTTTGGCGAATTAACCGAGTTGGGGTGCTTGCGTTCGTTGAACCTGCGCCACAACAATATCAAGAGCAGTGGCATTCCGCCGGAACTCTTCCGACTGGATGAACTGACAACACTGGATTTGTCGCACAACAAGCTCAAAGAGGTGCCCGAGGGTCTGGAACGTGCAAAGAACTTGTTAGTGCTTAATTTGAGTCATAACCAAATCGAAGCCATTCCGACTGCACTGTTCATCCATTTGACAGACTTGCTGCTCCTGGACCTGTCCAACAACAAGTTGGAGACACTGCCTCCACAAACTCGTCGCCTGGCCAACTTGCAAACACTTGTTCTCGCAGACAATCCCTTGGAATTGTTTCAGCTGAGACAGCTGCCATCATTACAGAATCTAGAGGTTCTCAATATGCGCAACACACAACGCACCCTTTTGAACTTTCCCACAACACTAGATAGCCTGTCCAACTTATCCGAATTGGATTTGTCGCAAAATTCGCTGCCCAAGGTCCCAGATTGCCTTTACAACTTGCCCAACTTGAAACGTCTCAACTTGAGCGATAACGAAATAAGCGAACTGTCATCCGGGGTCGAATTTTGGCAAAAGTTGGAGATCTTGAATCTGTCGCGCAACCAGCTGACAGCTCTACCTTCTTCAATCTGCAAGCTGGTGAACCTACGCCGTCTGTATTTGAATGACAACAAACTGGATTTCGAGGGAATCCCATCGGGCGTCGGCAAACTCTGCAGCATGGAGATATTCTCTGCGTCCAACAACCTCTTAGAGATGGTTCCCGAGGGCCTATGCCGGTGCGGCGCACTTAAAAAGCTAAATCTCAGCTCGAATCGCCTCATAACTCTGCCAGATGCAATACACCTCTTGTCCGATTTGGACCAGTTGGACTTGCGAAACAATCCCGACCTCATCATGCCACCTAAGCCCACTGAAACGACAAAAGGCTCTGGAATTGAGTTCTACAACATTGACTTCTCGCTACAGACACAGCTGCGTTTGGCAGGAGCCAGCGTTCCACCCACAGTACAGACCCCTGCGACCGGCAAAGATCCAATTGCAAGAAAGATTCGACTGCGGAGAGGTGTTCGGAACGACGGCCCCGATCAAGACTCGGCCAAAATCCTTAAAGGCATGAAAGACATCGCCAAGGAAAAGGACGCATCTACAAACAATACCGAATCCTGGAACGGAGACGGCGACAAACCAGAAAGCTTGAAACCGAAACGATGGGACGAGTCCCTAGAGAAGCCGCCACTAGACTATTCCAAGTTTTTCGAGAAGGACGACGGCCAGCTGCCAGGGTTAACCATCTGGGAGATCGAGAACTTTTTGCCAAACAAAATCGAAGAAGTTGCCCATGGAAAATTCTACGAGGGTGACTGCTACATCATTCTGAAGACCAGCCTCGATGACATGGGCCAACTGATGTGGGAGATTTTCTTCTGGATCGGAAACAACGCCACCTTGGACAAGCGGGCGTGTGCAGCAATCCACGCTGTAAATCTGAGGAATTTTCTCGGCGCTCGCTGCCGCACAATTCGTGAGGAACAAAGTAAGTAGGTGGCGGTTGGCCTTTTGTTCGCTTTATTCAATGTTTCTCTGTTTAGATGATGAATCGGAGGAATTCCTAGCCCTCTTCGACACCGAATTGACGTACATCGAGGGAGGTCGCACTGCAACTGGTTTCTACACAATCGAGGATATGTTATATACGATAAGGTTCTACCGCGTTCACGCTGCGGGTGCCTCGATCCACTTGGAGCCTGTGGCTGTCGACTTTAACTCTCTAGATCCGCGGTATGCATTTGTGCTCGACTGTGGGCAGAAGATGTTCCTTTGGTATGGACGTTGTTCAAAGAACACCCTGAACTCAAAGTCACGCCTCATGGCTGAGAAAATCAACAAGACCGAGCGCAAGAACAAGTGCGAAATCATCGTGGAGATGCAAGGCGACGAGAGCACCGACTTTTGGGAACAATTAGGCGCCGATTCAAAAATTGCCCATACGCTAAAGATCCCGCAACACGTGAGGGAGAATTTTGCACCAGCTGTGCCCCGGTTGTACCAAGTTCAGTTGGGAATGGGCTATTTGGAGCTGCCCCAGGTGGAGATCCCGGAGCAAAAGTTGGTGCACACTCTGCTAAACAGCAAGAACGTCTACATTCTCGACTGCTTCGCGGATTTGTTCGTTTGGTTTGGAAAGAAATCCACTCGCTTGGTACGGGCTGCCGCGGTGAAGCTCTCCCGCGAGCTCTTCAACATGATCAGCAGGCCAGAGTACGCCCTGGTTACTCGTGTCCAGGAGGGCACCGAAATTCAGATTTTCAAGTCGAAATTCATCGGTTGGGACGAGGTGATGGCCGTCGACTTTACACGTACCGCCACTTCAGTGGCAAAGACCGGCGCCGATCTGACAAAGTGGGCTAGGCAACAGGAAACTAAGGCAGACCTTGCCGCTCTGTTTATGCCGCGCCAAAACCCGATGGCTCTCGCCGAGGCCGAACAGCTGGAAGAGGAATGGAACTACGACCTCGAGGCGATGGAGGCTTTCGTGTTGGAGGGCAAAAAGTTCGTTCGACTGCCCGAGGAAGAACTGGGTCACTTCTACACTGGCGAATGCTACGTGTTCCTCTGCCGCTACTGCATCCCCTTGGAGGACGAGGGTGATGACGCCCCTGAGGACGACAACAGACCACCGCCCGACGAAGAGATCCAGTGCGTTGTCTACTTCTGGCAGGGAAGAAACGCCGGCAACATGGGCTGGCTAACGTTCACTTTCACACTGCAGAAGAAATTCAAAGCAATGTTTGGCGAAGAGCTCGAAGTCATCCGTATACACCAGCAACAGGAGAACCTCAAATTCATGGCGCACTTTAAACGTAAGTTTATCATACACACCGGCAAGCGAAAGGATAAGCAGCGGACGCCCGATGGCAAGGCTCCCGTCGAGTTCTATCACCTCCGCTCGAATGGAGGGGCTCTGTGCACGCGACTGATACAGATCACACCCGATGCGGTCCACTTGAACTCGGATTTTTGGTAGGCGTTTGCCCTCCACTTACGATATACGAAACTAATATTTTGAACTTTGCAGCTACATTTTGTATGTGCCGTTCGAAACGGAAGACGAATCACAGTCGGGTATAGTGTACGCCTGGATCGGCGCGAACGCAGCGGCCGAGGAGGCGAAGCTCATCCAGGAGATTGCCGAAAATATGTTCAACAATCCGTGGGTCAGTTTGCAGGTAGGTTTCTCAAGTCGGTCACTGTATAAACTCTCGTGAATGTCTGGGAGCGCTTTTGTTTAAGAGGAACTTAGTCAGGATATGGCGTAGAATTGTACACGTCGTAAATAAGTAAAGTTTGCCAGTCGCACAATAAAATTGAGGGCAATGTATGCCTAACGCGCCTCCACACCGGTCCAAAGAGGGCGAAATTCAAGAACTCAATCAGTTGGTTGCTGCAGTTTTTCATTTATACTGTTAAAAAACTGTTTAAATTCGTGACTGGTTTTTCTTCGACAGGTCCTCAACGAAGGAGAAGAACCAGAGAACTTCTTCTGGGTAGCCCTGGGCGGCCGCAAGCCCTACGACAAGAGTTCGGAATACATGAAATTCACCCGTCTTTTCCGCTGCTCCAACGAAAAGGGCTACTTCACCGTCGCCGAAAAGTGCTCCGACTTCTGCCAAGACGATTTAGCCGACGACGACATCATGATACTGGACAACGGTGAACAAGTATTTCTCTGGCTCGGCTCCAGATGCAGTGAAGTTGAAATCAAATTGGCCTACAAATCCGCACAAGTAAGTCACACAGCCGACGACAGAAACTTTCAGCTTTCACTTTACACAAATATTCATTTATTAACACTTACTGCAGGTATACATTCAACACATGAGAATCAAACAACCAGAAAGGGCGCGCAAACTTTTCCTCACCCTGAAGAACAAGGAGTCGAAGCGCTTCACAAAATGTTTCCATGGCTGGAGTGCACACAAAGCTCCACCAGAATAGAGTGCACATTCGTTTGTTCTTACACATTTATAACACGTACTGATGCAGTTTTACATGTAACTTATTTTATATTCAATGATACATCATAATAAAATGTTTTGCAGTTTATTATATACACCAAATGTCATGTGTCACAGAATCGTATATGTATGTATATTTGATTTAGAATTGTTCTACAATTTATATTCACAATTATCACTTAAACCTTGTCTAGTATCGTCGTCGTATTTACAACACGTTGTCCTGTCCCCCCTTACATGCTAGATAGAGATGATTTGCTTTAAACCGTTTGGCAACATGGACTATCCTCTCTCCTTATATTCGTTGCTATAAAGTTGGTTTCTCTTTTTGAATTTCAATAGAAATGAGTGTGTGTAAATAACTAGTGAGTGTTTATAAAAGAAACAGATGATAACAGTAACACTTAACAGTCACAACAATAATTAGAGTAATAATATCGTCCTCAAATGCGAATTGGTGTAAAACAAACGTTTTAAATGTGTTAGGTATGTTAAAACAGCATCAGTTCTGATGATTCTTAAAATACGTTAACGGAAATTATACAACTGGAAGTAATACAGAATAAAGACAACGAAAATGGCGGCGAAATATCAGTAGTCTAGTCGCTTTTTCAGACGAAATATGTCGCCATTGTCCAAGGGGCCGGCGTTGTCCTTGTTGAGAATTCGGATGGATGGCATGTTCAGGAGTCTTTCCTCAATGTCCGAGTACATTCGTCGGCACCTAAACACGGACAATGTCTGCAAATGAATGGAAATAGTCCGAGTTAGTTGTTAAGTCAACAATGGACAAACAGCCATAAAACTTACATGTAGGACCTTGCAATTGACAACGATTGAATCGAGACTATGATCTGTCAGCTGGGTGCAGCCGCTGATGCGCAATGTTCGTAGCCTCTTCAGGTTGCTGGTGACGACCTCGATAGTTTTGTCATTTATGTTGTAGCAGCCGGACAGGTCGAGCTCTTCTATGGATGGACAGTTCTTGACCAAAGCCTCCATGCCGACTACGGAAATTTGCTGGCAATTCGAAAGCAGTAGACGGCGGAGTTCTAAAAACTTGAAGCCATACTTTAGGGACACATCCGAGATTTTGTTGCAGCCCCTGAGGTTAAGTGTGCGTAGGCCCTTCAAATTCTTCACAGGCACACCGTCGATCTTTGACTCGTCTAGGTTCAGTTCGTAGACGGCGAGCAGTGCTTTTTTGCGTTCTGCATCGCGAACGATTTCCTCTTCGGCTTTGCTGCGGAGAGAGATTTTCAGGGAGCCTCCATCGGAGAGGTTGTCTGGTGGCATGTGATTAAAGAACTCCATGGAGAGGGACCGCGGACGTTCGGAGGGCTGCGTTTCGACAGTGATACCGGTCAGAGCAGCGTCTGTTATCTGGAAATTTCAAACTAAAAACTTGAGCCATGATTTTTATAAGGCAAACTTACCCGGAAGCAGTCCTCCATGTTTAGCTCGCGCAACCACACCAAGTTCCTCAGTAGCACCTGGACGGATTGATCTGTGACACCATTTATGCAGTTACTTATGTCGAGCACACGCAAGTTCAACAAATTCTCCCCGCACTTTATGACGCAATCTTCACAGATATTGAGATGGGACATGTACAGCTCTTCCAGCTTTAGATTGGGTTCTTTAGCAATGCCCTCTCCGATCGCGTCACCGGATATGCCATCACAACGGGAAATATTCAACGATTTCAGACTTGCCGACAATTTAGCCAGCAAGAGAGCGCCCTCCTTTGTTACCTTGACGCAGCCCTCGATATTGAGCGTTTCAATGTTCTTCAGATTGTTCACTATAGTCGCCACACACTCGTCCGTTACACAGAGCGTATCGGACAAGTCCAAACAGCGGAGGTTAGGTTGTACTGAGATGAAGCCGCGAATACCCAATGTGTTCAGCTGACGACACGAGCGCAGCAAGAGCTTTTCCAACTTCAAATGTGGTATATCGCAGAGGGTCGACATGGCACCGCCTCCGATCAGTGTGTTACTGAAATTCAGTTCAGTCAGCGAGTGTTGGTGTGCCCGGATGACATGCAAAATGAATTTGAATGTGAGAATAGACTCGCTGGGGCTATTTGCCAGTTCTTCCGGGTAGAACCGACGCTGAATGGCGCAGTGATAAGCGATATGACAGCCCGACATATCCAGCGACTCAAGGTGGTTGATCAACTGTGTTATTCGCAGAAGGATAGCATCCGATAAATACTGATTATACTTTAGTGAGAGAAATCGGACGCCAGCCATAGTTTCGGCAATCGTTTTGCGATCCGATTGGGATTCCAAGAACTGCCCTGTCATGAACAACAACGTACACTTGACTATAGACAGAGAGTTGATGCCACGTAGATCCGAGATGATGGCGTAGAACTGCTTCTCGGTCATATCGGTTGACTCAAAGGTTACCGATTGTGCGGTTTTGCCCATATGAGCAAAGAAATGATCCAGACAACCGAAACTTGTTTCATCCATGTAGATATGAGGAAAAGGTCGCTCACAGCTAAGGAACACCTTGCCTGGTGGCAGTTTGTCCGAGACGCAAAGTTTTGTTATCCTAATCATGACATTCGATTGAAACTCACTGTACCTGGACGCTTCTAGCCAGCGACGACAAGTCAGCGAAGCAGCCTGTATGTCGGTATAGTTTAAATATCGGAATATATTGACGATTATCTATGAAAGAGAGAGCAAATCATTATCTTCGCCACTATTATCTTGTAAATTATCTATGACTCAGGCTATCTATTAGGTCACATGCCGATTTTTGTCTACAGCATTTCACAGCATGGACTTACCTCCATGGGAAGGTCAGCATAGCTGGGTTCCAAATCGTTAAATACACACAAAGACTCCATTTTTACGTTGTCCTCGATGTGGGTGCAAGTTCGTGGGGGCTGCTTCTCTACCTTGTGAAGAAAATGATTGTGGCTCGAATTGATGGAACTAGATGATGGGACGGGCTATGTTTAACGAGTTGCGGATGAAAAGCAAAGTTATTGGGGACTGCCCTTCCTCGAGCCGTGGATTATTACGATTCACGATTACGTGATTTTTTTTATAATGACAATTTAAGCAGCTGATTTCCTACTTCTATTTTCTGGGGGTGCTGATGGTTTGATGAAAATGTGTCAAGAGAGCTACTGGCACTAGTGCGCATGACAATACAGTTCGCCTAGAAGCTAGAACGCCATATGAAAATTGAAAACCCCACAAAACAAAACAAAAATAAACAAATAAATAAGAGTGCGAGCTACGAGTAGATACAACAATGAGAAAACAAGTTGTTTGCCTCCCGCACACCAAACACCGTCCCCATCACCAACACTTCACAGCATAGAGAAAAACAATAACAAACGGTTGTGCGCAAAAGAGGTAGATAGAGATACGTCAACTGTCAAGTTACTGTCAACTGTCATCTGTGTGACAGGGGCAAGAATTTCCCGGTTTTTTTTTTTTTTTTTTTCTTAAGGTGGATGTGCATTTCAGAAGTAGGTAGGTATCAGATCAGAACCATAGTGAAATTCGTTTTGCAAAATTGAGTTTTGGAGATTTAATTGCAGCTGTTTTTTTTTTTTCAATTTTTGAAATCAATTTTCCGAAATCTGTCTGAAGTCCTAACACTGATATTGGATAAGTTACTGGATAAAATAAATTACTGAATAGCTAATCCACGATAAATCTTAGTACGCTGCTCGAGGTAAATTTTCACTCCCATACAAAATTCTCTCCAAAATTTAGCTGAGCTAAATTTAAGCGAACCCATTAGCTGAGTGGTACGCTGCTCGAGCTAAATAATCAAACTTTTGTTTCAGAATGTACTTCCTGTCTGTCAAAACTTAGCGTACACATTTAATGGGGCGGTACATTTTTTCAATCTAAATTTTGACAGATTGTTGCGCAGAATGGGAGAAATGACCGAGGATGAGTTTTAAATTGATAGAAGAGGAGTAGCTACCTAGAATCGGAAATTGTTGAAATCAGAGAGTGTTTAATTTTTGAAGCAAGTTATTTTAAAATAACTGCTGTTTTCTCTGGCACTTATCCGCGGCGTCTTCTCTGTCAAAATTTAGCTGGGATTTTAGCGAATGTTTGGAAAGAAAAGTTTGAGAGCAGATAAAATTAAGTTTAGCTCGAGCAGCGTACTAGCCTTAAGCAAGTAAATAGTTATTGTGTCTCCGTCTGGATAAAGTAACCTACGATTATATTAATTTTGGTAATTTATGTACTACCAACGCAAAATAAATGTTCAATTGTCAAATAATGTCAAATTATACGAAAGGGTAACAAAACAGAGCAACCATCAAAGATTCGGATAGATGCAAAACTGTTTATTTTGTTAGTCGAAATTTTCTAATGAAATCCAACTCTCTCATCTTTTAAAATGATTTTTGCTTTCCATATTGTTCCATTCTCATACTCACACAAAAACGAATGGTTGTGAGAAGCTAGGCCTAGGGTCCCTCCGGACCTGCTGCGTCAACTTTTTTTTTTTTTTTTTTTATTGATCCATTATAAAAATCACTATGAATGAGATCTTCAATTTATTCGTCGTCCGAAATTAAATTTAAATCCACTGTTGATAATTCTTAATTTTCTTATTTTATTGTCAAACTACCGGGTGTTTGACACTTTATTTTACTAAATATTTGACATTTGGGAACGATATTAGGCCTGTTTTTTTGAACTTCGATCTCAGCAAAGCAAAGTAAAGTAGGATTTTCAGCACGCAATTACAACAACTACTGTGATTCCTCGAAGTGTCAAGTGGAGCGTAGTTGTTGTAATTGCGTGCTGAAAATCCTACTTTACTTTGCTTTGCTGAGATCGAAGCTCAAAAAAACACGCCTTATCCAGCCTTTTAAAAATGGATAAATATTTATGTGGTATTCGATTGGGCTTCTAATACATACGAACATAAAAACTGGTTTTGATAAAAACGTCACTTGCTCTTTTTTGTGATAATATTCGTGCGATTCGAATATGTGTAGCCTTCAACACTTTTCAAAGCGTTTTCCATTCACTGGTTAAATTTTTAATTAAAACATTCGAAAATTAGGTCGCGATTGATTTCTAAATATTTATACATAAATAATTTACACAAATAGATTCACGAAAATCTAAACGCCCTCCCCCAGTTGTCAAACTCAAACGCACTCGTATTCGTATTTGAGAAAATATCTAGATTCGCATAAGTGCTCTGAAATCTAAAAAAGATAGCTTTTTTTGTACCAAACGAACATAAAAAGTGCTCTGAGAGAAAAAAAGTGTTCTGAGAGCGCCCAATCGAATACCACATTAATAGTTTATCCATGGATAGGTAGATAAATAGGTGTCATCCTGCAACACAATTTTTACCTTATTTACGGAATAGTGTAGTGCAAGTTTTTTTTTTTTTTTTTTACTCGCGCTCAAGGGGTTACGAATACCCTTATAATGCTGGGCACAGCGCGGCATTCAAGTTTTTTTTTTTTTTAGGAAGAGAAAGAGGGATAGGAAAGAGTTTGTGGCGCAGTGGATATTCTCCACGAGTGGCGTCGTAATAGCTAGGGGAGAATTGTTGATATTTGTGTTCGCTTATAATTCACTGAAACTTATTCGCAGTTTTTTATTTGTGAATAATGTTTCGTGGTACTGGTTCGGATTTGAACACGTAACCTCCCACTCAACAAGCGAGCACTCTATCACCGCGCCACGGCCACCCGCAAATAACTGTCTGCACGAGCACCGTAATTCGAGTAGCTTATAAGAATTTAATATAATAAGAATGCACAAGCACTGTAATGTAAGATAGCTGACTAAGATATTTCATGGTATCGTAACGTAAGTGCTTTTTAGTTTAAACTGAATTAGCAAAGGGTATGTTTAAGCCCAACAAAAACATCAGTTTATTCCTTTATACACATAGCGTCCGTGACAGGATGGGACCTTTCTTAAACGCAGTAGATCTTCTGAATATTGCTAAAAAAATATTTTAATAAAGTTAATTCTAACAAATTTTAAAGGAAAAGCACTTGAGTGCGTTCCATCAAATCCCACGACAATATAAGATATAAAAACCTTGTTGAATAAGTCTCTTAAGCCAGATTCTTCGAAAGTAGTTGTAGTAGGCCTTCAAGGCTTTTCCCTCTTATTGAAAAACCCTTTATTTCTGATAGACACTCCATCTGATACTTTATTGATAAAATTTGAGTCTTTACAACATAATTGCAAAATCGATATAAACAAACAAATCAATATAAAAAGAAAATATATCCACCTATCTACAACCACTCTTATGGTGTCTACTCTCAATCAAGCTTTACGAAACCCAAAGTGTCGATCTGATAGCGAGCCGCTTTTTCCTCAGCTATAGCCATTAGATTATTTTAAATTAACTTTTCTGCGATTTTTCCCATCGTATCCAAGATGCAAATGGGACGGTATAACGAGAGAAGTTCTGGAGGCTTGTTTCCCTTGGGAAGAAGCACAAATCGTTGCAGCTTGCAGTGGTCCGGAAAGTGCCCTCCTTTAGGCAGGTCTGCATTACCCCCATAAAGTACTTTGTTTGGGATTCCGTTGGGACCTGGCGCTTTGTTGTCACAAATCTTTTTACACGCCGACAGCAGTTCCTCTTGTGTAATTGTTGGGATATCGGCTTTGGGAGTATCCGTTACTTCGGGGAAATAGATCGGTGACCGCTGTGGAAAAAGTGTAGTGACGATATATCTTAGCATGATCGTGTATAAGTTGGGGTATTCGGTGACCTCTCACTTTCGTCATGACGATCCTGTAGGCAGTTCCCCAGGGATTGCTACGTCTGCTCCATTAAGCTTCTTGAAACTTTTGCTTTTGCTATCTTTGATGGCAACTTTCAGGGATTTTCTAGCGTTCTTGAAATTTTCAAGAAGTTGAACTTTTCACCTCGCTCTCGACAATTTGATCGAAGGGATTTTATCTTGTCGTTCCACCAGTAGCAGGGAGAGCCAAGATGACACTTTATAGGTAAAGCAATGCATAGATAACCCCACTGCGCCAGAAGAAGCACTTTCACGCTTAGATGCAAATCAATGGAAACTCGCCATGGAAGAGGAGTAGCAGTAACTAATGCAAAATAGTACTTGGACCCTTGTAGATATACCGAAACATCGCAGACCCATCAAATGTTAATGGGTATATCGCAACAAACGGAACATCATGGGTCAAATCGACCGTTATAAAGCGCAAACTTGTATAATATTGGATCGCTTGAAAATTGGCAAAATTATACCATTTGAGGCTCCCTTTAAATTGCGAATAAAAAGTGTTTAGTAATGCGGGCTGTCTTCTATCTTATATCATAGGTAGAAAAGGCTATAAGGAAACTGGGTATACCTGAAGAAGGTCTCTGCAGATTCAGCGAGGAGTCCAGGGAAATCCCAGAACACTTCCTGGGATCATGTGGGCACTGACCCACAAAAGATTGAAATATTTGGGCAAGTGCCAACTATCTGATGAGGAAATACTGTCACTGAAGCCGGCTCTCATCATAAGATTCTTAAAGGAAACTGGACTGGAAAGAGTTCTATAAAATAGATTTCTTCCACCAAGAAGAAAGAAATGTACAAGAACCTCTAAAATGATTCTGAAAGGAATTATACTGTGAAGGAAACTCTTATGAGGGTACATACCTCTCTGACGCGTAAGCAGGGGGTACAATGGACCAAAAGATTGCAGTACAGCAACCCCTTTCACATAATAATAAATAGACAGCTCCCCACTGTTGAGTCCCGCACTACTGCCGAAAATCATCAAATGTATTTCGAAGGAAACTTGAGTATTTCGAAGATGTATGGTCTATTTCTAGAGAAATATAAGTGTCAGTCAAATAATCTTCGCCGACTACTTATAGAAATGATTTTGGTCAGTGTTACAATTTATCTTTCTTTCATCCTAAAAAAAATTAGTGCCAAGTTTATGAAAGGAGAAAAGGAACAAACTGTGAAGGTTTCATTCATTCATTATTCAAACAAAATATATTTTAAACATTTTTTTTGTTTGATCTTTTTAAGAACTTCTATATTTTTGTATGACCATACAAACATATCATATTAGGTATATACTATTTTTTTAGACGTGATAAACTTTAAATCCTTGATTACTCAAAAACACAATTTTTTGACTTGAGCACTTTTTGCAGCATACCGACGTATACTCACAAATATTTATACCATCTTCGGACATCAAAACATATATTTTTTGATTGTTTGAATCTGATTTGAGTGTCGCTTTTTGTTTGTATAAGTGTATTACTCGTTTGTTCTCGCAAACTGCCAAATTTTTTCCCTTCAGCTTCTGAATTTGCGATTTAATCAATTTAATCAAGTTTTGCTTTTTCATTCACAGACAAAAATACCTAACTACGAATAGAGGAGCGTAATATCTATGGTATGTACTCACCTTCCATCCCGCCATAGACGTCCCTTTAAACTCGTTCTTTTATTTGCTGAAAGAACAAAAGACGAGTACCTACGCTTTAATGGTGTTGTGCGGAAAAGAGAAGTTTCGATTCATATTTTTATTCTAAAATCGGACTTCTGGGTCATCTTTTCGAGCTTATAGAAGAGTTCACTTTTCGAATGAATATGAATAATAAATTAGAATGGGGTATACAGTAATGAAATCTGGAAAACCATTCTTTGCCGGCGGTTCTGCCAGACCGCATGTAGCACTCCACAATGTGGTTTCATTTTCCACATGCAATTAATTATTAATTAAAGGAAAAACCGAAACGTAATAATATAAAGAGAATTAAGTAAAAATATAAGCTTGTTTCAGATTTGTATCCGTAAAGATGGAACTACACCAGCTACTTACCTACCTCTGTTATAACCTCTGAAAGTGATGTGAGATCTTTCCTTCAGCCATGCAACAGGTTAACGAACCTCAACACAAATTGTACGTCTCTATACAGTTATAATGGGTAATGTTCTACATAATACGAATCTTTGTTTAACCCTTGCTAAACGAATACAAAACTTGCTGCCCATGTATCTGGGGCTGAAGTAGTTTTATTGCATTTTCTGAGTGCCAGTTAAAAATCTGGTTTTGGCTGTTAGTTCATGACTCTAGTGCATGAAGATTACCAGGAAATTTGTAACTGACGTTTTGCAAAAGCTTCTCGCTGTGGGGGAGCACCGCATTAGGACAGTACGTATGTTTGTACGGATGTGTAAACGAACGCACCAGGTGAATTAACGTGGTTTCGTAATAACACACTTAACAATGACGGACTACATAGTGACTATGAGTATGAGTACATAGGTAAGGTAACTCTCCAACGTGGGAGGTAGGTACGACACAGAGGATGGCAGCGGCCGGAGAGACGTGTCTAGCAATTTTAATTCAGTCCAAGTAGCGCGCAAATTAAGTGTCCGAAGCGAAACCCCACGTTCTTTAGAGCGAAAACATTAAACATAAAAGCTTCCGCCGTAGTGTGTCGCTTTGGTCGGTATATATTGCTTACTTTTCACCTGAATTCATTGCCGACACTTTTAGGAGAATCCTTATCCGCGCCGAGCATCACTCTAATAAAACGATTTTTATGAAGAACAGAAGCAAGGAAAATGTGTTTTCTTGTAAATCGTTGACAAATAAAGTGTGCGATAGAACTATTTTGAAGGTAGGCTTTGATGTATACGACTTACGGTGTCATAATGAAGTGTCCCGTAAGTCTTTAGTTTGTGTTTTATGGGTCTCACGTCGCAGTGACTTGGTTTAGGTACCCATTCAACACCCAAGTGTCTGATTTTAACGATTTATCACCAGAGAGTTTCTCAAGATTCAAGGTAATCAAAATCGGAGGTAAGGTACCTGCGTGTGCTGTTCTGTTTGACATAAAGTATAGGCAGGCATTGAAAGCAGGTATGTGTATATTAGGTTGGGTTAGGTTAGATCTTGGGGCAGTTTACGACAAAAGAGTTTTCGCATTCAAACTTCAACATCAATGAAATAGCATCTTTCTTAATTTTGTTTCGGATATTTATGTAATTCCGTTCTGTAGTTTAAATAATTTGAACCAGTTCATTTAATTATGACTCCCACTGTAAATGCGAATCATTTACTACTCTACCATATATTTATAAAAGAAGCTAAGCAAAAACTATGATTTGCCCGCCTGCATGAACGGATGATCTATCCGATGTTTATTTACCATGTACTGGAAACGGAATACTGAAGAAAGAATGAATTAAGGACTTAATGCCTTTTATGCATGTAGGAAAACCTTTGGGAAAAACTGGGGCTTGCAACCGAACATTGTGCACTGGCTGTACACCCCGATTGTGAGACCCATTCTTACCTACGGCTCAGTAGTTTGGTGCGAGGCGGTTAAAACCAAATCCTATCTTAAGAACCTGAACAAGGTATAGAGAATTGCTTGTTTGGGAATAACAGGCGCAATTAAATCCACACCACAACTAGGTCTGGAAACGCTATTGAACCTGCAACCCATTGAGCTATTCACTAAGAACGTGGCAGCCAAAGCTGCTCTCAGATTAAGAGTGAACAAGACTTGGAAGCCTGGTTACTGCGGACACTCAAGCATACTTGAAATCTTCGATCGGAAGGGACTCATGTCACTCACCGATTACGAGAAACCCAGATATGACTTCGAGAAAAATTTTAGAATCACTATACCCAAAAGGCAGGACTGGAAATCACCCAGTACCATCATTAAAGGTATAGCCGTCTATACGGATGGTTCAAAAACAGAAAATGGAACAGAAAGGCTTGCTATTAGCCAGTCGTTCCGGCTGACCGATCACTGCAGTGTCTTCCAAGCTGAGATCTATGCAGTTAAAAAAGCAGCACAGACTATCTTATCGATGGGACTACCATCAGCAATGGAAATAACCATCTGTATGGGCAGTTAAGCAGCACTTAAAGCTATCGGCTCCAATCTTGTTAATGCGAAATGTGTTACAGATTGCCTCTTGGCGCCCAGGGCTATACGTCATCCCTCAATTCTACTCTGCTGGGTTCCGGGACACGTTGGGGTGGAAGGGAACGAAAAGGCGGACGAATTGGCCAGACACGGCTCTGATATGAACCCTCAACTTGCGGACGGAGAGGTGTTACCGCCTTTCAACACTGCCAAGACTTTTATTGAAGGCGTCACCAAACAACTGACTAACAATAGAGCAACACCATCGGTTGCGTCATAACCCGAAGTCTGTGGCCTGTGGCCGTGGAACATCTTCTATGCCACTGCCCAGCTTTACAGGAACGCCGCTCATCCTGTATGGGAGCTAGGTTCTACGAAAGCTTGGACGACTTGGCAGGGGTACCTCTATCAGACATAAAACTATTCCTCAACAGATCGAAGTGGTTTTGTTAGCCACATGTCCTTACATGTACAAACAGGGTACTCACAATGGGCCTTCACGGCTTCTGGGTGAAATTTGCATCGGATGCAAAACTGCCCTCCCAATCTAACCAACCTAACCTACCATGTACAGTTACCGTGCTCTTAAATATACCAAAAATTGTATGTATCCTAGAATAGTTTTTTGAGTCGTTAAACTTCCATCATCCCTATCGTTCATCGAGTTTTCTCTCCGAACTTTCTACAGTTCATTAATTTATTTCTTAGTCAGAGAACTGCACATATGCTTTTGTATATTCAGGCATCATTCAGATTCATTCATTCATTATGAATCATTTATACAAATACGCACCAATTTTTTCCAAATTCCACGATCTCCACAATCACAACAATTACGCTTCAAATCTTAAATCTTGACACTTTTTGGATTCGCACTAGGTTTTTAGCGGTTTTCTAGGGAGTAGCGCTAGAAAGATATATAGTTCAGCGAGCGGGAAACAATAAAGAATGTTGAACCAAAAAATTGGTGCGACTGTATCCAACAGTCCCGAAATATGTGTATGTGTAAACACCGTGCGTGCGGTATGTGTGTGGCTTGATACACGTCATGGAGAAAAGAGGGAATTGTTATAACCGTATTCTTGATATATTATGAAATAACAAATACCCGTTTGCATTTCTATCCCCGCAAGTTAAATGACATCAACTGTTACACAGTAAATGAAAGTGTCATTGGAATTTCATTCGGCTTGCATTGCATATTGTAGAGGTGCTGGTCTACGACATTTTTGTTAGTTGTTGTCCAGCTGTGATTTCTGCGTGCCTGGTAATTCACAAAAGATTTGGCACCGAATTTCCTCGAGATATTCGTCACAGAAGAAATGTGAGACCATCATATATGAAAAACATGCTTTATTTCACATCAACAAAAGCTGAAATTAATATGCCCCAGCTCATAAATGTATGCAATGATAAAAACGTATGCAATGATAAAATGTATGCAATGATAAATCACAGTGACGCATTTCCGTCCCCGCAAGTTAAATGTGTGGAATTACTCCACCAGATTCCAAAAAAAGAAGTTTTTGTCAAAATTTGGACCCGATAGGTGGCGCTGGGAGATATTTACGTCAAGTTAGATTTCCCTGCATATCAATTTTGTATCAACAAACATTAAATTTAATTGTAATAATATAGTTGGCGTTGGTAGTCTATACTTTTTTGAAATTGACATTTCAGTTATTCATATTTCATTTAGCTGTACAATTGTTCGACGAAAACTCCAAATTAGTTTTTAATTAATTTTAAATAGGTAAATAAAACATTTCCATTCGATTTCCGGCACAAATACCATAACCAAGGAAAATGTTCTCACTGGACCCAATTTTATGATTCTTCTTTTGTTTTGTTCGTATTGGTGTATTTCAGGCTTAGGCAGTCTTAAAAGATAAAATTTTGAACCCGATAGGTGGCGTTGTCGTCGATCTCCGAAACTGCTCAATCGATTTCAATGAAATTTTTTGGATGGGTAGGTATGGTTGCTTCAAGATTGTAATATACTATAGTTTCGGACCCTATAGAAAGTACTTTGCAAAACATAAGCGGGATAGGAGAACGGGTTGTGGAAGCATTAAAATTATTAATGGACATTGTCCAAATAAAGGACTTTGCTTGTGGGTACAGCTACATATAACGGGTGATTTTTTAAGAGGTTTAGAACTTTTTAAAAAAAAAAAAACACAAAAAATTCGAAAAAATGAATGAAATATTTATTTGAATCGATAGTTTGAACCTTGCAATTTAATGTTTAAAGATAATTTTATGCAAATGTTGACCGCGGCTGCGTCTCAGGTAGTCCATCCGCTGAGTCCAATTTTGGCATACTCTTTCACACATATCGGCCGGTATCTCACGAATGAATGCATGGATGTTGTCTTCCAGTGCGTCAATCGAAGCGGGCTTGTCCCTATACACGTTAGCCTTGACATACCCCCACAAAAAATAATCTAATGGTGTCAAATCGCACGATCTAGGCGGCCAATTGACCGGCCCGAAACGTGAAATTAACTGTTCACCAAACTCGCCTCGCAATTGCGCCATTGTTTCGCGTGCTGTGTGGCATGTGGCACCGTCTTGTTGAAACCACATATCATGCAAGTCAAGAACTTCCATTTCGGGCAAAAAAAAGTTTGTTATCATCGCTCGGTAGCGTTCACCATTGACAGTAACGCTGCGATTCGCATCATCTTTGAAGAAATATGGTCCAATAATGCCGCCGGCCCATAAACCGCACCAAACAGTGGCTTTTTCGGAATGCATTGGTAGCTGTTGCAATGCTTCTGGCTGATCTTCACTCCAAATGCGGCAATTTTGCTTATTTACGTACCCATTCAACCAAAAATGAGCCTCATCGCTGAAAACAATTTTTCGATAAAAAAGCGGATCCTCGGCCAGCTTTCCAAGAGCCCATTCACCAAAAATTCGGCGTTGTGGTAGGTCGGCTGGCTTTAGTTCTTTCACAAGCTGTATCTTAAAAGGCTTTACGCACAAATCCTTCCGCAAAATTTTCCACGTAGTGCTGTAACAAAGGCCTAACTGCTGGGAACGGCGCCGAATCGACATTTCGCGGTCTTCTGTCACACTAGCTGATACGGCCGCAATATTTTCTTCACTACGCACAGTTTAATGTCCAACAAAGTAAATTTGGTGCGAAATTTGGTCATAATCTTCCGAATAGACTGCTCAGAAGGTCGAGAATGCCGATCATAAAATGGAAGCAGCGCGCGATGAACATTTCGAACCGAGCACGAATTTTGATAGTAAAATTCAATAATTTGCAAGCGTTGTTCATTTGTAAGACGATCCATGGTTAAATTGCAAACCAAACTGAAGCTGTTTGACAGTGACACAAGGTACTAAACACACGTCAGCTGTCAAAACCAGTGTTGCCAAAACAAAACCAGCTAAAAAATCACCCTAAAAGATTGACGTCCGTATGTGCGCACTCATAACTCGGGAACCGGTCCTTCAATTTTTATGATTTTTGGTTTAAATTCGCATGGGCCCAAGGAAGGAAGTATGCTACTTTTTGTCGTGAAAACAAAACTTTATGGGGATTAGTTGAATTTTTGAATTCTTTGGATGTTCCGGGCTTACATCTATACAATTGAAAGTCGGCTCAGTTATAATTTTGCTGCGCAACCTCAATGCACGGAGACTTTGTAACAGAACGCTTTTGATTTGGTGGTGAAGGATCCCAAATCAAATGTCATGCAAGCGACGGCTTTGAAGAAAAGACAAACATTCTCATTCCACGGAATCCGCTTATTGAGAACGAATTTGTACGTTGTGTACTGTAAACCATTTTAGTCAAAAAGCGGAAGATTGGCCGACACGTTAATCTTCTTCTTTTTTTTTTTTTCTTTTTTTTATATACTTCTCCCGAGAAAGGCGAACCTATAACGCTTCAACAGCGCCCCGAGATGCCTGCAGATGTATGTTTGTTCTGCACTTAGATTGCTGCAAATTGTAGTCTTCTGGAAATATATACCCAGGAAGCGAGTTCCAAAGTTTGCTTGTCCTGTAACAGAAGGAGTTTTTGAAAGTTGATGTCCTCGCGGTTGTCAAGTGTACTGTATGGTCATGAGCATTAGCAGCCTGTCTTGTTGGGCGCCCAAAAGTTGCATTTCGAGGGATAATGTCTTTGAGTTCCTCAGAACATCTACCATGGAAGTACCTATAGAACAAGCATAGGTCAGCGACTTGTCTTTTGTGCACTAACGGTTGTAGATTCGATGTGAGTGTAGGGTCTCCAATCAGTCGAACTGCTCGTCTCTGTATTTAAGGAAAAGGACTTTCATTCGTAGTAATCAAAAGGAAAAAAATTTAACAGCCAACTGGCTCTCGCACTGTCAAAATAAAAATGCCTTGTCCCCCGTGTGTATACTTACTTAGGCTGCTACTATGGAATAAAACGCCTTAGACACACAAAACTGTTTTTGTTTCTGAAATTTAAGTACACAGATTTAAGTACGCGCCCACACTGAATAAGGCAAAATAAAGCGTTTTGTTCCATCCGGTGTGGAAGCTCCCTTAGGTGGTACGTAACTTGGAATTGCAGTGCCACCCTTACCTTCCGAGCTCGGATGTGGATAGCAGTAGAGGAGATCTTTCAGTGAAACAAATGAACGAAGTGCGACAGATATCTTGCGTGTACCGACCTACAAAAATATCCGTTCCACCATTGCACGCGTTAAATATAAACACCCGCCAACTTCATTTACTTCCTTATTCTTGTTGAGAAAAGTGTCTACTGAATAATTTAGGGGAAATTTACTACAATGTTTACTATGTCACAAAAGTTTATTATAAGTAATAAGTATTGCGGGTCAAGTGTTTCATCAAAGAAACTACTAGCCCCGTTTCGTATATGTGCAATGAAAATCCAATAAAAATTACACATTGGACGGGGGCTGAAAATGAAATATGCATAATATACTTACGGCTGGTGCAAAATCACATTGTGCTCATGGGCACGTACCACAAATAAATGCGCCCCACAGTCCGGTCCTAAAATAATTCGCTCAAAGTGAGCCGTGACCCGTGACTACGCGCGTGAGGTTACAATTTAACCCGAAATATAAGTAGTTATGCACACTTACGCACTTTTTACGACCGGGGCCGGGGCACAGACAAGAGACAACCCACCATAATTTCATAGCTCTCTCTCTTGAATTGCACATTACGATTCAATTTAACGTAGGACAAGTTTAGGTGGAGGTATACCGCACAAGTCTATGGTGAATAATGTTTTTCGCATGTCAACACACGGCAAAGTACCAAAATACACGTAAGTGTACATAAAACCATAAGAAAAAAAATAATATAACACCAGGCGGCGGCGGCGACCTCCGCCTAGATTGTCGCACTTTGAGGCCGCGCACGTTCACTCCGAAAGGTCAGCTCGCCTCGTAGATGATATTATCATTACCAGTACAGGGAATTGTAATAAAAGTTTGTGAAACAAGTTACCTTCCGTCACTTTGACAGTCTGACAGTGCTACTGTGCTGAGCCAGCGCTCTAATTTTCCGACGTATATTTTTATTTTTATTTATTTTTTCGGTCGGTAATCCGGACGTTACGTGTGCTGTGCGAGTTATCTCATTACATGGTGTTTGCTGTTTGCTGTTCGCTGGTAGTAGGGTACGGGTACCCATCAAAAGGGAAATAAAATGCGTCTACGACACGGACAAATGTAATTTCGTCGGGCCATTGACACTCTCGCTACTCACTGCGATGTGCAGCGTGCAGACCCAGTGTGATGGATGGATGTCATCAGTTCCTGTTTCTGGTCTCTATGGTGTCGTGCGTTCGCCCCATCCAACCGTTTGTATCACCTCGATGAGCCAGCAGCATTTCGTCGGGTTGGACACATTGAACGCGCAAGAAATTGTGCGCGAAGATCGCGCTGCTCTCCTACAATATGAAATATGATCTTTTATTGAGATAAGGTGAAGCCATTGTGTAATGTCCCAAGGAGCGAGTCTCTTTAGTGTCATGGCTGCGAAAAACAAGGCGAAGATTGTTGCTGGCATTAACAAAAAGAGGATGTTAATTGTTGTATATGTATACGGTACACCGCATCGCACAAGCAGTGGAATTCCATACGGTTGGGATACGCTCAGCGCATTGTTTGTTTCGGAGTCTAAGGGTCCGCTTTTTGTCTCGTTTGTACCAACATTATATTTTGTTGTTGAGTAGGAGGACTACCGTCAGGAACTTTTTAGATTGCTTGATTGTTTGGAATAAACAACAGACCGCCTTGTCTTGATGCCGATTTAATGAATCGACGCGTAGTCCCACGAGTATAGGGGCAACGGGACCGCATTAAGGTATCATATCGGCTTACACATCTATATGAAATCGCTCAAAATAAAAAAAAATAAAAAATAAAACTCCCTTTATGCCTAATTGCTGAAATATGGGGAACCGAAGGAATGTGCATTGGTTTCTTATATCAGATCATAAACACATAAAAAATGAAAATAAAATAGAATCCTTATAGGTACCTACCTAACTGAAAACCTTACTTTTTATAGGTAGTACATTATACCGGAAACCCAACTACCTATACCGATAAACCGATACCCCTTTTACAAAAAAATACAGAAAGGGTTGTCACTCCCTTGACCAAAGTCCACGAGTGAATAAATAATTAGTTGCTTGGTTTGACGGATACTAATACGGTGAGCGAGGAAAGCAATCCCTTGTGGTTTCGCCACTCACTTTTAAAGGTGACTGTTCACTAACACGATTTGTTCATTTTTAAGTTGTCACTGTCACCTTATTTAAGCGAATGACAGTGACAAGTGCACTTGTCTCTCGCGCCGCCACCAAATCCAAGTACAATCCTATATACGAGTATACCGTTGTATCGCACACATTCTCCGCGCTATCACATAGGGAATTTTGTTCATGCGTGTTAAAACCCCACCCTTCGATGGAGGAATAGCCAATCTAACGTGGGTACACTGTCGGCATGGAACAGAGCAATAGTGTGGGTGAAGCATGGGAGTATATAAGCCGATAGATTGGTTGGAACGACGAATAATGCTCTTGCTGATGATGGGAAAAATTGTTCCTATTATGTGCATGTAGATATTCGAGTGGATAAAAGGTGGTCTCAAATGGACAGAGTGGACATATTTTTCAAACAAATTTCACAATTATTGTGAGATTCCGTAAATTTAAAGTCGAGCTAGAGTTTGTTATTAGTACGGCGCAATATGGTAGGTATCCGGAATTTTTATTTAGATTTTTCCTTGAGCCTTACCAATAAACATTTTTTAGTTTCAACTTTAAATTTAAGTAGGGTAGAGTCGCCTAAATTCAAACACTCCCAGTAGGTAGGTGATTAAAACCGTTCAAACTTTGTTACCTATCTCATATTTTCAAATTCTGCAAATTCTGCAAATTCTAAAGGTGTTACCTATTCCCCTACGACACTGCCAACTAGTAGTTCAATCAATGTCAACGTTTAAAGGAATGGTAATGGTAGGTACCTTACCTACCTACCTAACTTAGTTTGTTTTGACATTTCAAAGAGTGCATCATTATCCGTATAACTGAATAGACACAATGTCATTATTTTCACTGCTTATGAGTAGGTATTCTGTGGAGATTGACACATTAGATTAACAGTTGAAGTGCCTTAAGTGAATTTTTTTTTATTATTTGTATTTAAAAAAAAAATGATAGATCAAAATCTCTAAATAGTGTTGAAAGGGCTAAAATCGATTTACTAAAAAAGGTTAGTCCTAACCAGGCGTTCTATAGCTGACAAATTTGGACTAAGTTTTAGTGTGGTCGATTCTTATTTAAGAAGCAAAGATTCGTACGGAAAAAACATGAAAGGAGGTCAAAAAACGGCAACAACAGCAGTTGATCGAAGATCAATTCTAAGATGTGCTTCCAATTTCTGCGACTCTGCGGCAAAAATAAAGCAGAAAGCCGGTGTTATTGCAAGCGTTTCAATAGTGCGAAGGGTTATTAATAGTGCCAAACATCTAAAACGGATGAAAATCGAAAAGAAACCACCACTTAACGAGAAACGGAAGTGTATGCGCTTGGAATTTTCTAGACTCCATATGAGTTGGAAAAATGAATGGCGTCACGTAGTTTTTTTCGGATGAGAAGAAGTTTAATTTTGATGGCCCTGATGGGTTTAATTTAATTATTACTTCCACGATGTGAGGACAGAAGAACGATTTTTAGCGCGGCTTCATAGTCGAGAAGGTGGTGTTATTGTATGGGGAGCTGTTAGCTACTATGGCACTGTTGAGCTTGAGTTCCAAACCTCGAAAATGAATGCATTGATTTATAGAGTAATTTTGGAAAGAATTTTCCCTAAATTTTCAGGCATTTTTGGACCCATAAACTGGACTTTTCAGCAGGACAACGCCCCCATCCACACGGCGCGCATAGTAAAAAATTGGATAGAGGAGCAAAATGTGGAATTGCTTCAATGGCCGCCGTACTCACCGGACCTGAACCTTACAAAAAACGTTTGGGGATGGTTAGTATGAAAAGTATATGAGTCTGGCCGTCAGTTTGAGGACAGAGAATCCGTTTTTTGCAGCCATTAAATTGGCCTGGAGGAAAATTTCGCTGGACTACATAAAGAGACTGTACGATTCCATGCCGGATCGAATTTACGAAACTATTACGAATAAAGGCGGCAGTACCCACTACTAAAATTAACCAATAAAAAATTATTTTAAGAAAAACTTGTTTCATTTAATCCCAATAACTTTTATTTACAATTCCAATATTTGTGTCCATTCAGTTGACACAAAAAAAAATTCATTTTTCCATATTGATTGCTTTGCAAGAGAACCTGAGAAAAAATAACGGTACTTTTTGAATAATTCTTTCCAATTTATTTTCTCAACATCATAAGCAAACAGTTAGCATTAACAAATGATATACCTATTACGGCACAAGGTTTTGAAAAAATGGACAACGTAGCTTAGAAAATGTTTGAGCTTATTCAGTTGAAGCGAAGTGTATTTCAATCATTCAAAATGAACAATAGCTCCAAAAATGAGTTTTATTAAGGATAATTTAAGTGTAGTCTTGAAACAATTATTCGATTACTGGGGAATAAGGTTGTTTTTCAGTTTTTCCTTTTTCATAAAAAAAAACATTAAATTTACTAAAAAAAAGTAATATTTGAAGTTGAGCAACTAATTAATTTTACATCACATATTAACGTTGAACCGTTTTCTCACAGTGAACGATTACTTTAATGTGAGCCACTAATGTCCTTTTGTCCTTCCTCCATTGGGACATTCAGAAATAATTTTCAGATCTCAGATTTTACGCTGCTCATGGAACTTGCAACGAAATTGATCTGATTTTGTAAATGGAATAGTGCGTTACTTGACAACAATATCAGTTGTTCAAATGGCATTTGTTTTTGGCAAAATCACAAATGGATATCGACCTGAAAAATGTTTTCCCTCTTGTAGATAAAAATGAAGTATCTAGGTATTATTTGTGATTTGATGTAGGTATGACGATGACGAGGGAGACAATGAAGATAATAATTCCTCGGAAATCATATTCATAGCTTTTTATGTATTGGGTTTCACGAAACTTTGCGCATTTTTCTCGAAAGCCAACTTTTTAAACTGACGTAAAACAGCTATACAAAGTATATTGGTATATGCAAATCTGAAAAAATATCGAGATCTGCAAAAAGTGAACCGAATCGAAAAAAAGATTGATTTTTCTGTCTAATGGAACGCGAAAAGTGATTTAGATAAAAAAAATGATTAATTTTTGGTCCCGCAATGGAAAACGACATAAGTGTTCGACTACGGAGGACATGACTCTATAATAGTTCACAATGGCTATACCTATTTTCCATACAAAAATCGTAATCGTGAGCTTCCGTATACTTAAAATCGAGACTTAAATTTATTATTAGTAAGGCACATTAAATAAGTAAGTCCTCCCTGCTTATATAAACTTAGCGAAACTAGATATCTACTTACTTTCTGTCCACGAGGGTAGTGATGCTTAACTTTTTTTCGTCTAAACGTCTAACGAGCTTTGGGAACTATTTTATTCGGGTTATAGGTAGTTTGCACAATTATTCATTTGAATTCTCAAAATTTAGTTTACGAAAATTAGTCGCGCATTTCTTCCGTATGCTCGAACTTATTAAAATTTATCGTAAAGTGCGGACTGCTATTGGCTAGGTATGTACATTTTTGCAATCGCAAGCCTTAGCTTAAGGCCCTGATAGCTAGTTCTATAATTTTGTTTTTTGTATAATTCATTTATGTAACAAGAAAGTTATAATAATAAAAATAATGGCAAGCAATTAGCTTAATTGTTGATATAATTGTTTGAGTTATCTATATTCTCATTGACAATTTAATAAAATATTTAAACAATAGGTACATCATAATATAGACATAGCACATAGGTACTATACTAAATATAGACTGTCAGTAAAATGTAATGTCCACTTCAAGGTCAATTCTTAGCACGAAAGACGAGTAAGTCCGTACTGAACTAAAGCCGAATTCGGGCAAATTTTTTTTTTTTTTTTTTTTTTTCAAATTTCCCCTCTAGTTATTTCAGCATTTAGAATTTAGTTATACATAAAATAATAGTTACATCTATTTCTGCAAATTAAAAATTTACTTTATATATAGTTCTCGGGAATTATGAATAATTTGCTTCGGCCTCATTTCTCAAACAATGTTCGGCATTATTTCACTTTGTCAATGTGAAATAAGACCGAATTCTAAAATTCGACTTTATTTCGCTTTCACGAAATTAAATACCGCTGAATTCCAAAACTCGGCATTATTTAACGGCACCGTACTGAAATCACAAACACACACTTGCCAAATGTCAGACAAAAATGTTCGTTGCTTTGTTTGAAACCATACCACGCGCCTCTGCTGGGTGCCTGAACACAGGGACAAAGCTGGCAATGAGATGGCTGATAAACTGGCAAGAAATGGATCTGCTATGGATCAAGATCGGGCGATTAAATCGATCAATTCACCGCTCTGTAATCTCAGAGAGAGAGTGGAAAACAAGATTCGAATGAAAGTCAACAACAGGTGGAAGGAATTAACTACCTGAGAAATTTCACGGAAGCTATGGCCGGATTATAATGCAAGTCGGACTAGCAAGCTTATGCGGTTTGATAGAACGTCGCTGCATAAACTGGTAGGTGCCCTAACAGGGCACAACTTCCTAAGAAACCACACAATGAAATTAAAATTCAAGAATGACGATATATGCAGGGGCTGCAAAGACGAGGAGGTGCATGAGGACACACCTCACTTCCTCTGTCACTACCCAAGTCTGTGTCACTTGAGGAACAGAACACTTGGAAGATACCACTTCCATGACATACAAGAACTTTCAGATGTTAATTTATCTAATCTTTACAGGTTCATTAATACATCTGGATGGCTGGACAAGGTCGAGTAACCAAGAGGGAACAAATACCATCGCCAACAACATCGGCTTACCCCCCAACAAGGGCATCACAATGGGTCCACATGGACCTAAGTGGGGTACTGCAGGGTTTACTCTGCCGTACCCATCCATAAACCTAACCTTGTTTGAAACAAATTTTACGCTTTGTGATCCAAAATTATGAAATTGAGCCGGCAAATGTTAACCTTAAATTTAAATAATTCGATTTGGGTAAATAAAAATAAATAAAAATAATATAAAAACTTAATTTACTGTACAATTAAAAAGTATAGCATCAAAAAACCAAATCTTGTATCTAGGTATTAAAATCATGGTGTTTACGTTTTCAGTTTTCCCCAATGCCAGCCTTAGATGACAGATAGGCATATACAGACATAGTGCTCCCAGATTATGAAGACTGTTTCCCCTTTTTTTTTACCAGGAAAAGCTTTAGTGGTTTCTAGTCCGCGACAAGTCAAACAATCAGACGAAATCCGAATCTGAAACACGGAGGATAGGTAGGTATCGTGGATAAGTCATATTTTATGACCTATTCTCGAAACAGGAGCTAAAAAATCGGAGCACATTTGATAAAACATTTTCACTGCCTATTGACTTCATATTTAAAACACGCAACACGTATAGCCCCATGGGTACCTAATACGTTTTGGAGATAACCATACGGGCGCATCCAACGAGAATTTCTTCGTCAATTTGTATTTCATATATGCAGATAATAAATTTATATCCAAGTTGGAGCTCTTAACTGTTAAATTGAGTAAAGCGCCCCTCTGGTCCTTCCGCCTTCTATAACGGACCTATAGGCGACCCTGTCACTTTATATTCGGAACATACGAGGCGACTTATATATATTGCGCTTCCAGGCACGTTACTTTTTCTGTTCACTGCGTGTACTGTGTATAGTTGACTTTGTCAATTAAAATCTGCCATCATCGGGTTGCCAAAGTTCTCGCTCAAATAAATAATGGGGCTGAAAATATGACTTATACCATGTTTCCACCAACGTGATTTAGCCGAAGTGATTTATAAATCACGAAACGCGTTTCCACCGAACTTTACGTGTTTTAGTGTGTTATTTACGTCAACTTTGCTCTATCAGTGATGGGACTTTTATCACTTAAGTGGTATTTCTACCGCTTTTTACACTTTCGGAAATTCTACCAACCTGAACTCGAAATCTACCACCTTCAGTATTTTTCTCGAAGAATTGCATCAGCAAAAACTTTCAGTCCAGTGTACACCATTTACTGCGCCATTACTTCATTATTTACTGAATTATTCATCATGGACAATTTTTTTTTTTTACCACCGTTTCACTTTCCTCAAGTCCCATCACTGACTTTTCGTTTGCTGAATGAAGTGCTGAACATAATAAAGGTATGTTCGATTTTATTTTGTGTGGACAGATACGTAATTAAAACTTAAACACGTCTAAATCACGTAATTAGTAATCACGAAAATGTATGGTAAAACACGTAATTAGTGAGGTGTTTAAGCTTAATCATGTCGATTTAGCTTAAACACGTCGGTGGAAACAGGGTATAACGTGCCTATGCCTATATGTAGTAACTATTATATTTCAAATTCTCAGGTTTTGATTTTGAATTATCTCATTGTATACCCACGTGTAAATATTCACCCATGTGCCCCATGTCAAAAGTTATTTGCATATTGTCGACATTCGTTTGACATTCAAATGTAGAGCAATACGTATTCAATAATGACAAATCAATCATTATGTCCATAACAACCTGTCTTGTGTATAGGTTTATATTTCTCATACTAAAGGTAATCACTGACAAAAATCCTTTTAAGAGATCATTTATTCGCGTTACCCTCGTCATAAATTATCATTAACATACTTTCGCAAACATATTTTCGCAAGAGAACAAAACACAAAAACGCATGCAATCGCATGTGCCGAATATAAAATATTTTTGTGCACCATTTCCGTTGATCATCAATCTCGGAATCGTATCCCTAATAAGACACACAATGGCAGGAAAATGAGCTGGAAAATCCTTTTTATTGGGTTCACCACAACAACAACAACAACAACAACCGGATAACCTACCCTCATTTGTCTTGTCGAAGACGCCGGGATTCGGGCGTTTGCCTTCAGAATAGCGTGGCGAAACATCAAGAGCTCTAGCACCACCATTAACGAAGTACTTTCAATATTTGTTGTGAGACATCATGCCATTGAGGTAATAACTCGTAAGTGAATTTAAGGGGGTAGCCCCAGAAGATATGTGCGCACGCATTTTTCTTTATAAATACATTCGAGTAGATATACCTCGCACGAAATGCTCTTGTCGAATAATTTGTAATAATTTGTGTGAAACGGGCAAAGGGAGTTGCGGTGAGGACGAAAAAGAAGTCCGTATAGCATTTTTTCAGTTTCCTTGAGGCGAACAGAAATGCGGGTGCTTGGATAGGATTTGATCGCCCCTTCACTTTGTTGTTTGTTATAGAAAGGTACGGCGTACGGTCGTACACCTATTGACTGTTTTTTTTCTTTCTAGGAATTAACTGGGATACCTGTGTCAGATCAGAAGTTGTTTTCCCACATCACCCTTGTCGAGGAAAAATTTCGCGCTGGAAAATCAACGTAATTAAGACCACATTTGCGCCTATTATCGCCAATTTTTCGAATTCTTTCTAAGTATCCGACCGTAGCTCATATCTCCTATAGTTCAGCTGGCGAGAAGATACATCGGTATCTTTGGTTGAATTAGTCGCATTTCAATCGATCGGCTTCAATTAACCATCGACAAACGTTCTATATCCACAAGTATGTGTATATAAGCAGTAATTGACCGGTGGCGAGCACAAATGGCATTCAGTTGACGGTTTTACTTTGTGAACGGGCTGTTTTCTTAAAAAAATGTCTCAGCAAAGTGCATAAAGTAGAAGAATGCCAAATAAAACAAATCACAGCAGTGTTGTTAGCACTCTCTCTTTTATCCCACGTAGCGTGGTAATTTTTCCCTTTTTTCCCTTTTCACTGTACTCAAAATCCCTTTTAAGTCCCATGACACTTTTTCGCCTCAAAATCCAGTTTTTAGATGTAAAATTTGTTATACAAGGAAAGAAAATCACGGTTAATTAACTTTTAGTATAAAAATCACAGTTTGTAACATTATTACGATTATTTTTTGGTACTAGAAAATTTTGATAAGAGACAATTTATACAAGCAGTTTTTTATGCACATTGAGTGTGTAAATAATCATGGTGAAATGTAGGAGTTTTCATGAAATTTCAGCAAAGATTTATAGCTTTAATTTTTTTTCTTAGATTCCTCAAAATCCCACGATTTGGTTCTTTATCCCTTTATCCCACGAAAGGATTTTCGGACGTCGAAATTCCCACGAAAAGGGATAAATCCCACGATATAACAACACTGAATCACAGTCACATTTGCAATAAAGTGGAACATTTTTTTTTGTGATTCTCTTCCGTTAGCTTGATTCAAAGTTCTCTCGCTGAAAGTAAATGGCGCTGCAAACAATTTACCAGCAATGTCATGAATACTTAACGGAAAAGCTGACAACGTGAACTCTTTCTGTCAACAGTTACTTCATTTTGGGTTAATAGTGCGATACTAACGGGTGATTTTTTAGCTGGTTTGGTTTTGGCAACACTGGTTTTGACAGCTGACGTGTGTTTAGTACCTTGTGTCACTGTCAAACAGCTTCAGTTTGGTTTGCAATTTAACCATGGATCGTCTTACAAATGAACAACGCTTGCAAATTATTGAATTTTACTATCAAAATTCGTGCTCGGTTCGAAATGTTCATCGCGCTGCTTCCATTTTATGATCGGCATTCTCGACCTTCTGAGCAGTCTATTCGGAAGATTGTGACCAAATTTCGCACCAAATTTACTTTGTTGGACATTAAACCACCAACACGTTTACGTACTGTGCGTAGTGAAGAAAATATTGCGGCCGTATCAGCTAGTGTGACAGAAGACCGCGAAATGTCGATTCGGCGCCGTTCCCAGCAGTTAGGCCTTTGTTACAGCACTACATGGAAAATTTTGCGGAAGGATTTGTGCGTAAAGCCCTTTAAGATACAGCTTGTGCAAGAACTAAAGCCAGGCGACCTACCACAACGCCGAATTTTTGGTGAATGGGCTCTTGGAAAGCTGGCCGAGGATCCGCTTTTTTATCGAAAAATTGTGTTCAGCGATGAGGCTCATTTTTGGTTGAATGGGTACGTAAATAAGCAAAATTGCCGCATTTGGAGTGAAGATCAGCCAGAAGCATTGCAACAGCTACCAATGCATCCCGAAAAAGCCACTGTTTGGTGCGGTTTATGGGCCGGCGACATTATTGGGCCATATTTCTTCAAAGATGATGCGAATCGCAGCGTTACTGTCAATGGTGAACGCTACCGAGCGATGATAATAAACTTTTTTTTGCCCGAAATGGAAGTTCTTGATTTGCATGATATGTGGTTTCAACAAGACGGTACCACATGCCACACAGCACGCGAAGCAATGGCGCAATTGCGAGGCGAGTTTGGTGAACAGTTAATTTCACGTTTCGGGCCGGTCAATTGGCCGCCTAGATCGTGCGATTTGACACCATTAGATTATTTTTTGTGGGGGTATGTCAAGGCTAATGTGTATAGGGACAAGCCCGCTTCGATTGACGCACTGGAAGCCAACATCCATGCATTCATTCGTGAGATACCGGCCGATATGTGTGAAAGAGTATGCCAAAATTGGACTCAGCGGATGGACTACCTGAGACGCAGCCGCGGTCAACATTTGCATGAAATTATCTTTAAACATTAAATTGCAAGGTTCAAACTATCGATTCAAATAAATATTTCATTCATTTTTTCGAATTTTTTGTGTTTTTTTTTTTTTAAAAAAGTTCTAAGCCTCTTAAAAAATCACCCGTTAATAGTAATCATATTTAGTGTCCAGGCTAGATTTTACGAACTCGCAATGGCGAATTTTTTCATAGGTTTAAAATTACCCATTGACGTACAAAATATTTAGTGTGATGGTTAAAAATGGTTATAACTTATAAGTAAGGTCTCTAGTGTGAGTTTCCGAAGTACCATGTTGACTGAAGTTTCTACGTTATTTTGCTTTGTTGATGTACAATAAAACTCGCCTATCCGAACCACGCACCAGTGGGAGTGGCAACCCATAGCTGTGGCTGTGTAGGTCACAATAGATAAGTTTGTATTGAGAATATTGCTATTGTGATATCGAATGTAAGGTAAACACTGAAATGTATTAAATGCGAAACAAATAATCACAGCAATATCAACAATAACATCATTAGCAAATTTAATATCAGGAACAATTTTACGCATCACAACTCCTTCCTAACAGATTAAGTAGACATCAACTTTATCAAGGAGCAACACAAAAATGCCCAAATTTCAGTGCGTGGTACTACACGTACTAGTGAATATGTTTATTCACCAGGCTAAGTTTTACAAACTCATAATGACAACATTTTCAAGATATAATTTTTCTATTGTGACCTAGTAAATATTTAAGTTGGTGAATTTTATAAAAGGCGTTTTCTGCGTAGGATAAGTACAGAATTTGAAAATAAGCATTAAGCATATGCCTAAGGCATAATTATGCCGAAGTTGGTATCACTGGTATCATAGTTCCGCAGAAAGAAATGAGTCGCTTTATACGCTTAATTCGCTTAAGTCCATAATTAATGGGAACGTTTGCTCTTACTTATAAAGCCATAACACATGGAAAAACATTTATTTTGTCCATTTAATAGCAACAAAGAAACTTGTACATGGCCCACCCTATAGTTGTATATAGGAAAACGTTTTTTTCCCTTATATTTTATCTAGAAGACCCAGTCACGCGTAGCTGTGGCTAAGGTGGTTTGAATTTGTTTCCTTTTTTTTTATTGGGAGGTGCCACAACCCGTTTTCCTATCCCGCTTATGTTTTGCCACCTATAAGGGTCCAAAGCTATCATATCTTTCAAATCGGATCCAACCATATACATACATCCACAAAATTTTATTGTTATCGGTTAAGTGGTTTCGGAGATCGAAAACAGTGCCACCTTTTGTGTCCAAAAGTATCCTATCTTTCAAGCGGGAGCCAACCATATATACATACACAAAATTTTATGGAAATCGGTTGAGTGGTTTTGGTGATCGATAATAGCGCCACCTATCGAGTCCATCGTATCTTATATTTTAAGTTCGAAATACAAAAAAAATGATGAAAATCGACCCAGCGGTTTTCGAGTTATAACGTCATCGAATTTCACCCCGAAGGAATTATATATACCTACCTATAATTATTATAACTCTTTGTTAAATAATAAACAAAAAAATTGCAATAGAAAAATAGTGCGACTATAAATTGAGTTATATACTATCCTATCTCTCAAGTTAGGTGAAACTGGGTGCGAAATTTGATCAAACCATCGGATCAGTAGTTTACGATTCCATCGCGGAGCAACCTGTGACAACGTGATTTTTATATATAAGATGAAAAAACTTTGAAAAAAAACATTAAAAATCGTATATTTCGAAAACCACCGAATCGATTGAGTTAAAATTTACACACAATCTTAGGTATTGGCTCAGGAGTATACCTGTGAAGATTAATCAAAATTGGACAAAGGGGAGTTTCACCGCCCATGCAAAAAAAAAAAACAACATTAAAAATCTTATGAGCCAATACACCTACAAAGAGCGTATATACGTACGAACCATGGTATTAACGTCACCTTTCATGGGAAATTTCCAGAATCAAAATCCTGTCACGCATTACAGAGAACATTGGCGACAAACACAACACAACTTATTTTTATATATAGGTACATAAGAAGATTTTTAACAGACAGTCTAATCTAAACTGTCAAACATTTAGAGTTTTCCTTTTAGCTCAGATACCTACAACTGAGCTGTTTATTTTTTGTTTCAGAACGCACTCCTTGACAGCGTTGCCACTTTAAAAAAAAGAGGAGCTCCAGTAGATTATTTAAAACAAAATGCAGTAGTTTGGATCTTTCCGCAGTAGATTTTTTATTATACAAAAACGAAGATCATTTACTTAAAACTATAGTAATAATCACTTTAATGTTTTTTTTTATAAACTTTCCATAGCAATTAAAAAAAATTGAAAATACCCTAAAAGCCCAGGAGAGACTGAGGGTGTCCAGCAGCTGTTGCTGACTAGGAGATGTAGAAAATTGACGAAAAGAAAAACAGATTAAAGAAATGCTAAAAACAATGTTTTTGAGGTACATTTTTGTAGTCATATCTGGCAGCTAGATCTCAAACGTGTATTATAAAAAAAGTTACAGATTCCTCTAGACAAACTCTATTCGGAGCATGCTCGACAAGCTCGAGCTCTATTTGTCGTTCTGGAGGAGAAAAGAAAAACGCATTCAATTAGCCAAAAGCAATTGCTTAGCCTAAATGACGGCTCTGCGAAATAAGGCCCCAAAAAGAAAATGAAATGAGGCCCCAAAAAATTATACAGGAAACAACAACAACGATTTTTAATACAATTTGGGGTGTTATTTCCTTTTTTGGGGCCTTATTTCCTAATAAAAATTGGGGTCTTATTTCATTATGAAATAAGTCCCCAAAATTATTTTATTATTATTAATTTTTATCCTTCCGATACCCCTGCAACCCCCCTGCTTGGATTTACTGTTAGATTACGGGGTGAATGCGAGGTTGAGTACATAAAAAGTTTCTTTAATCTAAATTAGTTTATCCAATATCAAGAATATTAAATAAAAAGTAGTTTTCATTATTTTTAATTTCATTATGAAATAAACCCCAAATTTGGGGCCTTATTTCATCGCAGTGAGACGTTATTTCAGAGTTGAAATTGGGGTGTTATTTCATTTTCATTTTGGGGCCTTATTTCCTACAGCCAGCTAAAACACATTCACAAATTCCAACTTCTAAGAATAGTGGCTCTTGATGACAGATGGGAAAATGGTGATCGATCGTTATTCGTTATATGAATGGAGAATAAGTATGGAAGTCAATCTGTGGAAAATATGTTGTAGAATCGGAATGAATAAATATTTTGCCCATCACTAAAAGATTTATATCGAATGGTACTGCTCAAAGTCGTAAAGTTAGATTTTATAAACGAATTAGTATATGTATCCACTTTCAATCAAAGTTGAGCTGGCAAATATACAACCTCGCATAGCCACCGTACGAGAAGTCTTGTCGCCCTGTCTGCAATCGAGCACATTAAAGTTATCGGAAGATTTGTAATGACGACAGATCAACCGATCACCGATAGCTATAGTACAAGGTAATTCGCACTGTATCCTCCCATAGCGGCTGCAGACTTAACTATCCAACGAGGAATACGAGAAAGTAGCAAAAACCATAACTGGTCGGCCGATATCTGTGAGCTGCCAGATTTAATACATTTCTAAAATGCTTTCGATTATATTTACACAACAATATTGTTGCCAATGCGCGGTGTAGGCCAGACTCTGGTGGGGCGCGCCTCAATAGGCGGTATCCAAAGGTTTGGTGCGCGCGCAAACAACTCCAGCCACTCCGACGGCAACTTCGCGCAATCGTTGATTGCCTTTTGCCTATATAGTTGAGGTTGAGTGAGGAATGTATAAAGTGTTCCAAGAAATATTCACCGCGGCGTATAGGATTCATCATTCATTGGGTTTGCTGTTTATTTGGTATAGGCAGTATGTATTGGATTGGAGGAATTGTGCTAATTGGCCACTACCGGTCTAAATGGCGCACACGCACAGGTGCAAAGGCAGAAGCAGAGGCAGAGGCGCAGGCGCACGTTTGTTCTGCTTCTGTCAGCCGAAATCAAATTGCTCATGAAATTGGTGTGGTGTGGTGCGAACCCTTTCTTATCTGAGACGACAAATCAAATCACTTCTCATAATTTTTGCGCGCTCACCGAAATCGTATAGGTAAAGTAAATGTCGAGAGGTGCTGCTTGCCATTTCCAGGAACAAACATCGCCTGCTCATTTACGTGAGGAAAATAAGATAAAAATAAATCACCTTGATGGGTTCCGAAAACGGGCCGACGGCCGACGGACGACGAAATTTGGCGAAATAGTAATCACAAAGTCCAATGAAATTAACGACTACCGGTCTTGAAAGATAAAACCAAATGCAGCAGCTGGGAATGGTTGCTTGGGTTTGGGACGCAGAATGCTCCAAAAATGAACATGAGTTATTTGATGGCAATGTGTGCGATGATGGTGACAAAGTTTCATCGTTTTGCTGAAGTCCTCCGATTTGTAAGTAGTTTATTAAAATTATGGGCTCAAAAGGGAGAAACAGGGCATGCGCTTTGAGAATGTGTCGCGTTAAAGCAAGGCGCAGATTTTGTTTACACTTTTACTCGGTTTCCCTAAAGTGTTGCGGGAATGATATACCTATTACGTGACTCCTTTCTAAAAAAAAAATGCCTTTCGTCAGGGGGCTTTTTGGCAAATATATAAGCACCAGCGTAAATAAATAGGTACTCACCAAACTAGGCGATCCGCATTTTCTTTGCCTCGGATTCCCTGACGAAGCTAACTTTTCTGGACAAGATCATTTGAGAATCATATGTAGGTACAGCAGTCCCCGGCTCATTGCGCCCCGTTTTATTTTGTTTCCCATTTAATTGCGTTCGAAATTATGCAAACTTACAATTTCATAGAAAGTATTTTAGTTTTAAAAACAAATCGCTAAATTGAGTTCCCAGCTCAATTAAGCGGGATTTTCATAATTGAGTCGATGGCTCAATTAACCAGGATTTCAGTAATTGAGTTTTCCGGCTAATTGCGTCAAAAATTATGCATTTTACGTCGATGCAATTAACCGGGGATTACTATATATGTATATATGTATTGTGTGAATTGGTTGACATTGCGGTGACGTTGATCGAAGAATTGGCAGCAAAACGGGGAACCGATATGCACACCTTTAGGGGTTAGTTTCAACGGTAAAGAGTACCTACCTAATATGAGTCAGTTTTACATTTTTCATACATCCCACCATAACCAGTCTGCCACACAGCCGCGGGCCGGGCAGAATATGCACGATCGTCTTGTGTTCGCTTGCTATTATCATTAACCAAAATAAGCAGTGTGTGTGACTGAAGCACATCAGAAGAGTGTTACCATATCTCAAAGAAAGCATATCATTAAGGGGTTTTCTTTTAATTTTGTCAAAGAACTTTTGGTTTTGGTGCTTTTTGGAGCTTTTGAGAGCGGCATATTATGTGGGGTGTTGCCATTCGGTTTTAATTTGTTTGTATTTCTGAAAGATCCAATAATATTCATTAAAAACATATTTTTGAATGTTGTCTTTTAGAAATAAGGTTTATTCGTGAGGTGTTTTAATGCATTCATTTCATTAACGCAACAAGTGATCATATGTGCGTTGTAGAGTCTTGCGATAAATTAATAGTGATTACTAGGGCAACTCAACCGGATTCATGCAAAGCATGGTATTTTTTGGGATAAAATTTGATTAAATATTTTAATATAGAAAACTAAGAACAAATTTTTCAGCCTTCGTTGTGGCATATTTCTGCATGTTTTGGTAGGTTCACACTGAAATATCAAAATGATGAAGCAGGTAGACCTATACTGTTAATTTTTGGTCGTTGAGTCTTACCACATCCGGTCACTCCTCTCCAGTAAAGCAAATGTCTTAAAAGGATTTTTTGATCCTTTTTTGCTACGGTTTCCGCGAAGTTCTGCATTGACGGGTAATATTTTTTAACAAATATGTAATCTAGGTATATATGTCTATATTAAAAAATGTATGTAGAGCTGCACAAGTGCAGTCCTTTTACCATCTGCTTAGGTATATGACATTGCGTCGTGGCTATATAATTTGTTCTAATTGCCTGTTTGTGTATATAAGGCGGAAGGAAACAATGGTTGTTATCTCAATCGCGGATAGTGCATCTAAGCAAGTGGTTAACTTTATTGTGCATATGAATAAACAGAAACATGGCTACAAAGTCTTTAAAGGATCTAAGTGTAGAAAAGAAACAACAAATTGTTGATGCAACTGAAAAATTCGATGGCCTTTTTAAAAGTAAATCGGAAGCCGTAGGAAATGCGGCTACTGTTTATTCTGTTACGGAACGAACTGTATACAGGCTTTTAAGGGAAAAAGCAACCAAAGGCCACAATTCACCACCACAGAAGAAAAATAATTCCGGTATCAAGAGCAAGGTGGATGATTTTGACAAATGTGCGATTAGGTGGATAGTCCATCAGTTTTTTATGGATAATGACCTTCCAACGCTAGACAAGATATTATTGGAAGTACAAAAAAGTGAAAATATAACAAAATTAAGCAGATCAACTTTGCATATCTATAATATTGCAAAAAGATCTCGGACTTAAATTCGTCAAACGTCAACGAAAGAATTTGTTAATTATTGAGTTGGAATTTGTTGTTGGAAAGAAGTGACATTCAGTGGCGTGGCGTCCATATAACTCGATTCCTACCGAGTTACCTTTTGAAATCTCCACCAGGCAACACTATCTATCTACCAAAAACCGAATATACATGAAACACTGCCAAATGAATGTGAATACTCACCAAATGGTACACACACAAAAGCACTCATATAAAAATCGTGTGTGTATCCATTTTCATACAACGTCGTCATCGTCTCCTGGCGACAAAGCGAAGGTAACCCAAAATAAGTCGGGTTATTAAAGTTCTCACTTTATAGTTCATTTTGAGAGAAAATTTGCTTGTTATCTCTTTTTTTCTTCCCTGAGTACTTTGTCTGACTCTGACACCTCTTTGTTCAACACCCATTGTAGAAAATAACCCGCTTTTCTTCGAGTTATTCGCGGTTCTCACAAAGTTCATTTTGACTGCTGAGTACTGAGTGAACATTTGTATGTATCTCTTTTTTTCTTCCCAGAGCCAGAGCTTGTTACTGGTACTCAGCGCTGCCACTTTGCTACGATCGTAGCAAAACTGCTACGCGATTTCCAATCTGCTCCGCTGCTACGCACTCTCCCTAAAAACGTCTATTTTGCTACTTTGTTTTAAAGCACGAAATGTCAACATAAATCTTGGAATTTTTCTTGAGAAAAAATAAAATAAACGAAAGTATATTCAATTTTTACTCACTTTCCCACACCAACTTATATTCTTTTCTACCATACACTAATCATGCCATAATTTTTTTAAGAAAAAACAGGAAAAATCAAAGATATTTCTTCATTTCACAGGTTTTAATATTCAAAAAACAGTATTTAAACAGGTTAAATATAAATGAGCGAATATTTAAATTAAACCAGATTGGCACAATCCGCCGATTAAAACTGTGACTTGATAACGTGAAGCCCATGTAGGTCACAAGGTCACAATTTTTTAGCTGGACGAATCTGAATCTGAAAAAATGGATATTTTTCGATTAATTTGGCGTTGAGAACGCATTTGCCTTTTAACGGATTTGGCATATTTTCACACAATAAAAACTAAAGAAGAAATTAACACGGAATACGACTGTCTCTCAAAAGTAGGTACAATAGAATAAAAAAATGGCGTTCGAATTTCAAATGTCGAACCAACAACAGAGAGTGGATTCCCCCTTTTGGCCTACAACTTAAAAAGCTACTGATGCAAATTTATAAGTTGACAGTGTGCAGTGTCCCCCAAACCCATTAATTTTAAATGAGGACACCACTGCTACTTAGGTTGGATTCAATCGTTTAATTTTTAGTTATATGAAAAATTGCTAATTAATGGGAATAAAACAGAGTTTTGCACAAAAACACAGGAGTAATATTTCTACGGGATTTGCGTTGAAAATACAGGGGTATCCTGTACAATACAGGATATATGGCATACTAAACCATACAAATACCCATTGAATTTGACTGGAATCTGGAATCGGTCTGGAATTACATTGCAAAATTGTAATGGAAAAGAAGAATAGCAAATCTACATGCATGCAAATCTTGGCCATGTTCTTGCTGTCAAAGTTTGTTAAAGTTTTTTGTTTTCAAAAAAAAAAATATATATATATATATTGGACTTTTGAGTTTTGCTACGCAAATTAATTTTTGCTACTCAAATTTGCTACGCAATTTTTTTTTCTTGTGGCAGCACTGCTGGTACTGGCCATGGCCACTGGGTTGTGTTTTGGGTATGTCGTATGTGTTTGTTTGGTTATGAATATGATATGAACAAAATAACGCGCTTTTCTTCGAGTTATTCGATTTTCTTTTACTTCTTCTTTTCTTATTGTCTCTTGTGTGAATAATTACAGGTACAGGTAGTTGTTGAGGTAGGTAAGGGTGTGTTTTGGTTTAAAAATTCAGTTGGCTGGCAGATTGCAGTGCGTGACTTAAAGTGAATTTAGTGCAGTGAACTCAATTTGTAAATTTTAAATATAAATGACTTAAAGTATAAAAAAGGTGGCTTGAATTGATTTTGCTTCGACTTCCCTTTTAAAAATGTTCACGCCACGCCACTGGTGACATTATATCTTGGAGACGAAGATATCTACGCTAACTAAAAAAAATTAGAGAAGAGAAAAGAAAGATTTATTTTACTGATGAGACCTGGCTAAATTGGAAGATGGTAACCCTAACAGTATTGCTCTCTGAGTTATGGCGAATTATCATACACACTTTGGCAACTGTACTGACAATTTTTCTTGGACAGAGTATAGACCTGCAACAGAGTCTCATGACGCTCATACATTTTACTGTACAAGACAAAGCAGAGTTTCGTTTTTCCTGTCAAACGTCAGATACCACTTTTCACATGTTATTACGAGTATAATAAGTGTTAGGAGGCGTATGAACTTGTACGGCTTGTTGGTGTCGCAATCATTTTGGAAACATAAAAAGGGTAACGCTAGGTTGGAAAGAAAAATGCAAAGGTGACTTTTTACGTCTGTTTCTAACGTAACGCCTGACGTGTGCCTTACATTAGCCTAGAAGTAGAAGAAGACAATCCCCTAGTGGCTTGCAGTAGCGAATTATTATGAATTGCAATTTATAACATGCGAGAGAGGGAGAGGTAGGATAACAGCGTCTGGAAAGTCTTAAAAAATGCCTTCTATATACCGGATCCTAGCCAACAGCCTACAGTGGCAAACTTCAAGTTGTTTGCGGTAATCTTCCACTTCTGCTCACCACCTTGAGATAGCTTCTCGTCCACAGCCTTGCCTCCCTGGTTTACACTTTTACACTTTACAGTCAACAACGATTCGCTCAACAAGCCCTATTCTAACCTCAAACGCCAAATGCGCAAGGTTCGCTTACATCGTCCACTTACCGCACTTTTTAGCAAAATTAGCCTTAATGCTCATAAAAATCCACAACTTCCCTCGCAAAACATCACTCGCGGTGCGATCTTAGTTCATCATCTGACAGCTTACCCGCACTATGTTGCGAATCTACGAATAGCAATCTCAATTCAGCCGTACATTAAATAAGAGCTGCAGCATTATTCACACATCACTCGGTTGGTAGCAGAAATGTCTTTAGAATGCTTCAAGATCGCACACTAAAGCTATACGCTCGTACGATGTCAACATTTGCCAGCGATATATCAAAAGATTTTGTGCACCTTTTATTGCTGGTACGTGACTTCGGTGCGCGAGCTTAACAGCAAAATTATTGCGCGTTCTCTCGCAGAGGCGAAAAGTTGCCGCATTCCTTGCAGTTCCCCCCGCAGCGCTTTAACCGCTCAACTTAACTGCATTTAGTCCACTCGAGTGATACAGCCTGACAAGATATACTGTCTGCCGCATACAGAGACTCACCATACACCATCACCACCTTCAACTTTCAGTCCAGAAAGAGCGATAGCCTAACCAAGATTACCGGCGAGTTGACACATCAATTCGCTGGCAAAATACTAGTAATTGCGTCTGATCTCTGTGCATCATACAGAGAGTGTGTGTTGGATGAACTCTAACTCTATCCCCTAGAGCCTAGAAGATCGACCCAACCTGCAGTTTTACGAGCCCAGCAACATTAGCATTCGTTGCTGCGGCTCGGCGCGGTCGGCCAGCACTTGGTATGCAAACGGCGAGCGCGCAGCTCGGCATCAATATTGATGATCTCGTGCGGTTTGGTACGCAAGAGCATGGGCGCGCAGACTTTCATGCCGTCAAGGACAAAGCGCTGCATGTGTGTGTGTCTTTTGTGTTTGGTAATTGGTAGTTTATTCACTAAAATTCATTACAATTGGTGCAAGCTTAATCACTACATAACTAATGGGATAACATGTGAAATAAATTAATAGTACAATTCTGGAAACAAAACTGAGAGGATCTCTTGAGCTATCACAAGAATACTGGTGCGGTCGACGATCGAGTCCTTAGTCCTCTTGGGGGGCAGTGTTCAGTGCGACTTCTGGCACCTTTTCCACTTCAATGTACTCGTCATCGTCCTCGTCGGCGGCGGTTGATGGTTTTTCGTCAACGACCTCGTTCTTCAGTTCCAGCTTGGGAGTTGCCTCTTGTGCGGTGGGAGGCTCTTCGAAAGGCTTCTTGACGTCAGGGTGCGGGTTCGCCTCCCCAGCATTGGTATTCTTCAGGCGGCCTCTTGCCTCGTGCTCAACCAGGTGGTGATCCAACTCCGCACGGAAGTAGAACTTGTCGCTGCAAAGGTTGCAGTCGTATGGGCGAGCGTTGGCACCGTGGTCGGCCATGTGACTCAGCAGACCACCGGGCGCTGTGAAGACCGCGGAACAGATATAGCAAATGAAGCCTCGGTCCTCGCAGCCAGCGAAAGTGTGCTCGACCAGGTGCTCTTGGAGTTTTTGCGCATGCGGCATGATGACCTTGCACAGGTTGCAGCGGTTCTCCACGTAGTTCGAGGGACCAGAGCTGCTTTCGAAGTTTCGCTGGCTGCTGAACTTGGTGCTCAAGTTATGTTTGCGACAGCATTTCTCGCACACCTTAGCATCTGCTGTGTTGGGTATAGTTTCCAGGCACAGGGCGCACGCGCTCTCCGAGACGGATGACGACTTTGTGTGGAACCTAAAGAGGAAGAGAACGCTTCGTTATAAGCACACGCAGACAGGAGGTAGTATGTAATGTACTCACTTGGCATGCAGCCCGATCTCAAAGTCGGAGTGAAGCGTTTGGCGGCAGCAAATGCACTGAACCGGCATCTGGCCCTCGGTGTTGTGCTCTAACAGGTGGCCCTTAAAGGCAGCCACGTCTGCCAGGGCATGGGCGCAGTGCGAACACTTGCCGGACTGCCCCACTTTGGAGTGTTGCAGCTTGTGCTCGGCGAGGATAGCGGGGGAGGGGAAGATCTCGTCGCAAATGAGGCATTTGTGCTTCCCGGTCGAGTTGTGGCACGTCTTCATGTGGTGCTCCAGCTCGCTGCGAGACTTAAAATTACCGCTACAATAAGCACAGCGAAGACTAACGCCGGTCTTCAGATTGTGAACGATCTTGCGGTGTGAATGGATCTCGGCCTCAGTTCGGAAGTCGTTACGTTCGCACATGCCACAGCTGAAACCACCACCGCCGCCTACAGCGCGGTCCGTCGATTTGTTGGCTTCCTGCTGAGGCTTGGGAGCGGTCCGGCTGTTGTTGTTGTTATTATTGTTGTTGTTGTTCGGGCTGTTGAAGTAGTTTGTCACGCCGCTAATTTTCTCCTGCTGGTGCTGGTTATACATCTCGAGAATAGTCCGGTTGGTGTCGAAGTAGCGCTGGTTTAAGCTGGCGTACACAAGGGAGGGATGCTTCATCGTGGAACTCGTGTCCACCTGCAGCGGATTGTAGAACTTACTCGTGTTTCCCGCGGCATTGGCAAACAGGTTTTTTCCCATGGCGAAGGCGTTGTAGTCCAGAACGCTGTTGTTGTTATTCTGGGTCGAGGGCGGTGGCTTATTGAAGAGGGCGCTCATGTAGATGGGATTAATTGGCGAACTGACAACGGGCACGGGTTCGACATCCTTTTGGCCGTGGTGAGTCTGCATGTGACGGTCAAGCAGAAACTCCACGTGAAACGTCTCCGGGCATGATGGACAGCGGAATTGTCGCGCATGCGCAGCCAGATGGAAGTGCATCTCCAGCTCTGTGGAACAAACTGCCCTGCAGAACATGCACTGTATGGGCGAGCCGACTATCGTCTGATGGCGGGTCTTCACATGGATATGGAACTCCTGCTCTCCGTGGAATGTGTCCATACATGCCGAGCACCGGAACACCTTACTCTCCGGCGAATGTATGCAGGCGAAGTGCACTTGAATCGCAACCTTTGTCTCGAATAGATCCGAGCACAGCAGGCACTTGTACATCGTCTGAAGGTGGCTGTCGAAAAGGTGCTTTTGCAGCTCCTCCGGCTTGGAGAACGTCTTACTGCAGTTTTTCTCAGTGCAGCCGTACTCCGTGCTGGTTATCAGGAAATGCGAAACCACATGCCGTTCGTACTCGGGCTGGTCGCGCAATGACTGCCCGCAGTGGTGGCAGACCAAGTTCAGGCCCTGCACGATGTGCGACTTAAGATGGTTGCGGAAGCTGTCAAAATCTGGAAATCCGTCGTTGCACTGATTACAGAAGAACACCCCGGGTTTCTCCACGGCTTCGGCGGACTCCTGCGACGGTGTCTGGGCGGAGCGCTTGTTTTGGCTCAAATCTGTAGGTTCGTCGTCCGGTTTCTCCGACTCCTTAGGACTCGGTTCTTCGACCTTCACCTTTGTTTCGTGCGACTTGGGCGTTGGCAGACGGGGACTAAACGTACCCGACGCCGCCAACCGGTTGAAGTGCTCAAAGTAGCTCGTTGGACTGGACAAACGATCTATGTGCGTGGTTCTCATGTGCTGAAACATTGCCGGGATGCTGGGGAACTTCATTGTGCAGTACTCGCAGGACATTTGAAAGCCACTGGTGGCGGGCTGATTGGCCAGTGCCTCCTTCTCATGCATGGCTTGTATGTGACTGCTGAGCTGCTCCATTGATGCGAAATCAGACTTAGTGCAGTACATGCACGAGGCGATGGAGCTGCGCACTCGCTTCGCATAGTCCAGGGTGCTTGGGCTGGGACTCTTGGTGTTGGCCACTGACGCATATCGACGTTTCTGCAGGCTGCCGTTACTCGAACCGGATCCTGTTGAACGGGGGCTGTAATTTAGTGCCGCGGGATTACCCCCAGCGGCGAGCAGAGCTGCCTGCTTCTTGTGGTTTTGCATGTGAGAAGTAAGAGCCGCCGCTGTATTATAGCCACGGTTGCAGATAGTGCACTGGAAGGGTTTCTGGTTGTCGTGGGTTTTCATGTGGATCTTCAGATGGTCACTGCAAAGAGAGATAGCAAAAGAGAAAAGCTGTTATACGAGCAGCGCGGGTATTTCATTTGTAGGAATAATTTTGTCGAAGAGAGGGAGTGGTGTCCTTAAAAGAATATATATGAGAAAAAGACCTAACTGTAAAAGGGTACATGCTGCAAGGGTTTCAAAATAATAGCTTATGAACACTGTCAGTCCTTAGCACTGAATATATACCCTCAGAGATCGTAATACTAACGTTTGAATTGCTTACCATTTGACGACAAATAAGTTGAGTCTCCTCGTGACTTTTTATTGTATTGGAGATGACTTTCATTTCAATTCTATGCTTCACGTTTTCTTCAGTACTGTCAGTGGAAAATGTCTTAACGTTCAAAGTTATGTCGGTTAAAAAACTACTCGATACACAAAAATGTGTTATATATTACTTCACAGTCAAGAGACTATTGGAATCAGTTTAGGGGAGGACTATATTCTGAGAGACTAAAGCCTTTTGAAGGCCTTAAATTTTGTTGTCAAATCTGTCACGTTGTTGTCCTTCAATATTTTACAATCTTATAAAACAGACTTCCACCTTACATCCAACTATACCTACTTTCATCAGGAAATTTAAAAACAAAATCTACTCAACTTATTTAGACCTAGAATTAATTGCGCGGTATTCAAAACGTACTGTCAAACTCGTAAGGTTCAGATCTAAATGTCCATTTACTTTGACGACGTGTAAATATTTTATACACTACTCTGCGGCCAGCTGTCGGTCGGAAGTCAACCATTTTGTTAGAGAATTAGTTACGGTTACGTCTGTAACAAAGAATTTGTGACGTTTTATGACATTTATCGACTTGGATTCGCACATAAAGCGCTGCTCTTCATCTGCAAGACAATTTTTGCCTATAGATAAAAAACTGTCATTCTTCTTCAAGTTCGGTGGTTGTAAAAGGATTGTATAGGCTTAATCCAGTGTCAAAAAATAGACAAAAATTAATTCAAGCTCAGTCAGCCCAGTTGCAGTAATTCTAACGACTTAAGTTGAATTGCATTGCCTTAAACTGAATTATACTGATTTAAGCTGGATTTCATTGAGTTTCAATTGATTTAACTTGAATAATTGAAATATATTGACTTAAGCTAAATTCCATTCGGCAGGTTACAACATAAATTGTATTAAGTTGGATAACATTATAGCTTAAGTTGGATTGCATTGCCTTAAGCTGAATTAGAGTGACTTTCCAACGGCGTTACCTCTATAACATTGACCAAAGCTGGGTTCCTTTCAGTAGATTACATTGACTTTAGGTGAATTCAATTGACTTAAGCTGGCTTACTCTTATTTCCTCGTTTGGCTCTACTCTGTTTGTGGAAGCAAAACTGTAAACAAATTCTAAAGCTACAAAACACCTGACAGTTGACACTTACCTTCGCGAAAATGCAGCCTCGCAGTGCGGACATCTGTACCGCCTATCCCCGGTATGCAGCTTGGTGTGCCGGTCACGCGACCTTTTGTGCTTGAAAAGCCGTGCACAGTAGTCGCACTTGAATGGGAGATGCTCCGCGTGGCTCTGGAATGTCACAAAAAAAACACACACACAACTCCACTGTTAGCTCTGTCAAGAATATAAGAACATAATAACTTAATGCAAAAAGTAGGCATCCCGATGCGGATATGCGAATGCTTTAAGATGCAGTAGCGGACCTCACCATCGCACCATCAGACATGACTTCATACATCTGTGACGGCTGAGGTGCTCTTTCACCCCGCATCTCCCCAATTACACGAGACTGTCTTACAATAAAATATGCATACACTCTATTTGAGATCGCCAAGCCGACGGACGCCTCAAGCATGCCAATGACAGTGATGTTGTTGATAGGCATACAGTTTTCTGACGTCTGACTAGACCCTGGATGGAGAAGGTTCTTCTGCTACACAGTCAAATTATGTGTGTGCGAAAGTGTGGATGATCGCCACGCATGTTAATTGCCGCCACACATATCCCCCAAATGGACAAGATAAAATAGCCAACCAACACAAAACAGACATACGAGTACCATAGTACATGTGCGACTGGTGTTTGCGGCACCGCGTGCTCTTCGGGTCCAAAATGTCAGCACAAAATTATTATTCCAGTTTATTTGGAGAGCCGTCGGTTTTATGGTCACATACGACTACGAGTCGTAAAGTCACCGCGCGCTATATCCTATATGCAAAGGAGATGTAACACCGCAACGCAGATATATAGATATAGCGTGCGCGAGCACATTTGCAAGCCACTGTCTAATTGGGGGCTCAAAACTGGCCCAAAACATTGCCACCGTCAGATCGTGTATACCCTTCGTCTGCTCTATGGTGTTCCAAGAAAACACATTCACCGCAGTCATCGGACTTTTATGACTTCTACTCGTATGCAGCAAGTCTACGAACAGCAACTTCCTCCTCGCGCCTTTTTGTGCGTGCGTCGTCCACCAAAAATTGAGATATATTTTCCACAAGTACATAGGTGACGGACAGAAATTCCGATTTTATTATTTCACTGTCGGCGTTCGCCGTTTGAAGTTCCGAAGAAGCGGGCAGAACAGATTCCATATCTCTGCCACCAGTTCGCTGCGAATCAGGCCAAAATAAGTCAATTTGTATTCAGAGCGTCGCCAGTGTTTATTGCACAATATGAACAACTGATTGTGCTGGTTATCGTTTTTTAACTGCCATTGCAAATCATCATCTATACACACATAACGAACGTCGACGACAGAGAGACACTTTAAAGTCGAACGACAACGCCAAAGAGACGAACAAGGAACAGATACGATCTTCATCCTTCGGCAAGCCGTTTTGGCCCTGGCCACGACAACAGATTCCTCAAAAAGTGGCGATGGTTGTACCACGTATACACATACACATAGCTATATGTCGAGGCGCATAAGATGGCCAAAAATTTATCATGTGTGTGCCCAACTCCCAGTTGTGTCACAGTCAGAGCCGCTGAAAGAGATTTATATTTATTGTCGCGCAGAAAATGCAATTCCTCACCCTAGGATGAGCATTGAGACTTGAGAGCTCCTTGAATTTGTACTTGCCAAATGGGAAGACGAATTCCCCCAGATCAAGAGATATGAACTTTATTAGGGAGCGCAGTTGCTCTGGTGGCTGATGGCATTTCTCAGAAGCCCGGGGAATTACTGAAATTTCTCTCAGTGCACGTGTGTGGTGTGTGCATGGGACCACGTCGTCAGGGTCATCGACAAGAGAGGCAGAATCGATAGGCTTCCCCGTCGGAAATATGTATTATTGATCTCTGGCCGCCGCAGTGCGAAATATTCGCGCGATTCGCCTCTAATAAGCGCAAACACTGTTAATTACCCACCCCGCTTGAGTAGATGTATAACAAAAGAAGTCGTATGTCCTTAAAAGGTGAAATGGGGAACCCAGCTACTATACAGTGTAGCACACACTCAGACTCACCTGTTCATGCTTCTTCAGATACCCAAGGCGCGGAAATGATTTATCACAGAACTGACACTGATAGGATCCGTCGCGGTCGGTCGCGCTCTTAATGCCATCACTTGTCAACTTATCCAACAACTTTGCCGAATCCCTATCGATTTTCCGCAATTTCGTTGGAATTTTCATGGAATGTTCGCCGATTGCGCCACTGATGGTGGTGATGGCGGCGGCGGCAGCGGTGGTGTTGGTGCTGGTGGTGGTGGTGGTGTTGGCGGCATCGTTGGCACCACCACCGTTCGCTGAGAGGAAAACCCTTTCCTCGCTAGAATTCGCGGCGTCGTCATCTTCGTCCCTGATGTCCCCGTCGTCATCATCGTCGTCCTCATCATTCCCGTCCCCATCACCAACACCGGTGGCAGTTGCTCCATTTATGGCTGAAACACGTCGATTGTGATGCCTACTGTCGCGATTGTGACCACCGCTGTTGTGCTGTTGTTCGCACTGGTACTGCATGTGATGCAGTCGCTGAAGATGATGATGATGGTGGTTCTGCTGGCTGTGGTGGTGGTGGTGGTGATGGTTGTGCAACGAGTTCGGAGTAATTGTCCCATCCGACATGGACGGCGAGTAGCTGGACGAGGTGTGCGTGGAGTACAGATCTGCAATTGAGTAAGACGTTCGATTAATTTAACTTCATTCAAATGGAAATGACATCAACTATACAGAAGATGCTGTAATTAAAACACCCTCTGTCGTAGGTGTCATGTTCGGCTGCATATAGTTAAGCAAACCCCTAATTAATTAAGTGGCATAATCTGGTATGACTGGTGACTAAAGAGGAAGTGCTTCCAAACAATAAAGACATACAAATCTTTGTGGTTGCGGGATATAATTGAATTAACGCGCGTGGCGGTCTATGGCAGCTAATCAAGCGAGGGACCGACTGTCGCGATGGATTAATTGGAAGGGGAGGTAGCTATAATCATCTGGCGACATAAAACTACGCCGATGATAGTCTCCCCGATCAAGTGGCGTTACATGACAATTAGACGGAAGGGAAACTTCAATTAAGACGGTTTCTCTCTCTCTCTATGTGTAGGTATACGCAGAGTGTATGCACGCCAGTGCTGATGGCAAATTTAGCGCGGGCGGTCTCATTAAAACAAAAACATACCACATACACTATGCACATCGCGGCTTAGTAGACGAAGAAGATTACTTTCCGGTGGATTGAAAAGAGCCTCGCATTTCCGTGCTTAGATCATCATCGCACATTGTGCTCTGTGTTGGTATAAAGATAGCGGCGGTTAGCCTCAGCGTGAATTACGAGATTAATCTGTATTAAGACCGACAATCATTGGTCCCGTCTATTGGGATGCTACAGTGTTTTGATTTCAATTGGATCGTCGTATGTCCAAAGAAGGAAAGACTCTAAAAACAATTGCGATGTGTGTTTTTAAAGCACGCAACTGTATGTCGGAAAAAACTTTCTCAGGACCAGCTTCACTCACAGTTGATGGTCTTGACTGAGGCGCTATTAAAATCCATATTTCCATATCCGTATGGTGGGGACCCAACAAATCTGGGACTTCACTTCACATATGCAGATCGAAAGTGATTAGCCATGCAAAATGTACCCTGAAGCGAAAATCATATATACAAAGGACCCTACCTACGACACGTATCGACTGAAAAAAGTGTCTCCGAAATCAAGCTGAGTGCTTTCCTACTTAAAATGGCTGACTTCTAATGGATCAAGAACAAAGATTGAAGTCCCAGCAAACCATGGACAACGAAATGTTCTTGTTCAGGACTCTAAATGCTGGCAGAAGATGCAGTTTTTTTTTTTCTAAAATGTTATCATGAATGACAAAACCGCATATTTCATCTGCCAGGCTTGGGAGATCTAGCACCCTCTCAATACTTCTTACTTAATGATTTTATTTTAAGCCAAGGACATCAAAATATTATTTAGTTCTACGTAAGTAGAACAAACAATTTTTGTGTGTTGTGTATGAGTGAAACAAGTGTATAGATAAAAAAGTATTCGGTACCCAGTAGCTATATTCATTGTTACAAAAAGAATGTGTGCTTATTTCCATTTATACCATTATTATTACATGTACGCTTTTAATCATGTTTTTCGTGAAAAAAAAAAAAACAAATAGTGCAAAATCATTTTGGAGATAGTGCACCCCCAAGTTCGACATTATGTTTTCAAACTATGAATTATATTTATGTTCCTATTTTTTATTTTTAAATTCAACAAAGAGTAAATATATTTATGTTTTAATTTAAAGTATGCTTTATTTTTTGAGTTGTATCGAAAACAAAAATGGGGGCCATATCACCCGGCTTTACCCTATTATAAAATAACTTCTTAGTTCACAACAAGTGATAGTTGGTGTGGTTATTGGTTGATTTTTGGGCTCGCAGTGCCATTGGGACTTCAAAAATTAAGCTGTCCTCAAAGTCAATTCATAATCAAATAAAAAATAAATAGTTGGCGCAACAGGTCCGGAGGGACCCTAGATCTAGCTTCTCACAACCTTTCGTTTTGTGGGAGTTTTTTTTTTTTTTTTTTTGAACGAATGGAAGGGATCTACAATTTCATGCCGAATCCAAACGGCTAATTGAGAAGCTCTTTCAAGACAGTTGTACTCTCGGATGTTTGTCAGACGTTCGCGAGAGGTGGCGCAGTGGGAAAAGCCCTAAGTTGGAATTTGGGTTTTTGCGGGATTCAAACCTTCAAATGAGATCTCAGTATATGCTGACGGATCCGAAACCAGTGAGGGTACGGGGTCAGGTATATACACCAACGAGTTGGACCTACATATGGCCCTGAGACTTCCGGACACATGCAGTGTGTTCCAGGCAGAGATTCTGGCCGTACTCAGAGCAGCGGAGGTACTTGAGATGAGATCGATATCCAATAAGAATATCGCCATCTACATTGATAGTCAGGCTGCGCTTAAAACGCTAGAGTCACATACCACTAAATCTGAACTAGTCAGGAACTGACGCAAAACGCTTAAGGCATTATGTTCGCAGAACCGTGTCAGATTGTGTTGGGTACCTGCTACCTGGGCATTGTGATATTGAGGGCAACGAAAGGGCCGACGTTTTGGCTAAGGAAGGAGCAGAACTCCCAGTAAATACAATGATTGAGGGCATCAGACCACCTATGGCCGTTGCTAGAAGGGTTATCTTTGAGAAAACTACCAATAAAGCAGCTACAAGATGGTCACAACTAGAGGGGCACAGGGTCTCAAAGGCACTGTGGCCGGCTTTAAATCGGAAGAAATCTGAAGAATTAATCAATCTCAGTAGAACAAAGTTAAGATTAACGGTAGGAATACTTTCTGGACACTGCCTTATAAGGAAGCATGCCATGAGACTAGGTTTAGCTAATACGGATACATGTAGGTACTGTGAGGACCTACAAGCTACGGAAGACATCTCCCACCTTCTATGCGAGTGTCAAGCAATTGCAAGGAGTAGAAGGAAACACCTAGGCAGGTTCTTCTTTTATAACTTAGAGGAGATTGGTTCCTCAAATAATATTGGGACCATAAACAAATTCTGTAGGGATATTGATTGTTTTGGCGATTTGGTTTAGGTTTTTAACCGTAATGGTTCCCTTGGGATGGCGATGGGCCCGCTTTGGTACCTGGTCTTTTGTGACGATTTCACAACCCCACCCAACCTAACCTAACCTAACCTAACCTAACCTTCACCCCTCGCTTAGTAGTCCAACAGATTAACCACAAAGCCACTACGCAAACTCATAATCGCTACCGAGAATGGTGAACCGATTTTAATTCCAAATTATTGTTTGATGTAGGTTTAGGTACAGCTGAAGTGACAGCATCGCTCACAAATGTAAATGCCGACCTTTTATTTACCCTTCTTTTAACAAAACATATTTTTAACATTTTAAGTTAAGAAACAAGTAAAATAAACTGTCAATAACATAACAATAATCACAAAATGCAAATAGGTAGGTATCTTAAATGGATTCGATTTTGTATCACTTTTCCAAAATCACTTCCTTAATTTTTTGAATACCACTCGTTTTCTGCACTTATAAAAATTGTACTCAAGCGCATAAATTGGAAGTGGGAATCAGCAGCAGGATTGTTGCAAGTTTTTGGACACAGATAGATGAAATGCTAGCCAAGGGAAGCAAGACCAAAGGATTAACTCTTGCGCTGGACTTTGTATTTCAGAGGCTGAATACTGGAAGCGTAGGGTCTGAACATACGTGCCATCACCCTACTTACGGCAGTCGTTATTGCAACATAAAAGCCAAAGAATTGTTCTTCTCCAAAATATATCTCAATGTATTTATGTTTAGTTTAGGTATATTATATAATAAGTGATTAAAATGAAATAATGAAGTTAAAAAAAATCACCAGAGCCTGTATTTTGCTAATTGAGAAATCTTTAACAATTCTGTGGCCTTCGTTATTATGTCTATCCCTATTATAGATCTTTTGAAATGTCATTGGGCAGGAATATAAACAAAAACACGTAAGTACACCTAGGTAGGTACAAACCGATGAAAATTGTATGAGTATTATTTGTATAAGTATATGCAATGCACTCGGCACTCCTACACTAACTCCACCCCCAAGTTTTTTGAGAGGTTTGCATGAAATAAAAAGAAACTTACTTCAGGTTCTAAAGCAAGAAACAAATAGCTGTCAAATTTATCCAATAAAAGACTGTAGGAGATGTGAAAACACCAGTGCATGCTCGTACAGCTCGTACTGCAGAAAATATTGCTGCTGTTCGCGATAGTGTGGCTGAAGAGCCGTCCACCTCAACTCGTCGTCGTGCCCAACAATTGCACCTCTCACGCTCGTCGTTGATGAACATTATGCATACTTTTTATGGCCCGAATTGGAAGATATGGATGTGGACGATTTGTGGTTTCAACAGGACGGTTCCACTTTCCACACAGCTAACGGAACAATGGCTCTTTTGCGCGACAAATTCAACAGCCGTGTTATCTCACGTGGCGGCGATGTTAATTGGCCGCCAAGATCATGTGATTTGACACCGTTGGACTTCTTTCTTTGGGGTTATTTGAAAGAAAAGGTGTACGTCGATAAGCCAGCAACAATTCAAGAGCTAATAGATGAGATAATTCGGCACATTAACGGCATAGAACCTCAATTATGCCTTTGGGTCATCGAACATTTGGACCATCGGATGGAGGTGTGCCGCCGAGGTCGCGGCGGCCATTTGGCCGATATTTTGTTTCATACATAATTGAACCAAACCACTATTATCATAACAAAAATAAATGACAATAATTTCCTAAATAATTTGTATTTTATTCAAAATCAACATCGGCCCTTAAAACTTAACCACCCTTTATAAACTCTACAGCAAATCCCATCGAACAACAGAAAATGTCAAAACAATATCCAAGGGGGTAGGACAATTACCTTATGACGATGGCGTCATTATTTGTGTCATCAATAGCACTCTATAATGTTCTAAAGTATATATTTTGCTTATAATACACCCTACAAATGTCAAGGACTTAAACTGTCACTGTCGCCCCTTTCAAAATTCGGATAAAAATAGAAATGGCGATCGATTTGTAATTTCTTTTAGTTTAGTCAGTCTATCTACGCACTGATTCTTTGCGTCATGATAATTTAACGTTTGCAAGCGAGTACCCGAGCAGAACTAATTTTGACAGCTTGTTGACTTTCGAATAGGTAACGAAAGAGTTTAGTTATATTGAACCTTTTATTCCTGAACAATGACAGCTTTTCAAAAAATCTGTATATAGGCTCAAGAACAACGGTCAGAGAATTGTGGCTGTGGTGTTTTTTTTTTTTTTTTTTTTTTTTTCAACTTTTATTATTTTATTTTAATCACTTATTAGGATATCTGTTGCAGGTGAGGGTATATCCAAAAACTTGAAGCAGTAACTACATTTGTCTGTTTTCATAATGCATCCTGGAAGTTTTAATATTCATTATAGGTATTTATGTGCCATATTTTCTGTGCTTTTCAAAATGAAAATAAAATAAATCTTTTTCGGTACGCGGTTTAAATATAAATAGGTAGGTAATTGCAATTTCACAAAGTCTATACACGTTCTCGTAAAAAAAAGAAGCAAAAATTGGGAAAATAATGAGTAGGTATACCTAACGACTTCTGTTCCCATTAATTGCATCAAATTACAGTTAGTTAGACAGTTAAATTTAATTAAAACACAATACATTTCCAAAAATTTTGTTTAGTAAATATATAAGTAAATCTTGCGATTTGAAGGATTGACAACAAATAATAGGTATACATTTACTGATTGAGAATAATCAATTTGATCATTTCAAGCTGGAATAATAATATCTACACTCCATTACTTTTTTTCAGGATGAGTGACTCGGAACATTTGTGTTTTTTGAACTGAAATAAATCACGACAGTGGTTAATATTGGCCATGGGCAATTTGATGTTACACCGTTTAAAAAATGTTATAAGACAAATATTCGCCTCCATGTTACACAAAGCCACACTAAAAAAAAGATTTTTCACGCACTGCTTCAGATATGTATGATTGATTATGTGCAATCAAGGGCGGAAAAACTTGTTATCTCTGAACTAATAGCTAATAGGTACGTGTTTCTCTGTAATAACCAGTCCTCCGTCAGATTAAAAATATTTAATTTGTAAGTCGAAACCTAAGGAGCCCTAGGAAGCTTACGTTCAATATTATGGTACTTTCACATCTGGCATTGCCGCGATTCTTTACTTTTGTACGAAATACATCCTGTTTACCTTCCCCCACTATGTCTACCTATGTACATTAGGGTGTCCCGTACATTTTTTTTTTTTTTTTTTTTTTGTTGTATCTTAACAAAAGGCGCATAGGTACATTTTTCTTTTTCGATATTTTTTTAATTATGCTTTGTAAACTTTATAGCATCTATATTCTATAAAATCGAATGTATTTTTGGTAGCATTTGAGCACTTGAGAGGTTATTTTGATATCTCTTATATGCTAGAATTAAAAAGTAAATTTGTTTCGTCTCACCCACAAAATTCTTTATGTTCACAAAAATAAACAAATTCTAATTGATTCATTTAAATATTAAAACCCGTAAGCAAAGTGAGTTCTGAACCTCATCTCCGAGAGCTATTCTGTCCTTTATTCGATCCTTTATAGCGAATTAAAAAAAAATCATTTACCACCTGTAGGAGATGTAATAAAGTAAATGCTTTTGATCTAGAGAAATCTTAAAACAGAATAGGTACAGTGGAAAAAATTCCTCTAATTCCGAATTGTTTACTATCGTGAGTGCAGATATCGAACAGATTTTGAAGAGGGCTTCAATTCCAATTGTGTGCCATAGTCAAATACTAGAACTTATTAAAATTAACTTCCATAAATATATGACTCTTAAAAGATACCCAAGTGTGAAAAAAATGCTAACTTTCACAATAGAGTACAAGATTTCATAACATAAACATTTTTCATTGATAAGCTAGAGACAATAAAAATGCAAAAGCGTCTGGATCGAAAAGAACTTAGTGCATTGAATAATCTTGCCCCTCCAAGTTTACTTCAGAGAATAGATCCAAACCAAACAGACGAAAGAGTGGAGCCAGTCAAGACAGTAAGGTCACTACTTTGTTCTTCAGATCCTTCAACGTATTCAGATAAGATCAATTTGCAGGTCCAACCATCTGTAGCAAGAGTTTGTGATCGATATGGAGTATCGGTACGATCTGCCGCAACAGTTGGTTCTCTCAAAACAATAATTCACAAACTGAAATTCGACAGAAATTGTCAGGGTAACCCTCAAATAAGGGAGAATCGTTGTTACTCCTCGCTTCCCCACTCAGGTTTTGCACGATGTTGGACTCGCAAATAACACTGACACAAGGCTTGTAATCGACAAAAATAAAATATAGATACCGAGCTTTGTCAAAATCAAGAGAGCGTCTAAGAAGCCAATGATGCCATTCCTAAGAATATTTATTTTGACGGACGGATTGACAAAACCCTTGTTTCAGATCAAAAATATAACCGTCATTATTGCAAGGAGCTCCTAGAAGAACATTACAATATTTCTCCGATGTATGGTAGGTACAGGGGAACAAAAACATGCAATTCAATGATTCATTTTCTAAAATTTAAGGGCTACATACCGCGATACTAATAATCAGGTTTAGTGTCCAGGCTATATTTTTTAACTCACAATGGCGAAATTTTCGAAATACAAAATTGCATATTGTGGCCTACAAAATATTTAGTCTGAAGGTTAAAAGTGATTATTAGTAAGGTCCATACCATGGACATTATTTTGTTAAATGAATGTCAGATAACTCCTGCACCTATCTTAAAAGATTTGCCTGATGAAGAACTTTCATTGATTGTAAATGCAGCAGAGCTTTAAATACCAGATTTCTCGCGTCATACACAAAGTGTAAACTACAAAATTGAATCTAGAAATCGGATGTCATCTTTTAATTACAAAAGCTTCTTTTAAATTAATAATTTAAAATTGTTGATTATACGCCAATTTTAATTTAGTACCAAATTATATTTGTAGGTACTTATATTTATTTTTGAAATAATAATAATATTTTAAATTAATATAAAAATTGACAGATATTAGCGCCTTAGTTATTTTTCCATGTCCTTCAATCGTCGGTAGAGGCCCCAAAGTTATACCGTAATCAAAAAGGAAATACACATTCGGAATCTTCTCGCGAATACGCCACTTTTGATACCCCTTTTGATGACATTTTCTAAGAAAAAAATGTTCTTCATTCAACGACGGGACACCCTAATGTACATTGGTTCCACTGGCGGAGAGTTTTTTTTTTTTTTTTTTTCAGAGAAATCCCATCAACCGCAGGGGAAAATTCCCTTTTTCCCCCACCATCTTTTTTTAACCTTTTTATATTTTAATTAAGTACTGCGCTTGAATTTTTTTATTAGGATTCACTTATTAAAATAAACCATCAATAAAATAAATAGGTCATAAAATGTTTTTTGTTACATTACCACTGTTGTGTGATATTTAACGTCTGATTTTCAGGTCACTTATACGCCATTTTTACACGCAGTTTGCTTTATTTTCATCAACGCACATTCTCAGAAGAAAAGGAACCATTTAATGCTGGAATATTGTACCTACATGAACATTGGGATGGGATTATATTTCATGTGGGTACGGTGTTCAGCAAAGTGCGAACCACCCAGGGCGCAACATGTCGACAATGATCTTAATAAAAGGCCTTAGCCTCTCATATGCATTCGCATGTGAGTTTTACTTCTTGGGACGGATCGAAGGGACCTTCAGTTTTAAGCTGCATCAACTGAACGGCTAACTAGGTGACGATGCGATGATTCCTCAGTTTGTCAGACATTTTGAGACACAAGACTGTGGGATACAAAACTTCCAAATACGATTTGTCGTTAACCACTGGCTAGACTCGAAACCTTTCGCAAAGAAGTTCAGCAAAATGTAACCCCTAGGCCATTAGCCCACCACACTCGCCAATTGACAAAAAATCCTTAAAAAAAGTGTCTGTATTTACTTACAGGTGTAGAATCTATCTATATAATATAGGTGGGCGTATACGAAGCACTCTTTCATTGGGGGGAGATAGATAGCTGTATAAGGTGGAGGTGCCACTGTCCATATTATAATAATTGTAAGGGGGGAGGTAAGTACTAAAAGAACAATCTTCTTTTATTTTTATTTATTATTCTCTATTCAGTTTTAAAATATAAATATAAAATAGAATGAACGAATATACAACGCAAGATGGAGTGAACCAATAAAATCTTTCACATCAGCTTCGTTGACGTTTTCAACTGACACAAGACACGCCAAAATAATGGATGCAAAGGATGAAGTAAGATTATTTTCAACATTTTTGGCCGATGACAGCTCTCATAAATTGAGATAAAGCACACCCATTAGCAGTGGCGTAGCGTGGGTTGGAGCCGCCCGGGGCAGACCCAATTTATGCCGCCCCCGTAATTTTTCATATACTAAAAAGACCTTTGTAAACTTGGTAAAATTTGTGGAATCGAATAAGGGTAGGTACTTTGGAAATTTCGAAATATCTCGAAAATAAAAATTCATTTCTAAGGTAATATTGTCCTTTCTAACTGAATGGCAGGCTCAGTTTATTTCTATATTATCGTACAAAAGATTTTTGAAAGATTTTTTCTTTAGTTTTCTAAGGAAACGGCGATAAAGATTTTGACCAAAATGAATCACCGAAAACGCTAATTTTGTAAACTGCTTATATCTCGAGAACCCTAATTTTGATTTCGATAAAACTCTAAAAACCAAGTAATGCTTACATCCCGAAAAATAACTTTTAGGTAGTCAGTTTTCAGCTATATAGTTAGGCAATAGTATATTTTTTAAACTAAACATTGCAAAATTTGGTACGGTTTTGTCTGCATAATTACAAAAACTGGTCTAAAGGTTTTGATCCGTATTTCAAATAAGATCCCTTACCTAGATTTCCTCAAAAAATTTCGAATAAACCAATTTTTTAATTTTTTCTCAAAAATGACTACCCAACAACCGATATGTGTTCATACTTTTTGTTTAGAACTCAGTACTCAGTGATGCCAACCCTAATTTTCAAAAGTCTGTAGATGAAAGATAAAAATTCTGTGTAATTCTGTATCCAGACTTCTTTTTTAACATAATAAAAGTGCTAAAAATGTAAAATTTGAGTGGCATAAAATATCGCTCTTTAACTATAGTATTTATTAATTTTGTACAATTACATAATTTTTATTTGCCGCTGGTATCGCTGGAACCTGGAATCCACCTACTACCTACTCTGGTTTAAGAAAAAACACTCCAACATTTTGTTAAACGTTATGAATATTTTGTCGTACAGCAAGAAAGAGTTTTTGGGTGCTCCGATTGCATTTCTTTGTTTGGGGTAAAGAAATATACCAACGCAAAACTAAGGAAATCAAGTTTTTACTGGAATCTGAGATTTCTGTATATTTTAGTTTTAATTCTGTATTATTATTATTATTCTACAGATTTCTGTAGGCAAAGTGAAAATTCTGTAGATATACAGAAAATTCTGTAGGGTTGGCATCAGTGTCAGCACTTCCATTATAAATGCAATAGCAACAAGGCAAAACTTATTTTTTGCAAATATTGCCCACTTCTTCTTTTTTTCAATAATTTTGAATATGCAGCATAAAATAATTCCAACAAATTCACTTCTTTTGAGCAAAATAAAACAAAATAGGTTGCGCCAAGGATGTGTAATCTTAATTATATTAGATACCTCTAATACCAACAAAAGCAAAACTATAATTACTTATTCGCACTAACTCCAGTTTCCAGCACAACATCGCTTACAGTTACATACGCACACACCCAACTTCTAGCGAGAAAAGAGAAAAGGGGTAGGTATTTTCGAATGCAGATGTGCACAGTGTTTAATTTGTGTTTTAAATTTCTGAAAAAATGTAGTTGCATACTAGGGAGCAGCGTTCATTGGATTTTGTTGTTAAGCAACACAAGGAATGTCTGATTACTTACTGTGAAGCAGTGTCCGTTTTGTCAATTTTATAATTTTTTACAAATTAAAAAAGAAAAAAAAAAACGCTCCAAATTGCCGCCCCTGGCAAAGTGCCGCCCGGGGCCTGTGCCCCCCTTGCCCCCCCTTGCTACGCCACTGCCCATTAGGGAAAATATTGAGAGAATGAGAAAATGGCGATTATCGTTGAATAAACTAACATTATAGGCCTATTAATTTGTAACAAATTTTATTGGTTTTGACTTTATTTCGGTTTTTCATTCTTCAGTTCATAACTTAACAAAAACAAACAGACAAAAAAAAAAAAGTGTAAACATAATTCGGTCAATCCCTGACAAATAAACTGGAAAAATGGAACGATTTGTTGCAAAGCTACACGGAAAGAACTGCATAGTCACCAATTGCAAAATTTTGAGTTGCAAATCACGAATTAGGTATATATTTTTCGCAAATCACAACGATTTTGTCTTGAATTGATAAAAAAATTCGTAATTCGACACTGAAAACGGCGAAAAATATCAAATTTTGTTTTTTGAATATTACGATTAGAAGTATTAATTCGAGCATTTTTGGAGCAATTCACTTCTTCAATAGGCCAATTCCTCAAACACCACTTGAAAATCTCGAATTGCAAAAAATATTTCGTAATTTACACTGAATGATGAATCAATAAAATCTTATTATAATTTTGCACATGTAAATTGAAAACGTAAATTGACGTAGAGAAGTCGTAAATTGCAAAATATGAATTGCAAATTGATAAAAATAAGTGGCAATTTACGATTAAGAATTTGTAAATTGCAACTACTGAAGTAGTAAATCAACCCCTGTTGCAAATTAACAAAGGGATGAAATCGTAACTGCAACAGGAAAGTGGTAATTTACGATTTATTTTGCATTTCACAACCACAGTAATATCAAATTGATTACTATTTGTGCCAAACTGCGATCGGTTATGGCAATATGTATTTCATGTCCGATCGCATTATTAACACTGAGAAGTGTTGATTCACGACTTTTGAGGGTCAATATCTTTACTTTGTACAATTTATAGAATTGCGAATAAAAAGTCGTGAATAATTAGTAAATCCTGAGCTAAGCTCTAAAATGAGACAAACTTTTCATGATTCGGCGCTTATTTTTCTTGATTTGATCTTATACTTCTTTGATGGTTGGTGACCGAAGTAAAAAAACGGTCAACAAACACTCATTGGTTATGATTTATATTCATGGGTTAGCCTAAATCTGTAGTAACCTAACCAAGCTGTGAACAGACCGGCCTTAAATGTAAGTTCTCATTTGTTGGGACAACTTATTCTGAAGGGATTTTATAGTTTATTTGCTGTCACAAAAAAAACGGATAAATTCCCGGAAAGATATAAAGAGGCAACGAAAATATGGGTTGCTCCTTGCTTACCATTCACAGTGTTGTAATTTATTTCCTCGAAAGCCTATTTTTCATTTTTAAAATGCAAAACAATGCAATACCGCTCAAGCAGTTATTACAGGGACAGAGTTCTAACGCTATTGACGCGAAACTGACAGAGAATTCGGTGCAGTGTGGTTTCACCTTCCCTGCTTACACTATTTTCGCACTGAACTCTATTATTTTAAGCCGGTATTTTTTTTGTCGAGTTTATATTTTGTTTTAAAAATTGCAAAATGTTGTATCCAAAATTGATTATGTTTTTTCTTAGCTGTGTTAACTTTTACTAACAAGGACAAGCTGCTAAATTTATACCGCATCATAAACCGGGTGTAATGCCGTGTTCGATTTGACTTTTAAGATTTCTGCTTGTTTTATTGGAAATCTATTTCAATTGATTTTCACACATTTATAATAACTCATTTCAAAATAGTTTAATATACAAATACGCGTAAAATTAATAATTCAACTGAAAAGCAATCCTTCCAACGATAAACCATTCGTAACCGCTAGCTGTCTTTCACATACATTGACGTTAGTGGAAGTATGTGTAAATCTGAGAACAAATCTAGATTTTTCAAAAGTGCCTCAGATCAAAAAAAAAAAAAGATTGATTTTCTTGACAAATCGAACATGAAAAGCAATCTCGATTAAAAAAATATATTTTCTCAAACAAATTGACCTTTTTACCAAATCGAAAACGACATAGGTACCTACTAAGTGATCAATTGTACTTTGGCAACTATGCATGTTACAACCTAGGTAAGGTACAACTTTTCGTATTCAGCGCTTTCACTGCGCTCAGCCGGTGAAGCTATACCTACAGTGCTTATGTAGGTCTCATTGGTAAAAAGTTTTCATACCTAAATAGGTATCAAATATGAATTTCGCGGACTATGGTAGTGAGTTTTACCAGATAACATTATATTTCTCAATAACACAACGCATTGGTAACAATGTTCACGATTACCTACATTGTGTGAAGTTTGGCATCAAAATTGTGGTTTATAACCAATTTTATAACCAACCTAGTGCGATAATCCACCAAAAATTGTATTTAAATTCGATGAAAGATGTGCAATTATGTAGACCGTTTTAAAAAGAACCAGCCATTCTAAGTATAGGAGAGACAAGTTGATTCGTATAGGTATCTGGGCTCTGGCTAAGTGCAGCCAATAAGAGCTGACTAGATATGACATCAATAGCAAACCTGATTTTAAAATCAAGAAAAATTATTAATAAGGTATGGATAATGGATGCTATACCCTTTGACAATTAATTCAATGACAGTAGGTAAAGGTAGGTAGGTAGGTATACACAAATCCGCCTTTCGTTAAAATGTAAAAAATATAGTTAAATAGGTATCTACCTGTGTTGACTTCTTTAGTAGCTTGAATCTTTTCGATTAAATTCTCCAACCTAGAGCTGGGGCCGCGGTAAAGCATTTTTAATGCCATCATCACAGTAACTTTACTTCACAACGTATCTGACCATCAAACTTGTTTAACCACTGACAGTCGCCTTAACTATCTATATTGATATTTCCAATAATTTAACTAACTAAATTCACCGCACAAATCGAGGTATAACTTTTTTAAATTAATTCAAAATCGGAATTCTCTTTAGGGAGTTCCATTCCATTATCTATTCACACACAAGGAATGTTAAATTATTTTTGGTTACATCACACACTTGATCCTTTTTGCTCGCACAAACAAACAAGAAGACCAACAACAAAACAAATCCCTACTGTCTTTTATTGTCGCCTTAAAGTTAAGTTAACTCAACCGAAAGGATCCCAAGATGCGCGTACGTAATGTCCCCCAATAGGAAGCACGTCCAAATTTGTCGAGCACCAAAGAATAACTGCTAGCACCGAATGCGACCAAATTTAAACGTAAACGTAGTCGAGTGTACTGTGTCAGTGTCGGGTCGAATAAAGAGCCGCCGCGCGCCGCCTTCTCGTGTGCTTGTGCAATACTACAAACCAGACCAGCAGCAGCGTTCACAGTCACAGAGCGAGGCGCCTAAACCAGTTTTTCTGTGTGTAAAACACATCTGATGGATTGGGATTCAACCATGCGGAACTGGGTCCGCAATGGAGCGTGAGTTGGGCGGTAGATACAAAACCCCTATATACCACCGAGCACCGAGCCAACCAATATAATATCCACTTCATCCCAAGGCACTTTAGCCACGCTATGGGAATGGATACACATTACACATCCAACACAGCCAAACATGTGATATATAACCTGCTGCTGTTGTGCCTGATGCCTGGGTACCAGCCACTAGTTTGAGTTGCGAGCGCCTTTATATCGTTTGCAATGCCACTGCCACTCTGCTACTGCTACTGGTGGTGATGGTGGCTGCGACTGTGAGGGGTGTAATTTATGTGGCCGGAGCTGAAAGTGTAGGTGTGCGTGTGAGCGCTGCCTGGGACCTTAATCAATGTGAATTTGGGCGGAGCGAAATAGATGAATGAGGCGCTTATGTAACGTGACGTGAACGCTTGGGAGTCAGTTGCCCAGGGGATTTTATGCGATTCCGCGGCCACACTGACCCATTTGGCGAAGACTGTCAGTTTTAATTACCTACATCCAATCCACGGATGCCATAACCTAAAAGGGGTGCCCGTGTAGGTATGAGCAAAGAATTAACCCCTTTTTTGCGATTTAAATGTTTAATGAGTCACAAGTGGTTGGGTAGGTATGCAAATTCAATTATGCCCGAAAAAACGTCCATTCACGTCCATGTACCTATCCAAACACTCACATATCTACCGATAAAGCAACATCAAGGACACATGACAATGACAGGTAAAAAGCATTAAATTTTATTTCCTCTCCGCCGCAGTCCATTAGGTATATACGGTGCGATATGTGCCTGCCATCCTCCGGCTAATAGAAGAGTGTGTCCATTTTTGCGTTCCCCCGGAACTGCCATCGGTGCTAATGGATCAGAAATTAAATCAAAAGAACAGTATACCTACCGGCATCGGTCAGAAGTGCAAAAACTCCGGACTCGTTCATAACTTATGCATGCAGCATGTCGACAGCTATTCTACCCGTGCCTGTGTGCCCTTGCCAATGCAACCGAGCAGGCACCATGGAAAATGTGTGTGAAAGCCTGTCCAGCTCCACTTCAAAAATTCAAATCCAACTTTCACAGTGCTTCCGAGGAAAGTTAAAAGGGGGGAGGGCGGAGGGGTGCTGCTAAAAACTGATATTTTTGGAAAAGCCAACAGAAAAAAAAAATATTTAAGTTGCAAACAATGTTCCGGCTGTCAACGAATGTAGAAAAGTGGCAAGTGGACGAGACGTGGGCACAGAAATGATAGAGGAACACTGAACACGCCCCGCACACAAATACTCTGCCAGCAGTAGGTGGAGTCTGTTCAGTCATGCGTGATGGCAAGTATATAGCACTTACTAGGGTGCTTTATATACTCGGATGGTAGAGTGGTGTGAGTGCTGTGAATTGGAGGAAAACCAACGAATCAGATTCAGTTCGTATAAGACTGTGCTTGTGTTGAGAGAAAACTGAACAATGGTGCTTTGCTTTGCTATTAGCTTGACAGAGCATTTTGGTAGGTACCTGGCTTATGTATTTCGATTCGTGTTACTTTTGGTGGAAGAAAGTCAATGAAATTGTGATTGATAGCGGGTAGATTGTGGCTGTAGGACCATCTATAGTGTGATGGGCGATGATGATGTAGGTACCTAAAAATACATAGGTAGTTACATAGCTTTATTGGAAACCTCGACGCCTCACAAATTGACAACTGGCGGGAGGTAAAATTAAAATGAATGGATAGGTAGGTAGGCATACCTACCTACTTAAGGTCAATTATTTTTGTGAAACGCAATTCGGTAATGTAAATACAAATCCATTAGGTAGGTAGGTACCTAGGTATTGGTTATTTAATTCGTAAAGGTCATTTCTGTAGGTACCTATTATGTAGGAAGGTGCGAGCTCTTTGTTTATTTTGTTTATTTATTTAAGTCTACCATTTTACAACTTACAGCCTATAATTGCATAATTTAAAAAAAAGTCTTAAAGTAGGTAGGTACCTACTAAGAGAAAAAATATTTAGGTAATAAATAAAAAAATATATACCTAGGTAGGTACCTATATAATAATATTAAAAATAATCACCCCAATCATTGAAACCGGCGGATGCTCTGCGGAGGGAGTAGTACCTGTTTTGAACATTTCCCCTATCGTTGAAAACGCCGGTAGGTAAGTGAGCGGATGTCGGTAGCGAAGTTCACATTTCATGCCTATCATTGAAAACGCAACCGATCCGCGGTTCATACAAATGTTCTTGTTTTCAATCCGCATCAAAATCGATGCGGATCTCGAAGAGATAACACACATACACGCAATAAAAGTTTTATTTTTCGAAAAAAAAGGATAAATTTAAAAAGTTTACGAACAGTTACCTAATTGATCTTTCCGATTTAAAAAACAAACAACCCGTCCTCAGTTCCAGGCAATGGTGAAAATGATGAAAAAACATCCAGACATCTTTTCTTCGCATTCTAACACCTCTTCTAATGCTCCTAGTATCACTATTACTAGCAATTTCTTCAAAATTTAAGAAAAATACAATGCTATCCATGTTCGTACACTTTATAAAAACAAAATCGAATAAGGAAAGATTTTCATTTGACAGCTGACTCGCTGGACAACAAGCAATCGGTAATGCGGTTTTGCGGACCGATAATGTAGTCCATCCGCCGTTTTCAATGATAGGTTTTCACTTGTGAAGTGATCAACTGCGGATCGGATTGAATCCGTCCGCAGAGCATCCGGCGGATTCAATGATCGGCCTGAATAATGAAAAAAAAAAAAAATTCTTTCAAAAAGTCCAAAATTGCCAACGCAACTCAACTAGAGTAGCTAGTATTCAATTCCGTAAATTGTGATTGACGAACGGCGACAATTAAATCTATAGGTACCTTGTGAATAGGAAACTTTTTTTTTACAATTTATAATAGAAATTATAAATCAGGAATTGAGCGATTGGTGGTCACACTTTAATCAAAATTCAGTAAATAAAGTGGAGGTCCACAAATCCGTGAATAAATAATTCATTCGAACTTATATTAAAAATACAGTACCTATCTACCTACCTAATGACAACAAAAACTGCTGACTAAAACTCGCGGCCATCGAAAATTTGTTCAAAGATGAGGAAAATGTCTAAAGGACTAGGTATATAGGTACCTTCATCTTCATGTAGGAACGAACTGCGAAGAAACCAATTTTAGTATAAGTAGGTACTACTATGAACAGCAACTGGGCATTTTATTTAATTGATCTGCAAGCCGATTAAGAAAAAATTGGTCCAATTGCTTTTGATAGGGAAATTTGAAACATTTAAATTGTCAAATTGTTGAAATTGCCTTCAGACTTTTTGTCACAATCCACAAAATTCATGAATGAAAATTTTGTTCGTAGTTAACCTCAAATTATAGATATAAATTGCTTTTAGAAACTGATGGCCGAAATTCGCCAACTAACTCGTTCGCGACTCGAATTACTTTGTTTCCTATGCATATCTACACTATTTGTAAGTAAAAAAAAATAAATTGAATTGAAAATTAAAATTGAAACCAAAAATTAAATTCGATGACCACAAATACAAAATGAAAAAAAAATCTACAAATAAACAAATTATTGCAATGGCCCTTCCGTTTTAAGGTTAAGTTGGAACGGATTTTATATTCACTGGTTTATGGAACGCGTTCAAATGTTCTTTTGTTGCTTAGTTGATTATTCCACTTTCAGAATAGTACCTAAATGTGCAATTTTCCATTTCAAATGCATCAAAAGTGGCTTGTTCGCGTTCTATCAAATTTTTCATTCGCTGTGATACCTATATCTACCTACATAGTTCTTTCGTTTTTAAAAAAAGTCTGTAAGTTTCTTTATTATTAATACATACCTATAGCTACAATTACCGAATGTTAACTAATAAAAATTTATAAAAGAAGGAGCTAAACAAAAAAAAAAAATATTTAAATAAATAGTTGGCACAATAGGTCCATAAATAGGAACCTTAGGTCTTCGTACAACTATTCGTTTTGCGTGAGTTTTTAATTTTTGGGATGAATAGAAGGCATCTACAAATTTATGCGAGTCCAAGCGTATAATTGAGAAGCTCTTTCATAATAGTTATGCTCTCGCATGTTTTTTTCAGACGTTCGCGAGAAGTGGCGCAGTGTGGAAGAAAATACCAAGATGGAATTTTGGTTTGTTGTTGTTTTTTCAGTTTTCGTTGCGAAATTTCGAATTCCAAACTTTTTGCCGCGAATGAATAATTCGTTCGCGGCAAAAAGTTTGGAATTCGAAATTTTGTTATTTAAACTGTTTATTAACTTGTTTTCTTAATACATATTGTTGGGATAATTAATTATTCTCCTCTTGGAACAGTGCCGGCTCCAGCCAAACTAGCGCCCTGTGCAAGATTTACAAAACGCGCCCTTTTTCATATTTGCACACATGCATAGGTCTATTTCACATCACCAAGGAGGTAGACTTTCAATGGGTTTTTTTTTTATTGGGTCCTCGGAACTACCTGGCCATTGGATAATGTTAGTTGATAACTTGTAATTGAAAATTTTGTTTTTGGAAAATGTTGATCCCGAATTTGCATTGGACCCTTTAAAACTCTTCTCTATAAAACTCATCAGATAAATTTTCTCAATTGTTAGAAGAGAACTAAAGATACTTCTTTTCCTGGCCCTAATGTGTTTCCTACCTGTATTATTTAAATTACTTACATTAGTTACATTTACCCCATCTGCATGTTCCTCGCTGCGTTTTAAAAATTTTATTAAATTTTTGCTCTGTTTTTTTATTATCGGCTTCAACAAGCCTTCGCCTTTTTCTAAATTCTGCCCCCGAGGGCTTTTTCTTGTCCATATTGAAAGAAAGAAACAGAATTTAGAATATAAATAACACTACCGCACTTCACTGCACTGCACCGCACTGCACCAGACTATATCTAATAGCGACAGTGAGTATATGGTTTATGTAGGGAAATTCTTTTTTACAATTTTAGGGGTCAGTAATTCATTTTCAAACAAAAATTGCATAAGTCAAAGCAAATGAAATTCGTTATTCAAAATCGCCTGCGCAATAACGATTCCACGCGTTCATCCCTCGCAGGCAGCGCTCACTTCGAAGATTTTGAAAAAGTCGCAAAAAAAAGGGGATTTCCATTCAAAAAGGGGCAATACTAACCTGTCGACAAATGGCAGAAAAACCAAAAAAACAACTTAATTAACTATTTTTTTCTGTTTATTAAAATGTTTATGTAACATAACTACATAACAAATTGTAATGGGTCTAACCCATAAATATAACAAAAATAAATAAAATAATTCAGTCATTAAGAAATCAGTCTTAGTAGTAGTATATATTAAGTTTCACTTTTGGCTTTTATTTATTTGTGACCTTGTCTCTATATTCTTTCATGAGCTCCCAATCTGGCACCCAATCTTCTAAACTTTGATCAGTTAGTAAATTTAGAGCCGAAAGTTTGGATTGACAAGTAGACACTTTCAGAGAATTTGTGAGCTTATTTTTCATAAGGTTTAATTTTGAAAAAAATCTTTCCGCACTTGCACTGCTATGTGGAAGTGTAAAAACTTGTTTAACAAATCGGAATAAATTTGGGAACATATGCTCATCAAGATGATTTTTTAACTGACCAATTTTAAACCAAAATTCTTCTGTGTTGGATATTTGAAATAATTTTTCAAACGTCTTTTGGTTTGCCTTATTTTCCAAAACTTTCAACTCCTCGACAACTTTTTCGGGTTCACTTATTAAATTTTTGAATGCAGAAACAAGGTCAAAATATAAAATCTCTTCCCCTGACTTAATTACAAAAGGGTCTAAGAACTTTAACACATCTCGTTCTATCTTATTATTGCATATGCATTGAATGAACGATGGCTAAAGGCTAATGGCTTAAATTATTGCAGCTGATAGAAAAAGGATGCATTCAAATCCCAATTAGCTGTGAACTAGTTTAATGAATTATTTATGATGAAATATTCCGTGTTTCATACAAATTTTTTTTTTTTTAAATGCGACAAAGTTTCAACGAAATTCAGAAAAAGGGGCAAATCTGGGCAATTTTGAAAAAGTGGTCTCATTGGGGACAGAGATAGAAAAAGGGGAAAAATGCAACTTTAGTCGCATAAAGTGAGCGCTGCTCGCAGGTCGCAGCTTTCCATCCATACCTATGTCACAATTGACTTTTAATTTTCAAAGGCTGAATTGGAAGAGAATACTATATTTTCATTTACGAAAATACGATACGACATACGAGCTACTTGTTCTCTTTGTAACTGTAAGAGAAATTTTTGACTCTCTTTCGAAGATGAGAAATCCCATCCTCCACCTTCATATGTGCACTGTGCTTGTGCTACTGTGCAGGATCAAAAACCTGCACGTTCAACACAAACGATTCTGTAGGAATAATTTTTGTTTGTTTGACTTTTTTCATATGTAAATTTTGCGAGGTAATGTGCGAGAAATAAAACCTGCACTCTGCACATGCACATACGAGCACGAGGTGGAAGTGGAACTTTTTTTGTTTTGAGATTTTTGAACCAGATTCTCTTTGAAAATGTAAAGTGGATGTGCAAGAAATTTACGTGCACGAACAGGGTGTAATATTTTCAGATTTGTTAGGTAAGAAATGAACTTGCATATGGCTGTGGGATTTCTTTATTGTGCGATATTTTGAGTTAGATTCTCCTTGAAGTTGCAACTTTGCAAGTGATGTGAGTAAATGTGCAAGAAATACTTTAGCACAGGTGTGATGGATGATGTTATTTTGCGCTTATTTGAACAGTTTTTTTTTTTAAAATGAAAATGACAGTATTTCTTCGCGCAAGTTAAAATTAGTTCTTCTTTCCTAGCAATGCGCCCCCAAAACCTGGCGCCCTGTGCATTTGCACACCTTGCACATATGGTTGGGCCGGCCCTGTCTTGGAATAGTAAAATGTTCAATTTTCAGTTCATAATTGCATCAAAAGTGTTTTTTTTTTTTTTCGCATTTCAGCAATTCGTTCGCTCGGTCTCATGTGTAGAGTCCTTAAGACCCGTTTGCTGATACTGCACATAGCGATTTAAGTACTACTTAAATTCCTTATGGGCTACTTTTTCCATGTCATAAGCTGTCACATAAGATTTTAAGTGGAACTTAAATCGCTATGAGTAGTATCAGCAAACTGGCCTAAGTGATGGATCTTAATTCAAACGTCGTACAACGGTCCTAAGAATGATTATTCATTATAAGGCGGCCTAATTCGTTAGAAATTGTTTACTCTGTAGGTCCCTTCCATTTGTCGTAAAAAGGAAAACTCACAAAAATGTACAACAGAATTTCATATGATTCCTAATAGTCGCTTGTGAAATTGACAGTTTGTTCATTTTCTGACAGGAGAAATAATAACGTCATTTCCAAGCGAAATATATAGCGATAATTCAGAACTGACTGTCATAATTCAACTGTTCAAACAAATAACAAGCAAATGCCCGCGTTGCACTGCCCGCTAGACATCTAGCACAAAATATCCCAGATGATGGAACGCGCGCACTATAGAACACTAGCCGCAGCGGCAAAGTTCATTGAAGATACAAATATGTACAGATACAAATTTTATAAAAACAATATCTGAATTGCTATTTTATTTACATTATTATTAGATTACCAATTTTATCTCAATTACACTTGCTCGGCTTCGTATTTATTTTTATTTTGTAACGTTTGAACGATTTCCTATGATAGGTCGTTGTTTTTTTTTTTTCCCAATGCTATCAATGATATTTAACAAAAATTGCTAGACGTCTAGCGCAAATGGAGGAATGTAAATTTTTTTATATGGCAGTGGAACGCGGCCGATCTGTTGGTGGATTGTGATGAAGTTCAAAAAGCTTAATTTCAAAAAAAGTGTTTTTGAAGAAAGTTTTAAAGTCAAACAACTAAGACAACATTTTCCAACAGCGATTGACGAGGGGACCGTCCCTAATTTGAAGTCAGAAACGTTGTACTATATTACTCATCTTAAATGTACCTATATGCAAATCGTAAATAGAGTTGAGTTCAATCTTAAAATATCTCTATAATTTTTAACATATACCTTATACCTACATCCTACACGTTTAAAAAAAAAACCGACTAACCTACAACTAAAACAAACAAATTAAAGCGTATAGCTAATTGACAATCAGAGACTACCTACGCAGCCTAACAAAAAGAGGCGTAGCCTCCGACTGCCAAATAATTAGGCAATTGAATGTGTGTTGTTCACATCTTTTTATTTTTTTTTAGTTAGGCGGTTTTTTTTTAATTCAATTTTTAAATTTGTCTTTTTAGTCTGTGACACTCCGGCAAATAGTAGATACAAATATAATGACACCTCACTCTTCAAAATCGGTAAATACAATTGCGCGTCAGTGGCGGATTAGCCACGTAGCAAGAGTAGCAAATACAGCGGTCCCCGCGCATTTGGGGGCCCCGCGTACCAACACTTTTTGACCGTAAAAAGTATCAATTTATATCAAAAAACTTGTTAATCACCTCACAATATGGAATACGATTTACTTAGAGAAGTCGATGTGAAGGCTCTTATTTATAAATTTTTCCCAAATAAAATTCAGAGGAAAAAATTGTCTGTAATAGGTTTGTTTTATTTAATACCATAAACATGATAACCTACAGCAATCCAAGGGCCCCTTGATAGAATTTGCTACAGGCCTTGCGGTGGCTTAATCCGGCACTGTGTCCAGTCGGGTAAAAACAAAGAATTTGGAAAATAGTTAAATAGGTTTTGCTTGTGAATTGTTGTAAAATTTACTCAAAAGAAGAAATATAGAACTTATCAGATAAAATGAAAACTTCTAATAATTTTGTAACTAACTACTGAGTTTTAATATAAAATGTTGGTTGCATTGCATGTTTAGCTGTAGAAAGTCGGCTGCAAATGGTAATGTCTAGTTGTGAGATTGAGTCATAAAACTTTTAGCGCCGTAGGTACTACTAATAAATTTTGGTGTCGACTTTACATGTACGGCACCGCACAAATGCGAAATTTGTATGGAAAATAAAGTGAACTACTAAAATTTAGAGTCGAAACTAAAATGGTTATTGGTAGGGCCCCCAGTGTATTTCGTATAGCCACCGCAGTTTACGGTTGCAGCGATCTTGGGATATTAAAAAGGGATAATTCAAGTGCTGCCACCCATATATAATATTTGACAGTGGAGACTACACCAATCGCAAAATTTACTTTCGCAAAGTTCCGCACCCACTTGGGACAATATTTCCTAGATGTGGGAATCAACCGCCTTTATCTGTTTCCTGTATTCTATAGCAATGCTAACTTGAGATAATGAGCTATATATATCCGAGGCTATGATGATATTTAATTGGATAAGAGGGGCTGTAGAAAATAAGGCCCCAATGAAATAAGGCCCCAAAAGAGAAAATGAAATAAGGCCCCAAATTTGGGGTTTATTTCATATTGAAATTAAAAATAATGAAAACTAATTTTTATTTAATATTGTTGATATTGGATAAACTAATTTAGATTAAAGGAACTTTGTATATACTCAACCTCGCACCCACCCCGTAATCTAACAGTAAACTCAAGCAGGAAGGTTGCAGGGGGGGGGCATTATGCCCCCCCCATACGCATTCCATATCGGAAGGGTAACAATTAATAATAAAAAAATTATTTTGGGGCCTTATCTCGCAGAGCCGTTAAGTGGTATAAGAGGCTATGTTTCCACAACTACTCGCTGCTTCTAGTTGAACGAAATACGTTAAAACCTTCTCATCTTTCTAAGGTCTTCACTACTTTTGGGGTATTAACTGCTTTGCGAAGTTCAAGACCTTTTCACGTACAGGTTTCTTCGGTATGCGACGTGCTATGCCTTACCTGCCATCTACCGGCAAAACTCTTCATTCTGGTTGCAAAGACATTTTTACATAGCAGTGGCCTATTTTCAAAGAATTTGAGTTGGGCTCTTAAGCGTAGTACGGACCTCTTCCGAAACGAAATTGTCCGGTGGTCGTCAAATGTACAGCAAAACTTCTGTGAAAAGTCAGCGAAAAATTATTTTATGTAGGTACATTTCCATCAGCTGATACACAAGTAGCAGTGCTACCAGCACTGGTTATTAATTGCCAACTTGGCTCCTTAAAATTGTCATTTCGGATTTATCGTAATTTACTCTATTCACTTTATTTAAAGTTGGGTGGTTTTTAGGATTCTTCGGAATTTATAACTCTATTGCGAACGTACTCTTTTCGTGTAACTTAAGCTTTCTAAACTGTTATATCTTTTTCGATTATTGGGCATTTCAGATTTTGATCTGAGATTTCAGATTTCTGCTGCCAAATCGATTATTAGATCCGTATTTGGTTTCTATTGTGAGTTGGCCGCAAAAAAAAACACATTTTTCACTTGCATATTTTTATACCAATATAATATAATATAAAAACTCGTTAACATTTGTGTTGTTTTGTTTTTTTTTTTACAAAAAACTGTAAAGTTTTCATTTTCATATTTGAGTTTGAATATTTTCGGCTTCAGAAATTCTCAATTTGACTCCACCGTCCATCCTCTTATAAAGGCTGGCAACATTGCAGCACAAATGCCAAATTTGCGCAAGCAATTAATGTCCCGGACAATAAATGTGTGTGAAAAGAGAGTGGAGAATTGTACCAAGCAATCTACTACAATTACCCACTTTTCCGCCATCATTTCGCAGCAGCTGAGAACTGCAAAAACGAAAAGGAGAGCGAAAATTTTCGTTCATGATTTCGTTATGTCACTTTTGTATGGGAGATATTTCGTTTCTGAAGAGCTCGGTACTATGCTTTAGTATCGAACTGCGTTTCCGAACTCTTTACATCTCTACTTAGGCGTATATTGTCCCAACATTCCTTATAGTAATTTTCTATCTACATATTCAGATGGGGAAATACCCCAAATTAACTCTCCCTGTCACACTTCTTCCCAAATATTTGCAATTGTTTATTCACCACCCTCAGGAGGCAAAATTGAAATTCTTTCCATTTTCAAACTTACCTATACCTGTTCCACACAAAATACAGACTGACAGCTACATATTTCCCGCACCATTCCCATAATTATCCTAAATGCGCATTTTTTTTATTAGCTTATCTATATAACCTTCAATCTAAGCGCCGACTACCGATAAACAAAAATAAGAGAACGAAGATAATTTGTTAATTTGTTCGTCTTGCCATCACGCTGATTAAGGTGCTCTCAGTGTCACTCACTCGGCTTTAACTTTGACCTTTTTCCACGAGCTGTCAAAACAAACCCATAGAGTGGGAGAACTGGTGTTCTACTTCTACTTTCATTTAAAATTTTAAGTAATTTCTGAATTTCTGGGGTGGTTTTTGTGAAGTGATTGTCAATGCGTTCGACTTCCTTCGTTCGAAAAGGTCCTACCCTGTTAATAAAATATGCCTCATAAAACATTGATTTCTCGTCAACTCTCTCGAGTATCGTCTTCAATAGAAAACAATTTTATATAGGTAACGAAAAAACCTGCACTCCCACTTGTTCTATCTGATTAACAGTTTAATTACATTTGAGTGATGGACGGTGATTGACGTGCTGCAAAAAAAAAAAAAAAAAAAAACGAGAAAAATCACCCTTCCGCAAGTGCTTTTGTGATGACAGTGTAAAGTGAAATAGAAAGGGTTGGGTAGCGGTTGATGAATTCGTAATGCCCACACATGAACAAACCCAGGGTGGAATGAAATATTTATCAAAAGCTGGACTCGAAAGCGAGCCTACGCCCGCAGCCCACATGTCGACCATGGATTAGCGAGCTTCTACCTCTATATAAACGTTTCTTTCTACCCCGCACAAGCTAAACGAAAAGACATCAGCAGAGACACGTATGTCAACCTGGACTGCGCCGTGAGTGGCTACTGTCCTCGCATATCCTTGTCAACGTCAACATTTTATACCACCTTGTCAAGCGCCACCAAAGGAGAAAGGGCGAATGATAAAGGACGAATTTTAAATCAAGCAAAATAGAAAATCTCTCCTCGAGAAAATCTCTGGCAGCGCGATGACGCTGGCGTTTTCCTTTTTCTCAGACTGTACAATTAATTACGTTCAAGTCCACCCTAATTATGTGTACAGTGGAACCCATCAGCCATAACCCAACGATGTCGATTTTTCGGTTGACAAGTGTCTAGCGACTCCATCCCATTTCGAAACAACAATTAATCTTCATCAGTTGTTGAGAGTCAATTACGACACCATGGCACCTACGAGACCGCTTTGCGTCCTTCCTTCGTCTGAGTATTTTATTGGATTTTTTTTCTTGTTGTGTAGTTTTGTTAAATTGAAATATGACAGGTGGTTGCGGTCAAATTTACTCAACTGCTCGTGCTTACACTTTATTTCGTGCTTTTCGAAATCACTTTGCGGAACCACCACCTGCGCTCCACGAATGCAACTGCTCTAATAAACCACACAAACCGTGCAGCGTTTCTCATTCCGTTTTGCTTTTAAATCATCAACACTGATATAATCAAATTGAGAAGGATGATGCGGTCAAGATTCTGACATAACTAATGACCCTTGGATTTGGTCTCGTTCCTAATCCAGCAGCGGGCACTTTCTCTCCAGAGCATGTAGGGTGAATTGCCTGCCGAAAAACCGTGTGATTCCGCCCCTAGATAAGGACTGAGCACTCAGTCGAGACGCACTGTCAATCTGTGTAGCTCCCAGAATTTACTGTCTGGCCTCGAATCGGACAAACACTTTTCGGGAATTTCTCTATATGACAATGAAAAACACATAAGCCACCGTATCTCTAATTAAGAACTTTCGGAAGTTGATGTGTCAGTGTCATGTGTGCCATCCCCTTGTGAGTGTGCGAGTGTGTAGCGCAAGCAAATAGTCTCATCAAAAGGCTATAAAACTGATACTTGGCCATTAGACCGCAGCCTCCGACGCGGCTGATGCTATAATTCCACATTTGCGATAGTTAGGCGGGAAGCGCGCGCTGTGCTTCTGTATATCTTATTGAAGAAGAAAAGAAATGCCGCTGTAGCACGTTCCTTAACAGAGGTTTGTTGTTGGTTAGATCAGATTTGGCATTCGGTGAATAAAATAAAATCGGTTGGAAGATGGACTGGTTTTGCGGGGTGCGTACGTGTATGAGTGTTATGATTGTTTTATGGTTCTTTGACTTCTTGATGAGGCAAAAGGTCGTTTGACCTACAAATAGTGGAAATTGGTACCTAAATAACGGCTGCCAGCTGAACAGATGTGATATGCTTGCACCTTTATTATTCTTTTCCACTGCACAGAAAAAATAGACGAGACAGTTTGCTGAGCCTTCGAGATTCAGCAAAGAAAGTAAGATCCTCATATGTTGTCGAAAATATTAAAAGCGTGAACTCGCCTTCAGAGTGCGCAGATCGCCACTAGATGTCGGCTAAGTTGGGTTTATTTTAAACTCGGGGGAACGGAGCTAATAACATATTTTTAATTTAATTTTTTTAATTTTAATTTAGTTTTCTACTTTGAATTTTAAAAAGTTTACTGATGTGCTTACAAAAATCGTAACTAGCTAAAAAAAACAGCTGGCTGGATTGAACAAAATCTTCCAGCTAATCAATTCACTCAGATCTGACTGGAAAAGAGTCAAAATGGCAAAGTTGCTGCGACATTTATTAGTCAGACATATAGGTCTGTTCCTTTACTTTTAAATCTTACGAGTTTTTACTAATTCTTATGAATTCTTACAAATTTTTAGTCAGTGCCGTTCCTTAACTCAAAAAATTCGTAATAGAGAGTGTGATCGAGAGAGCAAGATATTTCCCCTCCAGTCGGATTCTTACGAAATTTTACTCAACAAATTTCTTGGTGTAAGAAGTGAAAAAGCTGTCAGTCATCTTACCATTGAAAGCTGATTTGAAATTTGTCATTAATGCGTGCATTTATCTTGATTTGTTGCATATTAAAACAGGCGGAAAAATAAAATCAAATGTTCTTCTCAAGATTCTTTTTGAAAGTGACGACGAAATTTTTCCTCGCTGTAATAAGGACACGGCCCTAGCGAGGTATCCGTCGGAACGGAAAATTCTCCGATTTTATATAATTCGGAGGATTTTTGATGCGAGGTATTCTTCGGAATAATTGTTCGGAGAAGTGTTCCGACATTTTGTAACGCATATCGGTGAATTACGCTGAAGTGCAATGAAGGGCATTTTTTGGTTAAATTTTTGACAGCTAGGTTCCGATATCCTTCGACAGAAATTAATTGCCGAAGCCTCCGAAAGAGTATGCGTTGCGGAGAATTTTTCATTCCGACGAATACATAGGTACTTGGATTCATCAAAAATAAGTTCGATTAAGTCGTTTCGTAGTAAGATACCAAATTACTCGAGTTTATCAGATATTTTAACGACTTTTCGTACCACTTTTTTTAATATTTGAATTATGTATCTGTCATTTTTCATAGATTACTATACAAAAACGTTCCTTAAATTTTTCGTAAGTATCTCTCTCTGTGAGAGAATTTATCCCCACCACTGCCATTTTGACAGTCTTTTCCATTCTTACTACAAAATTAAATATAAGAAAATAAGATCAACTATCAATTGATAGTTGTTACTTACGAATATAAAAATAAATAAATAAATAAAAACAAATTAAATTAAACAAAAATAAATTTCTTTAAATGGTATTGCGACGATCAATTATCAATTAAGTGTTGATCGACTGTGAACGTGCAGCAATTGTCGGTTGACAAATCGGTATTGTGAATGTCAATCTCGAACAATTTTATTGGTAGTTGTCAATTTTTCTATCAATCGCAATTTCGGGGTTGATAAGGATGGCTCTTAAGCGAAAATGTTGAAAATCATCGTTTTTAATTGTTATTGTTGTTATTTCTTAAGGGCTATTATGTATAGGTATATATTTTGCCATTCGAAAATTTTACAGATTTGTAACACTTGTAATTATTGTTTAATTATATTGTGTGCAAAATCCTTAACGATCACTCTTCAAATCAAAAATATTTTAGAACTTTCAAACTTTCATTCACAATAACTTTATTGTTGGGGTTATGTTCACAGGTTATATATTTATCAATTGTTTTTCGCAATACCAACATCAATTTTAATTGATAAATTTGTCAATCGTCAACCGATTGATAGTTGATCTTCGCAATAGGGCTGTAGGTCTGTTCCCTCATCATAATGCATTCGAACAGGTACATTAGCCAAACTTCGTTAACTTCTACCCAACTTTTGCGTAAGGAAACGAAGTTTGACTTATGTATTCAAATGCATTATTGTAAGGGAACGGACCTATTTATGTCCCATATTAAATTTTATAGCTTATTAAAGATTTGCAGTCCACGCCGTCACAGTCAAAAGCTTTGTACGTACTGTACCTACCAGAAGTTGTGGCAGGCTGTATGAATATTCCTCCGCAAAGTTAAAAATGATGGGTATTAATGACAGCAGCTGATTATAGAGCACAGAGACAGACCACACCAAACCATAAACAGACTTCGTTGATACACCCAGGACCCAGCTCAAATCTGTATCCAGAAATACAAACCCGCTCGTAGCTCGCTTCAAAAAAAATATATTAACAGTTTCCACACAGTGTTACCAGGTCGTGGGGAACTCCCCTTTCTGTGGGCGATTGCAATACAAAATTTGATGCAAAGGGAAAATCGACACTTCGATTTGTCAACTGAGCATGTAGGCAGAATTTCATTGACTAGATTTGTTAATCACCACACTATGCCAATAAAACCTGAAATACAGTGATGCAAATGTTCTCTATCTCAATTCGTATAAACTGTCAGCTGATAGAACAAAAACAAAAGTAGAACGCAAATCGGCGCACGTTGCTTTTCTTTCATAAGTTGACCTGTCCATCTGTCAGTTGAATACTTTGCCGCAACGCATACTTTGACGAATTCAATTGCAGATCATTTATGCGACATCAAATATATGTGACGCTTTTAATTTGCAGACAGATAGTCATGTTTGTCTAGTAAAATTTTTGGAGTTTTACGGCTGACATATTACATTAGGGAATTATATACCTATTTGTTTGTATTAAATAAATATATTTTCAGAAGATTTTAAGTTTATCTAAGCACTGTAAAACCTGATGCGAAAACTAGTAAGACGAACGGCGCAGTACCTACCTACTCAAAAATGAAGTTCAGCCATTTAGTGCAACAAGGTACTCGCTGCTGTGGCGGAGTATGGTAGAGTGTTAGCTTCTTCATTGGACGGACCTGCGGGTTCAAATTCAAGACAAAACCTTGAAAATATAAATAAAACGTGCATCGAAAGTATGTAAGTAAGAAACAAGTTGCGTTGACTTCCACTAAATTAATTAATCCAAAAATGTAAAACCAACTAATTCAAAGTATAGTTTCACAAAAATAAAGAACAATGCAACGAAAGCAACGCTACAATTAGCAGCAGTCCATGGGCATATACAGATCCTTCTAAGAAAAACCTCTGCGAGCCAACATCTAACAGAGCCTTATTTATAAACCCAGCTTAGCGCCTGCTTGTCTTCAGGCACCCTCTACAATGTCCTTAATGGAAAATGTGATTTATAAAGCTTTTTCGAACCGAAGCAACGTAAGTTAAACGCGAAAAATTGCATTTAGAGCTTGCTAGTAGAGCTTACGTTAATGTTTCTGCATCAATTGTCATTTGGTTGTGGTCGAATTTCAAACAAAACCTAAAAGTGAAACTATTTTTTGTTTGTGCATTCATTTTCGCACTTAATTCGGTAGATATCTTCGATATTGTCAGACCTATCGAAGGTAAGCATAAAGAGCGGGAGTCCACGCCTTACCAGGATATCCTTATCTTCTTCCGTTTGTTGTTTCTCCTTCTTGATGATATTAACAGCATCAAGAATTTTAAACCCTTTGGCTTTGAGGTCGTTTATAACCTCTTCTTTTTTGCATGAGGGGTGAAGTCCCCTTGCTACAACACGATGTGGCCTTTCTGACTTTATTTCGAAAGTATACCACTGGATCTTCTCGGTATTTAGCTTTTGGGACACTGCCCGGTAGTCTTCGTGGTTATCGACGTTAATTTTCCACGCATTATTTCTCGAAAATGTTACCTTTAATTTCGATGTTATCGTTCCTTTAAGGAGGCTGTTCAATTTATTATAATCCGTTAACCTAACGACGTTTATTGGAGGTGGTGCGCGAATATGCTTTCGGAGTTATTTTTCTTGCGGTACTTTACGCGTTAGTTCTTTTAGGGGCTCGACTTCGGCGAAGAACCGGCTCTCCTTTTCTTACTAGGTCTTTTCTTAGTTACGCAATTCGTTTCGCGTGCTAGCTCTTCTTCGTCGGTGTGGTATTCCCGACTAGCCAACCGCGGTGGAGTACATTCGCGTTCTTTCTGCAAATGGGTGTTCCTTAGAACCTTATTTTGTTCTTTTAACAGTTCTATCTCTTTCTTAAGATCTTGATAGAGTAGATCCATTTCATAAAGCTTGATTCGGAGTGCTTTATTTTCTTCCTCAAGACTTTTATCTTTCACTGAGTCCTGTTTTTCACGCGCTAGCGCTCCAGGCGGACTTCTTTTCCCGGGGTTATTCGATCTTGTTGGAGGAGATCGAGAAACCCTTGTGCTTTTAATAAAAGGGTTTATGGATTGCAATAAGCGGCTCTCCCCAGAATCCGTAGAGCCGACCTCCGAAGAGGGTGGATTTTCCAGTAAAGCTGGACTGCCACCTGGGGTACTTAGTCTTTTTAAGTGATATTTCAGCAGTCCCTCCGAAGACATTTTGGAATTGTGACAGATAATTTTACTTAATAAGCTGTTGCCAGTTTCAGAGGAAAAAGTAAAAGATTTCAGTGTTTGTTTTCTGTAACTATTTATCGAAATTCTTACCTATTTGGACATAAAGTAAAGTTACGGCGAAAAAATATTTATAAAATCTTTACGCGTTGTTTAACTAAACAACATCGCAGATTCGTCTTAAAGGAATCTAATAAATACAGATGTAAGTTTTTAAATTAATAGACTAATTAGCTGTAATGAAATAAACTAAATGCTGGTCGATATTAAGTCGTTTTTCTGATAAATAAATGCGAATTAGTACTTTTAAAGAGATGTGTGTACAAACAAACAAACTATACAATTTCCTGATATATGATTTTCACTTAAGATCATTCTAGTACTTTTTCACGTAAATCTATTTGAACTTAAGACTTTTTGGCAGCACTGACTGTATATGCGGTCATATATCGTATGATATAACTTTCTATTGGCCTTCTGCAAGTGACATCATATTCAACTCTCAAATAATTATATGTCAAATGATAAATTGAAGTTTGTCTTTTTGATGACAATCTGTTACCATGTATTAAAATCTATGGATGTCTTAAGTCGACTAGATTGTGCCGGACTATACTCTGTCCAAGAAAAATTGTCAGTACAGGCCTTATGGGAAGCTCTTTTTTCTACCAGTGGTGCCTGTAGTACTCTCACGGCATTCAAACACAAGATTTGCCACTGAAATAAAAACGAAACCACTGGCATTCCAAAGAATTTTGTTGTTGTAATTCTCCTGAAATTCGCATACATCCCACCGTAACCAGTCTGCCAGACAGCCGCGGGCAGAATGAGCACGATCGTCTTGTGTTCGCTTGCTATTATCATCAACCAAAATAAGCAGTGTGAGTGACAGAAGCACATCAGAGAAGTGTTACCATATGTTAATGTTAGCATATCATTAAGGGTTTTTCTTTGAATTTTGTCAAAAAACTTTCGGTTTTTGTGCTTTTTGGAGCTTTTGAGAGCGGCATAGTATGTGGGGTGCTGCCATTCGGTTTTAATTTGTTTGTATTTCTGAAAGATCCAATAATATTCAGTTAAAACATATTTTTGAATGTTGTCTTTTAGAAATAATGTTTATTCGTGAGGTGTTTTAATGCATTCATTTCATTAATGCAACAAGTGATCATATGTGCGTTGTAGAGATATTGCAATAAATTAATAATGATTACTAGGGCAACTCAACCGGATTCATGCAAAAGCATGGTATTTTAAGGGATACAATTTGATTAAATAATTTATTATAGAAAACTAAGTACAAATTTTCAGCCTTATTCGTTAGGGCATATTTCTGCATGTTTTGGTAGGTATAAATTCATATTTCACTTTGTAGAGCATATTTTTCACACTGAAATATCAAAATGATGAAGCAGGTAGACCTATACTGTTTATTTTCGGTCGTTGGGTTTTACCACATCCGGTCACTCCTCTCCAGTAAAGCAAATGCCTTGAAAGGATTTTATGATCCGTTTTTTGCTACTGTTTCCGCGAAGTTCTGCATTGACGGGTAGTAATTTTTTGACAAATATGTAATCTAGGTATATATGTATATATTAAAATATGTATGAAGAGCTGCACAAGTGCAGTCCTTTTACCATCTGTTTAGGTACATGACATTGTGTCGTGGTTATATAATTTATTCTTATTGCCTGTTCATGCATCTAAGCAAGTCGTTAACTTTATTGTGCATATGAATAAACAGAAACATGGCTACAAAGTCTTCAAAGGATCTAAGTGTAGAAAAGAAACAACAAATTGGTGATGCAACTGAAAAATTCAATGGCCTTTTTAAAATTAAATCGGAAACCGTATGAAATGCGGATACTGTTTTTCCTGTTACGGAACAAACTGTATACAGGCTTTTAAGGGAAACAGCAATCGCAGGCCACAATTCACCACCAAAGAAGAAAAATAATTCCGGTATCAAGAGCAAGGTGGATGATTTGGACAAATGTGCGATTAGGCGGATAGTCCATCAGTTTTTTATGGATAATGACCTTCCAACGCTAGAAAAGTTATTATTGAAGTACAAAAAAAGTGAAAATGTAACAAAACTAAGCAGCTCAACTTTGCTTATAATATTGCAAAACGATCTCGGACTTTAATTCGTCAAACGTCAGCGAAAGAATTTGTTGTTGGAAAGAAGTGACATTATTTCTTGGAGACGAAGATATCTACGCGAAGTAAAATAAAATTAGAGAAGAGAAAAGAAATATTTATTTTACTGATGAGACCTGGCTAAATTGGAAGATGGAAACCCTAACAGTATTGCTCTCTGAGTTATGGCGAATTATCATAAACACTACGGCAACCCTGTGAGAGCTTTAAAAAAGGACCGATTTATGTAAGTCAATGCAACCAGACTGAGAGACAAACATCCTATCTTCCCTGTACTGACAATTTTTCTTGGACAGAGTATAGTTGAATCCTGCACGGAATTAAATTGGTCTATAACTAAATTCTTGAATTGGTTTGTCAGCCATCTGTCAGACTTACGGAACTAAAACATCCTAATTATTACAACATTCGGTAACATAACAGTAAGATACATAAAGAGAAATATATATTAGGGATTGAGTAGACAAAACTAAGACCCCCCTACTCTCCTTCATTCTACAAAGAGCACTTGGTCACTCACTGCAACTTTTCCTATTGATAACAGTTTCCCAAGCCTTTTGCGTAACAGTGAATTGAATTTATTGTCAAACCAGTCCAAAAATATTAATTCACCCGAACCGTGCTTTGAGCCCGCCAACTCTGGCTTATTATGCACAATCCCTTAAGAGGAATGCGGCAATTTAGGCCGTATTCCCCTGGGTCACCGTCTCAAAATCAATAACAAAATAACACACGCACTTGACTTGCATTCGTCAACGTCTTGGGAACTGCCTTTGGGTGACAGAAGCCAACAGCAATTGGAAGGGTTTGCAGAGCCAAATGACCTATTTTAAAATAACGCATAAAACAAAGCTACGCAACTACAATCATTTTTATAAATTATTCACTGGAGGAGTATATTTATTTCTATACATACGAGTTCTGTGTACATTCTAGATGCTATGCGAATATATTTTCGGTATGCGAAATACTCTCCAGCACACAGTTGTATAGTCGCACTGTCCCGCGGGACCGAACGGAATTGTTCCTTCGAGTACCATAATGCTTCAAAATGCCCCAAAAGGATACATCCAATTGGAATTTGTTGTACACACTTTTCTCCATTTATATATTTCATAGTGGCACACACCGAATCCCATCACAAGCCAGCAAACAAACACACAAATGTGTGTGCTTTTCACTTTTAATATGTGTGAAATGGCACTAAGGAGAATAACCCACCGACGTTGTCGTTGATCCGAAGCACTAAGGAATCCCAACAATGTACCTATACTACTTACAACTGATAATGTTCCCTGCTGCTGCTGCTGCTCTTCTGCTCTGGCCTCTTGTATGTGTGTGCGCTATACGAGCGAGGAGCTCAAGTCCCACAGTACCCACTGAGGAATTCCATATCCTTGTGACGACCAAAGTGACTTTCTTCGATTCATGGGCTGTGTGTGCTGTTGTACAGCAAATACTCACCCTCTCGTTGGAAAGGATTAACTGAGTTTAAACCTACTACACGTGAGAGAGGTAAGTCTTTCGCTCACCCAGTCACCCTCAAGCCTCACCCCATGTGGGATCCGGATTCGGATCACATCGTCTGCACAACCACACATCGAATTGCCGCTTTTAAATGGAATTCTATCAAAATTTAGGGTTCGTCTAATTAGAAGTCCCCAATGGCATCGTCTCAATCCAGATCGCAGCAACGACTCATGCAGGGGACCAGTGTGCGTGTGCGTGATGGTTATTGCACCACATATCTCAGCCATCCTAAGAAGCTGACTTCCTCTTCAGCCCTCTCATCGGAAGTTCCGATTGCAGGAAGTTTGAGTGGACTCGCAAATGTTACACAACACGCACTGCAAGGAACCAATATTTTTTCGAGGACTCTCCAAATAACCGCACAAACACAGTGGTCATAAATTATTTTGCAGAAGAAATGTGTCATAACTTTTATAAACAGAATGACGGGGAAAAGAGCACAAAAAAAAAAGAAAGAAAAATACCAAAAACTTGTAAAATCCTTTCGCACTCGTTGCGGTTCTTCGAATAGAACAACCAACAACGGAGAAAAGACCGCATGAATAAATGACTCTCACCCCCAGTGCACTTAACTTACCTTAGACTTTGACTCTGCCGGGATTAGCGGCAGCATCAACCCCCAAAGGGTACAACGAGCTGGATTTTGTTGTTTTGTTCAGTCCCACCCCACTGTACTGAATAATACTTTTAAAGTTATTCTCACTTTCGTTGACAGAAGCACAGTAGTGTTCGCCTTGTGTCAGCATCGTTTTCCACACTAGAATAGAATTCAAACTTTTGAATGAAAAAAAAAATAAAAAAAAAGTAATATGGGGAAGTTCGCCACCACAGCCTCGACAGAGGAATAGGTCAGCGGCATTGTTCTATTCCACAAGACGAAAGGCATTGTGCATGCACCTGAGTAAGGTTTTGCATTCCACTTTGCAAAGAAAGTATTATTTATGAGCTTTTGCATTGTGCTGTCTATGGGGGGATGCAAAGCTGTCATGACTTACGGTGCCACCTTAAATGTCCACACTGCCATGGTGTATGCTTAAGCAGTATGCCTGCAGTGGACATTTAAATCGCACCGGAGGAGGGTATATTCTTAAAGCAACGAAACCACGCAGATTATTCTCTCAGACCAAAGGTTAGTTGGAACACATGCGCTCACTATCGCAACCAGATTGCCATTGTCAGGTCAGAATCGTCAAATCTGATTCTTAATGCGACGAGACGACCCACCGAAAAGGGGTCACACTCGTACATGCGTAAGTGACAGTCTGTAGTTATTTTGTTTTCTGTTTGAGCAACATGAATGTTTTTTGACCGCACATATCCCAAACAAAACCAGTTGCCGGACCACAGATTTGAGGCACAAACTCTCAATGGTACATGATTAACCAGCAGATAAATGAGGACAACCATATTAAGCGGCAACAATTGGGCAAACATTTCACATTCAGATGGCATAGAAATTGAGAAAAAATGTGAAGCAAGATGCGCGTACAATTTGAGACCATAAAGATAAATATCGGTGGGCACTTTTAGAGGCATTATGAAAAATACTGCCAGTATACCGGTGGTACTAGTGTTTGTGAGTTATGTTCCTTGTGTCTCTGTCGCGCAGTTTAAACTGGGTAATAACAATCTAGTTAGGGTTTACGACTTTTGGTTGGAAACAATGAAAAAAAGGTTTCGGACAGACCTACTTTGGATCCAGCAGGGAGTACAATAGGAAATTGCAAGAATGTGAGAGCCAGTCTTTAACAGTTTTTGACGTTTGCAAACTACTGAATTCATAATTAAGGATGCAAAGCCAAGCTTTTCCGCTTTCTGAAGGTAATGACCTCTTACCTCTTGAAATGAATTGCCACCAAGGGATATCATATAACATTATAACGGTCGATTTATGGATTTTTCACACAAAGCTACAGGTCCAATGCTGAGCTTATTGAAATTTGTAGTCTTACTACACTAGGCGCAGTGGCTTAGTGGTTAGTGTGTTGGACTACTAAGCGAGGGGTCCCAGGTTCAAATCCCGCAAAAACCCAAATTCCAACTTAGGGTTTTTTTTCCACTGCGCCAATTTTGGCGAACGTCTGACAAACATCCAAAAGTATAACTGCCTTGAAAGCGCTTCTCAATTAGCCGTTTGGAGTCGGCATAGAATTGTAGATCCCTTCCATTCGTTCCAAAAATTGAAAACTCACGCAAAACGAATGGTTGTGAGAAGCTGGGCCTAGGGTCCCTCCGGACCTGTTGCGCCAACTATTTATTTGTTTTATATTTAGTCTTACTACAGATTATACTAATCACTCATAAGGCTTAACTGATTGTTTTGACATTAAAATTCTGTCAGTCATAAGTTCTCCATATATAGGTATGTTTTGTTCTTAACATTTATCTGTTTTCCTGAAGATTTTACCCTCAATCGACAAAGTGTGTTCCTGATGTGTCATGGCAACACTGGCGAACAAACAGCATCACTGAACTTGCCCATTAAAACGCGATGATTGACAAGATATCTGTCATCTGTCTGTTGAACTCTCTACGCCCACATGGTCGCGCGCAATACTTAACCTTGTTTTTGATGAACTATCAAATTAGTTATTAAGTTGTACATATTAATGAATTATAAGATTATATAAAATACAACAGTTCCAATTATTGAATAGAACAGAGCGGATCGGTCCCATGGGTGATCTTCTCCTTTCTCACTTTTTCTGGTGTGTATACGAATTGCCAATTCGACATTCTCGGCCAGTAATGAAATGTCGTCCTAGTTATTATAGGTTAAGTTACCCATTAAGCTGCCTTTACACCACCACGCACGTGAATTTTTGCACGAGACGGGACAGAGATCCGTTTGTCCGCAGTCAATGCTAATAAAGGTATAAGAATGAGACCACAAATCAGACGCCTAAAGTGTCATGCATGTTCTACCCATAATTATAGATACGTAAAACGGAAATAAACACAAGTTCCGGCCACCACCATTTCTGCAAATAATTAAAAACATTTCTGTTTGTGATTTAGAACACATGAAATGATGTGGTAATTAGTTTTAGTAAATTAAACCAACAATTCATCAATAGGTCTACGAAATAAATTAATAAATGTCCGTTCATCACTTTCCGAATCTATATATTGTTTTATAGGAACGCGGAATTTCGCTAACCATGGCTTTAAAAATATCAACATTCGGAGCTCCGCCAAAGAAGACTAAATGTCAAAAAGCTATCAAAAATATTTATGAAAAGGATTTATGCCTATTAGTTAATAAAAACAGTTGGCATATTCATAACTCTAGTTATCTGTAAGTCTAGTTAAGTCGAATTAATTGGCCTGGACTAGACGTAACGTGAACACAAAAACTAGATTGGCTGCGAGCGTCACTTTTCCTATACGTCAGCCGCATATGTGAACTGTCAACTAAATCTTCA